>CP106719.1:87991202-89376202 GCA_025503065.1 Gossypium bickii | reverse complement strand
ATGGGTCAAGCCCAATATGACTTGTGGATAGGTATGTTTTGGGAGCATACGTGGAAATGGGCCAAGCCCTGTTGATATGTGGATTAATGAGATAAGGGCCTAGCCCAGTATTTGAGTATGATTTGATTGTGGGCCAAGCCCAAATCGTGGTAATGTTTAAATGATTATATTTACATGTTGCATTTGATAGTTGGGATGTTATGTGGCTAGCATGTGGGTTGATCTCGATGGTTTAATTACACACTGAGTCTGTATGACTCACCCAATTGTTTATCCAACATCGCAGTGACTTGTTGATCGGGCCAAGGTCGGAGAGGATGCAAGGTGGCCCATGCAGAAGGAGATTATTTTAATTATTTTTAAGCAATTTTGAATACTAAGTGTTTTGTTTAATATTGGTTGTAATAAGGGCCCACTTTTGATTAAAGTACTCTATTTCTAGTTGATAAAGGTTATATCGTACTTAGTAATATTTTTACGAATGGCTTATCTTTTAATAAATTATAATAAAGTTTTAATTCAAACCAAGCTTATATTAGTTAATAATTTTTAATGGACTTACTTCCCGAAAGTTAACGAAATTTTCAAGTTTTACTCTGAAGACAAAGATTTTTAACCGTCATTCCGCAGTGACATAACCAGATCCGGTCGAGACTTGTGAGCCGGGTTTGGGGATGTTACAACTATGCTTACTCTTTCTATCCCTTACCACATTTCCAACACATCATGAGTCACATACTCATAACCATTGAAATGCAGCCCTGCATTCAATATCACATTTACACATATACAACACAACATCGTTTCTCGATAATTCATCCACACAGCTAATTAAATTAATAATACAACCACACAGCTAATCAACACAGCTAATTTCCCGGTGGTCTCGCACTTAGCCCACCACAATCAATTAATAAGGTAGTATCGTACTTAGCCTACCACAAAGGTAATTAGCCTACCACAAAGGTAATCATAGTGGTTTCACACATACCCCTAAACTTTTTCATAATTACACTTTTACCCCAAGGCTCGTAAAGTGATTTTCATTCCACTTTCTAGCCTTTCAAGCTTAGCCGAATCACTTACTCAACTAAGGCATTCATCAATTCTCACTAATTCACACATATATGACCAAACTTAAGACTTTCACAAACTAGTCCCTACGTGCATTTTCATGGAAAATCACTTAACAAAAGATGTTTCTACTACATCAAGCTTTCATAATCTTCCATAAAACATCAAAATACATGCATGTCATACATGGCCACATTTTTTAACATCCATTATCGCTCATCAAATAGCTAAAAATAGCTTACTCATGCTACTAAGACTTAAAAAATACGAAGAATATCAAAAATGGGGCTTGGATGCACTTACTAGCAAGCTTGAAAAATTTGAAGAACCCTAACAATGGCTCTCTCAATTTTCAGCAGCCTTGGAGAAGAAGATGAATGAATTTTGTCATCTTTTCTCCTATTTTAATCATTTAATTGTTAAATGACCAAAATGCCCTTTTTAATAAACTTTCTATTTTAACTCATCCATGCCCAATTTTGTCCAAAAATTAGAATTTGGGTAAATTTCTATTTAAAGACCTCTAATTAATATTCTAAAGCTATTTCACACATATAGCTTCTAGAATCTCACATTTTGTAACTTTGCAATTTAGTCCTTTTGGACAATTCAACCATAATTTCACAAAATTGCTTCATGAAACTTCCACACTAACATGCAAATATAGCATAAACCTCAAAAACTCGTTCATATACCTCAGGTTTGTGGTCTCGCACCACTATTCCGACTAGGCCCTAAACCGGGATGTTACAACTCTCCCCCCTTTAGAGATTTTCGCCCTCGAAAATCGTACCGGTAAAGAGGTTTGGATGTTGCTCTCTCATAGATTCTTCCGTTTCCCATGTAGCCTCTTTCACACCGTGCTTCTGTCACAACACTTTCACTAGCGCTATGCTCTCATTTATCAACTATTTCACCTCTCGAGCCAAGATCTTAATCGGCTCCTCTTCATAAGACATATCCGGTCTTATCTCAATTTCCGTCGAAGAAATCACATGTGAAGGATCGGAGCGGTACCGTCGCAACATCGACACATGGAACACGTTATGAATCTTTTCCAACTCTGCCGGCAAAGCCAACTGGTATGCTACAGGCCCAACTCTGTCTATAATCTCATACGGCCCTATGAATCTTAGACTAAATTTCCCTTTTTGTCCAACTCTCATAATCTTCTTCCACGGGGACACTTTCAAAAACACTTTGTCACCCACCTCAAACTCAATTTCTTTTCTTTTCAAATCTGCGTACGACTTTTGTCGATCCGAAGCAGCTTTCAGACTATTACGGATTACTCTCACTTTCTCTGTAGTCTCTTCTACCAAATCAACTCCATGGATCTGCTTCTCACTAAGCTCGGTCCAATATAGAGGAGTACGACACTTACGACCATACAAAGCCTTGTACGGTGCCATCTGTATACTCGACTGATAACTGTTGTTGTAGGCGAATTCGACCAAAGGTAGATATCTCTCCCAACTACCTACGAATTCTAACACACAGTATCGAAGCATATCTTTAAGAACACGAATCACTCTTTTGGACTGACTATCAGTTTGTGGATGGAACGCAATACTGAAATTTAACCTCATATCCATGGCCTCTTGCAACTTCTTCCAAAACCTTGAAGTAAACCTCAGATCTCTATCTGATATAATGGACATGGGCACACCATGCAATCTCACTATCTCTGCCACATACAAAGCAGCCAACTTATCTAGTCAATAATCAACACGTACTGGGATAAAGTGAGCCGATTACAAAATCCATGGTAACCGGCATCTCTCTTTTTCGGAGTCATCGGCAACCCCGTCACAAAATCTATGGTAACCGGATCCCACTTCCATTCGGGAACCATTACTGGCTGAAGCAATCCCAAAGGCACTTGGTGTTCAGCTTTCACTTGTTGACAAATTAGACACTTTGCCACAAATTATGAAATATCTCTTTTCATACCCGGCAACTAATAAAACTTCCTCTAGTCATTGTACATTTTTGTACTGCCTGGATGTACTGATAAACATCCACTGTTGGCCTCATGCAAAACCTTTCGGATTAACTCTTCATCTCTAGGTACACAAATTCTATCATGGTATAACAAATAACCATTCGAGCCCACTCGAAAATCAGAATCACTTCCCGATTCACACTTAGCTCTCTTAGCCTGCATCTCACTGTCATTTCTCTGAGCCTCACATATCTGTTGAACAAATAGTAGCTTAGCTCTCAACTCTGCCAAAATAGCACCATCGCCAGACAATGCTAAATGTCTGCTCATAACTCTTAGAGCATACAAGGATTTCCTACTCAGGGCATCCGCAACCATATTCGCTTTTCCCGGGTGATAGTCAATGACTAACTCATAGTCTTTCAACAACTCAAGCCACAGCCTCTACCTTAAATTCAGATCCTTCTGATCCGTAAAGATTCAGCACTTCTCACCATACAAGTAATGTCGCCAAATCTTTAACGCAAAAACAATTGCAGCCAACTCCAAATCATGAGTCAGATAATTCTTTTCGTGCGATTTTAACTGCCTCGAGGCGTAAGCAGCTACCTTACCCTCTTGCATCAGCACGCAATCGAGTCCATTAAACGATGCATCACTGTAAACCACGAACTCTTTCCCCGATTCTGGTTGGACCAAAATCGGTGCCTCAGTTAACAACACTTTCAATTTCTCGTAACTCTGTTGACAAGTCTCAGTCCATTCAAACTTGACATCTTTGTGCAATAGTTTCGTTGTCGGGGTAGCAATCACAGAGAACCCCTTTACGAAACGTCTATAATATCCCACTAATCCCAAGAAACTTCTGATTTCTGACATGTTCCTCGGCTGTTTCCAATCCACAATGGCCAAAACTGTACTTGGATCAACTCTAACACCACTAAATGTAACACCCCTTACCCGGGTTCTACGCCGGAACTGAGCCCGAGGCATTACCGTACTAAAACCACTTGATCGCCACTTAAGCCTATCGTGACTACTCTCTCTAGTCACCTCAAAAACCTCATTCTTAACTAACGATGCCTCACTTATACACACAAGGACTCTCGAGACTATTCTGAAACTTTTTCAATTCTCAAAATTTTTCTCTTTTATACGAGGCTCACACGCCCGTGTGTAGTCACACACGCCCATGTCCACAAACCGTGTGTAAAAACCCAAGCATTCTGCCAATGCTCCATGGCTAGGGTACACGCCCGTGCTCTCCAACCGTGGTGAACATTGACTTTACTCACACGGCCTAGAGCCTAGACACACACCCATGTGTCTATCTCGTGGCCAATTCTAACTTAATATTTCAACATGCAGGGGACACACGGCTAAGTCACACGCCCATGGGCAAACTGTGTGTCACACATGGCCTAGACACACGCCTGTGTGTCTATCCACATGGACAAGAACAAAGCTATTTTCTAAGCCCTTCTCACCCTTATAGTATACACAACATGCACTCATTCAACACATCCAGAATCAACTCAAAAGAAATCACAACCTCACATGGATAACTACATCTTTCATATAATATAACAGCCAACAACTATGGCATTATACAAAATAAATTATCCAACTATGGGCTAACACATCCTAGCCATTTACAACAAAATTCACTAACTTGTCTAGCCCCTATACATGCCATATACAAAACATTGAGTCTCATGTACCAGAGTGTGCTGATAGTGTGGGCGATCTTCCAATTGATCCAGGTATATCGAATCAACCCTTTTTCTCTATAAGATAATGGACAAGAGAGGGAGTAAGTTTTGAGCTTAGTAAGTTTACACATAAACAATTAAGCATCATAGTATAAGCTAAACAACAATTAGCATTATACTAACATATAATGTACAACTATACTTACTCTTTCTATCCCTTACCACATTTCCAACACATCATGAGTCACATACTCATAACCATTGAAATGCAGCCCTGCATTCAATATCACATTTACACATATACAACACAACATCATTTCTCGATAATTAATCCACACAGCTAATTAACTTAATAATACAACCACACAACTAATTTCCCGGTGATCTCGCACTTAGCCTACCACAATCAATTAATAAGGTAGTATCGCACTTAGCCTACCACAAAGGTAATCATAGTGGTTTCGCACATAGCCCACTAGACAATATACCTAACAATAGCATCGCACATAGCCACTCATCGTCAATATGCATTAGGATGGTATCGCGCTTACTCCCACCATTTAGTATTCTCACTACACATTCACATATCTACTTACTTAACCATACATCCATTCACAATTTCTACCACATTCATCCCACATAGGTTCTCAATCATTCTCAATCATACTGCACACTAGCTAGCATTAACGAATTATAAGTATGAATGCATTGTTTATGCATAGACTTAGCTCGGTACTCAAAAGTATAAAGATGTGCAATTTAGTCCACCACATTGCTCTTGGATCGGTTTCGATCCGGGCTTTGTCTTCTTGATCTATAATGAATAAATCAGCTTATTCATTACATGCGTTGACTAAATTGACCCTTATCTCATAATTTAGCAAAATTACTATTTTACCCCTAAATTTTCTCATAATTACACTTTTGCCCAAGGCTCGTAAAGTGATTTTTATTCCACTTTCTAGCCTTTCATGCTTAGCCGAATCACTTACTCAACTAAAGCATTCATCAATTCTCACTAATTCACACATGTATGACCAAACTTAAGACTGTCACAAACTAGTCCCTACATGCATTTTCATGGAAAATCACTTAACAAAAGATGTTTCTACTATATCAAGCTTTCATAATCTTCCATAAAACATCAAAATACATGCATGTCATACATGACCACATTTTTGAACATCCATTATAGCTCATCAAATAGCTAAAAATAGCTTACTCATGCTACTAGGACTTAAAAAATACGAAGAATATCAAAAACGGGGCTTGGATGCACTTACTAGCAAGCTTGAAAAATTTGAAGAACCCTAACAATGGCTCTCTCAATTTTCAGCAGCCTTGGAGAAGAAGATGAATGAATTTTGTCATCTTTTCTCCTATTTTAATCATTTAATTGTTAAATGACCAAAATGCCCTTTTTGATAAACTTTTATTTTAACTCATCCATGCCCAATTTTGTCCAAAAATTAGAATTTGGGTAAATTGCTATTTAAGGACCTCTAATTAATATTCTAAAGCTATTTCACACATATAGCTTCTAGAATCTCACATTTTGCTACTTTTGCAATTTAGTCCTTTTGGACAATTCAACCACAATTTCACAAATTTGCTTCATGAAACTTCCACACTAACATGCAAACATAGCATAAACCTCAAAACTCATTCATATACCTCAAATTTATGGTCTCGCACCACTATTCCGACTAGGCTCTAAACCGGGATGTTACAGATTCAGCCAAAAAGTATTCCAAATGCACAGAATTGGGATTAAATGGATCCGATTAGCTCCAGTGAGATTAAAAATAATGGTGGTTGTGAGATTAAAACTATCAATGAAAAATGTGTTTGAATTCAAATGCATCATTAGCGGCATGATGGGAATAAAAAATTACAATTAAGGACATTAAATTAAAATGTGTATAATTTAATATCAAATATTTTACAAATTATATTTAGGGTAAAGTACACTGACAATCACTCAACTTTGATTAAAATAAAAAAAAATAGTCACTAAACTTTGAAATGTTACAATTCAATCACTAAACTTTACGAACATGACAAATCGGTCACTAACAGACATTTTATGTTACAGACGTAACGGAAAGCTGAGGTGACCCGTTAACTAGTCACGTTGGACGTTAACTAGCAATAGTTGAACCCCAATTTAAGAACCCTAGCTGGTGGAAGAAGAAGCAAAAGAGAAGAAATGGAGATACCCACCATTGATTTGAGTTTTCTCTTTCATTTTCTCTATTGATGTTCTCAACATCCAAACAATGGAGAGTTTAGCTCTCTGGGCCGCCGCTTCCTCTGGCTTCAACCCCTTTCTTTTTTCCTAATCTCTTCTCTCATTTCCTTCTCATTTTTGGTAGCCATCTTTTTCTGGTCCCTATGATCCATTCCAGCCCTAAAACATCGACCAAACAAAAGTTGTGCCTCGTGAGGGTTTTGGTACAAAGAATTCATGTCTTTAGAAGTATCTTTGGTGCTCTCCCAGTCAAAAGAAAACCTAAATTTCTCGCTAGGTTTAATAACCCTCATTTTAGGCTTTTTGGATCTGAGGTACTACTCCTTAATTGTAGCTAGCTTATCCAATTCTTTTTCCCTTTCCCTCTCAGCTAGCTTATCCAACTGTACCCACTCTCGAGCTTTGGCTTCCTCCTCCCTCTCATGATCACGGTTCCTCCGGTCGGATTCGCAATCCCTCTCCCACTATTGTTCACGGTCGCAACGGTCGTAGGAGTTGGAGGAGGGCTTAGCAAAATAGTAATCAGAGGTATTGTTGGGGGTGGCGTTAGAACAGCGGAGGTTTTTGAGGCAGTGCTTCTGCAGGGTGCGCTGTTCTTCAAGGCTCTAGAGTGCAAGCTGCTCCTCTTCTTTTTTTTTTTGGTAAAAGCCGGTTGATATGGACATGTCCAACATAGCTAGTTAATTGGCCACGTCACCTATTCCGTTAGGCCTGTAACCGAAAATTTTAGTGGGTGATTGATATGTCACTTTTCGATAATGTTAGTGACTGGTTTATTATTTTTCTAAAGTTTAGTGGCTGAGTTGTAACTTTTCAAAGGTTAGTTGCTTTGTTATTTTAAACAAAGTTGAGTGATTACCGATATACTTTACCTTTATATTTAAATCAAATAAATAGAATACAAATATAAATTACATTTATGCTAAATTTTAAATAAAAATTATAAAAATATTTTTATTAAAATTAAATTACGGGTCCGTTTGTTTGACTGAAAATTGTTTCCGGAAAATGATTTCTGGAAAATGACTTACTTTTTCTGGAAAAGCTAATATTTTCTGGTGTTTGGATGAATCTATGTAAATTATTTTCTGTTGTTTGGCAGATTTTCTGAAAATATTTTATAAAAACTGTTTTAAATGAAACAAACATACATTATAATTTATTGTCTTCTCATTGTTTAATTGAGTTTATTTTATATCTATTAAATTTATATTTTACACAATGATTTATTTATAAATAAATACATCAAATTAAACATTAAGAACCATTGCCAAAGAAAAGGATTCAAAGAGAAAAAAAATCAATTACAAAAAGAAATTCCCTAGTCTAAGAAAATAGATTACACAAGAATATGTATACACAAGAATACATAGTTTAAACACATCGTCTATGCACAAAAGTACAAGAATACATAGTTTAAACACATCGTCTATGCACAAAAGTACAAAATTCCATTCTCATTCAAATCATTTACATCCAACTACTATGTTAACATGATTATGACTTACAACAAGAGAGGTAAATAGAGAGACGAAGTATACATATAACTAAAATATTTAACACATATAATCATTCTTATCGTCAATGGGCGCATTTGGGTGGAAGACAGAGAGAGCACGAGCAAACTCTTCGAAACCTATAATTCCATTATGCTTTTATCAAACAAGCCAAATATCTGCAGTGAAATCAGAAATATATTGACAGCAACTCAAGTAATACTATACTAACAAGAATTATTCTTTCAAGGATGGAGACATTATTAATTAACATTAGATAAAAATACCCGATCAGCAAATAAATTCTCCTTTTTGTTTGTTTTGAATAACATCAATTGGAACCCCTCCTATCAAATAGTAATATAAATAAAACATAAATACTACAAAGATGAGAGGGAAAGAACCAACTCAAGGCGATGAATGATCATCAAGCAAAAAAACTTGACAAACATAACAAAAGATATCAATTATATAACAAAATGGGAACTATGAAAAAACAAAGACCTTGTTGATCAACCCATCATCTATAACAGCATTGCTTATCTTCTTGAAAAGCTCATAAAGTGCTTCTATTTACTTACACTACTGCATAAAGATGAGCAAAATAACAAATTTCAGTAGAACCACTCAAGAACTAAAATAACACAGGCAAAGACTAAACAAATGTTAAATCAAGCAAAAGTATTGAATTTATCACATAAGCAATCTGGAAAAGTATTTAAAAAGAAAAGAAAAAATGATAACATACAAACAGTCTCTCTTGCAAAAAGTTCAAGATTAACAAGACCTCTTGATTGCTTGTACAAATCATTATCACGTCATTGCAGCACTGAAGCAAATAAATGCTTCAATCCATCTACGCATTGCAACATGATATTCTCTTCACATCAATACACTCCATACCTAGGAAATAGCAAAAGAGACCAGAAATCCCACTCATGTCATTCTTTTCATACACTCGATCATTCTAAAAGCAAACAACAGGACTAACCTTTTAGCCATTTATTGATTCTGCTAACTAAATACCAAATATTGGAGTTGGAATCTGATAAAGCCGAAGACCTCAAACTCAAAGTGAAATCAGTATCTGCCTTATAAAATCAAACCATGATCATAACCTTTTAACCTACTTGAATTTTCTTTTGTCCTAACAGTTTTAAAAGCATTCCATAAGTGTTTCCCCTTCCTTATTTTTTGTGCATGGAGGAGCACATAAAGAATTAACTCCTCCATGTATATTTCTCATACATGGGAGATCAACAAAATACAATCAAGCATCACGTATAGCACTATTCATCATGAATCAAGAAATGCAAAGCAGAGGATAAAATTAAGTAATCCTACCAAACAAAGAATTAGTCATTTCATCCATTTTACAAAATTAAGGGTGACCACAAATCACCCATCTTTGCTAACATCCATTCCAGCGTTGCAGTATAAATTAGACAATCTAATAAAGAGAAGTGGTTCGAAATCAAATATCCATAAAATCAAACACATCAAAAGGCCCAATTCAAACACAAAATCATTAACTCCACAAATTGAACCTGATCAGGATCTCATCTAATCAATTCCACAAAAAATAAATTCATTTAAAAAAATATACAAACAAACCGAATTGCCAACTTAGTAGATATATTAAAGCGTAGGAATTAATTAAAACTACCTACTTCTAACATCGATTCAAAAAAGTTTCTTTTTAATTTAATGAATATATGAAAACAAAAATGTTATTACATTTTGCTAAAAAAGTAAGCAAACAAATCATATAATTCCAAAACGGTTCTCAATTTCTCATTATTTCCCATAATTAATTGTCTCACTGTCCATTTTGACAATTGAGTTTCGAACTTGAATCGATTGATTTCGCTTGAAGTGGCAAATCGCTAAAAGGAAATAGATGAAAAAATAGAAGAGCAAAAACCACCAAATTGTTGAGAGTTTCATTTCTGAAAAGACTAGAAATGGCTAGGGCTTTTTTCTTTTTGTCAACGAAACTACTGCTGGTTGTTTTTGATACAGAGTTGAATCCTAAGTCGGGGACACAATGAGGGGAAGTGGAAGGAGAAGGAGAGAGCATTTAGCAGGTTCTGATGCTGGGATGTGAGAGAAAAAACTTTGGAAAATGTCTTAACGAAATAAAAAGGGTAAGACATTCCCCCCCCCAAAAAAAAACCTCATTTTCTTGTGTTTTGTAAAATATTTTACCACGGAAAATACTGAAAAAATTTTCTATAAAAAATTTTACAAGTAAAAAAACGCATCCTATATTAAATAATGATATATTAAAATTACATTGTGTATTAAATAAAACAAAAAATAAAGGAAGAATTGGAAGGGCAATTTAATAATTACCTGTTTTTGGACTTTCAAAGCAGTCAATTGGAACTCTAAACTCTAGCCAATATTTTGGATTACAATGAGGTGTACGTTGCCAAACGCACCGACTGGTGCTGCATTTTAGTGACTTGTTTTACTCGTACAATCTCACCACACTGGAGTCAATCAGTATCACAGCCAAAATTTAATTACCAAATTGACATACCAAAACAAAAGAAAATGAATTATTATTTGGCATGTCAAAGAATCAAATTAAGGGAAAGCTCTTATATTAAAAGTTAAGTTGTATTTTTGTCCTCTCTATTAAAAAATAAATAAATTAATCTCTTCACGATAAATCAAATAATAAATTCATCCTATTTAAAATTCCATCTGATCTAAATACATTCACATGAAAAACACCAGTAAAATTAAATAAAATTTTTAACAGAAAAAATCTGCTCAGTCTTTGATCTATTTAGAGTAGATAGGACAAAATACAATTTAACCAGAAAATGGATGAAAATACCATAACGCAAACCTCCCATTGAAGTAAAAACATGTCTAAACATGTCTAAGGGCAATATGTGATGTGTATATATATATATATATATATATAAACTTGAATATCTTATAAGTGCGACGAAAAGTTGTACAAGCCCTTGCATCTTACCAATTTACATGATAAGAAGAGGGAAGATGAGGGGCCAAAATTTTAGCAAACAGAATCACCGCCTGAGCCACATTTCAGGTATGGCTATGGCAGGGATACGAGTATTGTTGCCTAACAAAGCATCAATAAACAAAGTACAAAACCACAGCTTCTGCTCAATGCCTGGCTCGATTCAGCTACAACATCAACATATCACACATCCCACAACACTACTATTTAGAACTTTTAAGGTACCCCATAATATTAGTAAAAACTGGAAGCAGAAACAATTTATTTCTTTTCTTTCTCATTTTTCTTATCTTTCTCATCATTATATTCGTTGTCATCATAGTAGAATTCATCGTCATCGTCGTCTTCATCATCATAATAATCATCATCGTAATAATATTCTTCATCATCATCGTCATCACCCTTGCCGTTTTGCAGGAGCTGCCCCCTTAACCGCTCTTGGATTCGATCTCTGATTGCAGTGCCCTGAAAAACACCCCGAGTTCTAAGTGAGGTAACATAATCATTGATTGTATTCCTGAAACTTGTCCTTTTTTATATGCATGCACTAGTCATTACTATATGCTTAGATAATTAGTTTCGCTCACCATTTTGTGGCAACCTTCTTCAAACATCTCAAGGAATCCAGCAACCCATCGGTCAGCATTTTCCACCCACTCATTACGGTGCATAGCAACAATTTGTATCTGCAAGTATTGACAGATAAGATTATTGAATTACATTATACTTCTGATAAGGGCGGAATTGAGCATTCAAGATCCAGCCAAATAGTACTTGGTCAACTACATGAGTAGGTAATATATAGATTCATATACCAGAAGAAGAAAAAAATACTGAAACACGTGACACAAAACCTAATATATGAATCTGGGTGAATGGTGTTCTGATGGCTCACTCACTCATAGAACTTGAATAGAATTTGTTACTAGAAACAGTTAACCTCACATTCATAACTTTAATGATCCCTTCTGGGGCATAAATCCAGGGGGTGGAGGAAGAATTTGCAGTTTGATACCCAACTACAAAGTTAACAAGCTCACTATAAACCCATGGCAAAATACAAGGATTTAAATCTAGACCAAAGTGATCAAGCAGTGAAAATGAAGAAATTGGAATCGAACAAAATACCATAACCCTCTATAATTCATGCATCATACTATCATCTCAACTTCTGATGGCACTTGATTTCGTATCTTGATCTTATGGCTGTAGTCTCCAACCAGACAGTCAATTCACCTAAATCCAACTTCTCTAGCCAGCATGATGAAGGTGCAACCATGCATAAAAGTACAAACATGATGCAGAATTGATCAAATATGAATCATGAAGCAATTTAACTTTTGATATTTTCAGCACTGCCCCAACCAACAGATTTTAGGTTTAACAGTTCTTAAGCTGGCTCCTCCCTTCACCCAGGTTCTTCATGGTAAATGACTCTATTTTTGGGTGGTTATTACCATGTATGCATATGTGTAAGTTTATAAAACATTTTATCAACTTTTGTAAGTAAAGGGTGGTAGAGGGAAAAATGACAGGCGGACAAATGGGGAGGTACCAGGGTGTTGTAACAAAGGGCAGGGTGAGGAGATGAGTTATATGCATGTAATGCACAAATGTTTACTGAAAGGTCAGAATGCTATTCAAGTTACATAAACATGAAAGGAGTCTGCACAATCTTACATTAATGAAATTGTAGAAGTCTAGAAAAAGCATAAACAAGTCAATATTAAATTACTTAGCTATGCAAGCACTTCAACCTCTATACTGAGGTTACAAGGAGAATAACGTACCCTGAGGACAACATAATTTCGATATACTGCTATGAATTAAGCCAAATGAAAACACACAAAAACAGTTACAAGCTTTTTTTCTTTTCAGTTTGATATAAGAGATTTTCCTAATATAGTTCCTCCAAAAGTTTAACTTGAATAAATTCAGGGAGTTTAGACTTCATACAAACATATAACATACATCCACATAAAAGAAATTCAGCATGACAATTATAATGACAAATAACTACATTAGAACCAAGCTAATTTTGCTACTTGATTATTTCTCTAAGATATGTTTACAACTTCAAGCCGCCAATTATTTATGCACATGCTCCAAAATTTGAGGCAAATTTAAAGAAAAAATATGTGATAAACATCCCTAAAGTATAACAGAAAGACAAACTGTCAACAACTGAGACAAAAGACTTCAAGTGCATTCAAAAAGCTAAAATCGCTATAAAGTGAGCATGGTGTAATAGTTTCCAATCATACAGCTTATGTGATACAAGCATAACAAAAAAGGGGACGATCATTAAACTAGATCAACCTCACATGAAATTGAACATACCTTTTCTCCCACTTTTTCTTGTTGTTCCTTAACTTTCTCTTGTAGTTTCTTCAGTCTCATATTCACTCTCAATCTCTTTTCCTGTTGACATTAAATAGGAATATCAACGAAGGAGCATTCTCAGCTAAAACAAGACATTCAAGACAGAGATCTTACCTTCACATAGCTAACTCCAAGCTCTTTCCTAGAATACCCACGGTCCAAGTTACGCAGCACGTATTGGTTATAATCTTTAACAATTCTCATTATGATATCTGACGTAGAAATCCCATCAGTTCGTTTTGTTTCCTTGAACTTCCCAGCAGCTTTAACCTGAGAGCATGAGGTGCTTAATAAAATGCAAAATTTTAAAGCACCAAATACAACAAATGGGCAGGATTGTCTCAATAAACTTACAAATTCGTACACATCGTTCGCAGCTCCACTGGCATCAGCATAGCTGTAAACGGTTTATGGCAAAGTGTAAAGACTACATGAATATTTTAATGCTGGGTATTTACATATTTATCTGGAACTATTAGTTTAACAGGGGCAAGAACTAGAAAGTAGTAGGAAATTTTATACAATTAGGCCATGGGTTTTTATTTATATATTTATTTTCTTAACATCCCCGCAGTCAACATTAATAATTTGATCTCAAAGCAAGAATTGTCTATCCTTACGGCAGTGAATCATGAGCCACATAGTCAATATTGTGTTTATCCAGAAATTCTTGATCAATCACCCACGGAGCATCAGGAATGACTTCATCAACCCACCTGTAACAAAATAAATAACGAAGTCCTTCAAAGTGAATCTATATTTAAGGTTTCACTAAATGAATTAACAGTTATTTTGAGGAACAAAGTTAATTCACATTTTGCAAATCGAAAATGAAAAATCTTATTATAAGAGAAGATAACTGATTTACTTCAAAGTGTAAACAAAAAGTTAAGTAAATCTATATTTCAGGTTCCACTAGATTGCAGCCTTTGCTAAAGGAAATTTACCGAGATTTTACTTCCTAAAAGCAATAATTGATTAAAAGAGAACAAATAACACAACATCAAATTCTAACATAATTATTCCGTTGAATAGTAAAATTAAGCCTAATCCAAAAATTTTACAATTTTAATTCTTCAAATCTACTACTTTCACAACGAAAGGAAAATTTTGCTTGAAACTCTCAAAAGCAAAACTCAAGTAGCAAAAGCAACAACCAAACTATACCTCAAATATGCATCCTGGGTGATCTTTTTTTTATAATATTTTCAGTAAAATAAACAGAGATGGCTGAGAGTTATACTTGCAATGGCGAAGGGATTCATAACGTTCTGATTCGGTCATAACAGTTTTGCCCTTGTACTTGTGTGTTGTTTCATCATTGCAACATCCAACCAGCAAATACGTATTGGGAAACCTAAAATCTCACAAAATTGAACCGCATAATCAGGGAAAAAGCAATCCAAGCATGCAGTTGTGCATAAATAACATCAAGTAAAAGCATCTTTTATGCAAACAAACATAATAAAAATTCAAAAAAACTTGACATTAAAAAAAAAACCCAGAAAAGTTACACAGATAAAAAATAACCAAACATGAAGATTTTGAAAGAAATCCATTAATCACGGGAAAATTCGAAAGATACCCAGAAAAGTAATAAAATCAAACATAGAAGAGAGAGAGAGAGAGAGAGAAGGGATTAAAACGGACGATTTCTTGGCTTGCTCGAGGGAGCGAGCGTGGCCAAAGTGGAAGAGATCGTAGATCCCATCGGCGTAAACACGGACAGGGCGATCGGGATCGGAACTGTTGCTATTGTTACCGTTGTTGTTCATGGCGGAGATTCTAGAATTAAGAAAAAAAGGGAAAAGGAAATTGGGAGTTCTGTTATTTCTTGTGTCTCATAATAATAAATAATAACTAATAATAATATAAATTGGATTTCGGCTTTCCTCTGAACCCACAGCCTGGCTAAGAATGCATACGCGCTTCTTACGCTTTTATTTTATTTATTTCAATTTCTTTTCCTCTTTTACTCGTTGCGTTTATAATTTAATCCTGACTTAATACACTCTTATATCATTTTATTAACTTGGGTTTAATTGTTTTTACCCACTTCAGTCTCAAATATTATAAAAAAATTTATCAATTCAATCCTTTAAATGTTAGAAAACTGATTAAAATATCCAATTAATCATAAAATGCCATGTATCAAATGATATTATCATTTTATAAAGTGGGTATTGAGAGGTGTAAGTCTCAAAGCCTCAATGGAAGGTGTCCTATGTGAGGATTTTGTCTCCTGCATTTTGAGGAGAGCTCGAAGGGTTCATAGAGCGTAGGGACTACCTAGGTATGCTAAGGTAAGGTATATAAGCCTTCATTGATAGTTCGATCTCTCGCAGGCACATTTTGCATTATTAATATTTCTAACAATATTGAAACCTCCACGTGAGCTTGTAGGTTATATCTATATCAATCGAGGCGTTCTCTATACTCCGTGAACCCTTTAGGCTCTCTTCGGAGTACGAGAAACAAAACCTCCAAGTAGAATAATACATTCAATTGAGGATCTGAGACTTATACCTCCAAAAGTAAGAATAAAGTTCAACATGGAGATGCAAAATCAAAGACAATTAGAGAATTGACTATGTACATAATGAAGAGATGATGTGAGAAGCATCAAAGAGAATTGATAGAGAAGGGAACGAGCCAGGCCTTCACGAGAATCATGAAAAAATATTGGTAGATTTGGCGAACATGTCCTTGTTTGAGAAGGATAATAATGGTGAAGGAGTTTTGTGCCCAAAACAATTTTAAGCTTCAAAAGAGTATTTTTAATTTTATTTTTTGGAGAGATCAAATTCTACTTTTATTTTTATTTTAGGGGCATGTAATAACTATTTAAGATATTATATTTTTTTTTAAAATTTAGAATTTTTATTATGGTTTGTTTTGTTTGAATCTTTATAGGTTTACCACATGTTTGGACTCAAAAATTGTCCAAATCATTTGTGGAGAAGTAGTTGCCTTTATTTGTAGATTTGAGTTTAAATCGAGAGACCCTTCTCCAACTTTTTAATATGAGAATAATGCGCTTCAACGCACTTGAACTCACGTCCTTTTGCACTGACAATAATGCTAATGTCAGTCAATCTAAGATTCAATCAACCTTTTCCATATACTTTTAAATATTGAAGACAATGTTTGATTTTAGTGTGAAGGGGAATTTTGGAATTTTTCATGCATGTTTTCTATATTTAGTAATTTTTGTTCAATTTTTAAAAATTTTCATGTTTAGGTTTTACATGTACTTAGAATTTTTTTTATTTGAGGACATTGGATGTGATTGCAAAGTAGGTAGCATGTGAGCTAATGTGATTGAATATGATATGAAAGCATGTTATGTATTGTCCATAAAATAGTCCTTGGAGTTTCTGTGGTTAGAATGTAATGGAGTTTGAATTATTCACTTTCCGCTTTCGTGGTCATATCCAAAATTTGCAATTTTCTTTGGTAAATGTTGCATGTCTCATAAGATGTGCATAGATTTGTAATAGACAATAAATGAATGATTAACTTTATTGTATATCTTTAGTCATAATGTTTACAACCAAATGCATAAGGAATCTTATGTCTTCTATTGTTGGAAAAAATCTATTAAGAAAACAATTTTACAGTTACAACAGAAGATTTAAAAGTTTTCAAAACTGAGCTATTTTGTGATATTTATAGTTATAAACTTCAACAGAATAGTACATGTGTTTTGTGCGAGACGGATTTGAGTCAATTTTGACTTTCACCCGAATGGCCTTCTTTGCTATCCTCGTACCACAAATTGTGTCGAGTGTGGGCTCGAACAATAAGAACCAACCACACTCAAGCAACACGAACCAAACGCAGAAAAAGAAATGATGTAATTACTTTCAGTAGGGAAGTAAGTTCTCTCCATAGAAACTAACAAATATCGCAATTCCCAGAAAATAGAATTTACTCTAAGTTAATAAATTCCTACAACTTTCTTGCAAAATAATGATGTTTGAAAAATTATCAAAATTATGATTTTAGGTCAACTGGTGCCATCTATTTATATGGAGAGATACAAGAATCCTAGTCGAACAAGCCCTTGTAAAATAATAATATTTAAATAAAAAACACTCTCCTAGTGTAACTAAGAGAGGGGTGAGCGGCACAACCTAGTAAATATTACTAGGGTTGTTGCCCTACACTTATCATATGAGAGGTTTGAACCCCTCAAGTATCGGGTCTAATTATATTTGCTTCTTAAACTTTTGATCCAACACTTTATAATTTAATCCAACACAATATTTCTTTACTATTTCCCAAAAGAAATTAATTAATTTCCAATTCAAAAATTTTCTCAATCTAATTTTAATTCCATTAAAGTCATGACAACTTTACTGTAAAAGAATCTCTGAGAAGATACTTGTAATTTCCTTATCCAACAGATTCATAATGACTAATTAATTTAATTCTATTTTCAAACTTCAATTATTCCATGTAACGCTCCAAACTTGATCATTAAGGAGGACCTAGGATTGGCGTGTCACAAATGTGATTTGTAATCCTTTATGAAATAAAAGGTAAATAAGGTTATACATTTCCAAGGAAATTGAAAAACAAGGAGGCTCCGCTGGAAGCTCTTAAAACCATCTTTGGTGTAACCCATATTTGACTACAACATCATAAACATATAATTAGTCTAACATTAATCATTCAACATAAATAATATGTTACCTTGCAAAAATATAATCACTTCACTAAGGTTTCATTGAACTAACGGGTTCAAAAGAATAGCTTTAAAATACAAAAATTTGGTCTTTAAATAACACCATCTTGACACCATCCCACGCCATGCATAATACAAAATACTTAAAAATCTCACAGAATAGATGTCCTCTAGCGTAGTCTTCTAGAATTCCTTTACTTTGTCAACAATCCTGAGAAGGAAAGGTAATTGAATAAGTTCAAAGAACTTAGTGAGTTTTAGAGCAAGCTTATCAATAGCTATATATATAATACCACTAAACCTTTCACCTAGCAAGCCATACAGTTCGCCAGCTGACGAATAGCATTCACAACAGACTTTACTACATACACTATTCCTTTGGCATATACACTACACTCATGCAACTATGCACACATCCTCCTTCATGCTAGCCACATCCAAGTCCATGATCAAGCCTTAACATTCATTTCATTTGTTCATCATGATTTGCCAATTTGGTTTGCAGAACTAGTGCCCTACCAGAAGCTATACGATCCCTTTTCATGTATTGCGATTTGCCAATTCAATACTCATTTTATTGAAGGCATCGCCATGATTTCATTTTCATAACTCGGTTCATGTCGTTCATTCTAGAAACAATGGGTGATGGCTCAAACACAAAGAAAGACCCTTACTCCATTTACACAGACAACTAACTCAGGCTTATAACCATGAAACTTTATTACTCACACACAAAAACATCATTTCATGGGATAAGAGTGCTTACCTCAATCGACATAAATGAAAACATAATACACACACATGGAAGCAAGAAGGAACTCACCAGAATATGTAACAAGATCAAACAGTAGGACTCTTACCCTTATCACAAGAGTTTTCAGAAGTTTCTTGAGCTAGAATATGAAGAATTAACTTATTAGATCATTTTACTTGACAAACTAAACAAGTTAAATATGAACATTAGCAGGAAACTCAAAATCTAAAAGTTTTCTCCTTACATCTTAAACTGACCCTAAAGCATAAAACTCTAAGGTCCTATAAATAACTATGAAAATAACTTAAGTTTCATCGATATTTACCAAGTACCAAACAACCGTGAAGTTGGTTAAGTACAACGAACCCAAGTCTTCAAGCAAACTTAATTTCAGAGTTTTCCGAGAGAAAAATTGCAGAGAAAGCTTGAAAAGAAAAATGTGGTTGCCAAAGAAACCATAAAACTTGCTCAAGAAGCCAAAATTTACTTTATATAGATATATACGGAAGGAAAACTTAGTGGATAAGTCTGATGTCCCTCCAAGCCCCTCGTTCATTGTGACTAAGCACTTCTCTCTTTTTATAAATGCAGGTGTGACAGGTTATAGAAACTTAGTCCTATAATAACCAAATTCTCATTCGTCAAACTAGATTGCTCAACCAGGATAATAAAATAATAAATCATATGGTTCTTTCAAAATAAAGTCTTAACACTAAGGGCTTAATGTTTCGTCTAACAGTTGGGGTGGCATATACTTTTCAAAAGAGTCTGCCAAACCACCAAGCTTGCCCTATGTACACTTCGCCCGAAGGCACACTCAAAGAATTCTCATACTTAGTCAAATTTAATACCTACCTACTTTGAGCTTAATTTATATGTGTTACTTCTATAAGTAGTATTCAAACATTAAGGCTTTGTAGCGGGATGTTATAAGCTCACCCGACGTAAACCTTATTGATATATTGTTTGGCTTATAGTCAATTAAGCTAAAGGTAGAAAAAGGGATAGGCTGGTGATTTGTCTGTTAAATGTTTATGTGACGTATTACATGGATTCGACAATATGCCCAAATGAGGAACGCCTCGTTGGAATTCACCATTTGGCGGACTCCAGGGTTTAACAGATTCTTTTGTGAGACAATCCACCAACCCTAGATACTTTGGGTGAACTTGTTTTTCTTTTTGTGTTTTAGCATGAAAATGATGGTTCAGTGAGTATCATTAAAGTTTAGTTGAGACCTAGTTAGAATTGAACTAGAGTACTGTAGATGATAGCTTAATGTGTTTAGGTAGCTGAATGACTTGTTTAGTTGGCTTGTTTTAGTGTACAAGCAACGTTTCACAACTTACTAGGTTGATTAGTGGTAGTATTTATGATAGGTAGAAATTTTTTTCTATAAAAGTCATGTATGGCTTTGATTATGGGAAGAAAAAAATCAGTTTTTCTTTCACATTTATAAGCAAGCTCTTAAGTTCTATGTTTTTCATTAGAAAAGATGAGGAAAGTTTTCAGTAGCTAGTTAAGACTCCATTGTTAATTATCAGCTTACTAATAATTCTGAAAAACTTTTAGGTTGTTATCGAGGGGGATTTACGTTTTCATATTATTGTATGTATAGATTTTTAGAACTAGTTTGAAATGCCTCCTCAAAATGAGACTTAACATGCTTATTTATAAAATTTATGCTCAGACCTAATTAAGGTTACTAAACAGCCCAAAAATCTTATTGAGGTTCATTGTGATGACTAAAATACCCCTAATTAATTTTTCTTATTCGTCACTCGATGTCGCGACACCACAGGATCAGTGTCGTGACACTACCTTCAAAATCTGGGTACTTTAGCTTTGACGTTTGGTGTTGCAATAGAAGTTCCCAGTGTTGTGACACTGTAGTCGTCCCTTTCCTTCAACCGCCTGTAGAAACCTGCATGACCAAGGAAATAATGAATCCCCCTTACAGTTGTAGGGTATGGCAGTGAGTTAATGATGTCAATTTTTTCTTTATCGATAGAAATTCCCTCAACATAAATGATATGTCCTAGAAACTAATCCTTTATCCACCATAAAATGACATTTCTCATAATTTAGAACAAGATTAAATTCTAAGCATCTTTCCAAAATTTTTGTAAGATTTGACAAACACACCTCGAAAGACTCACCATATACAGTAAAGTCATCCATGAACACCTCAATTATTTTCTTGACATAGTCGAAAAATATACTTACCATACACCTTTGAAATATGGCTAGTGTATTGTAAAGTCCGAATGGCATCTGTTTGTAAGCGAACGTGCCAAATGGACACGTAAACGTTGTCTTTTCTTAATCCTCTGGTGCCATTAGAATCTGGAAAAACCTTGAGTAACCATCAAGACAACAATAATGAGATTTCCCAGCTAAATGTTCTAACATCTAGTCAATAAAAGGAAGTGGAAAATGATCTTTCCAAGTTAAGGAATTCAACTTCCTATAATCGATGTAGACTCTCCACCCATTTTGGACCCGATTGGGAACCATCTCACCTGCTGAATTCTCAATTATGGTCACGCTAATTGTTTTCGGTACTACATGGACTGGGCTGACCCAATTACTGTTAGAAATGGGATAGATCATCCCAGCATTAACTTTTGAACTTTTTTCCTTACCACTTCCATCCAAGGTGGATTGAAACGCCTTTGAGCCTCTCTTTTGGGAATAGCATTATCTACAACTTGAATTTTGTATATGCAAGTCGAGGGGCTCAACCCCTTAATGTTGGCTATCATCCATCCAATTACCTCTTTATAGTCTCTAAGAACTCGTACCAAGCTTTCTTCTTCTACCTTCGAGAGTTGACTCGAGATTATTACCGGTAAGGTATTTCTTTTGCTGAGAAAAATGTACTTCAAATGGTCCGGAAGTGGTTTAAGTTCCAACTCTAGAGCCTACAAAATAGATGGTACAAGCTTAGTTTGTGAATAAGAAATTCAAAAATTTTACCTGGATTTTTCTGTAATTGCGGTGCCTCCATATAAGCCACTATTTCACGAACAAACTCTTCAAAGGTTATCCACTCCTCTAGTTCCTTCATGGCATCAAAGTCTAGACTTCTGCAAAGAACATTTCATAATTCATCCTCGTCATGATATTCTAAATGTAATTTAGTTAAAGGATTGATTATATCAATATTAGAAACATTAGAAATCATGCTAGAGAGTTTCATGGTCTCAGAGACATTGAATTTCACCACTTCTCCATTGAAATCCATAGTGAATATCCCACTTCAGACGTCAATATTTGTTTGTACGGTACTCAAGAATGGACTCCCAAGAAGTATGTCAGACGAATTAGTCAAATTGTCATCCTCCATGTTGATAGCGTAGAAGTTTGTAGGAAATATTAGCTCGTTTACCTTAACAAGAACGTTTTCCAGCACTTTCTCCGGATGCACTACAGATCTATCTGCAAGCTGAATAATTACACCTTTTTCCTTCAAAGGACCCACGTTAAGTAGCTTATAAATTCACAAAGGCATAACATTAATTGATGCGCTTAAGTCACACATTGCTTTTTTTAATATCAACACTACCTATTTTACAAGATATGAAAAACATACATTGGTCCTTACATTTGGGTGGTATTTTCCTTTACAAAATGGTGGAGACATTTTCTCCGACACTTACCTTTTCATTGCCCAGGAACTTCCTTTTATTCGAGCATAATTCTTTTAAAATTTTTTACGTATCGTAGAATCTGCTTAATCGCGTCGAGAAGAGGTATGTTGACTTCTACCTTTCTAAAGGTGTTAAGGATCTCCTTCTCTTCTTGCTCGTTATTACATTAGACAAGTCTTCCAGGAAACGGAGGTGGTACTGCAAATGATTTTTATGGTGCTGACTCTACTAGAGCCTCTGTGTCAAGTTTCTCCTTATCTCGACTAGTGTCGTGGGCACGATTCGTGCTAGGCACGGGCTCCAAAACCTTCCCACTTTTCAATGTCATAGCACTTGCATTATCTTGAGGGTTTGGCTCAGTTTGGGATGGCAGCTTATCTTAGGACTCCAAATGGTTAACCGTGAGTACAAGCTTGCTCACTTGCTTATCCAACTCTTGTAAATGCATGTTAGTTTTTTGTTGAAATTTTTCAGTACTATTGCCTAGCCTTTCCACTATGGCTTCCAAAGATGACTTTGGGGGTGGTAATTGTTGATTCGGAGGTGGCCTTTGTTGGTACGGTTGATTGAACCGAGTATTCGACCCATAACTTAGATTCAGGTGATCTTTCCATCCCAAATTATACCAGTTTGAGTAGGGGTCATATTGCCTCTGGGGCAGTCTTGGAAAGTTCCTGACAACATTTGCTTGTTCTATCGAATCCTCGTGTAAAATCAGACATGAGTCAGTCTGATGATCTGGCTTAGCGCAAATTCCACACAACCGTGTTGGGCCTGTTTTATCTGTGAGCAAATTTTGTACAACATTAGTTAGGTTACTAATTTTATCTTCTAGGGATAAAGAACTTAACCCATGAACCCGTCTTGTGGGTTCTGTGGCTGGTCAAAATTGCTGAGAGTTAGCAACCATTGTCGATACCAACTCTCGTGCTCTTTGAGGAGTCATGTTGACTAGTGCCCCTCCACTTGAAACATCTATCATTTTCATTTCCATCAGGAGTAACCCCTCATAAAAATACTACAAGAGTGATTGTTCAGTCAGTCCATGTTATGGGCAACTTGCACACAACTTTTTATATCGCTCCCAGTAATCGTAGGGCGATTCAGTCTCTTTCTGATGGATTCCCATCATGTCTCTCCTTAGTTCGGTCGGTCGAGCTGCAGGGAAGAACCTGTCAAGAAACAAACAAGACATATCAAACCATGTGTTGACAAATCCTGGGGGTAAATAAAATAGCCACTTTCTAATAGAGTTGGCTAATGAGAAAGGAAAAGCACGGGGTTTGATTTGGTCTTCGGTTACTCCCTAAGGATTCATGCTTAGGCATACTATATGGAATTCTTTAAGGTGGGTGTACGGATTTTCATTCTGTAATCCACTAAAGGTGGGTAGCAAATGAATCAAACCAGACTTTAACTCGAATGGCGTACCTCCTGCTGGATAAGTTATACATAAGAGTTGTTGTTCATCCAGTGCCGCTGCGAGTTGGCGTATAGTTTGTTCAGCCATTTCGTCTGGTTCATCAAACTAGAAAATTTCCTCGGTGTAAGATATGGTTTCGAATCCTGGATTTGGTTGTTTACCGTGCCAAATGGCTTCTTTACGCAGTTGTCGAGCCAATTTCTCAATTTCTGGTTCAAACTCTAGAGTTCCTGGTTCTGATCTGGTCATAAGGTAAACAAACAAAAATTAGAAAAAAAAAATATCTCCAATCCCCGGTAACGGCGCCAAAATTTGATGGGTGTCGAAACCACCAAAAATAATTCCTACAAAAATAACTCTAAATAGTAGTAAAGAGTGGTAGTAGGGTCAAGTCCACAGGGATTGGATGTTATAATCAACTTCTGCTTTTAACTTGTGATCCAAATTTTTGTCGTGTCAAAAGTCGTGGCAAAAGTTGTGCCCACAACTCCAAACGGACCTGTAAAAAAAATAAACAAATAAATCAGGGGAGTTTTGGAATGTTTAGAAATTAAATAATTGCAACAACATAATTAATTAATTAATTAAATTGGAAATTAAATTGGTAATTAAATTTAGATTTTGTAATCAAAGATAATAAGACTTAGCCCTAGACTAGCTGGATTCCAAATTTTTGAATCGATCCTTGAAAGTTAATTTTCTCCTCCAAACAATAAACTGGTTATAGCAGTTAAGAACGTCCTAACCACCAATTCTTCCTCTCGTATCTGGTCCCAGTATGACCTGCAAACCAACCTTTACCGATTATCTAATCGAGATACACGTGTTCCCATTCAAGATTCCGGTGGTCTTGCGCTCTGAAGAACCCAACTCGAACTAATGGCCTTAACTGCGTGGGTCGTTTAAACTCGATCACTTCTTCGTTGATTTGTTCTTGGAGATCTAAATACAGCACAGCTGACTCATTTCTCCAATTGTTAACAAACACGACTCCAACCCAACGTGCACTTTTTGACTTGAAATCGAGTTAACTTTAAGGGATGAGTTGTCAATCCCGATACTTAGGAAAAATATGAATACCGATTGGAAGGATTTTTAGTATGGATACGTATCTCACGGTTCCCGACCGGAAAGAACACCAGCCTAAAGCTAAGATGGAATTTAGTGAAGTATGGATTTAATCATGCTTTGTAGGTTATGAAAGGTGATTTGATGATAATGGAGGAAATTGGGAAAGGCAAGGACTTGAAAGGTAATTAAACAAATTTTGAAAGAACAAATAAATGAAAATGGAAGTAACAGAATCCTCTTTAATTCCAAAATGAAAACCAAAATGTAGAATATAATATGTTTTTTTCCAGTGTACATTAAAGCCCTATTTATATACATGATATTTACTAAATTTGGCTTTAACCACTTCAATATATAATTTAAATAAAAATTATAATTATATTTTTTCTAATTTTGGCTTTTACAAAGTCAAAAGAATTTGATGAGTCCTTGGTTTTTTCCCACATTTTTTGATTCGGCCTCACTTTATTGACTGTGTTTCAATTTGGTCCTTTTCTGCTCGTTTTTGACTTATAGCATCCCAATTGTATCCCTGACAAGGTTAAAACATAAAAGTACTAATTCAATAGGGATCAATACAAAAATTAAGCGAATTAAACACAAAAATTCATTCAAATTAACATGTTATCACATTTGTGACGTGACTGAAGTAGACATGATATCTCTCAAACCCAATTTTTAAGCTATAGAGAATAGCATCAAATTAATGCTCGCTCCTAAATCACAAAATGCTTTTATAAAAGTATGCAAGCCGATGGCACAAGGAATCGTGAAACTTCTAGAATCCTTCTACTTAAGAGGAAGCTTCCTCAGAATTATGGCACTGCACTCCTCAGTAAGCGTTTTATTCTCATAATCGCCTAATTGTCTTTTCTTAGACAAAATGTCTTACATCTATTTCACATAACGAAGCATCTGTTCTAAAGCTTCAGTAAAAGGAATATTAATGGAAAACTTTTTAAATACTACAAGAAAATTTTAGAACTGCTTATCCAACTTATTCCTTTGCAATATTCATGGGAATGGTGGAGGAGTATATTCCGATTTAATAGCCTCTATTGATGGCTTATTTTCTTCTGTCTCGTGGTGGACTTGTTCTTTAGGGCTTTCATCAAGCTCGAATGAACTCTTATCGATAGGTGGAACAGGCAATTGACTCTGAATTCATTTGAACTAAAAGAGAAGCACTACGTATCTCCTTACCACTTTTAAAGGCAACCGCCTTGCAATTCTTCTTCGTATTATTAGCATTAGGAAGATGCTGAGTATCTAACGGTAATGCTCCTTGAGACCTAATATGAATAGCTTGAGCTAACTGACCTATTTAAGTTTCCAAAGCCTTCATCCTAACATCAGATACCTATATGAATTGCTAAAGTAGCTCTTCAATAGTTGACTTCTTCTCCACTACCTGTGATTGTTATGGGTGTGGCCTTTGAAACTAATTTTAAGAAAAACTCTGGCCTAACATAAAATTAATTGTTAAACATTTAATCGTTTTCATTACTTAACTTTAATCAATTAATTACTCAACAATTAATAAATCATTACACATACTTAATCAAGTTATCTACTCATAACATATTTACCTCATGGATGTCACTTTTATTAATCATGTTTATATAAACTTTCTAATTTTTAGAAAACAGTCCATGTACTTTAAATTCTGCAATTTTTAGAAATCAATCCCTAATATTCAAAATTTACAATTTAATCCCAATAATTTAAAATTTTTAGTTTAGCAATTCAATCCTTATTCTGAATTATACAATCCTTATTTAATTTTACAAATCAATCCTAATTAATTTTTTACAATTTAATCATTATTTCATGTAACACCCCAAACTCGGCCTAGACGTTATGGCCGAATTTGGCGATGCCACATGGAATGGGATTTGAAATCGAATTTATCAATTTAAAACCATTTCCGTTTATTAGCTTCTATTTATCTCTCGTTAATTTCAAAATTATTTTCCCGTTAATTTGATTCGTTTAAAAACATATTCTATAGTGGAAGCTTTTAAAACCGTGATATTTAAAGAAAATTGTTCGCGTTTAGAAAAAAAAAATTTTAATGAAACCGATTTTTCGTTGAGTTTTGCAGTTTAAAAGTCCATGGAAACAGTTAAAATCCAAAATAAAGGCAAACAGTCCAAAAGTCCCAAATGTAACAACCCGATTTAGGGGCTAGTCGAAATAGTGATTTCGGGGTCACTAATCTGAGGTTAGAGAAATTATTTTCATGTTATTTTATGTGTTATGGCATGTTTGTAAGGATGCATGAAAATTTTGGTGCTTTAATTTTAGCGATTTCTTGCTTAATCGCAAAAAAGGACTAAATCGCATAAAGTGCAAAAGTTCTATTTTATTTGCTAAAGGTACCAAATAGCTATAGAATATTAAATTGAGGTTCTTAAAGTGATATTAGGCCATTGAATTAGTGTTGGTCGGCCATAGGAAGCTAGGGGGACAAAGGCATTAAATGTTGGTCAAAATTTGGTGATGTCAGGTGTTTAAAATGAATAAAATAAGATGAATAAAGATGTTATCATCTTTTCACTATTCCTCCACCTTTATCCACCAAAAATTGAAGAGAAATAAGGGTTTGGGAGCTCAAAAATTTCAGCAAACATTTCTCCTCACAAGTAAGTGATTTCGGTGACCTTTTTTGATAAAAATTGTACTTTTGGAGTCCTCAAAGCTTAAGCTAGCTAATGAGGGGACTAATTTGCAATATGGTTGAAAGTTTCCATGAGAGAGCTTAGGTTGGTTGATGAGTTTTTATGGAAGAAAATGAATGTTAGGAAGATAAGAAACAACTTTTGTGAAAGGTGTTGTCATGAAAACACCTAATTAGGACTAAGATGCAAATGTTGTAAAATGTTCATTAATGCATGAAATAGTTAGAATTGTGGATAGTTGTAAGAGGATTAAATGTTCAGCTAGGCTTGTTTAATAAGAAAATGTGATGAAAAGTGATTTATGAACCTATGGGCAAAATCGTAATTTTGCCAAGCTACAAGGGCAAAATAGTCATTTTTGCCTAAGTGTAGATTATGAAGTATAATTATTTTTAAGTGATTAAATGAGTAAATTCTGTTGTTCTAGATCAAAGAAAATGAGAGGCGGACCTAGAACGGGAGAAAAGAGAAATGTGGGTAAATAAGTCCCTTTCTACCCTCTTCGATATTGAGGTAAGTTCACATGCTCAATTATGAAATTCTAAGTGAAGTATTTAACATTTCGATGTTGTATGTATTGTTTAATTGCCTCTATGAATACATTAAATATGTTTTGATAGAATGTCAAGAAATGAGAGTTTTATTTTAATCTAAGACTAGTGAGAAAAGAAATTAGCATGACATGATGATAATTAAGGTCCCGTGTAAGACCATATTGGAATATGGCCTGGGTGTAAGAATTCGTATAAGACCATGTCGGAGACATGGCATCGATATGTTAATACATGTAATACCCTATCGAGGATATGTTGTTAATGTGACCTTATATGTATGAGACTCAAGAGTTTATTTAACAATTTGAGTGATTCAACGGGTAGGTTGAAAGTGAAGAAGTAGGTGGTTATACCACGAGAAGCACAAGTATGTTTTAAAACTGAATTGAGATGAATTCGGTATATGATGAACCCTAGTGGGTTATGTGTAATCAATGCACCTTAGTGGCATAAGTTATATTTACTAATGCATTGTGTGAATGTGAACGAGTATCATAGAAAGATAAGTAAGAACGGTAGTGTGTGAGGATGTTCCCGGATGAATATTTGAAATAGAGAAATACATATGGACAATTATCCTTGAATGTATAATAATGGTGGGCTGTATGCGTTACCGCCTGGTTAACTATTAAACGATGGCCTGTGTGCGGTACCATCGCTTATAAATCATTTGGTGGGCTAAGTGCGATACCACCATAATTATAAATGATTGGTGGGCTATGTGCGATATCACCTTATTAGAGATGATTGGTGGGCTATGTGCGATACCACCTTATTAGAGATTGAGGGTGGGCTAAGCACGAAACCACCGAGAGATTGGTAGTATGAGTGGCATATCGAAAATGTTTGATGTGTTGTTTTATATGATCATATGGTGACAAATGCAGGGACGTGTGCAAACTAAAATGAGTAATTGGCTTGTGGCATGGTTAGAATGTGGTAAGAGACAGGATGAGTAAGTTTCAAGAATGGTTGAGTAGGTAACCATGGGTTTAAGAGTAAAACTCATTATAATACCTTGTGATTGAGTATATTCAATGAGTATTAGTAGTTGACAGTTATATGCATATGAACTTACTAAGCATTATTGCTTACTCCTTTCCTTTCCCATCCCTTATAGGTTAGCTTAACCAGCTCGGATTAGATATCGTCAGAGATGTTTTCACACTATCGGGCAGAAACTTGGTATGAGGTTTCAAGTCCTTATGAGTTATGGCATGTATAGGGATCTTATTTTTTGTTTAGTTTAAGTTATAGTTAATGTGCCAAATGTGTTGGCCAAAATGAGTCGTGAGACAATTGTATATAGCCATAGATGATGGCTCAAGTAGATTATAATTGTACTAGGAATAGTTCTCCCTCGTGTATGGGATGAAGACTTCATTTTTTATAATTAAATGTGATAAGTCAAGAGTTATATTGATGATATGTGAAGTTTTGTGATGGTGTATAAATGTTTATAAGCAAGTTAGGGTGGCAAAGGGCTTGGTAAATAGCCTGCTAATTATCTATATGGGTAGACACACGGGCATGTGTCTAGACCGTGTGGGAGGCAAGGCTAGAACATGGGTGTGTGCCCAGGCCGTGTGAAGTCTTCACCCAGCACTTGGAATTTGAATTGCCACATGGCTGAAGCACACGAGCGTATGTATAGGCCATATGGATAAGTTACAATGCCAAGGTTTGGCACACGATCCAGGGCCAATGGCGTGTCAAGGCCATGTGAAATTAGTTAATGTCGACCACGGGTGGAAGACACGGGCATGTCTTAGGGGCATACGGGCGTAACCCTAGACCAACATGGGCGTGTGGCCCCTGTTTGGAAGAAAAGTTTTCCAAGTTCACAAGAGCTCCCGAATAAGTTTCTGAAACATCTCGGAAGTATGTTTAGGGCCTTCTAGGCCGAGCATGTTCAAATAATGGGTTTAAACGAAATTTTATAACCTTATTAGAGATGTTTAAGCAAGTTTTGTTTGGTAATGCCTCAAACCCTGTTCCAGCGTGAATACGGGTAAGGGGTATTACACCAAATTACATCAAAAATACCCCAAAAAATAAGAAATAAAAATCATAAATGAAATTAAAGTAGTTCAGTAGACATGTGGTCACTACTGAGTCATCCGCCGCACCGATCCGTTTAAGTCTGGGGATTACCTGCACAGATAAAACAGAAAGGAGTGAGTTTACCTAAATTCAGTGTGTAATCCCCACAAAAGACATGCATACAAACAAACAACAGTTATCAATCAAATGCAGTCAGGGGCCTAAACCCATTACAGATTCAGATACAGTTTTGGACTTACCCATTCGGATACAATTTCAGATATAAATTAGGGCCTTGGCCCATCTCAGATACAGTATGCATATAGTAACAGAAATCAGTATCCCACCCACCAACCTCTACACACCATATCCGTCCATCCTTACACACCATGTGGGGTTTAAAACACCCACCTAGCCCTACACACCAAGTCGTACCGAATGCGGCACATATCAGTAATATTGCAGTTGAGCTGCAAGATAATATGCATGAAAGCATTTCAGTACACTTCTTCCAATAACCAATCATCCCACCCCAATGCAGATGCAACTAAACAAGCTCAACGCAGACATACAGAAATACATGCTTACATGCTAAAATTTAGTTAACAGTCATACTTACGGATCAGTAAACATGCATAAATTTAACATGCTCAATACATACATTATATATTCAGGTCACACGATTTAGGGTCTAAGTAGTGCTTACCGACCCTACAGTAGGTTCACAGTCGACTTGGGAGACCTGTGCAACCTTAGGAAACATTTTAGCTAAATGGGCTCACACGGCCATGTTGCTTGCCCATGTGGGCCCACATACCCAGTTCGATTCAGCCCGTGTGGCCCACATGGCCACACCCCAGCCATCACACGGTTGTGTCTTGCGCACGGCCTGGCCTTTATCGATCACACGGCAGTGTTGTCACATACAGCCTACCACACGGGCGACCACACGCCCGTGTGGCGTCGATAATAGGGTTTTTTGGCTTTCGTTGAATCCCCTTTTTTGCGTTTCGAGTACACATTTGGTATCGATTCGATGTAGAAACCACTCCCAAGCCTTCCAAAGCCTATAATCGACCTATCAACACTTGAAAATTAGTCCTAAAACACGATTTGATCAAAAACTCGATACCTATAAAAGTCCAAAACAGTGTTCAACGCTTAACCCCCAACACTCCGAATGATTTTGACTATAAACTCGCAAAAGGAAAACCCCGAACTTCATGATTTGCCGCTGCCAAAACAAGGAATAAGTACAATTTTGAAGAACAAGATTACAAAAGCATTTAACTCTACTTATCAAATCAACGAAATCAGACAGTGTGCGAAAAGAAAACGAATTGAAACAGAAATCAAAACGAAGAGGAAAAAGGGAGATAGAATTTCGGCAGAGAAGTAGAGAACAACGTCAGAAAATTTGGGAAAAACAACCAAAATTTTTAAAAAAGAAATTAATGAGGATAATTCCCAACTCCCCATATTCCTTAAATCTCTCCACTAATCCCGCTAACAACCATTTCTCAGACTTCCAAATGCACTGAAACACTTGCACAAAACCGAGCAAAAATAAACTCCCACGCTCAAGCAGGGATTCAAATACACGACGTTCAGCAACCTAACACTCAACTTAACCACCAGACCAGCAAGTCCATTCTGATATGCTTTTATAAATAATTTAATATAAGCCCACTGATCAGGTATAAGGCTTAAGTCAGAAAAATATCAAAATTTGCCAAAGTCAAGGCTTGAACACAAGACCTCTCAAACACACTCAGAACACTTAACCACTGAAGCAGACAGACACTTGTGTCAAAAACTTACAGAAGCAGAATTATAAAATTTAGGGCGTTACATTTCAATTCTCGTTAAATTAAACACTTTATTCGATTCATATACAAATTATAAATAAATCAATGTACATAATCAATCATATTATCAAAGCATTCTTTGTCATCAATTTCATTTTTGTTAACTTTCAAGCTATTTAATCCATCTTTTTTTTCACTTTCTTTGTTCCATCTCACTTATATTCATTAGTCCACCACAAATTCTCATTCAAAACTCAATCGCCACATATTTGATAGAAACATAACATTCCTATTTAATATATATATAATAAAATATAAACCATCTTCAAATAATAATATACCTACTTAATTTCACATGAACTTATTTAACAATTTTACATTCTTATTTAATTTCATTAATTCACTCTTATAAATTCTTTCACCATTCATTTAATATATATATATGTATATAATATAATATAATGTTCTCAACATTATAAACATACAATTTATACTTACAAACTAATCCAATACATATAACAATTCTTTTGTTCAAACTCATCCAAAATAAATTATACTACTTACATAAATCTTTAATGAAAAAATAACCAAAATACCCTTTAAAATATCTTTTATTTTAACCATAAAGATAAAATTTCCATTTTACCCTTTTGCATCACTTAAATTGTTGACACATAGCATACTTAGGTGTTCTAATGTAATTATTAGTTATGTAGATATAATTTATTCATAGTTAATTGCAATTTAGTTTTTTTTTTACTTAATGGGCAAAATTGCACTTTAAACTCTCTAACTTTTTCTCTATATCGATTTATTCTAAACTATGATTTTTCAATTCTAAATGGTATTTTTACATAAATAATTAATTTTTTTTCCACCATTTTTCTTTCATGATCAAATTGCATTTTAATCCTTATACTTTTACTAAATTCATTTTAGTCATTACAAATAATTCACTTTTCATAATTTTCTTTCTTGGTGCCTAATTGAACTCTACAATTTTTTTTTCAGTTAATAATCCTCACTTTCCAAAAAAATTGTTATTTATTTCCTCGAAATAATATTATTATTGACACCAAAACTTTTTAGGTGGTACAATAGTTTGTGGTATACCCAATAATTGGCTTTCTAATACAACCATTTATGAGGACATTTGATTGTATAAAGTATACGACTCTTGATTTTGGGAATATGATGACCTCAAGTTTAAAGATCATACCTACCATTATCACCATGAAATTATCACAACCATTACATAATAATCCAAAAAACATTCTCATGGTGGGTCAGTCTAATACAATGTTCTTCTAACATGTATCCATGTGTTGATTTGGTATCTCATATCCATGATAACATCTTGTCATCAATCAACCACAAAGTACTCTTAATGCATTATTTGATTAAGCTCATCTAAGAGTAATCATATTATTCTCATGACATTATTATTAATAAGTTTATTTAAAACACATAAATAGAGACTCAAAATAATAATGACGATGTCCTTATTAATAAACTAGATAAATATGTATGTTATTACAATGATCTCATTATTGATTTTGGGAAATACTCCAACACAAATTCCCTAAGCTATTGTGAATTCTCTCTCTTGGTTTAAATGAATGGTTGAAGATAAGCCTTCTTGCAACCTCAAACCAAGGATGTAGCCAGGGGGCTGGCAGGGCCCGTGTAAGGACCATATAGTCAGGGGTGTCAGAAAGTGCATTATCGAGACTCTGTTCTCGTAAATCTAACTCGTAAATATTTTACTAAGCTAGTTGTGTAGTTAATTAGGTTTCGGTTAAGTGAATTTCCATGAATTAAGAGTTATTATAGTATAAGGACTAAATCGCGTTTAAGGTAAAAGTTAATTTATGATTTAAAAATTATTACAGGGACTAAAAAAGCAATTACACCTTTGTTTCTTTAAGTGGGACGACATTAGTGAATTACTATAACTTATATGTAAAGTTATTTTATATATTATAATAGTTTAAGTTAAAATATGTTATAATATTAAGAAATCATAATAATTAAGTAAATGTATATATATTATATAATAAAAAAATAAAGTATAATAAAAACAAATAGGTAATAAAAGAAAGAGAAAGCCATGCAAATTAACAAACAAAAATAAAACAAAAAAAAAGAGAGAGAAAGGAAAAACGCACTGCTAGGGTTCAAAAGTTCAACTGGTTAGTCAATTTAGTCCCTTTTTCTTGTGATTTTTATGTTTTTGGAATCCTAGTGTTAAGTATTACCCGACCCATGTTCTAATTTTAACATTGTTAAGTTTTTAAATGTTGTAAATGTTGAATAGTTTTAGTATTAGGGATTAAATTGATAGATTTTTAAGCTAGAAATAGAAAAGGATAAAAATGTAGAACAAATTGTAAATTTTGAGTAATAGGGACTAAAGTGTGGAAATTTTGAAATTTAGGGGTTTAATTGAAAATAGGGAGTTAAATTTATTTTAAAGTGGATTTTTTATGAAAATATAGAATTAAATCTAAAAAATAAAAATTAGTCTCAGTTTAGGGATTAAATTGAAATTTAGGCAAATATGGAGTAAAAATTAAAATATTCAATATGAAATTGAATTGTGTTATATTGATGAATTTTAATTTTTTTAAATTCCGTAGCCAACGTCGTACCGGAATCCTCGACTAAAAAGGGGAAGGATAAAATCGGCGTTGAATAACTTGGAATCCACGGTTTGTATTTCTATAATCCGAACCTAGTTACTAATTGTTGTTTCTTGATTTAATGCATATGGTAAGTGGTTGAGGTGAGTATTTGGCACTTTGATATTGAATTAAATAAAGTTGATTGAAATGGATTGAATTGGTATATATATTATGAATGTACTGATTATTTGAATTGAAATGAATATATATGTGTAAATGTGATAATGTGCAAATATGATAATTAGATATTGGTTGTATTTGGAAAGTGAATTGGAACCCTATTAACTGTATCAGGCTGAGTCAGTTATAGATGGTATGCCATAGGATAAGAAGAGTTCAGGGATTTCTTCGACCTCGAGTCGATGAGGCACTAGGTGTCAATTTGCTTCAGTTTAACCGATGAGACACTGGGTGTCAATGTATATAGCGTTGGGTGCAGTTATTACTTTGGATTTATCCAATGAGGCACTGGGTGCCAAACTGGTGTGTTGGTTGGATCCATGTATCCATCTACGTCCGAGTCATGTTAATAGGGGTAAATAAATAATAAAATTATATAATTGATATTGAAATGGCATGGTATGAGAAGTGGAAGTGATATAATGAATTGAAAATGGAATGTGAAATATGTTGTAAACACATGGAATATATGAGTTATATACCCATGAATTGAATAAGGAATGGATAATGCTCTTGTTTAAATGAAATGTGGTTTGATATGTGAATAGCTATTTATATAGCAATTGTGTAAATTGGGACAATGTTAATCAAATGAAATATGATAGCATGTGTAAATTGAATGTAGTATGAAATGATGTGCTAATATGAATGAATTCAAAAGGTTGGCATATGATAGTTATGATCTTAGTCATTAATATGTGTTTATAATTAAATTGTGCATTTTGTTTTCTCTTGTCTTTAAATGTTCGAAATATAGAAATATCACTGAGTTTTACTCAGCGTACGGTTTTGCTTTTCCTTGTGCAGGTTAGATACTTCACTTTTGATTGTCGATTCAGCATCCAACAACGATCCCGAACTCAAATGTGATGATATTTATCTTTTGTGTCGGCATGTACCTAGGATGTTTAAATGATAGTTATTTTGTGGATGGATTGTAAATGAGGTTATAAGTGTAATGTTGGTTTGGTATATATATAAACATGTGTTTGTGTTTGAAGCCATAGTATGGTATGGTAAATTGAACTAAAGCTTGATATGTGCATGTGAATTTAAGTTAATGTTTTAGGTAGATATGAGCTAGGCCAAATTGATGGATTTTGGTATGTTTATAATTTTAATTTGAATGATGCATTGATGATTTGTTTTGATGATATAAATGTGGTACCAATGAGGGTACATTGGTTAGGCACCTAGGATGATTATTTTGGCATGTTTTGAATGTGTTTGATCTTGTTTTGAATAGGTTAAACGAATGGTTTTTGAGTTGCTTAATGCCCAAGCATGTTGGAAATGGTAAACTTGTTATTTAAGGCACATTTTCGGTCCACACGGCCAGACACATGGGCGTATAACTTAGCCGTGTGAGACACAAGGCTAGCACACGGGCGTACGAGGCCATTTTGAAGGGTACACGGCCTGGCACACGTGCGTGTGGCTTGGCCGTGTGACCCAAGTTAGTAAGTTACACGGGCTGGGACACGACCGTTTGTCCCTACTTCAAATGCCCACATGGCCGTGTGAACCCTGCAGTTAAAATTTTTCTAACTTTTTTTCTAAAATTTTCAAATTATCCTGATTTAGTCTCAAATAGTTTCTAAAGTGATTTCAAACCCTCAAAGGCTTAATAAAGGAATCTATGCATGTTAATTCTGAATCGTTTTATGATTTTTTAAATGTTTGAAATGAATGATTAAATTAAGATTACTCGTTAATAATTTAAACCCTATTTCGGTGACAGATACGGTTAGGGGTGTTACACCTCGGCCCCTTAAAATGGAAAAATTTTCATTTAAGCCCCTTTAAAATTTATAAAAGTTTAAATTAATGTAGCAGCTTGTTTTTCTGTGGTGTTGAAAACAATGGTTTCGGGGCCACCAAATCCAATGAGTAAGTTTGTAAATATTATTATTTAAAATTTACGAGTCAATTATGGTCTTTAAAAGATTTTTGATATGGTAATTTAGGCTATTCGAATGATTAATTAAGTTCAAGTGGTAAGACCCTAAGATCAAGTGGTTTTAGAAAATGAGGTATCGGGACCTTGTTTCTATAAATCGAGCTGTAAATATTTTTATAAATATTTACAAAGTGTCATTAAAGTGGTATTAAATTTTTGTTGAAAATTTTTAACGTTTCGATAGTTAATTAATTAAAAAGGACTAAATCATAAAAGATGTAAAATTTGATCACTATTTGATTCGAGTGATTAAATGGTTAATTGAATAAAGGAAAAGGGGCTTAAATGGTAATTAGGCCATTTAATAATGTAGTGGACGGTTTTGGGCAACTAAAAGCATGAAAATTTGATGATTATTAAATGGACAAAATGGTAATTTGATAATTAAATTAAATAAAATAAAAACCAAAATGTAAAACTTTAGGGGTAATTTTGTAAAAATGTCAAAATTGACTAATTTGCATAAAATAAATTATTTTACTATCTAAATTAATAGATTGAATGAAATTATTAATTTAAATCAAGATTGGGTGGAAAATCTAGAAGAATAAAAAATTACCAAAATGCCCCTGTACTTTGACATTTCTGCAATTTAGTCAGGTAAGTTCGTACGGTTTAGAATTTAACAACAATATGAATTGTTGAGTAGATTAACATGGTACAATATATATATATGATTTTAATTGTTGATAATAAATGGTAATTTGAGATTTAATATTGAATTGAAGCTTGGTTTGATTTGAATGTGGGATAGAGTCCAATCGTGATTTGGTGTGTTACGAGGGTTTGGAGTGGAGATGGTATTGGAAGGAGATATTTTTATATTACCCAAGTAAACCGAGGTTCAGCATTTGTTGCGAACTCTCGTGTTATACTTTCAGTTTAGCGTGTTCTGAGTGGATCAGATCTTATGAGCTTCTCTGTTTAACTCTTATGAGCTTTTGTTCAGCTCTTATGAGCTTCTGTTGGCGTGTTTCGAGTGGACCAAATCTTATGAGTTTCTATTTGGCGTATTTCGGTTGGATCAGCTCTTATGAACTTCTGTCTGGTGTGTTCGGTTGATATGATAATGTACTCTTATACGTAAGTCGTTCTTTAAATGGAAAATCTCCGTAAAATAATTTGTTTAATGAATTTGAAATATTTGTTATTTATTTAGTATTGATCTGAACATAAATAAATTTATAAATTTAGATTGTGGATGTTGTTTAGGTTTGTGCTAAGCTTATGGTTGCATTATGTCATGTTTAATATTAATGATACACATTGAAATAGTAAGTGGCCAAATGGAAATATGCTTATGTTAATAAAAAGGTGGTAATATTCAAAGGTGTGTTTTCTTATAAAATGGTTATCATGTGATTGACCCCAAATGAGTTATATACATAAATGCACTAACTTGTGTATTGATGACGGTGATTAAGCTTATGTCAAGCTTGAGATTATGAATGATGATGATGCTTATGTCTGGTATTATACAAGTGAAACGGATAAGAAATGGTAATGGAATGGTAAGTTCATTATTGAATTGTGATATGATGAAAAAAGGATTAATGAGTTGAATGGTGTATTTATATATACGAGAAATTACATATGTTATGGATGAACTTACTTATAAGGTGAATAAATATACTAACTAGTGAATTGATTTGTTATTTAAGTTTATGCTTAGTAAATGAAATGGAAAGTAAGTATGAAAAAGTTAATGATGGTGTAACACCCTGAAAATTCGAGTAATTTATTTTCATTGTGTGCTTTGAGTAATTATTTTAGAAAGTAAAATTTTCTTATTTACTTTCGTGTTTAATATAGTCCTGAAGAAGAATTAGAATTTATTGGGATGGAATAATATTAAATTTTGAGAATTTATGGAAATGGACTAAGTGGCATTGACACATAAATTAATTAAAGTGTCAATGTGTAGCATAAGATGGGTTAATGGCAAAGTGGTGTTGGCGCATGAGCTAGTGCATGAGGGTGAAGGTTCGAATCCCTTAAATAGCAATTAGGTGGCTTTTATTTTTGGTTTTCCTAGCATGTGTTATGCCAAGCTCATATATGGTAAGAGTTGACCATGTTATTTTTGGTTAGTATATCAAAGGAATAAGGAAATTGTTAACTTAAGGAAGGGAATCAAGAAAATAAGGAAAGATGTGAAGATATGAGGCAAGAATCAAGGAAATGTTTATGGAAACAATATCATGGCCAATGGACCATGCATATGGACGGCAATATGGCTAGGGGGGAGCCGAATTTTGGTGATAGTTGGCTAGGAATTGAAGTCTTTTGTTTTGGTCATTTTTTTGTTTTGTGCTTAGTTTTGCAAATTCTCTCAACCTCTCTCTCCCTTGGCCGAATTGTGCATTGGTAAGCCTTGATTATTTTGACCATTTGGTCATTTTTGTTTATTGCTTTAGTACTTGTTTTGTGCCTTTCCTTTGAGTGCCAAAAATCACCTACACAAAAAGCCATTCTTTCTCTTTTCTTTTTACCATTGCCGAATATACACCTCTTTTAAAGCTCATCTTTTTCTTTTCTTTTCTTCTCCATTCTCTTTGAAATCAAAGCAACATCATCACCATCTTTTCTCTTATTTCATTTCTTTTCAATCGAAATTCTCTCCATCTACACTCTCATGGCTGAATGCTAATGTGCCTATAAGCCAAATTTATTTTCTCTTTTTCCTTGAACATACATAGCCGAATCTTTCATCAATCAAACACCATTCTCAATCCTTTCTTTTCGACCGTGGAAAATAGGTAAGGGATTCTTTTTCACTTTCGGTTAGTTTATAGTGTGGTCGATTATTGATGGTGTCATGAAGGATCATTTGGATCGAAATAATCGTTCGTTCTAGTAACGTCTTCTTTGTTATTCTTTAGTGCAATAACGGAAGTTTGGAAATCAAGAAATCGTGGGTGACACAAATCGTTGGAATCGATTTTTGTGGTAAGGAAATCACATCTTTAAAATCTTGGTATTATTTCGATATTATATTAGATTGGAGTAACGATCTTTGTCTTTGAAGACATTCAAAATAGGGAAGAAAAGGGCGGTGTTTAGTCTTCGGAAGAGGGGAGGTTCTGTTATTCCCCCTAAGTATAAACAAAGGGCTATTTCGGGAATTCGGGATTTTCCACCGAGTTGCGGACGTTCAACCGAGGAAAATCAACTGTTCGAAGTCGTTCGTACGCCCGAACCATTATTCGTTCGTGGGTTCGATTCGGTTAGCGAACCATCAATCGGGGAGAAACCGCGAGTAGAAGTGGTTCAAAAATCCGAGGGTAAATTTCTAGATCGTTATGTTTAGATCGATTTTATTATTAGATTATAGTGTTCTAATTATCGCGATACGTATAGGTGTTGACGAGCGGGAAAGTGTAGTTCTCTCGATCACCAGGTGTGTAACTTCACACCCATTTTCGGGTTAGATATCAAGTTGTAAGTACTGTGATAAAATCGTAAAAATAGCAAAAATGGGAAAATACGTAGTAATTCATACTTTTGAGTAAATGCATGAAAAATGGTTAAAGTTGGAAAAATTGCGATAAATATTGCTAGATCGATAAACTGGGCCGTAATCCTGCTAGATTGATAAATTAGGCCAAAAGATTGCTAGATTGACAAATTAGGCCGAAATGACTGCTTGATCGCTAATTGGGCCAAAATACTCTAGTTCGATAAATTGGGCCAAAAACCCTCTAGTTCGATAAATTGGGCCGAAATGACTGCTAGATCGCTAAATGGGCCAAAAATACTCTAGTTCAATAAATTGGGCCAAAATACTCTAGTTCGATAAATGGGCCAAAGCCCACTAAATTGTTAAATGGGCAAATTGCTAAATTATTATTTTTATGGGCCTAATGAAATGTTTAATGATAAACCCACCGATGTTATGGATAAATTGAAAATTTGTTATATGACTATATTTGTCATACACGCATGATTACATGGGGTGGGATATACGAAGAGAAGAATGGCCAGTTGCCAAAAATCTAGTTCGGTGGCCCTGCCACAAATTTGGCTCAATGCCTCTAGTTCGGTGGCTCTGCCACAAAATCGGCTAAATGCCTCTAGTTCGGTGACAATGTCACAATCTAGTTCGGTAGTGCACTACAAAATTATTTAAAGGCTTAAAGCCTATGATTGGTGTGTTTGGCGGGGTGGGTTGACTTGATCCCCACAGGTGTGTTGGTTGGTACGGGGGTGTTAGCGGATGGATACTAGGCTTGGTTTGGGAAATTCATTTTACATGCATTTTTTTAAATTATTTACTACATTCTATGATATATTGTTGAATTCTGTAATTGGGCTCAAGCCCAGCATGATATCTTGACGATCTGGCCCAATAATGGTGGTAAGTGAGTTGCACATTGAGTTCTTTGTAACTCACCCAATTTTATTAACCATTTCAGGTAATGGAAATTGATGTGGACTTGGGCCGGAGATGACTTGGTGGAGGCCATACTACGAACATGGGTTTAATAAACTATGAACTTTATTTAAATTATTATCTTAAATTTCTGTTATGGGTTTGATGTAATAAGGCCTCTTATTATGTTTTATGGATTTTTATTGTGTGGATGGATTTAAATTTCGTTTTAAGACTCTTATTTTGGGCTTATGTTAAATTTATCTGGTTTTCTTAGAAATACTGTTTTATAACATTTTGAACAATTAAATTACTTTTTTTTTTAGAATTTCTTTCAAATTCTTTTATAATGACTTTAAGGTTTTGATAAATATATTTCTAATTGATAAGTTTTGAACAAGTATTTTCTTGAAACATCAAATTTCAAATCCTCGTACTAAATTTTTATTTAACTCGATTTTCAAAAAGTTTTGTAGCTCTATTTTATTTTAATCACTTGAAAATAAACGAATGTATGTTTGGTGTGACAAACCAAATCTCGTCTAAACGCATAGACCGGGTTTGGGGTGTTACAGATGGTGTATAATGATTTATAAAATCCTATGATGTTAGGAATGAAAAATATATATATGATGTTGATAGACTTGCTCATTTATGAGTTGATGGTTATGTAGTTGATAAATCTTGAGGCATTGGTATAGGTTTATATTTAATCTATAATGTTCATTGTTGAAATGGAATGTTATGTTTAAAATTTATACGAGCTTACTAAGCATTCATTACTTACGTAGTTATTTTCCTTTACAGATTATCAGAAGCTCGCTCGGGTTGAAAGCTCATCGAAGATCTATCACACTATCCAGCGATTATATCGGTAGATTTGATATCTTCATCATTGTTATAATGGCATGTATAGGTAAATTGTGTTTGATGAAATGTTGTTATGTTTGGCTTGTAAATGTGGTATTTTGGTTGGTGTGCTTTTGACATTTCATGTCTTGATGGTTGGTGTTTTTATTGCCAAATTGATGCATGGGTTAACTGGCCAAAGTGCTATGTGTTGACATGGGTGAAATGTGGTCAATTAGGTTATGTGTTGATATGGAAATTAGTTAAGGTTGTTTGGATGTAACATGATCATTTTGATGCAAAAGTAAGTATGAATGCTTGGTTGTGATTGAGATGCCTAAATGGCATATTGGTTGTGTAATACCCTAAACCCGGCCTAGAAATTTAGACCGAATCACGGATGTTACATTGATCACCAAAGTGATCGTAGGTAAATTTTTACAGAACAAGTTATCACGTCGAACCGAAACATTTAATCATTTAAAATTCAATCAGTAAAATATATATAACCGGAATTAAATGAACAAATAAAAATTTAAAACGGAACTTGTACCACAGTTTTATAAAACCTTACAGTTCAAAAACCAAATAATAGAAATTGATAATTTATTTTTCACCGAAACTATCTGAAACCTCCGCATACCGAGCCCAGCGTCAGAGTTTCAGAAACGTACCTGCAAGGGGAAACACTAAGGGGTTGAGCTTCACGAGTTCAGTGTGAGTTCAAACGAAAAGAAATATACTTACAGAAGGGAACTTCATATGACAAACTAGTGGCAGAATATATTTATAGGTATAAACAGAAACAAATACCAACAGGGAACCAACGCCTCAACACACGTAATAATCAAAGCACACCAAGTTCACACAGAATACTCAACACAAGTGTAGTTCAGACAAACAGAATACTAACAGATAATCTTACACCCAGAACACGTAAATAGATGGGTATGAAGTGCAGCCAAGTAATAAAACCCACCCATCCAGCCAACACACCTCTCCGTCCACCGATCACACCCCATAAGAGCTGATTAAGCTCATCCAACCAAAACACACCACATAGGACCTCGAAAGGCCCATCCAACCCTACACACCATATATGTGGGCTAAGCCACTCAAATATTAATACGGAGCAGAGCTGGTGTATATGCAGTACAGTGCAATGCGGTAATTCGCTGTACAGACATGTTGCAGTTTATACTACCAGATCAGATAATAGTACGCAGCAAAGCTAACACACATGCGAAGATAAAGGCAATAAATCGTTATGCGAAAGAGTTGCGATGAGAATCGCTAGATCGGATCGTAATCGGTCTCCTTCTCTTTGCAATCCACCCAAAACTTTTCTTTATGGAAGTGTTTGTATGCATACAATCTCACAGAACAGTGACACATTACCAGACAGTTAGACAAAACAGATATCCATACACACACCCAATTACCTAGGTTCAGAATCAGACATCAGTTACAAATTACACATGAACAAAACTTGTATCAAAATCTTATTCACCTTCACTAAAGCCTAGCCGAGAGTCAAAACACATAACATGGTTTCAAATCAGAACGCACACAAAACCAATATATAAGTGACTTAGGGTCACATGCCCGTGTGCTCTGGCCGTGTGGAAACGCCTAAGCCATGTGGGAGGTCAAACGCTCGTGAAGAAGGGCACACGGGCGTGTAGAGGAGGCACACTCTCGTGTAAAGAGAGGCACACGCCCATATTGACCAGGGACATGGCCGTGGGAACATGTCGTGTAACTCACTATCCAATTGTGCTAAAATAGAGTATAGGGCTGACACGACCGTGTGAGGGTCTCATACGCCCGTGTACCGACCAGACACAGCCGTGTGTCCAAACACATGCTCGTGTAGGATCCCTAAATCCCCAAATTAGCTACACGCCCGTATGGTACCAAATCACTCAAACCTTAATCCCCAAACACACACGCTCGTGTGCCCAGGGGACACGACTGTGTGAAGATCGACAAAAAATCCCCAAACGGCCACACGGTCGTGTGGCACCAAATTTTTCCCAGAAACCTTAATTCCTAATTCTACACGGTTATGTGAATCGGCACACGCCCGTGTGACTATGAAGACACTACAACCAGCCTAAAAAACGAGTTTTTCCGGTCAATAAATCGACCTTCAATCATAACACATTAAATTTCTAAAGATTGCAGATAAAATGAGCCTCAATTGCCCATTTATTAAAACACACAAAAGGATTGTTGAGTACCACAGTAAAACAACAAAACGTAAGTATACTGGAAGAGGTTTGGACCCCACACCTGTTTCACGATCTAAGACGTTCAGACACCAACCTAACGACAAGGAGGTGACTCTCCAAAATCCACAAACAAACTGTTTTGAGAAGCAAAATAAAATAGAACTTCGAAAAAGAAAGAAAGAAAAAGAAAACCAAGAGAGGAAAAGAAAAAAAAAAGGTCCAGAAACCAAAATAGAGAAATAAAAATAAATAGTTAAAAATATTAACTTAAAACAAACCTGTTACTTAACAAAACAAAATGAAATAAAATGTTTCCCGAAATGCGCACATAGAGATTTGAACCAGGAACCCAAAGACAAACTAACACAAAACTAACCACCAGACCAGCAGGCCCATTTTGTCACTTACATGCGCAACTAAACACAATAGTTCAATCTACCCACTGACCCTAACCACAAAACTCAAAACTTCTAACCCCAAAATCTGGGGTGTTACAGGTTGAATGGACTTATGGTATATTGAAATGATCTTATTATGCATATTTTGGCATGTTTTGGTGCCTTGATCATAGGTTTATTTGACGTATTGGTACTTATTGAAATCAGGTGAAAGAAAAGGCTTGATTTTGGCCTATTTCTTGTCCACACGGCCTAAGACACGGGCGTCTGTCTCAATCGCGTGTGACACACGGCCAGGCGACACGGTTGTGTGTCCCCTGTAGGTTGTTAATGGTTGCTTTTCGAAAGTTGCACGGCCTAGGACACAGCCTGGCACACGGGCATGAAAGGCCATTTCGAGAGTTACACGGCCTAGCATACGGGCGTGTGGCTCAACCGTGTGACATAAGTCAATGAGTTACACGGTCACGGACACAGGCTGGGACACGGTCGTATGTCCCTATTTCAAATGTTACACGGCCTAAGACACGGACTTGTGTCTCAACCGTTATAAACCACATAGCCTGGTCACACGGCCGTGTGACCCTTACAGTATAATTTTTTCTAACTTTTTCCTAAACTTTCTAAATGTTTTTGATTTAGTCCCGGACCGTTTCTATTGCATTTTTTCAAGGCCTCGAGGGCTCGATTAAGGGACATTATGAATGTATTTGAATAAAATTAGAATATGTATTGCATTGTTATATGAATTGAAAGGTTTACTGTTTCGGTTGTTCGGTAATGCTCCGTAACCCTGTTTCGATGATGGATACTGGTTAGGGGTAGTACAATTAGTAAAGGTAAAATTGCACTTTGCCCCCTAAAATGATAAAAATTTGATTTAATCCTTTAAAATTATAAAGATATAGATATTAAAATGGTGAAATTGTATTTTTACTATCATAAAAATATACAGTTTAATTTCGGCCCCGCTAAAAAAATTCTGGCTTCACCCCTACCTCAAACTCGACAAATATTCTACAGTTCGTAATATTCTTTTATCTTCTAAGACAACTTTGGCTTTATAGAAATTCTAAGTTCTTTAATTATCCCTTTTGTCAAGACTCCATTATTCCAAAAACCACTTCCTTGTAAGGGAATTTTTGCCTTCTAGTAACATTAAACAATGCATTCATCCCTCCTGTTTTAAAGTCAAATGGAAATCCCCTCCTTTGGGTAGGTATGAACTTAATTATCATTGTTCTTCAATTAGAAACCCAGAGTTGACGGTATTGGAGCTATCATTTAGGATTGCAGTGGAGGCTAAGTATCAAGTTCCCACCGCTTTTTATACACAATAACTAATATGTTTGCCAAGTTATGGGCCCTTTGTGACAATTTTTGCATTGCAAAACAACTTAGCATTTCAAACCTTATTGTTGATGTTAATGTTACTTTTTTTATAAGTCATCTTAAGAATTCTCATGTGAAAAATCCATTGCTTGATCCTATTGTGGTTTATTGCAAGACTATACTAAACAAATTCCACCAATTTGGGTTCTCCACATCTTCAAAGAAAGGAACCAGTGCGCTGATGCCTTTGCTAGAAGGGGTTTTAGTCTTTGATTTGATTTATCTTTGGATGACTGTAATGTGACAAGTAGCTACGTTTAGTATACATGGCAAGCTTTATGGCCTCCCTTGTTGTTTTTATGCAACAAGACTACCATTGTATCAAGAAATTATTAAGCATTTCCTACCATATCATCCATATGGAAAGGTGTTTATAACTTTTTCGCCTGAACTTACCCCAGTCTAAAGTAGCTAAGTGGAAAAGTAAAATTAATCCTTGTTGGTACATAAGTTTTTCTGGAACAAAATGAGCCACTTCAAATAGGTTCATTGCTCTGACCCAGAATATGATTAATCCAGCATGGGCTACATGAGCCCCCAATAGATTACTAGATAAATTGATAAGTTAGCCATTCCCAGCCCACCAAGCGAAATTAATGGTTCCTTGATCACAATCGGCTAAAGTTAAAGTTCCATTAAAGAGTGTTTCTATGGGGTAGAACCTCTTCAGGCAAAAATATTATTAAAATCATAAATAATATAATAAAAATGATCTACCTAATAATTTTATTTAAGACTGATTTTCATTTTAATTCTATTAAGCAGCTTTTTGTTTAAAAAATATAATTAATAAAAGATTTTGGTTTGAATGAAATTAAATAAAATAAAGTAATAAATTCATATATTTTGAATGATTAAAATACTTTTTTTATGTCATTCCCTTGCAAAATAAATAAAATAGCTTAACGAACCCCTCCAGTCGGCACCCAAATATGGAATTGAAGCTTATCCTTCCCTTCCAATGAGCAAATTTTAAGGTGAGCACAAAATAGATGACAGGGTTCACCAGCTGAGCTTATGCATTGCTACAGCCTACATGCCCCATTTCTGATTTCTAACTACTAATCTGATGTCACCTCTTACACTACCTTTGTTCCGATTCGCATATTATAATTTACTCTCAATCTTGCTGCATGAAATTTCCAAAACTAGCTTCTTAATATCAGCCTTTTTTATGGGGTTTGTATACGCTATAAAAAATAAAATAATAATTAATCACATTTGTAATGTGATGATTATTCATTTTATCCTTAATCATAAGAATTCAATTAATATTTATTAATATTTTATGTTAGCACTTTCATTTATAAAGTGAACTTTTAAACACTTTTCAAGCTTCTAGAAATTTTTTCTTTGAAAATATCTAATGAAATTAGGTGTGTAGTTAAAAATAAGTTTAAAATGGTTGTTACAGAAACAATAAAAATAAGGAAAAACCCAATCAAAACACCACATTTGGTCGCACACTTTAGAAATGTGACAAAAATATAAATACTGGGATTTTTTTTTTTTGGGGGGGGGGTGTACATTAGTGGAAAGTGTTGGGCACATGGAATGGAACATGACCATCTCCCACAAACGCCAATATAATCCATTATCTTAATCTCTGCTTTCTCCACTGACATTCAGACAACCAAAAACCACCCAAAGTAGCTGCCTGCCTTATTCCCAATGGAAGCAGCGGTTTCATCTCTGCACCTTTCCTCACCTGCCATTCATGGAAGTTTACGAACCAGTGATTTCATGTTTTTGGGTGTCTCAAAACCTCCTTCATTTCTCAACCCAAAACTAAAAGCCTTTGCTGCCATCAGGTAAGTTGAAAGGTGCAAAGTAGGTGGTGGGTACTTCCTTTTTTTCAAATATTTTCTTGTAAGTGAAGTTTAGGAGTGAGAACGGTTCGGATTTGGATTTGTTCTTTTGATCGTATTTTGATTGAATTTCTTTTTGCAGATGTCAATCCACAAGTACCAAAGAACCTAAAGCTAAAAGGAATCTCTTGGATAATGCAAGCAACCTTCTTACCAATTTCCTAAGTGGAGGAAGTCTTGGTTCTATGCCTGTTGCTGAAGGTGCTGTTTCTGATTTGTTTGGTCGACCTCTCTTCTTCTCTTTGTATGATTGGTTCTTAGAGGTACTGTACTTCATTTACTCTTTTTTATTTTTTTCAAGTTTTTAATATAGGTACTATTCATGATTTGATACTATGTTGAATTTATTGTGATGTGATCACCTCTGCTTCTTCTGGTTCTGCCCCCATGCATGCATCTTCTAATGTTTTATATGATTGGAAGTTGGTAGAGGTTCAATTGAACTTTTGAGCTGCCAATAGTTTTGTTTTTCTTACTATAACTGATGGCCTATTGGAATTTGACACAAAGGTGACTTCTACTATCCCATAAGCTAGACCTGGCAATTCATTCTGTTTCTGTGTGCTTTCTTGTGTCATAATTGTCTTTTAAGTTATTTTATATTTATATAAGTTTTGACAAGTTAATAATTTCCCGTCATAAAAATTTTGGCATGTGTGTATGTTAGTGTGTGTTCATGTTTCTTTCTCCATGTCGTGTTTGTATTATGTTTTTAGTTTTTTTTCCGTATCATGTAATCGTATTGTGTCCAATATTACCATAGTTACCAGAACCCCCCGTCACAATATTTGGATATGAGAATTTGATTGGAAATCTCATGTCTTAAATGTTGGATTGTCCAGAAAATTTTAGTTGCTAATACATATGTGAATCATAACAGTTATTATGCTGTGTAACCTTGTGGCTCAATTTTATTTTCCCATTGTCATTCACTATAGTCCTTTTGTTGCTCATCGTTCTTGATGATCTTAGGTTTCTGATTTTTACTTTTGTTTAATATCTTAATTGATGTGGCAGCATGGCTCGGTGTATAAACTTGCTTTTGGACCAAAAGCTTTTGTTGTTGTATCGGATCCTATTGTTGTAAAGCATATTCTTCGCGAAAATGCGTTTTCCTTCGACAAGGTACCAATTTTTACATCTTGGTAATTGATTTCCTTGCCCTTCAAAAACTTTAAATTGTTATTTCCTGTTTGACCCTAACTGTATCATGTTAAGACATTTTTATATGCTAACCTGGCATAAAAAAAGTTTCTGTTTCCTTTGTGTTTTCACTAGAAACCTACGCATCAAAAGACTGAGTTCTGTTTTCTTATTCTATAGTTGATTATCAACTATGATTTTAGATGCAGACTAATGAAATGGACTTTGTAGCACCTCATCAAAATGAGGCCTTTATATGATTTGTTTTCTGCCACATTTTCCTGTTGAATACTATTACAAACTCTTTGACATTGAAAGATAAATAAATATAATCAGTGAGGTTTCTAATAATCAAATACAATGACCCAAGCGATTGCTTAGCTTGTCATCCACCATGTTTTTTTTTTCTTGATTAAAATTTTGAATCCATTTACCAAAATTTCGATATTTACCTAGGGAGTTCTTGCTGATATACTAGAACCGATAATGGGGAAAGGACTTATACCTGCCGACCTGGACACATGGAAACAAAGGAGAAGAGGTATGAAATTTATGTTATTTGCTGTTGAAGTTTATCTGCATATAATGGGAACAAAAGGCACTTCTTTTGTTCTCTGACTGATAGTTATATTTAGCATTTATGATTTTTTTATTATTTGCTTTTATTGCTTTATTTTAAGCACACACTTGTCATCTTGAAACTATATACCCAATGGCTCAAATTTAGGGAACTTAAAGTAAAAAACCAACACTTGCTCCTTTCAGACTGACTCGGTAATACAAATTTGATTGGTTCAGAATATGTATACACATACACATGCATGCATGCATACATATATATATATATATACATACTGCAATTTCATCAACTTTATTATGAACTTCATTTTCCAGGTTCCTTCTTTAACATTTTAATAAATCCTTAGATTTGTTATTCTCTTGATGCTCATTGTGAATTTGAGGTATTTTTTTGTGAATGTCTATATATTTCTCTTTTAATGCATCAAATGTTTTGTTCCATCATATTTGGTCAACATGCATATCTGCTCAAAATCCTTTCTTTTCGATGATGAAAAAAAACTATACATGTTTCAAGTGTTTGTGTGATTGTCTATCCTACTTCCACCGCTCATATTGGCTTTGAATTTTGCATAAAGACGGATTAAAATATTTCCTAGAAGAAATCAAGATTTTAGAAATGGAAGAAAAGTTTCTAAAGGATTTTGAGAGTTAAATGGAGTGGCCTTAGAGTGTCTCATCTGGTATATATATATATGAGAGAAAAGAAAGGGGTAAGTTCCATAAACATGGCATTCATTCGAGTAGACTAGTCTGAGAGCATGATTTGTATTGTCAACACCTATTATCTGGACCTAGTAAACTTGAGCTAAATATAATATTCTAATTTTATTCTAAAATATTTTAGTTTCTGGAGATATTCTTGGCTTTCAAAATTTATGATTATCGTTTCTATTGAGGTGAAAAAAAAATTTCTTACCAGTAATATTTTTGGTAATGTTTAATTTGTTTTAAAAATATGCAGTTATTGCTCCTGGGTTCCATGCACTATACTTGGAAGCTATGGTCAAAGTATTCACTGATTGTTCAGGACGAACAACCGAAAAACTTGAAAAGCTTTTAGATGGAGAATGTTCACGTGGAGGAGATGCAATTGAGTTAGACCTTGAAGCAGAATTTTCAAGCTTAGCTCTGGATATTATTGGACTCGGTGTCTTCAACTATGACTTTGGTTCTGTTACAAAAGAATCTCCTGTAATTCAGGTCCGACAATACTTTCTGGAAATCTTCAATTCTGTTGCATTTATCCCTTGCGGAGCACCTCAGCATGGTACTCTATTTATTTTAATTAATGGTTTACCGGTAGCCGAGTAAAATAATAAACTCCTGCACATATTAAACTAAAATGTTTTCTATCCTATTTGTCACATTTATATTTTGCAGTGATGTAGTTGGTAAGCCTTATTAGCTAATATTCAAATAGTCATGTGAAGGACCATGAAATCATTCTTATCATCATGAATTGCTCAAATTTAGCTGCTTCCTCAACCCTCTCTATGTATGGCAAATTTTTATACTGCAAATTTCCCATCAGAACCAGATGAGCAAATTTGAGATTTTCTTGTTACTATCCTGCTGCATGTGAATTACAACTTATAGTTTATATGTTCTTTCCTGAATCCTTCACCTTAACAAATCCATTACAGGCCTGAGAAAAGATGTTGATGGCATAGCTGGGTGTACAGTTTCTGGATGTTTGTGGCATTGTGGACTGAGGTGCTAATTAGGACTAGGAAACTACAAAAAAGTTTCAACTAAAGTTTTGAGACAACAGTGGCTAAATTATGAAATTATAAAAATAAGGATTTTGCTGAAGATGGGGGAAATATTACTTGATGTTGGTTAACTCTGAAGTGAGGCTTTGTTGAGTAGAGTCCTGCTCATTTGTGATTCAGTCCTGTAATCTGTTCTTTAACTTGCTTTACTTTTTGCTATGGATAATGACTAAACCTATAATTTAGTAGATAGAAGGAAAGATCAATAATCAGAAAATGCAAGGGCAGAGATGATTTAAAATGCCCTAATCCTATGTGTGGGTATGATACTGTTTGAGACATTAAGTTACAAATTGTCTGTAAACAGTCTCTTTCTGGCAAAGGAACTCCCCAACAATGCAAAATATTTCAAGCAATTTTTTCCCTTTGGCTGGATCAAAACAGTAGATTTCTCCATTTTAATGTCTAATAGTTAACTATTGCTGTGATAAACAGAAGTTTGCAACAAAAAGATGTTTGAAAATTTTCTGATTGAATAATTCTATATTTAGGTATTAAGCTTAAACTTTACTATAACCTCGAATGTGCAGGTTACATTGCATGATATCATTATGGTTTGAGCCACAGTGAAGGTCTAGTTTCCTACTCACCTTTCTGAACAACATTGCAGGCAGTGTATGGTACTCTCTTTGAAGCTGAGCATAGATCTACCTTTTACATCCCATACTGGAAAATTCCTCTGGCAAGGTGGGTGGTACCTAGACAACGGAAGTTCCACAATGACCTTAAGACCATCAATGACTGCCTTGATGGACTCATCAGAAATGCAAAAGATAGCAGACAGGTTTGCTTTAATCAATAAATGAGTGTCACTCTCACTCTCACTCTCACTCACACTTATTTGTTTTAAGAATCCCGATCCCCCTCCCCAAACTTCATTTTTTGTTTAGTTTTGTATTCTTTATTGTTTTTTTACTGATAACCATGTTTTTTTCTGTTTATGTTTTTTTACTGAAAACCATTGTTTGGAGAATGCAATGAAAGTTGGTTAATCTTTCTAGCATGTCCAATATAAACTAAATGTTGAATATTGCTAATGCTTGATGGCAGGAAGCGGATGTTGAAAAGCTGCAGCAAAGGGACTACTTGAATATTAAGGTGCAGTTACATCCTCATAGAAGTGTCCTTCGATTAAATGTTTCCTGTTGCTTCTATAGATGGGCGGTCATATGTTTTAGAGACCCTTTTGAAATTTAGATATCATTACTATAATGACTTCAGGATGCAAGTGTTTTGCGTTTTTTGGTGGACATGAGGGGAGCTGATGTTGATGATTGTCAGGTAAATTATCCTTCGCTGATTTGTATTTCGAAAAATAGGATTAACTCAATATCATATGTTTTCTCTTCTTGTTGATGGTATTCTAGTTCTCCCTTGGTCTATTCTCATGTCTCCTTTCTTGAGTTAAAGGAGCCACCTCCTAGTGGTTCCTGCTATTTTGGGCAGCATAAATACCTTTTCTCATTCAATGTAGGTGTAGAAACATTATTTGGCTGGTTCAAACTGCCACTAAACAATAAATCTTTTGACATTTCTGAATTATGCACAAAACTGGTATTTAGCATTGAGCTTTATACAACCCTGTGGCCTTTTTTTTTTTTTTTTTAACAGCTGAGAGATGATCTAATGACGATGCTTATTGCTGGCCATGAAACAACTGCAGCTGTTCTTACTTGGGCTGTTTTCCTTCTTGCACAAGTATGATTCCTAGTACCAACTTTTGGACAATATATATCACTATTTTTAGCCATGCTTATGTGTGGTATTTTGGTGAAAATGCAGAACCCGTCTAAAATTAGAAAAGCTCAAGCGGAGGTCGATTCAGTTCTCGGCCAAGAGAGACCAACTTTTGAATCAATTAAAAAGTTAGAGTAAGTCTCCAAGTCACCGCTTTGATGAAAACTTCCTGCTCCTCGTTCTATGCTATGATTAGCTTCTAAAAGTCCACCAGTGCAGCCTGTGACATGATAAGTAGCACGCTGAAAGGGGCTACCGCATGTTATATGTAATTATGACAGACATTATTATTAAAATATTATTATCGGTTTTAGTGGTCAAATTGTACTCTCTTTTCTTTTTTTTGCCTTTGATGCCCAAAGTTGAGTAAGCTTTCAATATATGTTAACAAAATACCATGCAGTCTTAAGTTGACACTAATGTTTCACAAATAAGATGTCTATTATTTATTCCCTATTACTTACACACAAAGCCAATCATTTCCATTTGATCGGTTACAGGTATATTGGATCTTTTCAAAGTATAATGTTATTTTGGATTCTTCCGTTCCCTTTAGGTACATAAGACTTATTGTCGTAGAGTCTCTTCGTTTATATCCTCAACCTCCATTGCTTATCAGACGTGCACTTGAAGAAGTTGTATTACCAGGTATATCTCATATAGACTCTCTCTCTCATGGGTTTCAAACTCTTGGATTTGGTTTTAACAAGCAACATATTGTTGGAGATTGATGTTATTCTTTGGAGCTGATATATTTAGCATGTGCAGTTATTGCTTGAAGTTGTTAGCATATAGGTCATTTATGTAGGAGAAGGCAATTGTAAGGGTGAACATTCACGGATTAAAGAGCTGAAAAAGATTAATGGAAGGAAAATAAGAGAGTTGGAAATTACTGAAACTTATGATCATGTGACTATATGAGGAAGGTTACATGGTGATCTAGGGAAAGTAAGATGAAAGCATATGAAATTTTTAAATGATTAAAAAAAAAAAAAAAAAAAAGAGAAGCCATTTGCTGCAACATATATGTGGTTTCAAATTGACAGGTGGTTACAAAGGTGACAAAGATGGCTACACCATTCCTGCTGGGACTGACATCTTCATTTCTGTGAGTTAAACCAGTATTTGCTTCTTCATAAACCCTTTCAGAAAGTTTTTTGTTCTGTGTCCTATCTGCGTTTCCATTGACATCATCTTTGAAAACATAATTCTTTCAGGTATATAATCTTCATAGATCTCCATATTTTTGGGACCAGCCCCATGATTTTGTTCCAGAGAGGTTTCAGGTACAAAAGGAGAGTGAAGGCATTGAAGGATGGGCTGGTTTTGACCCGTCTCGGAGCCCCGGAGCATTATATCCTAATGAGGTTTATCATCATAAACTCAATGTTTCAATCAAACCACACCATGCTCAAAATTCATGTTTCTTATATGCATGTCTGTCATTATTTTCAACTGCCAGATTATATCTGACTTTGCTTTCTTACCCTTCGGCGGGGGACCGAGAAAGTGTGTGGGAGACCAATTCGCCCTCATGGAGTCAACTGTGGCATTAGCCATGTTGTTGCAAAAGTTTGATGTGGAATTAAGAGGATCTCCTGAATCCGTGGAGCTAGTTACAGGAGCAACAATTCACACCAAGAATGGATTGTGGTGCAAGCTAAAGAGGAGGCCTAATGGCCATTGATCTTTGTTCTTCACCTTGTATCTAAACTTATAGAAAGTGTACAACGTATTTTTGGACTTACTGAAAAGGAAATTAAATATATGGGTTTACTCTACAAATGGTAGATATTGATTCAGATTGCTGGAAAAAAAAGGGAGAAAAAGAAGAAAGATTACAGGATTATTGGCAAAATATCAAACATACATGTTTTCCCTCTGACCATTCACTTGCATGAAAACCAGAGGTAATGCAAAGGCGGAATGTTGTCAGAAGTGTTCATGTACATCATATATATATATATATATATATTAAATATGAGTTTTAAGTATTCTTAAATTCACTGTTAAGAAAAAAAAAAAGTTAAAAAAGAAATTTTTATACAAAATTAGGATGAGATAACACAATTCGAACCTATGCCAATAGGGATAAATAATTTACAATTTTTTAATATTTAACTAGTGTATATATTTAATTTTATAGGTATTAATTACATAATATATAAATGAAATTATATAATATATAATTTTTTAAAAATTTATAATTAATAGTTTATAAGCTTTGAATTTGGTAATTTTTTCACTTTGGTTTTTGAATTTTTTCTGTCCACGTTTGATTTAGAACTTGATAGCTTTTCTCAATTTGGTCATTGAATTTGGATTCCATAAAAGCATGTTGACATGGCATTTTGATATTAGGTCTCGCTATCACTTGAAAATTTAAAATTTGTATATATATATTTTTTAATTTTCAAACAATGATGTGCTATAGAGTGTCATGTTACTATACTTTAATAGAATTCAAGTTGAGAAACCAATTCAAGAAAAGCTATCAAGTTCCAAAAGACAAAAATTTCCACAAACCAAGTTGGAAAATTTATTTCCTAAATGTTACTTTATCATTTTTCTTTTAAATGTTACTTAATTGATTTTTTGTTTACTATCTATTTTCTTGAAAAATCTTAATCCATTTTAGAAATGACTAAAAAATCTTTTTTTTTTTTAAGTAATCAATATTATTATCATGATAGTTTTTTTTTAATATTTTTGTATAAAATACTACAATATTTCAAAATTTTTTAAATTTTAATTTTATTATTTTAATCAAAACTTCATTTAATTTTAATAATTATATTTTTTATATACTTCTTTTAACCTAGGTTCTGGGTGAATGATCTCAAAATCACAAGCCAATCTTTTGATTTAAGAATGCCAAGAAAAAATCTAATTGTACATGGAAAATGCAACCATCTAACAGCAATTCTAGTTGATGCAATGCTTAAATATAGGTATCCCGACTTGTTTCTTAGATGAGCTCTCAACTGCGCTTATTTATTTATCTTTTATCACTTCACATGGTTCTGGTTATTTAATTATTGTGAATCTTGATTGGAAAGAACCGTTCATTTGTACTTATGTGTGACACCAGTAATCATGTCGTTAGGGTTGTGTTAAGAAAAAATTACAGGTATCGAATTTTGATTGGCTAGTTTAACAATTCATGATGTTAACATTACATAATAGTTCACATATCATATTAGATATTTTTAAAGTACATATATCACATTTGACATTTTATAAAAATACAAGTACCATAATAAAACACAATATCAATAGTTTAAATACCACATTAGACATTTTATGTATGTATGGTACCAACATGGGTGAAACCAATTTTTTTCACAACTCCATTTAATATAGCACATATAATAAATTGACCATTTTAAGCACCTTGTAACAATGAATCAATATCAAGCATATAAACATACACAAAGTCATACCAAAATCATTCAACTTAGCATGTTCATACCATTCAACAACCAACCAATTTAACAAGAAAATATTGCCATCACTCAAATATAGATATATATATATAAGGTTCTCAAACCAACCAATTCAACAAGAAAATATTGCCATCACTCAATAAGCATATATATATATATAAGGTTCTCAAAATGCTAACAAGATCCCTATGCCGTTCGTCCCCTTCTCTTCTTCTTTGTTTCAAATTTTTTTATGGTGAAAGGAGAAAATAGTCTCCTTCTCACTTCATGTTTTATAATTCTTAACAGGAGCAAAATTAAACTGTATAATAAGAGCTAAAATACAATATCACAATATCTTTATAATTTTTTAAAAGACTAAATAAAATTTTTATCCTTTTAAAGAGATAAAATGTAATTTTATCATGTATTAATTTAAATTTTTATAAATTTCAAAAAATCAAAAATGAAATTTCAAATTTTAAAAGGAAATCCTTACCAGCACCTACCACCACCCTGTGCACCAAAGGTGACATCATCTCTAGAATTTTTTAATAAAATTATTAAAGATGGTAAATAGATAACGACTACTTGGGGCTTTTTTATTATTATTAATATTTTAGGTTTATTTTGTTCTAAACTTCATTCGAATTAAAATATCGATATCCATTTATTCCAAATATTATATTCAAAATCATTTAGAATTTAATGTGAATGAAAGTAGCATGATGTGTTTCAAATTCATATTCCAGTATTCCAACTGGGGAAGAGTTTACAGCAGATGAATATTTTCCAAACACTTCAAAGCTATTTTGGATGAATGAACTTTTGGCAAATCAACTTAAGATGATTTTATTTTATATGGCTTACTATACTACTATTTTCCTTAAACAATTAAGCTTCATGGTTTTGCTTGCAGGGAGTGTTTTTTCCCCCTTCTTTTTAAAAACCTTTACCTTTTACCTAATACCAATAACACTAAATTCTTCAAATAGCATTGGCAACTTGGATTAACTGTCAAGTTCATTAGAAAGCTTACTGGGGTTTTCATTTCCAGAAAAAAAAAAAATAAGGACATATTCTCGACTTGTGAATTTGGGCAACCCTAAAGGAATAATATCATGATTTAATATTGTCTTTTTCGTTGTATCAGTGTACAGAAATGTTACTATTTGCAGCTACTAGGAAAGGAGCTTATCATGAAGATGCTTTGATGCAATGCCGAGAAAATGAGTCGAGTCCAGGGGTCGCTCCTGCAATCAGAGTAATCAATTCATGATAAAAGGCATGCATCATTATCCACAGCAAACCGTTAATGATTTTTATCCTAAGAAAGTGCATACCTCATCTTGCAGGCCTTCTTGAATGTCAAAACCCTGCATGGCTGGTGCTCTAAAGGGAAGATGACCCTGCAACAATGTTCCAGGGGGGATAAATTAACCGATTCTGAATCACTTTATATGTAAAATGAAATAGTTTCATCAAACAAAATCAGCAAAAGAAAAGAGGGTAGTAACCAGCAGCAGGTTTAGTATCAGTACCTGCATATTCTGTTGGTTCCCGTAGTGATTATCACTGGCTGCTAGAGAATGTAGCTGTCCCTAAAGATAATTATTAAGTTAAAAAGGCATAAGGTTAGAGCACTATATTGCTTTCAGAACATTATGCCAGAAAATCCCAACAGTTGGGACATACCAGCCCTAATAAGTTTTGTTGATTGCTATAATAACCACCACGAAACGGAGAAATTGAGTTCAACTGTCCCTGCAGAAAGTACGAAACCATTAAGGCTATTTATAATCAAGATAAACATGGTTAGGGGCCTTACATTTTACCATTTGAAGGCAGAAAAAGCATGTCATTATAATGTGATCATTAAGAAACTCCATACCATTCCTTGAATATTTTGTTGAGCACCATAGTAACCATCAAGAGTTGGGGCTCTAGAGCTTACATCCTACAAAAGTTGTGTTAGATACCAAAAATGAAATCATATCGCTAATCAGCTTCATCATAACAAAGCACTACATTTGTATAAAGGATATTCGATACCATCCCATGCATGTCCTGCTGAGAAACAGAACAACCATCTAGCGCATTGGCTTTTGAGCTTGTCTGTTATGCAAAATCAAAGATGAGGATTAATATTTTTTATGCTAAAGTTGCAATCAATTGCTTATATTCAGTCAAAATATGAAAGATGGGCAACAAACCATTTTCTGGCAGCTGTCTTGTCCCATAGATACTCCTTCCGAATCAAAATGAACCTACAATAGAAAATAGTCTATTTCTAAAGGCCTATACAATATTGCCAAAGATGTAGTTGAAGGATTTGCATTTCAAATACTGAGCCTAAACAAACCTTTCTCTTTTTACATGCTTTCTTCTTCTTAGACGACTTGGTTGTTGCATTCCAATTATTCTCCGCATCAGTCTCAAGAAGACCGTGAACAGATGACGTGCTTGGCTCACAAACACTTTTTCCAGTGTTGTTCACACTGACACAATTTTTCAAGGCTTTTTCTAGTGCCTGTAGTGCAATAGTATATGCTTCTTGAGATAAACAACCTTCTTCACCCAATTTGATGGCTCGCTTGCATAGATCATTGAAACGTTGCACACGATAATGAAGCCTGTTTGATTTTTCACCTAGAGTTTGCCTAATCTTCACCTCTTGTGTCCAACGCTTTAATATATAGTGGCATGGAATGTCAGAAACACCAGACATTTGGAGAACAAGGAGGGCGTGCTTACAAAGGAATCCTTTGTATTCAAATGAACGGCATAAACAACATATATCAAATTCTCTTTTGCTCCAAGCTACAAGGAAATTTTGACGTTCTTCAAAATCATCAACTCGAAAGACAACATTGTCCTCATCTTCGCTTTCCTTCTGTAAGTGACAAGACACAATTCCCAAAATCTCAGCCTGAAATTTCTTGAACACTGTATCTGTATAGATCATGGACATTTGCTTCTCAAAAGCTGAGACAGATCTCAATTCAGGTTGCTTACTTTGGGTTTCAAAATCAGCTTTGGCTTCCATTTCATACAACTCTAGTGAGAATGATTTAAGCTGCTCAATGAACTCACCGAATGTAGCTGCTTTGTGCATGAACTTGTCAAAGAAAGATGCAACACTTTCAGATCGATTGGTTGTAGATATTCCAGCTAAAAATATATGCCCCATATAAATAGGAACCCACTTTTCCCGATCATCATATAATGAAAGAACCCATTCATGCTCCTTCAGCTCAAACTTGTCAACCATCCTATACCATCTCTTTTCAAATTGTTCATGCGTCCAAGACATATATATGCATTTATTAAACTTTTTTATGAAATTCTCCTTCTGATTCATAATACAACTCAAATGTTCAGGAAATTTACTTAGTACGTGCCACAAACAGAAACAATGGCGAGAGTCAGGAAACACATCAGCAACAGCTTCATTCAAAACTTTGTCTTGATCAGTAAGTATCACTTTAGGAGCGTGCCCACCCATTGCTTTAAGCCATGAACGCATTAACCAAACAAAAGCTGATGTAGTATTGTCCCCAATGAGGGCACATCCAAGCAACATGTACTGGAAGTGCTGATTTACTCCAATAATAGGAATGTAAGGAATCTTGTATTTGTTTCTAACAAAAAAGGTATCAAAAAATACCACATCAGCAAAGTGACTGTAATTATGCCTACCTTTTGCATCGACCCAGAACACACTCCTTGCACATTTCTCGTTATCGAAATCAATTGCATAAAAGGAACCTGGATTCTCATCCTTCATGCACATAAAAAAATCAAGCATCAATTCTACATCTTTCTCGTCTAGAACCAACTGCAGCCCTTTCTTTTGGCATGACACTGCACCAGGCTGTTTACTTCTTCCCCTGATAGCATAGTAAAAATCATCGGGACAAATCTCATGATTATGCTCTTTTACAAAACTATGGATTACCCATTTTTCATCTTGCCTCCTCTTTATATGCATGCGTGCCTTGCAGCCAGTCTTTGGACATGATCGAGGATTGAGAGTTGTGTTAGATTCACGCTTGCTTCCAAATCTAGAACATGCAACTTTTACATCAATAAATTTTCCAGATCTTTTTGAACGACGACTAGAAACTATTGTGATTCCAAATCCCACAGACCGAGCATATTCTCGGTAAAAAGCATATGCCGTTTCCTTTGATTCAAATTCAAGACCATTTCGAGGCTCAAAAATGGCACCTTCGTGAACATTTGCTTCAACAGTAGTCACATCCACATGGTCCTCACAACCAGTAAAACTCTCTATCAAATTTGGTTCACAGGCTTCCACAGCATGCTCACTGGTTGCAGGAGTTCCATCATTCTCTTCCTCATCTATTTCCTCTGCAGTGTCCAGGACATCACTATTCTCATCTGATCCAGGAATTAACTTCTCTTGTTCTTTTGAAGGCACCTCAAGATCTATTTCCATGGAAAACATTGAACTTGTTTGAAAAACCTATCATGCTCAGTAAAGACACCTGAAAACAAAGAGAAAGAAAGCATCATTAGCAGCCATATGAAGCCTATGCCAATGTTTATACTTTCGTTTTTATGGAAAAGAAAAAGCGGCAATTCCAGATCCATAATGACTAGCTTCCCGTTTTATAAAAGAATGCTAATTTACTTTGACCCTAATATACTTATCTGGAGTATTTATGATCTGTCATTACTGAAAGTGGTTCTTGGGTGCACACATTCAAAGATTGTAAGCAAAGTTCAATTTATGTTCATTTAATGATAGAACTTTTCTACTTTTTTTTTCACAGCTGACTGCTGTCTTATCACTTATTCTTCTTCCAAAACTGATGTGCAAACCTCATTTCTCCATAAACCAACCAAACAAACCAATGCATCCTCAATATTAGATCTGCAGTCCACTTCTCAAATCATATTTCGACTTGACTTCCACTTTCACATTGTTTCAATAAATATTATACAATAATACCTTCTCTTAACTTCAGCTGGCGCCTCTTTTTACACTATTCATAGCCTCTACAAGATCAAGGAACATGAAAATCAAGTTCTTTCAACACAACAAGTTCTATGCACATCCACTAGGAGGGTGAAATTAATAACTAGTTATTCTTTTCTTAATCCTAACAGCTCCTGCTGCAGCAGAGCAGAATAGCAGCAATAAAACTCAAGCAATGAACTAAAACATATATGAAATTCACACACAGCCTTACCTTACCTGTCACCTTGGCAGAGTTTCAATTATTAGCAGAACCTGCAGCCGGGGTTTACTAATAAAATTTGAAGTATCAAGTACAGGGGGCACTGAAAATTTTTCCTTTTTGTTCCTAATTTTTTTCACAACGTTAACACGAAAATTTAAAACAAAACACTATAATTTCATTTAGGTAGCACAGTTAAACTAGGTTTTCTGAAAATTTCGGGTTAAATTTGAACCCTAAAATCTAACAATAAGATCTTATTAGCTGACACATATATATTTATTAAAAAACGTAGAAAAATAAGATTTGAATTCAATTTCTTGTTTACCAACCAAAGCAAAGGAAAGCAATTGAGAAAAGGAAGAAAGAAATTGTTAAAGTTGTAGTATAGTTGAAAGCTTACATTGCTGCTGCTGCTGCTGCTGCTGCAACTGTGATTGAAAATGGAGACGCTTTGAGCCAACTGAATTTGGTACAAATTTTTGTATTCAAATAGATATTTATATATATCTATCTTATTAGCACTAATTTACTAAAAGGAAAAAGGAAAATGAAAATCTAAACTAAAAAACGGTTAACTCCACAATAAATCCCAACCTATAATCTTGATTTTAAATTGATCCTTAAATTTTTAAATATTTGAATTGATTCCTCAAAGTATAAATATTGTATCAATTAGGTCTTTCCATTATCGTGTGTTTAGTGCTATCTCAAATATGATGCAGAGTATGTTTAAATCATATGTAAACTTTAGGTTAAATTCTTCTTTTAGTCATTATACTTTGTAAAAGTTATGAATTTAGTCCTTGTACTTTAATTTAATATTTTTTATCCTTATACTTTTTGAATTTTAAAATTTTAATCTTCACTAAATGATAATTGTTAAATTCATTAAGTTATGTTATGTTATTTCCAAAGCCTGACGTGACAAACATATTAGCATGTGTAATGCTATGTCAGCTTGTTATTTTCACATATTACTCATTAAAAAATTAATTAATAAATTAACAATTGTCATTTACGTCGAGACTGAAATTCCAAAATTCAAAAATTATAAAGACTTAGAATGATCCAATTGGAAAAGATGGACTAAATCTACAGTTAGACGTAGACTACATGACTAGTAATTGAATTTAATCAAATGGATTTAATTGTTACTATTCAGGTCAAGACTAAATTTTCAAATTTTAAAAAAAGTACAAAAACTAAAATTGACTAAATCAAAAAGTACAAAGACTATAATTAATTAAATTAACGTATACAAGCTAAATACACAACTTTTTTACAAAATACAAGGACTAATATCTAATTTTAACCCAAATTTTAAATGCACTTGTATAGTGTAGCTATAAGATAGACATGTTAGCCGTACAAAAAAGAAGCATATAGTGTGATTAAAATTTACTATTTTTTAATAAATTCATATCTATGTTGTACCATGCAATAAGTATAGATGTATTTAAATTTTTATCCTTCAAATTAACATTTAGTGTTTAACTCATAATTAAGCTAATAGAAAATTTTAATTAATATAATATATATAAACCTTAAAAATTTAATTAAAATATTTTGAAATTTATTTAAATTTATTTTCTAGGTTGTCTATTTTTTTGTGAATTACAAGAAGCGGGTAAATCCCTAACAATAACGAGCTTAATTATAATACTTTGATTATCTTAATTACAAGAAGAGGGTGCAACTTAAACTCAAGTCACACTTGAAGCAATGAATATCTTAACCATCAAATTAACACACGTGATTTTAAAATTAACTAACTTAATTACAATACTTTGATTATCATATCTTAATTAACTTTTTAAGTTGAAATCTTTCCAAAAATGATTAATTAAGTTTTTCTTTTTTGATGTTACGAGTAGAGGTAATGGTGCTCAAAATTTTCTATTTTTGTTTGTTGGTCTCAGTGTACTTGGGTTGAATTCGAATTCATTTATCATTAAAAATAATTTTATATTAATAATTATAATTATAATCAAATTTAAATAATACTCTTTTTTTTCAATAACTTGTCACATTTTCATTTTTAATGGTAAAAAGTTTCAACTTTGACATCTTATTATTTAAAATTTATCATGAATAAAAATTTAACTATCCATAAAAAATATATTATAAGAACATTCTTTGAAGTAGGTTTTAAATATATACTTTTTTATAAAATTTAATTAATTAAATTATTTAAAATAATTGAAGTGAAATTTTAAAAAATTTGACCACAAAATATCAACATGACATTTTTAGTGAGACGGAGAAAATGATAAAAATGTTTAAATAAATATTAATCTGAAACAAAATAATTTTTTGTTTAATCGACTAAATCTATCAAAATAAAATATAATTTAGTATTATTTTAAAATATAATTTAGTTCAATTGGCATTAACATTATTCTCAATGCAATAAGATGTGAATTTAAGGGTTGGTTAAAGAAAATTAAGTTAGATATTAAATAGTTATTTTCCTTCTTTCTTTACATTAATTGTCATTAATTTTTTTTTTATAACAAAATCATCTAAGTAGTTGATTTTGAATTTAAAAGATATTACATAAATAGTTATCTTAGTAAATTATAATATATAAATAGATATAATTTATAATAGCACTTTTTAGCAACATTTTCTGAATCAAAATCAACAAGACAGCTAAATAAAGATTAAGCACATATAGGGCAGCAGCTATATGAAACTTCATACTATCAAAATGTTGGAATTTTGGTTTTGTTGTTAACTGCTATGAACCCCATTTGTATTAAAGATTTTCTATTTTGTGACACTGTAGGGGAGGGGATACCTTCTACTATAATTAGATTTTTGTTGTGGGTTGAAGAATTCATATAAAACTTTTCATGAAAGTTAATTGATTAAATGAGATTCATTTGACTCGTTCGAATTGGTCTAATTTGTAGAGTATATAAAGAAGCTCATATACTTGAAACCTTGGTGGTCCAATGAAAAAAAAAAAACTAGAGTTATCATGGTGAATATTGTAAATCATGGGGATAAGTGTTATATCAAGTTTTATTTGATAATATTTTTTATATAATAAATTAAAATATTTTTGAATAAAAGTTAAAGTTGAATAAAATTGACAAAATTATATTTCAAATGAAGTCTAAGAGATATAATTTTGAAATCTTAGAAAACTTTTTGAATCAACTTTTAATCAAATTAAAATGGTTTCAATTGAGTTAGACTTTTTCAATCAAAGTTAAATTGTTTTAAAATAAGTCAGTATAACTCTAGGCAAAAAGGCAAAAAAGTATCGATACTTTTTGGCCAAGTATCGATAGTTTCTAAAATATCAATACCCCTCAAAAGTCGATACCAAATTGACATTATGTTTCTCAAACATTTCAGTTAAGAATCGATCCAATATCATTCATAAGGTACCGATAAAAGTTTACTGCTATCGATATTTTTGGCTCTAATGGTCATTGAATTTTACATTAAATGCTAAAAATATTGATACTTTGTTATCAAGTACCAATACTCATGGTTGTGGGTGAATTAAATGCATTGGTTATTTCATCCCCAAAGACTCTATTTATTTTTCCAACAACCACAATGGTTGGAAATCAATTAACGGTATTAATACCATCTTTCAAAAACCCTACAATAACCAGAGAGATTATTAAGCTTAAAAATCAATCAAAACAATACTGTGCTTTTAATTCTCGACAATTTTCTTTAAACACACTTGTGATCTTTCATTCTATTCATTTCAGCTCAAGTGTTTCTGTAGTGACCCGATAGTCGAATAACCGAAAAATATATTTTCAGTCTCCGTTTTCATAAAAATGAATCGTAAATAATTACTAAAAATATTTACGAAGCTAGTTGTGCGTCTAATTGGGTTTTATTTAGGTGAATTTGACTTAATTAGAAGCATTTGGTGAAAAAGGATTAGATTGTAATAGGTGTGAAAGTTTAATTATAGATTAAAAGAAATTATGAAGGACCAAAATGGCAATTATGCCATTTTTAAATGATTGAGGCGGCATAGTGTAAAAAAAATCCTAAGATTTTTGTGTGATAAAATAAAATATTATTTTATGTTAATATAATATAATATATAATAAAGTTAAAAAAAAAAAAAAAGAAAGAGAGAAAGAAAGAAACAGAGAAGCAAACGAAACAGAGAGCAGCAGGGGAAAGAAAGAAAAAGAGAGAAAGAAAGAAGAAAAGGAAAAATTTAGGGTTTGAAGCTTGGAAGTTTAATAGGTATGTTAATTTAGCCCTTTTCTTTTAATTTTGATGTTTAATAAGTTTTAGGATAAAGTTTTGATGAATTTAAATTGAAGTTTTTGGAGTTTTAAAGCTTCTAAACATAACATATGATGAAAAAAAGATGAATTAGTGGTTTAATTGAAAGAAATTGAAGTTAGAATTGAGTAAAGGATTTAATTGTAAAATAAGCTATAAGAAAACTGTTTTGGGACAGCAGCAGTAGGGTAACTTTGAAAAATCACCAAAAATCGTAGAAGAGGAATTAGAAGTCAGATGAGATATGAAATTAAAGCTTATTGAGTCTATTTTCATATGAAAGAAACAGAGAAAGCAAAGGAATTCTGTAATTTTAGATATTTATATTTTTGTAAGACTGGTTTAAAGGGATTTCGGGATCCCCTGTTCTGACTTTGAAAAATCATAAAAAATTAGATAAAAATAATTAGGGGCTTAAGTTTATATGTTTAGAATCCTGAATGAGTCTATTTTCAAATGAAATAAATAAGAAGGTCATATGAATTCTGTACAAAGAGTAATTTGATTCGTAGTGAAGAGAGGTCAGAACAGTCATACAGTAAAACAGGGGAAACTTTAAGAATAATCTGGTATTGATTGGCCATACCAAAAATTCTGGAAAAATTATAGTAAAAGATATATGAGTCTAGTTTCAAGGAAAATTTACGGTTCTTCATTTGGAGTTCTGTAGCTCTGGAAATAAATAATTTTGTGACTATGACACAAAAGGACAGCTTTGAATAAGTTTATAAGTAAAGGATTAAATTGAAATGTGAGCAAAAGTAAGAAAGCATGAAATTATCATAAAATACATGTTTATTTTATTAAATAGTACAGGAAATTATTTGATTATTTTTAACATATAAATGTTATGTATTTATATGAAATTGAAGAAAGAGAAAAGGAAGGAGAGGACCGAATCGAAGGAAAAGGAAAAGAGAAGATTAAGGAGTGAAGGAAGAAAAACTTATATCACATAACCTTTTATTGTAAGTACTACAAGAAATTCTAAATTATTCTTTATTTATCTTTTTGAAATATTTATGTGAATTCTTTAAATATATGAGATTGACTTTAATGCCCAAGTAGGCGGAATTTAGAACTCTTTGGGATATTAGTGGCATGCCATTAAGGAACTTTAGCGCGCTCTCACGATATTAGCACGTTGGTGCTCTCGATATTAGCACGTTGGTGCTCTCTCGATATTAGCTGCGTTGGTGCTCTCGATATTAGCACGTTGGTGCTCTCTCGATATTAGCACGTTGGTGCTCTCGATATTAGCACATTGGTGTGCTCGATAATTAGCACGTCGGTGCTCTCTGCATTCATTTGTGCATCATAATGCACCTCTGCGTATATGTTCCGTATATCCGGTGTGTTCTAGGAAGTCTACTTTGGGCTAATATTGTGAATCGAGAATAAAATGAATTATCTTGAAGTGTTAAGGCAAGTTTTATGCCGTCTGAGAAGATAAGTTAAATTTATTTAAAGCAATACTTATTTGAAGAGACTTACACGTGAGTAAATATGCGATAATTAATTGAGTTTAAAATATTCTGTTATGATTGTTTAATTAATTATTCTTGTAGTGCTTACTAAGCCTTCACGGCTTAACGCGTTTATTTTAACGCGTAGGTACAAAAGAGTCTAGAAGAGAAGTTCAACTAGAAGATTTCTCATCTCATCACATCTTGAAGGCTACGGAAGTAGGTATTGTATTTTGTGTTAAAATGGCATGTACATAGGTGATATTTTGCTCACTTAAAACAACTACATGACTTTTGTTGTAGAAAAGCGATATTTGGTATTTTAATGTTATAAGTAGAATTTAAATATGATCAAATATGAAATTGCATTAGTTAAATTGTTGGATTTTGGAATTGGTTGAATTGGTTATATTTGGAATGAATACGGTTTTAATTGCAGGGGTTATATGTGAAAATAGCGAGAAATCTTTGCCGAAATTTAAATAAAATTTATATTTGCAAATTATCGATATGTTCGGTAATGCCTCGTAACCCATTAGGTGATGGTTCGGGGTTAGGGGTGTTACATTGATTGGTATCAGAGCCTAGGTTTTCTGAATCCTTGGGTCGAGTATGAGTCATTTGTACATGCCATTTTATAAATTGATGTGATGAGATGAGTTTTAGTTATTTAATTGTGTAATTTATGGATATTGTAGAAACTTAAAGATGTCAAATAGATCTCGTGAAGAGTCAGAAAATGAAGTAGAGAGCAGGGCGCCAAACCTTGATAGGGAAAGAGATCAACACAGAGTCCAAGTTCGAAGTGAATCGGTAAACTTAGGAGATGATAGAGAGCCTGAATTGGAAGAAAGAACTCAAATCTGGCGAACCAATACCAGGCTAGAGAAGAAATTCCGATTGCAACTTTGTTACAGACAATGAATCGGTTATTGCGACAAGTTGTGCGAACTAATAATGCTCCATCTGTTCCACCACTATCTTCTCCTATTATTGCTCCACATCCACAACCATTTATAACGATCATCGATCTCCTTGGAGAAAATCGAGAAAATATGGAGTGAAGAGTTTAAAGGAAAGAAAGATGATGATCCGGTGAGGTGAGCAATGGTTTGAAACGATCAAAGAATATTTGAAGAATTGCGATTATGCAGGGGAAGAAAAGTTGAAATGTGCGATATCTTTATTAAAGGGTGAGGCTTATCAATGGTGGACCACTTTGTTATGAATATCCATCCTGCAGAGAAAATTAATTGGGATTTCTTTGTATCGAATTTAGAAAGAAATATGTGAGTCAACTTTATCTTGAGAAGAAGAAAAGAGAATTTACGGATCTGAAGCGAGAACAACATGTGCATTCTGTTGAATATGAGCGTGAATTTATCAGATTGAGTAAGTATGCAAAGGAACTAATAGCAAATGAAGCGGATATATGCGAGAAGATTTGAGTGGGGATTGAATGAAGAGATTTATGTTCCTCTTATACCATTACATCTACAAGAATTTCCTATTTTGGTTGATAGAGCACAACGATTGGAAGAAGGGTTAGCTCGTTCAAAAGAAAAGAGTTTTGGGAAGAGGCGCCACTAGTTGACACCACCACCATTTTCAAAAAGAGTGAAGGATTTGAGAGATTCTAGATACACTTCTCCTCTTGTTGGGCAAAGATCCGAGTGAGACAAGACCAACTCAACAGGCGACCTCATGGGTAGTACAGGGGTTCTAAAGAAAACCAACACCATCCTCATGTGAGCTTTGTGGAAGATATCATTGGGGAGAATGTCGAGTGATTTCCGAACTGTTTTCGATGTGGGTCAAAAGATCACTTAATCGAGATTGTCAGAAGATGTCGAGAAAGTGTTCTGAGAACAATCTGTGAGAGGTAGCTCGATTTCACAAAGAGGTAGACAACTGGAATTTCTGTTGGCACTTTGGTAGTGGTACGAGATTGGTGAGGGAAACAAGCGATAGATCCGAATCCCGAAGGCCTCGAACTTATGCTATCGAGAAAGCGAGAAGAAGGAGACGCTCGATGTGATTCTTGGTACATTCTCTTTATTTGATTCTTACGTAATTGCATTAATTGATCCTGGCTCTACACATTCATATATATGCATTGCATTAGTGAAAGAAAGAGAGTTACAAGTAGAACTTCTGAGAATCACTGAAGTAGTAGTTACTAATCCTTTCGGGCAAAGTGAGAAAGTTAATAAAGTGTGTAGAAGATGTCCCTTAAAAATTCATGATTATGAGTTTCCAGCAGACCTTATGGCACTTACGTTTTATGAGTTCGATGTGATATTGGGTATGGACTGGTTGTCAGAACATGGGGTTATGGTGATTGCAGAAGAAAAAGAATTTCCTTGAAAACTTCAGATGGAGATGAAGTGATTGTAACTGGTGAAAAATATAGTGCATTGACGAATGTAGTGTCTGCAATGAAAGCTTCTAAGATGATGAGAAGAGGATGTACTGCTTTTCTTGCTTACATTTTAGATACTCATACAACGTAGTCTCGAGATTGAAAAGATACCGGTGGTTCGAGATTTTCTTGATGTGTTTCGGAGAGGAATTACGGGTTTACCTCCGAGAAGAGAAGTAGAGTTTGGGATTGAGTTAATTCGGGCCTTTGCACCGATATCTATAGCACCTTATCGGATGGCACCCACTGAGTTGAAAGAATTGAAAATGCAGTTACAGGAGTTATTAGACAAGGGATTCGTACGTCCTAGTGTATCACCATGGGGGGCACCAGTATTATTTGTAAAGAAGAAAGATGGGTCTTTGAGGCTTTGTATAGATTACCGTCAGTTGAATAAAGTGACTATAAAGAACAAGTATCCGTTGCCCAGGATTGATGATTTGTTTGATCAGTTAAAAGGAGCTAGTGTATTTTCTAAGATTGATCTCAGATCGGGGTATTATCAGTTACGGGTAAAAGAATCTGATGTGTCCAGCGCGCTTCGAGAACTTCGATACGGTCATTATGAGTTCTTAGTTATGCCATTTGGATTGACTAATGCTCATTTGCTTTCATGGATCTTATGAGCAGAATTTTTCAGTCATATTTAGATCGGTTTGTGGTTGTATTTATAGATGACATTCTAGTGTATTCAAAAGGTGAAGAAGAGCATGATAAACATCTCCGAATTGTGCTCTGATTTTGAGAGAAAAACAATTGTATGCTAAATTTAGTAAGTGTGAATTTGGTTAAAAGAAGTCACTTTTAGGACATATAGTATCGTGAGATGGTATTCGGGTAGATCCCAAGAAGGTAGAAGCTATACTTGAATGGAAACCACCAAAGAATGTGACATGAAGTAAAGAGTTTTCTCGGATTGATTTGGATACTATAGAAGATTTGTTGAGGATTCTCTATGATTGCATCTCCATTAACGAAATTGTTGCGAGAAAAATGTAAAATTTGAATGGATGAGAAAGGTGTCGACAAAGTTTTGAAAAATTAAAAGCAAAGATTAATGAAGCTCTGTGTTAATTCAACGAGAATCTGGTAAGAGTACGTGATTTTCGGTGATGCTTCGTACAATGGTTTGGGGTGTGTGCTAATGCAAGGAGGAAAGGTAGTAGCATATGCTTCTAGACAATTGAAGCCACACGAAAAAGAACTATCCGACGCATGATCTTGAATTGGCTGCAGTGGTGTTTGCGCTAAAAATATGGAGACATTATTTATACGGGGAAAAATGTTATATCTACACTGACCATAAGAGTTTGAAGTATTTGTTGACTCAGAAGGATTTGAATTTGAGGCAGAGAAGATGGGTTGAACCGATAAAGGACTATGATTTGATTATTGATTACCATCGGGTAAGGCAAATGTTGTAGGTGATGCTTTGAGTCGAAAATCTCACATTTACTTTACGAGCTATGAATACCCGGTTGTCACTGACTGATAATGGTTCAATCATGGCTGAATTGAGAGCTAAACCGACATTTTTACAGCAGATATGTGAAGCTCAGAAGGATGATGAGAAGCTACAGATTAAATGGGCACAGTGTGAGTCAGGTACTGATTCTGAATTTCAGGTTGGAGTTGATGGTTGTATGTTATTCAAAGGTAGAATATGTGTACCTCAGAATTCAGAACTCATACTGAGAAGATTTTATCTGAGGCTCACAAGCGGTACTATATGTCTGTACATCCGGGGAGTAATAAAATGTATAATGATCTGAAAAAGATGTATTGGTGGCCAGGAATGAAACGGGATATCTCTGAGTTTGTATCGAGATGTTTAATATGTCAGCAAGTTAAAGCTGAACATCAGGTACCTTCAGGATTACTTGACCAATTACTTACTATACCGGAATGGAAATGGGAAAGAATCACTATGGATTTTGTATCGGGATTACCGCTGTTGTCTCAGAAGAAAAAGGATGCTATTTGGGTGATTGTTGACCGATTGACAAAATCAGCGCACTTTATTCCGATGCGTATGGATTATTCTTTAGATAAAGCATTTGAATTGTACATATCTCGAGATTGTCGGGCTACATGGAGTGCTGTCTCCATTATATCGAGATAGAGATCCTCGATTTACGTCTCGTTTTTAGGATAAATTGCAAGAAGCTTTAGGTACTCGGTTGTATTTCAAGATCTTGCATTTCATCCTCAGATGATGATGGCCAAATCGGCGTGTAATTCAAGTATTGGAAGATATGCTCAGATGTTGTACACTAGAGTTTGAAGGTAATTGGGAGAAGTATCACGCCTTTGATTGAATTTGCTTACAATAATGATTATCGATCCAGTATTAAAATGGCTCCGTATGAAGCTTTGTATGGCGAGAAAGTGTAGAACACCGTTATATTGGATGAGCTTAGTGAAAAGAAGATATATGGGGTTGATTTGATCCAAGAAAGAAGAAAAAGTAAAAGTCATTGAAATAGTTTGAAAGCGACATTTGATCGTCAAAAATCTATATGCTTGATCTTAAAAGAAAAGATATTGAATATAATGTGGGTGAAAAAGTATTTTTGAAAGTGTCGCCATGGAAAAAATTCTCCGATTTGGGAAGAAAGGCAAGCTCGGTCCAAGATTCATTGGGGCGTATGAGATCTTAGAACGGGTTGGTCCGATTGCTTATCGGATAGCCTTACCACCGGAATTGGATAGAATTCACAATGTTTTTCATGTCTCAATGTTACGAAGATATCGGTCCGATCCATCTCATGTGGTTACTCACGAAGTAATAGAAATTCAACGGATTTAACTTATGAAGAGGAGCCAATTAAGATACTTGCTCGAGAGGTAAAGGAATTGAGAAACAAACGGGTTCCGTTGGTAAAAGTGTTGTGGAGACATCATAATTCGGAAGAAGCAACATGGGAAAGAGAGGAAACAATGAGACATCAATATCCATGATTGTTTACGTCGAGTAAATTTCGAGGACGAAATTTATTAAGTGGGGAGAATTGTAGTGACCCGATAGTCGAATAACCGAAAAATATATTTTCAGTCTCCGTTTTCATAAAAATGAATCGTAAATAATTACTAAAAATATTTCTGAAGCTAGTTGTGCGTCTAATTGGGTTTTATTTAGGTGAATTTGACTTAATTAGAAGCATTTGGTGAAAAAGGATTAGATTGTAATAGGTGTGAAAGTTTAATTATAGATTAAAAGAAATTATGAAGGACCAAAATGGCAATTATGCCATTTTTAAATGATTGAGGTGGCATAGTGTAAAAAAATCCTAAGATTTTTGTGTGATAAAATAAAATATTATTTTATGTTAATATAATATAATATATAATAAAGTTAAAAAAAAAAAAAAAAAAAGAAAGAGAGAAAGAAAAACAGAGAAGCAAACGAAACAGAGAGCAGGGGAAAGAAAAAAAAGAGAGAAAGAAAGAAGAAAAGGAAAAATTTAGGGTTTGAAGCTTGGAAGTTTAATAGGTATGTTAATTTAGCCCTTTTCTTTTAATTTTGATGTTTAATAAGTTTTAGGATAAAGTTTTGATGAATTTAAATTGAAGTTTTGGAGTTTTAAAGCTTCTAAACATAACATATGATGAAAAAAAAGATGAATTAGTGGTTTAATTGAAAGAAATTGAAGTTAGAATTGAGTAAAGGATTTAATTGTAAAATAAGCTATAAGAAAACTGTTTTGGGACAGCAGCAGTAGGGTAACTTTGAAAAATCACCAAAAATCGTAGAAGAGGAATTAGAAGTCAGATGAGATATGAAATTAAAGCTTATTGAGTCTATTTTCATATGAAAGAAACAGAGAAAGCAAAGGAATTCTGTAATTTTAGATATTTATATTTTTGTAAGACTGGTTTAAAGGGATTTCAGGATCCCCTGTTCTGACTTTGAAAAATCATAAAAATTAGATAAAAATAATTAGGGGCTTAAGTTTATATGTTTAGAATCCTGAATGAGTCTATTTTCAAATGAAATAAATAAGAAGGTCATATGAATTCTGTACAAAGAGTAATTTGATTCGTAGTGAAGAGAGGTCAGAACAGTCATACAGTAAAACAGGGGAAACTTTAAGAATAATCTGGTATTGATTGGCCATACCAAAAATTCTGGAAAAATTATAGTAAAAGATATATGAGTCTAGTTTCAAGGAAAATTTACGGTTCTTCATTTGGAGTTCTGTAGCTCTGAAATAAATAATTTTGTGACTATGACACAAAAGGACAGCTTTGAATAAGTTTATAAGTAAAGGATTAAATTGAAATGTGAGCAAAAGTAAGAAAGCATGAAATTATCATAAAATACATGTTTATTTTATTAAATAGTACAGGAAATTATTTGATTATTTTTAACATATAAATGTTATGTATTTATATGAAATTGAAGAAAGAGAAAAGGAAGGAGAGGACCGAATCGAAGGAAAAGGAAAAGAGAAGATTAAGGAGTGAAGGAAGAAAAACTTATATCACGCAACCTTTTATTGTAAGTACTACAAGAAATTCTAAATTATTCTTTATTTATCTTTTTGAAATATTTATGTGAATTCTTTAAATATATGAGATTGACTTTAATGCCCAAGTAGACGGAATTTAGAACTCTTTGGGATATTAGTGGCATGCCATTAAGGAACTTTTAGCGCTCTCGATATTAGCACGTTGGTGCTCTCTGATATTAGCACGTTGGTGCTCTCTGATATTAGCACGTTGGTGCTCTCTGATATTAGCACGTTGGTGCTCTCTGATATTAGCACATTGGTGCTCTCTGATAATTAGCACGTCGGTGCTCTCACATTCATTGTGCATCATAATGCACCTCTGTATATGTTCCGTATATCCGGTGTGTTCTAGGAAGTCTACTTTGGGCTAATATTGTGAGCCGAGAATAAAATGAATTCATGAAGTGTTAAGGCAAGTTTTATGCCGCTGAGAAGATAAGTTAAATTTATTTAAAGCAATACTTATTTGAAGAGACTTACACGTGAGTAAATATGCGATAATTAATTGAGTTTAAAATATTCTGTTATGATTGTTTAATTAATTATTCTTGTAGTGCTTACTAAGCCTTCACCGGCTTAACGCGTTTATTTTAACGCGTAGGTACAAAGAGTCTAGAAGAGAAGTTCAACTAGAAGATTTCTCATCTCATCACATCTTCGAAGGCTACGGAAGTAGGTATTGTATTTTGTGTTAAAATGGCATGTACATAGGTGATATTTTGCTCACTTAAAACAACTACATGACTTTTGTTGTAGAAAACGATATTTGGTATTTTAATGTTATAAGTAGAATTTAAATATGATCAAATATGAAATTGCATTGGTTAAATTGTTGGATTTTGGAATTGGTTGAATTGGTTATATTTGGAATGAATACGGTTTTAATTGCAGGGGGTTATATGTGAAAATAAGCAGAAATGCTGCCGAAATTTAAATAAAATTTATATTTGCAAATTATCTGATATGTTCGGTAATGCCTCGTAACCCTGTTCCGGTGATGGTTCGGGGTTAGGGGTGTTACAGTTTCTTCTTGTATTTATGCTTAATTTGCAAACATTCTAACCTTGTAAGTGTTTGTTCTTAGTTTGCCTATTTGTTATTCTTTTTGAGACGGTTCTGTCTTAGGGTTTGGGTGTAAACCTTAAGGAAGTTTGTAAAGTTAAATTTTGTCCTCAAAAGTTGTCAAATTATTAAAATAGGAAAAATCCTTAGTTGTAGAAAGCTAAGGTAATGGAGTAGTTAATTGGGGCCACACCACTATATATCGCCATATTTATTGTCTCAATTTATTTTCTTAGCTACTACAAATTTTTGAAGGGTCATCTCATCCCTTCTTGGCAATTTTGAGTTGATTAATCGTTCTAACAATAAAATTGTATAGAGTTTAAATCCATTCGCACTCTCATCTTATAGATAGACTTTAATGTTGACATCAATATAATTTAAACTATACTGTTGGATTTGGAGGGCTCAACTTTTAAATAGAGCGCTCTCCTTCATCTGTAATGATTTCATTTGGAGTTATTAAATATACTTTGAAGGTATTTACTCAAACACTTTGTGTGTTTAGTTTTCTTGTGGCTTTTGTGTTCGCTTTTTGCTTCTTTGTTTAAAAATTTGCTTCCATTTTATTTTGGTGCTTAAAGGAATTTCTTTTGTGATTTCTCACTTTCGAAAGTTAACTACCTTAAATAAATTTGAAACAAAAGAATAGTTAAAATCAAGTAGGTCTTAAAAAGTTGATGTACTCATCAATTCTTTATGTAAAAAAATTATTTGCTTTTTTGATGATTCTTCCTATAAATTTGTGTCTTATTCATATGATGCATGAAGAGATTTCTAATTAAATAATAATTGAAATTTTCTTGTATAATACATGAAGAGATTTCTAGTTGAATAACCATTGCTTATCGTGATGGATGGTTTTCAGTTTGATTATCATCTCAGAAATTGTTCCAATAACTGTTACATGATTTGGTGTCGCCCCCTCTAATAATACTTTGTTCCTATGGATCCAAATACTTCACAAGGTGATAATGAATGTACCTTTTACCACTATTTCCTTTTCAATCCAGACACCATTTCAGTGTACATTAAGATTGCATGTTCCAACTTCCGAAGGATAAAACAGTAAGTTCAAAAAGAATATTGGTATTATTGTCCTTTTTTTTAAAAATTATAAAAATTTAAAAACTATAGAAATTGTACAGCGTAATAAGATTAAAAACTAAAAAAGAAGAGGAGAAACAATAGTTATTACAGTAATTTGTGCAGGTTCATTTTAGATGTAGTTAAAAGGGTTAAATTTTATTAATAGCCTATGTACTATATATAAGTTATGGATTTAGTCCATGACTTCAATTATTTTTAATCTCTGCATTTTTAGAGTTTTAAGATTTTGATCTTTAATAGTTATTAAATTCATTAAATTTTAACAAACATATTATCAAGATTTAACCAAATAAATTTAATTATTATCATTTGTTGGGGTAAAAATCCAGAAAATACCAAAAAAAATCAAAAATGACCGGAATGTATAGGTTTCAGGAAAATTGACCGGAAAGTGCAATTTCCCCCAAAATCGCGTCCCCGTCAGCGCGTTTTTGGGGGAAAACGGCCTAAAGCGCTCCCCCGGGGACGCGCTTTAGGCCGTTCTCCACAAGGAAATGGGCCGTTCTCCACCACCTGAAGAAAATGGCACCGAAAGTTGATGTGATGTGAAAATTGGTATGGGGTAATTGCAATATTGGTCCCTATTTGAATAGTTACTTTGTAAGATTGATCCCTAAACCTCAACTATAAATAGGCCTAACCATTTCTCATTTTCTTCATCCCACAATTTGCCATTCTCTACTTAAGGCATTGTTTCTCTCTCCTATTTGTAAATTTTCACTTGTATTTTTGGAGTGAAATATATTTATTAGTGCCCAGAAGACGTAGGCAAAATTTGCGAACCTCGTTAAAATTCGGTGTTCATTATTATTTATTTTTCATATCTTGTGAGTGTGATCGTAGTTATTTATTGTGCTATTAAATTACGATTGAGGGATATTCTGGCTAGGAAAGATCTGGTACTTAAGTGATCCTTGTGATCCACCTCTCTTTCACGGGAATTGAACTTAGTGTAATTTTTCAAAGATGATAATTATACTCTTTTACACCGTCCACTTGCAATGAGTGAACGTATTAATGCTGTTATTTACTACGATGGTGAAGTGCGTGACACCGAAAATGGTGTTGTTTTCTTATCGGAGAACACAGCGCGATTGAGTTTTAATCGAAACATCGATTTGGTAGAACTTCGCAAAAGAATTAGGCGTAAAATATTCGGAACAACGCTAATGAAAGTTCGGTCTATTAAGTATAGATTTTGCGCTTGGTTGATCGGTGAGATATGACTCATTCGACATCAAAGGTCCTCGGAGCCTTGAGGCAATGGTGGAGACTCATCTTGCGATGGTTCACCCTATATCGAGGTATATGTAGAATTTTCATCTCCAAGTGATCCGTTGCGACCTCAACATCTAATATCGTTCGAGGGAATACACGACCCCAATTCGACACTCACGGAAGTGGGAGGCAAAACACGAAGTGCCGTGTGTGCGGTGGTAGTATGGAAAACATAACCCCGCACGACACTCGGTTGGTGGATGGGACATGCATATTCGTCATTCGGCGCCGGATGACGAAATACGTATTGGGGGCGTCATCAACTTCTAGTGGATGGCAATCCACATACGATTGGGATCGATTACGAAAGATGTTTAAGGAGGATGATGTATTACCGACAACATCCACGTGTGAGGGCCCTCGTTATTACCGAAGCGACATGCACCCGGTGAGGGGCCTTTTTGTTGCGAGTTATGGAGGATCGGACGATGAATCCGATGTGGATCCACCTCGGGAGCCGGGGCACGATGGTGCGAAGTTGGATTATTTTACAACCGGATTCGTTCCAATTGTACTGAAGGCGTTGAGGCGGTTGGGCGAAGAAGAAGAAGATCCGCTATTCGGGCATACTCACCTCCAGCGCACATTCATAATGTCGATCTATCTCAAGATGATGCATTGGAGTTTCGAACTACCACACCGGACGCGTGGACCGTACAAATTCTTTGTTGGATTCGGATCAATTAGAAGTTGGTAACCGTTTTCTAACAAGAATACTTTTCTTGCTACATTGAAACAATCTGACATCGGGAACATGGTTAACTACACTATGGTTAAATCAAATCTCGATAGGTATGCGAGGCAAAGTGTGCGAGTGCAAGGCGGCACATGTTCATGGAAAATCATGGCGTCGTTGAGGAAAAGGGCGGTGTGGGAGGTGAAAAAGTACAAAGGTCCGCATACATGTCTTACAGTGACAGTACCACTTATGTGTTCAATGATTTGAATAACACTAATATTATGTAATGTTGCATTATTTAACGTACTTCATTGACACAGTGTAATGAGAAGATCATCCGAGGATGGATTGGATATGTTGGTGATTTAATAATCCCGACGGTGAAGGCCGATCCCGAACTCTGATCTGCGGCCTTAATTGGCAATATTCGTAGCCAAATGGGGTACACGCCTCTCTACGAAAAGGCTTGGATAGCCAAGCAGAAGGCGTTGGAAAAATTTGCACGGTCGGTGGGGACGTTTCATATAATGAAGTGTGGCGGTGGTGTCAGTCTTTGGAGAGGTATGTCCGAGCAAAGACAACAGACCTTGAAAGCGGAACCGGCGTACTACAACGATCGTGCGCTCCGTGGATGCGCAGATGTTCAAGCGTATGTTACGGACATTTAAGCAATGCCGTGATGCTTTACGTCATCGCAAGCCATTGGTACAAATTGGCGGTACCTTCATGTATGGTAGATATCGCGCGATCGGCTATTGCTAGCCGTGGCACAAGACAGGCCGTGGGAGAATCCTTCCGATTGCGTTCGCAATAACACAGGGAATCGGTGATGATTGGGACTTCTTCCTATCTAGGTTAAGGAGGCATGTTTGCCCCCAACCCGACATATGCGCGTTATATCGGATCGGGCCCTGGAATACTTGCGGCAATAGAACGCCAGGAAGCATGTGGCATCGCACACACCATCGATATTGCACGAGGCATGTCGCATCCAACTACTATGGGCAACATCGATCTAAAAGAGAGAAAGCGCAAGTGATCGATATGGGTATGAAATATCTATTAATAAAATTTCTTTTGAAAAATTCAATTTATTCGCAATTGAAGAGTGGTATGTAATTTTCGCTATCAACGTATATTATCGAGGGTATGAGATCAATAAAGACCGTTTTCACGAGATCTTTGGCGAGTTTTGCGCTCGAGATAACGCCGAAAGGCGCAAGCTACAATGCAATATTCCTTTGAGCAGATGGACAAGCATATGATGGCGGCGCACTACGATATGGGCATATGACCACAAACCTTGCCGAATGCATAAATTCTATTCTGAAAGGAACCCGTCATCTACCGATTACAGCAGTTGTGCGAGAGACATATTTTCGGTTAGCGGCACTATTTCCGAAGAGAGCAGCGAGTTATAGGGGCAAATGGAAGGAGGCCATGTATGGAGCCAGAAAGTCTTGCAACAAATTAATCGTGGGAAGGCACGTGCGAACACCATGCACACAGTATGTCATGATCGCGACGGCCTATGGTTTCGTGTCACGGAGTTTGACAGACCCAACCAAGGTATTGTTGGCGGGCATTAGCGTGTACACTTGACAAATAGGACATGCGATCGTGGGATATTTGATGCGCCGTTACCCATGTGCTCATGTACTTGCGGCTTGTCGGAATCTCGTATTGATCCCATGAGCTATGTCGACGAAGTGTACAAATTAGAAAACATGTAACGCGTGTGGAGACACGTATTCCCACCGTCCCGGATGAACATAAGTGGCCATCGGTATCGCGTGCACCGTATAAAGTCGCATTTTAGGATAGAGAATTGAGGCGCAAACCAAAAGGTCGACCTCCTCGACTAGAATACGCAACAATATGGATATCCGAGAATCGCCAACCAAAGTCGGCGGATGCGGATGGTGTAGGAACCCGAGCCATACATCTCTTCGTGTCCAAATCGGAATAGTTGGACCGTGTTATTAGCTTGTTTGTCTCTTCTTTGGCTATGTAATTTCTGTCATTTTTGGAGTAAAACAGATTAACTTTTGTACAATAATTCAAATTTATTAACTATAAAATAATTAAACTAAATTCTCAAAGAACACTTCTTATTTTAGTGAAGAGGACTAAATTAAAAAAAATATAAAATAAAAAGTAATTTTTTATTTTATTAAAAAATTCAAATTAAATTACATACACAAATAAAAAAACAACTTTTTTTATTCAAAAAATAAAAAAATTATTACAATTTAAAAAATAAAAAAGCCCATCCTAATCAAATTTAAAAAATAAAAACGGTTAACTTTTGTACAATAATTCAAATTTATTAACTATAAAATAATTAAACCATTTCTATTTTATTAAATATATTAAAACTAAATTCAAAAAAATTAAATGACAAAAGAAATAACATTAAACTCAATTTTATTAAATATAAAAAAATTATATTGCAAAAAACTAAATTCTCAAAGAACACTTCTTATTTTAGTGAAGAGGACTAAATTAAAAAAATATAAAATAAAAAGTAATTTTTTATTTTATTAAAAATTCAAATTAAATTACATACAAAAAAATACACAACTTTTGATATTAAAATTAAATTACAAACACAAATAAAACAACAACTTTTTTATTCAAAAATAAAAAATTTATTACAATTTAAAAATAAAAAGCCCATTCTAATCAATGCGCGATGCTGGGTGGGAACCCGATTACCACGATCGGGTGGTCGTGATTCTGTATTTGGATTCCTCCTTCTTCTAGCTTCCGCAGTGTCGTGGAACCTCAAGCGGGAATCGGGTTCCTCCAAAGTGGGTGCGGGTTCTAGGTGTTGCGATGATGACCCGCCTTGATAAAATAATGACCCGGAGGTGTTTGCATAAACCACGGCGGGGTGATCGCATCCCTTACGGTGAAGGAGCACGGTAGAAACATCGCTCCCGACGCGGCACCTCATGTAATCCCACACCCGAAGTCGGCCTCACGATCGGTGGCCAGCAGGAGAGTTGTCGAACGGACTCGAACTCGGCCATGCATTCCAACTGGGGTGGGACTAGAAAAAGGAAACATATATGGGTTAGGAGGATACATATAAGAGGCGGTATGCACACGGCATAAAGCGTAGATCTTTGTGATGTCGGTCTTTGTCGGTGAGCGGATGGGCCGTGGTGGATCGTAGTGGCGCTCTGGGCCCGGTTCATCACCCATTCTCCTTGGATGTAAAAGGCCCCGACGTTCCTTCGCTCGCGAATTAGCCGTCGCCTCTCTTCATCCGGACAACGATACGACTTGCCATGGATTCTAAACCATGGCATGTACTCCAAGACGCACGCTAACTCGGGAACTATGATCGGTTCCGGTTAGGTAAAAAGTCATACCGGTTCTCCCACGCCTCGATATGTTCGACCAAAATCTTGGCCAATCCGTGTCTTTGCGCCGTAAGTCCACTTTGTGCTCATCATTGAGCACCTCGGGGAGGCACGGAATCGGTTTGCGGCATCCAAATTGCCGCGAGAACCCGATCGAGTGGTGCATCTCGACGGTTGAGTAGGTGATTAACGAACCTTAACGTGCCAAGCTGTTCGGATTTTGGAGATACTCTCCCGAATTCTTGCCGAATTTCGGGATCCTCGTGACGGTGTCCATTGAAACTATATTAACATTACCAACTTATTAGTTATATACATAATACTAGACACTACCTATGAAATACTAAATTATAATAACGAAATTCGACACTTACTTGTGATTAAACCGTTGTTCCAATAGAAGCCGTATATCCTCAAGCGAGTTAGGTATTCCAACATGATCGCTCTCGGATGGTTCCACCTAATTAAATAAACTTTTAGCATGCAATTATACTATAAATATACGACATAATTGTAAAATATAATATTAAATTTACCTCGTTATCGGTGAGAATGAATATGTATTTGGTCGTCGAGTCGAGGGCGTAAAAATGGAAATCGAAACCATGCCCATGATCGCTGCGGTAGTGATAGGCAACCTCAGATTTTTTGTTTACTCGGGCGTCGCCTCGCACATCTCTCTCGGTATAACCTCGATAGACGGCGGACCCAACTCAATTCACCGATCGCTCTGAAATCAACAAGTTTGAGGAGCCATCTCAGTGGACGAGGTTTCTAGAAAGGTCAGGCATCGATCGATAGCCTCCAATTATCTCAAGTATGTATACCCGCATACCGTATTCTTTCTTCTTGATCGAACCTTCATTAATTTGCGGGAATGCGTCTCGTAACCAAGCCAAATCGATCCGAGCTCTGTGAATTTTATCAGAAATGATACCCGTAAGCTCGTAGCATACGACCATCCAATCGAGAGATGTTACGGACCGGTGACTCTGGCGATCCACCGGTAATCCCAATCGTATGCGCACATCTTCCAATGTGATGGTACACTCTCGCATGGCAAATGGAAAGTGTGCGTCTCCGGTCTCCACTTCTCTATCAACGCTACCGATCAAAGCGGCTCCAACTTGAACCCCGACCTACTATCGTGGCCACGTGCCAAAAACCCGCTTCCGCAGTAATTCTCGATCAATGGCGATGGGGGACCAGGCATGTTGCGAATATAACATTGCAACACCCGATCTATAGACTGTTTAAAAAATTATAAAATTATAAAATTCTAAATTAATTAAAATTGCATAATTAAAAAAATTTAATAATATTGAAAAATTAACATTCAAACTTACCATTTTACATTCTTTGGGCGGCAATGTGGTTCTTGTCTAGGCGACATAATTCCCCGGCCATTGTACTCCGATAAAGAATTTAAAAATTTTCCAAAAAATAGATATATTAAAAAAATTATAAAGGGCTTTTTTATAAATAGTAAAGGACTATTTTGAAATTTGAGCGTAAATTTGAAGGACTTTGAGAGAAACTTGAGAGAAAATTGAGAGCAAATTGAGAGCAAATTGAGAGAAAATTGAGAGAAAAATGAGAAAGGATTGAATTGTGAAAAAAATGAAAGGTTAGAGGGGTATTTATAGGTTTTTTTTTTCCTGACCGTTGGGCCCCCAACGGTCAAAAAAAATTTGACCGTTGCGGCCTAAAGCGCTCCCCCAGGGACGCGCTTTAGGCCGTTTTCCCCCAAAAACGCGCTGACGGGGACGCGATTTTGGGGGAAATTGCACTTTCCGGTCAATTTTCCTGAAGCCTATACATTCCGGTCATTTTTGATTTTTTTTTGTATTTTCTGGATTTTTACCCCATTTGTTGAGCACTAAAATCTCAAAATTCGCCACAACTTATACAAACTACAAGGCATAATTCAAACTTTTTAAAATTATAAGATTTAAAAAGAACTATAAAAAAAACATTAAAAACGAGAAATGATGTTCTACAATCTAAAATGTGCGATCGATTTGGCATTTGAGACAAATTTATTATTATAAATCTAGTTTTAACATTGCAGTTATACATTGAAAAAGGAATTAGTATCAACTTCAAAAACACACTAGACATTTTTAATTGGTGTGAGATGGCAAAAAAGTATCATTTCACCCTTTATTTATAATATTTACAATGTAACCATAAATAGATGTGAAGCCCTAGGCAAATCATTTACTTTGCTAATCCAAACCCATATAATGTGTAAAATTAAATAATTGTTGATGAATCAAATGTATAACATAAAACACAAAATTGTTGATGGTGGAAATCAACTAACTGGAAGGAAAGGTGGCCGTTCACCCTTAAAAGGCAGAGAACCATCGACTGTCACAGGACAGTTGCAAATGTTATAGGGAAGGAGAGCAAGTAGAGAGGTAAAGGATATAGGAATGGAATGGCCCCTTGTTAGAAGAATGAGAGGACTTACATACAAAAGATAGAGGAGATCCCATGTGTCAATGTTTTACTGATATGACAAGGTCACATCTTGTTGTCTCTTTATACAGGCTGCAACATGACACCGTGGATCGAAGATTATAAGGCAGCTTAGCAATCAATGAACGTGAGACCAAGTACTCTTGACGAAGGTAGTCCATGAGCGGCATGGTGTTCAAGGGGTGACATGTGGAGCCATTTCCAGAGGTGGTATAACAAAAATGAACACTACTTTAAACCCAAAGGAACAATGCAGGGTAAAAAAATCCAAGTAGATAAGATTCTGAAAACTAGAAATGTAAAACACTGCTTTTTAGAATATTGCCTACTATTTGCTTGACTTGTATGAACTTTCCTCTAAGTGGTGGTTGTGTAACGAGTGCATAATGTTCACTGCAACGCTCGTTATACGAGTAAACTAAGGTAACAAACCACCTCTGCACTGGAATTGCACAGGAAGCCCTCACAATCTTATTTGTTGCTGTTTCTATGTGCAAACAATATAGGACGAAAGCAACTAATAGTTACACTACCCCACCCTCCCATATGGATTATGATTCCAATTTCAATAAGGCCCACTCCGCTACCTCGAGCTTCCGATAGCAAAACACAAGCACAACATGTTGTTCACTTCAACTAAGAATCAAATAGTTTGTATAATGGATAAACCCTAAACTAAAAGCTTAATCTCTAGATCAATGAAGATTTACAGAAACAGCGATAACCAAGATAAGCCACATCCAAGCATATTCAAAATGCAAAAGCATACCCATTTCTTGGGTTAGCTAAAACATTCAAAAATCCAAAAATAAATCAGTGACAGTGATGACATTATAATAGGTTCAAACATTAAAAGATTCAATTCTCAACCTCCATTGATCTACAGATCTACGTTAAGACAAAATGATAAATCATAAAGGACACAAAATAGTTCAAAAGCTTAAATTTCTTATAGAAATGAGCAAATCACGTTCCATAATATAACAAAAATAATAACCCAGAAATATCTTATCCAAACAGATTCAAAATCCGTCATTAAATTCAAAATTGTTCGTTAAAACTACATAAGCATAAAACATGTTCCAATAGAACACTTAAAACCTGAGCTTAGTAAAGAACCACCTGTTTTTCCCAGTCTTGAACCTCTCTTCAAACCTCTCCTTAGTTGCCTTACAAGCGGCCACTTTCTTGTCCTTGGTCTGGAGAGCATCGACGGTAACCACGTCTTTCAAGTCCACGTCGAGGGTGTAGCGCGTGGGCATCAGGTGCTGGTAATTGACGAGCTTGATGAAGCACTTGACGCGTGACTTCTTGGCGGTTTTCTTCGCGGAGTCCTTGCGGATAACCTTGCTCGGATACTTCTTTATCCCTGCAACCAAACAATGGCCATAGGCGCGGTCACGTGTGCCATCGTCGAAAGATCTGACAATGACGGCTTTGCGGCCGGCGTACCGGCCCTGGAGGACGATAACTGCCTTGTTTGGTTTAAGAAACTTCACCATCGCGACGGCGGCAGCTGCGACTATAATCTCTTCTCCCAAAAACCCTAAGTAAAGAAACTAGGGAAAATGGAAATGAGGTAATATATACTGCGAGTTGAGTGAAACCCTAGAACTTTCGGAATCTTTGTGGGCTTGGGCTTAAATTTATGAACTCCCTAGCTAGACCTTAGAATCATAGGTTTATTTTATTTGGATTAGATTTTGGTGGCCTTAATTTTTTCGGTCAGAGGTCTAATTAGGTCCAATAATATCGCATGCATTTTGTATGCGTATCAATTTAATTAGAAGTTATACAATATCGATTTTTAAATTAAAAATTTTAAATAATTATTTTATAATTTTTTCAAATTGAGTAATCAAAATATAAATTTATTAATGATTTAATAACCTTGGATTTAATTTACCTTAAATATTTATTTATTAATAATTTGTGTTTTATGATATGGTTCATTCATGTATTTTTATCGAGTTTTTTTTATTTGAATAGTATGAAAACGATACTCAATATAATATAAGTTCAAGATTATTTATTAAAATAAAATGAAAACTACAATGAAAATGAAAGTTGCACAAGCTACATGATTTTATCCAAAATACGAAACTTAAATATGTGCATAGATCTCCGAGTTATCATGGACAGTTACCATATATAGGTTTTAGTTCAGGTTGTCTAGCTCATCTATTTTACTTTAGATTGTATCAGTTTCTATTATAATCACAATTTTTAGTATAATCATTATGATGACTAAGTGTGCACTAGTTTAGAACATAATTTATTTGTATTTTAATTATTAAAGTCATTATAACTTGCAAAACAAATTAATTTTAAATTTTAATTATGTCATAAATATTTTATATAATTTTATTCATAACTTCATTTGAATTACTTAGTTTTAAATATATATATAAGTTGTGAATTTTTTTTCTAAAAGAATATAAGTTGTGATTAAAAATTAATATTAAGGATTTAGTCAAACATATAACATGAATATATTAGTGATCCTTCTCAAATAGAATAAGCCAGTTATAGTGGAAGAAGACGCCTATGGCCACCAGCTCCAAGATTTTAGACTTATGATTTAGAGGAACCTGACTCTAGCCAATAATCGCTTTTGTGGGACCATCTTATGCTAGATTATCACTTTTCAATGGCGTGGACATGGATGGAAGCGTCAACCCCGTAATGCGGAGAAACGATGAATACTCATTGAGAAGGCTAAGCGAGGATTCTAAGCCTCATGAACCCTTTTGGGGATTTTCGATAACCTTTGGCTAGATAAATATAGTGGCTCATGCTTTTTGGGGAAAAAGAAATAAATGGAATGAAAATGGAATTTTTATTCAATAATATGAAATGAACAAAGGCTAAGCTTTTTCGGAGAGGGAGCGTTTACAGAAAAAGATGAGTGAAATTTGTGTCACTCCATCCCCTATTTATAGTACTAGGAAACCTAGTCTATTCCTACTTAAATTCTAAAAGATAAATACAAATAATTAAAGACAATTAAAGATAAATAAAGATAAATGCTAAAATTAAATCTAAATAATAATCTTTAATAATTATCCTAATATAATTAAAAATTAAATAGAGTCTTGTGTTTATAAAAATCTCTTCTTTGCACTTTTGCCCTCCAAGTCTTCCATACTTTGCATTTCTGGCACCACTTCTCTCCCACTTCGCATGTTGGCCCATTTCATCTTTAAATTCACGCTTTTAGTCCCCAAATTTTCTTTTACCTTCGATTTAGTCCATACAAGATAAAAAACCATAAATAGCTCAAATTGGTAGAATCATACTCAAAATAAATATGTAATTAATACATAAAAATATGTCATTCTAAAGTATTATCAAGTTCCCTCTACTTAGCCCATGCTTGCCCTCAAGTATGGTTCCTATCCACTGTGAAATTTAGAATTTTGCCATGAAAGAAATATCACTCCAAAGTTTTATAAGAAGTAGACATAATGCATATGAAAAATAAAGAGAACCCTTAGCTTGCTTTAAGTAAAACTGAAAAAGTATTCCAATTTAATCACACACAAAAAAAAAATCGACTTGGATATTTCACGAAAATTAGGTAATTTACTAAAACTTACCAAGGCACCCTATTTGTTTCTACCTTTGGTCCCCTAATGCAATTTTTTTTTTTGTTTTTATTTTCTTTGTTTTTAATTATTATTATTGTTGTTGTTGTTGTTGTTGTTGTTGTTGTTGTTTAAGAATATATTGAACCTTTTGACGCGAAGAGAGATGACAGCCAAACACCCCACCCCGGTTACGCAGCCAACATACTCCTAATTTATTATACTTTCCTTAAGAACATATCAAACCTTTTGACGCAAAGAGAGATGATAGCCAAGTACCTCACCTCAGTTACTCAGCCCACCATATTCCTAAAAAAAATTTAATTCCAGTTAGCGGAGTTTACCTAACACGTTACACAACCTTTTGACGCGAAATAGGATGACAATCCAAGCACCCTACCCCGATTACTCAGTCAGTCACGTTTTAAGCTGTACTCATAACCACAAAAACATCAAAATTTATTATTAATGAAACATAATTTTAATAAGGAGGACTAGGAAAAAAACAATCAAGTGTCGAAAATAAGTTTCGGCAATCACCTAACAATTACGAACATGGTTTTAGCATGCAATTATATTAAGTGTCCTCTTTGCATTTAGACTTAATTGATTTTACTAAAAGTAAGATAAGGTTAATTTTATTAATCATAATTATTTTAGCCTAATAGAAATAAAACAGTGGAGATGAAATCAAACTTAGCAAAATCATAACTAACTCAGTAGACAAGAATCATGCTCGCAGGTCAAACAGTGGGCAAGTCCTAGTAAACATCTTGGGCATGAAAAGAGGCAGAATATTCTAAAAAAATAAATATGGGCAGAAACGAGCACAAGGCAGTAGCGGTAGTAACACAACAGTAAAAGCAGCAAATAAAATAATAGAAATAATGAGGAATGCCTCCCCCTGCTTAAAACACATTGTCCTCAATGTGAAAGAAAAAGGAAAAAGAAAAATAGGTGAAAGTAAAAGGGTTTAGAAAAACTCCCTATGTAGTCATTGTCATTCACGCATAGCTGCAAGGAGGGAAAGGTTTGGCGTTGCATGGTGATGAGGTGGGCAAGTCGCGCGGTGGAGACGGAGATGGAGACGACGTGGGCGAGTCCTTACCATGGTGTTTGAAAAATAGGTGGTGGGGGTGAGGAAGAAGGTGCGGCGGCTGGTGGGTGTTTGGTTAAAAAATGGGATAATTTTTTAGGGTTTGGGGGTGTATAAGTAGAGTGTTTGGCTGAAGGGTGGGGTGTTTGGGTGCAGGTTTTGGTTTATATAAAGTAGGGACACGCTATTCCTACTTGGAATTGGGATAGAATAAGGAATGTTTGTGAAAGTATGCCAATTTCTGAGTTTTTTCCTCGCCGGTTTACCTAGATAGAATAAGAGAAATTTATTAATATCTAAACAAAATAAAGTAATAAATAATAAAATAAAATAAATTAATAAATAAATAATAAATAATAAAATAAAATAAAAATAAAGAAAAATAAAAATTGGGTTGCCTCCTAACAAACGCTTGTTTAATGTCGCTAGCTTGACCCCTCAACTAGTATTGGAGCTGTTCCAACTGAATTCTTTTATTCGTATGGGCTTGGAAATTCTCCTTTTTTTACCACATCCACCATATTTGGGTTCAATCGTCCTTGTGCCTCTTTCTTTGATTTCGTATTTCCTCCAAGAAAATCTTATGTGTGCCTGTGAAGGGGTTAATCCCTTTTAAGTCGGCAATGGTCTCATCATTTTAGTATCCATAGGAGCCAATAATTCATTAACAGATTCAAAATCATCAAACATCATTTTAGATTTATCTTCATAAGATGACTCAAAAGTTTCTTCTACTAATGAGTCAATTATGTCGACACAGTTTACGTCTAAGATTTCACTTGGGTGACTAATAGCGTCATAAACGTTAAACTTCACTATCTCCCTATCAAATTCCATCGTGAGAGTTCCACTACGCACGTCAATCTTAGTGCTAGCGGTACTAAGGAAAGGTCGGCCGAACAAGATTTCTGAAGATCTAAGAGTGCTATCCTCCTCCATTTTTATCACATAAAAATCTGCAGGGAAAACAAGACCGTTGACTTTGACTAATACGTCCTCAAGGACTCCTGTTTTCGTCAAAAAACCCGCGTTAAGTGATTCATAAATAGAAAAAGACATTACATTTATAGAGGCCCATAAATCACACATAGCTTTTTTAATTCCTAAGTGGCCTATTTTGCATGGTATTGCGAACATGCCCCTATCTTTGCGAACATGCCACTGTAACACTGAAGATACATTCTCACCAACGCTTACCCTTTCATTACCAGTTAATTTTTGCTTGTTGGTGCAGAGTTCTTTAAGGAACTTGGCATAACGTGGAATTTGTTTGATGGCATCCAATAGTGGTATGTTAATCTCAACATTTTTAAATGTTTCGAGGATCTCATTGTCTTCTTTACCTTTTCGACAATGATTCAATCATCCTGGAAATAGAGGTTGAATTTTAGGTAATAGAGGTTTCGTTCAGACCTTTTCATCGTTCTCGGGCTTTTCTTGGGCAGAATCTTGGCCAAGATTTCTGCCAGGAATTGGTTCCAGTATCTTTCCACTTCGCAACGTCACTGCATTTGTGTGTTGTCTTGGATTAGGTTCTGTTTGTGACGACAGCTTCCTTTGTGAGTTCATTTTCTCAATTGATGTGGTTAACTCTCTTATAAACGCCTTGTTTTTCTGTTAAAAATCCTTTGTTTCCTTTTGGAAATTAAGAGCTTGTCATAGTATTTGCTGTTGGAAATCGTTTACCATTGTATCTACTGTTGGAAATCAAGCACATTAGCTGCTAATTTATTGACCATGGTTTTTAGAGAGGTACTTGAATCTTGCGTTTGTTATGGAAACTGGGTTTGGTATGGCTGGTTATACTGCAAGTTTGCCCCATAACTCAAGTTGGGATGGTTTCTCTATCCTGGGTTGTAGGTATTAGCGTAGGGGTCATATCGCCTTTGTGGTGGCCTATGAAAGTTTCCCATAACATCCAAATGAGCCATAGTATCATCATACAAACTAGGACATGCATTCGTTATATGTTCAGGTGTAACACATATTTCGTATAATCGGGCTGGTTTTGCTTTTTCTGTAACAAGAGAGTTCAGAATATTAGTAAGTCTATCAAATTTATCTTCTAAGGTTGAATTACTTAGTTGGTGAACCCTTCTAGGGGGCTCAGAATTGGCTCGGAACTACTGAGTATTTGCAGCCATCGTGGATATCAAGTCCCTTGCTTGTTGGGGAGTCATGTTGACCAATGCTCCTCCACTGGCGGTGTCTACCATATTCATCTCTATGGGCTTTAAGCCCTCATAAAAGTATTGGAGCAGAGACTGTTCCGTTATACCATGTTGTGGGCAACTTGTACACAACTTCTTAAATCGCTCTTGATAGTCATAAAGAGACTCTGATTCTTTTTGCCTTATCCCAACGATCTCTCTTCGTAGCTCAGCTGCTCGTGATGTTGGAAAAAACCTGTTGAGAAACAAACGAGAAAGATCAGCCCAAGTTGTAATAGATCCAGGGGGAAGATAAAATAACCATTTCCTAGCAGAATCTACTAGGGAGAAAGGGAAAACACGCAATTTTATTTGATCTTCAGTTACCCCTTGAGGTTTCATGCTAAGACAAACCATATGGAACTCTTTCAGATGTTTGTGGGGATTTCTGTTTTGCAACCCACGAAAAGTTGGCAGTAACTGGATTAAACCTGACTTTAGTTCAAAATCAATATCCATAGTAGGATGTGCAATGCATAATGGCGGTTGTTCTGCCGGAGCTTCGGCCAGTTGCTGAATTGTTTGAGCTATAGGTTGAGGTGCTAGATTCGAGTTTTCGTTAACCCTAGCATTAAGCACTTCTTCTGGTGAATCAACTTCTACTTTTTCGCTTTTAAATGTTTGAGTAGCATTTTCGTTAACCCTAGACTCAACTTCATCGTCGACTTTGATTCCTGGTGGTGGGTTACTCTGAGTCCCAACCACTCCTGACTGCTTTTTCTGTAACTTTGTCTCATTGCGATTAGCTTACACAGTCTTCTCTATTTCTGAATCAAACGCAATAATACTTGGAGTAGATCTGGTCATAAGAAACAAAGAAATAAGATTAGTACGTTACCAGTCCCCGATAACGGCGCCAAAATTTGATGCGTTCGTTCCTATCCCTATAAAATAATGAAAAAGAATAGTATAAGGGAAGTAGGGTCAAATCCTCAGGGACTAGATTTGCATAAGTGCTTGTTCTTTGAAATCCTGAACAGAGTCGAGCCTAAGAAATCCTGCGTACCTGGAAAAAAATAAAAAAAACAGAATTAAAAGTTTTGATTGAATTGAAATTATGGAAATTAAAATTAAAATAGTAGAGATAAATAGAGTTGAGGAAAAAGAGTTCTTATGGAGAGATTCCAGCCTCCGGTTGTCTCGATCCTCCTTGGGTTCAATCCTCAGTTTTTAGGTAATCCTTCTCAAACAGAATAAGCCAGTTATAGTGGAAGAGGACGCCTACGACCACCAGCTCCAAGATTTTAGACTTATGATTTAAAAGAACCTGACTCTAGCCAACAATAGCTTTTGTGGGACCATCTTATGCTAGATCACCACTTCTCAATGGCGAATGCCACGTCATTTTGTCTCTTGGGCTCGCCTTCTAACGTAGTAAGCTAACAAACCGACTGTGCAACTTTTCCAAAACATACAAAGCGGTCGTTCCTTGTACAAGTTGAAAAGATCACTTTTTAGGGGACTTGGACAAAAGCGTCAGCCCCGTAATACGGAGAAACGATGAATACTCGTTGAGAAGGCTAAGCGCGGATTCTAAGCCTCATGAATCCTTTTGGGGATTTTCAACAACCTTTGGCTAGATAAATTTAGTGGCTCATGCTTTTTGGGGAAAAAGAAATAAATGGAACGAAAATGAAATTTTTATTGAAAAATATGAAAGGAACTAAGGCTAAGCTTTTTGGGAGAGGGAGCGTTTACAGAAAAAGATGAGTGAAATTTGTGTCACTCCATCCCCTATTTATAGTACTAGGAAACCTAGTCTATTCTTACTTAAATTCTAAAAGATAAATACAAATAAATAAAGATAATTAAAGATAATTGAAGATAAATAAAGATAAATGCTAAAATTAAATCTAAATAATATTTAATAATTATCCTAATATAATTAAAAATTAAATAGAGTCGTGTGTTTAAAAAAAATCTCTTCTTTGCACTTTTGCCCTGTAAGTCTTTCCATACTTTGCATTTCTGGCACCACTTCTCTCCTATTTCGCATGTTGGCCCATTTTATTTTTAAATTCACGCTTTTAGCCCTCAAATTTCCTTTTGCCTTCAATTTAGTCCCTACAAAATAAAAAAACCATAAATAACTCAAATTAGTAGGATCATACTCAAAATAAATGTGTAATTAATACATAAAAATATGTCATTCTAGACTATTATCAATGTGTGATTTTTTTCCATTTATAAAAAATTGTTATTAAGTTTGTAAATATTATAGTTATATGAAATAATTATATTATAAGATACAATTAAAGCTATTAAATAACAAACGTAACCGTATGGTGTAATTTACGACATAAAACTTTATGCGACTTACATATGATATGATAATATCCAAAATTAATTTTGTGAATACTATTCACCGCAAATTTGAAAGATAAATTTAATTTTTATGGTATAACATACAACTATAATTGTAGATGGCTCGGATTCTAATAAAATTTTAGCATCGATTGTTAAGTTTGAGTTCGATTCGTTCCGAAAAATAGATATAAATTTTTGTCCAAGTCCGATCAGGATAAAAATGCTAAAATTTGAGTTTGACCCGTATTAATTTTCTTTTACTTTTTTATATAAAAAATTTTAAACAAATATTTAATACACCAAATAAACTAAAATTATTAAAATAAATGTTTCACAACAAATTTAAAATAAATTAAAAAAAATCTTTATACTTAAATAACAATAAGATAAGTGCAACTTAACAAACAAATGCCGCTAAAATAGTAGCAAAATTAACAATAAAACAAGTGTTATATAATATTCAAACATTAACAACAAAATAGTAACAACATAATAGTAAAATGATAGCAAAATAGTGGTAAAAAGTGGGAAAACAACCACAAAACATGGAAAAACGACAATAATGGCATGATGTTTTTATTGAAAATTCGGGTCGGGCTGAGCCCAGGCAAAAAATATAACCTATGGCTCAGCCCATTTTCTAAATAGACTTTATTTTTTTTGTCTAAACCTATTTTTTGATCTTATATTTTTACCCAAACTCTCTCATTTTTCAGACGAGCTTTTGGGCCGAAACCGACAACACTACCTACAACATAAAATTTCATGTGACGTATATATATATATATATAAATTATAATATCGTCACTAGTTAATTAAATTAATTTGGATTTAAAAACTCAAATAAAATATATGATGACGCATTATAAATATAGGATTTTATTTAATTAAATCTTCCATTGTTGGGTTTCTAGCGAAAGTGAGATATTGGTCAATGATAGGAGGTGTTTGGTGTTAGGAATGAGAAAATAAATGAGAAAATATTTTATTTATTATACATGAGTTTTATATAACAGGAGTGAATAATAACAACACATATCATTATTAAGTAAAATAAAAAATAATAAAAGATTTATAAATAAATACTAATAATTTTATTTAAATATAATTAAAAATAGTGGAGAGTATTCATTTACACTAGTATAAACCTAAAGAAGATTTACACCCGTTATTATATTTTTATATGCTTAATATTTAATCTATCCAACCGATATAATTGTATTTATCAATATAATTGTACTTGTCATGCATTAGGTTTTCAAACCGATTCGACATCTCTATCAATCTAATTTAAAATATTGTATATATTAATATTTATTGAACAACTGACACTTTTTTACATAAAAATAAATAGTTAAAATTTAATTTATATCAAATTTGACATGCATGATTTATATGAATGGAATATGAAATATGACAGTTAAATTATTAAAATATTAAGCATGCAAAAATATATACAATAGTATAAAACAATTTTAATTTTACTTTTACACTGGTGTTACATAAATGTATTTTTTTTTAAAAATAATTATTTGATAATTAAATGCAACTAATTATTTATACATTAACGATTTTTTTTTAATTTTACAATAGGATTAAGAAACTTCATTTTAAAAAGAGATTATTAATATTATTGCATCAACAAAGTGTACTCATATGTATAAATCATTACATTATAATAAAATTAATTAAAATGAAATAATGATAATTTTTTAGTTTTGTTTATGAAATTAAAAAAAATTAAATAAAAAAGTGTCTGTGATGAGATTAAACGAATTGTTAGATAATTTCTGTAGGGAATTGCTAATGGTAGGAAGAAGATGTCTTTAGTTTATTAGAATTCTGTCTGTCAACCCCGCGAGCTTGGAGGTTTAGGATTCATACAATTGGGGTTTAATCTAGTTTCAAAGGATGATGCATCTTGGGTTCGAGTTCTCTAGTCAAAATATGGGATGAGGGAGAGACTATCTATGAGTATATCGCGTGGGAATTGTTCCTTTTTCTGGAGAGCTCTTACCAAGGTATGGCCTTTATTGCGTGAAAATTTATTTGGTCGAGGGAATGGGAACTCTATTTCATATTGAAAGGATCAATGGATTCCAAACATAAGATTGATGTTTACTCACATGCCTACATACAATAATTTTGTTCTTGATTGTACTCTTAGTGATATGGTAACAGAGGATGGCATGTAAAACCTTGTTTTATTCATTGTCTGGCTACAGAAAAATATTGTTAATAGAATCGTGAGTACCCCCCTCCTCATCCTTTAGCAGGAGAAGATAGAATCAATTGGCTTCGTATTTCCACTGGCTCATTTTTAGTTAAAAGTGCGTATTGATCAATCAGAGAAACCACGTGGCATTCAAAGGACAGTAGGTGCAAATCGTTTGGAAATTTCAATCTCTAATTAATTTGGGGCAAAGGCGAGTCTAAAAGGAGTAGACAATTCCCTTCCCAAAATTGTTAAATCCTAAAAATGAAGAAAATTTTGAAAAAAATAAAAAAATCATAAATTAATAAAGATAAAACTATATTTTAATCTTTCAAAAATTTATAATTTAATTCTAACCTCTTAAAATAATTTCTAAATTCGCCCTATTCGCGGAGGATTGGTGAATATAGAGTAAGTGTTATTTAAAAATTCAATTCAATTTTTAAAATACAAACTTTTTATCACTCGTAGTATAATTAATTTACTTAATTATTAAAATATGAATGAACACTAAATCAATATGAATGTTACATCATATAAAAATAACTGTATTTTAATTGGAGGTGTGAATTTGTGTTAGTGTTATATTTAAAGGTGGAAGAACACAACCGCGAATGATAGACGCAGGGAGAGATGCCATTTGCTTGGTATTTTCCTTTAATCTTTCTATTTTACATTTCATGTTTCTTCTACTTCGGAAATGGAAAATAAAGTTAATTTATTCAAGTATGAAGAGAGAAACATAAAATGTCTGATATCTCCATTTAAGAAAATAATGAAAAACAAATGGAACGATAAACTCCAGTGAATATAAATCATCAACAGCATGCATCCAGAACACAACAACAGCATAGAGCAGCAGCACTGCAATAAAGCCCAAACAAATTAATACCAACGGATTTTATCTAAGTGTTACTGATTAATATTTTCACAATATAATATGGACAATTATTTTGTTACTTACCAACCCTTCCAGAATCCATCACCTCTGGACTTGGTTTCCACCGCAACAGGCTTTTGGGAATAGTAGGGCTGATCATCGCCTTTGCTCATCGGGTAACCAGCCGGCGGTGGAGCCACATGCTGACCTGCTTCCGTGGATGGTGGTTGGCTTGCAACTGGAACAACAATTCAACAACTAAAACTGGAATTAGTCGCTGGTTTTTGCATCACTTAGAAACCATAGTTATTGAAAACTCTCTCGATACATATATATAATATAGCATATTAGCATGTGAAGAAGTGTGGTGACCTGAAGGTTGATTTATCTGCTGCTGCTGGTTATGGTTCATCTTCGAATCTAGTTCGAACAAGCGGGAAACAAAGATATGGGTTTTCAAGAAATGAGAAGAAAGTAATTTCTATGGAGGAAACTGGGATATTGTATGTGTATATATATGTGAAAGGGAACAGAAAAGCGCAAAGGGTATAAGATAAATATCGGAGGGTTTTCCAAAGAGACGTTTCCTCTTTGGAATTGCCGTCGGCTGCAGGCACCGCGCCGGCTGGACGGGTGGGTGGTGGTGATAACATGCGACCAAACGTCCATTTACACGTCTCCCTCCCAGGGGCTTTATTTTAATTATACAACATTTTCTTAACTTTGGCTTCATCTTCTCAATTATTTGGCAATTTCCTTTGTAGTTTTTTTTTTTTTAAAGTTATTTTATGAAACAGTTCCATAACATCATCTCTATCCATTTTTTAATAATTTAATATTACATTGATATTTTCATCCTAAAAAAAATAAAATTAATTAAAAATCTTAAAATTTAAGATAAAATTGTTGATGTGGCATTACACTATTGAAAAAAATATAATATCTATTTTTCATACAATCTTTTCCCGTTATTTTAGTGTTCATTTTAGACGTATTTAAATTGAAATTATCGAATATATAAACTTAAAAGGTTAAAATATGCTATTAGTACTTATACTTCTATAGAATTTGAGAACTAGTCCTTGTATTTTAAAAATTAAAAATTAAAAATTAAATCCTTCTACTTTTTCAATTTAAAAATTTTAGTTAAATCATCATTGTCATTGGTAGTTTTCGTTAAGATTTGTCAATATAATATGTTTATTTTCCATCACTCATATGCCATGGCATATGAAAGTAGCCTAATCAACATGTTAAATCGAGAAATTTTAATTGAAAATACTTATCATTTTCATGATTGGATTTAGATTTTAAATAAAAAATTAGGAAGACTCCATTTTAAAACTTTTAAGTGTAGGGACTAAATCTCAATTTTTTTCAAAGTAAGGACTAATTACATATCTTAACCAAAGTTAAATTATAATAAAAATATATTTTTTCAATAAAATAAAAATAATTTATTAAGTAATTAATATTATGATATATGGAATACATGTCAAATTAATTAGTATTATGATATATGAAATATATAAGCTTAAATAATAATAAAAATTATAATTGATACAAATGTAAATAGCTTTTCTCTTTCACATGTTATTATCACGATGTCAAGTTATTATTATTTTGGTATTAACACATATTCAATTTAGATTATACTATAAACATAATAAAATAATTTATGTTAATTCATTGTTAATATTGTGATATTTTAAATATATATTTTAAATAATAAAATTATTTATAAAATTTAACTTGAATATATAAATTGTATTTATCTTTTTATAATTAATATAAATGAGCAGTAAATATAAATTTGATACGGCTTTTAACGAATCAAAAGCTAAAATTTGTACCTTTTTTTATTCTGTGGCATATTTGGAAGAATCAGAATATGTACATCCTTCAGGGGTATTCTATGTAGCCGGAGGAGATTATCAAAACTTCTTTTAGCTGGGCGAATCACTTCATCTCTACTCATAAGACTTGGATGCCAGCACGCAATAGAGCTTCAAGCGTCCGGATTCAGGTAGGTGTGTCTATCTTAATACTGATGGTGCTGTTCACTCTGTCTCTAGTTTTTCTGCTGTAGATGGAGTTATTCGTGACAGGAAAGGAAACTAGATCTTAGGCTATAATCGCTTCTTGGGGAAGTGTTCAGTTTCGATAGCTCTCAACATTGGGGCTTATTGGATGGCTTACTTCTCCTTCAAAAATAAGGATACAATGAGGTCATCCTTCAGTCGAATAATCTAGAGAATGTCATCTCTATTAGTGACAAGTTATTTGCAGGATCTAAAAGCACACTAATAAGGAGAATTCAACAAATCTTAGCCTCTGAAAGAAATTGGCCCTTACGATATGTTCCTAGAGAGAAGAATAAGATAGCAAATACCTTAGCAAAAATGACTCTGTCAAATGATGAAACACTGCACATGTTCAAGGAACCCCTTATGGAGATTAAGGAGATTTTAGATAAAGCCTCTTTTTTGGATAACTCTACTTTGAACATTTCTATGTAATCTTTTGTTTCAATCATAAAAAAAAAATTGTGTTTGATTGTTTTTGGCTTGTAAAATCACTTTTGAACACCATCAAATTTTTTTTAAAAAAAAAATTAATAGCAAGAAATTATTTTATCTATTATTATTAAAAATTTTGAATATTTTAGTGCGGTAAATTAGATAAAAATGTAACACCCCAAAATTTTGAGAATTTAATTGTGAGAATCTATAGTAATTAAATTTCTGTATCTGTAGTTCTGTGTTCTACTATTGTGTTAAAGGTTGGGAGTTCGAATTGCAACGTTAGAAGTTTTGTTATTTTTAAAACAACCCTTATTCATATGTTATATAGTTAAGTGCAGTTCTGTGTAAATCCATGTCAAGAATGAGCCCGCTGGTTCACTGGTTAAGTATCTGCCTGTATTTTATTTGGTTTTGAGTTTAAATCCCATCATATGTGTTAGGAGAATTTTTTGCATGTTTTCAGAAAACTAGATGGTGGTTAAGACAAATTTTTAAAACATTCTTTTCTTTTTCTTCCTTTCCTATTACGTTCCCTTCTATCATCTTCTCTTTTCTTTTCCTTTTTTTTTACGTATCGTAAGCACGGTTGACGATTGTTAGACTCCTCATTTTGATCTGTTGTACGAGGTGGGTAAGTATGTTTCTGTGATGTCGATTGCAGTAATTTATTAAGAATTCTAAGAACGACAATGTCGTGTTGTTGCAGGTATGCGTTAATGAATAATTTCACGTTGTTAAGCGATGTTGGTTCCTTAATTTAGGAATAGGTGTTGGACGTAGTGAATCTCGGTAGGATAATTTGAGTGGTCACAAGTAATCTTTCGGTAAGTGACGTTTTTGTTAAAGGTTTTGTGTCGAAATTTTTGACATAAGCTTCTGTGTTTAATTGTGTTCCATTATTGTTAAATTCAGTTGTTTAAATGATTGGATGGTTGTTTTAGGCTTCGGGGACACTCCACATTAGTTTTGCTTCAAAATCTCGTCAGGTGAGTGCTGAACCTTAAAAATTTTTGAGTTTCGGTCGCCAAAAAATATGGTTGTCGATGCCACACAGCCAGGCACACGGGCATATGTCCAGACCATGTGAGCCACACGGCCGTGTGCCAAGCTATGTGGGTGGCCATGTAACTCACTGTTCATTGATTTAGAGCCACACAGGTAAGGCACACGGGCGTGTGTCCAGGTTGTTTGTGGCCATATTAGTGCAGGGTTCACATAGGTAAAGGACACAAGCGTGCATCTAGGTCGTGTGACTTACTGTTTGTAACTTAGGACCACACGGGCAAGCATACGTGAGTGTGTCCAAGCCGTGTGAGTCACCCGAGCAAGGACATGGCCGTGTGTCCAGGTCATGTAACTCTCAGTTTATGTTTTAGAACCATAAGGATAGAGGACATGGGCATGTGTCCAGGCCGTGTGAGCCATAAGGGCAAGGACATGGGCATGTGTCCAGGTCGTGTGGTATATAAAAGGGCCCAAAACCCATTTTTGAGGCCGTAAATGTTGCGTAAGACTGATATTGACTTCCCCACTGTATGAATGATTAGAATTTGACTGAACGAGAACTCTCTGATACTCTATGATAGATGTATGAATACCATAACTGTATGTGTATTGTGATATTTAATCTGATATTGAACTGTATTATCTACTTATGAAATAATTTAGAATAACTGAATACATATTGTGAATATCTGTACTCTGCATCTGTATGGGTTGGGATATTGTGAAGAAGAAAGTAATCTGCTCTAAACTAGTGGCTAAGCCACTATGTGTATAATTCTAATTCTGGCGCTTCTTCACATTATGAACTAGCAGTTAAGCTGCGTTTTCGTAAATGTGTCAGACAGACACTCTATGGTGTGTAGGATTGGCTGGGTATTGAACACCGTTAACAGTGTGTTGGGGTGGCCGAAGATGGTGTGTAGTGGATGAGGGTTAGGGATATATGCATCTGAATCTGATCTACTCTGTATATGAAACTGAAATTATTTCTGCATCTGTATTTAATCTGTCTTGAATATGCACTAGAAATGTTTCTGTTACCAAATTGAATATTTGAATTCAGAAACTATTTGATAACTATGTTTTAGTTGAAAAGACTTCTTTTACACGCTGAGTTCACAACTCACTTTGTTAGTAATTGGATTTTAGGTGGTTTTCAGACTTTAACGGGTCGGTGCCGCGGGAGCTCTCTCAAGCTTTTATTTTTCTTCTAAATATTACTATTAGGAATTTTCACATTCTAAGATATTATGATGTTTGAAGAGATTATTTACTCAGGTAGTTGCTGTGTTGGATATTTTGTGTTAAATGGTTTTTCTTTCTAACTATGTTATAAATGTGGTGTTTTTAATATCGTTGATGTAACTCTCTAAACTTGGTTTGGACGTCTAGCCCGGGTTTAGGGTGCTATATTTAGTGGTGTCAGAGCTAGGTTTGTCAACACTCGGACTGTGTTTGGGGCTCATAGTGTGTGATAAAAGTAATTAGGTAATAATTTATTATTTGAGTTAATCTGGAAACTAAAATATTAGCAAATGACCGAACCTCTGAGGCTAAACTTGTAAGTATTTCTGTTCTGTTATAATGATTGCATTACTGAACTATTATCTGGTTAAATGTTTTGTTGTGAATTGGTGAAATTATCCTATTGGATGCTTAACTGATCTGTGCACTCTGACATTGTGGCTAGATTGCTAGAATGAGTTCGTATGGTAGTCGTGGCGGGGAACTCGTAGGTGTTGAGGACGCCGAGGAGAACCTCGAGCAAAGTCATCCTCTATGGGTAGTATGCCCAACTTGAAGACTAGCAAGACAGTTAGTACTCCTACTACTGAGACAGAGTCCCAGACTTTGATGGTTGGGGATGACGCACTATCCTAGGTGATGGTTTGAGCACTAGAGAGGGTCATAGGGAGCCATTCGGGATCGGGAGGCCGAGGGTGGGTTATTGAATGACTCTGGTCGAATAGGGCTGAATTGTTCAGGGGCGTCATAGGAGTCGCTCCTACTGTTGATAAATATTGGCTCGAGGCTATCGAACATATTATGATTGATCTTGACTGTACTCCTACTTAGAAATTTAGGGGTGTTTCTACTCCGGGATGAAGCCTATCAGTGGTGGCTTGACAGTTGAGTAAGGTGTTTAACCCAAACAGGTTAATTGGGATTATTTCAAGAACGCCTTCTGGGGTAAGTATGTGGGGGCGATTTATGTTAAGGCTTGCTGAATACAAAGTCGAGTTTCTGATACTGAGTAGGTATGCATGAACTTTGGTAAAGTCTGACTACGACAAGTATGTGAGGTTTGAGGAAGGATTGAGATATGATCTGCGAGTTCTGATAGCTCCTCAGAGGGAGCTGGTTTTTGTGGTTTTGGTTGACAAAACAATGATAGTGGAAGAAGTAAAGCGCACTAAGCCCAAGTGGCGTGACCGCGAGAGGGATCAGAGTAAGATTAAAAGGGATTTAAGTCCCTTTGGTTCTGGATAGCGCCCTAAGAAACGAGCGAGATCTGATAGGCCCCCGAGGTTCGAGGCACCAACTATAGTGACTGAGATTCAGCTGTGCAGTGATTGTGGGAAACACCAGCCGGACGAGTGCTAGAGAAAGTTAGGAGCGTGCCTCCGTTGTGGGTCGATGGAGCATCGGGTTAGGGATTTCCCCTGTCGACCAGATCAGGTGCAAGCTGCAGTATAGACTCTGACTTTGGGTTCTGTTCAGCCTTCAAGAATGGTTTCACAACCAACTAGAGGTGGTGGTACTGGTAGAGGTGGTAATGGGTTTGGGAGAGGACAGAAAGCATCGGGTAGATGTGTAGGTCAGACTAAGGCTCGTCAGCCAGCTTTGGTTTATAGGGTGAGATGTCGCGAGGATAATGATGATGCTGATGTCATTGTAGGTACCTTCTTTATTCATTTGGTTCCGTACTATACTCTCATTGATATTGGCTATACTCACTCGTATATAGCTATTGTTGTTTCTGTAAATCTAGGTTTAATTGTTGAAAATACTGTTAGAGAATTTTCCATGATTAGTCCTTTGGGTCAGTCAGTTCAGGTTGATAGAGTATACAGGCGGGTATCCCTAGAGCTCCAAGGTATGGTATTTCTAGCTAATCTGATGGAGTTACCCTTCAATGAGTTTGATTTGATTCTGGGAATGGATTGGCTCGTAGAATATCGGGTCAGTCTAAATTGTGTAACTAAGAGAGTTACCCTGAGAACAGATGAGAATGACGAGGTGGTCATGGTTGGTGAGTGTCGAGGTTAGCTCTCTTATGTAATCTCTGCTCTTGTAGTAGATAAGTTAGTCCGAAAGAGGTACGAGGCATACCTTGCCTACGTATCCGATTCTGTTTCTGCAAAACTTTCTGTGGGAGATATTCGCATTGTGAGGGAATTTCCTAATGTATTTCTTGAGGAGTTTCCCGGGGTACTGTTGGAATGCCGGTACCCCCATGGCGCAGCAAAAGAAAAAAATTTCGGCGATCCAAACCATGGATCCATGTGCGAGGAATGAATTGGGGTCAAATAATGGTTTCGAAATAACTGAAACTTCAATCTGAGTAGACAGCGATGCCTCGGCAACGAGAATTCTAATCTACTATCGAATCAGGCCACAACCTTTTATGATTTCAACCTCTACGTAATCCACCCAGTTTGACGATGAACGGAAGAAATCTCCAAAACTGTTTTGGAGGTTTCTTTGCTTGACGGCTGCTAGACCTTACAAGAAAAGTTTCAATTTTTTAGGGTTTTTTTTTTTAAAAAAAATCTCTTTCTCTCACCTTTTATAATTGGTATATATATAATGAATCATAATTCATAAAATTTTTATTCGAGCATAATAATCATAATTAAAAATAAATAAATATAATAATGTTTTAACCGAAAATTATAATTACATTAATTATAACAAGGATTTCGGTAAACTATATTTATTTAAATTTATATACGAACCGAATTCATATATTAATAGAACTTTGTTCTCATTATGCATACAACATCCTTGTACATATAATATGTTCAGTATTTGATTGCCCAATTAAATTAGTTCTATAATTAATTTAATTAATGTGACAACCAAACACAATACCAACTATGTTTTATTCCGTTCATTTCAACCATAGGGTGTGACCCTGTAGGTTCTTGTAACGTTAGCAGTAATACTAGAACAATTCTAATGTTACAAACAATGAGTGGCATCTAGCAATGCATCATTGCTACTTAAGTTACAAGAAGTCATGATTCGACATAACCTTTTGTGATTAACCTTTCATGCATTAATCCTTAGGTCCTTTATTTCTGGAATGGACACAAGTCATAGAATAGTCACACTTGCATAGTCCATCCCATGTTTTTTGATATCTTGAGTAGACTATGATATACAAATAAGTATGACATCTTATATAAACTTATTTAAGCATGGCCATGCATTTCTAGTCTCACTCAATCAAGTGGCCTAAGATATTACTCCCATTATGTAGGAGGGACTTATCCTATATTGATCAACCATATCCCTCTACATAGATTGTGATATATCCAACATAAGCCTTTATAGAACAACCAGTTATGGTGTACGTTTGACTGTATCAAAATATACAATTCACAATATTGGCATAATGATGATCTCAAGTCTGAGGATCATATACATATTAATCACTATGAGTAATGTTGTGACAATTACATAATAATCTAAGAAACATACTTATAGCAGGTCAGTCCAATATGTTGTTCTCTAACACACATATTCATGCATTGATTTTGACACTCCATATCAATGACAACTCTTTATCATCAATCAACTACATGTTAGTCTTAATGCATTATTGTTGTCCTAGTCAACAATAATACTTGACTAAGGATCTTTTAAGAATAATCATATTATTCTCAGGACATTATTATAAAATAGTTTATTTGTACACACAGAAAATAAACTGAAATAATAATGACAACGTCTTATATTAATAAACATGGTAAATCAAGTATGTTATTACAACCATCTCATGATTGATCTTTGGGCATACTCTTACAGGTACCTCCAGATCGGGAGGTGGAATTTGGTATTGATCTATTACCAGGTACGACTCTGGTGTCCATTGCACCCTATCGCATGGCACCAAAGGAGCTGGCCGAGATAAAAATGCAACTTCAGAAACTTTTTGATAGGGGATTCATCTGACTGAGTGTGTCTCCGTGGGGGCACCGGTGCTGTTTGTTAAAAAGAAAGATGGATCAATGAGGATGTGTATAGATTATAGACAGTTAATCAAGTTGGCAATCAAGAATAAGTACCTGTTACTGAAGATTGATGACTTGTTAGACCAATTTCGAGGAACGTCTATTTTCTCTAAAATCGATTTGCACTTCGGTTACCATCAGCTCAAAGTCAAAGAGATTGAGGTGTACAACACTACCTTCAGGACTTGTTACGGACATTATGAGTTCCTGGTGATGCCTTTCGATTTAAGGAATGCCCCGATGGAGTTTATGAATTTAGTGAATTGGGTGTTTTAACCGTACTTGGACCAATTTGTAGTGGTTTTCATTGATGACATCTTGATTTACTCTAAAACTAAAACTGAGCATGATAATCACCTTCGCATTGTACTTCAAATACTCCGAGAAAAACAGTTGTATGCTAAGTTCAATAAGTGCGAGTTTTGGTTAGAGGAAATCGATTTTCAAGGTTATGTGGTAACAATCGGAGGGATTTGAGTCGATCCCAAGAAAATAAAAGCTATAGTTGAGTGGAAGCAACCGAAAAATGTAGCTGAGCTTCGTAGTTTACTGGGTTTAGTCGATTATTACTGAAGGTTCGTTGAGGGATTTTCTCTAATTGCGTTACCTCTGATGAATCTGCTGTGTAAGAATGCTCCGCTTGTATGGTCTGAAGCACAACAGTCTAGTTTTGATAAGCTCAAGTCCGTTCTGACACATGTTCTTGTTTTAGTTCAACTGGAGTCGGGTCAGGAATTTGTTGTATACAGTGATGCGTCACATGTTAGGTTAGGATATGTGCTTATGCAAGATGATAAGGTGGTCACTTATGCGTCGCGACAGCTTAAGACACACGAGGGTAACTACGTTACGCACGATCTTGAGCTGATTGTGGTCATGTTTATTCTGAAGATATGGAGACACTATCTGTATGGTGAAAGGTGTATTATTTACACCGATCACAAGAGTCTTAAATATTTGTTAACTCAAAAAGAGTTAAATCTTCGGCAGTGCAGGTGGGTTGAATTACTTAAAGATTATTATTGCACGATAGAGTATCATCTTGGTAAGGTTGATGTGGAAGCTGTTGCCCTTAGTCATAGAGTGATGTCTGATTTGAGAGCAATGTTAGCTCATTTGAGTTTGGTTGAGGATGGTGGGGTGTTCACAGAATTACAGATTAAACCGACTTGGGTTGAACAGATTTGAGCTAAACAATTGAGCGATGAGCCCTTAGTTCGGCGACTGCAACATGTTGGTTCGAACGAGACTTTCAATTTCAGCTTGAACAGTGATAATGTGCTGTGTTTCAAAGGTCAGATTTGCGTACCTAATGATAAAGAGTTGACATAGTCGATTGCAACATGTTGGTTCGAACGAGACTTCCGATTTCAACTTGAACAGCGATAATGTATTATGTTTCAAAGGTCGGATTTGCGTACCTAATGATAGACTTCAGGGGTAGTTGGGAGGAGTACCTACAGTTGGCTGAGTTTGTATACAATAATAGCTTTCAGTCTAGTATTCAGATGGCTTCGTACGAGGCATTGTATGGTCGTAGGTGTCGTACTCAGTTATATTGGACAAAATTAAGTGAACGTCGGGTTCTAGTTTCTGAAATAAAGAACACTGTGAAACTGATTCGAAATTGTCTAAAAGCCGCATTCGATCGGCAGAAGTCTTATGCTGATTTAAAAAGAAAAGACATCAAGTTTTCTATAGGTGATCAGGGATTTCTTAGGGTATCACTGTGGAAAAAAGTTCTCCGATTTGGATGTAAGGACAAGCTGAGCCTGAGGTTCATTCGGGCATTACCGCATCTTGAAATGTGTCAGACCAGTTGCGTATCAGTTAGAATTACCGCCGTAGCTAGAGCGAATTCATGATGTGTTTCATGTATCGATGTTGAGACGATATCGATCTGATCTGTCGCACCTTATTCCTGTCGACGAGATCGAGTTACGATCGGGTTTAACATTCAAGGAGGAACTTGTCCAGATCTTGGAACATGATGTTAATGTACTGAGGAAGAAAACTGTTCCTCTAGTAAAAATTCTATGGCAAAACCACAATACTGAGGAGGCCACATGGGAACCTGAAGAATCGGCCGAATGATAATATCCGTATCTGTTTGAGTTAGGTAAATTTCGAGGTTGAATTTTATTTTAGGGGGAGAGAGTTGTAACACCATAAAATTTTGAGAATTTAATTGTGAGAATCCGCAGTAATTAAATTTCTGTATTTGTGGTTCTGTGTTCTACTATTATGCTAAAGGTTGGGAGTTCGAGTCGCATTGTTAAAAGTTTTGTTATTTTTAAAACAACCCCTATCCATGTGTTATATAGTTAAGTGCAATTCTATGTAAATTCGTGGCAAGAATGAGCCTGCTGGTTCACTGGTTAAGTATGTAATATTTGTCTGTATTCTGTCTGGTTTCGAGTTCGAATCCCATCGTATGCATTAGGAGAAATTTTTACATGTTGTCGGAAAATTGGATGGTGGTTAAAATAAATTTTTAACATGTTCTTTTCTTTTTCTTCTATTACGTTCCCTTCTTTCCCCTTCTATTTTCTTTTCCTCTTCTTTTACTTTTGTTTTTTTTACATATCGTGAGCATGGTTGTCAATCGTTAGACTCCTCAGTTTGATCTATTGTACGAGTCAGGTAAGTATGTTTTTTTGATGTCGATTGTAGTAATTCATTAAGAATTCTAAGAATGACAATGTCGTGTTGTTGGTGGTATGCACTAATGAATAATTTCGCGTTTTTAAGCGATGTTGGTTCTTTATTTTAGGAATAGGTGTTAGACGTAGCAAATCTCGACAGGATAATTCGAGTAGTCACGAGTAATCTTTTGGTAAATGACGTTTTCGTTAAAGGTTTTGTGTCGAAATTTTTGACATAAGCTTCTGTGTTTAATTGTGTTCTATTTTAGTTAAATTCAATCGTTTGAACGATTGGATGGTTGTTTTAGGCTTTGGGGACACTCCATATTCATTTTGCTTCAAAATCTCGTCAAGTGCGTGCCAAAAACCTCAAATTTTACGAGTTTTAGTCGTCGAAAAATGTGGCTGTCGACACCACATGGTCGTGTGCAAGGCCGTGTGGGTGGTTGTGTAACTCACTGTTAATCGATTTGGAGCCACACAGGCAAGGCACATGGGCATGTGTCCAGGCCGTGTATGGCCATATTAGTGCAGGGTTCACATGAGCAAAGGACACAGGCGCGTGTCTAGGCCGTGTAACTCACTGTTTGTAGCCTAGGACCACACGAGCAAGCACACGGGCGTATGTCCAAGCCGTGTGAGTCACACAGGCAAGGACACAGTCGTATGTCCAGGCCGTGTAACTCTCTATTTACATTTTAGAACCACACGGGCAGAGGACATGGGCGTGTGCCCAGGCTGTGTAAGCCATACGAGCAAGGACATGGGTGTGTGTCCAGGCCTTATGGCATATAAAAAGTGCCCCGAAACCCATTTTTGAGGCTGTAAATTTTGCCTAAGACTGATTTTGACTTCCCCACTGTATGGATGATCAGAATTTGACTGAATGAGAACTCTCTATACTCTGTGACAGACGTATGAATACCATAACTGTATGTGTATTGTGATACTTAATCTGATATTAAACTGTATTATCTACTTGTGAAATAATTTAGAATAACTGAATACATATTGTGGATATCTGTACTCTAAATCTGCATGGGTTGGGATATTGTGAAGAAGAAAGTAATATGCTCTAAACTAGTGGCTAAGCCACTATATGTATAATTCTGATTCTGGCGCTGCGTCTCATTATAAACTAGTAGCTAAGCTGCGTTTCCGTAAATGTGTTAAACAAACACTCTATGGTGTGTAGGATTGGCTGGGCATTGACGCCCTTAACGGTGTATTCGGTTGGCCGAAGAAAGAGTGTAGCGGATGATGGTTAGGGATATCTACATCTGAATCTGATCTGTTCTGTATATGAAACTGAAATTGTTTCTGCATCTGTAATTAATCTGTCTCGAATATGAACTAGAAATGCTTCTGTTACCAAATCGAATCTTTGAATTCGGAAACTATTTGATAACTACATTTTAGTTGAATAGACTTCTTTTACGCACTGAATTCACATCTGACTTTGTTATTAATTGAATTTCATGTGGTTCTCAGACTTGAACGGGTCGGCGCTGCAGGAGCTCGGTCAAACTTTTATCTTTCTTCTAAATATTACTTTTAGGAATTTCCATATTCTGAGATATTATGATGTTTGGGGAGATTATATACTCAGGTAGTTGTTGTGTTGGATATTATGTGTTAAATGGTTTTTCTTTCTGATTGTGTTATAAATGTGGTGTTTTTAGTATCATTGATGTAACTCTCTAGACTTGGTCTGGACGTCTAGGCCAAGTTTAAGGTGTTACAAAAAAGGTAGCTTTTAAAAAATAAATTAGGGATTTAGGCTATTTTTCTTATATTTAAGGAAATATGTCGATTTTGGAGAAAGAAATAGAAAACGCTTCTTGCAGGAAGTGTTTGTAGCTGACATGTCGGAAAACGTTACTTGTAGGAAGAGTTTTACTTTAACATATTAGCTCTTTTAATTAGATGATTAAATATTAGTGTTTTTATCCTTAAGTCTTGAGTTTGATTCCTTTCCTACTCATATTTGTATTTTTTATTTTATATTATTTTAATTAATATTTTTAATTAATAAATATATTGTTTTCAAGTTTTGTAATTCATTTTTTAATTAATAACTTTTTTATTTATATAAATAAAATAATAAATATATAAATATATAATAAAAATATATATTTTATATATACCATTATGTTAAAAATAATTTATATATAAATAAATGAGTTATTAATTAAAAATATTAATTAAAAATAAAAAAATTAAAACAACATGAAATAAAAACATACAAATGTGAGTAGGAGAAGAATTGTACCCGAGGCGCAAAGACAAAATCACTAACATTTAACTATCTAAAAGGAATTCTATTTCTTTTTTCAAAATCAACCTATTTCCTTAAATATGAAAAATATTGACCTAAATTCTTAATTATTTTTTAAAAACAATCTTTTTATCTAATTTACCCTGTTTTTGGGGCGGTATACAGTATACTTTTGAAAACTTCGAAAGAACAATAATTTGACAAGGTCGTAAGAGTTCAAAGAAAACCTCGACAAGGGAGGTTAGAAAGTTATTGTTTATTCTTATATTCTAATTGATAATTACTTAGTTTAATACATATATTTATTTGTATAAATATATTTTAAATATTTAGGGTATAGAGTAATTCGATAAAAATATAGTTATTTAAAGAATTGTAATTCTCTAGATATGTTTGGGTGTAAAAATATAAATTATATTGTAATTTCATATGTCATATTTGGTACTATAAATTGTAATTATATAATTACATAATCAATAAATTTTAAAAAAAATATTGATTACTATAAAAAAAATTAACAATACAATAAAAAAATATTCTATAAGAATAGCAAATATTAAAATCAAACTATTATATGTAATATGTTAATCCAATAAAGTAAACGATAATATAATTACTAATTAAAACAACAAGAGAAATAAGCATTGTATACAATTTTATTTAATTGCTTTGGTATTCCATATTGTTGGGTTATCTCTCTTTAACATTTAACATATATTTCATTACTCCTTATCATCATCTATTGCTTATTCAATAAGTTCATTATCATCTGAATCTAAATTTGAACCTAAATATGTATTTGTGTCATTAAAATTATTAGGATCTCCTTAATTCATGTGATCTTCAAAAAATGGATCATCCCAGTTCAACCTACGAATGAGGTTATGAAGTATGAAACATGCTAGCACGATCTATCCTTGTTTTTTATACTATATTGAGGTGTTGCTAATGTGAGAAACATTTTTTTTCTAGAATAATAAATACCCTCTCAATCACATTTCGAAACTTTAAATATTTCAAATTAAAGAGTTCACGACTTGTCTCTGGTGCTTGTGTCTGGTTCTATTCTTTCAAGCATCTCTCACGTAATATTTGGGTTTAGGGCGCAAAAAAGTCTGTAGCTTTGATTATAAAAACTTATATAAACTTAATTTGGAGGAAAACTTATGCTAGATTAGAGCCGTTTTTATAATACATAAATTAGGTCAAAATAATATAAGATTTATAATATATAACTTTTATAAAGTATTCAATAACTTTTATAACATTTCTTATAAGGGTGAGTATTTGGTACACTACCCGTGTACTTTTTTATTCTACAAGCAACCTTAAAATATTGACATGTCTTTTTTTTTTTTTAAGTATTTTACTATAGTCTATACCCATATAGAACACTTTGTCAACTCCCTAACCCTACTTGTAGAGTCTAAAAACTTCACTAGCAATGTACCAAATATTTTCCCTTCTTATAAATAATATAATTTTTATCATAATTTTAAAAAGTTATTTTTATAAATAAATTATGGTAAAAAATTATAACATATTTTTTTTTTTATAAATAAGTATCTTATAACACTTTTAGTCTTTTATAACATGCAAATTATTTTTTATAATATTCTTTTTTGCCATTGTAACACCCACGACTTGGCCTAGACGTTATGGTTGGATTGTGAAGGTTATGATGCTTAAATAGAAATTACAATTGAAATCGACGGATTGAAAAAAAAAAAGAGTAATACCTTTGAAAACAAATATAGCATTCTAACTTCTCAAAAACTTCAAAACCTAATAGTGTTCCAAAATTTAAAGTTAAATTCCCACATCACATCCTTATATCAAAAACACTATTTCACGAAATCATCTAATTTGTTTTGCAGTAGAAAAACCTTAAATTTTCATTGTTTGAAAATTTGGTATTCATTTTAGTTATCTTAAATTAGGTGTCGTTAATCGGTTAAAGTTCTAGCATGATAATAACTTATATCTATGATCCTAATAATTTAACAAACATAAAATATCCAGAATTAACAAACTCAATCAAAATGTCCGTAATGTCCAACATCGAATAAAACAAAACAACCCAAAATTCTTAGTATAAAAATGTGAAATTTCGAGCTCCAAATCATCGTCCAATCCTAGTTCGAAGGATTACCTGAAATAAGACAAACAATAATATCATGAGCTTTAAGCCTAGTGTGCAATTTGACCCACACTCACAGTACATAAAAGAATACATTACTCAAAATATCACACATTTATCTATCACATATTTCATATCATAACAGATTTCATATGAATTATAGCTTATCATACCATAGTACATCATGCTAGGTCCTATCGAACATATCGTATCAAAACATATCATGCATAACAGATGGCACCCCCATCCACTACACACCAATTTCGTCCAACCAATCTCACTATATTGGACTACACAAGTCCATCCATCCAATCACACCATTATGTGGCGGTGTGCCGCTCATATATTTGCAGCTGAGCTGCCATACATATAGGTTTGCGGACCAGTTGCCATATTTGCAGTAAATACTACCATATACACTTCCTCTATCATAACACATCCCACCCTAAATATATACATATCAGATGCATATATTATACATATCATAACTATTAACAGATGGCATACATACATATAGCATACGTTACACGACATGCTTACTCACATAATTCATTTTTCTCATAACATAACTTATAATTTAGTTTTAGCTTATCATATTTATCATGCTTTTTTAGTTTTAGCTTATCATATTTATCATGCTTTTACTGTTACTCGTACGAATTTTAAGTACTAAACTTACAGTTTTCCAGCCCTTACGACGTCCTCAGACCCAAATATCAAATCCCCTAAACGACCCTTAATTGGACCTTAAAATTGGCCAAAAAGGCCCACATGACCCAAAAGCCTAGCCCGTGTGGTCCACACGGGCCACCCACACATCTGTAAAGATTCACATGGCCATGTGCCTCACACGGCCTAGCCACATAACCTACACAATCTCACACGGTCGTGTGCTACACATGGTCTACATAAACCTCACCGGCCGTGTGCCCTATACGGCCTACCACACAGCCATGTGGAAACTGGGCAGTCTTGAAACAACCCCTGTTTCGCAATTACAATCGAAATTCTACGGAGTTTTGGGTTGTTTTAACACACTTGATTGTCGATAGAATAACTACGCTCCTGGAACTCCTGAAACCTACATTGGTTCATCAAATTACACGGGTTAACTTGCAAAACATGAGCAAAATAATCTTCCTAAATTGAAGTTACAGCCCTTAAAACAAAGTCCAAGAACTTACTTCTTCGAACAACAATGAACAATTTCGAATTCACTCCGGTGGAGGGTTGGGACTCTCACGCACCACGCCTAATTGAATAATACAAGAAAAGTACCCATCAAAACTTCGCATGAGAATAAACAATCACAACCCACCTTGTTCAAGAATCAAACTAACATTAAAATAATAACAAAAGCCCAAGGTTGTAGCCCAACGAAACTTACATTGAGAACCAATCAATGGCTCAAGCAATAGAACAATGGCAATGACCAAGATTAATGAAAAGAGAAGAATGTACGGAATCAAGAAAGAAAGAAGAAAATGAAATGAAAAATTAGAGTAGAAAAAAGGGGTAAATTACACCAACAATCACTCGACTTTGGGGTAGCTGACAAAACAGTCACTTGGGTTTCATTTCAGTCAGTCAACTTTGGAAAAATAACAAAGAAGTCACTAACGTTATTGAAAAGTGACAAATCAGTCACTCATTAGCATTTTCTATCACATGTTTAACAAGATAGCTGATGTGGCCGGTTAACTTGTCATGTTGGACGAGTAGTCAAAGGGTGAAAAAGAAAAGAAAAGATGATTGGTCCTTCTCTGTGTCTTCTTCTTTTTCTTCTCATATTTCTCTTCATCTTTTTCTCCCTCAACCTGTTTCTCCTTATGCTTTTTTTTCTTTTTCTTCTCTTTTTTCTCTTTATCTTCTTTCTCCCTCAACTTCGTCTTTTACCATCTCTTGAGTTTAGGTATTTTTCTTTCAATCCAAATAGGTTGTTGCTTGACAAAAACCAAAAGGTCAAACCCATAACAGAACAATGGCTACAAATCAGGAGCTATAACAACAACAATTGCTGAACAACCCCAAGCCACCAGCATCCCTAAAAAACCAAGCACTTAAGCACCATGGAAGCCAGTGGTTCCAATCTAAAATGAACAGACTATAGGATTTAAAGAAAAGGAAAGGACCAATAATTGGTAAATGCAAATTTCAAAGCATTAGGTGACATAACATGGTATTGATTTAGATTTCAATTTCCAACCCCAAAAATTCATTTCAAGTTAAAATCTCCATAGGAATGGGTAAAGTAGGTCCATAATACAAAAATCCAAATGGATATTCAAAAGAAGAATGAACTCAGCATTACACATTTGAAGTTCAATGGAAAAAAATATAAATGGAGGTAAATAAGTAGGGGTTTGATTGTATTGCTGTATGAAACTTAGTTCATATCTTTGGGGATCTCACTTTTTCTTGGCAGCCTCTCTAGCCTTGGTTTGCAATGTGGGCAAAGTAACAAATAATAGACAAAATAAATTAAAAAAATAGTTGAAAAACAAACACCCCAATTACATTCTTTACACCTCTGACTTTCTTAGCCCTATTTTCCCTTTCTTTCATCTGCTTTCTAGACTTTTCAACTTTGGTCTCAAGTACATTCTATCATCGGAAGAGAAAAACTTTAGAATCAATGCACAAACTGCGTATGTGTATTAGTACATGCACCCAACTTGTGCGGCAGAAGGTGTTGGCCATGAAGGCGTCGGTTTGTGGAAGCGTATTCATCTTTGATTTCCCGAATTTTGACCCTTGGGAATCATTGGTACGAAGCTCCTTAAATTTTCTCTTTTTCTTTTTTTCTTCTTCTTCTATATTTCTTCTCTTTTTCTTCTTTCTCTACTGCCCAGGGCTCTTAAATGGGTTTACGGTTAAAAATGACTGTTGAAATGACAGCTAGCCCACCGTTAAATGCCATGCCACTTTTTCGTTATGTTTGTAACGAAAAATGGTTAAAATGACTACTTTGTAATTTTTTCAAAGTTAAGTGACTATTGTTGTAATTTACCCAAAAAAAAGGGAAGGAAACATGAGCCAAAGGAGCAAGGAAAGTGGGTGGTTGGAAAGGGATCAAACTTAGCTAAGTTGTTTTTTTAATTAAAAAAATCTGATCATTACTAAAACAAAACAAAATAATATCCTATAAAAATCCTAACCCCCACAATATAATCAACTTAAATTTGAGTTCAAATAAAATTCTATCTCCAAAGCTTAGTCCAACACACAGAAATATTCTTCACTTGCATACAATGCAATTCAAACTCAAGACTACAAAGAAACCAAACCTAATGCTTAACAATCAAACCAATAAGTTCATTCTTGTCACAATTCAACAAGGAAATTAATTTAAGCCATAAGACCCAAGCTAAATCTAAAGCCAAAAATTAATAGGAAAATCCAAATCTTCGGTCAAACTTAGGCCCTAAAACATACTCCCAAGGCACTTAACCAACACATCAAACCAAATGATTATACAAACAAACACATTCTAAAAATAAGAAATTTGGGGTGTTATAGCCATAACTTTAGAAAAAATTTAGAATTTAAATAATATTTTTTATAAATTTATAAAGTACACATAATTTACTTTTTATAATATAATTTTTAGGATTTATAATATAACTTTAGAATTCTAAAAAGATAATGTAACTTTAGAAAATTTTGGTCATAACCATTCCAAACATTTATACATGTTTATGCTTATAATATAAATTTTGCAACTTAAATTTGTATAAAAAATAATTTCTTAAAGTTAAATCATGTAAGAGTGTTTGAAAAGTCTTATGATAATTGGATTTTGGTGTAATTACTCAGATAATTTCTCCAATTCTCACCCTCCTAGTAAGAATTGAAAAGTGTAATTGCGTGCTTTAATTACCCAATTCAGTGAGACCCACCAATCACAATGGCTACCCAAACATGCCACTTTTGTGTAATTACAGGCAATTACACCCAAATCCAATTATTAGATGGCTTTCCAAACACTACATTAATACATTTGTTGAACCAATAATAATTACTTGGCTTAATATAAAAATTACCCCATAAACTATATATATTTTCTCATTTTGGTACTTAAACTTTTTTTTATCAATAGTGGTACCTAAACTAGTTTTTTTTTCCTAGATTGGTATATCCGTTAGTCAACCATTAACCAACTATAGTGAATGATGATATGACCCAATCACCAAGTGACACATGGCAAAAAGCAACATAAGTAATGCCACATCATTAGTTATAGAAATTAATTCCAAAAAATAAAATTAGAAAAGTTAAATAAAAAAATATATTAATGAAATTTTATAATATATTTAATAATAATTAGAAAGTAAAAATAATTATTTTTAGGGTAAACTACAAAAATAGTCACTTTTATTTACCTTAGATTACATTTTAGTCACTTATGTTTGAAATGTTATGTTTTAGTCACTTACGTTATTGTTTTGTTATGAAGTGGTCACCCTACCGTTAAGCTTCGTTACCTCCCTAACAACTATAACATCCCAAAATTGGGCCTAGGAGAATTGAGCCCAATGGGCCTTAGGCGTAGTAGCGTTTAAATTTTTGGAGAACAAGAGATCGGCTTAAATGCTAGTTAGACCTATTGGATAAGTGATTTTGGAAGGTTAGAGGGCTTCTATGAAGTCCCGGGATCAAATATTGGCTTTGGGGAAATTTTGGTTTTAGGTGAAAAAAACCGAAGAAGTTGGTGAGATAGGCCTTAAGAATAAAATATGGAGGAAAATGACACAAGTGGAGTGTGTGGTGTAGTGGCAAAGTGACGCCACTTAGGGGACAAGGGAGTGACGCCACAAGGAAGGAAGGAGGTCCAAGGTTCAAGTCTTGGCTTTTACATTTTGGTTTCTTTTTACTTGGATATTAGAATTTGGGCCATAGTTTATATTTAGTTGTGCATGGTTTAAGACACAAGAAGAGCTTGTGGCCAAGTGGTTAGCGGCATGGATTATGTTGCAAGGGAGCCTGGGTTCGAATCTCATGAGAAGCAAGAGAGTATTTATTTTGCGGTCTGGACAGTTGAATTTAAACTCTACTGACGAAGGGATCCCATATCGGAAAGACACAAAGAATGAACGTGAAGAGCTAGCTATATAAGGAGCATCCTAGGAGGAGAGTAAACACATCTTGGAGGGCGTTTGGGCACAAGAGTGGTCGGGCGCTGGATTAGCCCCGAGTCCTATCGGTGTGTAACTCTCTCTCTAGTTGTAGAGCGGCAAATGCCGATGTGTTGGTCACGGCATTAGTAGCCACACGAGCGCGCGCGAGCGCGCGTGTGGGGCTTCACGCGATAGTTGAGGCCATCGCAGTATTCGTGTGGGTTGGGGGTGCGCAGGCCTCGATGGGGTGAAGTGGGCCCAATGGGCCTGTGGGCCTATATGAGTAAATTGTATGATTGGTTAGTATATGTTGAACTAGACTAGGTGGAACTTATATACGTGGCTAGATTCGTGCTAGGTGGGCCACACGAGTGTGTGGGCGGATGGGCCGAAATCGGGTTTTAGGCCCAATCGTCCGATCGATTTAAGGAAATGGTAATTTGAGTCGCTAGTGGCCACATTAGGCCTTCGGAAGGCCATTACAGGTGTGAATTTATGAAAATACCCTTGGTGGGTAAATTACGAAAATGCCCTTGGTAGGTAAAATTACGGTTATACCCTTAGCGGTTGATTAGCATGATTATGTTGTTTAGTTTTGGCCGATTGTAGGGGAAGGCTTGATCTCGCACATCTCAGGTTGTGACTAGTGCTCGAAAAGCGTTAAGGAAGGGGGATCTAGTGCGTTAGATCCTGATCTACGGGATTTGATAGTCGCGTTAATAACCAGGTGTGTAACCTTACACACTTCATTAGTATTACATGTTATTGTGTTAACTGTTATTAGCCGATTAGCCATTAAAACCCCTGTGTGTGCCTTGTGGGCATGAGCGTGGACTCCGGGTAAGTCCTCTGATTGTGGATCTTGATATATGCTATCATGTCGTTATTGAATGCTATGCCATATGTTATTTTGCATCATCATACATTATTATGCCACGATTAATTTTGGACATGATGGTGGGATTATTGAGAGGAGGGGGATGATTTTTTTGGACTGTCACCAGTGGTTTTGACCACAAGATGGGTTGGCCCCATCATTTGATTTGTGACTACGGTCACCAGTGGTTTTGACCACATTACTAGTATGATTTGTGACTAAGTCCCAGTGGTTTTGACCACCAGTGGTTTTGACCACACTATTGATATTTGTGACTACGGTCACTAGTGGTTTTGACCACAAATGAATATTGTGACTCGTCCCAGTGGTTTGGTGCCACAGTGGGTTGGCCCCACATGATATATTACGGGATTATCATCAGTGGTTTTGACCACAAGATGGGTTGGCCCTATCACTTGATTTGTGACTACGGTCACCAGTGGTTTTGACCACACCGATATGATATTGTGACTTCGGTCACCAGTGGTTTTGACCACCAGTGGTTTTGACCACACGGGGTAGAGAAAGGAGTTCGGATTGTTAGGTTATGGGGTTTACATGATTTGCATGTTTTATCAATGATCTGTGTAAGTGCTTGAATTATCGGGTTGGGGATTTATACACTGAGTCTTGGTGACTCACCCCTTCCCTTATATTTTGCAGATGAGGCATAGATCGCGGATATGGAGCCGGGGAGGAGTCGAGGTGGCCATGCATGTTGCTTTCGAGTTTTGACTATAAAATACCTTCTCAGTTTTATTTATTTTCTTTAAATTTGGTATGATTTTGTAATAAGGCCGCTGGTTGTTATTTTGGGTTTTGGTTATTTGATTTACTTCTGATGTTGTTATGCATGTGATTAGAACTTGATTGCTTAATTAACCGGTAAATACAGCGTTTTCAAAACTATACCTCTTCGGGTTTTCCAAAGGTAACTTAGAAGTTTTTATAAACTCTCATTTTCAAATCACTTTAAAGGAAAATGGTTCTAAACTTGATTTTTCTTATTGCGTTCAGTTTTAACAAGTGTCTAATGTTTTCTAAAATCGGCAATCACAAATGGGTTTTTACTCACGAGTTTTCCAAGTATTACGACAACTGTGAAAACAAACTCAGCATCAATTATTACTAAGTTTTCTAAATCCTAAAACAAAACAAGAGTTTTCTTTAAACATTTCCGACAAACTTATGATTTTAAGATGTTTTCACTCTGTAACATGCCAGATTCGGTCGTAACGTTTAGGCCGGGTTTGGAGTGTTACAACATCGGTCCTACATGATAGTCCAAGTGGGTTTTAGATGCCAACTTGGATGTCCTATGTGATAATTCAAATTAAATTTATTTAATTAAAAACCAATTTTCGTCCTAGCAATTGGACGTCCAAGTTGGCATTTAAAACCCATTTGGGCTGCCACATAGGATTGCTGTTAGGGAGGTAATGGAGTTGAATGGTAGAGTAACCACTTCGTAACAAAACGGTAATGTAAGTGACTAAAACGTAACATTTCAAATGTAAGTGACTAAAATGTAATCTGAGGCAAACAAAAATGACTATTTTTATAGTTTACCCTTATTTTTATTTTTTGAGTGAATTACATAAAAATCTCGATTTTTTAAAATAATTACTAGATTAGTTTTTTTTTTTGTAAAATTACGGGATTGGACCGAAATAACGAAAATGCTTTCAGTTGGAAGCATTTTCAGCTGATTTGCATAGTCACTTCCAACGGCTATTTTCTCCAATGGCTATTTAATTAGTCGTTGAAACCAAAGACTACCCCCTTAACGACAAAATATTTTTCTATATAAAGCCCCCATTTTATTTTTTTTCAATTCAATCTCAACTATCTCTCTCTCACATTCTCAAATCTCTCTCAAATTTCTCTCAATTACCTCTTAATTTCTCACTCAAATTTTATCTCTCTCTCAACTCTATTTTTTAATTAAAATTGTATTAAGACTTTCTTAAATTATTTTTATATTACAATTCGTTTCATGTTTTTCTAAATTAGCAATGACAAAATCTCTAATCTGATTGGATGAAAAGCACATTTCGATTGATCAATTGCAAATGGTAATTTTTTTATTATATTTAATCTAATTTAATTTAAATATTTTCTTGTTATATTGTAAAATAATATTTTTTATTTTTCTATATATAGTTGGAAGATCTAATTTTGGAGACGTATATTCATAATCTGCTCCCTCCTCCATCATCTTTAATTGAACCCTACTTGAGCGATGCGAGATTTTTGCACGTGGCCCTTATGGGTGGGGGTGTAAATTGGACCCCCCACTTATAAGTGCGTTGGTGAAAAGGTGGAGACTTGAGATGCATACATTCCATCTTCCATACGGCTAGTGTACTATCACTCTTGAGGACGTACAATTATAGCTAGGGTTACCAGTGGATGGGCTGTTAGTGATTGAGCTAGTTGTTGTAGCCGATTGGAGAGACGTATGCGAGCAACTTTTGGGGAGGGTTCTGAAAATGATTTATGGAGCCCAGATAGATATGAATTGGTTAAGAAGAAATTTTTATGGGCTCGATGCAGATTCGAGTGAAGTCCAAAGAGAACATCACACTCGGGCATACACTTTATGATCATCGAGGGTCTCTTAATGCTCGATAAGTCACGAAATCTTATCCATTTAAGGTGATTGCTAAAACTCGTCGACTTTAGAGAAGCTGCTAAAACTCGTTGACTTTAGAGAAGCGGGTGAAATCTATTGAGGGTCAACTGTGTTGGCAACATTGTATCAGGAGATGTGTTGGGCGATGAAACCATAAAAAATTAAAATCGATTGTTGCATGCTACTACTACAATCATGGGCATGGTACCGATTGCCATTTTTTCGTCCTCGAGCGGACTGCCCTTATACATTCCCACTCGTAACAAGGTAAAATTCAGTAGATAATATATTTACCATAATAAAATTATTTAAATTTAAAATGTTTTTGTTAACATATTATTTCAATAGGTGTAACCATGGGCTGAGTTACGTGGGACTACCAATTGAGCTTCAAGATATACAACTTCTGTTAGATCAACTATCGGAAGCTGAGGTATGTATTTTTTAAATTTGAATTATATAATATTAACATAGTTTATGTAAAATTAATATTATATATATATATAACTAAAATTATTATTATTTTAATATAGTTTGAATGGATGCTATACTCCGATCTGAAAAATTCAAGAATACATCCCGTCCAAATTCTTGGTGAATCCCAACATCTGGCACGTAAAGGTGCCATTGGTAGTATATGCTACAGTGGAGATACAAGTTAGATAGAGTGTTGCGGTAGGTCGGGTTTAGGCAATCGATTCCCCTGGCATCCTAAGACATCGAAAATCTGAACCATATCAACTTGTAGGGGAGAACTGATAAGAATTGACCTACATTCTACACAATAAGACATATCTGCTAGTGGAAGAGGCGAAGGGTAGGAAATTACATATGAAGAGGCCACGATGAACGCCTAAGCATCCAAGGTCTGCTGCAGATTTTGAGGTCAGTCCCTCATCTACACCTACATAAGAACCGAGATCGATGGCCACACCACCCACTGATCAGTATGGCTTGACTTATTCTGGTGCTTATACTAACCCCGTCATTTTTACACAAGCACCACATATTGCACCGTACTTTTTTGTTTCTACATCGATGTCAGGTTTTATTTTTAGACCTTCGTCCTCGACATATTACATGCCGATGCAATCGACGTTTCAGATGATGATACCGATGATAATGTATAGGCCGTTTATGTTTGGGGCACTGACTGAAAGTTCGATCATTATGCCATCGGTGTATGAGACACAATATGGTTTTTATGTCTAAGCCAGTGGTGTCGCAAACACCTCTGAGATCATTGTTCTACCGAGGTGGACCATCTTCGTGAAGACCTATTCCTAGAATAGAGGATACACGATGTCAACTGAGGAGTAATCGATCGTAATCAACTACGGACGAAGGCGAAGAAGATGAGAGATCGAGACCACAAATTGTACTGGAGTGTAGACGTAGAGATGAAGGTGAAAAGGTTTATGTACAGCTTGAACCAAGAAGAAATCTGGCTCGCAATCGTCCACCACCCTGATGTGGCACATATTCTGACCGAGGATTGGATTGATTTTTTTTTTATACTTTTCATGTAAATTTTTAAATAAATATGAAATATTTTTATTGTATCAATGTTGGATATGAAATGTTTTTAAATAAATTTTATTTTTGCATCAAAATTGGTTGCCCTTGTCATTCATTTTATTAAATCAAGTCTGCACAAAAAAAATGGAACAAAGTTGTATATTTTATTGGTTTGTAAATTATAATAAAAACACATTTTTAAAAATTACAACAAAATTTGAGTATGAATGAAGAAAATCAACAAATGGATTGTGATTAAAAAAATCAATAAATTAATTAAAATATTAATAAATCTGTTAATGAGGTGTTGTCCTTATACCATCTTGTCGATGTGGACATGACAACGTTGCATGGACTGGGTTCCTACATTACCTGTATAACCTCGATTGGTTTGCCTTCTCCCGAGTATCCATGTTGTCACGTATTTGAGTTGATGTGGGTTAACTTTTTGGTTTGCGACGCAGTGATCTATTGGCTAGCAACTTAAATGGAGCGTTCAATACTAGCAACCATATAATTTCATCTGGGACTAGTGGGAATACGTTTCTCCACACTTTATACATGTGTTCTAGTTTGTACACATTGTCCACAAAGCTTATGTGTTCCAAACGTTGATTGCTACATGTTGCAATTCTATGAGTGCATAGAAACGAAGTGCGTCAAATCTCCCACAATCTTAGGTCCATTGTCTTAGGTGTACACGGTATGCTCCTCCGATAATGCCTTGGTCCAGTCTATCAAACGAGAGTGACACACTGGATGCATATAGTTCACTCGTGTTGTAGCCTTTTTAATTTCTTTCAGTACGTTCTAGCTCCAAACATGACCGCCTTTTATCTATCCAACATATTTTTTCGCTCGCTTTGGAAAAAGTTTAGCCAAACAGAAATATGTTTATTTGACAATCGAGGTTATTAACAAATGACGCATTCCCTTCAATATGAAATTGATGCTTCTGCCAGGTTTATTGTCATGTGCCCATATTATAGACCCCCATCATACGATTGTGTACACTGATCGAAGGGTATGTTAGAGAGGTACCTTGCCCCGACACTATTAATTGCCCGTAAGTTTTCCAACTTTTCATGGAAGCGGTGTTTGACAAGCTCGTACCCAATCTAGAAAATGAATAGTTTATCTACAATGCCCAACATCTGCTGACCAGTTAAATATCAAACAATTGAAATAGTGGTGAATACATACCCATGTTGATTACTTGTGCAATGAGCTTCAGAATCGTTCTGTTCGTGGTTGTTCCCTGCAACATGTCTTAGAAAATACCTATGGTGTGTGTGGTCCCAAAGGATTCCTTGCCGTTCAATTGCAACTAGTATTCTAGGTCCCTTATCAAAGATGACACATATATCGGGTTGGGTGTAAACATGCATCTTCAACCTAGACAGGAAAAAATCTCAACCGTCTACTGACGTTATTACAAAGACAATCGAAAAGATTTTTCGATTGCCATCCTGTACCACAGCTAACAACAACTGATGGGTATATCTCCTATACATAAAGGTACTGTTGATTTGTACCAATGGCTTACAATACTGGAATGCTTGTTGACATTACTTGAAAGTCCAGAAGAAACGGTGGAACACTCGGCATCCATAGAGCAACTAATCGTTGTAGTATGCAAGCATCGTTTCTAGATAGATTACGTAACCTCAAACGTATGTCTCTAGTACTTGAGACCACTGCCATAAAATATTGTACGATGTGTCCCACCCATTATGCATCTTCTCCGATGCCTTTTGCTTTGCGATCGATGCCTTATAGTGCGACATGTAATCAAACTGGTTATGGAGATTTTCAATTAAAATTGACGCAGCAATCGTAAGACTCGCTTTCACTATAGGTAGTATTATGTCTGCGATCATCTCCAAATCCAGTTTTGGATGATACTGTGAAATACCTACAACAACACGAGCATATTAAAATTAGTAATTCAAGACCCCAAATATAAAACAATCTTGATACAGTACCCGCGACAATACACGTATGTAAAGCAGTATATTTTTTTATGGTCCACAACCTCATATTCTTCTTAATAGAAGCCATATTTTCCATGCACATCTGGTGTCTTGCATTGCACATTTCACCTCAAACTTGTCAGATCAATATTTAATAATATGGAAGTTTACCTCATTCTTGATATTGCATCGCTTCACTTCAGTGACAAAACCATCTTTATAGGAAAAATCATTCTTCACTTCTAAATCACTCAAATCAAATGAAGAAATCACATGGCAGGTCTTCTATATAGTAGTTCTGCAAATTCCAACCCATCTTCTGGTGATAGGTCCACATTATTCATGTGGGTTGTAGGTGAGTACGCCCTGAAGCATTGATCTTTTTTGGCATCTTTGCCCAGACTCTTCACCGTCTGAACCTCTATCTTCTGGTTAAATTAAAACTGACTCTGGTTCATAAAATAATGCAATTTTTGAACCATTGGCACCAGGCTCCCAGATTGGATCAGCATTGGATTCAGTACCCTCTTCATTCTCAACCTCACTAGCATCTTCAAGGTTGGATTTCTATTCACCGGTAGATGTCGTAGGGAGTACATCATCCCTTCTTGTATAGTTGTTGAAACAACCAAAATCACCTGCTGATTTCTAACCACTGGAACTTGATGACATTCCTTTGTAAGTGTTCCCAGCGTTAAACATTGATTGACCAAATTTCAAATCAAAACCACTAATTAAGTGTTGTAACACCCCAAAAATTTCTTATTTTGTTTTCTTGTGTTGTGACAAATCTGTATCTGCTTCAGTGGTTAAGTGTTCTGGGAGTGTCTGAGAAGTCTTGGGTTCAAGCCTTGGCTTGGGCATTTTGTTTTTCTTTGAATAAAGCCCTATCTTTAGACAGTAGGCTTTTAGTTAAACTTTGGCGAAGCATGTCAGAATGGGCCTGCTGGTCTTGTGGCTAAGTGGAGTGTAAATAAGATGGAGGTCTGGAGTTCGAGTCACTGCGCAAACAAGGGATATATTTTACTGCTTGTGCCGTGTGAGAGTTTGAGATAGACTAGAAATCTGAGCAATGGATTTAGTGGGGATTTTGATGGAGAGTATTAAGGGATTTGGGAATTGTCAAAAGATATTTTTGTTTTCTTTTTAAAAATTTTGGTTATCCTTCCCCCCTCTCAAAGAAAATTTTGACGTTTTCCAGTTAATATTTACACACTGTCAAAATTCCCTTTGATTTGCCCCTCTTCCTTTTTCCTATTCGTTTTTCCATAAATCACCATTTCTTTTTGCATTGAGAATTGGTCCTGCGTGATTTCGGTAAGTCCCCTTCTTTTCTGCCATGAATTTCTTAACGATTGAGTGGTAATGTTCCTCTTCTGCAGTTAATGGCGTAGGAGGAGGTTCTAATCAGTGAATTTCGTATTTCTCGATTAAACGGTGTTGGCGGAAAGTTTTCGTCTGCGGTGAGTCGAGTTATTGTTGATAAGTTATTTTTGGAAACTCGTTAATTAGTTTGCTAAATTAATTTTGAATGCTTCTTTGATAGGTTTTCAGGCTTAGGGAGTGTTTCGACATCGAAATCAAACCAGGTGTATAACCTGAACCACTGAAATCGCTTCTCGGTGAAAAGCTAAAAATGCTTTCTGTCGACGCCACACGGGCGTGTGGTAGCTCGTGTGGTAGGCAGTGCGCAAGGTTGTAAGCCACGACACGACCGTGTAATCGACAAGCCAGGCCATGTGCAAGCGACACGACTATGTGTGAGACAGAGGCTCGACCAATTGTGCCGTGTGGGCCACACGAGCGTATGGGCCCACACGGTTGAACCACACGGTTATGTGGAATTCTGGGCCAAGGCCAATTTGGTCCGTGTGGGCCACACGGGCGTGTGGGCCCACACAGGCAGATAACATGGGCGTGTGAGCCCATTTTCACTAATTTATAGCTAAAGTTGCACGGGTCGCCCAAGACGACTGTGAACCTACTATAGGGTTGGTAAGATTACCTAGACTCCTAACTGAATGACTGTATATTGAGCATGCTGTTTGTGCTATACTGTATAATTGTGATATAACATGATTGGGCATGACATAATTGTATGATGCATTGCATTGGGTTGGGGATTGATATTGATTGGAGGAAGTGTACTGAAAGGCTTTAAGCATAACTTACTGGCAGCTCAGCTGCAACCACTGTATAGTGTCGCAACCAGTACTACTTGGAGTGTAGGGATGGGTGGGTTGATTATATCCCCAGATGGAGTGTAGGGTTGGACGGAGTGTAGAGGCTGGTTGGGTAGGATTTTTTGATTGCATGTCTGTTACTGTTACTGTACTGTGATGGGCTAAGGCCCTAATGCTCACTATTACTGAAATGGGCTAAGGCCCAAATTGATACTAATTTTGAGATGGAAAAGGGCTTAAGCCAAACTGAGACTATGTGTTATTGTCTGTTTGATTGCATGGGGATTACACACTGAGTTTATGTAAACTCACCTCTTCTGTTTAATCTATACATGTAATCCCCATACATAGGTGGACTGGTGCAGTGGAAGACTCAGTGAGGGCCACACGACTCCTTTTGCTATTTAATACTTATTTACAATATTTAATTTTATTTTGGGTATTTTTCTGTAATAATGGCATCTAAGGATTTTTACTTGAAATTTGGATTTTATGCTATTTTCTGTTTATATCTGCTAGAATTAGGTAAAGCTCGGGTTTTCAAAAGGGATGAGTGTTTTATCAAAGTACCTCGCACACACAAACTATTTTTAAAAGCTTCTGCAAAGTATAGCGTGTTGAAAATGAATCACGATTTGAGTATTAATGAAAGATAATGAGGAATGCTAAACATAAAATGTTTTAAGCAAAGATACGATTTTCCAACACAAGCTACAAGCTACAGTTTTTTAACACACTACCATGTGACATCGCAGGATTCGGCCATAAAGTCTAGGCTGGGTTTGGGGTGTTACAAGTGTCGTGTAGGGGTCCAGTATGCTGTGTTACCACCAAACCCCGATTGTTGGGCGTTCTGCCTATCGCAGTTGAAATCTAGGGCCGAAATAGATGAGTGTCATCCTATTGATGATTCTAGGATATCATAATGGAAACTTTCTAACAAAGTGGTGAACCTACTACACATCTGTGTCATTGGACTCTCAGCTTATTCTTCCATTCTAGCCTCTCGAACTGGAACATATGTTGACCTCCTGATAAATCGTAATATATATATTTTAATCCCACATTTAGCATACTTTTGGATGATTTATCCCTCGAATTGTGGAATTTGGTGCTCTTAATCCTTTAATTTCATGTTTTATACTTAGGGAAGCACTGAAGGATGAAAAGAATGAGAAATGGGCCAAAAACAGAGAAGATGGGCCAAAGTACGAAATCAACACGGCCTAGGCCCAAGCCACACAACCGTGCCCTTTTAGTATGCTTGACCACGGCCTGGATTCGATTCACACGGGCGTGTCCCTGCCGTGACAAAGAGGAATTTCACTCGGAATAGGGTACTTGGAGGCAAAGAAAGACGTTCCAAAAGCCTATATAAACACCCTAGAGGCCAACCTTTCGGTATAGTAATTGGTTGAAGTAACCCCGAAGGTACCTGATGTTCTGCTTTGACCTGTTGACATATCAAACATCTTGATACAAACTCAGAAATATCACGTTTCATACCTGGCCACCAGTACATCTTTTTCAAATCATTATACATTTTATTACTTCCCGGATGTATAGACATAGTACCACTGTGAGCCTCGTGTAAAATCTTCTGTATGAGCTCTGAATTCTTGGGTATACATACCCTACCTCTGAATAATAAACAATCATCTACCCCAGCTTGAAATTCAGAATCAATACCTGACTCACATTGTGCCCGTTTAACCTGTAACTTCTCATCATTCTTCTGAGCTTCACATATTTGCTGTAGACATGTCGGTTTAGCTCTCAATTCAGCTATGATTAAACCATCATCAGTCAATGACAACCGGGTATTCATAACTCGTAAAGCAAACAGAGATTTTCGACTCAAAGCATCAGCCACAACATTAGCCTTACCCGGATAATAATCAATAATCAAATCATAGTCTTTTATCAGTTTAAGCCACCTGCGCTGTCTCAAATTCAAATCTTTCCGTGTCATCAAATATTTCAAGCTTTTATGATCAGTATAAATATGACATTTCTCACCATACAGATAATGCCGCCATATCTTCAGTGCAAATACAATAGCAACTAATTCAAGATCATGTACAGGTAATTTCTTTCATGTGGTTTAAGTTGTCTTGAAGCATAGGCTATTACTTTACCTTCTTGCATTAAGACACAACCTAAACCATTTAATGAGGCATCACTATAAATAACAAATTCCTTGCCCGGTTCAGGCTGTACTAATACTGGTGCTTTCATTAGTAGATCTTTCAATAAGTTGAAACTCTGCTGACATTCATTAGTCCACTTGAACTTTACATCTTTCTGCAATAATCGAGTCATCGGAGAAGCTATCATAGAGAATCCCTGTACAAATCTCCGATAATAACCAGTTAAACCCAAGAAACTTCTAACTTCAGATACATTCTTCGATGGACTCCAATTGACAATAGCTGAGATTTTACTTGGATCTACCCTGATGCCTTCGGCGGATACAATATGTCCAAGAAAACCCACTTCTCGAAGCCAAAATTTACATTTACTGAATTTAGCATATAACTGCTTCTCTCGTAGAATTTGTAACACAATTCTTAAATGTTCTGTATGTTCTTCTTCATCTCGAGAATAAACCAAAATATCATCAATGAATACTACCACAAATCTGTCTAAGTACGGTCTGAATATTTGATTCATCAGATCCATAAATACTGCAGGTACATTAGTCAGCCCAAACGGCATAACCAGAAACTCATAATGCCCATACAGTTCCAAAGTCATTTTCTCAAAGACATTTGACTCTTTTACCGTGGTGGTAATAACTCGATCGGAGATCAATCTTCGAGAATATTGTGGAACCTTTCAACTGATCAAATAAATCATCAATCCGGGGCAACGGGTACTTATTCTTTATAGTTACCTTATTTAGCTACCGATAGTTAATACACAATCTCAAAGACCCATATTTCTTTTTCACAAACAGAACCGGAGCACCCAAGGTGAATGACTCGGTCGGACAAAACCTCTATCAACAAGTTCTCAGAATCGTGTCTTTAATTCCTTTAATTTCAGCAGGAGCCATCGGCATGCGAGCTATGGAAATTGGAGTAGTTCCTGGAATCAAATCTATAGAGAATTCCACTTCCCTTTCTGGTGGCAACCCTGGTAATTCCTCCGGAAACCTTCAGGGGGCGGTCTAGTTAGGCCGAAAAGACAAGCCAGAGAGGCCAGAATTGTGGGATTTACTCGAAGAAAGCCAGTTGATTCATCTCAATAAGCCTAAATCATACTCAAGACGGAAGATCTTCCCTTCTATTTCCTTCAGGGGGTTTTAGGGTTTTTCTTATGTTTTGTTTTATACTTTCTTCTGAGATGTATTCTTTATTAAACATGAACTAAACCCCTCAAATACCTGAGGGGGATGAAACCTAAGACGGATCTTGTTATTGTTTTCTAAACTATATGATAAATACTTGATTTGTTCTTAATTATGTGTTCTTAATTTTTGTTTTGATATTTCAGGATCTTGATTCAAGTATTGATGTGCTTAATGTTTAAGAGTAGATCTAACATAATTAAGCGGAGTTGATAGCCACCTTAGAGATAGGATGACGAAAATCTGCCGGTTTAGGGTCAAACCTAATATGGGAGTCCATAGATCGAGTTAATGCAACTCTAGGGGTTTTAATTAGAAAGAGGTTTCAATTAATCAACCTAGGGCTAGACGTTAGTAGCCTCGAGAGAGGTATTAATATAAATTAGGGAATCCTACGGATCAAGTCAAGTGAATAAATCATCTGGTTCAGAGTTAGATAACAAGTGAAATCTAGGTGGATTCTTCCTCAGGTATTGTCTTAATCAATTGGTTTTTCCCACAAGTATTTACCCAATTCCTTCTCTTTGTCTTAGCATCTTTAGCTTAGTAGTTAGTTAATTTTAGATTAGACAACAAAATTCCTTTAATTCTTAGGCTAAATAATAAAAAGAAAGTTAGTATTAGTACTTTTGGTTCCCTTGGGTTCGATATCCCGGTCTTGCCATAGCTATACTACTGTTCGATAGGTGCACTTGCCTCAAGTCATTGTCACAGTTAGTTTCTAGGCTCGATCATTTGTTATATAAATTTTAAGACTCTGACACACGATCACCTCCAAAGGTCTTCATTTGTCCTTGCAAACTCTGATATAACTCAAAAATGGTGATCCACTATCAATATGCGTCTGCATCATCGCTTCCAACCCCCTTGTGCCTTTAATATCGAAAACGTCATATCTGACTGGGTCAATCTAAACACAAAATCGATATTTAAGTGAGATACTCTCATTTGGTTGGATTTGATGATTTTTCAAATAATTCTTCCACGCAGTTCTGGAAATTGTATGTTCGGATTAAAAGCCAACCGCTTTGTGTTCTTTGATAAAAAATGACCCTATTCTCGGTGTCGCACAGTTCACCATTATAATAAACAATATCATTAATTTTTCCACTCATTTTTAATGAAATAACCTGTTTCACGTGTCCGAAACAAAAACATTAATTAGAAAAATAGTGTTGCAGTTAATTATGAACAACAAAACTCGATTCTTACTTGATGCAAATTGCATGGTAGCTCCAAATTATAACTTATGTGCAAACTTCCTCTTCCTCTAAGTCTTCTTACAATTTTTTTTTTCTTGTAAATGCCTTATGACACTCAATGCTGAAAGCCATGCTTTTATAGACCCGGGGTGAGTGAAAATTGATTCAGAAAATTTTCCCGGGTGAGTGGGGAGTTGAAAGCGCTAGAGGGAAAATGCTCTACGATGGATGCGTTTTCAGTGTACTGTCAGAAAAAAGCACTGAAAGCGTGTCCAACTGGACAAATTTTCATGCCATGTCAGTTGAAAATGTGTCTAGTTGGATACGCATTCAGTGCTTTTTTCTGACAGTGAACTGAAAACGTGTCTTACGTGGAGCGTTTTCCCTCTAGCACTTTCAACTCCACATTTTTTCCCACTCACCCATCAGATATCTTTAGATTCCCGAGATATATTTTCTGAAGATATATGAAAGTTCAAAAACAACGCACTGAGAAGAATAAGGCATTGGAAAATCTAATCGACCTCAACCTCTCGTGAAAAAAAATGCTCAAAATTCAGTTATTTTAAAAAAATTGAAAATAGTTACAACTAATATTTAATCAAATCGAGTAGTTTGAGTTTCGATTATGAATCGAATTGAATTTTACAATTCGCATAATTCAAATATACGATTGGTGTAAATACGATGCGTCTAAATATCAAATTAAATATTTATTAACTTTACATTTCAAAAAATTATAAAAAAACTAAAGCATATATAAAAAACTTAAAAAAGATAAAAAAACTCAACCTTATACAACACTAAACCCTAAAATCCTAAACCTTAACCTACTTAAAAAATACAAATCCTTGCAAATTAGCTGAAAATATTTGCAGCCAGGAGCATTTTCGTTATTTCGGCCCAACCCCATAATTTTACAAAAAATTAGCCTAATCCAATAAATATTTTAAAAAATCAGGATTTTTAAGAAATTCACTCTATTTTTTCTTTACTTCCATTTTCCTAATTCTTTTTTTTTTCCAATTTATTTACCTTTTCATTTTTTTCTCGTTCTTTTTCCCCATTTATTTTCTTTTCCTCTCTTTATCATCTTTGTCTCTTTTTCTTATCTCTTTTCTTTCTTTCCTTCTTTTTCTTCTTTAAAAAAGCCTATCATCGTTCCGTTATTGACATGAACCGCCACTCTTCGATAGGAGCAGTTGTTCTCAAACTTTCACCCACGTTAGGAGGAAGAATGATTTGGATAAAAATTGAAAGGGATTAACTTTTAAGGCTAGTTAGAATGAGAAGATAGAGCCGTACAAGGAGACTTTTTGGCGTTATTTTGGAGGGCTTTTCCCTTCTTCCTTTCTTGGACTATTGATGGAGGAATGGAAGTATGGTTATGACCCATAGGGCTAAGCATCAATGTGGAATGGATGAGTGTTTAGCAAAGAAGATTTTTGTTTTATAGATTTTGGTTAGTTTCTAACAAAGGAAATTTCAGAACTAAAGCCCCCAAATATTGTAAAGAAAACCTTTTCTTTTGGTTGCATATATGCCTTAGTGTTTAATAAATAGATTTTTTTTTTATTTTGGAGTTTTGATTGGATATTTTAAGAAAGTTTTGATTTTGAGGTTTAGGATGGTTTGTACAAATGATGGTGATGAAGTATATTTATTTAGGATGAATCAAATTTTTTTAAAAAAATTGGTAAGGAGACAAAAGTTTGAGGTGAATTAGAGGAATATAAATTCCTTACCCAATCCTCAACATAAGATGCTTTCAAACAAATATTTTATTGTTTTTTGCCATGGAATGGGCAACTCCTTCCTAATTTGCCATCGACTATAGGGTTTCATGTTCTTTAACAAATAAGAAGAAGATAATGATGATGATGATATTAGGAAAAAAAGAAATAAAAAAATATGGAAGGAAAGAATAAAGAAAAAAACAATATTTTTAATTATATATTAGATATATTATAAAAAATTCATAATTTTTTTGAATTATATATATTTCTTCTAGTTTTTGTTTTTATTTTTATTTTATATTTTTTGCAATTAATTATATAACTACTGATGTGGCAGTACTTACGTAGCTTTCTTTCATGTGTAACTTGGTGATTGGGCCACATCATCGTTGACTATAGTTGACTAATGGTTGGTTGATAGAGGTACCAATCTAAAAATTAAGGACCACTTCTGGCAAAAAAAAAAAAATATTAGGAAAAAAAAAAAAAGGAGTATAGTTTAGGCGGTAATTTTTATATTAAGCCTAATTACTTACTCTTCATACAACGTGGAGGAGATGATAGTGGAGATTGAAGGTCGGTTCACTTTTAAAGGTAAAGAACTGTTTAGTGCTAGTGGGGAGATGGTAGTTGGAGTAGGTGCAAATGAGGAAGATGAAAGGTTGAGAGAGAAAGGAAAAAGTTATAGAGGATATATTGTACAGGTGACCATAATTTATTCACTTCAACAACCTTTAGTGATATCACGACACAACACTCTTAGTGTCACAACTCCTTCAACAGTCAGCTCCAGGTTGATTTCTTGTCGAAGTCTTGCACCCTTGAGGAAAAGGAAGCTCGACATCCTAGCATCAGTGTTGCGTCACCCATGTCAAATGTAGTTCTCCTCAAGGTCGGGCCATCATTATCTTCCTACACTAGCTCAAACACACCGTTAGGCTCCTCATGACACCATTTTGCCAAATCGGGTCTTAAAAGGAGTAAAACTAAGAAAAAGAAATTATTAATAATAAAAACTAGAAATGAAAAAAATATGAAAACTACTTATAAATTACTTGGGAATAAGCTCATCAAGTTTTTTGGATAGCCTAATTTAACGTACCGAATTACAATTGATCAATGTCCATTAGCGCTCCTCTAGAGAAACCTCGCTTGAGGTAGTTGTGGCAAGCTGGTTTCAATAAGACTGGTGAAAAAGAGTTGCTAGATGCAATTGGTAATGATATACTTGTAATCATGGCCACCATTGCGAGTTTTCAAGTGAACAAAATACTAGTAGAAATGGGTAGTCTCGTTAAAGTTCTAAACTTTTTTAGGGGTAAAGTATCAATACTTGTAACATCCCGAAATTGGGCCTAGTAGGATTGGGCCCATTGGGCCTTGGGCGTAGGAATGTTTAAAAATTTCGAGAATATGAATGGCGTTATTGCAAATTGGACTTATTAGTTAAGTGAATTTGGAAAGTTACGGGGTTTCTATGAAGTCTCGGGTTCAAGTTAGGCTATAGGTAAATTTTTGTGTTTATGCTCTTAAGGGGGAGAAGGTAAGTGGCATCAAGACTTAAGAAAATAAGTGTGCATTTTGTTAGCACAATGAGTCTATTGGTAAAGTGGCAAGTGGCATGTGGAGTGTACTAATAGTTTGAGGTTCGAATCCCACTTAGTGCAAATATTTTGGATTAAATTTTTGTGCTATATGGTAAGTGTCAGCCAAGGCTTAAATAAGGTAAGGTGGACTTTTTAATTTTGGCAAGCTGGCTAAGGAAATTAGGAAAGGATGAAGATAGGGAAAGAAATCAAAAGAAAAAGGCAAGTATAGGGAACATGTTGGCTTAAGGTGTGGAAAATGTTCTGGAAAGAAATTGTTGGTCAACATCTATCCTTTGGCAAGAGTTTCACACGGTTTTGTTAGGAGGAAGGGAGAGCCGAATTTTGGCTAGCCATTTTGTTAGTTTTGGTGCTTGAGAGGTATTCTTCTTTTGTTTGAACATTTGTGTCTCTTTTCCAAACTCTTTTCCCTTTTGCTTTGGTAGAAATCTCCTAGTCCATTTGTCCATTTTTCTCTTTTGTTTTGGCCAAAATCTTCTTAATTCTTTTCTCATCATTAGCCGAATTTCAGTCATCTTCTCTTCTCCATCTTGCGTGTTGAACACATCTTCTTTGATCGATTCGGTAAGTGGCTCTATTCTATCATTGTATTTTTCTTTTCTCCATGCCGAATTTTGTGCCCTTGTCTTGGGATGGTTTTCTTAACCGAAAACATCATTTCTTCTATTCTCTCTAAACGTGATCATCTTTCCTTTCGTAGTGTTATAGCGTGTGGTCGTAAAGCACATTCTTGCCGATTCCTCTCTAGTCTTAAGTCAATCGATTGAAGTCGGATCTATCATCATTAATGTAAGGGGTTCATTTTTGGATTTTTTGTTATATCTCTATTTGGTTATGTTGCAAATCAGATTGAAGTTTCGACTAATCGATTATGTTTTAGGGACGAAATCACTCGATATATTCCATTTGCTAATCCTTTGGATATAGTGGGTCAACGAAGAGTGGTTTTTAGGAAATCCAAATAAGGTGTGTAGTCCCGTACCCTTCCGAATACATATTTGAAATGGTGTGTAATCTCACATCTCTCTGAAATTTTGCAAGAAATGTTCTGTGATTTGGTCAAAATTACCAAAGAAAATCGGAAACCGGCATCCGTGACCACTCGGGTGTGCGTATGTTCGTAGTAGTAACTATATTTTCGCAATGAAACAGTTTGGTCAGCAGTAGTGACGTGATTTTGAAAAATCACGAAAAATAAGAGAAAGGGAATTGGAAAGTGAACAAGATATCAAATTAAAGCTTACTGTGTCTATTTTGATATGGAAGAAACAATGAGGGAAAAGCAATTTTATATTCTAAGATATCTTAATTTTAGTGGGGCTGGTTCTGAATGACTTTGTGGTTCCCTGATCTGTCTTGGAAAAATCGTTTAAAATTGTACAAAGTGAGTTATGAGTTGTAATTTACATGTATATATTCCTTAGTGAGCCTAGTTTCAATAGAAACAAGTGGAAGCAACGTATGAAAACGGTGCAATGAGATATTTGAATTTTGGGTAAGAGAGGTCAGAACCGTTGGACAGTGAAACAAGGGAAACTTTAAGGAATAAACTGTACTAAATTGTTAAGCCAAAAATTCTGGAAAATTTTTAGTAATAAGATATATGAGTCTAGTTTCAACTAAAATTTATGGATCTAAATTTCGAGCTTCCTAACTTGAGTTATAGTCAATTTAGTCAGTATGACGCGGATGGACAGTTTCAATTTTTATGCTCAAATTAGTAGTTAAGTATAAGTTGCGAAATTATCGAATTACCCTTAGTGGGTAAAATTACCGAATTACGAAAATTCCCTTATGGGCCGAATTAGGAAAATGCCCTTATGAGCCGATTTACAGAAATGTCCCTAATGGGCCGATTTGCAAAGTGTTATAATGGGCCGATTTGATAGATTGCCTTAATGGACCGATTTGATATATTGCCTTAATGGGCCAATTTGATATATTGCTTAATGGGTCGAGTTGACATACTGCCTTTAGGGCCGAATGGACATATTGATAATTGGGCCAATCTGATATTTTTGCTAAATAGACCGATCTGATATTTTGCTAAATGGGCCGATCTGATATTTTGCTAAATGGGCCGATCTGATATTTTGTTAAATGGGCCGATATGATATTTTGCTAAATGGGCCAATCTGATATTTTTCTTAATGGGCCGTACTTTTATAATGAATATCCAAATAAATTACTGTTGTTATATTGTAAAAATCATGAATTATTATGCATTATATACATGATTTTGCATGGGATGGGATATTATTGAAGAGAAGTTCTGGTGGCTCTGACACATATTTTGGTGGCTCTGCCACAAATCTGTATAGTGGCAATGCCACGTAAATTCTGTTATTCTGGTGGCTTGTCCATAATTATATTTGTTATAAATGGCTTAAGGCCTACGATTGGTGTGTTGGCGGGGTGGGTTGACTTGATCCCCACAGGTGTGTTGGTTGGTACGGGTGGTGTGTAGCGGATGGATTACTAGGTTTGGTTTGGGAATTGCATTTCATACACATGATATAATTGATACATTATTATTATTGTAAATGGGCTTCTGCCCAAGATTATGCTTTATGGGCTCAGGCCCAAGTTTTTGCTAAATGGGTTCATGAAACACCCCAAACCCGACCCACGAGCTTTGACCAGATTTGGTATGTTCCTCAAGAAAATCGGTTTCAAATTCTTTTGTTACTTAGAGAAAACTTGTGCGATAAAAAAAATATTGTTTGGGTTGGGCTTTTATTGAAAACCAATTTATCTTACACTGAAATCTATTTATTTAAGGTGATAAACATTTAGGGTTTACTTCAAAATAAATTTACTTGAATCCATAACTAATAATTTGTAAACATAATAAATAAGAGTAAAAGAATTAAAGAAAACCAACTATGGCCTTATGGCCTTATTACATCAAATAATTCCCCAAACTTTAAGTTTAAGTACTTGATAAAAATAAAATCCACATTAATTAAATTCCTTGCGGTGCATGGCCATCCCTAAGCTTCTGTCGAGCCCGGTCCATTACTGTTCGTCACCTGAAAATAGTCCCACAACGGGGTGAGTCAAACAGACTCAATGTGTACACGACACTAAATCATAATAGAATTAGGCATACAAGAGTTACACATTCAGAACAGTGAATACAAGTTATGATGCATTCCCAAACCCAAACCTAATTATCCATCTGCTACACACCCTCGTACTTGCCAGTCACACCGTGGGGACTACTAAGTCGACCCTCCTTCCGCTACACACCAAATTACGGTCTTAGGTCACCGCATTCGTGGTCTTAAGTCACCATGTTCAGATACTGTGGTCTTAGGTCACCACTTTTCAGATATCACGGTCTTAGGTCACCGTGTTCGTGGTCTTAGGTCACCACATTCACTTCCCCTTTCAAACAAACCCATATATGCCTATATATAATAATATGCATAAATATGCCAGAGTTCACATTCTTATCATATTCTCATGTTACTAATAACATTTTTCATATTCCTAGTAGGAGTAGGAAACGTACCTAAGTACTTAGTACCATAACATGATACCTTAGCCACTTTCATATTCTTAATGTCACATATTTTAATTAAACATGCCATAAAACGTATTATGAAGTAGTGTGGGGTACACACCTGATTCGCTTAGCAAATTCTTTGAGATCTCGAAATCTGATCTACCGCTCAGATCCTTAATCCCTACATTTGATTAATCACTTTAAAAAGCCATTGGGCCATAAATCCAAATCCTAGTAGGATTAGTATACTTAAACTTACCTTATTTGCCGATTTGATTAATAATCAAATCCCGAAATTTGTAGTATTCCTTCCTTAAAAATCGGCTAGCCACCAAATCATTTAACTAAATTGTTTTCGGCTTTTGAATAAATAGGAAATAATTCTAAATACCAAAAATAAGCCTTGGCCCAATACTTCACATGCTTACCTTGTGGATTTTAAATCCCGAAACTCATTGAATAACTAGGGAACACGTGGCCTATGGTGTACCTTCGGGAAAAGAACTTCTCCTTCCTTGTAGTCGACACTTAGTAAATCCAGAAAGATCTCTTCAAAGTTTCGCAACAAGATATTAATGGGGCTAGTCCTAGATTTCGCAAATCTTAAAAGAAAAAGGATGAAACCGAATGAGATCTTACCCTTACTTGAAGAAATCAATTGCACCTTCACTTCAATCTTCGAGAGATTCACTATGGCTAGATGATGATCTCACAACCGCTCATCGCTTTTGGAGGGATTAGAGAAGGAAGAATAAAGATGGAGGATTCGGCTAGAACACAAGGTATTTTGACTTGGCAAAAATAAAAGAAGAAGAAGATTTGGTGAAGAGAAATTCGCAGAGGCTTTCAAAAGAATGTAAAATAATGCAGAATGGCCTCTCTTTTCCTTTTATAGCCGAAATTACTAAGCTAGATCCCTTACTTGGCCACCACTCTTCTATTTTGATAGCTTTATCCCTTTAATTATCGCTTTATTCAAATTAAAAGAATTTAATCCAACAATTATCTCTTGAAAATAATCCAAATTAAATCCTTTATTTATCCCCTTATTAGCCGAATTTTAAAGAGAATAAAACTCCTCCTTTTTTAAAAGCTTGTGCCGTCCACCTCACTTCTTCTGGAAGCAAAATAAAATTTCTTTTATTTGCTTCCCATGTGACTCGAACTCAGGCCCAACACCCTTGCATGTGGCGCCATTTCCATAGGCCCTAAGTGGCATCTTGTGCAGCCTCTTCCAAGCCTGTTTGTGTGTCAAATTTCACATACTTTTTCTCTTAAGGCCACCTTGCCTTAATTTCCTCTTTTAAACTTTAAAACTCGACATTTCTAAGTCATTTCTAAGTTTCCAAAAATTTTCGTTTGGCTCTTTTAACCTAACATTTCCTTACATTTCCAAGTTTCCAGAAATGTTCACTTTCCTCTTTCGAGTCATTTCTAAATCATTTCCTTACATTTCCTAGTTTCCAAAAATGTTCATTTTCCTCTTTTGAACTTAACATTTCCATACATTTCCAGGTTTCCAAAAAATGTTCACTTTCCTCTTTTGAAACTTGATATTTCTAATATTTCCCAAAGTTTTTCCCTTTTCACCTAAAATTCTAAAAACCCTTAATACACTTCCAAACACTGCCAAAACCTACCAACTCATGAATTATGCACAAACACATAACTCCTAGTCTAGGATGTTACAGTTCAAGCCCAGTGGATGCCGGTAAGGGGATTACGCACTGAGTTCTTGTAACTCACCCCCCTTTTCCTTAACCCTTGTAGGTAATGCTCCGTGACGAGGACTTGGGGCCATGGATGACTCGGTGGAGGCTATACTTCAGAAATGGTGTTTTTATTTCGGAACTTTAGATTTCTATCTTTGTTCACTTTACTATTTTGGGTTTTTAGGTTGTAATAATGCTCTGGAGTATTTTATTATTTGCTTTATGTTTGATATACTTATTATTTTGCTTAAATTGTTTTAAATGAGAATTTTCTAAAAACATAAATAAAGGTTTTCCAAAATTGATTAACAAATGAATTTCAAAATAAACTTTTACAAATATTTTTAACACGGATATTTTCTTTTGAAATATCAATGAAATTTTCAAAAGACCCGGATTCCCTTTCGAATTTTGAACGTCGTTTTCAAAAATCACGGTTTATAAGATCTCTATTTCAAATTATCGATTTATCAATCAACCTTTGAGATTAGTAGTGTTTTATCATATGTTTCAAATCAAGCTTGTTTTTATGATTTTAACAAAGAAATACCTATTTTTGTACGAATCACAAAGATGTTTTTCATTTCCTTCATGTGACATACCAAATCCGCTCATAACGCATGGGCCAGGTTTGGGGTGTTACAATATTGTAAGAACCCATTTTTAGTCAAATCTGAACAATGGTTTCGGGACCACAAATCTGAAGTCAAAATATTTATTTTATTAATATTTTAATGTTTACAACATGATTGAGTGAATTTTTTGAAGTAATTTTATAGTTTGAATGCTTAATTCGGTAAAAAGAACTAAATCGCGTAAAGCGTAAAACTTGAGTTCTAATAGCTAAAGGCGTCTAATTGCTATAGAACCTTAAATTAAGGGTCCTTAATTAGTAATTAGACACTTTTTTTGATAAGTGGACAATATTGGACATTAAATGGTGTGTAACGCCCCGAATTTGGGCATAGTAGAATTGGGCCCATTGGGCCTTGGGCGTGGGAGCGTTTAAAATTTTTGAGAATGAGAGAACGACACTAATGCAAGTTGGACCTATTAGGTGAGTAATTTTGGAAGGTTAGGGGGCTTCTATGAAGTCCCAAGATCAAACTTGGGCTTTAGGAAAATTTTGATTTTAGGTGAGTAAAACCCTGGGAGTTAGTAAGTAGGCTTTAAGAATAAAATGTGGAGAAAAATGACACAAAAGGAATTGTGGTCTAGTGGCAAATGGCGCCACATAGGAGACAAGGGAATGACGCCACACAAGGAAGCAAGGGGTCCAAGGTTCAAGTCTTCTTGGCGCTTGCATTTCATTTTGATTTCTTTTCTTAAAGGAACTTAGACTTTGGCCATAGACTTATATTTAGTTGCGCATGTTTTAAGACAACAAGGAGTTAGTTGGTAAAGTGGCTAGCGGCGTGGATTATGTTACAAGGGAGCCTGAGTTCGAATCCCATTGTAAGCAAAAAGCGGATATTTATTTTGCTAAGTTGGGTGGCAAGTGTTTGAGATGGAATTAAACTCTGTTGAAGGTAGGATCCCACATCGGAAAGCTAGCATGAGGGAAGGTGAGAAGCTGGCTTTAAATAGAGCAATCTATGAGGAGAGTAAGGATGCCTTGGTGGGCGTTTGGGCATAGGAGTGTTCGGAGCGCGGATTAACAGCTTCAGATTCCTATCAGGTGTGTATTTCGCCCTACTCTAGCTGTAGAGTAGAAAATGTCGAAAAGCCGGTCACGCGGCGATGGTAGCCACACGAGTGTACGAGCACACGTGTAGGAGCTTCGACGCGATAGTTGAGGCCCTCATGAGTGTTCTCATGAGTCTAGGCTGCCTTGGGCCTGTGGGCCCATATGGATAAATTGTATGATTGTGTAGTAGATATTGAACTGGTCTAGGTGAATCTCGTATCTGTGGCTAGATTTGGGCTAAATAGGCCACACGAGCGTGTAGGCCCATTTGGGCCGAGAATAGGCCCTAGACCCATTCGCATCGTTATCTCTGTTTAGAACACCCTTGGTTTAAAATTAATGAAATACCCTTAGTTTACCAATTACTAAAATACCTTCGGTTTACAAAATTACCGAGATACCCCCAAATTATAAAATTACTGAAATGCCCTTAGATTGTAAAATTACCGAAATACCCTTGATTTATGAAATTACCAAAATACCCTTAGAGGGTAAAATTACCGAAATATCCTTGGAGGGTAAAATTATCGAAATACCCCTAGAGGGTAAGATAACCGTTATGCCCCTAAAGGGCAGAATGACTAAAATACCCCTATATGTTTTATGATTATTTTTGTATGCGATTTATGGTTGTATGCATTCATGTGATATTATGCTACATGGGGGATGGGACTATTGATATGGAGGAAGTTCTGTTAGGATAGCATGGTTGCTTGATGACTGTGGATCCACCGATGGCTTTAAGCCGATTATATGATTGGCAATTCTGCTGCAATATTGGTTAGTGCCGCAACCAGTCCTACATAAGGAGTGTAGGGATGGGTGGGTGAATTAAATCCCCACAGGAGTGCAGGGTTGGTATGGGCATTAATACATTGCATTCACTTGTTCTGTTATTGAGATGGGTTTAGGCCCAGATAGATGTGATCTGTGACTTTTGTTATGGGGTAAGGCCCTACTGAGGCTATTTTGGTCTAAGGCCCAATTGCCACCGTTATTGTAATGGGCTTACGTCCGGATTGATTTGAGGCATGTTTTTTTGGACTGATGAGGGTTGTACGCACTGAGTTTTCATAAACTCACCCCTCTTTTTATTAAATATTTTGTGTAATCCTCGTGAGGCGGATCGACGTCTTTGGAGGACTTCGGACGTGCCACACACTACGAAAAAGCTTGAATTTTAGTATTCTGTTCCACTTTATTTACACCATTTTCTTATTGGTTTGTAATAAGGCCTCTCTTAAATTCTGGTTTTTAATTTGGGATTTTTAGTTTATTATGATTTAAATCTGCTAAAACTTGAACACGGTTTTTCCCAAAACGATAATTATTTTCTAAACACTACGTTTTCGCAACTCAATTTTTGGATAACACGTCTTCGTAAATCATTGTTTTAAATGAAGCTTTCGCAACAACAAGGTTTTGAAATTAATAACTTTTAAGAAGTGTCAATTAATTAAACAAGCGCAAATAGAGACATTAGTTTTTTTTAAATATCAAGAACGATTTTCAATGAAATCACGATTTTCAAAAAACACTTCAACTGTGACACGCCAGATTCGGGCCTAACGTCTAGGCCAAGTTTGGGGTGTTACAGGATGTTTCAAATGGTTTATCATCAAGGGTATATGTGTAAATTGGTAAATAACATAAAATAAATAAAACAAAACCAAATTAAAGGCATTCATTCTCATATTTTTAATTGAAATTGAAGAAGAAGAAAAAAGAATATTAGGGTTCTTCATTCGGCTAAGACAAATTGATGCAAATAGATCAAGAAAGGAGAAATATGAACTTAGATCGGGAAAGAACAAAGTTACGAAATAGTTGACTCGATTTGCCGTTTTAGCAACCAAGGTAAGTTCGTATGTAATAAGCATTGTTATAATTATTGTAACACCCCAAACCTGGCCTAGACGTTATGATCGTATCTAGCATGTCACATAGAAGGGTTGTTTAAAAACTGCGTGCTCATTAAAAAGTTGTGCGTATTCTTTTTGAAACTTCGAGCTTTGTTGTTTGTGAAAAATCAAGTTTGTTTTTGTGGTTTTCTTGTAAAACATTATTGTTTTTATTATTGTTATTAGTCCCAAAAACTTGTTTATAATAGAAATCAAATTCAGTGAATTGCAAAAATGTGATATTTTTGAAAACAATAGGTGTCGGTTTAAGAAAACTACGTATTTATAAATTTAGCAGTTATTAAGGAAAACTTAAAAGAAATTATACCAACGGCCTTATTACAAAAATATTAACCCAAAATAGAATAAAACTAAAATAAAGCAAAATAAAAAATTTACTAAGTTCCCGAGAATTATTCTCGACGTATGGCCACCACAGAGTCCTCCGCGGCTCCAAATCCTCTAACGTTGGGGATCACCTGCAAGGTTAAAACAGAGGGGTGAGTTACGAGAACTCAGTTTGTAATCCCTAATCGGTCATCAACTGGGCCTGAGCCCATACGGAAACAGACTGGGTCGAAGCCCATACAGAAGCAGACTGGGCCTTAGCCCATACAGAAGCAGACTGCGCCTTAGCCCTATAAACATGATCACGCAAATATAGATTGCAGTTCAACCTAATAATCCATCCGCTACAGACCACCCGTACCAGCCCAACACACCTGTGGGGATTTCTAAATCGACCCATCCATCCGCTACACACCTCAATGGCAGACAAGCTGCTCATCACAGAATTTGTGGCGAAGCCACCCGAATAACAGAATATACGTGGCATAGCCACTATATAGATTGTGGCAGAGCCACCAGAATATACTTCCTCCAATCATCAAACCCAACCCTATGCATGATGTCGTGACATAAATAACTCGTGTATGCAGAATGTCATAATCATTATCAGTCATGTAATATCACACACACTTTACTTAAACTACCACTAGGGGTATAACAGTCATTTACCCTCTAGGGGTATTTGAGTAATTTTACCATCTAACGGCCTTTTCGAAGGCCTATTACCGCCTCAAGTGACACGAGACCCTTTCTGGGTCTCTACGTAGCTATTGGGCCTAAAATCAATTTTAAGCCCAAACAGGCCGACACGTTCGTGTGGCCCAAAATGCAGGGTTTCGGTTCCAGATTCACAGATTTTGCATTCAGATCTATCATTTGCTAGTTTTCCAACAGTTTGGCCCAAATGGTCCGGATAGCCAATTGGGCCCATTTGACCCGTTTCGGCCCGGTTATGCTCGTTACTGCCTTAGTACCGCGAGAGTGATCGTGGCACTCTCAACGACTTAACGTCATGATTCGTATCTCGATTTACCACTACGAGCGCTCGCACGCTCGAGTGATGACAGTTGCCAATTTTTTGACTTTTCGGCCGTTTCACAGAACATCACAAGCACTTATCAAAATGGGTGTGAGATTACACACCTGTTTACGATTTGAGATACTCGGCACTATTTCCAAAATACCTGAGATCCATATTGGCTAACGGTTAGTCTTAATACAATATCTTCCAAGCATTGTGATTGACAAAACACTTTACATCACATACCCAAAAATCCAAGAATTCCACTGCAAGGGAAGATTATATAAACGATCCTTTGGTTTACCCCCGTCGAGTCCCTTGCAATGTTGAAACCAAGAAGAAGTGTTAACCATTAAAACTCACATCCAACCTAAAACCATGGGAGCCTTTCGACTTGAATAAGAATCAACCAAAGGGTATAATCTTACCACCAATATTCGGCCTTAACCCACTTACCAACCAACCTCCGAAACCAAGACTAGCAAAGTGATAAGAGATATGCTAGTGCTCCCACAGATTTGGCCTGAGGTCAGAGATGAGTCGTATGAGAAGAAGAGATTTGGCCTTGCCAAAAAGAATGGAAGTTTCGACTTTAGATAGAAAAAGAAAGAAACGATGGAAAAGAAATAAGAGAAAAGATATTACCTTGCAAACACAAACGAACCGAATAGACCAGATAATTTCGACGATCAAGAGGACGCCAAGCTTCAGACTAACCAATATTCGACTATTGGCAAAAGAAGAGAGAAGCCGATTCAAATGGGATAACAAAGGAGGTTCGGCTTTTGGAGAAATTCCCGAGAGAAGAGATGAGAGGAGAATGGAAAGAAAAAGAATGAATGAGAAAGCTTGCCAAGTTTGGCCTAAGGAAAATCAAGGAGGGATGGTCTTACCAAATCGACACCTAGCAGAAAAGAGTGTATGGGGAAGAAAAGAGATGGAAAACAAGAAGTTGATTGAAGTCAGAATCGCAGAGAAAAAGACCCGAAATGTTTTTTTTTGGAGAAAAAAATGCCAAAATGCAAAATGCTAATAGAGACTAGAGAAATTTCTGCAATACACTACACTAGCTGAAAGTGCCCATACACCACCCCCTTAGCCGTTTTTCCTTTCGCTCAATACTCCCACATTCGGCCAAACACTCCCAACACCATCCACTTCCCTGATTTTCTCCTACATTTGCTCCCCAACTTCCTCTCCTTCACCCATTCAAACAATTTGACCAAGTCCTCCCTCTCTCCTGCAGAGTTTGGTCTCCACTCAGCTACCTCCCTATCTTGAGCACAAAATAAAAACTCCCTCACATGTTGCTTGTGGGATTCGAACACCACTCCCCTTGCTTCCATGCTGACCCCACCATCACTCCACCACAGGCTCACTCTCTTAAGCCTTGCTTCCCACAGTCCTCTCCCCTAAAGTGCCCAAAAACCAAAATTTTCCCTAGGCTTGGACTCGAACCCGAGCCTCCCTAGGACCCCTAAACACACCTAAACAACAAGCTAAGCGAGCTAAACGCATGCAGCAGTGCAAAAATGCCAGACCTTAAATTTTAAGATGTTATAGTTCTACCCCCTTAAACAAATTTCAGCGTCGAAATTTACCTGGTTAAAAGAGATGAGGGTATTGCTGTCGAATTGCTCCTCGAGCTCCCACGTGGCTTCTTCTGAACTGTGATTACGCCACAACACTTTGACCAGCAGAACGGACTTCCTCCTCAACACTTTAACATCTCGGTCCAAAATCTGTACTGGTTCTTCTTCAAATGACAGATCAGGTCTAACCTCAATTTCTTCCACCGGTAATATATGAGAAGGATCTGAGCGATAGTACCTTAACATAGAAACATGGATACGTTATGTATCCGGTTTAACTCAGGGGGCAGCTCAAGCTGATAGACAACCGGTACCACACGCTTCACTATCCGATAAGGCCCAATGAATCTGGGGCTCAACTTGCCGTTCCATCCAAATCTCAAAATCTTCTTCCAAGGTTAGACCTTCAAGAAGACATAATCCCCTACTGAAAATTCTATCTCCTTACGCTTCAGATCCACATACGACTTCTGTCTATCAGAAGCTTCTTTCAACCGACCCCGAATCAACTTAACCTTTTCCTCAATTTTTGAAATCAATTCCGGACCCAACAATCGTTGCTCACCCAATTCTATCCAACAGGTAGGGGTACGACACCTACGACCATATAATGCCTCGTAAGGTGCCATCTGAATGCTGGATTGATAGCTGTTGTTATACGTAAACTCCACTAATGGTAACTAATCTTCCCAACTATCCCTGAAATCAATCACACAGCCATTTAACATGTCCTCTAGAATCTGGATTACCCTTTCTGATTGACCATCAGTCTGTGGGTGGAATGTTGAGCTGAAGTCTAGTCTTGTACCTAGAGCTTCATGTAACGCCTTCCAGAACCGAGATGTAAATCTAGGGTCCCTGTCCGATATGATAGACACTGGCACCCCATGTAGCCTCACAATTTCTGCCACATACAACTTGGCTAACTTTTGTAGCGAGTAGTCAGTGCGAACCGGTATGAAGTGAGCGGACTTAGTCAACCGGTCAATGATTACTGAAACACCCCAAACCCGGCCCACGAGTTTTGACCAGATTTGGTATGTTTCTCAAGTAAACCGGTTTAAAGTTCTTTTGTTACTTTGGGAAAATAGTGTGTTTTGAAAGAAATATTGTTTTGGGTTGGGCTCGAGTAGAAAACAAAATCGTTTTATAATGAAAACCCTTTTAAATTTTAGGTGATAAAACATATAGAATACATTTAAAGTAAATTACGTAATCTTTAACTTAATAAAAATTTCGTAACATAATAAATAAGATCAGAAATAAAATAGTGCACTATGGCCTTATGGCCTTATTACATCAAGTAAATCCAAATAATTCGGAGTACTTAAAAATTAATAGTCCATAAAAATAAAAACTTCATGTTGAGCATGGCCACCACAAGTTCGCAGTCAGGTCTTGGCCCATTATTCATCACGAAACATGGTCCTCAACGGGGTGAGTCAACAGACTCAATGTGTACACAACACTAAATCATAATAGAATCAGCATAACAAATATTACACATTCATATCATAGCATACAAATTATGATGCATTCCCAAACCCAAACCTAATAAGCCATCCGCTACACTCCCCGTACTCAACCTGTATAATCGTGGGGACTACTAAGTCGACCCTCCTTCTGCTACACTCCATATCGCGGTCTTAGGTCACCGCATTTGTGGTCTTAGCTCACCACATTCAGATATCGTGGTCTTAGGTCACCACATTCAGATTACTGTAGTCTTAGGTCACCACATTCAGATACCACGGTCTTAGGTCACCGTGTTTGTGGTCTTAGGTCACCACATTCACTTCCCCTTTCAATAACCCATATGCCCCCATTTTGTAATATGTATTAATATGCCAAAGTTCACATTCTTATTCTCATGTTACAAATAACATATTTCATATTCCTAGTAGGAGTAGGAAACGTACCTGAGTACTTAGTACCATAACATGGTACCTTAGCCGCTTTCTTATTCTTAATATCACATATTTTAATTAGACATAGCTATAAAACTTATTAAGAATTAGTGTGGGGTACACACCTGATTCACTTAGCAAGTTCACTTCAGATCCCGAAAATCCGATCTACTGCTTTAGATCTTTAATGCCTATATTCGGCCAATACTTGGAAATTTAATAAAAACCTTTCATCCATAAAACCAAATCCCAATAGGATTATTGTAATCAAATTCTTACCTTGGTGCCGATTTCACTACTAATCAAATCCTAAAAACTTATGTTACTCTTTCCTTCAATCGGCCAATGCTAGATCATTCGAATTAGTTAGTTTTCGGCTTTTAAGTAAATAAGAATTAGATCTTAAATCACTAATATACCTTGGCCGAATATACACATGTACTTACCTTATGATTTGAAATCCTGAAACATCCCTTCTTGAAGTCAACAACGCCTAAATCCCAAAACTTCCTTCAAATAGTCGGCCATAGAGCAACAGTAGAGATTAGATCTCAGATTTCGATAAGCTTAATAGAAAGAATGAAAACCGAATTGGATCTTACCTTCATTGAAGGAATCGACAGCACCTATGTTTATCACCACAGAAGTATTCGGCTTTGAGACTTGATGGAGAAAAGAGATGTAACTTACAAAGGTTCGGCAACTAAGGTATTTTGATCTAAGAATTTTGACAAAGAGGAACCTTTGAGAGGGAGGGATTCGGTCTAAGTAGAATGGGGCAAAAAAGTGAGAAGAGAAAGATGAAGAATTCGACAATCATTTCTTGAGTTTTTGGCTTGACAAAGTTTAAGAGAAAAGAGAATAATGGCAGAGAGAATTCGGCAGAGGCTTTCAAGAACAGAAAATAATGCAGAATGGCCTCCCTTTTCCTTTTATTGCCGAAATTACTAGGCTAGAGTCCCCTACTTGGCCACCACTCTTCCTATGTGATAATTTTATCTTTTAATTATCATCTAAAAGAAAATAAAAGATAATTCAACACTTATCCTTAAAAAGAATTAATCCCTCATTTATCCATTATTTTAATTGAATTTTAAAGAGAATAAAACTCCTAAAATATAGCCTTGTCTTTGTCCAACTCCCTTGCTCCTTGCAAAAGAAAATAAAACTCTTTTATTTTGCTTCCCTTGCAGCTCGAACCTTGGCCCAATACCCTTGTATGTGGCGCCATTTCCAGAAGCCCTAAGTGGCATCTCCAGGCTACTTTTCCAAGCCTGTTTGTGTGTCAAATTTCACATACAATTTCTCTTAAGGCCACCTTGCCTTAGTTTCCCCTTTTTAGACTTTAAAACTTAACATTTCTATGACATTTCCTTACATTTCTAAGTTTTAAAACTTAACATTTCTATGACATTTCCTTACATTTCTAAGTTTCCAAAAATTTTCGTTTCCCTCTTTAAACTTGACATTTCCTTACATTTCCAAGTTTCCAAAAATGTTCGCTTTCCTCTTTTGAATCATTTCTAAATCATTTCCTTACATTTCCTAGTTTCCAAAAATGTTCACTTTCCTTTTTTAAACCTAACATTTACATACATTTCCAGGTTTCCAAAAATGTTCACTTTCCTAAGATTTCCATACATTTCCAGGTTTCCAAAAATGTTCAAAATATATTCATAACACATAAGACATGTCATTTCGTACAATTAAACCGAAAATGCATAGGCCCTTTTCAGGATGTTACAATTGCCCACATTGAATCCTTCTTAGTAGGCGTCAGGGGTAGCCCACTAAAAAAATCCATTGTTATCATCTCCCACTTCCAGAGTGGAATCTTCGCCGATTGCAGCAATCCCGAAGGCAGCTGATGTTTTGCCTTTACTTGCTAACATGTCAAACACTTGCTAACAAAGTCGGTAACTTCACGTTTCAACCCTGGCCACTAGTACTATTCACGTAGGTCTCGGTACATCTTGTTTCCACTAGGATGCATAGTGTATGGGCTACTATGTGCCTCCCGCAGAATCATCTGTCTTAACTCAGAGGCCTTTGGCATACAAACTCTTCCACGAAAACATAATATCCCCTAAGTTTTCAGCCCAAAATCCACTGTCTCATCGCTTTTCACCTGCTGAAAACGAGAATCTAACAACTTATCCAATGCCTGTTTCTCCTTAATCTGATTAATCCAAGTCGGTTTCACCTGAAGTTCTGCCATCAAACTACCATCCTCGAAAAGACTGAGGCGAGCAAACATTACTCTCAAATCAGATACCACCTTCCGACTTAATGCATCTGCCACCACGTTGGCTTTACCCGAGTGATACTCAATCGAGCAGTCATAGTCCTTTAGTAACTCTTTCCACCTTCGTTGCCTGAGATTTAACTCCTTTTGGGTAAGGAGGTACTTCAGACTCTTATGGTCGGTGTAGATAATCGACTTTTCTCCATACAGGTAGTGTCTCAATATCTTTAAGGTGAACACTACTGCAGCTAGTTCCAAGTCATGAGTGGGATAGTTCACCTCATGTGGCCTTAGTTGACGAGACGCATACGCCACCACCTTTCCCTCTTGCATCAGTACACATCCCAAACCTGTGTATGACGCATCACCATAGACAACAAATTCTTTTCCAGCCTCAGGCTGAATCAACACTGGTGCTTCAGTCAGAATCTTCTTCAACTTTTCAAAACTTTCCTGCTGTTTATCAGCCCAAACAAACGGTATTCCCTTACGCAATAACTTAGTTAGGGGTGCAGCAATCAACGAAAACCCCTCAACAAACCTTCTGTAGTACCTAGCCAAACCCAGAAAAATTTGAATTTCTGATACTGACTTCAGTGGCTTCCAATCCAATACCGCTTCAACTTTTCAAGGATCAACCCTAATCCGCTCGGCAGATGCAACATGCCCTAAAAATGCCACTTTCTTCAGCCAAAACATGCACTTACTGAATTTGGCAAAAAGTTGCTTTTCTCTCAATATCTGCAGCACAACCTGAAGATGTGAATCATGCTCCTCCTCTGTTCTTGAGTACACCAAAATGTCGTCTATGAATACCACCACGAACCGATCTATAGGGTTGGAAGACCTGGTTCATCATATCCATAAAAGCGTTAATCCGAACCGCATAACTAAAAACTTGTAATACCCATAATGAGTTCGGAATTTCGTCTTGTGAATATTTACCTCCTTGACCTTTAGCTGATGGTACCCCGATCTTAAATTGATTTTTGAGAAAATCGAAGGTCCTTGCAGCTGATCGAATAGATCGTCAATCCTTGGTAGCGGGTATTTGTTCTTAACAGTTAACTTGTTTAATTGATGATAGTTAATGCACATACGCACTGACCCATCCTTCTTCTTCAAGAACAATACCGGCACTCCTCACGGAGATACACTTGGTCGGATAAATCCTCGGTCCAACAACTCTTGAATCTGAGCTTTAAGTTCTACCAGCTCCTTTGGTGCCATCCTATAAGGGGCGATGGACACCGAAGCCGTTCCTGGTAACAGCTCAATGTCAAATTCGACCTTGCGATTTGGAGGCAACCCCGGAAGCTCTTAGGGGAAAACGTCTGAGAACTCCTTCACGGTTCTAACATTCCCAATAGACAATTCCTTAGCATCAGATGTGCTGACAAAAGCTAGAAATGCCTCACACCCTTTACATACCAACTTCTCGGCCTTTAATGCCAAAATCACATGGGACAGATAATCCCTTCTTTCTTCTATCACTACCACTTCCTCATCCTCTAGGGTCTTTAATACCATACGCTTAGCAGCGAAATTCAAATTTGCATAATGCTTAACTAGACAGTCCATGCCTAGAATAAGGTCAAACTTGCAGAACGACAGTTCCATCAAATCTGCCGGAAACACTACTCCTTGAACTTCTAGAGGCACATTCCTAAACAACTTGTTCACTACCACAGATTGTCCTAGAGGGCTAATCACAGACATTTCTATAGCAGCAACCTCAGATTTTATACCCAGAGTCCCAGGCACAGTATAGGCAACATATGAATGGGTAGATCCAATATCAATCAAAGCGGTAAATGGCATATCAAATATGAGAAACGTACCGGTTATGACGTCCGGTGTGTCGCCATCCTCTCAATGTCGAGCTGCATAAACCAACCCTGGCTGCCTTGCATCTGTATTACTAGCACCTCTGCTTGGGGCTCCACGACCACGTCCAAACCCATTTCCCCCTCTGGCAGGACCACGACCTCTCGATGGCTGCTGACCACTTCTCCCTGGCTGCACAAATCTCTGACCTACCATCTGTACCCTAACAGGCTCCCATGGAAAGTCCTTTATCAGATGATCCCTAGACCCACATTTGAAACACCCACCAGGTCTTCTCTAGCACTCCCCTGGATGTGTTTTTCCACACTTCATACAAGGTGGCAACTGACCCACAGCAGCTGGCATCCCAACTCGAGCTGGCCCATCCAACCTAGGCCTCTTTTGGAAACCCCCGGAAGAACCTGACGACCCAAAACCTCTCTTACTCTTGCCCCTTTCCTTATCTCGATTTTGCCTTTCAGAACGTTTCAGCTCTTCGGTAATTTTTAATTTCTAAACCAAAGTGGCAAAATCTCTTTCCCACTACGGGGCTATCAGTACTCGCAGCTCATCCCGCAGACCATCCTCAAACTGCACACAGCGCTCACAGTCGGTCGAGACTATTCCTCGAGCGTACCGACTTAAACGCAGAAACTCCGCCTCGTATTCCACCACAGATTTACTCTCCTGAACCAGATTCAAAAATTCTTTTCTCCAGGCGTCCACATAGCTAGCCCCGACATATTTCCCTTAGAAAGCCGCTTTAAAGAAATCTCAGATGATACAATCCGCTTGTGTACCTTCCCTCACAGTGAGCCACTGGTATGCTTCATCTCTCAGTAGAAACACTGTCCCTTTCAGTTTCTTTTCAGTTGTGCAATTCAAATCATCCATAATTCATTCCATGGTGTCAAGCCAATATTCTGCCACATTCAGGGCTACACCAGAAATGCCCCTAAAAATTTCGGCCCCATTAGAGCGGAGTCGCTCAGATATGGATCCACGAGCTGCCGACCAAGTACTTGTTCTAGCAACCCGCTCCAAAACCCGCAGTATTACTTGGGACAGAGTGTCGTCCCCACCATCTCGGTCATGGGACCCTATTTCGGTCATTGGTAATGCAGGTGCTTCCATCTAAAACATATGCCCTGACGCCGAGGATCCAGCCCTAGCATTTCGGCCTCTGCCACGGCTGCGTGTACCACTTCCACGTCCTCTGGTACTCATATTGCTGAATCGTATTTATCTAATTAAGAATGTTATGCATTATCTTAGTGTTCAAGTAATTTTTAAAAGATGTTTTATGAATGAATAGTAGTGTGAGTAGTTTTCGCGGATTGAGTTTCCTACTGTTTCAGTTTTTATAGTCTTAGCTCCTATAGCTAACAGTCGCAGTATAGTACCACTAACTCTTGTAATTCCTTACTAAAGTCATTTCATCATATCATTAGAGATAAGGTAAAAGGACTTACGGATTTGGTGCCGGAGACTCGGGTGCCATACATCCAATAAAGACATATTTTTCTAAACCAAATTTCAAACAAATTTTGAAAAACGATTTCGAACTCATTCCACAGCCGAGTTTTGCAATTGGGCTCTGATACCATAAAATGTAACACCCCAAACCCGGCCTAGACGTTATGACCGGATCTAACATGTCACATAGAAGGGTTGTTTAAAAACTGCGTGTTCATTAAAAAGTTGTTCGTATTCTTTTTAAAACTTTGAGCTTTGTTGTTTGTGAAAAATCAAGTTTGTTTTTGTGGTTTTCTTGTAAAACATTATTGTTGTTATTATTGTTATTAATCCCAAAAACTTGTTTATAATAGAAATCAAATTTAGTGAATTGCAAAAATGTGATATTTTTTAAAACAGTAGGTGTCGTTTAAGAAAACTACGTATTTATAAATTTAGTAATTATTAAGGAAAACTTAAAAGAAATTATACCAACGGCCTTATTACAAAAATATTAACCCAAAATAGAATAAAACTAAAATAAAGCATAATTGAAAATTTACTAAGTTCCCGAGAATTATTCTCGAGGTATGGCCACCACAGAGTCATTCGCGGCTCCAAATCCTCTAATGCGGGTGATCACTTGCAAGGTTAAAATGGAGGGGTGAGTTACGAGAACTCAGTATGTAATCCCCTAATCGGTCATCAACTGGGTTCGAGCCTATACGAAAGTAGACTGGGCCGAAGCCCATACAGAAGCAGACTGTGCCTTAGCCCTTGCAAAAGCAGATTGGGCCTTAGCCCTTGCAAAAGTAGATTGGGCCTTAGTCTATACAGAAACAGACCGGGCCTTAGCCCTATAAACATGATCATGCAAATATAGAATGTAGCCTAACCTAATAATCCATCCGCTACACACCAGTTGTACCAGCCCAACACACATGTGGGGATTTCTAAATCGACCCATCCATCCGCTACACACCTCGATGGCAGACAAGCTGCTCATCACAGAATTTGTGGCGAAGCCACCCGAATAACAGAATATACGTGGAATAGCCACTATACAGATTGTGGAGAGCCACCAGAATATGTGGCAGAGCCACCAGAATATACTTCCTCCAATCATCAAACCCAGCCCTATGCATGATGTCGTGACATATATAACTCGTGTATGCAGAATGTCATAATCATTATCAGTCATGTAATATCACATACACTTTACTTAAACTACCACTAGGGGTATAATGGTCATTTACCCTCCAAGGGTATTTTAGTAATTTTACCATCTAACGGCCTCTCCGAAGGCCTATTGCTGCCTCAAGCGACACGAACCCTTTCTGGGTCTCTACGAAGCCATTGGGCCTAAAATCCATTTTAACCCCAAACGAGCCCATATGTTCGTGTGGCCCAAAACGCAGGATTTTAGTTCCAGATTCGTAGATTTAACATTCGGATCTATCTTTGCATTCGGATTTACCTTTTGCTAGTTTTCCAACAATTTGGCCCAAATAGGCCGGATGGCCCATTGGGCCCATTTGACCCGTTTTAGCCCGGTTAGGCCCGTTACTGCCTTAGTACCGCGAGAGTGATCGTGGCACTCTCAAAGACTTAACGTCATGATTCGTATCTCGCTTTACCACTAAGAGCGCTTGCACGCTCTAGTGATGACAGTTGCCGATTTTTTGACTTTTCGGCCGTTTCACAGAACATCACAAGCACTTATCGAAATGGGTGTGAGATTACACATCTGTTTACGATTTGCGATACTCGGCACTATTTCCAGAATACCTGAGATCTATATTGGCTAACAGTTATTCTTAATACAATATCTTCCAAGCATTGTGATTGACAAAACATTCTACATCACTTACCCAAAAATTTGAGAATTCCACTGCAAGGGAAGATTATATGAACGATCCTTTGGTTTACCCCCGTCGAGTCCCTTGCAATGTTGAAACCAAGAAGAAGTGTTAACCATTAAAACTCACATCCAACTTAAAACCATGGGAGCCTTTCGGCTTGAATAAGAATCAACCAAAGGGTATAATCTTACCACCAATATTCGGCCTTAACCCACTTACCAACCAACCTCCGAAACCAAGACTAGCAAAGTGATAAGAGATATGCTAGTGCTCCCACAGATTTGGCCTGAGGTCAGAGATGAGTCGTATGAGAAGAAGAGATTTGGCCTTGCCAAAAAGAATGGAAGTTTCGACTTTAGATAGAAAAAGAAAGAAACGATGGAAAAGAAATAAGAGAAAAGATATTACCTTGCAAACACAAACGAACCGAATAGACCAGATAATTTCGACGATCAAGAGGACGCCAAGCTTCAGACTAACCAATATTCGACTATTGGCAAAAGAAGAGAGAAGCCGATTCAAATGGGATAACAAAGGAGGTTCGGCTTTTGGAGAAATTCCCGAGAGAAGAGATGAGAGGAGAGTGGAAAGAAAAAGAATGAATGAGAAAGCTTGCCAAGTTCGGCCTAAGGAAAATCAAGGAGGGATGGTCTTACCAAATTGGCATCTAGCAGAAAAGAGTGTATGAGGAAGAAAAGTGATGGAAAACAAGAAGTTGATTGAAGTCAGAATCGCAGAGAAAAATAAACGAAATGTTTTTTTTTTGGAGAAAAAAATGCCAAAATGCAAAAATGCTAATAAAGACTAGAGAAATTTTGGCAATACACTACACTAGTCGAAAGTGTCCATACACCACCCCCTTAGCCGTTTTTCCTTTCCCTCAATACTCCTACATTCGGCCAAACACTCCCAACACCATCCACTTCCCTGATTTTCTCCTACATTTGCTCCCCAACTTCCTCTCCATCACCCATTCAAACAATTTGACCAAGTCCTCCCTCTCTCCTGCAGAGTTTGGTCTCCACTCAGCTACCTCCCTAACCTGAGCACAAAATAAAAACTCCCCCACATGCTGCTTGTGGGATTCGAGCACCACTCCCCTTTCTTTCATGCTGATGCCACCACCACTCCACCATAAGCTCACTTGTGTTAGCAAAACACCAACAATTTCTCTTAAGCCTTGCTTCCCACAGTCCTTCCCCTAAAGTGCCCAAAAACTAAAATTTTCCCAGGGCTTGGACTCGAACCCAAGCCTCCCTAGGACCCCCAAACACACCTAAACAAGAAGGTAAGCAAGCTAAACGCATGCAGCAGTGCAAAAATGGCAGACCCCAAATTTCAGGATGTTACAATTATGCTTGAAATGCTTTGATATTGCATAAATTGTATATACGAGACTGCAGTCATGTTTGACGACAATTCGGCTATGTATGACACTTAGTGTGTGATTCAAGATAGCTTTGGCTATGTGTGGCACTTAGTGTGTGATTCAAGATAGCTTCAGATATGTATGGCACTTAGTGTATGATTCGAGATAGCTTCGACTATGTATGGCACTTAGTGTGTGAAATTCAAGATAGCTTTGGCTATGTATTGGCACTTAGTGTGCGAGAATTCGGGTATTCGACATCATTCTGTCTGGGTATGAATTTGTTATGGATTGGTTCAGGTATGTATATGAATCATACGAGCTTAAAATTGAAGAAGTTATGAAGTTTTCTAAGCATATGATTAAGAATGTGGAAGGTTTGTTAGTATTTATGAATTACAAGCTAACAAGTTCAAATTGATGATTTGTGTATTTATGATTAGTTGAGTTTATTTCATACGAGCTTACTAAGCTATAAATCTTACTTTGTTCGTTTTCCCCATGTTTTGTAGTGTTATCAAAGCTAGCTCGCATTCGAGGATCGTCGGAGATTGTTTCACACTATCCACCTTTCACTCGGTACCTATGAACTTGGTATTTTAAGTATATGGCATGTATAGGGACTTTGGTCATTTTGTTTATGACTTAATAATGATTTTGGCCAATTGAATTGGCTTGTAAATTTACATGTTATGGTTTGTATATATATAGCCTTGAGTAATGGTTTATTTGGGGTTATATTGATATGGTTGAATCATGTATTGATATATGTGTTTATGCTTTGTGATATGAATGGTATGATGGTTGGGTGATGCTTGATGGTTATAGATGTTATAGGTGTCCAAATGGTTGAATTGTGGATATTGGTATGCTTTTGAAATTAGGCCAAATAATATATATTTGTTAATGGTCATTTTGATGATTTGAGAAGATATGGAATGGTATGAATTTAGTTGGCATAATGTGGTATTATGTTTTGTATTAGTTGGTGTTAGAAATGGTATAAATCATGCTTAGTTTGGAGTTGAATTATATGCCTATTAATGCTATGTTTTGTCCCATATGGTTGTGTAGGTGTGCCTAAGTTTGGGGTGGCAAATTGGCTTGGTAAATAGCCTATTTTTGTCCACACGGGCAGAGACACGGGTGTGTATCCCAACCGTGTGTGACACATGGTTATGTTACACGGTCTTGTGTCCCCTGTTGTTGAAATTGAAATCAAGTCAGTATATTCTACACGGCCTCACACACGGGCGTGTGACTTGGCTTCGTGGCATAAGTTAATATACCCTATAGGTTTGGCACGGCCTAGCACAAGGCCTGGCACACGAGCAAGAATGGCATTTTTAGGGCACAAGGGTGTGTGTGTTGGTTGTGTGACCCAAGCCAGAGAGCTACACGGGGTCGGACACGGGCTGGGACACGGCCATATGCTCCCATTTCGAATGTGCACACGGCCTATAACACGGGCGTGTCTGGTGGCCGTGTGAGACACACAGCCTGGCCACATGGGCGTGTGTCCCCTGTTTTGAGAAAGAATTTATAAGTGTTGCAAAATTTCCTGAGTTATCAGTTTAGTCCCGAACCACTCCCAATGCATGTTTAGGGCCTCGTAGGCTCTTATTAGGGACAAAATGATTGAGATTGAATGATAATTGTATGTATTGATTAAATGTATAAGATAAGTTTGTGTAAATGTATTGTAAGTCTGGTAATGCACCGTAACCCTATTCCGGCATTGAATATGAGTGAGGGGTGTTACAAATACCCTACCTTGAGGTATCGATACTCAAGCCCCATGTATTAGTACATTAGAAGTGACTAGCAACATTTTCAAAATAGGGGAGCAAGTTCTCGTACTTGTTCATGAGGTACCGGTACCCATTCATTTCTAATTAGCCAAATGACAGGCTAAGGCTCTGGTTGGTTTTTAAAAAAAATATTTTCTCTTTAATTTTCATTTTCATTTTTAGAAAATAGTTTTTTTATATTTTTTTAAAAATTGAAAACCATGTTTGGTAAATAGAAATAAAATTTTGTTTTCAATAATGAAAATATGTTTGGTATCTATGTTTCTATAATAGGAACATGAGAAATAAAATAAAAAAAATTACATTTATATGGATTCGAACCAGAGTAACATATTTAATAGTTAAAAAATGTTGAAACAAAATTGTGTTTGTATGAGTTTTAACCAAGGCAAATTCATTTAATGTTGAAAAGCAAAGTTTTCATCTTTTTCAATTTTACAAAGCATTTTTAGTAAAAACAATGAAAATAACTTTTTATTGTTTTCTAATTTTCACATATTTTAATTTTCAAAAAATATTTTTAAAAGTTTTTACCAAACATATTTTCTTGAATGTTTTCCATTTTTCATAAAAATGAAAAGTGAAAATGGCTTCAATTTCTTGGAGCCTAAGTATTGATAACTAGTTGGTATGTGATGATACATGTCGTACATGTATCAACACTTGCCTCTTCCAATGGCTAGTTTAGCAACAAATACCTACTTTATTGGTATCGATATCTGAGTTGTAGGAACACTTTTTTAGCCTGAAATTAATACTTACAATTGCTCCAAATGTACACAAACTCATTTCTTGATATTCAACAACACTTCAAGACACAAGAGAGATATTCAAGTTGTAAGATTTTATTCCATTTATATGGACTCAATTAAGTCTAAAATAATGTGACCCAATTTAAAGAAGATAAGTGTAACATCCCCAAACCCGGCCCATTCACTACGACCGAATCTGGTTATGTTATTGCGGAAAGACGGTTGAAAAACCTCGTTAACTTAGCATAAAGCATGAAAGAATTCAATTTTGAAAACTATATCAGATATGTGAGTAAAACGAATTCCTCTTACTTAAAACTCATGTAATTTCTTTTGTTGTGTGAAAACATTTTTGAGTTAATAAGAATTTAAAATAACAAAACCATAATCAAGTAATACCAAATAATAAAATGGCCTTTATTACAACCCAATAATTCAAATAAAGTACTTATATCAAAACCAAACATAAAATATTAAATCATCATCTTCAAAGATAGGCCACCTTGTCCTCTCCGATCCCGGCCCGGCCTTTATGCAATACACGAAAATGGTTAAAGGAAAAGGTGAGTCACCAAGACTCGAGTGTGCCACCCTTTTTCCCGGATTAGCAAAATATCATATGCAACATAAACATAACCATCATGCATCCAATCAATATGCACCCAATCCTAACCATCCATACACTTACCCCGTGTGGTACCAAACCCTTTGGTGGTGCCAAACCACCGGTGACATATAGTCACAATGTGTTACCAAAACACCGGTGTCCCAAAGAGACACGATATCCGTCAATGTGGTGCCAAACCACTTTGGTGTCCCAAAGACACGTTTGTGATACCAAATCACCGTGACCGAAGTCACAAATTCGATGATGGGGCCAACCCATCGTGGTGATACCAAATCACTAGCGACAATCCGTATCTCTCAAGTGGGGCCAACCCACGGTGGTGTCCAACCACGTGGACGAGTCACAATGAGGTGCCAAACCTGCGGTGTCCCAAAGACACAAATGTGGTACCAAACCACCGTGACCGAAGTCACAATAATCGGGTGATGGGGCCAACCCATCGTGTGATACCAAATCACCGGGCGTCAATCCTCAATACCGCTTGTGGGGCCAACCACCGTGGTGCGAAACCACGGGACGACGCTGAGGTGCCAAACCTCTGGAGGTGCCAAACCTCCGTGACCCAAAGTCACAAAGTTGTGTTACCAAAACACTGGTGCTCGTCAAGACAAAATATCATCGCTCTCCTTTCATATCACCCATCATTATACCAACTCATGTATAGTATTCAAATCATGCAAACATGTTTAACGTTGCATCTCATAGCACATACATCATAAATCATGACATCATGTATCAATAATAAAGTACTCATAATGAAACGGACTTACCTGAATCCGTGCACATACCCCATAGGGTATCATATCACTCAACCATACTGTTTCGATTTTACCAATCAATCAGTTTATCAAACATATACAAAGCAAGAAGTGTGTTAGTTTACACACCTGGTTACTAATACGACTATCAAATCCCGGAGATCAAGATCTAACGCACTAGATCCCCCTTCCTTAACACTTTTCGAGCACTAGCCACAACTCGAGATATGCGAGATCAAGCCTTCCCCTACAATCGGCCAAAACTAAACAACATAATCATGCTAATCAACCTCTAAGGGTATAATCGTAATTTTACCTACTAAGGGTATTTTCGTAAATTCACAAACCGAAATGGCCTTTCCAAGGCCTAATGTCACCACTAGCGACTCGGCTACCATTTTAGGTCATCTGGACGATTGGGCCTAAAACCCGATTTCGGCCCATCCAGGGCCCACATGCTCGTGTGGCCCACCTAGCACAAATCTAGCCACGTATATAACTTCCACATAGTCTAGTTCAACATATACTAACCAATCATGCAATTTACTCATATAGGCCCACGGGCCCATTGGGCCCACTTCGCCCATCGAGGCCCAAGCAAACCCCAACCCACGAGAATACTGCGATGGCCTCAACTATCGCGTCGAAGCCCCACACGTGCGCGCCGCACGCTCGTGGCTACTAATGCCGCCGCAGATGGCATTTCGGCATTTGCCGCTTCTACAACTAGAGTAGAGAGAGTTACACACCGATAGGACTCAGGGCTAATCCAGCGCTCCGACCACTCTTGTGCCCAAACGCCTCCAAGATGTGTTTACTCTCCTCCTAGGATGCTCCTTATATAGCTAGCTCTTCACCTTCATTCTTTGTGTCTTTCCGATGTGGGATCCCCTTCACAAGTAGAGTTTAAATTCAATCAAACTCTTGCCGCTCAATCCGCAAAATAAATACTCCTTGCTTTTCATGAGATTCGAACCTGTGCTCCCTTGCAACATAATCCACGCTGCTAGCCACTTTACCACAAGCTCCACTTGTGTCTTAGACCATGCGCAACTAAATATAAACTATGGGCCAAATTCTAAGGTCCAAGCAAAAAGAAACCAAAATGCAAAAGCCAAGACTTGAACCTTGGACCTCCTTCCTTCCTTGTGGCGTCATTCCCTTGTCTCTTATGTGGCGTCACTTTGCCACTACACCACACACTCCACTTGTGTCATTTTTCTCCATATTTTATTCTTAAGGCCTATCTGCCAACTTCCAGGGTTTTTTTTCACCTAAAACCAAAATTTCCCCAAAGCCAATATTTGATCCCGGGACTTCATAGAAGCCCTCTAATCTTCCAAAATCACTTATCTAATAAGTCTAACTTGCATTTAAGCCGATCTCTTATTCTCTGAAAATTTAAACGCTACTACGCCTAAGGCCCATTGGGCTCAATTCTCCTAGGCCCAATTTTGGGATGTTACAATAAGAGTTTTACTTTGAATAGAACTTAAATTCTATCAATTCATTTAGTTACTTAATGGACATACCAGATTAAAAGTTGATCATTATAAATTGATCTTTTCTCTACCTATTAGGGTTACACAAAAAAAAAACGCATTAAAGATTATAACTTCCATCACTTAGGATTTGTGTAATTAAGGGAAGAGGTCAAGAGGGAGAAATCAATTTATCGGGTGTTTTCGTATTCTTTGTCAAGTCTAATGGCCAACTCTAATTCCACATTAGGTATTTCTTAAGCTTTTACAAAAGAATGTACCGTTCATATGGAATGACCAGTGCTAAGAGACTTTCGAGAAGTTCAAGGATATGTTGACATAATCATCAATATTGACCTTGCCTGAATTAAGGAAGGAATATGTTATGTTCAATAATGCTTCATTGAATGAATTGGGTTACGTATTGATGCAGGATGGTAAGGTAGTTGTGTAGGTACTCGGAATTTAGAACTGTATGAACATAATTACCCAATGCATAATTTAGAGCTAGCCATTGTGGTGTTTGCTCTAAAGATCTGGAGGCACTATCTGTATGGTGAAAAGTACTATATCTATAAGGATCATAAAAGTCTCAAATATCTCCTATCCCAAAAAGATTTGAATTTGAGACAACTTCACTAGATTGAATTGTTGAAAGATTATGATTGCATAATCAATTACCATCCCAGAAAAGCAAATGTGGTGGTTGATGTCTTAAGCCGGAAGCCAATGTTTGTGTTGAGAGCAATGTTTATTCAATTTAGTATATGTAATAATGGCAGCTTGTTAGCTGAGTTGAAAATAAAGCCGTGTTGACTAATTAGATAACAGAGGCACAATCTGCAGATACTAAGCTAACAGAGAAAATAAATCTTGCTTAGCGTGGCGATAATGAGAATTTCAACACCGATAGGTATAATTTCCTTCGATTTCAAAATCAAATTTGTGTACCTAGCGATGTTGAATTGAATCAGTTGATTATGCATAAAGCTTATGATGGTTCTTTTGCTATGCATCTTTGTGGTGTGAAAATGTATTGTGATTTGCAAGAATCATATTGGTGGCCAGGCATGAAAAGAGAAATAGTTGAATATGTTGCTAAATGCTTGACTTGCCAGTGAGTAAATGCTAAACATCAGGTTCCTATTGGGTTGCTTCAACCTATTTCGACTCTTACGTGGAAATGGGAACGAATTGTGATGGGTTTTGTGGTTGGTTTGCCAACTTCACTGAACAAAAGAAATGTCATATGGGCAATAGTTGACCGATTGATGAATTCTCTTTATTTTCTGGCAGTAAGAATGATTGGTCACTATCGAAGCTTGCTAAAGTGTATATTTGTGAGATAATAAATAGATAATAAGTCTTCATGGTGTACTTATGCCTATTATCTCGGATTGAGATCCTCATTTCACCTCAAGATTTTGGAAGTAATTGCATGAATCTTTAGGTACGAGGTTGAATTTCAACGCTGGTTTCCATCCCCAGTTTGATGACCAATCTGACCGTATTATCCAAGTGTTGAAAGATATGCTTCAAGACTGTGTTGTTGAGTTTGAAGCTAAATGGGAATGTTATTTGCCTTTAACTGAATTTGTGTATAATAAAAATTTCCAATTGAGCATTCAAATGGCTGCATACGAAGCTTTGTATGGTCAATGGTGTAGAACACCTTTGTGTTGGTCAGATTTGAGCGAGAAAAAGATGGTTGGGCCGAAAATGGTGCAAGAAATAGAAGATAATAAAAGGCAGATTAAAAGCAGCTTTTGACAGATAGTATACTGACATAAAATGGCAAGAAATTGAATACATTGTGGGTGAAAAATTATTTCTAAAAGTCTTTCCACGGAAGAAAATTTTTATGCTTTGTCCGCAAAGAAAGCTCAATCACAGATTCATCGGACCATACGAAATCATTAAAAGAGTTGAATCGGTTGCTTACCATTTAACTATACCATTAGAGTAGCAAAAATTCCATAATGTGTTCCATGTATCTATGCTTCGATGATATTGATAAGTTCCTTCGCATGTGATACCTGTGGAAACAATTGATGTGCAACTTGATCTGTTGTACAAAGAAGAGTCGATTGGGATCTTAGCGCGAGAAGTAAAAGAGTTAAGAAACAAGTGCATTCTATTAGTGAAATTTCTGTGGCGTAGTCATAGCACGGAAGAAGTAGGAGTGAGCAAAACTCGATTCGATTCAAAAAAATCAAAAAAATTTCTAATTTTGAGTTAATCGAATCAAGTTGTTTGAATTCTTCGAGTTTCGAAGAATTCTATTCGAGTTTCAAGTTCAAGTTGAGTTGAATTTCACAATTAGAATAACTCGAACAATTCAAATAATAGATTAGTGTAAATACTCTTTTGGTCCCTGTCAACTTTTAAAATAAGCAAATTGGTCTCTCTCGCAACAAAAATTACAAAAAAAATTGAAAATATGTATAAAAGTTTCATTTTAAAAAAAATTATAAAATTTTTTAAAAAATATATAAAAAATTAAAATTTTAAAATTTTTCTAAAATAATAATTTTGGGATGTAATTAATGATTCAAATTTATCATACTAAAGTATATTTTATTATTATTATTATTATTTTCTTTGAATTTTTTTTCAAATATATATGGTTTCAAATTTATATACTCTAACATAGAATTAGTTATACTATAACAATATTTTTATTTGACATGTTTAATTTTTTTAATTTAACTCTAACAATTTCACTCAATTTGAAAAAAGTTTTCAAATTGAGTTAGGATAATAAAATAGGACTTGTGAACTCGATTAACTCAAAATTTTTTCACTTGATTCGATCGAATGCTCACCCCTAAGAAGAAGCTACCTGGTTTAAGGGAAAACTAGAGTTTTAAAAATTTTTTTTTCCTGAAAACAAGAACTTGGTTGTTTTGTCTAAAGTAATAAACAATTAATCAAAATCATACTTTTATGATTCGTCTAGGATGAACACTTCGACCGAGTAGTCTTCTTCGCTATCCTCAAGCTCACATTAGTTGAGTGTGGGCTCACTTCGAATCAAATATTTTTCACAAAATTACCAGTGGAGAAATTTCGTAATTTCTCTAAACTTTTAGGGTTAAGTTATAAATAACAGGAATATCTCTAGAAATTTTTCGAAATAATTTCTTCTGAGAATTTTCTCTCTACCACTTTTCTAGAATTCAAGTGTATGAGAATAATGACGATGCCTTTTTTATATAGGGAGAGTTTAGAGAGAGCTCAACTATGATTAGATTAATCACATTAGCATTAAATTAATAAAATATTATATAGATAAATATTAAGTTAAATTTAATATCTCATATTAATATTACATTAGTAAATTACTATCTAGATAAACATTAAATTAAATTCAATATATAATATTAATATCAAGATAAATATTAAATTGATTAAAATAATATTATTTTTGGAAAAGTTAATTTGAAATCAAGTTACTCGGTAGAGCCTCATCAGAAGTCTAATTTTTCCACTGCTCTACTATTAAAAACCATTGCTGCCGACCATCCGTCGGCCGCCGGATCGCTTCCGTGCCCGACGGTGCCACTTCTCCTTTGCACTCCAAACCATCGTTGTTTTGCCCGAATGAGCTTGGCCGGTTCGGCTGCTATTTTTCTGGTTTGGGCCAGTGATGGCCTGACCAGTTTGGTCCAATGGATCGTTGGTCCAATTTCGTATCTATTCAACCAGTTTTGGGCCTTAGTCGCGATTTTTGGTTCTCGGGTCCAATTTTCGATCTTGGGTCCAATTTTCAAGTTCAATTACCCATTGGGCTAATTGTTTGACTTGAAAATTAATTTCCAAAAATATCATGTTTATTTTAATTAATTTCATTAATTTAATTTTACTTAATTAAAATTAATTTTCCCAAAAATCATTGTGATTTTCCAAATTAATATTTTAAGAAAATTATTTAATCAAATTTTCTAGTTGAACAATTTACACGACTACCCAATTTAATTCCATATTGAATAAATTGAATCAATTAAATTATTTCCAAATTCGTAAAATTTTCTTCTGATTCAAATGTAGCCCGATTGAGCTTTTGTTGAGCTAGCTGAGGGACCAATCATACATATACAATTAGGCTCGACTAATTACAATTATGTCTAGAATCATCATTTCAATAATTAGCAATTTACTTAATCATGGAGTTAGTCCACAAGAAGTATCACAATTGAAAACTCCTTATTGTATACTCTTTATGAAAGCAATTCATCTAACTGCTTTGTCCAATGAACTCGTCAAGTGTGTGTTACCCTCATATGTTATCCTTGATTCATTTGAGTTAAATCTGTTCACTTAATACAATCATATTTTATCTCATTGTCACCATTTTGTCTTCTTAATGATTAATATGGTCACTGTCAACTAATGTTTGTGATAAATTTCTTGTTCGAGAACTAGAAATCCGTGGTCACGTTACATATTTATCAATCCACACAATGTCAATGAGAGGATATCGTTAACTTTTTAATCGAGTTATGAATTCCACTATTGCTAGTACAGTCATGCCATGCACAAGTCATGTACCCAACATATTGGTTATTGGCTTGATCATCTTTAAAGTGTAAGCCGCCACTTATATCAAAGCACATGAGTTATATACGCATGGTCAGTGACTGACTCAAGATTTAGGTAAGTCACACCATAAACGTCACAAGTGAATTAATTCATAAATGGATTCAGAATTAATTCATAAATGTATTCAAAATTAATTTAACTTGGGTCCATTCCAATGTATCATTCTTCTAATGAGTACATCTATGTTTCTACTTGTGGAGTCAATTGCTTCGAGAGACAAGACTAGTCATGTAATATCCTGAATTAGGGGTTACAAATGATTGTAACATCCTAAAAATTAGAGTATCATCTTGTTACTTGTGTTAGCTCGGGTAGGATTGTTTGTGTGCTTAGTATAGTTTTGTGAAGGCTTGGAATAATTAGCTAAGCTAGAATAATTTTTAGTATTGAAAATTTAGTGAAGGAGATTAAGTGAACCTGACACATAAGTTAATTTAAGTGTTAAATTCTAGCACAAGAGGAGTTAGTGGCAAGATGGTTATGGTGCTTGAAGGGTTGCTTGAGGGAAGTGGTTCGAGTAGCATGGGTTGCATTTGGAAGACTTTATTTTTATGTATCCTAACATTAATTGTCGGCCAAGCTCTAATTATGGTAGGTTGGACTTTCAATTTTTATGGCAAGTTGAATAATAGTTTAGGTAAGCTTGATGTTTAGGAAAGAAATCAATTGATTAAAGGTTGATGTGAGAACATAAGGCTTAATGTAAGGTATTTTGTTATGGAAAGTTTTGTGTGGATAGGTTTGACCTTGAAGTCCATGAATTTGGACGGTTTTTGAGCCTGGGGGGGAGTGGCCGAATTTTGTATTGTTGGTTGCTAGTTGGTGCCGAAGTTTCTTTTGGTTAGATGGTCATTTTCGGCTAGTTTGGTAAGCCTTCAATCTTTGTTTTGTGTCATGTTCGAAACCTTCTTGTGTATGCCGAATTCTCCATAGTGCACCAAAGTGAACAAAAACCGAATGTCCTTAGGTGTTTGTTGTTTCTCCTTTTAGGCATTTTGCCGAAACTCATTTGGAACCTCCCTCTCATCTTTTAATTCTTTGTAGCCGAAAAGAACCTCTTTTGGTTCTCATCTTTCTTTCTTTTCTTTTCATATTTGTTAAAACTTACAATTCTTCTTTTACTTTCTTTCTGGCTGAACCTTTTTCTTCCCCATTTTACTTGGTTTTCCTCCCATTATTGCTAAAGCCGAATTCTCTTTCTCTTATTTTGATTTTCTTTGCCACTCACATACTTCATTTCTTTTATCCACATATCATTTACTTTCTTCTTTCAAAACCATAGCCGAAACTTCCCATTTCCTTCTTGATTTGTCTTGGCTGAATATCAACAAGGGTAGGTCTTCATTTGGTTTTCTTCAATTGGTTTTGGAAAGGGGTAAGTATTCATGGCCGTATTTCCTTTGTTTCTTTTCTCTTTTCTATGACGTTTTTCTTGAGGGCAAAGGCCAAATTTTTGGGCAATTGTTGCAAGGTTCTAACTATTCATAGGAACCGATTTTTCTTCTAGACTCTTCGGGATTTTGGAAGCAATCAACTTAGGCCTCAATTCTCTGACAATCGTTTTGGGTAAGCCAATAGGTAAGATTTGGTATTTCGTGCGATAACCCTTCCGGATTTGTTGGTGTGGCCGAATGGCCTTGTTTATAGTTTTGTGGTTTGGCCGAATGTAGGACAAGGTGATCTAGTGCGGTAGATCGGGTCATCGAAAGTTAGTACTTGCGTTAGTGACAAGTGTGTACCTTACACACTTTATAATTCGGTGTATATATATATATTTATAAATATACTAATCATGTTATTAAAGTTGGAAACTATGTGATTTTGATATGATACCGTAAGGGTATAAGTAAGGATTCGGGTAAGTCCGTTTCGATATGTTTTACTATATGATACTTATTACCATGACATGTGATATATATTTCTATATGATACATAATAAAGCATAATGGCATGATTTGCATAATATTTGCATGGTTATGGGTAACATGAGAGGAGGGGGAAGATTTGATATCCGTGTCTTTGGGACACCAGAGGTTTGGCACCTCCAGTGGTTTGGTACCACAATTATTTCGTGTCTTTGGGACACCAGAGGTTTGGCACCTCATAGCGACTTGTCCCAGTGGCTTCGCACCACAGTGGGTTGGCCCCACATTTGATATTACGGGATCGTCGCCAGTGATTTGGTATCACACGTGGGTTGGCCCCACACTTGGATTATTGATATTTCGTGTCTTTGGTTTGGCACCTCATAGCGACTTGTCCCAGTGGCTTCGCACCACAGTGGGTTGGCCCCACATTTAATATTACGGGATTGTCGCCAGTGATTTGGTATCACATGTGGGTTGGCCCCACAACTTGATTATTCGTGACTTTGGGTCACCAGTGGTTTGGCACTACCAGTGGTACCAAACCACACGGGGTAGAAAAGGAGTTATGGATGGCTGGGATTGGGTGCATTGTATATATATATTGCTTGGTTATAAATTGTGTAAGTTTGTTGCATCAACCGGGGGAAGGATTTATGCACTGAGTCTTGGTGACTCACCTTCTCCCTTATCTTTTCAGGTGATTCGTGAATCGCGGATGAGGAGCCGGATGGACTCGAGGAGGCCATGCAATAAAATTTGATTTACACGGATTTTGGTTTGGGTATTATATTTTATTTAAATTTGGTTTTTCATCTTTATTTGGATTTGTAATAAGGCCTTTCAAATTATGTTTTTTTTTTGAATTATTTATATGCTTTGGACTTGTTTTAAACATGGCTAAATAAACTACATGGTTAATTAAATAATATGAGCGCAAAGTTTTCTAAACTACAAAACGCAATGGTTTTCAAAACGTTACCATCGGGTAATATAAATCATTTGATAATATTTAACAACTTAAGTGTTTTTGATAGCTCATATTATTTTCCAAAACTTAAGTTTCCAAATTTCAATTAGAAAGGGTTTTCAAACTAATCACTTGGGTTTCTTTTAAAATTATAAAAGGTTTTCTAATCTATGGATCTGCAACTGGTTTTCTAATCTATGGATCTGCAACTAAGTTTTAAAGAGTTATTTACGGAATTTCAAAGTAAATTATCAGTTTTTAACTTATTATACACATGATTTCTATAAACATAGAACAACAAAGAGTTTTCCACTAAAATTTAATCATTAACTCGATTTTCTTCAAAACGTTTTCCTCTGTGGCATGCCAGATTCAGTCATGGCGTATTGACCGGGTTTGGGGTGTTACAAGTCATACCCCTAATTGGAATTGTAAATGAAATAATAATCCTTCTGAGTCTTTGAATCAAATGTTACTTTGATTCTATTACGATATTACGGACTCGTTTAGATTAGCTACTGAAGTAAGTTGTATTTCTCACAATGAAAGACATAAACTGGTAATAAGTGGTACTATACCAACGTTTACATTGCGAGAAATACAACTTACTTCAGTAGATAATCTAAATGAGTCTGTAATCTCGTAATAGAATCAAAGTAACATTTGATTCAAATACCCAGAAGGACTATTATGTCATTTACAATTCCAATTATGGGTATGACTAGTCTTGTCTATCGGAGCAATTGACTCCACAAGTAGAAACATATATGTACTCATTAGAAGAATAATACATTGGACTAGACCCAAGTTGAATTAATTTTGAATTCATTTATGAATTAATTCACTTGTGATGTTTCTGGTGTGACTTACATAAATCATGAGTTAGTAACTGACCATGCGTATATAATGCATGTGTTTTGATATAAGTGGAGGCTTATACTGTAACACCCCAAACTCAGCCTAAACGTTATGGCCGAATATGGCAATGTCACATGATAGTGCTTTTAGAAATCGTAACTGCATTAAAATAATTTTTAGGTATCCTAGGCTATCGTCAAACGTGTTGTTAATTTATTCATTATCTAGTTTCGAAACTTAATACGTTGCAAAAGCTTTTAAAACAATTTGCAAGGTCGTACGTATTTTGATAAAACCTTTGTTTATTTTGAAAACTCGCATCTTATCCTACTGCTAGCAGAGTATAAAACAATAATCCCAAGTTTTAAACAAAAATTCGAATGGCCTTATTACATAAAATTTACCCCACATATAACCAAATCATAATTAAAAATAAACCGTAAATAAGTGTCCAGAACCGTGGTCATCATCGAGTCTTCCGCTGCACCGATCTGTCTACTGCTGGGGATTACCTGTACAAATTAAACAGAAAAGGGTGAGTTTTTGCAAACTCAGTGTGTAATCCCCATAGAAAACATGCACACAATATCATATCAGAAAACAATCATGCATTCACATTTCGGGTCTGAGCCCATTACAGAAACGGTGTGGACTTTAGCTCACTCAGATACAGAGACAGACATATTATAGGGCTTTGGCCCATTCCAGACAGAATATAAAGAAAACAGAGTCCTACCCACCAGCCTCTACACACCAACACCGTCCAACCCTACACACCATGGGATAAAATCAACCTACCCAGCCCTACACACAATGTTGTACCGAATGCGGCACATAATCAGAGATTTGCAGTTGAGCTGCCAGATAACAGGCTTAAGAGCCTTTCAGATACTTCCTTCAATCATAATCAACCCACCCCGATGCAATGCAACATACAAGAATGACATACTATTATGCAATTAAAACTCATATATATTCTGATCAGCATACATGCTTAGTATAGAAATCAGACAGACGTGTAACACCCTCAAACCCGGCCCATGCGTTTCGACCAGATCTGGTATGCTACGAGTTGTTCATTGAAAACTTCTACTTTTTCGGTTTTGGAAGTCGTAAGTTAATTAGACATTATTTGAGTGAATAAGTGACATTTTAAAAATAAAAATAATAAAACCTTTGACACAATTTCATAAGTTGCAGAACATTAAAACTACTTAATTGAATAAAAACAATGGGGCCTTATTACATAGATAATTCCAAAATAGAAATAAAATAAAACTTAAAGAAAAAGCTGAAATAGTCTATAAAAAGAAAATAATAAAAGCTTAATGGCCCTTTGAGTCCGTCTCGGCTCCCATGTCCACGATCTACTGCTCATCTGGAAGAGTAGAGAAAAAGGAAAGCGTGAGTCACCAAGACTCAGTGTATAAACCTCAAAACACACAACGACTTGAGCCCACAAATACATTATGGGCCCTGGCCCATACATGAAGGCAACAAGCATGATTATATATATATCAAATAGTAAATGATGAATAACCCAGCCCATCCTAGGTTTCCATCCTCTACACACCAACCCGTACCAACCATCACACCTTGGGGATTTCTACAATCAGCCCTCCATCCACTACACACAATAACGACAGCCGTACTGGCTATTCCTGTTATTCAGGAATCTTTAGATGTGGCACAGCCACCGATCACTATGTGACCTAGCATTTATATGTGTGGGATTTCTACCATCGATCACCAAGTGATCTATCATGCACTTCCCCTTCAACATCATAATCCCACCCCATGCATACACATAAAGAAAACATCATACAGGCTTATACATATTTCGATACACATAGAGATTTCTATGTTTACGTACTTGGCATCCATGCCTAACCCTTTTAGGGTTCCATTCGATTGTCTATACAACCTCTTTCCAGCTTTCGTTAGCCCATAACATACATATAGACATACATATAAGATTAATAGTGTGTTAGATATCTACACACCTGATTACTGATAAAATGATGCTTTCTATGTCGACGCTATCCTTAGTCGACACAACTGCTATCTGCCTAAAGTGTTGTTCAGAAGCCGGTCCACAACCAAGTGGCCAATCTCGAATGGCAGATACCGCTCGTTTCTTAAATTTAAGGATTCTCTCCTTTGCCTGATCCATATTTAATTCCATCACAAGTCCTTGTCAAAACTACTATCACAATTTATGATCGTTAGTCCTCATCATAAAGTTAAGATCTTGCATATAATGAGCGAATCTAGTAAAAATCTAGGGGAAATCTTCTTACCTTAAAATCCCGAAATTGGAGACTAACGATTTTCAGCTTTTAGATCTAGACGACCAAGTTTCCTTCAAATCCCGGAATGCTGCCCAACATAGAACCATTAAACTATTAGCTTTTCGGCTTTTGCCTTTCAAGAACCGAAATAGAACATGAGATCTAACAGAATTCGACACTTACCTTAGCACAGGGAATTCGGCTAGCACTTGGAGAGAAGATTCCGCAGTGTCAAAGAAGAAGTTTTAAATGCCGGAAGAATAGAACTAACTTGCAAATGGGATAAATAGAGAAAAACAATGGGGATTTCGGCTTTTTAGAGAAATCGGTTTAAGAGAAAAGGAGAGGTTTCGGCTTTTGAAGAAATTAAAGAATAGAAATTGTAGAGGGAGAGGCTAATAATTTCGGCACAAGAATGAAGAGGAAATCAGGGTTTAAATGCCAGAACCAATGAGATATCCCCCCTTATTTATAGGAATTTTGGCACTTATTGTTTAAAACCGAAAATGCCCTTCCTGATAATTAAAAGTCAAGCTAATAAAAAGGGAAAATTCGGCACCCCTTATCCATGAAGTAGCCGAATTCTTTACTCCTCTAGGTGGTGGATTTTCGGCCATCACCTTGCCTTGCAGATAGCTCCTATCTTTTCTCCTTTTTATCTTTTATGTTATCAATTATAAAATCCATATAAATCCTCCTATTTTTGAGCCTTGTTGCCGTCCACTTCACCTAACCCTAATGCCAAATTTAGCTAACTTAAGTTTAAAGATTTGGGCTCCATAAAACTTAAATTTTGGGCCCCTAACTCGTGTGTGGCGTCACCACTTGCTCTATTTTAAGTGTCGAAAATGGCCCAAAACATGGGCTCCTTGCAGCCAAAACTTGGGCCCCTTTAATTGTTAATGACGCCAACTTCTAATTCCCTTGCAGTGCCACCTTTTGTTGGGCCACAAGCCCACGTTAGTATTTTAAACACAATTACCACCTTTTAACTCTATGATGCCTCATCAAATAATTTAACCAAGGCCTTTGCCTAACCCTGAGCCCAATTTGGACCCCTATCACTTAAATTAACATATTAAACATATCCTTACACTAAAAGCGTAGACCCATTAATTCAGGATGTTACAGTTCTACCCCCTTAAAGAAATTTCGTCCTCAAAATTATCTAATCAGAAAAGATGGGGGTATTGCTGCCGCATTGCTTCCTCGGGTTCCCACGTAGCCTCCTCAGAACTATGATTCCTCCACAGCACATTAACCAATGGAATCATTTTCCTTCGCAACACCTTGACATCACGATCCAGAATTTCCACTGGTTCCTCTTCGAAGGATAGATCAGGTCTTACCTCAATTTCCTCCACAGGCACAACATGAGATGGATCCGAATGGTAACATCTTAGCATGGAGATGTGAAACACATCGTGAATTTGACTTAACTCCGGATGGTAAGCTACTGGTCCTACTCGCTTCAACACCCGATATGGTCCGATAAATCTGGGACTTAATTTACCCTTTCGACCAAACCTTAGTACCTTTTCCCACGGCGATACCTTTAGGAATACTTTATCACCCACTGCAAACTCTATGTCTTTACGCTTTAAATCAGCATAGGACTTTTGTCTGTCCGATGCCTCTTTCAGTCGAACCCGAATCAACTCAACCTTCTCTTCTGTCTTGGTCACCAACTCCGGACCCAAAATCCGACGTTCCCTTAATTCCGTCCAACAGGTAGGAGTACGACACCTCCGCCCGTACAAAGCTTCGTAGGGCGCCATCTGAACACTTGACTGGTAGCTGTTGTTGTAAGCAAACTTTGCTAACGGTAAGAACTCTTCCCAACTACCTCTGAAATCAATGACACATCCTCTCAACATGTCCTCTAAGACCTGGATCACCCGCTCAGACTGTCCATCGGTCTGAGGATGAAACGTTGTACTAAAATCCAACTTCGTACCCAACGCTTGGTGCAATGCCTTCCAAAATCGTGAGGTGAACCTAGGGTCCCTATCTGATATTATCAAAACTGGTACTCCATGGAACCTTACCACCTCTGCTATGTATAACTTGGCTAACTTCTGCAAGGAGTAGTCAACACGTACAGGTATGAAGTGTGTAGACTTCGTCAAGCGATCAACAACTACCCAAATCGCATCTTTCTTAGTGGGTGTGAAGGGAAGCCCACTAACAAAGTCCATGGTGATTCTTTCCCACTTCCATTATGGAATCTTCACTGGCTGCAATAGTCCTGATGGTAACTGATGTTCCGCCTTGACCTGCTGACAGGTCAAACACTTACTCACCAACTCGGTTACCTCTTGCTTCAACCCCGGCCACCAGAACTGATCTCGCAAATCCTGAAACATCTTACTTCCTCCAGGGTGCATTGCGTATGCAATACCATGCGCCTTATTCAAAATCCTATGCCTCAGCTCCAGATCTTTTGGCATGCAAACTCTCCCTCGAAAACATAACAATCCTTCCTTATTCATACTGAATTCCACTAGCCCATCCTTTGAGATTAGCTGTAATTTCCTCTTTAGCAACTCATCGGTCTGTTGCCTCTCCTTCACCTGGCTAACCCAAGAGGGTTTCACTTGAAGTTTAGCTAATAAACTTCCATCCTCATACAAACTAAGGTGAGCAAACACTGCTCTTAAGTCAGAGACTACTTTACGACTTAGAGCATCCGCCACTACATTAGCCTTACCCGGGTGATACTCGATCGAGCAGTCGTAATCCTTTAACAACTCGATCCACCTTCTCTGTCGTAGATTTAACTCTCTCTGAGTCAAGAGGTACTTTAAGCTCTTATGATCTGTGTAAATGACATATTTCTCCCTGTACAGATAATGCCTCCAAATTTTTAAGGCAAACACTACTACCGCCAATTCCAAGTCATGGGTCGGATAATTCGATTCGTGCGGTCTTAACTGTCGAGAAGCATATGCAACCACCTTTCCATCTTCCATCAACACACATCCTAATCCTGTGTGTGACGTATCACAATAAATTACGAACTTCTTCCCCTCCTCCGGCTGAATTAACACCAGAGCCTCTGTCAGAATCCTCTTTAACTTTTTGAAACTCTTCTGCTGCTTATTAGACCAACCAAACGAAACTTCTTTCCGTAGCAACTTAGTCAACGGTGCTGAAACTGAAGAAAATCCTTCAACAAACCTTCGATAATACCCAGCTAAACTGAAAAAACTCCTAATTTCAGCCACAGACCTAGGTGGCTTCCAATCCAACACCGCTTCAATCTTTCGAGGGTCAACCCTAATCCCTTCTACCGAGACAACGTACCCTAGAAATGAAACTTCCCTTAGCCAAAATTCACACTTACTGAATTTGGCATGCAACTGCTTCTCCCTTAGAATCTGCAAAACTATTCGCAGGTGAGCATCATGCTCCTCCTCCGACTTCAAATAGACCAAGATATCATCTATAAACACCACGACACACCGGTCTAGGTAGGGCTGGAACACTCGGTTCATCATGTCCATGAATGTTGCTGGCGCATTGGTCAATCCAAACGGCATCACCATAAACTCATAATGACCATACCGAGTCCTAAAAGCCATCTTATGAATATCCGCCTCCTTGACCCTAAGCTGATGGTACCCTGACCTCAGATCTATATTTGAAAAGACTGATGCCCCATTCAACTGATCGAACAAGTCATCAATCCTTGGCAACGGATACTTGTTCTTGATTGTTAGCTTATTCAACTGGTGATAAACAATGCACATACGCATTGATCCATCTTTCTTCTTAACAAATAACACCGGCGCTTCCCAAGGCGACACACTTGGTCGAATAAACCCTCTATCCAACAACTCCTGTATCTGCGCTTTCAATTCCACCAACTGCTTTGGCGCCATCCTATAGATACTGGCGTTGTTCCCGAAAGAAGATCGATTCTGAACTCCACTTCACGATCCGGGGGTAATCCCGGAAGCTCTTCTGGGAAAACATCAGGAAATTCCCTCATCATCCTAATGTCCCCAACAGTTAGTTCCTTGGCTTCTAGAGCTCGAACAAACATTAAAATTGCCTCACATCCTTTTCTCACCATCCTTTCTGTTCTTAAGGCAGACACCACATTTGACAAACAGTTCCCCCTTTCACCTATCACCAACACTTCGCCACTTTACCAATAGACTCCTTGTACTCATTCTACCGATTCACGTTTATCTGATTAGAAATTTTATGAATTATTAATTTTCTTCCACTGATTAACCACGAACAGTTTTATGAATAGTAGTTTTAAGAGTAGTTCTTTCGAATTCGCAATTATATCTACGATTCAGTCTCAAGTCTGCATCTCCTAGTTCTAGGAAGCACATACATTCAATCATCAAACATCAACATCCAAGTAGCATCCATGAACTCACATCCATCACATAAGGGTATTTTTTGTCGTTTCACTACCCAAGGGTTTTTTCGTAATTTTATCTTACAGGGTTTTTTTCGTAATTCCTCAAAATAGGGTATCTTGGTGATTTTTCGAAATAGAGGTATTTATTTTTTTCTATAAAGCAGGGGTATTTTGGGAAATTTTTTTTTTGAAATAGAGATATTTGGATGGTGTTTTATTATTATTACAGGGATACTTTAGAAGATTTATTTTTGCAAACCGGGTACTCTTGTAGACCTAGGGATTTTCAAGTAAATTTGCAAAACTTAGGTATTTTGGTAAAGTTTTTTTTTCTTTCCAACCGGGGGTGTTTCAGTAATTTCATAAATTTTCCATAATTTTTGCAAATCCAGGGTATTCTAGGGAATTTTCACAAATCAAGGGTATTTTGGAAATTTTACAAAACTTGGGGGTCTTTTTTTTTTTAAATGGAGTGGCTGGTCCCTTTCGAGTTTTAATTATAAAGTTTGGCCCATCAACAAGTCCTCGTAGCTAAGGTGAACAGTCACTACGCACCAGGTAGGATTCTAGCGAAGAGGAGGCGAGTCACTAGGACTGCTTAAGTACCAAGCTCTTCCTATTGACTCGTTCACGGGTTTGTTTAGTTGGATTAAATCTTATGGAATTGAAGAGTTGTTTATCTAAGCCTAAGGTCCATTAATACTGTCATGCTAATCTACGTCCCTCAAGCCCATTAAGCCCACATATATATCACAACAAGAGTTTAGAATTCTCTCCTGCGGGGATTGGGTGCCGGTAGACTCGAAGGCCATAACTTCAACCAATACATTTTTTTCTTTCCCAAATTCACATCAAATTTTCAAAACACTAATAGACCCATTTCACAGCCTGAGTTTTGAACTGGGCTTTGATACCAATTTGTAACACCCCCAAACCTGGCCCATGCGTTTCGACCAGATCTTGTATGCTATGAGTTGTACATTGAAAACTTCTACTTTGTCGGTTTTGGAAGTCGTAAGTTAATTAGACATTATTTGAGTGACTAAGTGACATTTTAAAAATAAAACCTTTGACACAACTTCATAAGTTCCAGAACGTTAAAACTACTTAATTGAATAAAAACTATGGGGCCTTATTACATAGATAATTCCAAAATAGAAATAAAATAAAACTTAAAGAAAAAGCTGAAATAGTCTATAAAAAGAAAATAATAAAAGCTTGATGGCCCCTCGAGTCCGTCTCGGCTCCCATGTCTACGATCTACTGCTCATCTGGAAGAGTAGAGAAAAAGGAAAGCGTGAGTCACCAAGACTCAGTGTATGAACCTCAAAACACACAACGACCTGAGCCCACAAACACATTATGGGCCCTGGCCTATACATGAAGGCAACAATCATGATTATATATATCAAATAGTAAATGATGAATAACCCAACCCATCCTAGGTTTCCATCCTCTACACACCAACTCGTACCAACCATCACACCTTGGGGATTTCTACAATCAACCCTCCATCCACTACACACCATAATGACAGCCGTACTGCTTATTCCTGTTATTCAAGTATCTTTAGATGTGGCACAGCCACCGATCACTATGTGACCTAGCATTTATATGTGTGGGATTTCTACCACCGATCACCAAGTGATCTATCATGCACTTCCCCTTTAACATCATAATCCCACCCCATGCATACACATAAAGAAAACATCATACAGGCTTATACATATTTCGATACACATAGAGATTTCTATGTTTACGTACCTGGCATCCATGCCTAGCCCTTTTAGGGTCCCATTCGACTGTCTATACAGTCTCTTTCCGGCTTTTGTTAGCCCATAACATACATATAGACATACATACAGGATTAATAGTGTGTTAGAGATCTACACACCTGATTACTGATAAAACGATGCTTTTTATGTCGACGCTATCCTTAGTCGACACAACTGCTATCTGCCTAAGGTGTTGTTTAGAAGCCGGTCCATAACCAAGTGGCCAGTCTCGAACGGCAGATACCGCTCGTTTCTTAAATTTAGGGATTCTCTCTTTTGCCTGATCCATATTTAATTCCATCACAAGTCCTTGTCAGAACTACTATCATAATTTATGATCGTTAATCCTCATCATAAAGTTAAGATCTTGCATATAATGAGCGAATCTAGTAAAAATCTAGGGGAAATCTTCTTACCTTAAAAATCCCGAAATTGGAGACTAACGATTTTTGGCTTTTAGATCTAGACGACCAAGTTTCCTTCAAATCCCGGAATGCCGCCCAACATAGAACTATTAAACTATTAGCTTTTCAAATTTTTCCTTTCAAGAACCGAAATAGAACATGAGATCTAACAGAAGTCGACACTTAGCTTAGCACAGGGAATTCGGCTAGCACTTGGAGAGAAGATTCGGCAATGTCAAAGAAGAAGTTTTAAATGCCGAAAGAATAGAACTAACTCACAAATGGGATGAATAGAGAAAAACGATGGGGATTTTGACTTTTTAGAGAAATCGGCTCAAAAGAAAAGGAGAGGTTTCGGCTTCTGAAGAAATTAAAGAATAGAAATTGTAGAGGGAGAGGCTAAGAATTTCGGCACAAGAATGAAAAGGAAATTAGGGTTTAAATGCCAGAATCAATGAGATATCCCCCTTATTTATAGGAATTTCGGCACCTATTGTTTAAAACCAAAAACGCCCTTCCTGATAAATGCCAGAATCAATGAGATATCCCCTCTATTTATAGGAATTTCGGCACCTATTGTTTAAAATCGAAAATGCCCTTCCTGATAACTAAAAGTCAAGCTAATAAAAAGGGAAAATTTGGCACCCCTTATCCATGAAGTAGCCGAATTCTTTACTCCTCTAGGTGGTGGATTTTCGGCCATCTCCTTGCCTTGTAGATAGCTCCTATCTTTTCTCCTTTTTATCTTCTATATTATCAATTATAAAATCCATATAAATCCTCCTATTTTTGAGCCTTGTTGCCGTCCACTTCACCTAACCCTAATACCGAGTTTAGCTAACTTAAGTTAAAAGATTTGGGCTCCATAAAACTTAAATTTTGGGCCCCTAACTCCTTGTGTGTGGCGTCACCACTTGCTCTATTTTAAGTGCCGAAAATGGCCCAAAACATGGGCTCCTTGCGGCCAAAACTTGGGCCCCTTTAATTGTTAATTACGCCACCTTCTAATTCCCTTGCAGTGCCACCTTTTGTTGGGCCACAAGCCCACGTTAGTATTTTAAACACAATTACCACCTTTTAACTCTATGATGCCTCATCAAATAATTTAACTAAGGCCTTTGCCTAATCCTGAGCCCAATTTGGACCCCTATCACTTAAATTAACATATTAAACATATCCTTACACTAAACGCATAGACCCATTAATTCAGGATGTTACAAGACAGATCATTCATTTGGGGGTCTAAGTATTTCTTACCGACCCTACGCTAGGTCCACAGTCGACTTGGGTGACCCGTGCAACCTTACAGAGTTTTCAGAAAAATGGGCTCACATGCCCATGTGGCTGCCAGTGTGGCCCACACGGCCCAATTGGTCGAGCCCGTGTATTGCAAACGGCTTGCACGGTCGGGCTCATCGATCACACGGCTGTGTGGTAACTTGTAGTCTTACACACGTCCTACCACACGGGCGACCATACGCCCGTGTGGTGTCGATAGGAAGGTTTTTGGCTTTCGCTGAAACCTCGTTTTCTACGTTTTCGGGTACACACCTGGTCCGACTTTGACGTGTAATCACTCCGGAACACAGTGAAACCTAAAATCAACAATCCAAGGCCCAATTTCAGTCATTTAAATCGATAATAAACCGAATCAATATGAATAAACAATTCCTAAATCTTACCGCTGACCCTTACCTTAGCGAACATCGACGAATCCGCACCTTGTTGGCATCGACTGTAAAACCACAGCCTCTTAAGGACCTCCTAAACATCACATAAAACCCTTCTTTACTAATTAATCATGAGGAACAGTTAAGAATGATTGAAACCATCACTTACCAAATACGCGAAGAAAGCATTGTGCAAGCAAGAAGCAAAATAAAAATCAAAAAGAAAGTGGAGGAAAAAGGGAAGAAAACAACAGCAAGGATTTTGGGGAAAATAAAGAAAATGGCAGGAAAAGAGAAGAGAGAGAAAGCCATATTTTTGCCCAATTGAACCTCTGATCAGATTTTGATAACTTTCCCCCTCTCAACTACTTAATTCTCTCCTTTAAACACTCCGCCATCAGTGTTTAACTAAAACTCAAACTTTTACACAACATTAGCAGTAAAATAGTTCCCTTGCTCGCACAGAGATTCGAACACAAGACCTCCACCACAATAACACACCACTTAACCACCAGACCAGCAGGCCCATTCTGTTAGTTACCTACACACTTTAACTTATAAGTCTACCAACCAGAGTTTGGGCTTTACTCATAAAAATACCAAAATTTACCCAAGTTGAGACTTGAACTTGGGACCTCCCACACACACCTAGAAGACATAACCACTGAAGTAGACATTTATACATGTTAAAATTACAAGAGCCAAATTTAAAGAAAAACAGGGCGTTACATATACTGTAAAAATGATCAAGCCGATAACCAGTATGTTGGATACATGACTTGTGTATGACATGACTTTACTAGCAATAGTGGAATTCATAGCTCGATTGAAGAGTTAATGATATCCTCTCATTGACATTGTGTGGGTTGATAAATATGGAACGTGACCATAGGTTGTTTGTTCTCGAACGAGCAAATTTATCACAATGATTAGTTGACAGTGACCATATAAATAATTAAGAAGACATAATAGTGACAATGAGATAAAATAAGATTGTATTGAGTGAATGAATTTAACTCAAAGGAATCAAGGATACCATATGAGGGTAACGCACACATGATAAGTTCATTGGACAAAGTAAGGAGTTTGCTTTCGTAAAGAGTATACAGTAAGGAGTTTGCAATCATGATACTTCTTGTGAACAGAATCCATGATTAAGTAAATTACGAATTATCAGAATGATGTTTCTGGACATAATTGCAATTACTCGGGCCTAATTGTATATGGATGATTGGTCCCTCCGCTAGCTCCAAAAAAAGCTCAATCGGACTACATTTGAATCATAAGAAATTTCTACGACTTTGGAAATAATTTAATTGAGTCGATTTATTTGATGTGGAATTAAATTAGACGTTTGTGAGAATTGCTCAATTAGAAAATGTGGTTAAAGAACTTTCTTGAAAAATTTAATTTGAAAAATCTCAGCGATTTTTGGGAAAATTAATTTTGATAAAGTAAAATTAAATTAATCAAATTAATTAAAATAAATATGATATTTTTGGAAATTAATTTTTAAGAAGAAAATTGGCTTAATGGGTAATTGAACTTGAAAATTGGACCTGAGATCGATAATTGGACCCAAAAACCAAAAACTTAGACCAAGACCCAAAACTGGTTCAATAGGGCCCGATGTATGAAACTGGACTGACGATCAAACCGGTGGCTGGATCAGATTAGTCAGGCCTTCACTGGCCTAGACTGAACTGATAGCAACTGAAATGGCTATCGCACTTGCCAAGCATGCGAATACCTCATGTAACACCCCAAACTCAGCCTAGAAGTTAGGCCCGAATCCGGCTTGTCCCATTGAAGTGTTTTTGCGAAAAACCTTGTTTTCATTGAAAACCCTTCTTAAAGAATTTTCATTAAAAACCCAACTCATAGTTTTCTTCCAAAACTAAGTGTATTAGGAAATCTATCTTTTCGATTGTAAGTTAACAATTATTTAAAAACAAAACTTTCTACCTGTGGAAGCTTAATTTTGAATAAAACACTTGTTTTTAGAAAAATTTGATATAAATGTTAAAAGAAATAAGTAAAACATTCAATGTAAAGTGAAGCAAAGGGAAAACCTTATTACAATCCAACTTAAAATGATCAAAGTACTTAAAACTATAAAGAAAATCAAGTAAAATGAAACATCTTGCTAGCTGGCCACCTTTGAGTCCCTCCATTCGTCGAACCGTCTACTAAAGATCTCCTGAGAAAAATAAAAAAAGGGGTGAGTTTCGAAACTCAGTGTGTACAACCCTCAGCGAACAAATAGCATACAAGCAATCAATTGGGCCTAAGCCTTTTTCATAATAATAACATAGCAACATCATACATGCAATGCTGTGCAACCTTCCCCAAATAATCCATCCGTTACACATCATCTCCGTCCCTCGATACACATCATGTGGGGATGTCTACATTAACCCAACCATTCGGTACACATCAATGGCAGCTCGGTTGCGGTACTACCTACGTTGCAGCAAAGCTGCTAATGGGCTTAAAAGCCATCGGTGGATCCACCGTCGTCAAGCAACCATGCGATCCTCATATACTTCCTCCGTTCCATAATTCCCACCCATATGCAACCTAGGCAGTATATCATATGAATGCAGCATGTAACATCCACAAATCCTAAGTTTAACACATAGGGGTATTTTAGTCTTTCTCGCCTTTAGGGGCATTTCGGTCATTTTTAAGTATTATGGATTTAGTACTTACTTGGGTCCATTGATAAATCCCTGTTGGCCAAAGTGAATAGGTACTATGCACCAGGTAGAATTCCAGAGAAGAGGAGGTGGGTCATTGAGACCACTTAAGTACCAAGCTCTCTCTAGATCCGATCTTAGACGTGCATATACCCATTACCACACTTCAACCTTATGACTTATCCATGGTTTCTATTATGTGTTTAAGTTTTATGTATGTTTTAGCAGTTATTAGATACTAAGAACAAACCCATATACAAAGCCCAAATAAGCCTACATACATCCAAACGGGCCACTAAGCCCAATCTCATTCATATGGCCCAAATCATATTCATATGGCCCATTAGGCCCAAATCATTTCCAGATCATGTAACATGCATGACTAACTCAATTTATATAACCAAATCAAACAATTCCACAAAACTTAGCCTCAGGACCCACCGGGCCCATTTAGCCACTTTCGACTTTTCGGCTTTCCGGCATTGCCGACATCATGTGTGTGTAGTGTTTGTACACACCTAGTAATAACGCGTGCTGCGATTTCCTCTTAGTCACAAACCTACATTCGATATTACTTAACAATTAATCATAGGCTAAATACAAACTTTATAAAAAATCGATGCCTCACCGTAACTTTACCGTGTACGACAAGCCTTAGTAGCTCCTTTCTTTAACACCAACCACAATTAGACCCTAGATCTGTACCAACTTAATCATTAGAGCCTAAGTAATAGATGAAATGCATCCAACACAAGTCACCCTCAAAACTTATACGACCATTCGGCCAACCCTTAAACCGAAGTAAAGAACACTTACCCAAAACCCAAAATACAACAAAAGTGAAATGGTAACGACCTTGGAGGGAAGAGATCGATGCTAAATCCCAAGAATCAATTGGCCAAAGCTGAAGAAAAAACACAGAGAAGATTCGGCCAAGGTGTATTCGACCTAAAAATCAGAGTGGTGCAAAGGGATATTTGGCACCTAAATGAAAGGTAAAGGAAGAAGATGAAATCGCAAAAATCAAAGAAGATCCTTGAGGGAGAATGAAGGCTATTCGATTTGTCAAGGAAGAAGAGAAGAGTCGGCTAAGAAGCAAGAATAAAGGTTTAGAAGGTAGGAGAAGAGTGAAGAATCGGCAACAAGGCAAGGTATTTTCGACTGTGGAAAAATAAGGTTTCGACAAGGAAAAAAAAGAATGGAAAATTCGGCATTACCTAGGACCCCAGATTTGGCACACACACATTTATATAGCCTATAGCCGAAACTTAGCCACACCTAAAGTCCAATTCAGGACCACTTCATCCATTGCTCATCTCCTAATTTTTCTCCATGATATCTCCCTTATCCTTCTCCTAAATTCTCTTCACTAATCACTTCTCCTTAGAGTCCCTCTGCACGTCACTTCCAACCTTCTAGAAGCCTAAAATTAAACTCCAAAATAAAACTAAGCTAGCATTCGAACCTCATACCTCCCTACATGTATATGTCGCCACCTCCCTACACCCTAGTGGTGTCACTTAGCCACTTCACCACAGGCTTCTTTGTGCCATTTTCTGTAACATCCTCAAAAGGGCCTATGCATTTTCAGTTAATTGTAAGAAATAACAAGTCTTAAGCATAATGAATAAATTTTTGATATTTTTGGATACTCAGAAATGCACGAAAATGAATGGAAATGAACATTTTTGGCAACCTGGAAATGCATTAGGACAGGAACATTTTAGGAAACCTAGAAATGTAAGGAAATGGTTCAAAAATGGAAAGTACACATTTTTGGAAATCTGAACATTTTGGAAACTGAACATTTTTGGAAACCTGAACATTTTGGAAACTGAACATTTTAGGAAACCTGAACATTTTTGGAAACTTGGAATGTAAGAAAAATGGCAAGTTACAGAGCTGATCGAAAATTTTAGGAAACTTAGAAATGACCCCGAAATGATGAGTTTTAAAGTTTAAAATAGGAAATAAAGGCAAGAGGGCCTTAAAAGAAAAAGTTGGTAGAATTTGACACACAAACGGGCTAGGAAAAGTGGCCTGAAGATGGCACTTAGGGCCTATTGAAATGGCGCCATGTGCAAGCGGCATGGGCCTGAGTTCGAGTCACTTGGGAAGCAAATAAAATAAGTTTTATTTTTGCTTCTAGAGACACCAAGTGGACGGCACAAGCATTCTAGAATGGGGTGTTTTATTTCCATTAATATTGCTTAATTAAGTGATAAATAAAAGCTTTTTAATTTGGATTATTTGGAAGAGATAATAAGTATTTTTCTCTAGTTTATTTGAAATAAAATAGATGATGGAAGAGTGGTGGCCAAGTCTAGGACTCTTGGCTTGTTAAATTCGGCTAAAGAGGAGAGTTTAAGGATTTTCTCTCATCTCTTCCAAGTGTGTGCCAAATTTTCATAGTTCTCCTCTCTCTCTCAGAAATTTCTTTAAGCAAAAATCCCTTTCTCTTCTTCTATTTTCTTCTCCGATTCTTTCCACAAAGCCGAATCCTTGTTGATTCTAAGTAAAGGAGCAATCAACCACAACATCAAAAGGGTTTCCCCATTATTGAATAGAAGGATCAAGGATCTAAGGTAAGAGGAATGAATATTTGGTTAAAGGTTATGATTCACATTTTCAAAGTTAGATTTAATCTAACACAAAGTTATAGGGATTTTGACAAGCATATAAAGGAATCCTCTTGATTTGGAATTTGTAAGGTAAGTGATATTCGGCCAAGGCTTGTTTTTTTAATATTTAGGATTATTTCCCATTATTTCAAAAGCCGAAAACTCACATGGTTACATGATCTAGTGTTAGCCGATTTCAAGGAAAAAGAATGCTAGCAAATTTTTGGGATTTGATCATCTAATTCGGCAACAAGGTTAGTAATACAAATCCTACCAGGATTTGGTTTTTAAGCCAAATAAGGTTATTAATGTGTCTTTTATAATGGCCGAATATAGGCAACAGCAGATCTAAACTTTAGATCAGGATTTTTGAGATCTCAAGGAGCCTATTAAGCAAATCAGGTGTGTAATCACACTAACTTTCAATATATATATTATGGCAATAACTGTTTTAATATATGAATGTGTATAAGAATGAGAATGTGGCTAAGTACCACAAATATGGCAAAAAGTACCCAGGTACGTATTCCTACTCTTGATAGGATTATGAATGTGTTATATTCTGAAAAGTGACATGAATGTGAATTTAAGTATGATATGAATGATATGTAATAATTGGGGCATTTGGGATATATGTGAAGGGAGAAAGTGAAGGTGATGACTACGGTGTCACCAACGAAGGTGCTAACTTCGGTCTCACCAAGGAAATATGGTGGCTACGGTCCCATTAATTGAATATGGTAACTTCGGTTACATTATCTGAATATAGTGTCTAAAGACACAACGTAAGTGGGCGATGAGCACGTTTGATCTGCAGCTGATCGCTTCGATGGTGTGTAGCGGATGGAGGGTCGACTTAGTAGTCCCCACGGTGTACAGGTTGGTATGGGTGGTGTGTAGCGGATGGACAAATAAGCTTGGGTTTGGGTTGCATCATCCTTTATTTTGTATGAACATGAAATAGATATGACTTGTATGCCTGATTTGTTGAAAATTAGTACTGTGTACACATTGAGTCTGTGGACTCACCCCGTTGGGGAAATATTTTTCAGGTGATGAGCAGTAATGGATCGGGTCGGCAGGAGCTAAAGGTGGCCATGCAACACTTGAAGAATTTATTAGAATTTGGACTCTATTTAAATTTAGTACTTTAAAATTTTATCTTGGGTTTGAATGATGTAATAAGGCCATAAGGTCCAGTTGGATTTTCTTTACTTCTGCTTATTTTTATTTGATTATGATACACCTTATTTTTGATTAAAGTTAAGTAAATTATTTCCTTTAAAATAATAAACCCTAAAATTATTTTGTCACCTTATTTAAGTTGGATTTTCAAAATTTATTAAATGGGTTCGAATTTAAGCTCAACCCAAAACGAATTTTTCTTAATTACACAAATTTTCTCTAAGTTAATCAGGACATTGAAAATCGATTTACTTAAGGAACATACTGAGATCCGGTTGTGCTCATGGTAGGGTGTGGGGGTGTTTCAACTTAGTATCGAGCCCGATTTTAAACTCTCGGCCTGTGGGCTAAGGCCCGAAACGTTTTTAATTCGAGCCCAAATGACTTTCTTTGAAATAAAGCAGGTATTCTGGCATGGCACCTAAGTCTCCGACCCGTAGTCCACCAGGTAAGTACCCCTAACTCTATATGTGATTATGTGATTTATATAGGGGTAGAAAAGGTATGGAACGTAGAATAGTGTGATAGGAATTTGAACCACAGGATTAGGCTACTCAAACACATGAAACTCATAAGACTTAATGAACTGAACAAACCTATGGCTAAGTCACTGAGCTAGGGTGTGGTAACCCCTGTGCGCATGCCTAGGATTGGATCCGGAAGAGCCTGGTATTTAAGCAGTCCTAGTGACTCACCTCCTCTTCGCAGGTATCCTACCTGGTGCGTAGCTTCGGTTCACCTTAACTCAGAGGGCTCAGTGGTGTGGCAACCTCTCATGACGCATGTCTAGGAATGGTTTCGATGGGAGCTTGGTATTTAAGCGATCCGTGTGACTCACCTCCTCTCCATTCGAAATCTCGCTGGTGCGTAGCTTTGGTTCCCCGACCAAAAGAGGCTAGGACATAGGCTAAACATAATGACTAAAACCCGAAAGGGAACGAGCCATGTTTTTTTTTTTTAAAAAAGAACAAAACAACAAACCCTAGGTTTCAAAACTCTTAAAATTACTTTACTAAATTTTCGAAAACCATCTTTACAAAATTTTTCTGAAAAAAAAATTTCTAATTTGTGAAAATTACAAAAATGCCCTTAGTGGCAAAATTACCAAAATGCCCTAGATCCACAAAATGTCAAACTTTTCAATGGTTTTGTCAAAACTCCATTATTTTATAATGTTCATAAACCCTAACGTGCAAACCATCAAAAATACCCTGATTTTGGAAAAATTACAAAATTGCCCCTAACTCGCAAAATTACCAAAATGACCCTGATTTTCAAATTTTTGCAACATCACCATTTGAAAGGTTAAACTCTCAAAAAGAACCCACAAAATTTTACAACTTTTGAAATATCCCTGATTTGTTAGTTTCTCCAAATATACCTCAGTTTGTGAAAAATTACCAAAATACCCCTGAGATCGAAAATTTCCGAAATACCCCCGGATTTTAAAATTTTTCCAAATTACCCCAAAACTTTGAAGTTTTCAAAACGCTTTTTGACAAAAGCACCAAGGAACGCTTTCCCTGAAAAATTACGAAAATACCCCTGTATGACAAAATTACGAAAATACCCCTGGGTAGTGAAAAACAACAATAATGAAAATTTCAACGTTTCTCTGAATGAACGAAAGTTCATAATTGTTTGGTGGATGGATGAATGAATGAAAGACTGTGTGCTGTATGAATACGAAAGAACCATTCTTAAATTCTTCTTCATAAAACATCTTCGCGGGTAATAAGTGAAACAAGAATACTAATTCATAAAACTTCTTAATCAGATCTCGACGATAGAAAATGAGCTCTAGAGGACGTGGTCGTCGTGGAAGAGGTAGAGGAAGAATGATCGCGTGTCGAGAACCCGTTAGGTCGGGTCAAAGTTCGACAACGAGATACCGTGCCACCGCCACCCCCCCCATTTGTGGGTGCAAGCGCAAGCTCGAGACGGGGAAGATGCTTTGTGTCGCAGGTGTCCGCGAGTTTTGGAATTGGTAGCTGGTGCGGGAGGAAATTCAGAACCCGTAAGTTCGTGCTCGAACGGCTCCGAGCTAATGGAGCCGAGATGTTTCGTGGAGTGTCTGGAGTAGCACCCAGTACAGCTGAGTACTGGTTGGAAGCAATGGAGCGTATCATGGATGAGCTCGACTTGACCCACGAGGAGAAGTTGAAAGGGATGGTGTGCTTTGTTACGATGAAGCGTATCGGTGGTGGTTAATCGATTCGGGATGGTGCTACATTTGCGCAGATTTGACACGGGAATATGTTAAAGAAGCATTTCAGAAAAAGTATGTGGGAACCAGGTATACAGATGAACAAAGAAAGGCTTTTCTGGGATTAGTACAAAGAAGTAAGTCCGTCGCAGAATATGAGGCGGAATTTCTGAGGTTGAGCCGTTATGCTCGAGGTGTAGTGGCAACTGAGCATGAACGCTGTGTCCGTTTTGAGGATGGACTGAGGGACGATCTGAGACTGTTGATAGCACCGCATCAGGAGCGGGAATTCTCTGCTTTGGTGGAAAAGGCCAAGGTGGCTGAGGGTATTAAGGATGCTACCAAGCAGGCTATGGATAGGAATAAGCCCAAAAGAGGTTTTGGGCCAGCTGGAAAGAGTCACAAGAGGCCTAGAGTTGACGGGCCACAAAATCAACAAGCTGGTACGGGCTGGCAGAATCGCCCTTGTGAGCATTGTGGAAAGAGGCATTTGGGAGAATGTTGAAAAAAGACGAGACGATGTCTCAAGTGTGGGTCTAAGGACCATATGCTTAAGGATTGCCCCAAGCTACTAGATGAGAGCCAACCGGTAGCTCAAAATGCTAACCAGGCTGGTAGAGGCGGACAGCAGCCTCAAAGGGGTCGTGGTTCGGCAAACAGAGGTAATGGCAGAGGTCGTGGGGCACAGGGTCGAGGTGCTGCTAATGCTGAAGTAAGGCAACCGGGTTTGGTTTATGCGGTTCACCGGAGGGAAGATGGAGACGCGCCGGATGTTATAACCGGTACGTTCTTTATTCATGATAAACCTTATTTTGCTCTGATTGATGTGGGCTCGACCCATTCCTATATTGCATGTAGCATAATGGAAACACTAGGCCTAGACTCAGAACTCTCTGATAGACAGATGACTGTAGTAAGCCCATTAGGCCAAACCATAATGGTAGACAAGATCTTTCGGAATGTACCCCTAGAGATTCAGGGAGTGAACTTTTGGGCGGACTTAATGGAATTACCCTTTGGAGAATTTGAGCTTATACTTGGAATGGATTGGCTAGTAGAACATCGAGCCGTGTTGGATTGTGCGGCTAAATGTATGGAACTAAGAACCCCCGAGGATGAGGTAGTAGTGATGATCGGAGAAAAGAGGAACTACTTGTCTAACGTGGTTTCGGCGCTGAAGGCCGAGAAGATGGTTAAGAAGGGGTGTAAGGCGTTCTTAGCCTTCGTAAGTGCGTTGGAAGGAAAAGATGAAGGTGTCAATGGAGTTAGGACGGTAAGGGACTTTGTAGATGTGTTCCCTGATGAATTACCAGGAATACCCCCAGATAGGGAGGTGGAATTTGGAATAGATTTGTTACCGGAAACAGCTCCTATGTCAATCGCTCCATATCGAATAGTGCCAAAGGAGTTAGTGGAGCTCAAGGTTCAAATCCAAGAGTTGTTGGATCGTGGGTTTATTCGACCCAGTGTGTCTCCATGGGGAGCACCGGTCCTATTTTTGAAGAAAAAGGACGGAACTATGCGTATGTGCATAGATTATCGTCAGTTGAATAAGCTGACCATCAAGAACAAGTATCCTTTGCCAAGGATAGACGACTTGTTCGATCAGCTGAAAGGGGCAGCTGTGTTCTCGAAGATAGACTTAAGGTCAGGATATCACCAGTTGAAGGTGAAGGAGGTTGACATCCATAAGACCGCTTTTAGGACAAGGTATGGCCATTTTGAGTTTGTGGTGATGCCGTTTGGTTTAACGAACGCTCCAGCCGCGTTCATGGACATGATGAATCGGGTTTATCAACCCTACCTGGATAGGTTCGTCGTTGTATTCATCGACGATATTTTGGTGTACCCAAAGTCAGAAGAGGAGCATGATGAGCATCTCCGAGTTGTGTTGGAAGTGTTAAGGGAGAAGAAGCTCTATGCCAAATTCAGCAAGTGTGAATTTTGGCTTAAGGAGGTGGCATTCTTAGGACATGTGGTATCTACGGAAGGAATAAGAGTGGACCCAAGAAAGATCAAAGCGATCTTTGGATTGGAAACCACCTAGGTGCGTGGGTGAGATCAGAAGTTTCTTAGGCTTGGCAGGCTATTACAGAAGGTTTGTGGAAGGATTCTCGTCAATAGCCGCGCCTTTGACAAACTTGTTAAGGAAGGAAGTACCCTTTGAATGGACTAATAAGCAGCAGGAGAGCTTTGAAAAGCTTAAGAGGGTGTTGTGAAGCTCTGTGTTAATTCAAATGAGAGGCGAGCAAGGACTTCGTAGTATATTGTGACGCCGCACACGTGGTTAGGTGTGTGCTAATGCAAGAAGGAAAAGTAGTCGCTTATGCGTCTCGACAGTTAAGGCCGCATGAGGTTAACTACCCAACTCATGACTTGGAGCTCGCAGTAGTGGTTTTCGCCCTTAAGGTTTGGAGGCACTACCTTTATGGAGAAAGGTCAGTTATCTACACAGATCACAAGAGCCTTAAGTATTTGTTGACTCAGAAGGAGTTGAACTTGAGGCAGCGAAGGTGGGTGGAATTACTGAAGGACTACGATTGTTCGATAGAATACCATCCGGGCAAGGCGAATGTGGTAGCTGATGCCCTAAGTAGGAAGGTTGTGTCGGATTTAAGGGCTTTGTTCGCTCACTTAAGTTTGTATGATGACCAAGCTTTGTTGGCGAGTTACAAGTCAAGCCCACATGGGTGAGCGAGGTGAAAGAGGGACAGTTGGCGGATAAGGACTTAAGTACTAAGTTACAGCAAGTACAGCAAGGAGGATTAAAGGACTATGGCGTCAATGATGAAGGAGTACTGTGCTACAAGGGAAAGGTTTGTATGCCGAGGGATAAGGAGTTGAGACAAAGGATTCTTCGGGAAGCGCATGGTAGCTCTTATGCTATGCATCCCGGAGGCATCAAGCTGTATAGAGATCTAAGGGAACAATTTTGGTGGTCAGATCTCAAACGCGAGAGGTGATCGAATTTGTGGGGAAATGTTTGACGTGTCAGCAAGTAAAGGCTGAACACCAAGTCCCATCAGGATTACTTCAACCAATCAAAGTTCCCCAATGGAAGTGGGAGAGAATCACCATGGACTTCGTTAGTGGGCTTCCCCTTACGCCTACTAAGAAGGACTCGGTATGGGTGATAGTGGACCGTTTGACTAAGTCCGCACACTTTATCCCAGTAAGAATGGATTATACTCTTCAGAAGCTAGCTAAGTTATATGTGGCGGAAATCGTAAGGTTACATGGAGTACCAATGTCGATCATCTCCGATAGAGACCCAAGGTTCACGTCTCGGTTTTGGAACGCACTCCATCAAGCTTTAGGCACTAAGTTGGACTTCACTACGGCTTTTCATCCACAATCAGACGGGCAGTCTGAACGGGTTATAGAAGTGTTATAGGATATGTTGAGAGGTTGTGTGATGGATTTTCGTGGAAGTTGGGAAGATTACTTGCCTCTAGCGGAGTTTGCCTACAACAACAGCTATCAGGCAAGCATTCGGATGGCGCCATACGAAGCATTGTATGGAAGGAAATGTAGAACACCAACTTGTTGGACCGAGTTAGGAGAACGCCGTATTTTGGGTCCAGAGTTAGTGGCGGAAACTGAGGAGAAGGTGGAATTAATTCGGGCACGGTTGAAGGAAGTTTCTGATAGATAGAAGTCGTACGCAGACCTTAAGCGGAAGGAAATCGAGTTTGAAGTAGGAGACCAAGTATTCTTGAAAGTTTCGCCTTGGAAGAAGGTTATGAGGTTTGGTCGCAAAGGAAGTTAAGCCCAAGGTTTATAGGGCCTTATCGCGTGAAGCGAGTTGGGCGATGGCATACCAATTGGAGTTACCACCAGAGTTGCAACAAATGCACGACGTATTTCATATATCCATGCTACGTCGCTATCGATCGGATCCGTCTCATGTGGTACCTGTTGAAGAAGTGGAGCTAAGGCCAGATCTATCCTACGAGGAGGAGTCGATTCGGATCTTGGAACATGACGTGAAAGTACTACGAAGAAAGTCGGTGCCTTTAGTCAAGGTGTTATGGCGCAATCATGGATCGGAAGAAGCTTCGTGGAGTCGGAGGAGACAATGCGACAAACAATACCCTCAATTGTTTAGTTAGGAAATTTCGAGGACGAAATTTTGTTTAAGGGGGGTAGAACTGTAACATCCTCAAAAGGGCCTATGCATTTTCAGTTTAATTGTAAGAAATAACAAGTCTTAAGCATAATGAATAAATTTTTGATATTTTTGGATACTCAGAAATGCACGAAAATGAATGGAAATGAACATTTTGGCAACTGAAATGCATTAGGACAGAACATTTTAGGAAACCTAGAAATGTAAAGAAATGGTTCAAAAATGGAAAGTACACATTTTTGGAAACACAACATTTTTGAAGGCCCGAACATTTTGGAAACTCGAACATTTTGGAAGCCCAGAACATTTTAGGAAACCTGAACATTTTTGGAAACTTGGAATGTAAGAAAAATGGCAAGTTACAGAGCCGATCGAAAATTTTAGGAAACTTAGAAATGACCCCGAAATGATGAGTTTTAAAGTTTAAAATAGGAAATAAAGGCAAGAGGGCCTTAAAAGAAAAAGTTGGTAGAATTTGACACACAAACGAGCTAGGAAAAGTGGCCTGAAGATGGCACTTAGGGCCTATGGAAATGGCGCCATGTGCAAGAGGCATGGGCACGAGTTCGAAGTCACTTGGGAAGCAAATAAAATAAGTTTTATTTTTGCTTCTAGAGACACCAAGGTGGACGGCACAAGCATTCTAGAATGGGGTGTTTTATTTCCATTAATATTGCTTAATTAAGTGATAAATAAAAGCTTTTTAATTTGGATTATTTGGAAGAGATAATAAGTATTTTTCTCTAGTTTATTTGAAATAAAATAGATGATGGAAGAGTGGTGGCCAAGTCTAGGACTCTTGGCTTGTTAAATTCGGCTAAAGAGGGAGAGTTTAAGGATTTTCTCTCATCTCTTCCAAGTGTGCCGAAATTTTCATAGTTCTCCCCTCTCATAGAAATTTCTTTAAGCAAAATCCCTTTTCTCTTCTTCTATTTTCTTCTCTGATTCTTCTGTCAAAGCCGAATCCTTGTTGATTCTAAGTAAAGGAGCAATCAACCACAACATCAAAAGGGTTTCCCCCATTATTGAATAGAAGGATCAAGGATCTAAGGTAAGAGGAATGAATATTTGGTTAAAGGTTATGATTCACATTTTCAAAGTTAGATTTAATCTAACACAAAGTTATAGGGATTTTGACAAGCATATAAAGGAATCCTCTTCAGATTTGGAATTTGTAAGGTAAGTGATATTCGGCCAAGGCTTGTTTTTTTAATATTTAGGATTATTTCCCATTATTTCAAAAGCCAAAAACTCACATGGTTACATGATCTAGTGTTAGCCGATTTCAAGGAAAAAGAATACTAGCAAATTTTTGGGATTTGATCATCTAATTCGGCAACAAGGTTAGTAATACAAATCCTACCAGATTTGGTTTTTAAGCCAAATAAGGTTATTAATATGTCTTTTATAATGGCGAATATAGGCAGCAATGAGATCTAAACTTTAGATCGGGATTTTCGAGATCTCAAGGAGCCTATTAAGCAAATCAGGTGTGTACTCACACTAACTTTCAATATATATATTATGGCAATAACTGTTTTAATATATGAATGTGTATAAGAGAGAATGTGGCTAAGTACCACAAATGTGGCAAAAAGTACCTGTGCACGTATTCCTACTCTTGATAGGATTATGAATGTGTTATATTCGAAAAGTGACATGAATGTGAATTTAAGTATGATATGAATGATATGTAATAATTGGGGCATTTGGGATATATGTGAAGGGAGAAAGTGAAGGTGATGACTACGGTCTCACCAACGAAGGTCTTGACTTTGGTCTCACCAACGAAATATGGTGGCTACGGTCCCATTAATTGAATATGGTAACCGGTTACATTATTCGAATATAGTGTCTAAAGACACAACGTAAGTGGGCGATGAGCACGTCGATCGCAGCTGGCGCGCCGATGGTGTGTAGCGGATGGAGGGTCGACTTAGTAGTCCCCACGGTGTATGTGAGGTTAGTACGGGTGGTGTGTGTGGCGGATGGACAAATAGGCTTGGGTTTGGGTTGCATCATCCTTTATTTTGTATGAACATGAAATAGATATGACTTGTATGCCCGATTTGTTGAAAATTAGTATCTGTGTACACATTGAGTGCTGTGGACTCACCCCGTTGGGGAATTATTATTTTCAGTGATGAGCAAGTAATGGACCGGGTCGGCGGGAGCTAAAGGTGGCCATGCAACACTTGAAGAATTTATTAGAATTTGGACTCTATTTAAATTTAGTACTTTAAATTTTATCTTGGGTTTGAATGATGTAATAAGGCCATAAGGTCCAGTTGGATTTTCTTTACTTTTGCTTATTTTTATTTGATTATGATACACCTTATTTTTGATTAAAGTTAAGTAAATTATTTTCTTTAAAATAATAAACCCTAAAATTATTTTGTCACCTTATTTAAGTTGGATTTTCAAAATTTATTAAATGGGTTCCAATTTAAGCCCAACCCAAAACGAATTTTTCTTAATTACACAAATTTTCTCTAAGTTAATCAGGACATTGAAAACCGGTTTAATTAAGGAACATACCAGATCCGGTTCAGGCTCGTTGGCCGGGTGTGGGGTGTTTCATTTTCACTTATTTTTATTTAAAATCCCACTACCCATAACCCTGATTCCTTAACTAATTAAATTAAAAATCTTCCACCACAAAACTCGAACCCAGAACTTCTCCAACACACATAGACACTCCAAATTAATTAAATCCTTAAAGCCATCATGTCATTTGTCATTTTCTTGCTCACATAAAAATTTTATAAGACCCAAAGCCCAAAGCCCAAAGCCCAATTCATCTAGGCCCAAAATTCGGGGCGTTACACCTAGCCAATGTTGCCCCAACCATGGCAGCGAGCTATTCGAACAGCTTGTAAGGGGTCTTGACCAGCCCTATCGACAACATCGGGCTAGTCATTCGCATGCTTGGCTGAGGAATGCTACACCCTGTGCAGTCGATCGTGTGAATGACTAGCTTGGGCAGGTAGTAGTCGAATGATTACTTGGCCTACCGATTGAGAAAAAGGGGTAGGCTTGGCTTAGGGCCAGTTGTTCGAATAACCAACCCCATCCTAGCCACGATATGGACGGCTTTGCAAAGTGGAACAGAGCCGACCAAGCCCATTCGGGTAAAACAAGAACGGTTCATGGTTCAGGGGAGTCGTTTTGAAGATGGAACCATTGGGCACAACAGATGCGATGACAGCAATTTAGCGGCTAGCGATTGATCGGTGGTATCGGTTTTTAGGTGTGGTAGAATTGTGGAACAATTAGACTCCTAGTGGGATTCTACTAGGTAACTTGATTTCAAATTAACTTTTCTAAATATAATATTGTTTTAATGAATTGAATATTAAATTTAATTCAATATTTATCTAGATATTAAGATGAGATGGTAAATTTAATTTAATATTTATCTAGGTAATATTTTATTAATTTAATATAAATATGGTTAATTCTAATCCTAGTTGAACTTTCTCTAAACTTTCCCTATATAAAGAGAGCATAGATCATTATTCTCATACACTTGAATTCAAGAAAAGTTGTAGAGAGAAGATTCTCTAAAGAAATTATTTGAGAAAATTTGTAGAGATATTCTTGTTATTTGCAACTTGACCTTAACGTTTTAGAGAAATTACAAAATTACCCTAATGGTAATTTTGTGAAAAATTTTCTTATTTGAAGCGAGCCCACATTCGACAGATGTGAGCTTGAGAATAGCGTAGAAGACTACTCAATTGAAGCGTTCATCCTAGACGAATTATAAAGGTACAATTTTGATTAAGTGTTTATTAATTTAGATAACACAACCAAGTTCTTATTTTGGAAAAAAAATTAAAACTTTGGTTCTTCCCTTAAACCTATTTTCCGCTACATTTTCCAAACCTGATCTTCTAATAGTTATAAACTATTTGGAATTGATAAATTGAAATGAATTATCGTAGAAATCAGGAATTGAACCAAACTAAGGATAATCGGGGAGAAGGCAAAATTATCAGTTAGTCATTGCAATTTGACTTAATTGTTGATTAATCAGGTAAGTTCATATAGTTTGATTGTATTTAAATTTTTATGCATTTGAAATATGAATTTGTGAATGATTGGTTGTAATTTGATTTGTTTACGATTTAGTACAAAATGTGATTTGTGCATTGAACTGTAAAGAAATGATTATATGAACTTTATATGCCCGAATGAATGTAATAAATGATAGGATACGACTGGCATGCCAATAGGGTTAATTGCGCGTTGGTACAGGATATATGTGATGATATAGAGTATACGATTGTACGAAGATTATTATAGATTATGTCGGGATTTAATATTTGTTGTAGATAATCGAGTTTTATATGTCTTTACGGAGACCCTAGTGTGGTGGAGGGACGTATTGTTATACGGTTATATATGTTTGCCTACGGGCTTTGCACTTTGGTGCCCTGTTGTAGTGTAGTTACTACTTTGATGATCAATCTGGTGTGGTGTAGTTACCCGTGTATTCGAATTCGTACACTAAAGTTCATCGAGCTAAATGGTTAATGGAAAATGAAAAAAAAAATGACAACAAAATGATATGAGTTTGGTAAATGCGGATTAAATATGGAAATGATTTTGAATTGTTGATTCCATGTGAATGGCATTGATTCGAATTGAAATGTTTAATGTTTGAAAAACTATATGAGTTTGTTATATGATGAACTCACCTTGTTGATATATAGTTGCCATGTTTAGGCAAAATTGTCAAGTTGAATAGCTTGTTGTATTAAATTATAAAATTAGGTATTTTATTATTTAATTTCTATAGACTTACAAAGCATTCAATATGCTCACCCCATTGTTTTTCCCTTTTCCTCCTATTGATTCGATAGCTTTTGATCGTTTTAAGTTTGACTTTGTAGCCTGTACTTAGGTTTTAATATATGTGTTAACTTTAGTTTGAATTTGGCTAATGTTTGAATTTTGAAATGTTAATGTCCATATATGAATTTATGCATGATTTGTTTATGTGTTAAGACTATGTGGATAGTATTTAAATGACATGTTTGAGTGTGAAATGGTATGGTTTAATGATGATATGGAATGATTAAGTGTATGTTTGAATAGGTTGGGTTGTATAAGTTGAATTGGTATGAAAAGCTGCCAAATTGAATCATATTGGATTGGTTGATTTTGGAAATGGTTAAATGAATGTTTTGGTATGTGTTTTGGTTGGTTTTGGACTGGGAAGATTGTGTAATTATGCACCAAACTAGAAATTTGAAGGGTTATAGTGAATCGGTACCAAAGTTGTGTTTTTGGAAAAAAAAAAGGAGTTAGTGGACTGTTTTCTGTATCGCGATACCACACCCAGGATATCGTGATAACCACTTGTTATATGTTTTGATAAATTTGTAATTCGGTCCTTAGGTCGAGACGTTTGACTACTACATTTGAGATCGCGATACCAAGCTCTAGATATCGCGATACCCACATGATATATTTTGAACTTTGGATATTGTCTTCGGTATCCCGATACTAAGACATGGATAATTGTAGTATCGTCCTCTCACATTTTGAAGCTTTTAAGTTTAGTCCTATTTTTCGCTCGGGTCAACAAAAAAGCTTTTGTAAGCTCGATTAACACTCAGAATTGATTTTATATCTTAATATGAATGAGTTTATGACATGGTAGTAATAAATTGAAATAGTGTACAATTGATTTTTCAGTAAAGTGAGAAAAGGATAAGAAAATGATAAAAGAGAAGGTTGAGTAATGCCAAGGAATTTTTGTTAAAGCACAAAACGAATGACACAAGATAGAAATTGGATGTCACGTTTCACCACACAAGGGGTATGGCGCGACATAGGTCGACGTACTACACAAGTATATCGAAGCTATTCTCGTTTGCACTATCTACTTTATATAAAGACCTCAAACATGGAGAAGACCTAATTTGGTCTGCAACACATCTATAAATAAGACATTAGGGGTTTGATGTAACTAAGTCGTCTTATACGTGTAACACCCCTAACTCGTATCTGTCATCGAAATAGGGTTATGGGGCATTACCGGACCTATCACATAAACGATCATACATTTTCATGTTCATTTCATAAATCCAAGCAATAGTCAATCAGATTCAATCATATAGTCCCTAATAGAGCTCTCGAGGCTCAAAACAAGCATTAAAAACATTTTGGGACTAAATTAAGAACTCAAGGAATTTTAAGGAAAACATTTAAAATTTTCAAAGTGTAGGGGACATACGCCCGTGTGGCCAGGTCGTGTGTCTCACACTGCCAAGAGACACGTCCGTGTCACAAGACGTGTGAACATTTGAAATGGGATCACATGGCTGTGTCCCAGCCCGTGTCTGACCTCGTGTAACTTTCTGACTTGGGTCACACAGCCAGACCACACGCCTGTGTGCTAAGCCGTGTACCCTTCGAAGTGGCCTCACACGTCCGTGTACCAGGCTGTGTGAAAACTATAGGGTATACCAACTTGTACCACACGGCCAAGCCACACACCCGTGTGCTAAGCCTGTGAAGCTACTGACTTGTTTTCTAATGAAGTATCAGGGGACACATGCCCGTGTCTCTGTCCGTGTGGACAAAAAGAGGCCATTTTCCAAACCTTATTTCTCACCCAAAGTGGTACCATCCTAAACTCAACAATGCATATACAACCATGGTTCAAATAGGCACTTAAAATCAACCATTATCAAGCTTATATCACGTGTTATCCACACATACAACATGATATCCACAAGCATATTCATTTGACCACTTTTAAAACATACCAAGAATACTTCTAATATCTATTCAAATGTCAAATTACCTACATAAGACATTGTGCCTAACTTAACATGCATACACACTCACAATTTCAACCTTTAGTACCTTAAATTTCAATCCACCAAAAGGCATTCACATAGCACACATACACAACATATCATGAAGACTTTTACATCTATTTTCATATCACAACATATATCATTTACAGGCCAAATCAATTGGCTATATACACTATAAACATATAGGCCATATTAACCAAAATACCTATACATGCCATATAACCAAAATATACAAAGTTCAAAAGTACCAAAACAACGGTTGGATAGTGTGATGAGATCTCTGACAACTTCCAATCTGAGCGAGCTTCGAAATCACTATAAAGCACGGAAAAATAAACAAAGTAAGCTATTAAGCTTAGTAAGCTCGTATTGCTAATAAGTACAACTTACCATTCATTCACAATTTAAAGAAGCATAAGTAAACATAAGTAAGTTTCAATCAATCCAAAGATTAGCACACAATCATAACCATGTTAGTCATGTATGAATACATCAACTATGAATTACTTGTCATATTTCTCACAAATACTTGAACTGGTTCGTGTCATCTTTTATATCCTCGTACCATCATCTTTGCCCGTTGAACTATTTGGAATACTATCGGATACTCGGGAATCTCGCACACTATGTGCCAAATATGTGATTAAAACCACCTCTATCTCATATCTCATATAGATGCTCACTCTTGAGCCATCACTGGGTCTGCTCACACAAGCTGACAGTCAAGATGTAGCTACACATTACTTCTCACACAAGCTGACAAGTAACCGCAATACATGTCGGGAAACTCAGCCACTGGTAGAACGTACGGGACCAGCACCCAAAACACGGTAACCCCTAATGACATGTCATTTATATCCTATCTATTCCTAAGGTTTAACTGGGATCCATACATTTTCGAATCTTCGTCAAATAATTTCGTGGATTCATATCATCACAATTATAATAATAAAGCATTTAAAAAATATATAATTTAATGCTTATTAACATATGAAATTACCTCAAATTAGTACGGAGAAAATCGATCAATCAATCCACTATTTTATTTTTCCCTCAATCTAATTTTGAAAGTGGCTTTTCTTGATCTAGATAATCGAATTTAACCACTTTAATATCATTCTATTCAATTTAACTCAAAATTCATATTATGGAAAAATTACTATTTTGCCACTAAACTTTTAACTTATTTATAATTTAATCCCTAGGCTCGTAAAATGAAATTCATTCAATTTTATCCATATTCAAGCCTAGCCGAATATTAAACATACTTATAGCAGCCCATAATTTCACATATTCACACTTTTACCACCTAATTTATCACATTTCTCAATTTAATCCCTAATTTGTAATTTCATTCAAAATCACTTAACAAATGTTGTTTATCTAAAAACAATCATTCATTTTCTACCATCAAACATAAAAAAAACATACGTATTCATCAATGGTAACACCCTAATATTTTAACAGTTTTACAAATTAGTCCCTGGGCTAGCTAGATTAAGCTACAACGACTCCAAAAACATAAAAATCATTAAAAACTGAGCAAAATTGCACTTACATGCAATGAGACTATAACCGAACCTTAAAAAGCATAACAACGGAGATTTTTTCTTCTTATGTTTGGTTGATGATGAGATTAGGAAGATGACAACTTTTGTTTTCATTATTTTACTAAGTTTATTTATTAAAATACTAATTTAACCTTAGTAATTAACCTTTGAAAACATCTATTTAGTGGCCATAAATGTCCACTCACTATAATAATGGTATAATTACCACATAAGGACATCCACTTTAAAATTGCATTGCTATTAGACACCTTTAGCTATTAGAACACAACTTTTGCACTTTAAGCAATTTAGTCATTTTTATCGAATTAAGCATGCAAACGATAAAACTTCTTAACGAAATTTTTATACAATAATACAATCATGCTGTAGACCTCAAAATAATAATAAAATAATTATTTCAACTTCAAATTTGTGGTCCCGAAACCATTGTTCTAATTCACTGAAAACGAGTTGTTACAATGTGCCTTCAAAAACCCTAGTAGTTTAGGAGTAGGATTAGATTATTTTCTTTCGGCTTTTCAATAACGCTTTTGTTTTTCCTCTTGAATTCAATTTTGATTCAAGAGTTTATCTATTTAATTAAAGTATTTTAATTTACTTGTTTTTCCATTCAATTTATTTCTTTATTACAATCAAGTGATTTTCTACTTTATTCCCTATTCAATATTCAATCCACGATTATTCAAATCTCTCTCTTCTGAATTGGTTGTGTTCTTCACATGATTTGTTCAATCGAGATAGAGATTATGAATAACATGAGGGGATAAATTCCTTAGGGGAGATTAACGAGTGAATGGCGATGTGATTAATGAAGGATTTAGGGCTTCCTGAGAGGGGTTAGTTGGTATGAATTTGTGTGCTTAAACCACTAGGATTGAGAAACCTAAGACGCTATCATTGTTGGATATGGTGCCTTAAGTGTAGTATTTTCGTCAATATACACTTTTAATTTTTTCAAACAGATTGATTAATAAAAGAAATTCATTGACTACATTAATATTGTAACACCCCAAACCCGGCCTATGCGTTATGAGCGGATTTGGTATGTCACATGAAGAAAATGTTTTGAGAACTTATGTATGTACTAACGAATGACATTAATATAATATAGTTAAGAAAGCAAGTTTGATTTATAACTATTTGATAAAATACAAATTTCGAGAAGTGGATTGATGTATCGAAAACTGAACTTTTGAACTTTAAAAACCATGAGGAAAACATAAAACATCATGTGATTCTTACTAAAATAAGCGTTACTTGGTTGTGTCTAAGTAAACAAGTTTTTATTTATAAATATTTGATAAAATACAACTATTTTTGAAAGATCGTTTGATGAGTCGAAAAATCCAGATAGTGAGCTTTAAAATCGTGACTTTTGAAATGTCGCAGATAATTTTGAAAGAAAATCCGAGTCAAATCATTTGTAAAAGTTTGCTATAAAATCCATTTGTTAATTAATTTTGGAAACCATTATTTAAGTTTTTAGAAAATTCCCTTTTTTAACAATTTAAGGAAAATAATAAAAACATTCCCAACCATAAAGCAAAAATAAAAATAGTCCAGAGGCCTTATTACAACTTAAAACCCAAAATAGTAAAAGTAATAAAGTAACGTAAATAGAAATTCTAAAGTTCAAGAACACCGTTTTTGAAGTATGGCCTCCATCGAGTCATCCATGGCCCAAGTCCATGTCACTGAGCATTACCTACAAGGGTTAAGAAAGAAAGGGGGGTGAGTTACAAGAACTCAGTGCATAATCCCCTTACCGTTGTCCACTGAGCTTGAACCCGTTTAGCAAAAATTGGGGCTTGAGCCCATATAACAATAACTTGGGCCGAAGCCCATTTACAAAACAGAATATATCAAATGCATCAAATGAATGTAATGCAATCCCAATCCAACCTAATAATTCATCCGCTACACACCACCCATACCATCCATCACACCTGTGGGGATCAAGTCAACCCACCCCGCCAAACACACCAATCGCAGACATTATGCCATTTATAACAAATTTTGATTGTGGGCAAGCCACCAGATTCACAGAGTATCATATTATCAAACATATTTGTGGCAGTGCCACTGGAATTACTTCTCTTCAACATTTTCCCATCCCATGCAAAATTATGCATATGTAACATACATAGTAAATGATATTACAAATATAAACAACAATTAATATCTCAGAGATCCTGTAACATCCCAAAAACGGAGCTATTTGGAATTTAATTATTTTTCTTATGTATGAACCGCTGTGATATTATTTATGGAATAATAAAGGTTAATTAAGGCTTTGAGTTGGCATGGTTTGGTAGAAAATTTCAGTTTTTAACTTAAAAGGTGGGGAGCCTTAGCAGAAGGGTGTTATAAGATTAAATATGGATAATTTGACACAAAAGAGCCCTTGGTAAAGTGGCAAAAGTGAGGCCACTTAAGAGCTAGCATGTGACGCCACCAAGGGGAGCTAGGGAGCTTGTGTTCGAGTCGCAGAAATCCCTCTTTTTGTCATTTATTTGGGGCACAAAGGAGAGATTTTCTCTCCTTAAATTCTTATTTTTATTAATATTAGAGGATAAAATGAGCACTTTAAATTGGGTTTAAATTGCTTAAATATGGAGATAATAAGGATGTTATTTTAATAATGGATTATCATGGGATTTAGAATAGATTATTAAATAGATTATTATGTGAATAATTTAATAAGAGTGGCAAGGAGAAAAAGAAGGAGGTTAAGTATTCAAAATATTTTGAATTCGTTTAAACTATTGGCCAAGGGGTGTTTGCCGAAATTTAAACACTTCATAGAGAAGTGGACGGCAAGACTTCAAAGAGGGGTGTCAATTGGCCTATAAAAACACCAATTGACCACTTGATTTTTCTTTTTTCCATCTTTGTTGAGCCGAAAACCCTAACCCTTCTCCTCCTTATTTTTTCTTTTACTCTCTCAAACCCCTTTTGCCGAAATTCTCATCCCCTCTTCTTCTCCATTATTGCCAAGCCGAAACCTCTAACACTTTTCTTCCCCATTATTTCTCCTCTATTCTTTTAGCCGAACATACTCATTGGAAGTGCCGAATTCCTTTCTCCTTTTTTAACCTTTTTGGCCGAATACTAGGAAGGGGATAGATCTTCGGGATTCCTTGTGGTAATCGTTTGGTGAAGGTAAGATTAGCCAAATCTTTCTCCTCTATACTCTTCCTCTCTGTCGCTTATAGGTTGAAGAAAAGCCGAAATTTTGGCAATCGAAAGCAAGGGTTCTAATCAGTGTTGAAATCGATGTTAGGCACTTCGGGATCTCAAGCAGCAAGATCGGATCTTTCATTCTCTGACAGTCGGTTTTGGGGTAAGGTGGTAAGGATCTATTAAGTTCTTTTTAAGTATCTAAAAGCCGAAATCCGGCATATACTAATCCTTCTGTGAAACCAATTGCACCTAGGACTTCGGGATATCGTGAGCAAGCAATCTAAGCCTAAATGTCGAGCATTCGGCGTTAGTAAGTGGAGGTAAGGGCTTATTTTTCAATGGGTTATTGTTTAAGTGAGGGCTATTGACAGTATCTTTGACCGATTATTTGGTAAAACAGATTCGCTTATTAAGCGCTGTGGTTGGTAGCCAAAAAGCAAAAGCGTAAGGATTTGGGATCACAACTGACCCCTCTAGATTCGTTTTGGTTGGCCGAATAGGCCATAATACTAATACTAAGGGTTGGCCGAATATAGGTGCAGGGAGATCTAGGGTGGCCGACTCCTTTTTTCAGGATTTAGGACTTCCATCAATATCAGGTGTGTACATACACACTTATAATAATTAATAAATTGTATTAAATGCATGTGTGTGTAAATCTGCTTTATGTAGATATGGATTTAGTGCCTTAATGGTACAAGCGAGGATTCCGGTAAGTCTCTGTCAGTATGAGATTGATAATAATGCTTTTGGGAAGCATGACATTGTTTATATATGTTAATTAAATATGTGATGGCATGAGATCTGTTATACAATGATTTGATATGGGTTGATGAGTGGAGGGGGTAGTATTGATCGTGCCGACGGGCACCAGTGTTTTGGTAACACACCGTGACTACGGTCACCAGAGGTTTGGTACCTCCAGAGGTTTGGCACCTCATAGCGACTTATCCCTGTGGTTAACACCACCGTGGGTTGGCCCCACTTGAGATACGGGATCGTCTGCCAGTGATTTGGTATCACACGATGGGTTCGCCCCATCACCCGATTCGGGTCTACGGACACCAGTGTTTTGGTAACACATTGTGACTAAATGTCACCAGTAGTTTGGCACCACCAGTGGTTTGGTACCACAACGGGGTAGACAGTGGCATTTGGTTGGCTAGGTTGGGTACTTAATATTCTGCATATTAATTGTTATATGTTGTGTATGAAAAAAATGTTTTTAAAACGAGGGAAGGGTTACATACTGATTCTTGGTGACTCACCTTCTCCTTTACATTTTTCAGGTGACACGTAGATCGCGGATGTGGAGCCGGGTTGACTCGAGGTGGCCATGCAGTGGTTTTAAATTAAATGAACTTTAATTTTAGTTATGATAATTTTTTTTTATTTCCGGTTTTTATTTTATTTGGATGTAATAAGGCCTCCTGATATTTTATTTTTTTTGTTATTTTTCATATGTTAAATACTTGTTTTAACTATATTATTATTATTAAATTAAAGTCACATGTTTTACCCAAATTAACCCGAAATGTTTTCATCATGCCATCGGGCACACTTGTAATTTTATAATAACTAGGCTTAATTAAATTTTCAATTAAATCTAAGTATGCCTTTTGCAATACCACTAAATAAAAGGTTTTCGGCAACTAAAAATTTTTACTTAGCAAAAGTGTTTTCCAAAAATATTTTCCTTGTAACAGACTAGATTCGGCCATAGTGTTTGGGCCGGGTTTGGGTTGTTACAAAATTGGTATCAGAGCCCAGTTCAAAGCTCGGCTGTGGGGGCCCAAGGCCAAAAATGTTTTGGTAGGCCTTATGGAGTGATTTTTGGTTTTTGAACAGCATGGCCCGAGTCTCCGGCACCGATCCGCCTAGGTAAGTACATCTAAACCTTTCTGTGAATTATATTCTGTAGAAGGGTAGGAAGCATGGAACTTAGATAGACTTATAGGAACTTGAACCCTAGGATTAGACTACTCGAACACAGAAAACAAGTCATAAGACTTAAAGAACCAAACCAACCTATGACTTAGTCACTGAGCTAGGGTGTGGTAACCCCTGTACGCATGTCTAGGAGTGGATCCGAAAGAGCACGGTATTTAAGCGATCAGTGTGACTCACCTCCTCTTCGCGGGTATCCTGCAGTGCGTAGCCGGTTCACCCTAACTCGAGAGGGCTCGGTGGTGTGGCAACCTCGTGCGCATGTCTAGAAAGGTTCGGTGAGAGCTTGGTATTTAAGCGGTCCGCGTGACCCACCTCCTCTTCACTCGAATCCTGCCTGGTGCGTAGCTTTGGTTCACCCTGACCAAGAGGGCTCGGTCATAGGCTAAACATAATGATTAAAACCCGAAAAAGGGAATTAGCCATGTTTTCGAAAAAGAATGAAACAACAACAACCCAAATGTTTTCAAAACTTTTGCAATAACTCTTTCAAACCCGAGAACATCGTTTTTACAATATTTTCCTCGAAAAACTTGATTTGTGGAAAATTACAAAAATGCCCTTAGGGGTAAAATTACTAAAATGCCCTCGGTTCATAAAATATCAGTCCAATGGTTTTGCTCAAAATTTCAACTATTTTACAAATATTCAACAACTTAGCTTTGAAAATCATCAGCAAAATATTATGGTTTTGGAAAATTACGAAAACGCCCTTAAGTTGCAAAATTACCAAAATACCCCTGGTTTCAAAACGATGCCATATCTCTAAATTTTACAAATTTTGTAGAAAAACCCTCCAGTTTCGGGAATTTCAAAACGATCTACTTTACTAAAGTTTTAAAAATTTCTTTCATTACCAAAATACCCCTGTAGGAAAATGACGAAAATACCCCTGGGTTAGAAATGGGCAGAAATGTCCGAAGAGCGAATAGGTATGGAAAGTGTTAGGGAATGGATGCATGTACTCCTTTGTGTGAACTAGGATAGAAGACTAAAAACTTGTTTGCTCGAAAGAATCCCTAACTAAACTTTCCGCATAAAACTTCTTTGCGAATAATAAAGTGGAACAAATGCTAACGCATAAAAATTTTCTTAATCAGATTAAAAGCGCGGTAGATAGAATGAGTTCTAGAGGACGTGGACGCCGTGGACGCGGTAGGGGTAGGATGACGGTGTCTGAACCCGTCAGGTCGGGGCAAGGTTCGGAAAACGAGGTACCACCGCCACCACCACCTCCTACTTTTAGAGCTGAGGAGCAGGATCAGACCGGTGGTGAGGCTGTATCGCAAGCTGTTTTGCGAGTTTTGGAGATGGTGGCTGGGGCTGGTGGGAATTTGGGAGCTCGAAAATCTGTTCCCGAGCGACTTCGATCTAACGGAGCGGAGGTATTCCGGGGTGTGTCAGGAGTGGAACCCAGTCTTGCGAATCTTGGCTAGAGTCAACTGAAAGGATCATGGATGATCTTGACCTGACTGAGGAGGAAAAGCTGAAAGGGGCTGTGTCACTTCTAAAGGATGAAGCGTACCAGTGGTGGCTGACGGTCCGAGATGGAGCCACGGCAGATGATCTGACTTGGGATCATTTCTAAACCACCTATCAGAAGAAGTATGTGGGCACTAGCTATACGGATGCTCAGAGGAAAGCCTTTCTAGGGCTAGTGCAAGGAACTAAGTCAGTGTCGGAATATGAGGCGGAGTTTTTAAGGCTAAGTAGGTATGCTAGAGGCATCGTGGCTATCGAACACACAGTACGTGTCCGCTTTGAGGACGGACCGAGATGATTTGAGGTTCCGATTGCCCATGCAGCAGTTCGTGAGTTCTCATCTCTAGTGGAAAAGGCTAAGGTAGCCGAGGGGATCAAGGAGGCTGTGAGGCAAAGTTATAGTAGGAATAATCAGAAGAGAGGATTTGGGTCAGCTGGATCCAGCGGGAGTGTCTAGAAAAAGGCTAGGCCAAGTGGGCCAAATCAGGCGGCAAGGCTCATGACTACTAACCAGAGGCCGACTCAGTGTAACTGCTGTGGAAAGACCCATTGGGGAGGTTGTTGGACCGGTGATAGAGGATGTTTTGAGTGTGGGTCTTTGGAGCATCGGGTTAGAGATTGTCCCTGGAAACTAGCTAAGAATCAGCCTGAGGGACAGAACCGTGCTCAGGGCAGAAATGTTGGACCACCACAGAGGGGTCGTGGTAATGGCAGAGGAAACAACGGTCCTAACCGAGGTCGTGGAACTCGAGGCGAGAGGTTCGGCAACACACAGAGGCTAAGCGACTGGCTTAGTTTTTAATGAGGCGTCGCGAGGAGGGTGACGCTCCGATGTCATTACCGGTACATTTCTAATCTTTGGTCTTCCTTATGTTGCATTAATTGATGTGGGTTCGGACGCACTCGTACATTGCTAGTAGTGTGGTAGGAACTATGGACCTAGACTCTGAGACTACTTCTAGAAAGATGACTGTACTAAGCCCCCTAGGTCACTCTGTAGTCGTAGATAAACTTTATAGAGACGTACCCCTAGAACTCCAAGGGGTAGTATTTGTGGCTGATCTGATGGAACTACCGTTCGGGGAGTTTGATTTAATCCTTGGAATGGACTGGCTGGTTAAGTATCAGGCGAATTTGGATTCGCGTGGCTAAGCGCATGGTTCTTAAGGCAGTAGAAGGTGATGAAGTGGTTATGATAGGTGATAGAAGGAATTACCTATCCAATGTAGTCAATACGCCTTGAAGGTGAAAAGATGGTCAAGAAGGGTTGTGAGGCGTATTTAGTTCGAATCTGTGCTTTGGAAGCTAAAGAGTCAGTAGTTGGAAAGGTCCGAACGGTTGGGGAATTCACTGATGTGTTCCTAGAAGAGCTTCCGGGTCTGCCTCCAGATCGGGAAGTTGAATTCGGTATAGACTTGCTACCCGGAACGGCACCTGTGTCTATAGCACCATACCGAATGGCACCAAAGGAATTGGTGGAGCTTAAGGCTCAAATTCAGGAGCTTTTGGATAGAGGGTTTATTCGACCAAGCATATCTCCGTGGGGAGCACCGGTGTTGTTTGTCAAGAAGAAGGACGGTTCAATGCGGATGTGTATTGACTACCGCCAATTGAACAAGTTAACGATCAAGAACAAGTATCCGTTGCCTTGGATTGACGACTTGTTCGATCAACTGAAGGGTGCCTCGGTGTTTTCGAAGATAGACCTTAGGTCGGGCTATCATCAACTTAAGGTGAAGGAAGTTGATGTTCACAAGACGGCATTCCGAACTTGGTATGGGCACTACGAGTTCCTCGTAATGCCATTTGGGTTGACCAATGCGCCGGCAGCGTTTATGGACTTGATGAATAGGGTGTTTCAGCAGTACTTAGACCAATTTGTCGTGGTGTTCATAGACGACATATTAGTTTATTCAAAGTCGGAGGGGGAGCATGACCGGCATTTACGTATAGTTCTACAAGTGTTGAGGGAGAAGCAATTATATGCCAAATTCAGTAAGTGCGAATTTTGGCTTAGGGAGGTGGCCTTCTTAGGACACGTGGTGTCGGCTGAGGGAATCAGAGTAGACCCTCGCAAGATTGAAGCGGTGTTGGATTGGAAACCCCCTAGGTCGGTGGCTGAAATACGAAGTTTTCTGGGTTTAGCGGGGTACTATCGGAGATTCGTAGAAGGATTCTCTTTAATCGCAGCGCCGTTAACTAAGCTACTGAGGAAAGGTGTTCCATTTGTATGGACAGAGAAGCAGCAAGAAAGCTTTGATAAGCTAAGGAAAATTCTGACGGAAGCTCCGGTTTTGGTACAACCCGAGGCGAGGAAGTTGTTTACCGTTTATTGTGATCGTCCCCATACCGGTTTGGGATGTCTGTTGATGCAGGAGGGGAAGGTAGTAGCCTATGCATCACGTCAGTTAAGACCACATGAATTGAATTACCCAACGCACGACTTGGAGTTAGCGGCAGTCGTCTTTACTCTGAAAATATGGAGACATTATCTGTACGAGGAGAAGTCGATAGTCTACACGGATCATAAGAGCTTGAGATATCTTCTGACCCAGAAGGATCTAAACCTGAGACAACGTCGGTGGATTGAACTATTAAAGGACTACGATTGTGCAATCGAGTACCATCCGGGTAAGGCTAACGTGGTAGCTGACGCGTTGAGCCGGAAGGTTGTGACGGACTTAAGAGCAATGTTCGCTCGGTTGAGTTTATATGATGATGGGAGTCTTTTGGCGGAACTCCAAGTTAAGCCAACATGGATTGAGGAGATTAAGGAAAAGCAGTTAAGGGATGAAGGCTTGAACGCTAAGAGGGTACAAGTTCAGGATGGTGGTTTGGAAGGGTACAGTCTATCCAGTGATGGAGTGCTATGTTTTCAAGGGCGAGCATGTATGCCGAAAGATGTGGAGTTGAGGTGGAAAATCCTCCATGATGCATATAGCAGCCCATACGCTATGCATCCGGGAGGAAGCAAGATGTATGGAGATCTACGGAGACAGTTCTGGTGGCCGGGGTTGAAGCGTGAGGTAACTGAGTTTGTGGGAAGGTGTCTGACGTGTCAGCAGGTTAAGGCTGAACACCCGGTGCCATCAGGGCTACTTCAACCGGTAAAGATCCCTCAATGGAAGTGGGAGCGGATCACTATAGATTTCGTCAGTGGGCTACCCCTTACGCCCAGCAAGAAGAACGCAGTTTGGGTAATAGTAGACCGTCTAACTAAGTCAGCTCACTTCATACCGGTGAGGGTAGATTTTTCTCTTCAGAAGCTAGCTAAGCTGTATGTGTCGGAAATAGTAAGGTTGCATGGTGTTCCAGTATCGATCATCTCGGATAGGGATCCCAGATTCACGTCAAGGTTCGGAAAGCGTTACATCAAGCTTTGGGTACGGTTGGATTTGATCTGACGTTCCATCCACGATCGACGGACGATCGGAAAGGGTATCTGAGATCTTAGAAGACATGTTAAGAGGATGTGTCTTGGATTTTAGTGGTAGTTGGGAGGAGTACCTACCATTAGCGGAATTCGCTTATAACAATAGTTATCAAGCGAGTATTCAGATGGCTCCATATGAAGCGCTGTATGGACAGAAATGCCGTACTCCTACATGTTGGAAGGAGTTGGGGGAACGACAAGTTCTGGGTCCAGAATTGGTAACAGAGACTGAAGACAAAGTCAAGGTGATTCGGTCTCGTCTCAAGGAAGCATCAGATAGACAGAAGTCTTATGCCGATCGCAAACGCAAGGAAATGGAGTATGCTGTAGGAGACAAGGTCTTTCTGAAGGTGTCACCTTGGAAAAAGGTGTTGAGATTTGGCCGAAAGGGGAAGCTGAGCCCAAGGTTCATCGGGCCGTATATAGTTGTAAAGCGAGTAGGACCGGTAGCTTATCGGCTAGAGTTGCCGGCAGAACTGAATCAGATCCATGATGTATTTTATGTATCGATGCTCAGACGGTATCGGTCAGATTCTTCGCATGTTGTGCCAATAGCAGAGATCGAGGTAAATTCAGATTTATCTTTTGAAGAGGAACCAGTTCGGATCTTAGACCGAGATGTGAAGGTTCTGCGTAGGAAGTCAGTGCCCTTGGTGAAGGTGCTATGGTGGAACCATGGTGTGGAAGAAGCTACGTGGGAGCCCGAGGATGTGATGCGGCAGCAATACCCCCACCTCTTTTGATCAGGGAATTTCGAGGACGAAATTTATTTTAAGGGGGTAGAATTGTAACATCCCAAAAACGGGGCTATTTGGAATTTAATTATTTTTCTTATGTATGAACCGCTGTGATATTATTTATGGAATAATAAAGGTTAATTAAGGCTTTGAGTTGGCATGGTTTGGTAGAAAATTTCAGTTTTTAACTTAAAAGGTGGGGAGCCTTAGCAGAAGGGTGTTATAAGATTAAATGTGGATAATTTGACACAAAAGAGCCCTTGGTAAAGTGGCAAAAGTGAGGCCACTTAAGAGCTAGCATGTGACGCCACCAAGGGGAGCTAGGGAGCTTGTGTTCGAGTCGCAGAAATCCCTCTTTTTGTCATTTATTTGGACGGCACAAAGGAGAGAGATTTTCTCTCCTTAAATTCTTATTTTTATTAATATTAGAGTATAAAATGAGCACTTTAAATTGGGTTTAAATTGCTTAAATATGGAGATAATAAGGATGTTATTTTAATAATGGATTATCATGGGATTTAGAATAGATTATTAAATAGATTATTATGTGAATAATTTAATAAGAGTGGCAAGGAGAAAAAGAAGGAGGTTAAGTGTTCAAAATATTTTGAATTCGTTTAAACTATTGGCCAAGGGGTGTTTGCCGAAATTTAAACACTTCATAGAGAAGTGGACGGCAAGACTTCAAAGGGGGGTGTCAATTGGCCTATAAAAACACCAATTGACCACTTGATTTTTCTTTTTTCCATCTTTGTTGAGCCGAAAACCCTAACCCTTCTCCTCCTTATTTTTTCTTTTACTCTCTCAAACCCCTTTTGCCGAAATTCTCATCCCCTCTTCTTCTCCATTATTGCCAAGCCGAAACCTCTAACACTTTTCTTCCCCATTATTTCTCCTCTATTCTTTTGGCCGAATATACTCATTGGAAGTGCCGAATTCCTTTCTCCTTTTTTAACCTTTTTGGCCGAATACTAGGAAGGGGATAGATCTTCGGGATTCCTTGTGGTAATCATTTGGTGAAGGTAAGATTAGCCAAATCTTTCTCCTCTATACTCTTCCTCTCTGTCGCTTATAGGTTGAAGAAAAGCCAAAGTTTCGGCAATCGAAAGCAAGGGTTCTAATCAGTGTTGAAATCGATGTTAGGCACTTCGGGATCTCAAGCAGCAAGATCGGATCTTTCATTCTCTGACAGTCGGTTTTGGGGTAAGGTGGTAAGGATCTATTAAGTTCTTTTTAAGTATCTAAAAGCCGAAATCCGGCATATACTAATCCTTCTGTGAAACCAATTGCACCTAGGACTTCGGGATATCGTGAGCAAGCAATCTAAGCCTAAATGTCGAGCATTCGGCGTTAGTAAGTGGAGGTAAGGGCTTATTTTTCAATGGGTTATTGTTTAAGTGAGGGCTATTGACAGTATCTTTGACCGATTATTTGGTAAAATAGATTCGCTTATTAAGCTCACGTGGTTGGTAGCCAAAAGCAAAGGGTAAGGATTCGGGATCTGGCGGACCCTCTAGATTCGTTTTGGTTGGCCGAATAGGCCATAATACTAATACTAAGGGTTGGCCGAATATAGGTGCAGGGGAGATCTAGGGTGTGACTCCTCTTTTCGAGATTTAGGACTTCCATCAATATCAGTGTGTACATACACACTTATAATAATTAATAAATTGTATTAAATGCATGTGTGTGTAAATCTGCTTTATGTAGATATGGATTTAGTGCCTTAATGGTACAAGCGAGGATTTCGGTAAGTCTTTGTCAGTATGAGATTGATAATAATGCTTTTGGGAAGCATGACATTGTTTATATATGTTAATTAAATATGTGATGGCATGAGATCTGTTATACAATGATTTGATATGGGTTGATGAGTGGAGGGGGTAGTATTGATCGTACCGACGGGCACCAGTGTTTTGGTAACACACCGTGACTACGGTCACCAGAGGTTTGGTACCTCCAGAGGTTTGGCACCTCATAGCGACTTATCCCTGTGGTTAACACCACCGTGGGTTGGCCCCACTTGAGATACGGGATCGTCTGCCAGTGATTTGGTATCACACGATGGGTTGGCCCCATCACCCGATTCGTGTCTACGGACACCAATGTTTTGGTAACACATTGTGACTAAATGTCACCAGTAGTTTGGCACCACCAGTGGTTTGGTACCACAACGGGGTAGACAGTGGCGTTTGGTTGGCTAGGTTGGGTACTTAATATTCTGCATATTAATTGTTATATGTTGTGTATGAAAAAAATGTTTTTAAAACGGGGGAAGGGTTACATACTGAGTCTTGGTGACTCACCTTCTCCTTTACATTTTTCAGGTGACACGTAGATCGCGGATGTGGAGCCGGGTTGACTCGAGGTGGCTATGCAGTGATTTTAAATTAAATGAACTTTAATTTTAGTTATGATAATTTTTTTTTATTTCCAGTTTTTATTTTATTTGGATGTAATAAGGCCTCCTGATATTTTATTTTTTTGTTATTTTTCATATGTTAAATACTTGTTTTAACTATATTATTATTAAATTAAAGTCACATGTTTTACCCAAATTAACCCGAAATGTTTTCATCATGCCATCGGGCACACTTGTAATTTTATAATAACTAGGCTTAATTAAATTTTCAATTAAATCTAAGTATGCCTTTTGCAATACCACTAAATAAAAGGTTTTCGGCAACTAAAAATTTTTACTTAGCAAAAGTGTTTTCCAAAAATATTTTCCTTGTAACAGACTAAAGTCGGCCATAGTGTTTGGGCCGGGTTTGGGTTGTTACAGATCCATTACAAACAATTTGGCCCATTAACACTTTGCAAAATCGACCCATTTAGGCAATATAACAATTCAGCCCATTAAGGCAATATAACAATTCAACCCATTAAGTCAATATAACAATTCAGCCTATTAAGGCAATATATCAAATCGGCCCATTAGGGGCATTTCCATAATTCGGCCCATTAGGGGCATTTTTCGTAAATCAGCCCATTAGGGGCATTTTCGTAAGTCAGCCCATAAGGGCATTTTTGTAATTTAGAAGTTCTACCCATTAAGGATAATTTGGTAATCTCGCAACCCAGGGGTATTTCGGTAATTTACCCTCCAAGTGTATTTTGGTAAATTTCACAAACCAGACTTAACTACTAATTTGGGGCATAAAAATTGAAACTGTCCATCTGCGTCATACTGACCAAATTGACTATAACTCGAGTTAGGAATCTCGAAATCTAAATCTGTAAATTTTCATTGAAACTAGACTCATATAACTTCTTACTAAAATTTTTCCAAAATTTTTGGCTTAGCCATTTAGTACAGTTTATTCCTTAAATTTTCCCTTGTTTCACTGTCCAATGATTCTGACCTCTCTTAACTTAATTTCAAATATCTCACTGTACAGTTTTCATATGTTGCTCCCACTTGTTTCTATTGAAAATAGACTCACTAAGGAATCTGTACATATACATTATAAATCATAATTCACTTTGTACAATTTTATACAATTTTTCCAAGACAAAATAGGGAACCACGTAGTCAATCAGAACTAGTCTCACTAAAATTAAAATATCACAGAATGTAAAATTCTTTTTCCTTCTCCACTTCTTCCTTATAAAAATAGACACAGTAAGATTTAATTCGAGATCTTATTCACTTATTAATCCCTTTTCTCCTATTTTCCATGATTTTTCAAAATCACATCACTGTTGCTGACCAAAAACTACTTCATTGCAAACTATGGTTACCACTACGGACATATGCACACCCGAGTGATCACGGATGCCGGTTTTCGGTTTTCTTCGGTATTTCGGCTGAATCACAGAATATTTCATGCAAAATTTCAAAGAAGTGTGAGATTACACACCATTTCAAACATGTATTCGGAAGGTACGAGATTACACACATTGATTACGAGTTGTGCTTACTACCGATTTCAACACCTATAATGATAGTTGATAGAAGGTTAGTCTCAACTTTGATAATTTTAACTAGCAACACTTTATTAGGCTAACTCCACTTACCACGAATGTGATCTCCCTCAGTGCACCAAGAATCAATCCTACCCTTTGACTACTGAAATCCCGTCCTAACTATATTTGGTGAGCGAAAGAGTTGTTAGCAATTATCCCGCCTTTGGCGAAAACAAATCTTATAACAACGTTCTTACCCCACTTGCATGACGAGTCAATGATAACGATTTGGTTAATACAAATCATTTGTGCTCCTTTACCTTGTTGAAAGTCTTAAGCCCAACGATGGCCCTATCATAGAAAAGAATGTAACTCAGACCCAACGAGAGAGAAAAAGAAGAACACCTGATTTATTAAGGGAAAACTCGAATGAAACAAAGTTATTGACAAAGGGAGAATTACTACTTACCGATTCGGTTAAGAAGAGGTTTTCCCACACGATAGGGAACGAAATGATGAAGAAATAGGATGATAATGGGTTCAGTAACTTCGGTTTTCAAGAGAAGATGAGTGGAACAATTGGTCACAATGGTTAGTGTTTTCGGCTAGACAAGAAAGAAAGAGAAAATGCTCAATATTAGCTTGAAGATTCGGCAAAGAGAAGAAGAAGAAGTTTGGAGAGTAAGAAAAATGACACAAAATGATGCTAGAGGAAATTTTGGCCAAAACAAGCACCAAGGTTTCTACCAAAAGGTAAAGAAAATTTGGCTGTCCTCTCCCTATACCAAAACCGTCCATAGCTTGACAATAAGGTCAATATTTGGCCACCCAAAACTTTCCAAAACATCATCCTTGAAAAGTGCCAACATGCTCCCTCAGCTTACCTTTTTCTTTTGATTTCTTTCCCTATCCTAATCCTTTCCTTATTCCCTTAGCCACCTTGCCAAAATTAAAAAGTCCACATTGCCTAAAATACTACCTTGGCCAACACTTAGAGATAGAACACAAAAAAAATAGTCATAATTTTGCACTTGATGGGATTTGAACCTCCTCCTTCAAAGTCCTTCATGTGGAGCCATATCCCCTTTACCATAAGCTCCTTTATGCTAGCAATATGCACACGTATTTCCTTAAGCCTTGATGCCCTTTACCTTCTCTCCTTAAAGTGCTAAAATACTAAATTTTTACTAAGGCCCAATTAAACCCCGAACTTCCTAGAAACCTCGTAACCTTCCAAATTCACTTAACTAATAAGTCCAATTTGCAATAACACCATTCTCATATTCTCAAAAATTTTAAACATTCCTACGCCCAAGGCCCATTGGGCCCAATTCTTCTAGGCCTAATTTCAGGATGTTACAAATATACTCTATATTATTATCCTCAAATGGTTTTTGCATGCAAAGAAAAATGGAAGCAAATGTTGCTCATTGGTTGTCTACTGCTTAACTAATACTAAGCGGTATTATGTGGTCAGATCATAGTACGAAAAGAAAACTTGTATAGACGAACCTAAACATGTCTTTAGTCTAACTGGAAATGAGCAAACAGATTGAAAGACTAATATGTTTTCTATCAAGTCCAATTGGGGAGATGCCTTGTTTTGGGTATTGGAGCAGATGACTCCCAGAAGATAGAGACATAAATGTGACTGACTAGACTGATAGTTTATCAGACAGGACCCAAGCAGAATAGATCGTAAATCCATTTATGTATTCATTCACTTATAATATTCATAGTGTGAGATACCTAAATCTTTAGTGGATGGCAGACTATGTATGTGTGATTCATACACTTTGATGCAAGTAAAAGCCTGAGTTCGATTAGATACAGAACCAGAAGCTGGTGTGTTGGGTGTACGATTTCTATAGTATGTAGTGTTATTCACAATAATGGAATTCACAGCCCAAAACATAGGTAAATTATATCTTTTTATTGGCATTACATGGTTGATGAAAACTAAACATGGCCATTGGTCATCCGTCTTTGTGATGGATGACTTGGTCACTTTGGACAGTGATTGACTTTTCATGAAGGAAGATGTAATGATTACCATGAGATAAAATGAGATCATATCGGGACAACAAGTATTATCTCAAAAAGATCAATGATATCCTATGAGGGTAACACATTTATGATGTAACACCCCAAGCCCGGTCAATACGCCATGACCGAATTTGGCATGCCACGAAGGAAAACATTTCGAAGAAAATCGAGTTAACGATTAAATTTTAGTGAAAAACTCTTTGTTGTTCTATGTTTGTAGAAAACAAGTGTATAATAAGTTAAAAACTAATAATTTACTTTGAAATTCCGTAAAAACTTAGTTGTAAATCCATAGATTAAAATACCTTTTATAATTTAAAAGAAACCAAAGCGAATAGTTTGAAAACCGTTTCTAATTGAAATTTGGGAACTTGAGTTTTGGAAAATAACATGAGTTATCGAAAACATTTAAGTTGTTAAATAATATCAAATGATATACATTACCCGATGGTAAAGTTTTGAAAACCATTTCATTTTGTAGTTTAGAAAACTTTGTGCTCAATTTATTAATTTAGCCATGTAGTTTATTAGTCACATTTAAAACAAGTCCAAAGCTTTTAAATAATTCAAACACATAATTAAAGAGGCCTAATTACAAATCCAAATAAAGGTGAAAAACCAAATTTAAACTAAAATAAAGTACCGAATTCGAAGTTCATATAAAACCAAATTTTATTGCATGGCCTCCTCGAGTTCATCCGGTTCCTCATCCGCAAATTTACGAATCACCTGAAAAGATATCCCAGAGGGGTGAGTCAACAGACTCAATGTGTAACAATACACTAAAAGTCCAATCGATCATAGCAATAAATCCCACAATATAGCAAATCAAATAATAACTGATTAAATCACATGTACATATAAAATGAAATGCAATCCCGATCCCAACTTAGATATCCATCCGCTACACACCACCCGTACCTACCAATCACACCGTGGGGATTACTAAATCGACCTTCCATCCGCTACACACCATCGAAGGCAGTTGCTGCAGTCAACATGCACATCGCCCTTATCATCGTGGCATAGCCACCAGATAATCGTGACAGAGTCACCAGATTCTTAGTATCGTGACCGAGGTCACCGGATTCATAATATCGTGACCGAGGTCACCGGATAATGTGGAAAATCCACCGGAACACTTCCCCTTTCAATATTACCCATATGCCCATGCAATAACATATTATTTCATTATCATGCCATATACCCCATTATCATATCGGAATCGGACACATTTCATATTATGCATATAGCATTATTAGCGATGTAAATATTATGCCTTGTACATTATATCAAAATCATAATCAAATATCGAATATGTCTCATATTAGAATCATACATAGTACGAAGGAATAACATACCTCAATTCACCGTACCATTGAATGGTACCCGAAGCCATAATCATTTATATTTCTTTATAAACACATTTTTATCAATAAAGCTATTGATCTATTAGAAGTTTAGCATAAGTTACACACCATGGGATTTGAACCTCTTCCCTCAAGGTACTTCATGTGGCGCCATAACCTTCTTACCAATTGCTCACTTATACTAGCTATTTACTCATAAATTTCTATATGTCTTGAAGCTACTTACCATCTCTCCTTAAAGTGCTAAAATACCAAATTTTTCCTAAAGCCCAATTAAACCCAAGACTTCATAAAAACTTCGTAACCCCTTCCAAATTCACTTAACTAATACATCCAATGAGCAAAAACACCATTCTCATATTCTTAAAGATTTCAAACTCTCCTAAACCCAAGGCCCAATCGGCCCAATCCTACTAGGCCCGAATTTGGGATGTTACATATGACAGGGTCATTGGACGAGCACTAAGTAGTTGCTTTCGTAATGGTATGTCATTGGGGAGAGCTCTGTAACAGTCCGATTTATACCCTAGTCAGAATAGTGGTTTCGGGACCACGAATCTGAGTTCGAATAATATTTTAATATTATTTTCTCTGTCCTTGATATGATACTAAGCATGTGGTAAATTTTCGTGAGTTAATTTATCCGTCTCTGAGTTTAATTTGAGCAAAGGATTTATTTGCATTAAATGTGAAAGTTATATGCTATTTGTTAAAGTGTTTATATGTTGTGGCTTTTTAAAGTTATGGCCTTATATGGCAAATAAGCCATTATTATGCTAGTGGGTGGTTATGGTAAAAAATAACCTTGTTTTATATGTTATAAATATTTTATATTATAAGGCTAAAATAGGAAATTGGTTACTAATGTATTATACTATGATTAAAACATGAAAATGGATTTTAATTCATCCATTTTTCCACCAAAAAACATAAAAAAAAGAGAAAGCTTGAAGCTTTGTATTTTCGGTTGATTACAAGCGAAAATTCAAGGTAATACTTTGATAGGTTTTTGATAATTTTTACGTTTTTGTAATCGTTGCTTTGAGAGCTATCAAACCCATGTCTCAATTTGATGAATTGATAATGTTTGTGTGAGATGCCATTGATGATGTGTTAAGCTTTTTGATGATTTTAGTTCTCAAATGAAAGATTTAAGCTTGATGAACAAGTTTTGTTCTTGAAGTTTTGATGAATTTAGCTAAATAGGGCTAAATTGAGAAAATGGTAAATTGAGGGACTAATTTGTGAAATTGATGAAAAATATGGACTTGTATGTGATGTATATGCATTCGGTTAAGTATGTGTGTGTGTGGATTTTGTGAATGTGATGTTTTGAGAAAAATAGACTAAATTGATAAAATGTACAGATGTGAGGGCTAATTTGCAAATTGACATAAATGTGTGTCCTTAGATTGAATTGAATGAATTAGTGAATAAAAGGGTTAATTCTAAATATATTTAGATCAAGAACCGAGGAAAACGGATTTAGATCGCGGGAAAGCGAAAGTAAACGAGTAGCCATTTTCATTCCGATAAATCGAAATCCGAGGTAAGTCACTATGCAAATAAATATATATGTATGCATTTGTAAATGTGATAATGAATGTTTATGAGAGATTATGTATTTAAATTCCGAGATAAGTTCGATATAATGACTAAGTCCGAGAAGCCCTGTACGAACCTAGGAATAGATAGGATTGGCTAAGTCACGTCATAGATATCTGTTCTGTTTTTATCATGTAAGACCACGTCTGGGACATTGGCGTTGATTTGAGATTCGTGTAAGACCTTGTCCGAGATAGTGGCATCGATATCTGATTATGTGTAAGACCTCGTTTGGGACGTTGGCATCAATATGAGCTTTACGTATAAGACCACGTCTGGGACGTTGGCATCATTATGATCTTTACATGTAAGACCATGTCTGGGACATCAGCATCGTTCTAATTCGTGTAAGACCGTCAATAAAGACGGTGGCATCGATATCACGAGTACATGTAAGACCTAAATGCGGGGCGATGGCATTGTACCACTATTTCGAGCTTTTGAGTATCCTCATTGGATTCCTTATGGTTCAACCGGCAAGTCTGTGATATGAATTGTGAATCCGAGCCATGATCAAACAAGTGAATGTATGTCTGTTTCATGTACGTTTGATATATATATACACAAGTGTGTATAAAAAGGTAAGTACCTATAAGACTTTGACTCGAATAAGTGTATGTTTAAATGTGAGAATGAGAGTCTTAAAATGATGAATGTGGCAAATGTGGCCACAAGTATGTGAAACAAAGCATAATTGTGATATATGCTAAATAATTGGAATGTGCCTATGTATCTATTTGCAATATATGCATTTTATGCCAAGTGTGTTTGTATATTGACTTACTAAGCTTTTTGAAAGCTTACTCTGTGTGCATTTTCTCTGTTTTATAGGTCGTCAAAGCTACTGAGGGCTCGAGACTGTCACGGATCGTCATCACACTAATAAACTCATTTTGGTATACTTTGGGAATAGTTATATCTAGATATGGCATGTATAGTCTAGTTTTTTGTATAAATTGATGTATATACTTAGTCATGAGATATGACTATTTTAGTTCATATTATGCCTTGACGAATGTGGTATATGTATAGTTTTGGTATGGTTTAATGCCCATGAATTAGTCAAGTTTTTGGTTAGTTAAATGATGAAGTTATGCTTTGGTTTTGTATATGTTTTGTCTTGAAAGATGGCATAAATGAATTAGATATTAAATGCATAGATTGAATGGACAAATTGGTATGTTTTTGGTTGCTATATGTTCATGAAATGGGATGATATATGTTGCTTGTAGGTTTGACCCTTATGGGTGGCATTTTGGCCTTATAAATGGCCTATAATGTCACACGGTTGTGGCACACGGGCGTCCCTGGAGACCGTGGGTGAATTGATAGGATGTAGCTTAGTAGTACACAGCCTCGACATGGGTGTGTCAGCTGGCCGTGGTGTGCAAGTCAGTGGCTAGCTAAGAGCACACGGGCGTGCTGGGTGGCTGTGGTGGGGAAGTCAGTATATGGCCTAGTAGCGTACGGCCATGGCGCACGAGCGTGCCTAGTGACCGTGTTGATATAGTTAGTATATAGACACGGATGGACACACGGGGGTGTCCTCCCACGGGCGTGTCTCCCCTGTATTTTAGAAAAATTTAAATTTTTCCATGAGATTCTGTATGTGTTTCAGTTTGGTCCCAATTCGGTTTATATGCATGCTTAGGGTCTTGATAACTCATCTAAGGGACACTATGATTGTTACTGATGAATCTAATGTATGAAATGTTATGTAAGTATCTGATCTATTCGGTAATACTCCTAACCCTAGTCTGGCGTCGGTTACGGGTTAGGGGTGTTACATTTGATTAGTATCAGAGCTACGGTTTAGCCGATTCTCAGACTAACGTAGCGTGTGAGAGTGTAGCTATACATGCCATATATCTGAATTGTGATAGTGTGATGAATCCTGACATATAAAATGTGATTTTCGTATAGTAATGGATCCCGAAAGAGCCGTAGCTGACGATGTAGAAAGCAATGCGCCTGCTCCCGCACAAGGGACAGCGCCCTCTGAATCGAGACCGGCTATGAGCGATCAAGAGGGAGAAGCTAAACAAGCTTTCTTTCAAATGATAAGTGAGTGGTTCACTCAGTTTGTTAAGAATAACCCGACTGTTTCGCAATCCCCGCCTCCGGTGAATCCCTCTCAGGCATCTGACATACCTCCGACTGCAAATCTGAATCTGTTGAGTAAGCCTCCTGTTGACAAGATCCATAAGTATGGGGCCAAAGAATTCTGAGCTACTAAAGATGATGATGCTGAAAAGGCAGAGTTCTGGATTGAAAACACTATTCGGGTATTCGATGAAATGTCTCTGACTCCCGAAGAATGTATAAAATGTGTTGTATCATTACTTCGAGATGCAGCTTATCAATAGTGGAAAAATCTGATTTCTGTTGTTCCGAGAGAATGAATTACATGGGATTTCTTTCAGATTGAGTTCCGGAAGAAATATATCAGTGAAAGATTCATTGATCAGAAACGAAAGGAATTTCTAGAACTTAAATAGGGCCAAATGACTGTTTCTGAATATGAACGAGAATTCGTGAGACTAAGTCAGTATGCCCGAGAATATGTATCTTCTGAAGCCATAATGTGCAAAAGATTTGAAGATGGTTTTAATGAAGACATTCGTTTGCTAGTCGGGATTTTAGAAATAAAAGAGTTTGTTGTACTAGTTGACCGAGCATGCAAAGCTGAGGCACTCGGGAAAGATAAAAGAAAAGCTGAATCTGAAGCCCATGATATGAGAAAAAGATTTCCAAGCAAATCATTTCAGTCATCTTCGAAGAAATTCAGAGGTAATCAGAGTCGTTCTAGAGATAATGTGGGACATTCAAATAGAAATCAATCTAGACCGCAAATGAGTTCTAAAACTCCAGCAACTTCAGTGGCTAGTGTGGGAAATGTTCGACCCGAGAGATTTGAATGTAAACATTATGGAAAAAGACATCCGGGAAACTGTAGATTAAACGACAGAGCTTGCTTCAGATGTGGATCGCTTGATCATTTTATCCGTGGTTGCCCTAAGTCTATCGAGCCAGAGACTGTTCAGAATCTGAGATCTGATAATGCACCTGTGAGAGGTAGACCTTCGAAGAATGTAAGAAACGCCAGTGATAGTCAGAGAACTACGAGAGACAATGTTGTCAGATCTGAAGCTAGAGCACCAGCCAGAGCGTATGCTATTCGAGCTCGAGAAGAAGCTTCATCGCCAGATGTTATAACTGGTACTTTTACTCTTTATGATACTTCTGTGATTGCTTTGATAGACCCTGGTTCTACGCATTCATATATTTGCATGAATTTAGTATTCAACAAGACTTTGCCTATAGAGTCTACTGAGTTTGCTATAAAAGTATTGAACTCCTTAGGTAAAAGTGTCCTTGTTGACAAAGTATGCAAGAACTGTCCGTTAATGTTTCGAGATATCTGTTTCCCTGCTGATCTGATGCTTTTACCATTTGATGAATTTGATATTATTCTGGGCATGGATTGGTTGTTTATGCATGATGCTGTTGTGAACTGCAAAAGAAAGACTATAGAATTGAGATGTCCGAATGATGAGATTGTACGAGTTGAGTCTAATGATTTGAATGGATTGCCTGCTGTGATATCTGTTTTGAAATTTATGAGGCATATTTTGCTTATGTAATTGATTCGAAAATGTCTGAAAGGAAGATTAAGTCAGTGCCTGTTGTCTGTAAGTTTTCTGATGTGTTTCCTGAAGAGTTACCGGGTTTATCTCTGATTCGAGAAGTTGAGTTTGGTATTGAATTGTTGCCTGGTACTACATCTATTTTGATAGCTCCGTATAGAATGGAACCAACAGAGTTGAAAGAGTTAAAGTCACAACTGTAAGAATTGACTAAGAGAGGGTTTGCGAGACCGAGTTTCTCGCCTTGGGGTGCTCCGGTTTTGTTTGTTAAAAAGAAAGATGGCACGATGAGGATGTGTATCGACTATCATCAGTTGAATAAGGTGACAATAAAGAATAAATACCCGTTGCCCAGAATTGATGATTTATTTGATCAGCTAAAAGGAGCTACTGTGTTTTCAAAGATTAACATGAGATCTGGATACTATCAGTTGAGAGTGAAAGATTCAGATATTCCGAAGACTGCTTTTAGAACGAGGTATGGGCATTACGAATTTTTAGTTATGCCATTTGGACTAACCAATGCTCCTGCTGTTTTTATGGATCTGATGAACAGAATTTTCAGACCGTATCTAGATCGATTTGTTGTCGTATTCATTGATGACATTTTGATTTATTCGTGTGATGAGGCTGAACATGCTGAACATTCGAGAATTGTTTTGCAAACTTTGAGAGAAAAGCAATTGTATGCAAAATTTAGAAAATGTGAATTCTGGTTGCACGAGGTTAGTTTTTTGGGACATATTGTGACAGCATCTGGGATTCGAGCAGATCCGAGTAAGATTTTTGCTATTCTGAATTGGAAACCTCCAAGAAATGTGTCTGAAGTTCACAGTTTTCTGGGTTTAGCTGGTTATTACCGTAGATTTGTAAAAGACTTTTCGACTATAGCTACTCCATTGACTAGATTACTTCAGAAAGATGTTAAATTTGAATGGTCTGATAAATGTTAGGGAAGTTTTGATCAATTGAAAACTCTGTTAACGGAAGCTCCAGTGTTAGTTCAGCCAGAATCGGGTAAAGAATTTGTTGAATATAGTGATGCTTCGTTAAATGGTCTGGGATATGTTTTGATGCAGGAAGGCAAAATTGTAGCCTATGCTTCGAGACAATTAAAGCCTCATGAGAAGAATTATCTGACGCATGACATTGAGTTAGCTGCGATTGTGTTTGCACTTAAGATTTGATGTCATTATCTGTACAGTGAGAAATGTCACGTGTTTTCAGATCATAAAAGTCTGAAATATCTGATGACTCAAAAAGATTTGAACCTGCGTCAAAGAAGATGGTTAGATCTGTTAAAAGATTACGAGTTCGTGATAGATTATCATCCTGGTAAAACAAATGTTGTTGCAGATGCTTTGAGTAGAAAATTGTTGTTTACATTACGAGCTTTGAGTGCTCAGGTAGATTTTTCTGATTATAATTTCGTGTTAGCTGAAAAATCCAAACCGTTGTTCTTACAACAGATATGTGATGCTCAGAAATCTGATAATGAATTGCTAGCGAAACGAGCTCAATATGAAGTGAATTTCGAATCTGAATTTTGAGTTGTTGATAATAGTTTGAGACTCTGAGATCATTTCTGTGTTCCGAGAAATCCAGGATTGATTCAATTGATTCTGAATGAAGCACATAATAGCCGTCTATCTGTTCACCCTGGAAGCACTAAAATGTATCATGATTTGAAACGACATTACTGGTGGACTGGCATGAAAAGAGATATTTCTGACTTTGTTTCAAAATGTTTAGTTTGTCAGCAAGTGAAAGTTGAACATCAAGTTCCGTCTGGGTTGTTACAACCAATTCTGATTCCTGAATGGAAATGGGATGGAGTGACAATGGATTTTGTTTCTGGTTTACCTTAGACTCCGAGAAAGAAAGATGCGATTTGGGTCATAGTTGATCGATTGACGAAATCTGCCCATTTTATTCCGGTAAGATCTGATTTCTCACTTGACAAATTAGCCGAGCTTTATATTTCTGAAATTGTGAAATTACACAGGGTGCCACTGTTTATTGTGTCCGATAGAGATCCGAGGTTTACATCGAGATTCTGGAAGAAATTACAAGAAGCTTTGGGTACGAAATTACATTTTAGTACAGCTTTTCATCTGCAAACAGGTGGTCAGTCCGAACGGATTATTCATATTTTTGAAGACATGTTAAGATGCTGTATACTTAAGTTTAATAGTTTGTGGGAACATTATCTGCCACTGATTGAATTTGTGTATAATAACAGTTTTCAATCGAGCATTAAAATGGCACCATATGAAGCTTTATACGGACGTAAATGTCGTATACCTCTGTATTGGACTGAGCTTAGTGAAAATAAGCTACATGGGGTTGATTTGATAAAAGATTCAGAACAGAAAGTGAAACTGATCCGAGATTGTTTGAAAGTAGCATCTGATCGTCAGAAGTCTTATGCGGATTTAAAACGAAAAGATATAGAATTTGAAATCGACGACAAAGTATTTTTGAAAGTGTCTCCGTGGAAGAAAGTTCTTCGTTTTGGACGTAAAGGAAAATTAAGTCCAAGGTTCATCGGACCGTATGAGATCATTGAACGTGTTGGGCCTGTTGCATATAAATTGAAATTGCCTTCTGAACTAGAAAAGATACACAACGTATTTCATGTTTCAATGCTTCGTAGATATCGATCTGATTCGTCACATGTGATTGCTCCGTCTGAAATTGAAATCCGATCTGATATGACATATGAAGAGGAACCGATCCGTATCTTAGTTCGTGAAGTGAAAGAGTTGAGAAATAAGAAAATTCTGTTAGTAAAAGTAATGTGGAATCGACATGGGATAGAAGAGGCTACGTGGGAGCCTGAAGATTCATTGAGACAGCAATATCCGAATCTGTTTAACGGTAAGATTTTAGAGGACGAATATCCATAAGGGGGAAGAATTGTACAATCTGGTTTATACCCTAGTCGGAACAGTGGTTTCGGGACCACGAATCCGAGTCCGAATAATATTTTAATATTACTTTCTGTGTCGTTGACATTTGACTAAGCATGTGGTAAATTTTCGTGAGTTAATTTATCCGTCTCTGAGTTTAATTTGAGCAAAGGATTTATTTGCATTAAATGTGAAAGTTATATGCTATTTGTTAAAGTGTTTATATGTTGTGGCTTTTTAAAGTTATGGCCTTATATGGAAAATAAGCCATTATTATGCTAGTGGGTGGTTATGGTAAAAAATAACCTTGTTTTATATGTTATAAATATTTTATATTATAAGGCTAAAATAGGAAATTGGTTACTAATGTATTATACTATGATTAAAACATGAAAATGGATTTTAATTCATCCATTTTCCACCGAAAAACACAAAGAAAAGTGAAAGCTTGAAGCTTTGTATTTTCGGTTGATTACAAGCCAAAATTCAAGGTAATACTTTGATCGGTTTTTGATAATTTTTATGCTTTTGTAATCGTTGCTTTGAGAGCTATCAAACCCATGTCTCAATTTGATGAATTGGTAATGTTTGTGTGAGATGCCATTGAAGATATGTTAAGCTTTTTGATGATTTTAGTTGTCAAATGAAAGATTTAAGCTTGATGAGCAAGTTTTGTTCTTGAAGTTTTGATGAATTTAGCTAAATAGGGCTAAATTGAGAAAATGGTAAATTGAGGGACTAATTTGTGAAATTGATGAAAAATATGGACTTGTATGTGATGTATATGTATTCGGCTAAGTATGTCTATGTGTGGATTTTGTGAATTTGATGTTTTGAGAAAAATGGACTAAATTGATAAAATGTACAAATGTGAGGGCTAATGTGCAAATTGCCCTAAATGTGTGTGCTTGGATTGAATTGAATGAATTAGTGAATAAAAGGGTTAATTCTAAATATGTTTAGATCAAGAACCGAGGAAAACAAGATTAAGATCGCAGGAAAGCGAAAGTAAATGAGTAGCCGTTTTCATTCCGTTAAACCGAAATCTGAGGTAAGTCACTATGAGAATAAATGTATGTGTATGCATTTGTAAATGTTCATTTGACTAATGATGATAATGAATGTTTATGAGAGATTATGTATTTAAATTCCGAGATAAGTTCGATATAGTGACTAAGTCCGAGAAGCCCCGTACGAACCTAAGAATAGATAGGATTGGCTAAGTCACGTCATAGATATATGTTCTGTTTTTATCATGTAAGACCATTTCTGGGACGTTGGCGTGGATTTGAGATTTGTGTAAGACCCTGTCCGGGACAGTGTCATCGATATATGTGTAAGACCTCGTCTGGGACGTTGGCATCAATATGAGCTTTACGTATAAGACCACGTCTAAGATGTTGGCATCATTATGATCTTTACGTGTAAGACCATGTCTGGGACATCAGCATCATTCTGATTCGTGTAAAACCCTATCCGAGATAGTGGCATCGTTATCTGAGTAGATGTAAAACCTCGTTTGGGACGATGGCATTGTACCACTATTTCGAGCTTTTGAGTATCCTACTGGATTCCTTATGGTTCAACGGGCAAGTCTGTGATATGAATTGTGAATCCGAGCCATGATCAAACAAGTGAATGAATGTCTATTTCAGGCACGTTTGATATTTATATATACACAAGTGTGTATAAAAAGGTAAGTACCTATAAGACTTTGACTCGAATAAGTGTATGTTTAAATGTGAAAATGAGAATCTTAAAATGATGAATGTGGAAAATGTGGCCACAAGTATGTGAAACAAAGCATAATTGTGATATATGCTAAATGATTGGAATGTGCCTATGTATCTATTTGCAATATATGCATTTTATGCCAAGTGTGTTTGTATATTGACTTACTAAGCTTTTTGAAAGCTTACTCTGTGTGCATTTTCTCTGTTTTATAGGTCGTCAAAGCTACTGAGGGCTCGGGACTGTCACGGATCGTCATCACACTAATAAACTCATTTTGGTATACTTTGGGAATAGTTATATCTAGATATGGCATGTATAGTCTAGTTTCTTGTATAAATTGATGTATATACTTAGTCATGAGATATGACTATTTTAGTTCATATTTTGCCTTGACGAATGTGGTATATGTATAGTTTTGGTATGGTTTAATGCCCATGAATTAGTCAAGTTTTTGGTAAATTAAATGATGAAGTTATGCTTTGGTTATGTATATGTTTTGTCTTGAAAGATGGCATAAATGAATTAGATATTAAATGCATAGATTGAATGGACAAATTGGTATGTTTTTGGTTGCTATATGTTCATGAAATGGGATGATATAGTGAACATGTTGAGTTGTGACATAGTGAATGAATTTTCTTTAAATTTTTTAGAGGGTAAAATTGTCAAAATTTTATTGAGAGGTAAAATCGTTAAAATTTTACTGAAGTAAAATTAGGATGATAAAATCATTTAATATTTAAATATTAAAGTTTATTTTTGGAAATAGAAAAATTGAACTAGGTTGGATCACATTAGAGAGTACTGGGTCAAAAAGACTTAGGAAATACTTGTAATTGTACTTGATGTGGGAGAGGCCTAAAACCCCTCATATAACATGATGGAGTGGCAACCTTAGTATAAATACAAGGGTGCCCTAGTATAAATACAAGGGTGAGTCATTCACCCCTCTCCTATTCTAACTAGAATTTGGTTTTTCTATTTAAAATAAATCTCTACAACTCTAAAAGGGTTCTACTTTCTCTTCCTAATAGATGACAGGGGTAGAGCTATTAACACGACTTCTGAGAGATTGTTATTCTGTCGAAAAATAGAGAGAATTTATTCTAAACTTATAAAAATATTTTTCAGAATAACAATTTTACCGATTTCTACTAAAGAAAAGAGAATGTAACTGATGGAGCTCGAAACTAAATGTTATTTCAACAAAGGCAAGCGCACCTACCGAACAGTAGTATAGCTGTGGTGAGTCCAGAATATCGTATCCTCAAGGACCAAGAGTATTAGTATTAACTATCTTTTTTATTATCTAGCCAAATAATTAAGGGGATTTGCTTTTAATCTAAAATTAACTAACTAATTTAACTAATAACTATGAACGCGACAGAGAGCGAATTAGGGAAAATACTTTTGGACAACTTATATGAGATAGGCAATACCTAAGAAAGAATCCACCTAGACTTCACTTATTACTTTTGATTCATTCGATTTATTCACTTGGCTTAATCCGTAGAAATCCATGAATTATATTAATACCTCTTTTGAGGCTACTAACAACTGACTCTAGGTTGATTAATTGAAATCTTTTTCTAATTAAAACCCTATTGTCGCATTTACTCGATTTATGGATTCCCTTATTAGGTTTGACCCTAATTCGGCAGATTTTCATCGCCCTATTTCTAGGGTTGCAATCAACTCCGCTTAATTGTGTTGATCTACTTTTAAACAAGGACTTTTGCTCTACTGAATAAGCACATTCGACTTGAATCAATAACTTGAATTATCAAACAAGAATAAGAACTCACAATTAAGAATAAGCACAAGTATTTATCTCATAAATCAAATAATAATAAGATCTGTCTTAGGTTTCATCCCCTCAGGTATTGAAGGGATTTAGTGCATACTAAAAGTGGGAAACATCATAAAAGAGGAAAAACAACAAAACATAAGAAAACCTAAAAACTCCTAAAGAACTTGATGGGAGATCCTCAGTCTTGATGGAGATCCTTCTCCTAAGCTGTCCCCGACGACTGTCTTAGAGTATTTTCTCTTTCTACTCGGCGTCTATTCGAGGTCCTGTCGAACTCCCCTTTTAGGTTGCCTCCTAGGGTGTTTATATAGGCTTCGAGATGCCTTTCTTGGCCCACAAGTATCCTATTTCGAATAGAATTCATCCTTATTTCAGCAGGGACATACCTGTGTGACACACCCGTGGTCGATAGCCCAGGCCATGTTCGATTTAGCTTGCCACACACGGCCGTGCGGCCCACCCGTGTGGGGTGGTCTAGGCCGTGTAGGCCCATTTTGTCCCTTTTTGGCCCGTTTCTCGTTCTTTTCGACTCCCTAAGCTCTCCTGAGTATAAAACATGAAATTAAGAGATTAGGAGCATCGAATTCATCAAATTCAATGGAAAATCATCCAAAATTAAGCTAAGCATGGGGTTTAAGTATGTGTAAATTATAGTTTATCAAATATGTAGATCGGTCTCGCACGAGGAGACTGTGCTAGGCTCCTTTCGCTTCTTCTACATGGTGATGGTGGTGTAAAGAAAGAGTGAGGAAAAGGGAAAAAGGAAAATGAAAGGGGAAAGATGAAAGAAAGACGAAGGGGTGTGGTGGTTAGGGTTTGAGAGAGGAAGAATTTGGGAAGAAAGTGAGAAGAAATGGGGTTTTAAATAGGAAACAGAAACCTGGTTGCTTCCCACGCCCGTGTGCAATGGGCATGTTAGGTCACACGGCCATGTGGTGTATCGTTCGTTTCTCCCACACCCCTGTAGAGGTCGCCACGCCCATGTTGATAAATCAGTGTCGGTCACAGCCTAAGGACACAGGCGTGTCTCCCAACCGTGTGACTTTCTCAGTGTCGACCATGGCTATATCACACGGCCGTGGCATTTTATCGCAGCCCGTGTTTTGGGAAATTGTTGTCCATGCTGACGTACCTACTCGTGGTGTCCACACGGCCACGGCTACGCCCTTGTGCAAGGCTGTGTGGTCAGGAAATTTGCGTTTTATTAATTTGGTTAGTTTGAAGTTAGGTGCTAAAAGTAAAAATAAAAATAAAAATATGAAAATTAATGGAGTTAGTGTTCAGGATGCCTCCCGAGAAGCGCTCGTTTAAAGTCTTAAGCTAGACTTACCTCTCATTTGCTATTCATGGTGGTTTGAAGAGTTGAAACTCCTCACCCCTACTATTAGTTCTATGATAACTATATAGTTTGAGTCGAGTAGTGTTTACCTTAAAAGTGCCGAACTTGGGATTAGTTACCTCGACTGTTCCATATGGGAAGATATTAAGTACCTCAAAAGGGATTTCTTTGTTTTTATCAAGGTCTTAAGTGGCGATCCGAGGGTCTGTTTTATCTAACAATACCTGATCTCCGATCTTAAATTGGTTTGGCTCATGGAGTCGCTTTGTTTTTGCTTCGTGTGCTTTTAGTTTCTCCCTGTAATGTGTCTTCCACTCGTCTAGTTCATCGATCTGAAGCCTTCGTTCCTCATGAGTTGTTTCCTTGTTGACATGAGGTCTAGGATCTAGCTCAGTTATGTTGTTTCGTGGTGTTTCCTATAAAGAAGGTGGGATCAAATGGTCATTACTTGATGTCCTAGCCGAGTCAAAAGCCTGAAGAGTGATCGTTTCGTCACCTACACGAAGTATGAGTTCGCCTGTACCAACATCAATTTTAGTTCTAGCAGTTGCTAAAAAAGGTCTTCCTAAAATTAAAAGAATATTATTGTCCTCATCCATGTCTAAAACGACAAAGTCCACTGGGAATATGAATTTATCAATTTTCACTAGTACATCTTCGATTATACCCCTAGGAATTCTAATAGCTTTATCAGCTAAAGCATTATCAACAGATAAAATACCAATTAAGCACGGAATTGTAAAACTCCCTGGGTCTTTTAACTTTCGTGGTAGTTTATTTTATAAAATTGCTGAGCACACTGCATTTAGCTTCACATGCGACGTATCGTCTAACCTCCTTTTGTTTGTTAAAAGCTCTTTTAAAAATTTCCTTGAATTTGGCATCTGCGAAAGAGCTTCAAGAAATGGTAAGTTAATATGTAATTTCTTTAGAAGTTTAAGAAATTTATCGAATTGTTCATCTGTGTTGTCTTTCTTCATCGCATTGGGTTATGGCACACGAGGTTGGTACTCTGTAATATCATGGCTTACCTCAACCTTACCTTCCTCTACCATATTCTCTTGCCTCAATTTTGGTTCATCTAACCCTTCACTATCATGAGCAGTTATTGCTTGAAGTTGCTCCTTTGGGTTAGTTTCAGTGTTGCTTGGCAAGCTTCCTTGTGGTCGTTCAGAGAACTGCTTAGCAAGTTGTCCTAATTGGTTCTCGATCCTTTGAATCGATGCTTGTTGATTTTTGAGTGCTGTCTCTGTGTTTTGGAAATGGATTTCTGACACCGCTATAAATTTTGTTAGCATCTCCTCAGGGTTCGGCTTTTTCTCTTATGGGTAGGGTTGCTGTTGGAAGCCTGGAGGGGGTTGTTGTCTCTGATTTCCTTGGCCACCCCATGAAAAGTTGGGATGGTTCGTCCAACCTTGATTGTAAATGTTACTATAAGGGTTATTTTGAGGTCTAAAATTATTACTCATATAGTTCATCTGTTCGCTTTCTATGCGAGGGTTGTAGGGTGGGTACTCTGTATTGTTCGTGTCTCCTCCATTTGCATCATACTGCGTCACTGGGTGTACGTGCGAAGAACCACACAAACCATCAATCTTTTTATTTAAACGTTCTACCTGGTTTGATAGCATGGTCATTGCGTCGAGGTTGAAAACACTAGCGGCTTTTGTCGGCCTTGTCCTTGTAACTTGCCACTGATAGTTATTCAGTGACATCTCTTTAATGAATTTGTAGGCAGCCTCAGGTGTTTTGTTGTTTAGGGTACCACCGGTGGCTGAATCAATCAACTGCCTAGTTGAGGGGTTCACACTGTTGTAAAATGTTTAAACATGGAGCCACAAAGGTAACCCGTGGTGAGGGCACCTCCTTAATAGATCCTTGTATCTCTTCCATGCATCGTAAAGTGTCTCTAAATCCATCAGCACAAAAGAAGAGATATCATTCCTCAACTTAGCCGTTTTAGCCGGCGGGAAATATTTTAGCAAAAAGTTTTCGGTCATTTGTTCCCATGTAGTGATTGATCCTCGTGGCAATGAGTTCAACCACTGTTTAGCTTTGTTCCTCAATGAAAAAGGAAACAACCGAAGACGAATGGCATCATCACAAACGCCATTAATTTTGAAAGTGTCGCAGAATTCTAGAAAATTTGCCAAGTGGTTGTTCGGATCCTCATCCTGCAAACCATCAAACTGAACAAACTATTGAATCATCTAAATAGTGTGAGGTTTCAGTTCAAAATTATTTGCAGCGATAGCAGGTCTAACAATACTTGACTCAGTTCCTGTTAAATTAGGTTTAGCATAATTATACATAGTATGAGGAGCATGATTTTGATTCACCGGATTTGCGGCAACCACAGGAGGTAGCGGATTATTATCAGCCATCTCTTCAGTAGTATTGTTTTGTCCTCTTGCTCTTCTTCTATGTATTGTAGGCTTCGCCCTATTTCTCTTCGGTTTCTACAAACTGTACCTTCTATATCACTGTCAAAAACCAAGGGTCCTAACGGGTTCCTGCTAGTCATAAACTAGAATTACCTTCCAGAAGCAAAGAAAAGGAAAAATTAGTGAACTGAAAAAAATTGCAATTAAAAGTAAGAATGGCTAAAGTAATAAAAATTTAATTTTCCTAATATCTTAGTCCCCGGCAACGGCGCCAAAAACTTGTGGAGCTCGAAACTAACTATTATTTCGACAAAGGCAAGTGCACCTATCGAACAATAGTATAGCTGTGGTGAGTCCGGAATATCGTATCCTTAAGGACCAAGAGTATTAGTATTAACTATCTTTTTATTATCTAGCCTAATAATTAAGGGGATTTGCTTTTAATCTAAAATTAACTAACTAATTTAACTAATAGCTATGAACGTGACAGAGAGCGAATTGGGGAAAATACTTTTGGACAACTTATATAAGATAGGCAATACCTAAGGAAGAATCCACCTAGACTTCACTTATTACTTTTGATTCATGCGATTTATTCACTTGGCTTAATCCGTAGAAATCCCTGAATTATATTAATACCTCTTTCGAGGCTACTAACAACTGACTCTAGGTTGATTAATTGAAATCTCTTTCTAATTAGAACCCCTATTGTCGCATTAACTCGATCTATGGATTCCTTTATTAGGTTTGACCCTAATCCGGCAAATTTTCGTCGCCCTATTTCTAGGGTTGCAATCAACTCCGCTTAATTGTGTTGATCTACTCTTAAATATGGACTTTTGCTCCACTGAATAAGCACATTCGACTTGAATCAATAACCTGGATTATCAAACAAGAATAAGAACTCACAATTAAGAATAATCACAAGTATTTATCTCATAAATCAAATAATAATAAGATCTATCTTAGGTTTCATCCCCTCAGGTATTGAAGGGATTTAGTTCATACTAAAAGATGGAAACATAATAAAAGTGGAAAAACAAAAAAAAAAAATAAGAAAACCAAACACTCTTAAAGAACTTGATGGGAGATCCTCAGTCTTGATGGAGATCCTTCTCCTAAGCTGTCCCCAAAGGCTGTCTTGGAGTATTTTCTCCTTCTACTCGGCGTCTATTCGACGTCCTGTCTAACTCCCCTTTTAGGTTGCCTCCTAGGGTGTTTATATAGGCTTCGAGATGCCTTTCTTGGCCCACAAGTATCCTATTCCGAATAGAATTCATCCTTATTTCGGCAGGGACACGCCCGTGGTCGATAGCCCAGGGCATGTTCGATCCGGCTTGACACACATGGCCGTGCGGTCTGCCCGTGTGCGATGGTCCAGGCCGTGTAGGCCCATTTTGTCCCTTTTTGGCCCGTTTCTCATTTTTTTCGACTCCCTAAGCTCTCCTGAGTATAAAACATGAAATTAAGAGATTAGGAGCATCGTATTCCTCAAATCAATGGAAAATCATCCAAAATTAAACTAAGCATGGGGTTAAAATATGTGTAAATTATGGTTTAGCAGTAACACCCCATACCTAGCCTAGACGACAAGGCCAAGTCTAGAGAGCTACGTCAAATATTTCTCAAAATATAACTCTCGAAACTTAGTTTTGAAAGTCATCCAGAAATTAAAGGAATTTAATAACATAAAGTAATATATGAGGTTCATCATCTTAGTAAGTTGAATTCCTCGAATATACTGAAAATAAACTACTAATATGATAATAAAAGCTAATAAATAATATGACTGAGCTCCTAATCCGTCTACCTAATAAAGTCTGTGCGTACCTGTAATTCTATCCACAAACAAAATGAATTAATAATGCAATAAGGAAATAATTAAAAATTCAGTAGAGTTGTGAGTAAACCAGTAAAGTTCCAAGTTTAGATTCTGAATCAGAAATAGGAGGCAATTCGTTCAATTAACAGAAAAGAACAAACCAAACAAACCCGATAGATAATAAGTCAAATCATTGTTAGATATAGAACAGATCAAAATAGATGCAAGGATCCTACCCTCATCCGCTACACATCATCTTCGACCAACCCAACACACAAAAATGAGTAATTAATACCCATCCAGCCCTACACACCACATAGTATCGATATGACACATCCTAGTAATTGCAAGCTCGCTGCCAGATCAGATTATAGATACCAGTGGTTTAACCACTGATTATGAATAGAAAACTTCCTCCTCTATACAAATTCCCACCCTAATACAAATGCTGACCTCAGATGACAGTAAATATGGAGATTTATACGACTAATCATAGAATATAACAATCTCATTAATGGTTGTCACATTCAATATACATGGAAATATTCACTACTAAGTCTAAGATCACAGAATGCCAGATTATATAGTCTAATTCGTTTAATATAGACCTTACGAAAGGCTTGCATTCGTTGCAAATGTTGCTCATTGCCCGAGGGAAAAATTTTAGAATTCTAATCCATGCCCGTGTGGTTTCACATGGCCTGGGTAGCTAACCAGTGTGGCTCCACATAGCTTGAAACACACCCGTGTGCCTCATACGACCTAAAACATACCTGTGTCACCCGCCCGCGTGGTCCTAATTCATAAATAGTGAGTTACACGACCTAGACTTATGCCCATGCCCTTGGCCCATGTGAATCATGCACTACACATTCCTACACATAGTTTGGGTGCATGACGTGTGCTTCTAATTTGTAAACAGTGAGTTGCACAGCCTGGCACACAGTCGTGTGGTGTCGACAACCATGTTTTTTGGTGTCTAAATTTTGCAGTAAATTGGTTTTTGGTACACACCAGAAGTAGTTTTGACATAGGAACAACGCATAGAAATCCTAGAGCCTAAATTAACCAACCAAAACCAATTAAACGACTAAAATGACAAAGTTCGCACAATTTAACACTTAGTGAACTATGTCAAAAAATTTGACACAAAACCTACAATGGAAGAACGCTTACCAGCGAATCAGCGGAAACCATTCAAGATAGCCTGTTAGGAAACATTACTTCCAACACCTACGCCTAAAACAAAGGAACCAAAGATCCCTTAACTGAGAGAATTCCACCCAAGTCAGACGAAACCATTTTGACAGAACGAAACCGTTGATTATAAAAGATTCATAACAAAACTTACACAATTAACTTTCCATCGACAACACAAAAAACATACTTACCCGAATATACCGCAAAGGATTTAATGACAACCAAAAGAGGAGAGATGAACCAAAGAAAAATAAAATGAAAAAGAGGGAAAAAGAAAGAACGATAAAAGAAAGAAGAATAAAAGATAAAAGAAATTAAAATAAAAAATATGAAGTTCAAAAACAAACAACCAACTAATTCTACGAAGCAGCAAAATACATGTCCGCTTCACTTACGTAGAGACTCGAATAGAAGACCGGTAAGGAAACAGATGCTTAACTATTAAACCGACTAGTTTATTCTTGACACAGATTAACATAGAATTAAACTTAAACCACTAGTCCAAGGATACGGGTTCAGCTAAAATAAAATAACAGGACTTTTCCAAAAGAGAGACTTGAACCCTGGACCTCAAACACATAAACATATCACATAGCCACATATACAAAAACTTAATTACTACAGAACTTCATAGTTAAAAATTCAAATTTTTGGTGTGTTACAACTCTTTCCCTCTAAAAGAAATTTCGAGCCCGAAATTTATCTAACCCAAACAAATAGGTATATTACTGACGAATTGACTTCTCGGGTTCCGAAGTGGCTTCCTCAATGCCATTATTCTGCCACAACACCTTAACTAGAGGGACAATTTTCTTCCTCAATACCTTGACATCTCGATCTAAAATTTGAACAGGCTCCTCATCAAAAGCTAGATTTGGTCGTACCTCGATCTTCTTAACAGGAACGATGTGTGACGGATCAGACTGATACCGCCTCAACATTGAGATGTGGAACACTTCATGAATTCGATCCAACTCAGGAGGTAATTCTAGCTGATAAGCTACAGTTTGACATGTTTTAGAATATGATAAGGTCCAATAAACCTCGGGCTCAACTTGCCCTTCCGTCTGAACGGGAGGACCTTTTTTGGGGGGGGAAACTTTTAGAAACACCTGATCACCTTCAGAATACTTGATATCTTTCCTCTTTAAATCAGCATACAATTTCTGTTTGCCAGAAGCATCCTTAAGGCTATCTTGGATCAACTTAATAGTATTCTCAATCTCAAAAACTAGCTCGGGTCCCAAAACTCAATGCTCACTTAACTCAGTTCAACATAATGGAGTACGACATTTACGACCATATAGAGCCTTGTAAGGTGCCATTTGAATACTAGACTGAAAGCTATTTTTGTACGCAAACTCAGTCAGTGGTAGATAATCCTCCTAACTGCCCCCAAAAATCAATGATAACCTCGAAGCATATCCTCCAGAATTTGAATAACCCGTTCAGACTGTCCATCAGTGTAAGGGTGGTACACAATACTGAAATCCAGTCGAGTGCTTAATGCCTCATGAAGTTTCTTCCAGAATTGAGATGTAAAAGGCAGATCCTTGTCTGATATGATTAAGACTGGAACTTCGTGTAATCTTATAATTTTGAAAACATACAACTTAGCAAGCTTCTATAACGAGTAATATGTCCTGAAATGAAGGAAATGAGCAGACTTTATCAATCGATCAACGATAAACTAAACCAAATCTTTCTTGGTGGATGTTAAAGGCAATCCACTAGCAAAATCCATCATTACACACTCCCACTTCCACAAAGGAATCTTAATTGGTTGGAGCAAATCGAAAGGCAACTAATGCTCAGCCTTAGCCTTTTGGCACGTTAAATAGTGAGAAACAAAGGTAGCCAATACCCATTCCAGACCATGCCACCAGTAAAGTTCTTAGAGGTCCCGATACATCTTATTCCCACCAGGATGCATATCATAAGGGCTACTATGCGCCTCTTGTAGAATCGATTGTCTCAAATATTTGTCATTAGGCACATAAGACCGACCCCTGAAACATAAAACTCCATTACTATTCAAACCAAAATTAGAAGTTTTACCCACTTCAACCTGATATAAACGCAGAACTAGGGACTTATCAGTCAGCTATTTGGCTCGAATTTGATCAACCCAAACTGGTTTAACTTGCAACTCGGCTAGCAGACTCCCGTTCTAAAATAAATTCAGACGAGTGAACATCACTCTTAGATCAGTCATTGCCCTACGGTTAAGGGCATCAGCCACCACATTGGCTTTGTTAGGGTGATACTCTATTGTGCAGTCGTAATCCTAAAGCAACTCAACCTATCTTCATTGCCTAAGGTTTAATTACTTCTAAGTATTTAAGGCCCTTGTGATCAGTGTAGATGATACAATTCTCACAAGAATATATAGTGTCTCCAAATTTTCAAAGCAAAAATGACAGCAGCGAGCTCAAGATCGTGAGTAGGATAATTACCCTCGTGTGACTTAAGCTGCCGTGATGCATAAGCTACAACTTTACCATCCTTCATTAGAACGCATCCCAGTACGACGTGCGACGCATTACTATAAACCATAAACTCTCGACCTGATTCAGGCTGAACCAAAATAAGAGCTTGTGTTAAAACAAACTTGAGCTTTTTGAAGCTCGACTATTGTTCATCAGACCACACAAATGGGGTGTTCTTACACAATAGTTTAGTTAGGGGAGACGAAATAAGAGAAAACCCCTTGATAAACCTCTGATAATAACTTATTAAGACCAGGAAACTCTGAAGCTCAGGCACATTCTTCGACTGTTGTCACTCAACCACAACCTCAATTTTCTTGGGATCGACCCGGATCCTTTTGGCAATCAAAACATGCCCCAGAAAAGAAACCTCCTGCAACCAGAACTCACACTTACTAAATTTAGCATACAGTTGTTTTTCATGGAGTTTTTGTAAAACAATAAAAAGGTGCTCATCATGTTCAAACTCAGAGTTTGAATAAATCAAAACGTCATCTATAAAAACTACAACAAACTGATCCAAATATAGCTGAAGTATTTGATTCAGTAAGTCCATGAATGCAGTCGGTGCGTTCGTCAAACCAAATGGCATGACCAAAAATTTGTAACGTCCATAACGAGTCCTGAGTTGATGGTAACCAAAACATAGACAAATTTTAGAAAACATAGATACTCCTTGAAACTAATTGAATAAATCGTCGATCCTCGGTAGCGGATACCTATTCTTTACTGTGAACTTGTTCAGCTGACGGTAATCTATACACATTCTCATCGTACCACCTTTCTTCTTGACAAATAGAACAAGTGCTCCAACAGAGACACACTCGGTCTAATGAACTCTTGGTCAAGGAGGTCTTGAAGTTGAGCTTTCAATTCCGCAAGCTCCCTCAGTACTATGTGATACGGTGCAATAGACACCAAAGCAGTATCCGCTAATAATTTTATACCGAATTCAACCTCCTTATCCAGAGTTACACTAGGTAACTCCTCGGGTAAAACATCTAGAAAGTCTTTCACGGTGCAAATATCCTATAGAGAGTTTTACAGGTACAGAATCAGACATAAAAGCAAGTTATGCCTTTCTACTTTTCCAAATTAACTTTTCAGCTGCAAGGGTAGAGATTACATTAGAGAGGTAATTTTGACGCTTCTCGACCATAATGGTGTCATTATTCTTATCAGTTCTTAGAGTAACTCTCTTAGAGGCACAGTCTAAACTGACCTAATGTTCCTTGAGCCAATCTATTCCTAGAATCAAGTCAAACTCACCAAAACGAAACTCCATTAAATCAGCTAGAAATACCACACCCTGAATCTCTAACGAAACCCGTCTATATACTTTATCAACTCTGGCCGACTAACCAAGATGACTAATTACAGAAAAATCCCTAGTAGTATTTTTAACATATATACCTAGATTTGTAGAAACAATACTAGCTATATAAGAATAAGAAGACCTATTATCAATTAGAGTAAAATACAGAACATAGTGAATAAAGAATGGACCTACTATAATGTCGGCGTCGTCACTATCCTCACGGCGTCTCACCGTATAGACCTATATAGGCTGTCATGCCTCAGTCTGAATCGCACCTCGACCTGGTGCTCTCTTACCTCTACCCAAACCATTACCACCCTAACCATACCACGACCCTTAGGTGGTTGCTTATATACTTTCGGAAGCTGAACGGGACCAAGAGTTGGAGTCTGTGCTGCGACGGGCACCTAATCTAGTCGACAAGGGCAATCATGAACACGATGCTCCATCGACCCTTAACGGAGACAAGCTACTGATTTCCTTCATCATTCACCTAGATGGCACCTCCTAAAGTCACTATAGAGTTGAATCTCAGTCGTTGCAGCTAGTGCTTCAATCCTCGGAGGCCCCTCAAACCTTGCTCGTTTCTTAGGGCACTGTCCAGAACTAGAGGGACCTGAATCCCTCTTAACCTTGCACTAACTTCTCTCTCGGTCTTGCCTTTCGCGCTCATTGCGCTTCACTTCTCCCGCTATCTTAACCTTGTCAACCAAGGCTGCAAAAACCCGCTGCCTTTGAGGAGCTATTAGAATTTGCAGATCATAGTGTAAACTTTCTTCGAACCTCACGCACTTGTTGTAATCAAATGCTACCAAAGCCCGTGCATACCTGCTCAATTTCAAAAACTCAACCTCATATTCGACCATAGAGCTCCTGCCCTAAACCAGATTCATAAAATCTCATCGGTGAGCCTCCACATAACTTGCCCCCATATATTTACTCTTGAAGGCACTCTTAAAGTAGTCCCAATTAATCTTTTCGGGCTGAGCACACTGTTCAACCGTCAGCCACCACTGATAGGCTTCGTATCGGAGCAGAGATACAATAAATAAAAAACTAAGGTAAAATGTTAAAAAGGGTGATATTGGAGCGAGCGCAAAACTGTAGGGACATATTGGGCAATTATGCCCTATATCCTAAACGGCGTCGTTCTGTTATCAGCCTTTAAATAGCCCAAGGGACCAAATTGAAGCAGAATCAAACTTTCAGGGCTAATTTGAAAAATAAAAGAAGTGTTTAAATTGGACGAAATCATAAAAATAAAATTTGCGGAGGGATTAAATAGGCAAATTCCCCCTTTTATGAAAACATGCGGATCCTTCCCGGGTTTCGAGTCAATGCGCGGGTTTAGCCTTAAAACGACGTTGTTTTGGTCATTAATTGACCACACCAAAATGGCGCCGTTTCTTTGGCCTATATAAATAAAAAATTAGTCAAAAAAATCATTTTAAAAGCCATTCTAAAAAAAACAAAACGCGCCACTGTGGACGGCGGCCGGAGGCTTAAAAACTTCAGTTTTTTGCACAAATCGAAAGGTAACCCGTATTTTATTTTTAGTACTGTTTTATGTATAAAAGAAACATGCATGAATTGAAGAGAAAAAATAAAAGAAAACTTCACAAAGTGAAATAATCCAAAAATCACCTTCTGCTTTTTTTTATTGATTTTTTTATCTCTATGTATAATCGAGTATATGTGTTTTTACAGATTGTTATTTGGGGTTTTTATAGCCCCGAAAATAATGAAAAAAGAAATACAAAGATTCTGTCCCGTTTGCCATATTTGCTACTTTTTCTTTCCTTTTTACAGGTAGCCGACGAGAGATCCGGTGATGGAAAGTGATTCGCGCACTGATTGCTGCTTAACAAGGGGCCTCTATTGGGTGCTTGCGGTGTTAGGCAGGAATCCTAGGGTTTGGGGTTTCTAGTTTCTGAAACCGAATTTGGGCCATTGGGCCATTTGAGTTTTGGGTTCTAATTTAGGCTCTGTGGGTGTAATTGGGTAATGGGTTTAGGTAATGGATTGGGCCTGTTTGAATTTTGGATTGTAAATGGACTGTAAAAAAAAACTGTTTATTTTGTTTTTTTTATTTTTAGTTTTTTGGCCTATATGGGCCCGGGCAGAAATGGGCTGTTACAGCTGCCCTCTTTGCTCATTGTCGTGTAACGAGAATAGAACAAAGACGATAAGAGATCCCATTTTTCCCGGTCTTGTCAAATAGCTATATCTTCAGGGAGATAAGCTAGTATCTTCAATCTGCTTCACTGTAACTTTAGGAAGACAAGATTTACTATCTTTAGTCTACTCCACTGCAAACTCTGGGATGCTAAACTGCTATCTTTTAGCCTGCTCTACTGCAAATTCAGGGAGCCAAGGCTAATGTCTTCGATCTTCTTCCTACAACTTTAGGAAGGTAAGTTCTGTATTCTTTGATCTGCTTCACTGCAACTTCAGGAATGCCAGATCTGCTGCCTTTTAGCTTGCTCTACTGCAAACTCAGATAGCCAAGGCTAACGTCTTCGATCTTCTTCCTGCAACTTCAGAAAGGTAAGATCTGTTATTTACGATCTGCTCCACTGCAACTTCAGGGAGGTCAGACTAATATCTTCGATCCGCTTCACTGCAATCTCAGGAAGGCAAGATCTGCTGTCTTTTAGCTTGCTCTACTGCAAACTCAGAGAAGCAAGGCTGATGTCTTTGATCTTCTTCTTGCAACTCAGGAATGTCAGATCTGCTATTTTAATCTGCTCCACTGCAAACTCAGGGAGACAAGACTAATGTCTTCGATTTGCTTCACTGCAACTTCAGGAATACCAGATTTGCTTTTTTAATCTGTTCCACTGCAAACTCAGGGAGATAAGACTAATGTCTTCGACCTGCTTCACTGCAACTTCAGGAATGCCAGATCTACTTTCTTCAGTTTGTTCCACTGTAACTTCAGGGAGACAAGACTGATGTCTTCGATCTATTTCACTGCAACTTCAGGAATGCCAGATTTGCTATCTTTTAGCCTGCTCTACTGCAAATTCAGAAAGCCAAGGCTAACGTCTTTGATCTTCTTCCTGCAACTTCAGGAAGGCAAGATCTGTTGTTTTCAGTTTGCTCCACTGCAACATCGGGAAGACAAGGATGACGTCTTTGATCTACTTCCTGCAACTTCAAGAAGGCAATATATGTTGTCTTCAGTCTGCTCGCTGCAACTTCAGGGATAGAAGGCTGAAAGTGAAAATTTTCCCTACTACATCATGTTCTAACCTATAGAATGGGTATATGCTTATGCCGAATGATTAGGATGCCCTGATCGAAATGAGTCAAATGCTCCTATTCAGACATGCTAAGACATGTGAATGCAAAAATGATATGAGTATGATTCCTACTTAAGGTGTTATCACTCATTTATTTGTCAAGGTTTCATCTTCGTTACCCTTGAAGTATCATTTCCTTGCTCAAATAATTTACCCCATGGAAATTTTAGGGCCCATTCCTCTTGAACCTTGGGGACACAAGGCTTATACCACCTTCAAACCATCCCCCAGGAATCACAACTTTTCTATCTGTCCTTACTGCAATCTAAGGATACAAGATTTGTTTCAACTCCAATTCATTCCACCACAATTCGGGGTTTTTGAATCTTTTCCATCAACTTGGTCTGTCATACCATTCCCCAAACATTATGACCCAATGAGAATGCTTCATAAAATAATCCTCTCTTAGGATTAACATTGCTTTGTCACAATAACTCAATATTTTGTCACTATTTGGACAAAGAATTTAGAGAAATAAAATATTTCCAATCCATGCACATGGAAATTCTAAACAATTGTCCTGTTTCACTTTCTTGTGTTATTTAGAAATTCCCAAAGTAATATGTAGAACCTCTTTTGTGAAATTATTAGTTCATCAATCGTTATTTCAATGCAACATGCTTATGAATAATGGGTAACGAATAAATTGATCTCAATGAGAGTTAAATGAATTAAAAAATACAAAGGAAATTAACTGGGAACATATCTTTGAGAAGAAAAAGAATCCAAAGATAGTAAAATAAATAGGACAAAGATCAGATGCCCTAGATATTGCAGATTGGGCTTCTATATACAAAATCCATGAAGACTTCTTTGAGCTTAACATGTGTTTAAAAGACCCAAAGTACTTTGTTGATGCCCCGATATGCAACATACTTCATTTCTTGTTGATTCAAGTATAGCAAGATCACTGCATCCCCATTCAAAATTTGAGCAACCCTTTTTCGGGTTTTCAACTCAAAACCCCTTTGGTCTCAAGGCGCCCTTTACGGGTTTTCACCTAGGCCTTTCCTTTTTCTTCTTTTTCTTAGAAGTCTCAAAGCGCCCTTTGCGAGATTTCACGTTGGCGTCTTCTACTCTTTAAGCAAAATAGTTTTTGACCGAATCCGAGTTCACAGGATTGGGTAAGCTTTTTCCATCCATTTCGGTCAGAATCAGTGCACCTCCAGAGAAAGCTTTCTTCACCACATATGGTCCTTCCCAATTCGACATCCATTTTCCTCTGAAATCCTTTTGTATGGGAAGGATCTTTTTCAATACAAGGTCCCCCTCATGAAACTCTCTTGGGCGAAATTTTTTATCATAGGCTCGCATCATTCGTTTTTGGTACATCTGACCGTGACGAATAGCCCTTAACCTCTTTTCTTCAATTAAGTTCAATGGATCATATCGAGCCTGGATCCATTCAGCTTCGTCCAACTTTATTTCTGACAAAAATCGAAGAGAAGGTATTTCCACTTCAATAGGTAGAACTGCCTCCATCCCATAGACCAATGAGAAAGGTTTGCCCCAGTAGAGGTTCTGACTGACGTCCGATAAGCATAGAGTGCAAATGGTAATTTCTCATACCAATCCTTGTAAGTCTCAATCATTTTTCCTACTATCTTCTTGATATTTTTATTGGCCACTTCCACTGCCCCATTCATTTTTGGATGATACGGAGATGAGTTGTGGTGTCTGATCTTGAATTGACTACAAACTTCCACTATCGTACTATTGTTCAAGTTCAGTGCATTGTCTGATATGATCCTCTCGGGCATTTCATATCGACAAATGATCTCCTTCTTCAGGAATCGACTAATTGCTGACTTAGTAACGCTAGCGTATGAAACAGCCTCTACCCATATCGTGAAGTAGTCAATAACCACAAAGATGAACCGATGCCCATTTGAAGCTTTCGGTGAGGTCGACTCAATAACATCCATGCCCCACATGGAAAATGGCCATGGAGAAGTCATAACATGCAAAGGTGAAAGTGGTACGTGAATTTTGTCTTCATAGATCTGACATTTATGGCATTTTTTGGCATAGTTGATACAATCTCCTTCCATAGTAGACCAATAGTATCCAAATCTCATAACTTGTCTAGCCATTGTAAAACCATTAGCATGTGTCCCACAAACGCCCTCATGAACTTCCTCCAGGATTTTCTTAGCTTTGACAGCATCGACGCATCTCAATAGTACCTGATCTTTTCTCCTTTTGTACAAGATATCCCCGTCTAAAACATAGTCAGAGGCCAATATTCTTAATGTCCTTTTATCATTCTCAGTTGCATGCTCCGGGTATTCACGATTTTTTACATCTCGCAATACATCATGATACCAAGGGTGGTCATCTTTTTCCTCCTCTTCCATGATATGATAATGAGCTAGAACTTCGAAAATACTCATCTGAATAGGTCTCATATCATCTGATTTGTTTACTTTGATCATAGAAGCCAGGGTTGCCAAAGCATCTGCCATCTGGTTTTCATCACGTAGGAGATAATTAAAAGTAATGTCATCAAACTCCTCAATCAATCTCAGAACAATTTTTCAGTAATCAATTAGTTTGGGATCTCTTGTCTCCCATTCTCCTTTAAGCTGGTAGATTACTAAAGCAGAATCTCCATATACTTCTAGCACTTTGATCTTATGCTCTACAGCTACTCGAATTCCTATGATACATGCTTCATACTCTGCCATGTTGTTTGTGCAATCAAAATCCAATTTGCATGTGAATGGATAATGATCACCACTAGGGAATACCAAGATTGCCCTAATTCCATTTCCCACAGCATTTGACGCCCCATCAAAATTTAGCTTCCACGGACATTCTTCAGTAGTTGCCACATGCATTAACTCTTCATTGGGGAAATTAAAGCTCAAAGGTTCATAATCCTCTAAGGCCCTGCTAGCTAGAAATTCTACTATTGCACTCCCTTTTATAGCCTTTTGGTTTACATAGACTATATCAAGTTTAGAAAGCAAAATCTGCCACCTTGCCATCCTTCCATTCAAAGCAGTTGACTTCATCATATACTTTAATGGATTAAGCTTCGAAATTAACCAAGTTGTATGGTATAGCATATACTGCCTCAATCTCTGAGTTGTCCAAATCAAGGTGCAACACAATTTCTCAATTGACAAATATCTCATTTCACATTCAGTGAATGTTTTACTGAGATAGTATATTGCCTTTTCTTTTCTTCCTGACTCATCATGTTGACCAAGCACACACCCCATGGAGTTATTGAACACTGTCAAATATAGTATCAATGGTCTATCTGGATTAGGTGGAGATAGTACTGGGGCATTTGAAAAATATTGTTTGACTTTGTCAAAAGCTTTCTGGCACTCATCATCCCATACACCTTGGTTGTGTTTCTTAAGAAGACGAAATATGGGATCACATTTCTCAGTTAATTGTGAAATGAACCGAGCAATGTAATTTAATCTTCCAAGAAAACCTCGAACTTCTTTTTGAGTGCGCGGTGGAGGCAATTCTTGTATAGCTTTGACCTTATTTGAGTCAACTTCGATTCCTCTCTCACTGACTACGAAACCCAGTAATTTTGCTGACCGAGCTCTAAAAGTACACTTTGCCGGGTTGAGCTTTAATTGAAATTTTTCAATCTCAAAAACAACTTCTTCAAAACTTCAATGTGTTCTTTTTCTATTTCAGATTTGGCGATCATACCATCAACATATACTTCAATCTCTTTCTGCATCATGTCATGGAAGGTTACCATGGCCCTTTGATATGCTCTCCTGCATTCTTTAGCCCAAATGGCATTACTTTATAACAAAAGGTACCCCACAATGTTATGAAAGTAGTTTTCTCCATATCCTCAGGGTGCATCTTGATCTGATTGTATCCCGAAAAACAATCCATGAAAGAAAACAGTGAGTATCCTGCCATATTATCCACCAATGTGTCAATATGAGGTAAAGGGAAATTTTCCTTTGGGCTGGCTTTATTTAAGTCTCTTTAGTCTACACACATCCGAACCTTTCCATCCTTCTTAGGAACAGGTACAATATTGGCTACCCATTTTGAGTACTTTACCAAAAGTAAAAAACCAGCATCAAACTGTTTCTTGACTTCCTCTTTTATTTTCAACACCACATCAGGCCTCATCCTTCGTAGCTTTTGCTGAACTGGCTTGCATTCTTCTCTTATGGGAAGGCGATACACTACGATATCAGTACATAGGCCAGACATATCTTGGTATGACCATGCAAAGACGTCTTTGAATTCATGTAATAACTCAACGAGGTCTTGCTTTGTTTCCTCCGCTATGCGCGTCCCAATTTTCACAACTTTTCCTTCCTTTAAGACTATATTTTCTACCTCCTCTTCATGGGGAAAAATTGTTTCTCTTCTTGCTTTACCATTCTTAACAAATCTGGAGACAAGTCACAATCTCTGTCACCTTCAAAATCCTGAGATTCCTCTAAACACATGTCTTGCTCAAAATAGACCTCTAGATATGTAGTATTGTTGCTCATGTCATTGATATCTAAGAACCTGTGGTGGGCACAAAAGAATGTACAAAGAACAAATGAATTCGAAAACAACTATTCACATGATATGAATGAGAATAAAAATTTGGAATGAAATTAGAAAATCAAAAGAATATAAAAAATTAAAGAATATTTGCCAGAATTGATCATTAAAGATGTATTTTATTGGAACAAAAGATGCCTGAACATGAGCCTATTTCACAAAAGAAATATTATTGTTCCGAGGCTTAAAAACAGCAATTGTGTTTTGACCATTACTCTGTGTAATCTCTAAAAACTACAGGAAGTTCCTCTGCAGTCCAATTGTTCAAAACGCTTCCAGGTTCATAAGGGCGAATGCCCAACAGGTTTCTTTGCCCAGTTTCTTCCTCGTGTATGGCATTGATGTGAAGATTTTAATTTTCCAATACTTCTCTCTCAGGGTGAATTATCACTCCTGATACAAAGGTTTGGGATATGTGAGGGAATGTCATCAAGTCTTATTTGGCTTCTTCTCCGTTCAGCTGTCCCTTTCTTCTCTCTTGCTTCTTCTCTATTTCTCTCTTCCTTTGTCTAGCATCTGGCCTGAAACCCAAGCCAAAACGGTCTCTTTTCTCTTTCATCATTGGGACTTGAATCTCTCCTTGAAGATGTCTGCCCAGTCCTCTTCCTGATAAGGCTCCTTTCCCTACCATCATTTGTAAACCCATTCTTGTGGTCCTGGATATCCTAGGCACCGGAACCTCATTCCCTTCCAAGATGAATGTTGTGTTCACAAACTCTAAAGATCGAAAGGAACACTCAATGGCCTCCTCATTTGCCTTTAAGATGGCGTGTCATTGGTAACGGTTGCTATGATGTCCCTTTCGCATGCATGATCACTAGCCGACTATACATTACCAATTTCAATTTTTGGTGCGAGAATGAGAGTCTTCGCCCTGTCGAATGAATCTAGGGCCTCCCCAACAAGCAATTGTAAGAGGGCTTGATATCCATTACCAAAAAATCCACTTCATATGTGTTTGGCCCAATCAACAACGGTATGTCAATCCTTCTCATCACTCTTCTCTCAGTGCCAACAAACGTTCTCACTATGTTCTGGCATGTCTTCCTGTAAGAACTGTCTATCAGTAATCTTTTCAGTGTAGACAATGGTAAGACATTCAAAGCCAATCCAGTATCAATTAACAAGCTCGGTAGATTATATCCTTTACAACAAGTAGTGATGTGCAAAGCCTTAGACGATCCCATACCTCCAGGTGGAATTTCATCATCATTGAAGTAAATGAAGTTGTCAGCACTTATATTACTAACCAGACGGTCAAGTTTATTGACAGATATATCTTTAGTAACATAAGTTTCATTCAGCACTTTCATCAATGCCTCACGATGCGCTTCTGAACTTAAAAGTAAGGCTAGCACTGATATGCGAGCCGGTTGTTTGCGCAACTGCTCTACCACATTGTATTCACTGTGCTTCAAGAATTTCAGAAATTCTTTAGCCTCTTTGTATTTCTTGGCTGGGAGATGATGATCCTTGGGTAATTAACTTTTTGCTTTGTCAATTCTCCTTCTATTGCATATATGTTTCCTCCCTTTGAGCCTTCTTCAAAAAATTCCAATTCATTATTTTCCATAAGACTTTGTTCTAAGACCCTGAACTCAACACATCCCTGGATCTCGTGCCCCTCGGCTTTGTGAAACTCACAGTAGTTCCTTACTCCTTCGCATCCTTCAATAGAATTTGATTTTATCAACCCTCTTCCAGCCATTTCTCTCCAGATTATTCTCAACGGGGTTTTTATCTCTGCAATATCCTCCTTGATCCTTCTCACGACATTTTCACCAATCGCGTTTATCCCCTTAACCCCATGGTTAGGTAACGGGTTCTCCACACTAGGTGTATCATCAAATTTTATAGTCCCCATCTTAATGAGTCTCTCGACTACCTTTTTGAAGGCAGTGCAATTTTCTATTGAATGCCCCGATATTCCTACATGGTAATCACATTAAGCGTTTGAGTCATACCATTTAGGATATGGGGGCTGTAACGGCTTTAGATAAAATAGGAACACCACATGTGCGTCAAATAAACTTTGATATAGCTCCTTATACATCATTGAGATTGGCGTAAATTAGAGCTTTTCAGTGTTTTTCCTTGCACCTGATTCTTGTCTTACCGACCCTTGTTGCCCAGCTGTAATTACCTTTGGCTGGCTAACAGTGATTGCCTTCGAGTACCCTTTGTTGTATGTACTCGTATTATTCACCTCGTTATCTTTTTTCCTAAGAGCAGACCTTTTAGTGGTTTCCCCTGCTTCAATCTTGCCACCCCTTATGGCATTTTCAATCATTTCTCTTGCCATCATTATATCCGCAAAACTCTTGGTGGTACTTTCTATCATGTGAGTGATGAATGGAGCCTTCAAGGTATTGATAAAAAGCATTGTGGTTTCTTTTTCTAGGAGGGTGGCTGAACTTGCATGGCAACCTCCCTCCATCTTTGCGCATATTGCATGAAGTTTTCATTTGACTTCTTTTCCATATTCTGTAAAGTGATTCTCTCAGGCGTCATGTTTGTGACATGGTTGTATTGCTTCATGAAGGCTTGGGCCAGATCTCTTCAAGAGCTAATCCTAGCATGGCTGAGTTGATTGTACCACCTGGACGCTGCACCCACCAAACTGTCTTGGAAACAATGAATTAAGAGTTGATCATTGTTAACGTAGCCGATCACTTGTCTACAGAACACAGTAATATGGGATTCAGGGAAATTGGTCCCATTGTACTTCTCAAATTCTAGTATTTTGAACTTATGAGGAAGCACCAAATCTGGAACCAAGCTCAAGTCTTTAGCATTAATTCCATGGTGGTTATCAGCATTTTCTAAAGCCTTGAACTTTTCTTCCAACCATCTGCAATGATCTTCTAACTGCCTAGAAGATTTAGTTCTTATCCTCTCCCTTTCTGCTATATCTAAGTCAGGGATAACAGGATTAGCAGGGTTATCTCCTGGGTTGGATCCTGTGCCAACTTGGAAATTCATGGGTACTCCAGTGTCATTTTGCCCTTGTTGAGGCCTAATCGTGACAGATGGCCTTCAGGGATACTCCTCAGGTTGTGTTTGTGCATGCGGTGGGGTGAAACCCCGAGGAAAGTCCTCATTATCTTCAGCATTAATTATGAGACCTTTTCCTTTGTCCATCGCCCCATTCAGTAGCTGAGCCATTTGAGCCATCATATTTCTTTTGGCTTCCAGCATTTGGTCTCTTATCTCCCATTAGAGCTTTGCTAGTTGCTCTTGCATCTGGTCTTGCATGTCTCTTTGAAACTGTTCAAGTCTTCGATCCATTTTCTTTGTCTTGGCATGTGTACCGTAACGGTGTTCAGTTTCCAAATTTTTCCTTCTCTCTCTCTCTCTTCTCTCTGTAATAATTTAAACTAATTAGGATCTTTCTATGGATCTAAATGCAAATAATATGATGTAATACAAATGCATGAATGCAAAAAGGCATCGATCTTGGTTCAATTTCAGTTAGAAAACTTTATTAGAAAACAAAATCCTTTACATAAAACGAACTACAAATATGCTTTCGCCCTAAGGCCCAAAGTTTTGATTTTCCCAAACAACAAGGCTAGCTCTTGACCACGATCTAACTGTAGCTCATATTTCATGCTCAATGTATCAGCTTGTACCGCCAAAGTCTGTAGGTGATCAGCTACCTCTCGGATCTAAACTATTGCTTCACCCATGAGATAATCCCAATTTCTAACTTGATCATGAGAATGATGGAGCTCTTCCTTCTAATGCCCTTCTCTTGCTTCAAGAGGCATGATCCGAAGTTCACAGTTGTGTAATGCCTATTCTAACTCTTTGATCTTACCCTTCATTTCCTCAATTTTGTTCAGACTTGACTTTAGCTCAATCGCAGAATTATGACTTCGATAGTGATGAAGAGACCGTCCAAGTTCAGCCACTCTAGCTTTTAATTCTCCTTTTTCATTTTGAATTTCTGCCAAACTCTTCTCTAAGGCCTCGTTTCGCATCTGCATCTCTTGGAACTTCCTCTCCTAATGGTCAGGTTTGGCCTTTTCCTCTAAAATCTCCTGTTGCCACTGTTTCGAAGTTTTTCCCAATCTGGCATTTTTCATCGATAGACGTAGCTTCTTATGTTCTATCTTTAGACCATCTAGATCTTCCTCAACCATTTTCTTCCCTTTTCTTAAATTTTTGACGTCCAGTTTCTGAACATCTATATCTAATATTAGGTGCATTTTTTCTTCTTCCAACTTCTCTATTCTCCTTCCGAGCTCTAAATTCCTCCTTTCAAAGTCTTGTTTTATAATCTACAATTTGGATGGGACCACTCGTAAGTACTCTTTGATCGATCGAGCGCCTTCTAGACTTGGCACAGGAATATTGTCATTGACTCTTCTACTCCACCATCCACTATATTTTGGGGTTGTCACTGGGCTTACGTCTACTCTCTTCATGCGACGGGTCTGATTCCAAGCATTAGAAATATCCTTAACCTTTTTCTTGTAGCTATCTCATTTGTACGAAAACTCACTTTGAGCCAATCCATGCGTAGCTGGTACAAACTGCTTGGATCTGTATTGTTTTAGTACGAGCAAGGGTGCATATCCAGTAGCTCCCCAAATTCCAAGTAGAGGGACCCAATCAAAACACCCACACCGATGCAGAACTTTATTAGAGACCATCCAGAGAGCTCTCCACTCAACGTCTTCTTCTCGGAGATTTCGTAGAAGTGCTATTCGATTTTCTTCAAATATTTCATCTCTCCTTGGGGTGGCCACTATCTCTTTTAATGGGGAGTAATTTTCTGAAAATACCCGATAAGAAACCTTATCCACCTTCCAGAAATGACTATGGAACCAAGCCAACAACAACTGTGCACATCCTATAAATCTGCATTCCCTAGCTCTCCTACATGCATTCAATGATCAAAATGTCTCTGCCAAGATCGCAGGAACAGGTGTGACTTGTTTGTCAAGTCGATTAAAAAGATCTGAGACTGCTTCATCCACATATCCCAATGCCCTAGGGAAGATCATTAATCCATATATACTCAAAGCAAATACAACGACTCTCTTTTTCATATCAGGATGCACTAAAATCAAATCCTTCAAAGCTTTCCATGAGACGCACTTATACTCACCTTTTTGATTGATTCTGGCTGTGGCCCACTGTTCACTCATCCCCGTACTATTCATCAATTTCCTCCAAAAGGTTGAAACGCTAGGAGCCCTTGAGTAAGCTTTATCAACTTGAATCTTGGGACAACGCAATAGAACTGTATACTCCTCCACCGTGGGTACCAAATCAACCCTTCTGAAAGTAAAGCAACTGTACGCAGGGTTCCAACATTGGGTGATGGCTCAAAACACATGTTCATCTACCTTGACATCCAACAAGTACGGCAAATCCCCATAGTTGCAGTAAAACAACTACTTGGTCTCGTCACTCCACCGATTCCATATTTCTTTTAATTCTTGGAGATTGTTCTGCGTCACACTGATGCGAGTGCAGTCCCATAATTCTGATGTGTACCCTTCAGCCAGGCTATCCCCTTTCTCTAATTGTGTTTGCTCTGACCACCTACGGACGACTACATTGTCTTCCACTTTATCAAGGAATTCGTTCTCTATAACCAGCTTTCTAACTTAGTAACTGACCGTGAATCGATGCCTTTTAAAATATGAAATGACATGCACCAAAATAAAACACAACCAGTTAGTAACATGAAATAAAACATAAAGTAAATAATCAAGCGCATATCTAGGTGATTGCTAAGGTTTGGTATAGTTTTACCCAGGGTAAGTCCTTAGGTTTTCTACATCTGATTTAGCTCTAAAGTTGAGGTACCTGAACTAGCAGATTCCTCGATCCTTACCTATTATAGGCTCATATGGACCTAGTTCAGTTCAGGGGAATACATTTCCCTATGGCTGCACGGAGATAAAAATCTCACGAAGACATAGGTACGGATGTATCCCAAAAACGATTCACTATCCTACACGGAGTTGAAAACCTCACGAAGGAGTAGCTTTTCACTCCCACTTAAAAGGGTGTGACCACAACGGTCATGCAATGTAATGCAAAGATATTTTATAAAATTAGAACCACATGCAATAAAAGGATCATAATTTTTCAAATAGGATTTTTGACTTTAGACAAAAGGACAGGAAATAATCAATTTTACGGCTTGACTCTCTTATTAGGTCCCCAGCAGAGTCGCCAAGTTGTCGAAACCATTTTTTAATTTTGATTAAAAAATAAGGGTCGACTTTAAAAAACAAAAACGGGAGTCGCCACCAATCCCTTTTTACTTAGGTGTGATTGGATCACCTTATAAAATGTCTTATTTCAAAACATTGATTTAGGTCCACGAAATATAAGAAAACGGGTTCGGGAGTCGGTTACGTACGAGGAAGGGTTAGCACCCTCCTAACGCCCAAAATTTGGTACCTAATTGATAATCTTATGTCCTAATGTCGAAATTTTGAAAAATTTAAATTACGATCCTTTTATTTGAAAGAAAGCCAAAACTTACCTATCTCAAAGAAATAAAATGTTATACCCAATAAGTTAGGATGTAACATCTCATGACTTCGAAACTAGGCTCGCCTTTATTTGTAGAAAATTCTTACCTCGAGACACAAGACATCATATCCAATAAGTTAGGATACAATGTTTTGAATTCCCGAGAATAAGTGTTGATTTGAAGTTCAGAAGTTTCAATTTCGAAAGAAAAAGGATACTTAATATTTTAAGTTCAACGAGAAAAATCGAAACCCAGTGAGTTAGGGCACAATTTTTCTCGAAGCCCCCAAATATTATGTATCACCATGTTTTTAGAAAGACTTTGACTAAAAATGCGACCATTTAGCAAAATATATTTCTTATAAAAAATGATTTGAATAAAATGGGTCAATTCAAAAGGTGTTTTTATAAAACAATGGTTTGAGTAAGATATTACAAAATATAAATACCTAATAACAATTCTTTATAATTACAAGCCATATTAACAAATAATACTAATGTAGACAATTAACGAAAGAATAGCATAACATAGCAAATGATATACTTAATAAAGAATACTATGCTAAGGCAATAATAAGCAAATAAAAGAACATAAATAAACATATACAAGATATAAAAAATAGGCAGCAACAATTAAATGAAATATAAAAATTCAAGAAATGAATATTAAACTCTACCAACAAGATCAAATATAGAAGTAAATAAATGGATATTATATTTAAACGCCGAATGAATATTATAACAAAATAAAAAATAAAAAGGATTTGACAATTTCTAAAACGATTAACATAGATGAACAATATATTTTAAATGAATAATATAAAAACTTTGTGTATATGAAAAATATAGGGATACTCATAATAAATATATAATTTAATAATTTAGTACATATATAAATATAAATGATAAAACAATTATAAATAAATAGTATATAATTTTGAATAAAAAGATATTAATAATGCAATAACCTAATACATATAACAATATAAACAATATACAATATATGAAAATTTATACTATATTAAGGATAAAATAATTTTAAAAGTTATATATAATATAATATAATAATATATAATATATAATTTAAAATAAAAAGTGTAATATAATAACTAGTGTGTAAAATTTAAAATAAGATATAATATATGAATAATATTGAATTTAATAAAATAATCTAATATAAATAATAAATAATAATAATTTAATATATATAATACTAAAATAATAAAAAAAATAAGGATAAAAGTGAAAATAAAAATAATAAAAAAATCAAAGAATCAGGGTCAAATTAAAATAAATAAAAAACTAAGGTAAAATTGTTAAAAATCGTGGAGCGCGCATGGCTTGTAGGGACCTATTGGGCAATTATGCCCTATCTCTAACTTGACGCGATTACATTATCGACCTTTAAATAGCCCGAGGGACCAAATTGAAACAAAATCAAACTTTCAGGGCTAATTTGAAAAATAAAAGAAGTGTTTAAATTGGACGAAATCAGAAAAATAAAATTTGCAGAGGGATTAAAGAGGCATATTCCCCCTTTTATGAAAACACGTGGATCCTTCCTGGGTTTAAGGTCAACGCGCGGGTTTAGCCTTAAAACGATATCATTTTGGTCATTATTGACCACACCAAAACGGAGTCGTTTCTTTGGCCTATATAAATAAAAAATTAGTCAAAAAAATCATTTTAAAAGCCATTCTTTAAAAAAAAAAAAACAAAACAGAGCTTTAGAAAGCTCTCTCTCCCTCTCTGTCTCCAGCCATAGCTCCGGTGTGATGATGCATTTACCTGTACGCACGCACATACGTATACGCCATCAGTAGACGACGGTCGTAGGCTTAAAAACTTCAATTTTTTCACACAAATCGAAAGGTAACCCCGTATTTTATTTTTTGTACTGTTTTATGTATAAAAAATGCATGAATCGAAGAGAAAAAATAAAAGAAAACTTAACAAAGTGAAATGGTCCAAAAATCACCTTCTGTTTTTTTATTGATTTTTTTATCTCTATGTATAATCGAGTATATGTGTTTTTACAGATTGTTATTTGGGGTTTTTATAGCCTCGAAAATAATGAAAAAAGAAATACAAAGATTTTGTCCAGTTTTCCATATTTGCTGCTTTTTCTTTCCTTTTTGCATGTGACCGACGAGAGATCCGGCGATGGAACGCGATTCGCGCACTGATTGCGGCTTGACGAGGGGCCTCTGTTGGGGTTTTGGGGTTTCCAGTTTTTGAAACCAAATTTGGGCCATTGGGCCATTCGGGTTTTGGGTTTTAATTTGGGCTCTGTGGGTGTAATTAGGTAATGGGTTTAGGTAATGGATTTGGCCTGTTTGAATTTTGGATTGTAAATGGACTGTAAAGAAAAAATATTTATTTTATTTATTTATTTTTTTTGGTCTGTATGGGCCTAGGCAGAAATGGGCTGTTACAAGGATGACTCCGCTCGAGCTCTTCCTCGGCCTCCATGACGTCCACGGCTACCACACGAACTCATAATATCAGTTTATCTATAATATTAGAAGTGCACAAATCAGTTTAGAGTCTTTATCACAGTTTTCATGCCAGTTTATACCAGAAGATCTAACCAGACAACAGTTCAATCACTACAGTCCTCAACGAATCACAAGAACTGAACAGAAATACTTATAGGTTTGATGTCAGAGACTTGGTCTTTTATAAAATCTTTTTGTAGAATTGCATGGATAATTTATTTTCTTTTAAACACCTTTTTAACACAAAATAGGAGCCCAGAACATAGCCCAAATGTTGTAAGCCTGGCTCTGATACCATTAAATGTAACACCACATATTCAACTTAGACGACAAGGCCAAGTCTGGAGCGCTACATTGAATATTTCTCAAGACATAACTCCCGAAACTTAGTTTTTAAAGTCATCTAGAATTAAAAGAATTTAACAATATAAAGTTTAATTTGAGGTTCATTACCTTAATAAGTCGAATTCACCGAATATACTGAAAATAATCTACTAATATAGATAATAATAAAGGCTAATAAATAATATGACCGAGCTCCTAATCCGCCGACTTGATCAAGCCTATGTGTTGCTTGTAATTCAATCAACAAACAAAATGAATTAACAATGCAATAAGGAAATAATTACAAATTTAGCAGAGTTGTGAATAAATAGTAAAGTTCCAAGTTTAGATTCTGAATCAGACTCAGGAGGAAATTCATTCAATTAACAGACCAGAACAAACCAAATAGACCAGACAAATAATAAGTCAAATCATTGTCAAATACAGAACATATTAGAACATATGCAATTATCTTACCCTCGTCCACTACACACCATCTCCAACCAACCCAACGCACTAAAATGAGTAAATAATACCCATCCAGCCCTACACATCACATAGTATCGGTATGATACATTTTAGTAATTACAAGCTAGCTGTCAGATTAGATTACAGATACTGGTGGTTTAACCATTAGTTCAAAATAGACCACTTCCTCCTTTACACAAATTCCCACCCCAATACAGATATAGACCTCAGATGATAGTAAATAAGGATATTTATACGACCATTCAGATATAATTTATACTTACACAGAATATAACAATCTCATTAATGGTTGTCACACTCAATACATATACAGATATTCAATACTCAATCTCAGATCACAGAATGTCAGATTATATAGGCTAATTTTATTTATACGAACCCTACGGAAGGCATGCATTCATTGAAAATGACGTTTATGGCCCGAGGAAAAAATTTTAGAATTTTGATCCACATGCCCGTGTGGTTTCACATGGCTTGGGTAGCTAACCCATGTGGCTCCACACGGCCTGACACACACCCGTATACCTCACACGGCCTAACACATGCCCGTACCACCCGCTCGTGTGGTCCTAATTCATAAATAGTGAGTTACACGGCCTGGACACATGCCTTTGTCCTTGGCCTGGACACATGCTCGTATCATTAGCCCGTGTGAATCACGCACAACATATTCCCACACATGGTCTGGGCACACACCCGTGTACTTCTAATTTGTGAACAATGAGTTACACGGCCTAACACACGACCGTGTGGCGTTGACAACCATGTTCTACGGTGTCTAAAATTCACAGAAAATGGGTTTTCGGTACGCACCTGAAGTATTTTTGATGTATGAATAGCACAAAGAAATCTTAGAGCCTGAATTAACCCACCAAAACCAATTAAATAACTAAAATGACGAAATTCGCATAATTTAACACTTACTGAACTATGTCAAAAACTTCGACATAAAACCTCCAACAGAACTAACGCTTACTAGTGAATCAACGGCAACCATTCGAGATAGCTTGTTAGGAAACGTTACATCAACACCTACGCCAAAAACAAAGGAACCAAAGACCGCTTAAATGAGAAAATTCAACCCAACTAAGACGAAACCATTTCAACAGAACGAAATCGTTGATTATAAGAAATTCACAACAAAACTTACAAAATTAACTTTCCATCAACAACACGAAAAATGTACTTACCCGAATATACCGCAAAGGATTTAACACCAACCAAAAGAGGAGAGATGAACCCAAAGAAAGAAAGGGAAAAGAAGGAAAAAAGAGTGGAAAAAGAAGGAAGATGAAAATTAAATTAAATTAAATTAAATTTAAAAAATATTAAGTTAAAAAACAAACAATCAATTAATTCTATAAAGAAGAAAAAATACATTTCCGCTTCACTTACGTAAAGACTCGAACAGAAGACCGGTAAGGAAATAGATGGTTAACCATTGAACCAGCAGGCTCATTCTTGACACAGATTAACATAGAATTAAACTTAAGTCCCTAGTCCAAGGATAGGCGTTCAGCTAAAATTAAATAGCAAGATTTTCAAAAGCGATACTTGAACGACGGACCTCAAACACATAAATAGAGCACATAGCCATATACAGAGACTTAATTACTACAGAACTCCATAGTTAAACATTCAATTTTTTGGGCTGTTAAAGAGAATTTTTGTTTTCACCCCAAAAGGAAAAATTTTCTAGTTCAATGTTTTGGTCCAACTGGTTCGAGCCCACACTCGAAGTAGTTCGTGGTACGAGAATAGTGGAGAAGATCGTTTAGTTGAAATCTAAAAATATCAAGGATTTACTTATCAGAAAACACAGGTGTGTATTCGGTTAAGGTTTATTACTATATATAAAATAAATCGGGTCAGTTTTTAATTTTCTGAAGGGCAAGAAAATTGTTTTCAAACCAGATTTTTTCCCAACAATTGGTATTAGAGCTAGGTTTGTGCTATGGTGTAAACCAATACTAAATCTCTCTCTTCATCTTGTTTGATTAATATTGGATAAGATGTGGCACATGATTAGGGGAATGTATGTGAATGAATGCAATATTATATATTTGTTATATAATTTTTTTCACCAAGGTTATGGTTTTTAGAAAATAGATTGTGGACTATCATCTCCACATAGGATTATTTTTTATTTATAGAATTCTTGTGAGCCGAAAACGGACATAGGACAAAAATGTAAATTTTCCAAAAAGGAGTCCATGACGAGGAGAAGATGAAGCGATGGTGGTCAAGGACACAATAAATGCCTTGTGATGAAAAAATATGTAATTTTTGTTTTTCATTTATTTTCTAGAAATAGAGCCACAGAAACCTTGACTGACAATTTTATTTTGTTACTCATCTCTTTTTATATCTGTTTAATGATTATTTATGATATAATTGCGATATATATATATGAGATAATCCATAGTTGATCTATTAATGATAAGAAGTGTGGTAACGAGAAAATATATGTGTTGCATTATTCTATTCATTTATCTAGGTTATTCGATAATTGTGAGAAATGTGGTAATGAGAAGGTGCATGTCTAGGATTGGATTTGATAAGGAAATACTTGGTTTTTAAATGGTCAAATACAACTCACCTCCCTTTCCTGGGGACTTACCTGGTGCACGATTCACATTCACTTCTTCAATTTTCCCTTAAAAGAAAAATTGTGGAGAATTAAAATTGTATGATTGACTTTTGTGAATAATTAAATGTGAATAATCAATCAAACTTTGATACCACTAAATGTGACACTCCAAACCTGGCCGGGTCAATCCGACCTGAATTTTGAATGTCACATTAGCCATCGAAGTGACTCTCCATTTAAAACTTTACGAACCTCACCAACCAACCATACACACCACACATTTGTAGAATATTTCATATAAGAAATTAGAGCTAAGTGCATGCTTTTCTAAATGAATCATTTATTTCACACCATCAGAAGGTATAGGGTGTACCTTAATACTCGGTGGTCTCCCTTAGTTGTAAAAAATTGTTAGTTCATTTAATTATCATCACATTAAACAAGTAATAAAACCGTCCAAATAAGCAATTAAGCAAGCAATTATAACGTTCAAAAATCCAAAAAAAAATTGTCTGTAATGTCCGTTTACAACCCATTGAAAATTTTATTTAAACAATCTAAGTCTAATTCTAGTACTAAACCCTTGGAAAGACCCACATTGCCTTCACTTCAAAGTTTAAAAGCTCAACACAACTCTAAAAAAAATGTCTTGTGATGGATCACCGATTTGCCACCTTCTTACTAACCTGCGAACTATGTATTTGCAAGGTAAAGAAAAGAGTGTGAGCTTGGTAAAGCTCAGTGAGTAAACATGCATACAACACAAGTAATCACTCCAACATGTAAGGATTTGAACATAATTGAACAATTCACATAAAACACAAATTTCAGTGATATATTGGCAATTCATGAATATGAAACATAGTCAAATTATATGCTCATTGGATAAACAGATCTCCAAAACAGACCACATGACTCATAAAGTCGAATGTTATCTCCATGTAAATGTAGCATGTATGCTCACACTCTCTAAACACACCATGCTATCTACGGTGAATGGAGCTATGCTCGACATTCCATTATCTCCCCAACGTTATCTCTGTGCCACAATGCCCAACACATAATAAAAAAGGGTGAGTACTCACAATCCTATGGTATGCTAATGATATCCAACAGTTTCAAGTGTTCATATTGCCAACATATTTAATTAATCATATTTTATTACACAATATAATTGGCTCGCATTATTGTTGAGCTCGCATCTAGCATTTCACAATAATACAATTTTACACTAATCAAAACTCGCAATATCATAAAACTCATAACTCACTTATGGATTCGTGCATGCATAAATGTAAATTATCAATAAAATTCACATGTTATAAAAGTCCACATTATAATATTCTTTTTATTTTCGTTCGCAAATATTACAAAACCATATACGAATGTATATTACATATATACGTATTTATTTAGTAACCTTTGTCACATCAAATTTTTAGCATACATTAAAAGTGCCATATACATTTATATATATTAGATAATACAAAACCTGTAAACGCATATATATTATAATAAATCCCTAGACACATATATAGTATATATAACAGAACCATAGAGGCATATATATTATATATAACAAGACCACAAATATATTATATATTTATCGAGACGCAGAAATATGTATTATATATACCTATTTAGAACCTCTGTCACGTTAAATTTCAGCAAGCTTTTCAAGCCCCACATGCGCATATATATTATATAGATAAATTTAATTAATACAACAAATTACGGTTAACAATCTGCACACACACACTCAACGTTTTTAATGCACAATTCACTCGTAAATGCAACAATCAAATTCACACGCATTTATCACATCAAGTATCTAGTGCCAAGTTTCACATATTACAAGTGGGGGTTCGCAAGCCTCATTTCAACTCTCTATATCTCGCAATTTATGCTAAAACACCGCATACAAATGTACTCACCTGTAGCTCACCATGATTCGTCAAACTAGACAACTTTCTACTTGCCTTTATCCCGATTTGTTGAGGCTCCATCAACATTTTCAGTTTCGCACAAATATATACATATTACTAAACATTCAAAAATAATCTTATTTTCATTGTGTTCATATAATGACTCTCCACTCACACCTACTTATTCGACTTATGTCATACAATCTATTTCGGTTAAATTCTTCTTTTTAACTTAATTAAATCCTTAATTTCTACCTCCTAACCCCCTAACTAAAGTTTAATTATAGATCTAGATCTTTAACTTTACTTAAGTTCTTTAATTAATATTTTTGGAAAAACATTGTTCATCCTCATTCTCAATAGAAAACCATTTAATTCATGCAATTACTTAAATATTTTGATAAATAGAAACTGTAAACCCCTTAATCTCGTCAAAATATACTGAAAATCATTTTAAAAAACATCTTTTAGCTTTTTATTAAGAGATTCACCATTTTTATGCAAAAGATAGCTTTAAAACCATGAATCTTTAATTTTATTGCTTACCACTATGAAAATTTGAATTAAAAACACCTAATAAAAATTTAATACATAAAAAATAATAGATTTACCTTTAATTCAAAAACCTTCACGAATTTGTACCAATTGAGTAAAAATGAGCTAAGTTTAGGTGAGAAATTGGAGAAGAAAGAGTGATTTTCTTGCAAAATTGAAGTAATAGGAGGTGTTTGGATGCCAAGAAAATATAAAAGATTAGAAATTTTTAAGAGAAAATTTTCCAATCTAGATCTAACGAAATTAAAATGAAAAAAACATGGAGGGAAATTATGACGGCAGGTGGCTTTTATAGCCTACTATTTTTTTTAAAAAATAGTTTATTTGCCCTCTAAGTCCTCTCTTATTTCTCCCTTGTTCTAATAACTCTCTTTTTAACAACTAGCCTTAATTTACACATTTAACCTCTACTTTAACCACTATTCCAAATTAATCTCTATTAATTATTACTAATGCCCCAATTATTAATACCATTATTATTTAATTTAATTTTTATTTTTATTTTTACTATTATTAACCAATTATTTATTTTATCCTATTTCAGCTTCTACGACACAAAACTTAATTTTTTTCTCTCGAGCCCACAATCTAATACCCAATTCTACTAACCCAATTTTCGGGATGTGACACATAACATGTCATGCATATATGAGATAAACATGCGATATAGTTTAGGAAAGAATGTCATATGTACTTGTAATGCATATATTGATCATACATGATTGAAACCGGAAATTTTAATAACTTTGCATGTTTTCCAAAATATTGAGTGGGGGGAGGTCCCTAAACAAGACCTACGACCTCCATCAATGGTCTCTTATGATGGCATGGCAAGTGCACTACCCCACGGTAGGATTTCTATGAGGATTTCACTGAGTAGATTTCTTGAATGAAAGATGAATTATCTTGTGATCAAATGATAATTGGACCAGCCCTTGTGGTAGGCATTATCATGCGATAATTCAACAAATTCTATCTTCAAAAGAGCACAATTAGTCAAAGCATGTTACTTGGGGAGATTGTTCCACAATGGCTCATTTGTGGTGCATGATGCGATAGGTGTTGAGTTGATGGTGATACACTCAAGATCTTCTAGTTATATGGAAATCCATATTCTTACTAGTTAATCATGATCACCCCATAGTGGATTGATTAAACGGGTGTGGGAATTATTGTTGCAATGACTTACAAATGTTTTCAAGGTTTAATGTAAGACGCATACATAATCTATGTGCATATCGCAATGTTGCAAAACATTTTCAAACATTTTCTTAATAGAAAGTTATTAATGTCTTTGAATGTTTAAAAATCTTTGAATTTTCAAACATATTATGTTCAATGTTCAACTTGAATGTTTTATTTTCAATTTGAAAATTGCACCAACTCCCTCATTGAACATAATCACTGAAAATGAACTGAACGAAAAAAACTGTAAGGAATGGAAAAGGAACCTGATAATTGTCTTGAGCTGTTAGAGACTAAAAACAGTTCTTAATAATAAATGCCCACCGACCACTCAAGTTGAGGCTAGAAAATGCTGGGAAGAGCCTGATGATATGGCTCATTACTATATGCCAGCAAACGTGATCAGTACTTTGTATAAGCAACTGGAGAGCTGTAATAATACTAAAGTGATTCTAGATAAGCTAGAAGACATGTTCAAGCTACCTTGGCTCGATAGTCTGCCATAACTAGTTTGATGAATGCCTAGCAAAAACCTAATACTCTGGTCAAATACCATATGATCACTCTTATGGGCTACTTTACCGAGGCTGCGGACAAAGAGGCCAATCTGGACCAGAGCATTCAAATTGAGATGGTGTTCAAAAGCTTGTCAAAGGATTTTGTTAGTTTTTGAGCCGCATATAATCTTGGAAACAAAAACCTGATGCTTACACAACTCATGAATGAGTTACAATACTATGAGTTGATGTTGAATGGCGGTCAGCTAGTCCGAAGAGTAGAAATGAATATAGTCGTTGCTTCTTCCTCAAAAGGGAAGGGAAAGCGCACTAGAAAGGTAAGGCTAAGGTCTCTGGGCCAAAAAAAGTGGAAAGGAAGAGAGCCAAAAAGCTTAAAGACTTATTTAAGTCTAAATGCTTCTTCTGCAGCAAGAAAGGACACTTCAAGGAAAATTGTAAAGAGTGGAAGGAATACCTAGCCACCAAAGGAAAAGGTGTGGAACTCTTAATGATAGAAACTTATTTAATGGAAGATTAAATAGACCATTGGGTCTTTGATTCGGGAGCCACTAGTCATTTTTCTGTTTCTATACAGGGGTTCGAGAAGATGAAATATCTTAGAGATAAAAGCTTATCTTTACGGACTAGGAACAAGACAAGTGTGGCAGCTGAAGCTATGGGAGATGTACATCTTTATTTTGATAATTTTAGGAAGATTACTTTAAAAAACGCTTTCTATGTACAAAGATGGCTTGACTGTGACTTTTAATAATTTAGAATCGCAATCTTATCTGTAACCGATGGATGTCAAATAATCTATATTTTATCAAACCAAATATATACACATTGCTTGAGACTGAAATATCGAATAAAAGACTTAAAACTTCTTACTCTAATGAGGCATACCTTTGGCATTTGAGACTTGGTCATATTAACCGAGAAAGAATCACTAGACTTGTGAAAGACAACATCTTCCATTCAAGATGTCATCTAAATAGTTGTTTGAAAAAAATTTAAAAAGGACACGCAATACACCATAGCCACTCAACCATCTTTAGGAGGTGGTGCATCTATAAAAAACTACAAGTTTGATGTTGATGAGTGTCATCTAGCTGTTTCTACTTTTCTTGTGTATGGCAAGCATTTATTTAGGATAGTTGAAGAACTGAGATTTAGATACATGATGAGTATTGCTAGTCCTAATTTTAAGAATATAAGTATACATACAACTTCTAGGGATGTCCTAATGTATTATACAAAAGAGAGAGGTCATGTTAAAGAAGATTTGAGTAAAGTACCTTGATTAAATTGCCTAACTTTTAATAATTGGAACTCTGATCATACTAACGATGAATACATTTGTGTTACTGCTTATTGGGTTGAAAAAGATTGGAAGCTACAAAAGAGAATCATAAGGTTTAGAGCTTTATCTCTTTCGTATAATTGTTTGAACATAACAAAAGAATTTATTTTATGTTTATCTTAGCGGGGTATAGATAAGAAAATTTTTAGCATCACTTTAGATAATTCTTCTTATAATGATGTTATGGTTTTTTGTCTTATGTGTAAATCGAGCTCTTTTGTGTGATGGTGCTTTTTTTTCAAGTTAAATGTTGTGCACATATATTGAATCCTATAGTTAAAGCTGATTTAGAACTTACTGATGTTCTTGGTAAGATTTAAAATGGAAATAAGTACATAAAAAGTCAGGAATTCGTAGGAAAATATTTATGATGTGGCCGACGAAAGCTTTCATTTGAATGTGACCAAAAGGTTGAGCCAAAATGTGTGTGAGATGAAATTATATTATTTGATGCTTGAATATGCTCCTTACTATAAATATGTGTTAGATTATTGGGGCCAACGGGATAAAGATTATCAAATATTTTCATTTTTTGATAAGGAGTGGAGAAATGTTGCTATTTTTTGAAAATTTTTGGAAATCTTTTAAGATGTGACTTGTATTATTTTTCAGCTTCTAACTATCTAACGACTAATCTTTATTTTAGAGGGCTTTGGAAGGTTCACAAGATCTTACTTAATACAGTTAAAGGTCCCCATTCTTTTTTAACTCCAATGGCTAAGCAAATGCAAGAGAAATTTAATAAGTATTGGGCCGAGTATTCTTTGATATTGTCACATGCTGCAATTTTAGATCCTCGTTATAAGTTAAATTATGTGCAATATTGCTTTACTACAATCTATGATACTCATGCTTCGAACTTTGTGCAAACCATTCTTAGCAATCTTAAACTCTTGTTTGATAGAGTATGTTAAGAACTTCAAATTGGAATCTTCCTTTTTCTCGGGAGTTCCAATGTTTTGGATAATGATCCTATTGATTCTAATTTGCATCAACTCAATGTTTTTTTTTTTTTTTTGACAGAACATCAACTCAATGTTAATAGGGTTGATTTGGGAGGATATTATGATGAGATGATGATTATAAACAATACTAAAGTGTATCCAATACTAAGAGTGAAAAGTCACAATTAGACCTTTATTTGGAAGAACTAGAGCTTGAGTTGAATAATCAAATAGATGTATTGGATTATTGGAGAAAGAGTTGAATTTGATATCATGAGCTTTTATTATTTGCCTGTTATCTTTTAGCAATTCCAATATTGACTATAGCTTCTGAGTTAACTTTTAGCATAGGGAAGAAAGTTATCACACCTTTGAGGAGTTCATCTAAACTAAAAACAGTTCAAGCAGTTGTTTGCTTTGATGACTGGATGCAAGATAAGGGATTTTCAAAGGGTAATTACTTCTTCTTCTTTTTTATTGTTATAATTTTATAACATTTCATCAATTTGATTATCTAACTATTTATTCTTATTTCATATTTGGAATTGATTGCGAGAATGATGTGAATGATGATGATGATGAGGACAATGATTCTTCGATTGTTTTCTAGGTTACCTTCCAAATTGTTGACAATTTAATTTAGCTTACAATTTATAGTTTGTTATAAAATTAAATATGTTGATTGGTTGATATATCGATATTTTGGTTGGTTGATTACATTTTGCATGTTGTTTTGGGTGTTGTTTTGGCTGTTTTGTTGTTGTTTTGGGTGTTATTTTTGGTGTTGTTTCACTGTTGTTTAGTGGCCATTTTTAATGTTGTTTCGTTGCCATTTTTCATATTGGTTGGATATTGTAGAACTTTTGTTTTATTGTTAATTTTGCTACTATTTTAGTTGTAACATCTTAGTAAAAAAAAAATTTTTAATATATTTTCAATTTCTTGGGAAATATTTGTTATAATGTTTTAAGTGTATTTGATATATTATATTTTTTAAAATTTTTTATATAATAAAATAATCTAAAAAATTTAATATGGGTGAAGCTCGAGTTTAACATCTATAATTCAGGTTGGGCTTGGGCAAAATTTTAGGCATATTTTTCGAGTTTGGCTGAGCCCTGGCCTAGGAATTGAGCCTAAAATTCTATTGAGGCCTGGTCCAAGCCTGATCCATGATTAGCTCTAATTGGTACCATTTAGATCTTTTGAAACCAGTCGGTCACGTCACTACGTCTATAACACCCCAGACCCGGCCTAGACATTATGGCCGAATCTGGCGATGTAGCATGATAGTGCTTTAGAAAACATAATTACAATAAAGACATTTTTGATATCTTAGGTTACTGTAAAAAACTTATCGTTTATTCATTCATTAACCATTTTCAAAACATTATACGTTGCGGAAGCTTTTAAAATAATTTGCGAATTCGTGTGCATTTGATAAAGCATTTGTTTATTTTTTAAAATTGAGTTTTCCTACTTCTAACAGTTATAAAATAACAATCCCCACTTTAAACAAAAATCCATAAAGGCCATATTACATAAACGTTTTCCCAGATATAATTAAAACCATGAATAAAATTAAAAACCGTAAAGGTCCAGAATCATGGTCACAGCCGAGTCCTCCACTACACCGGCCCATTTACTACTGGGGATTACCTTAACAGATTAAACAGAAAAGGGTGAGTTTTTGCAAACTCAGTGTGTAATCCCCACAGAAAACATGCACACAGTAATATCAGAAACAGAAAAAAAAATTCACAGTTCGGGTCTAAGCCCATTACAGAACGGTGTGGACTTTAGCCCACTCAAATACAGAATCAGATACATTCTAGAGCCTTAGCCCATTCTAGGCAAAATATGCATATCAGGACAGAATAACAGAGTCCTACCCACCAACCTCTACACACCAACTCCTTCCAACCCTACACACCATGTGGGGATAAAATCAACCCACCCATCCCTACACACCATACTGTACCCAATGCGGTACATAATTAGAAAGTTGCAGTTGAGCTGCCAGATAACAGGCTTGAAAGCCTTTCAGATACTTCCTCCAAATCATCAACCCACCCCGATGCAATGCAACTTACATAAAATGTCATGCTATTATGCAAATACAATTCATACACTCAGATATAATAATTCATGCTAAATACAGAAATCAGAAAGTCAAGTCACATAATTAGGGGTCTAGGTAAGGCTTACTGACCCTACAATAGGTCCACAATCGACTAGGGCGACCCGTGCAACCTTACAGAGAATTACCAAAAAATGGGCTCACACGCTCATGTGGCTTGCGTGTGTGGGCCCACATGTCTGTGTGGCCCACACGGCCCAAATTCGCCTTGGCCGTGTGGAGCACACAGCCTGGCCAAGAATCTCACACGCCTATATGGTTCACTTGTGTGGGCCCACACGCCCGTGTGGCCCACACAACCCAACTGGTCTAGCCCATGTTTCGCACACGGCCTTGCCCGGCCCTTATACGGCCGTGTCACTTGCGCACGGCCTGGCTCATCGATCACACGACCGTGTGCTGACTTACAGTCTTGCAGACGGCCTACCACACGGGCAACCACACGCTCGTGTGGCATCGACAGTAAGGTTTTTGACTTTCGTAGAAACCTCATTTTTTGTGTTTCCAGGTACACACCTGGTATCAAATCGATGCTAACGCAATCACGAGCAATCCTGAACCTAAAATTGACATTACAAATCCCAAAATTAGCCTATAACCACAGTTTAAATGAATCCATCATTCCAACAACGAACAACCAATTAATACTTACCTCCAAACGAACTGCAGAAACTTCACAACCTCACACCGTTAATGGCTAATCTCCAGCCCCTTGATTGACTCCTAAAATCAAAATAACCATTTTTTCTTAAGTCAATTATCCACTATCATATTCAGGGTAAAACATAAACAAAACTATCGAACAAGTAGGATGATGGTTGCACACAACGAAACGATTTGTAAAAGAGAACCGAAAAGAGTGAGGGAGGGAGAGCAGAATTTAGCTAAGGGAAGAACACAAAAGTGGAAAAAAAAGATGGCAGAGAGGGAGAGAGAAACGTTAGTTCACCAAAGAGAGATTTGGGGAAACTAATTCCATTCAAATCCCACTACTCAGATGTTCACTACCACTCAAACTCAGGTTGGAAAATGAAGCAAAAATACTAACCCTTGACAACACAGGGATTCGAACTCCAGTCCTCCAACAACCTCTACACTCCACTTAGCCATCAGACCAGCAAGCCCATTCTGCTAATTACTCACACATTTTTACTTATAAGCCTACTACCTAGAGATAGGGCTTTATTCATAAAAATACCAAAAATTTTCCAAAGGCATGACTTAAACTTAAGACCTCTCACACTCACCCAGAACACTTAACCACTGAAGCATACAGATATTTGTGTCTCAAATACACAGAAACAGTTATACAAATATTGGGGCGTTAATACTCTACCCCCTAAAAGAAAATTTTGTCCTTGAAATTTTACCCGATCAGAAGAATTGAGGATACTGCTGGCGCATCGAATCCTCTGGCTCCCAAGTGGCCTCCTTAGTGCTATGATTCCGCCATAGCACCTTCACTAAGGGGATAGATTTCCTCCGCAAAACCTTAATGTTGCTCTCCAGAATCTGAACCAGCTCCTCCTCAAATGTAAGATCTGGTCTAACCTTAATGTCCTCACTAGGAACAACATGCGTGGGATCAGAGTGGTAGCGTCTCAACATTGAAACGTGGAACATATCATGTATGCAATCCAACTCCGGAGGAAGCTCCAATTGATATGTGACTGGCCCCACTCGTTTCAGAATACGGTATGGCCCAATAAACTGAGCACTCAGCTTACCCTTGTGATCGAACCTTAAAACTTTCTTCCATGGCGAGACCTTGAGAAATACTACCACACTTACTGAACTTCGCATACAACTGTTTCTCACACAGAATCTGTAATACTAATTGGAGATGCCCATCGTGTTCGAATACACCAAAATGTCGTCAATGAATACTACCACAAACCGATACAGATAAGGCTGTAACACTCGGTTCATCAGATCCATAAAAGTTGCCGGTGCATTCGTCAGTCCAAATGGCATTACTAGGAACTCGCAATGGCCGTAGCGAGTCCTAAATGACGTCTTATGTATGTCAACCTCTTTAACTTTCAAATGGTGATACCCTAATCATAGATCAATCTTGGAGAAAACCGAAGCTCTTCGAAATTGGTCGAACAGATCATCAATCCTCGGTAGGGGGTACTTATTTTTGATGGTCAACTTAATCAATTAACGGTAGCCGATACACATACGCATGGATCCATCCTTCTTTTTCGCAAATAGAACAGATATTCCTCATGAGGATACATTAGGGCAGATCAACCCACAATCTAGTAACTCTTGAATCTGAGCCTTAAGCTCCACAAGCTCCTTCGGTGCCATTCTGTAAGGGGCGATGGACACTAGAGCTATACCAAGAAAGAGCTCAATCCCAAACTCTACTTCTCGGTTCGGTGGCGGACCCGGTAGTTTCTCAGGAAATACATCCAGAAAGTCCCTTACGGTCCTGATTTCCTTAACTGAAGAGTCACTAGAATTAGAAACACTGATGTAGGTCAAGAATGCCTCACATCCCTTCCGTACCAACTTTTCTGCCACCAACGCAGAAATCACATTCGTCAAGTAGTCTCGACGTTCCCCAATCACCACTACCTCGTTCTCCTCATCGGTTCTCAAAACCATCCTTTTTGTCCCACAGTCCAGACTTACTCGGTGCTTGACCAGCTAGTCCATTCCAAGATTCAAATCGAACTCCCCAAATGGAAGCTCCATCAGATCGGTCGAAAATACTGTCCCTTGAACCTCTAACTGGACATCTCTAAATAGTTTATTTACTCGGATAAACTGCCCCAACGGACTCACAACAGTTATCTCGTTTAAAGAACTCTCAGCCGGAATCCCCAAAGTTTCAGACACAGTACTAGCTACATATGGATGTGTAAAGTCTATGTCTATCAGTGCCAAATAAGGTATATTATGAATTAGAAACATACCCGTGATAACGTCTCGAGCATCTCGGTCCTTACGGCGATGAGCAGCATAAACCAGTGCAGGCTGCCTCGCCTCAGTCGGTCCAGCATATCTGCCCGATGCTATCTATCCTTGGCTCATGCCATTACCACCCCTGGCCTGACCTCGGCCCCTAGATGGCTGCTGAGCTACTCTCGGTGGCTGCAAAGTACCAGTATATGTAGTGCATCTGATCAATTTTCAATAGAAAATCCCTAACACGATGCTCAATCGACCCACATCTCAATCGTGCCCCAGTCATCCTCCAACACCCGTCCGGATGGCATCTACCACAGTGCCAACAAAGCGCCACCCCAGTAGGTGCGATAGGAGGCCCAACTCTCATTGGTCCATCAGATCTGCCCTTTTCCTTAAGCCTCAACACAGAATTTGAGGACTCTGATTCCCTCTTATTCTTTCCTTTCTCGCAGTTTTTGCGCTCAGTGTGCTTAACCTTCTCGGCGATCTTCGCATTCTTCACTAAAGCAGAAAAATCACGGTTATTTTGTAGAGCTATCAGAACCCGTAAGCTAAACTAAGTCCATCCTCTAAACGGACGCAACACTCATACTCGTTCGCCACCATGCCCTGGGCATACCGGCTCAATCTCAGGAACTCAGCCACCGAATGGTCTCCCTGGGAGAGAATAAAAAACTCACGCCTCCTAGTGTCAATGTAACTGGCTCCCATATACTTGCTCTAGAAAGTCGTCTTAAAATAGTCCCAAGTTAATTGGTCGGGATGAGTGCCCTCCTTAACTGTCAGCCACCATTGGTAAGCTTCGTCGCGAAGCAGAGAGACAGCCCCCTTAAGTTTCTACTCCACGGTAAAATCTAGATAATCCATAAATCTTTTCATGGCCTCCATCCAATATTCGGCCACGTTAGGGGTGACTCCACTGATTCCTCTGAATAACTCTGCTCCATTCGACTAGAGTCGTTTCGTAACCGACCCACGGTCCCCAGATCCAGTGTTGGGCCCAGCGACCCTCTCTAAAATTCGTAACATGGCTCGAGATAGTGTGTCATCCTCAGCCTTACGGTCGTGAGACCTAGTCTCTGTAAGAGGTGAGATCGGCGTCTCGCTCGCATCCAGATTAGGTAGGTTCTCAGAGGCTGAGGACCCAGCTTAATCCCCCTACGGCCTCTACCACGGCCTCTAGTACCTCGTCTACGAATACCTCGTGCGCTCATCGTAGTTTCAAAATTTATCTGTATTAATAGTTTTATGCATTAGATACAGTTCCAATATTTGTTAACAGATGTTTTATGCAAAATAGGATCAGAAGTTCAGAGTTCATTATAGCTAATCGCAGTTTTACTTGATTTTCGGTTCCTTCTGATTTTGATTTACACTAGCTAAAGTGTTTCGATCTGATATACTACCTAAGGCTGTTCCAAACGTACAAGTAGTATTTTTAGGAAAATTTAAACAGAATTCAGAACACTTAAAAGATCAGCGCTGGAGACTTGGTGTACTGTATACTCATTTCAAAAATATTCTGAATCACTTGAAAATCGTTTCTTTAAAACCAAATTTTAAAACCCAAATCCACAGTCGAGTTTTGCAACCTGGATCTGATACCACTAAATGTAACACCCCAAACCCAGCTTAGACGTTATAGTCAAATCTGGCGATGTCGCATGATAGTGCTTTAGAAAACATAATTACAATAAAGCCATTTTCGATATCTTAGGTTACTCTCAAAAACGTTTCGTTTATTCATTCATTAACCGTTTTCAAAACATTATAAGTTGTGGAAGCTTTTAAAATAATTTACGAATTCGTGTGTATTTGATAAAGCATTTGTTTATTTTGAAAACTCGAGTTTTCTTACTTCTAACAGTTATAAAATAAAAATCCCCACTTTAAACAAAAATCCGTAAATGCCATATTATATAAACTTTTTCCCATATATAATTAAAACCATGAATAAAATTAAAAATCGTAAAGGTCCAGAACCATGGTCACCACCGAGTCCTCCGCTGCACCGACCCGTTTACTACTGGGATTAGCTGAATCGATTCAACAGAAAAGGGTGAGTTTTTGCAAACTCAGTGTGTAATCCCCACAGAAAATATGCACACAGTAATATCAGAAACAGACAAAAATTCACAATTCGGGTCTGAGCCCATTACAAAACGGTGTGGACTTTAGCCCACTCAGATACAGAATCAGATACATTCTAGGGCCTTACCCCATTTTAGACAAAATATGCATATCAGGACAGAATAACAGAGTCCTACGCACCGGCCTCTACACACCAATTTCGTCCAATCCTACACACTATGTGGGGATAAAATCAACCCAGCCATCCCTACACACCATACTGTACCCAATGCGGTACATAATCAGAAAGTTGCAGCTGAGCTACCAGATAATAGGCTTGAGAGCCTTTTAGATACTTCCTCCAAATCATCAACCCACCCCGATGCAATACAACATACATAAAATGCCATGCTATTATGCAAATACATTTCATACACTCAGATATCATAATTCATACTCAATACAGAAATCAGAAAGTCAAGTCACATAATTAGGGGTCTAGGTAAGGCTTACCGACCCTACAATAGGTCCACTGTCGACTAGGGCGACCCATACAATGTTACAGAACCTTATCGAAAAATGGGTTCACACGCCCATGTGGCCTGTCCGTGTGGGTGCACATGTTCGTGTGGCCCACACGGTCCAAATTGGCCTTGGTCGTGTGATCACAGGGCCTGGCCAAGAATCCCACACGCTCGTGTGGCCCACACGGCCTGTAACGCCCCGAATTTGGGCCTAGTAGAATTAGGCCTATTGGGCCTTGGGCTTGGGAGTGTTTAAAATTTTGAGAACAAAAGAATGACACTAACCAAGTTGTAACGCCCCAAAAATCTCGAAACTTTAAATTTTTGTGCACTGAGCTTGGTATGTATGAGTAGCACTTAGAATATTAATTTTAAGGTATTATTGGGATTATTTGAAGTCTTAGAGATAGGGATGACCATAGGGAAAAATTTATTTTTCTTGCTTTAGTGGACCCTAGTCTCAGGCATTAGGCCTCTTAAGTAGATTAAGAGAAAATAGGATACAAATGGGCTTGTGGTCCAATGGAAAGTGGCGTCACTTGGGAGCTATGTGGTGGCGTGTGTGAAAGCTGAAGAGGTCCAAGGTTCGAGCATGAGGAGTGTATTTTTGGAGTGTTTTATTTTGCATAGGTGGACGGCAATAATTGTGTTGGTTTTGTCCTCTTGCCGTGGAAAGTTTAAAGTAAGCAGGACTGATGGATGTGGAGGAGATTTCGGATAAGATTAAGGTATTATCAGAGAGAAAAGTTAGGAGATGGGGAGTAAGGATGTGATGGTGCTGAATGGGACTCTAAGGGAGGGGAATGTTCGGCCTGTGGCTTCAAAAGGAGAGGGGGTCGAATGCTTGAAAGGTTTTTTGAGTATTCTCTAGTTTTTTTTCTTCTCCCCCTTAATCGATTTTCCTATAGCCGAATTCTTCCAAGTGCTGAAAAGAAAAACCCCATCATCCCTTTTTGTCGAAATTATTTTGGTTTCCTCTCCAACCGATTACTTCTCCTTTTGTTCTCTCTAGTGGTGCTGAATTGTCTCTGTCACCATACCAGTCTCAAAAGCCGAATTTAAGCCGCGGGATTAAAGGAGAATTTCGGTAAGTGCTTAGTTGAACTTTTTAGTGTGTTTTGTTAAAAGCCGAAGGGCTATCTAACCCAATCCTTGTCGTTAACTTGTATTAACAAAGGTAAGGCTCAATAATCGTAAGCGTGGTAGGTAAGGATTGCTAACAAGGTGGTAAGTGTTCTCGACTCAGTCATGGTTTAGTAAATGGCCGAATCTAATGTGGCTCATATGGGTGACTTATGTACAATATGGGTCACTTGGTTTTGACGATATAGGTGTTTGGGTGCAGATTTAGAGGATAATCATAAATAGTAGCAAAGGAAGGGCTACTAAAACGTGAGGCACACGGTAAAGGTACGGTGAGGTTTCAGTTTTTGACAAGTATGTGTTAAAACTTTGGTTAATCACTAGTAACGTTGATTGTAGGTTCGTAACTAAGGGGTTTTCAACACGCGAGGTTACCAAGTGTGTACAAACATTATGCATACACGAAATCGGCAATGCCGAAAAGTTAAAAAGCCGAAAGTGGCAAAATGGGCCTGGTGGGCCCTGAGGCTAAATTTGATAAAATGGATTAATTTGATTATATGAATTGGGTTAAGCATGCATGTTACATGATCTGGATTTGTTTTGGGCCTAATGGGTGAAATGACTGAGATTTGGGCTAGTGGGCCATAAAAATGTGATGTGGCCATTATGGGTTATATGAACGTGAAATAGGTTGATCGGCTTTATGGGGACGTAGACTAGTATGCTAGGGTTTTATGGACTTTAGGCTTAGTACTAAACAACTCTTAAACCGCATAAGACTTTCTAATAATTAAACATGTATGTGGACAAGTCACTAGGTTAGAGTGTGGTAACGGGCATGTGCATGTCTAGGATTGGATCTAGGGAGAGCTTGGTACTTAAGCGGCCTTAACGACCCACGTCCTCTTCCCTGGAATCCTACCTGGTGCATAGTGTCTGTCACTTTAGCTGCAAGGACTTGTTAATGGGCCAAAGTTCATAACTAAAACCCGAGAGAGACCAAATACCCCTAAATTTGTAAAATTACTAAAATACCCTTAATTTGAAAATAACCAAAATACCCTTAGTTGGAAAATTACCAAAACATCCTTAGATTTGCAAAATTACTAAACTAGCCCCAAATTGTGAAATTACCAGAATACCCTTGGTTTGCAAAATTACCAAAACATTCATGATTTACAAAATTTCCAAAGTACCTCTGTTTTGCAAAATTACCTAAATATCCATGTAGAGTAAATTTACGGAAATACCTTTGGGTTGTGAAATGACGAAAATACCCCTATGTGATGAGTATTAGTTTTGTGGATGTTACCCATGTGCATGTTGTATTCATATGATATTCTGCTTAGGATGCATATGGGTGGGAATTATGGTACGGTAGAAGATTTGAGGATCGCATAGTCACTCGACGACCATGGATCCACCGGTGGCTTTAAGCCCATTATATGATTAGCAGCTTTGCTACAATGTTGAGTAGTGCTGCTGTGAGTGCTACCTTTGGTGTGTAGAGGATGGGTGGGTCGATTTAGAAATCCCCACAGGTGTGTACGGTTGGAAGGGAAATGGTGTATGTAGCGGATGGATTTTTGGGGTGGGTTTTGCATTACCTTGTTTTACATATGATATGATATAATATGATATGAGATGAGGTCATTGTGGGTTAAGGCCAAGACCACCAATTTTGATAGGGCTTAGGCCCAATGTGAATATTTGTATGTTGATTTGATTGCCAAGGGTTGTACACATTGAGTTTCGAAACTCACACCCTTTATTTAATGTTTCAAGTGATCCTCAATAGATGGCTCGACGTGGGAGGGGACTCGGAGATGGCCACACTATGAGATGCTTAAATTGTGTTTTTTTTTTTGTTTTTGTTTCACATGGTTTTTAATTGCTTTATCTTAGTTGGATGTAATAAGGCCTTGTACTCCGATTTGACTTTAGATTTTGGGTTGTTGTTTTCAACTGTTCACTTAAATATTAAGCATAAGTAAATTTCGTATGTATAGGCTTGGTTTCTGAAGTACTTAAAACTATAAAAATGGGTTTTTATTATTACTTAACAAGACTCAAGGATAAAAGGGCTTTTGAGCCTTAAATTGTTAATTAGCAAAGTCATTTTTGAATTGTGCCTTTAATGTGACATTCCAGATTCGGGCCTAACTTCTAGGCCAGGTTTGGGGTGTTACACGGCCTAATTGGTCGAGCCCCTGTGTCACACACGGCCTGGCATCGATTATACGACCGTGTGGTGACTTACAGTCTTGCACACAACCTACCACATGGGCAACCACACAATCGTGTAGAGTGAGGGAGGGAGAGCAGAATTTGGCTAAGGGAAGAATACAAAAATTGAAAAAAGAAAAAGATGGTAGAGAAGGAGAGAGAGATATCGGTTCACCAAAGAGAGATTTAGGGAAACTAATTCCATTCAAATCCCACTACTCAGATGTTCACTACCACTCAAACTCTGGCTGGATAATGAAGCAAAATTACTAACCCTTGACAACACAGGGATTCGAAATCCAGACCTCCAACAACCTCTACACTTCAATTAGCCACCAGACCAGCAGGCCCATTCTGCTAATTACTCACAGACTTTTACTTATAAGCCTACTAACTAGAAATAGGGCTTTATTCATAAAAATACAAAAAATTTCCCAAAGGCATGGCTTGAAATTAGGACCTCTCACACACACCCAAAACACTTAACCACTGAAGCAGACAAATATTTGTGTCTCAAATACACGGAAACAATTATAAAAATATTGGGGCGTTACAACGCCGAGCCTTTAATGTCACGATGAGGACAAGCCAATGAGTCATTGTAACGACCCAAATTTGGGCTTAGTAGAATTGGGCCCATTGGACCTTGAGCGTAGAAGCGTTTTAGAATTTATGGGAATTTGAGAACGACATTATTTCAAGTGGGACTTATTAGGAAGGTGATTTTGAAAGTTACGGGGTTCTAGGAAGTTCCGGGTTCAAGTTAGGCTATAGGAAAATTTTTGTGTTGAAGCACTTTAAGGAGAGAAGGTAAGTGGCTTCAGGACTTAAAAGAATAAGAGTGCATTTTGCTAGCACAAATGGAGCATATGGTGGAGTGGTGTGGCGTCAAGTGGAGAGCATGGAGGGAAGAGGTTCGAATCCCATATATTGCAAATTTTAGGATTTATTTTTGTGCTTCTCTTCCAAATGTCAGCCATGGTGATATTTAGGGTAAGGAAGACATTTTATTTATGGAAAGAAGACTAAGGAATATGGTAGGGAGGAAAACTAGGGAAAAAGAAGGAAAGAAATCAAGGAAAGGGGAAAAGGGAGGGAACATGTTGGCCGAATATTTGGAGTTGCCAAGGGAAGGAATTTTTGGTCAACATGCATCTTTTAGGTAAAGGTGTAATCGGTTTTGGTAAGGAGGTGTGTCAAATTTTGTTAGGCATTTTGAAGAGCTTTTGATTTCTTTTTGAAAGTCTTTTCGTTGTTCATTTGGTACCTCTTTTCCTTGCCTAAAACCGAGACCATTTGGGAGCATTTTTCTTTCTTCTTTTCATCTTTGCCTTAGCCATCTTTTAGTCTTTTATCATTTTGGTGCCTTTTTCTTCCAATCTTTTTCTTAGTTGCCGAAACACAAGTCTCTCTTTTTGTTCATCTCTTTCATAGTGTTAGTCGAAACTTTGACATTTCTCTTGTCCATCTCTTCTTTTTCTTTCCTCATTAATTCTTCAACCTTTCTCTCTTTTCTTTAGTCGATTTTACTTAGTGGCCGAATCATCCTTGTTCTTTTTTCCAATAGCCGAACCATATAACACTATACCTTTTCTTTTCTTTTTCTTTTGGGTGTTGGACACTCTCTTCCTTGACCGAAGATCAAGAAAGCTTAGTCCTTACCGTAATCAGGTGTGTAATCTCACACCAAAATCCCGTAGATTCATTATACGAAAACATGTTGGATAATAAATCGTTATTATTATAAGTCTAAAAATCGTAATATGGCATAAACCGACAAATTCGCTTAAATTACAATATTTATATAGATTTGTCCAAATCGGTGTTAAAATTGTTAAAATTACAAAAATACCCCTACGGGTCGATTTACCAAAATGCCCCTATGGGCCGAATTACCAAAATGCCCCTATGGGCCGAATTACCAAAATGCCCCTAATGGGCCGATTTACTAGAATACCTTAGTGGGCCAAATTACAAAGTTCTATAATGGGCCGATTCACCGTAATAAACTACTGGATTAATGATTGTTGTTCATATATGTGGATATTATGCTTTATTATGTATGTTGCATGTTACATATTGCATGGGCTGGAAAAATGCATGAAGAGCAGTGTAGCCTGGTGGCATTGCCACAAAATATTCATTATGATGTTTATTCATGGTTTTAGTGGCTTGGCCACAATAAAAATATATGATAAGCAACTTGACTACAAATTTTGGTGTGAGCGGCGGGGTGGGTTGACTTGATCCCCCGAGGTGTGAGTGGCTGGTCGGGGGTGTGTTGGATGGATGGGTTGGGTTGCATACATTTACTTCATTTTATTATTGATCATGTAAATGGGCTTAAGCCCAAGTTATTGCTAAATGGATTCAGGCCCAGTGGATGACGGTAAGGGGATTATACACTTAGTTCTAGTAACTCACCCCTTTTTCTTAATCCTTACAGGTAATGCTCAGTGATGTGGACTTAGGCCATGGATGACTCGGTGGAGGCCACACTTCAGAATTCGTGTTTTCTGAACTTCAAATTTCTATTTCCGTTTACTTTATTATTTTTTACTATTTTGGGTTTTTAAGTTGTAATAAGGCCTCTGGAATATTTTATTTTTGCTTTATGTTTGACGTACTTATTATCTTGCTTGATTTATTTTAAATGGGAAATTTTCTAAAAATCATAAATAAAGGTTTCCAAAAATGGATTACCAAATGGATTTATAATAAATATGTATAAATATTTTAACTCGAATTCTCTTTCAAATTACCAACGACATTTTCAAAAGTCACTGTTTTAACGTTCACTACCTCGATTTTTGATTTATCAATCAACCTCTCAAAAATAGTTGTATTTTATCAAAAATTTATATCCAAACTTGTTTTCTTAACCATAACCAACTAACACCTATGTTAGTACGAATCACAAGGACTTTATACGTTTTTCTCATGTGACATGTCAGATTCGGTCGTAACGCATGAGCCGGGTTTGGGGTGTTACATTTTATGGTATCAGAGCTCGGTTGCAAAACTCTGCTGTGGTTTGGGTTCAAAAATATTTTCTAAAACTGCCTGCAATTCAATTTATAAATGCATGTTTTAAAGGAAGTATGGCACCACGGGTATCCGGCACCAAGTCAAGTAAGTTATGTTTTTATTTTATGATTATTGTGGTATGACTATAGAAATACTCTAGAACTTTTAGCTTTAGGAGCTGAAACTATAAAGATTGAGACTTTAGGATACGTTTTGTGAAAACGACTTTACTTCCTATACTCCATAAAACATTGTTTAATAAACATTGAATAGTATACTGATTCATAAGACTTGTAATCAGATTAAATCGACTTAGTAAACATGAGCGCTAGAGGACGTGGACATGGTAGACGCGACCGTGATAGAGGCCGAGGTGCTAGGGCTGGATCTTCGGCACCGAGGCATGTGCCCGAATGGGAGGCGCTGGCATCGCCAGTGGCTGAGACGGGATCTCATGATCGAGCTAGGGTTGATGAGCTATTTCTGATAGTTAAGGAGGTATTGGAGGAGGTTAAAGGAATCGGTGAAGCACTTCAAGTTGGGTGTGTAGACTGTAAGAAGAAAAGAGATCGTAGTTCTTTTGGGTTGCAGTCTCGTTCCGTAAAGCGTGATAAGGCACGTCCAAACTTTCCAGCTTGCGATTACTGCAGAAGGCGTCATCCGGGAGAATATTGGAGGAGGTCAGGAGCATGCTTCAGATGCGGGTCTAAGGAGCATAAGGCTCGGTATTATTTCATCATCATCAAGTCAGGTATGTTTTGGTTGGACGTGATGATTGAATGTAGAAAATTTTAGGTATAAGTGGTAGATAACTGCTTGCTTCTGTGGTTAGATGTTTGGTTGTGTGAAAGAGGATTCAAGATTATGTTAAAAGTACATAAGTGTTATTAAGATCAGAGTGCGCACCGAAAGCATAGTGGTGTGGTTTAAGCGATGCGTTTAGTAGTTGGTTGGAAATTTCGAGGATGAAATTTCTTTAAGGAGGGTAGAATTGTAACGACCCGAATTTGGGCTTAGTAGAATTGGGCCCATTGGACCTTGAACGTAGAAGCGTTTTAAAATTTATGGGAATTTGAGAACAGCATTATTTCAAGTGGGACTTATTAGGAAGGTAATTTTGGAAAGTTACGAGTTTCTAGGAAGTTTCGGGTTCAAGTTAGGCTATAGGAAAATTTTTGTGTTTAAGCACTTTAAGGAGAGAAGGTAAGTGGCTTCAGGACTTAAAAGAATAAGATTGCATTTTGCTAGCACAAATGGAGCATATGGTGGAGTGGTGTGGCGTCAAGTGGAGAGCATGAAGGGAAGAGGTTCGAATCTCGTATATTGCAAATTTTGGGATTTATTTTTGTGCTTCTCTTCCAAGTGTCAGCCATGGTGATAAGGAAGACTTTTTATTTATGGAAAGAAGACTAAGGAATATGGTAAGGAGGAAAACTAGGGAAAAAGAAGGAAAGATATCAAAGAAAGGGGATAAGGGAAGGAACATGTTGGCCGAATTTTTGGAGTTGCCAAGGGAAGGAATTTTTGGTCAACATGCATCTTTTTTGTAAAGTTGTAATCGGTTTTGGTAAGGGGGGTGTGCCGAATTATGTTAGGCATTTTGAAGAGCTTGTGATTTCTTTTCGAAAGTCTTTTTGTTGTTCATTTGGTACCTCTTTTCGTTGCCTAAAACCGAGACCATTTGGGAGCATTTTCCTTTCTTCTTTTCATCTTTGCCTTACCCATCTTTTATTCTTTTATCATTTTGATGCCTTTTTCTTCCAATCTTTTCCTTGGTTGCCGAAACACAAGTCTCTCTTTTTGTTCATCTCTTTCATAGTGTTAGCCGAAACTTTGACATTTCTCTTGTCCATCTCTTCTTTTTCTTTCCTCATTAATTCTTCAACCTTTCTCACTTTTCTTTAATCTATTTTACTTAGTAGCCGAATCATCCTTGTTCTTTTTCTCCAATAGCCGAACCATATAACACTATACCTTTTCTTTTCTTTTTCTTTTGGGTGTTGGACACTCTCTTCCTTGACCGAATCGGTGTTCTTGTGGGGTTGGCCGAATCTTTCATTTTGTCGATTTATCCGTAGTTGTAAGCCGAATCGGTGGAAATCAGATTTATCATCGTAAGGGATTATATCGATCATTCTTATTCACTTGTTGATCCTACAGAAATAGTGGTAAGCCGAACCTTTTCCTTAGACAACCGTTTCATATCATCGTAATATCGTTTTGATTAAGACTTTTTCCAATGGAGGCAAGTGGTAACGATTTGAAAGGAAAAGCGATAGGAGAACACAAAAGGAGTGGATTTGCAATTCCTACTCCTAAGTTCAAACGAAGGGCGGTATCGGCAGTTTGGGATTTCCCACCGGGTTGTGGACCATCATCCGGTGAGAATAGACAAATCGTGGTCGTTCACGATTCTAAGGGTGCCGACGATCAAGAAAGCTTAGTCCTTACTGTAATTAGGTGTGTAATCTCACACCGAAATCCCGTAGATTCATGATACGAAAACATGTTGGATAATAGATCGTTATTATTTTAAGGCTAAAAATCGTAATATGGCATAAATCGAAAAATTTGCTTAAATTACATTATTTCTATAGATTTGTCGAAATTGGTCTTAAAATTGTTAAAATTACAAAAATGCCCCTACGGCCGATTTACCAAAATGCCCTTATGGGCCGAATTACCAAAATGCCCCTATGGGTCGAATTACCAAAATGCCCCTAATGGGCCGACTTACTAGAATGCCTTAGTGGGCCGAATTACAAAGTTCTATAATGGGCCGATTCACTGCAATAAACTACTGGATTAATGATTGTTGTTCATATATGTGGATATTATGCTTTATTATGTTTGTTGCATGTTACATATTGCATGGGTTGGGAAAAATGTATGAAGAGCAGTGTAGCCTGGTGGAATTGCCACAAAATATTCATTATGATGTTTACTCATGGTTTCGGTGGCTTGGCCATAATAAAAATATATGATAAGCAGCTTGACTGTAAATTTTGGTGTGAGTGGCGGGGTGGGTTGACTTGATCCCCCCAGGTGTGAGTGGCTGGTCGGGAGTGTGATGGATGGATAGGTTGGGTTGCATACATTTACTTCATTTTATTATTGATCATGTAAATGGGCTTAAGCCCAAGTTATTGGTAAATGGATTCAGGCCCAGTGGATGACGGTAAGGGGATTATACACTGAGTTCTAGTAACTCACCCCTTTTTCTTAATCCTTGTAGGTAATGCTCAGTGATGTGGACTTGGGCCATGGATGACTAGGCCGCACTTCAGAATTCGTGTTTTTTGAACTTTAAATTTCTATTTCCGTTTACTTTATTATTTTTTACTATTTTGGGTTTTTAAGTTGTAATAAGGCCTCTGGAATATTTTATTTTTGCTTTATGTTTGACGTACTTATTATCTTGCTAGATTTATTTTTAATGGGAAATTTTCTAAAAATCATAAATAAAGGTTTCCAAAAATGGATTAACAAATGGATTTATAATAAATATGTATAAATATTTTAACTTGAATTCTCTTTCAAATTACCAACGACATTTTCAAAAGTCACTGTTTTAACGTTCACTACCTCGATTTTTGATTAATCAACCTCTCAAAAATAGTTGTATTTTATCAAAAATTTATATCTAAACTTGTTTTCTTAACTATAACCAAATAACACCTATTTTAGTACAAATCACAAAGACTTTATACGATTTTCTCATGTGACATGTCAGATTCGGTCGTGACGCATGGGCCGGGTTTGGGGTGTTATAGTCATGTTGCAACCTGGGACCCTTGAAGTTGCAACTTCAACCCTGTAGTTTGAAATTTCTACAATTTGATCCTTATTTGACATCTAGTTATCTAAAGAGCTTTTGTAATCTCGTACATGATTGTAATTCATGTTGTTATGATGTTTTGGACTTAATTGTAACACCTTATAACCGACCTAATCGTCAGGTCTGAGCTACAAGGTGTCACATTTGTTTTCGGAGCAACTATGATCAAATCATATTCAATTAATAAAAATTAACATGAAAATAAAATTAATATAAACATATGAGACGACATATAATCATCCCCACGTCTTATACGAGCTTACGAAAACTCTAATGCTAACCTGAGGTCGAATTGGGACTAAACTGTAATGTTGAAAAAACTTCAGGTTGAGGTCGTGAAATATATAATGGATATGAGTGCACCATCTATTCTAGTTATCATACGAATATACATTCCAACCAGCTTCGGAGGTGATCAATCAATTCAAACTACCAAAAATTGAGCAGACTTTATCAGTCGATCAACAACCATCCAAATGACATTTCTTTTATTTGGTGATGTCAATAAACAAACTACAAAATCCATTACGATCTGTTACCACTTCCATTCAGGAATATAGATTGGTTGAAGTAACCCAGTAAAAACTTGATGCTCAACTTTCACCAATTGACAAGTTAGGCATTTAACACAAACTCCACAATTTCTCTTTTCCTACCCGGCCACCAATACGGTTCTCGCAAGTCACGATAATTTTCGCACTAGTAGGGTGCATAAAAAAAGGATTGTCACGAACCTCACATAAAATCACTTCTTTCAATTTAGAATCTTTAGGGATATATATTCAATTACAAAATCTTAAGTAATCATTCTCATCAACGCTGAAATTTTAAATGATGCATTGCTAAACAAGTTTCTTCTTCTATGATAGTTTATGATCAGCAAGTTGTGCTTCCTTTTTTTGCTCAAACAACACGGGCCTAATTCTCAATTCAGCCAACAAGGTGCCACCATCGCAAATACTAAGCTGAGCAAACATTGCTTGCAACCCAGTTGCCGCTTTTATACTCAAAACATCAACTACAACGTTTGCTTTTCCAAGATGATAATCGATTATAAAATCATAGTCTTTCAGTAGCTCGACCTAATGACATTGTCTCTTATTCAACTTCTTTTAAGATAGGAGGTATTTGAGACTTTTTTGATTTGTGTAGATATGACATTTCTCACCATACAAATAATGCCAGATTTTTAGAGTGAACACTACAATAGCCAACTCTAAATTGTGCGTCAGGTAATTGCGTTTATGCAATTTCAACTATTGGGATGCATACGCAATCACTTTACCATCCTGCATCAAGAAACAACCCAAACCATTCAACAATTCATCACTAAATACCGTAAATTCTTTTCTCGATTTAGATAGAGTCAAGATTGGCGCTTTAGTCAACATTGCCTTCAACTTCTAAAAACTTTTTGACACTGATCATTCCAGTCAAACAACACATTCTTTGCAGGATTTTCGACATAGGTAAGGTTATTTTAGAAAACCCATTTACAAATCTCTTGTAATACTTGGCTAAACCAAGGAAGCTTTAAATCTCATATACATTTTTTCGTGCTTTCCACTAGATAATATCATCAATATTTTTAGGATCGACCTGAATTCCCTTGGCCAAAATAAAGTGCCCTAGAAATACTACCTCAGATAGTGAGAACTCACACTTACTAAGCTTCTCGTAAAGTTTCTTTTCACGCAACACCTACAGTACAATTCTTAGATGTTCATCATGCTCTACTTTTGACTTTGAATAGATCAAGTATCATTAATGAAAACCACTATGAATTGATCTTGATAAAGGTTGTAATATGTTGTTCATGAGATCCATGAACAATGGAGAGGCATTTGTCAGCCCGAATGGCATCACAAGAAATTCGTAGTGACCATACTACGTACGAAACGTTGTTTTAGTACGTCATTTTCCTTCACCTTGAGCTGATAATATCCTGACCTCAAATCAATCTTAGAAAAGATAAAGGCACCCTTTAATTGATCGAAAAATTCGTTGATACGTAGTAGAGGATATTGGTTTTTGATTCATAGCTTATTTAGCTTCTGATAATCAATATAGAGCCACATTGACCCATCTTTTTTCTTAATAAACAATATTGAAGCTCACTAGGGTGATATATTAGGATGTATAAAGCCGCGATTCAGGAGACCTTGCAACTGAAATTTTAGCACCTTTAACTCTGTCGGTACCATATGATATCGAGTAATTGATAATGAAGTCATCCCCGAGAAAACTTCAATTCCAAACTCGACCTCGAGTTAAGAAGAAATCTTAGTAATTACTCAAAAAAAACATTTAGGAACTCGCATACCAACAAAATCTTACTTATCTCGCATACCAAAGCATAAATAGGCATGGAATATAAAAGGAATATACATGCTATGACATCTGTAACATCATCTTCCTTTCATTAAGCTCACCTGGGGCTCTAGCCTCAAAATTTTGAACTATTGACTCAATCCCTTTCCTCAGGCCACCCCTCGATACAGAGACACCATTAAGATTTCCCCAACCCCTAGCAGTAGGAATGGACCTCTGGCTGTTAGGAGGAGAATTATTGTCATTTTTAGATAGTGTCGAGCAAAATGGTCTAGTGACCATTATTGAAAATACGTCCTAATCATCTTCCAACACTCACATTTATGCCTTTTTCTGTACAAATCAAAATTTGGAATATCAACATCTTTACCAAGGTCTCTCATGTTGCCTACTGATACGGACAACTGACGTTTTCAGCCTCTTTCTGACATGGCAGATCTTAGAGTCGGCTTTAGAACACCCAAGACTCTCTAACCTGATTAGGAAACGGATGCGAGCTAGAAGTCCAGACTCATTTTTCGAAAGCTTGAGAGGGTTCAGATTTCTTATCAAGGCCCATTGCTTGCTCAACCATTTTTTCCCATTCGACTAGGTCAACAAAATCTTTTATTTTTTGGGAGACTAGCTGAACTTTGACCTCGTCACGTAATCCCCGTAGGAATTGCTTACAACTCTCCAATTCTAGAGTATATGTACTGAGACGTAAAAACTCACGCTTATAATCAACAACTAACATCTCTCTCTATCTCAGCATCATAAACTCTTACTTCTGATCATCCAAATACAATTCACTGGCGTACCTTTTCTAGAATTCAGATTGAAAGAAAGCCTAGTTAATCCGGTCAGTGAAAACATGACGGGTAACTTATAACCACCATTGATACGCCTCTTTTTTCAGGAGGGAAACCACGAATGTGACAAATTAATGCAGAGAACACTAGAGTTGTTGTAGTACTCATTCCGTCAATTTAAGACAAGCTTCAACTATCGAGGGATCAACTCCTTTCAAACTTTTAGGTTGACATAACGAAGTAAGGAGTTCCTCGTCGCGACATAACTTATTGTTTTAGCCTTGTGAAGGAGACCAACTTCAGTGTCACAGCGTAGGATGATGGTGTAATCTTGTCTCAACAACACTCGCACGATGTCGTGACACCACTAAAACCAAATATCCTTTAAATGACATTAAACACATATGAGCGGTGTGCTCTTATAAAACCTTAGGTGTAGTTCTTTAGTAAGTGGATTCGCAATCATGTATTTGTCCTAATATGCTTTATAGACACCTAACCACTTTGAAATTTTACTTTAACAACCAGGAAATTAAAGTCTATGTGTTTTTACTTTGATGTGCTTTTGTTGCTATTGGAATAAAAGACTGCAATTTATTTCCACAATTTTCACCTTAGTGACAAAATCTTGTATCCATATTCCATCAAAATCGGAGTCTATATACCTGATGATCTCTAACTGATTAGACCTTCGATATGTGAGCATGTAATCTTTTGTTCTCTGAAAATACCTTATAACCCTCTTGGATGTTATCCAATGGTCCAAACCAGGGTTGCTTAAAATATCTGCCTAACATCCCAATAGTGTACACAATATTCCAATGTATACAAACCTGAACATACATTAGACTTTCTACTGTTAAAATGTAAAAAATCTAATGCATTTTTTTGTAATCTCAAAATCATTCTTAGGGTATTGATTGAGGTCATACTTATTATTGACAAGAAGTATGTCATTAATATATAAAACCAAATATAGAACCTTACTCCCACTAAAATTATGGTATATATGATTATCAATAAAATTCATCTCTAAACCAAATGAGATAGCACAAAGCTTTCTAATTGCTCCATATAAATGTATGATCAATGTTACCATTAAGAAACCATTAACTTAATATTCATTTGATGTAGCTTAATGTCAAAATATTCCACTAAAGCCATTATAACCATTTCTCTAGTGGACCTTTTTAATGACATTCATTCTTGAGGTTGTTGAGTTTGTTCTTCTGGAACAATTACCTCATCTTAAATAGGGAGTTGTTCAACGTTGTCTTATTGAGGTTCTAAATTCACTTCTTAATCAATAAAGCTATGAGAACCTAAACACCATCAAAAGCGATAGTAGGAACTGAGTTAAAATCCAATCCCTCTTCAAAAGCAATGTCTCTAACCTTATTTCTCCCTCCAAACTCAACATCCTAAAAGAATGTTGCAATTCTTATCTCAAAAATATTCTTAATTGTAGGATCATAAAACTCATAGCCCTTAGATCGCACATAATTTCCTTGATCCTTATACTTTATAGACATCAAAGAAGTTAGAAGTGATGTCATTTCAACAGTATCGTTTTTAGCAAAACATTTCTCAATTTCATCAAGGAAACTTTGGCCTGAGTAATCTTTTTAGATTCTTTGCCCCTAAAGGCTTCTGAAATGTTGTGCTTCATGATCATTAGACTCTTTCAATTTAAACGATCCCACCTCTCAAAATCCTTTTTAAAATGGGGGTGTTTTCCGCAGTGAGAGGTACGAGTTGTTCTTCCCTTAGTGTAACACCCCAGGCCCGGCCTAGACATTATGACCGGATCTAGCATGTCACATAGAAGGGTTGTTCAAAAGTTACACGTTCGTTAAAAACTTCGTATTCTTTCAAAAAAACTCCAAACTTTGTTGTTTGTGAAATTCAGATCTGCTTTAATGTTTTCTTGTGAAGATATTATTATTTTCAAAAACTTTGTTTATAGTGAAATCAGATTCAATGAGTTACAGAAACATGATATTTTGAAAACAGTTATTGTCGTTTTAGGAAAACCCAAAGTTTACTCATTTATGGTTTAAACATAACTAAAATGGAAGTTTAAAAGAAAAATAAAACTTCAAAGGCCTTATTACAAATTATTAACCCAAAATAAATAATCTTAAAATAAAGATAAACCGAAGTTTACTAAAGTTCATGAGAAATACTCTAATGTATGGCCACCACAGAGTCCTCCGCAGCTCCAAATCCTTTAACGCTGGGGATCACCTGCATTGTTAAAGCAAAGGGGTGAGTTACGAGAAGTCAGTGTGTAATCCCCTAATCGGTCATTAACTGGGCCCGAGCCCATACAAAAGTAGACTGGGCCGAGGCCCTATCCGGTGACAATCTGGGCCTTAGCCCTATAAACATGATAATGCAAACAGAGAATACAGCCCAACCCAATCCAACCAAACACACCCCCGTACCAACCCTACACACCTGTGGGGATCAAGTCAACCCACCTAGCCCTACACACCAATATGGCAGACAAGCTGCTAATCACAGAATTTGTGGCGGGGCCACCAGAATAACAGAATATACGTGGCATGGCCATTTCACAGAATATGACGGAGCCACCAGAATACACTTCCTTCGATCATCAAACCTAACCCATGCAACATGTCATAAATGCAATGCAACATACGTACAAAAGTGTAAATAAGGCATGTACATGATAACCAACAAAGATCAAGGGTATAACAGCCATTTACCCTCCAGGGGTATTTCGGTAATTTACCCTTTCAGGGGTATTTCGATAATTTTGCATTTAACGGCCTTTTCGAAGGCCTACTGTAACATCCTGAATTTTTGGGCCTATGCGTTTAATAGGTGGGTATGTTTAATGTGTTAATTTAAGTGTTAGGGGTCCAAATTGGGCTCAGGCTTAGGTAGAGGCCTTGATTAAAATTATCTGTTTGGGCATTATAGGGTTTAAAAGGTAGTATCTATGTTTAAAATACCAAAGTGGGCTTGTGGCCCAATCTTAGGAGGTGACGCCACACAAGGGAGTAAGGGGCCCAAATTTAAGTTTCATGGAGCCCAATTCTTTTAATTTAAGTTAGCTAAATTTTGGGCATTAAGATTAGGAGGAGTGGATGGCAACAAGGCTAAAATTTAGGGTTTTAATGTTTAAAATATGTGGATAATAAGCATATAAAGGCTATTATTTAAGAATTTATTTTATGTGGATAATAAGCAGATAAAGGCTAAAATTTAGGGATTTTAATGATTAAAATATGTGGATAATATGTTGATAAAGGAGGGAGGAGTTAGAGATAATTAAGTCTCTTTTAGATGAGCTAGTAGATTAAGATAAAGGAGAAAAGATAGGATTTATCTGCAAGGTTAGGTAAGTCTTGAAATTTCTATAAATAGGGGAATATCTCTTCAATTTTTGGTATTTGGGTTTTCTCTCATTCTTTTCTCTTATTCTCTGAGTAAAAGCTGAAAACTCCTAAAGTTCCATCTTCTTCTTCATTCTCTGCAAAAACCGAAATCTCTAAGCCTAATCCCTCATTTTCACTTTGATTCAAAAGCCGAAACTCTTTCCATTCTTTTTCTTCCTAGCCGAAATCTTCAAGTCTCTTCCTTGTTTTCTTTTCTTCTTCTCTTTTCCTGTCAGAAACTGAAACTCTTCACTCAAGTATTTTAAAAGCTAAAGACACATCAGCCTTCTCTTGTTCATACTTTTTTCGGGATTTCAAGGTAAGAGGATTTGTTTATTTATATATATAAAATCGGGTAGAATACTAACCATGGCCGAATATAGGAGAGGCCTATTTTCGCAATTGTTCCGCTTTTGAGCAAGGCTTTACATTGAGGATAATAGATCCGGATAGCAAGGACATCGACTAAGAATATTGGATTTCGCAATATCAGGTGTGTAATACTTCCCCACTATCTAGATCTAATCATAAATGCATGATCATAAGATTTATATGTTTTGATAATTGCCGACATCTCGATTTATTGATGAAAGCCCAAGGAGGGTAAAAGCGGTTCACCAGGTTAATAAATAATTTGTTTATATGTTATAAGTAAAATTCTTGTATGTGATTGCATGGGTTGGGTTGATGAAAGGAGGAAGTTATACGTTATATGTGTAGCGGTTTTGCCGTGATCTGATGTAGCGGCTAATGCCGTGAATTGTTATACGGGCTTCGGCCATTATATGTTATAAGAGCTTCAGCCATCATATGTGGATGAGCAGCACGACTGCCATCATGGTGTGTAGCGGTGTGGGTCGATTGTAGAAATCCCCAATGGTGTGTACGGTTGGTACGGGGGCCTGTAGCGGATGGAAACCTAGGCAAACGGGTTGGGCCTTGCATATTATTTGTTATAAATTTTTATTATGAGTATTAAACTGTTTACTTTGTTTAACGGGCTTAAGGCCCAAAATCTAGTGGTGCATGAGGGTTGCACACTGAGTCTCGCGACTCACCCTTTTAATTAACATTTCAGGTGATACCTAGTGCTTCGGACCGAGCTGGAGAGGAACGCAAGGTGGCCATGCAGAAGAATATGTGATGTAGCAAAAAGACTCAAGTCATTATTTTATATTTTTAATTGGTGGATTTTAAAATTTCGTTGTAATAAGGCCATGGGCCACTAGTTTATATTTTGTTTTATTTTTGGGCTTTAATTACTTTTAGTTATTTAAATTTTTTTTATTTTAATTAAACTAAGTCATGTAATTAAGTTTGGTTTTATTTTACAAAGTCATATTCTATATGAAATATATTTGGGCTTTTCGGAAAAATACGACATGTTTGACAAAAATTTTCTTAGTGACATACCAGGTCCGGTCGTAGCAATTGGGCCGGGTTTGGGGTTACACCTACTGTCGCCACGAGCGACACAGGACCCTTTTTGGGTCTCTACGAAACTATTGGGCCAAAAATCCATTTCAGGCCCAAATGGGACCACACACTCGTGTGGCCCATTTCGCAAGATTTCGGTCTCAATTTTTCAGATTACGGAACCACACCGATCATTTGGTAGTTATCCAACAATTTTACCCATGTAGGCCGGATGGCCTGTTGGGCTCATTTGGCCCGTTTGGTCGATCGAGCCGTTCTGACCTCGGCCATGAGTATTCATGACACTCACAACAACTTACCGCAAACATTTGCGTCTCAGTTTGCCACTACGAGCGCTCGCACACTCGTGTAGTCACCTTTGTCGATTTTCCGGCTTTTTAGCTTTTAGCCGTTTCACAGAGCAACACATGCAATTATCTAGTTTGGTGTGAGATTACACACCTGTTTCTGGATTACGGATCACGTTACTCTTCGAACCACCTAAGAACAATGAATGGCTATCAGTTAATCTTCCCATTCGCAAACCCCAAACTTTGAATACTTAAGAGAAGAAAAAGGAGAATCCTGGTTTTAGCTTGCCAACGAATACTACCCTCCTTCTAAAGAGGGTATTCGGTCCACCTTCTACAATCCAAGATCCGTGCCCCTAACGAAAAGATTGTATTAAGAATGTTATTCAAGATAATAATGAGAGAAATGGCCTTTTCTGCCCAATGAATTCAACCAAGATAGGAGAACTAACACCCCTAATAGGCCATGCCCACCACTTACCTACAAGAAGACGAGATCCCGAAGTGGATTGAACAAACAAGATTCGAGTTTGCACCTTGGAGGATTTAGCCCTAACCAAAAGAGAACAAAAGGGGTTCAAAGTAGAAACGAGTGGTTAAGTTTGGCTTAGCCAAGAGGTGAGAGTTTCGGCTTAAACAAAATCCAGAGAAGAAAGAACGAATGAAAGTGGAAGAAGAAGAACCATTACCTTAATACCATGGATGAGCCGAATGGAATGACAAGATTCGGTACTAGCAGCAAACCAAAAGAACTCAAGGTTCGGCTATGGAGACTAAAACGAAATGAAAACCAATCGAAGAACATAAGCCCAAATGGTAGGTGTAGAAAAGATTCGGCTATATAAAGAAAAGGGGTTGGGGAAGGATTCGGCCAATACTGTTCAGGCACTAATAAGTAAAGGAAAAAAATATTTTGAAGAAAATGAGAAAAAGGAAGAATAGTAAGCTGGGGGTTTCGGCAAAGAAAATTGAAGTAATGAGTCTCGAAATGCTATCACCGAAAATGCAAAAAGATCAAAAACTCACAAAAGAACACTTTAGAAAAATTGGCACACATACTACTCAAGACCGAATATGCTACTAAGTGACACCTCTACATCGAAATACTCCTCCCACACACTTCACATTCGGCCAAACACTCCCCACACCATCACTTCCATGATTTCCTCCTTAATTTCCTCCTACATTTCCTCTCCACCTCTCGTTCAAACCATTTGACCAGGTCTCCATCCTCCAAGGCAGAGTTTGATCTCAACTCTGCTTCCTCCGTTCCTGAGCACAAAATAATAGCCACCTAAAATGCAGCTTGTGAGACTCGAACTCTTTCCCTCTCTGCTTCCCTTGTGACGCCACACCACCCGGCCACCTTGCTCATTGTGTTAGCAAACATATTTAATTAAACTTAAGTCCTGCTTCCACCAGTTCTCCCCACTAAAAAGCCCCAAAACCAAAATTTTTCCTATGATCTTACTTGAACCCGGGACTTCACAGAAACTCCGTAACCTTCCAAAATCACTTACGTAATAGGTCCAACTTGCAACAATGTCGTTATCATACTCTCAAAAATTTAAAATGCTCCTAAGCTCAAGGCCCAATAGGCCCAATTCTCCCAGGCCCAATTTCTGGGCGTTACAAATCTACCCCCTTAATGAAATTTCGTCCTCAAAATTTCCAGCTACCTAACAGTGGTTTTAACACAGGCTACTCTACCACGCTGCCGCTGCGCACTTTCATTCCAATAACACTAGTACACTTCTAACTTAATCTAAAAACCTCTTCTTACAACCAAATATCTAACCACAGAAGCAAACAGATATTTATCACACATACATAAAGTTTTCTACATTCAAACACCACATCCAACGAAAACATACCCGAATTAATGGTGATGGAACAATCCCGAGCCTTATGCTCCTTAGACCCGCATCTCAAGTATGCTCATGACCTCCTCCAACATTCACCCGGATGACGCCTTTTGCAATATTCATAAGCGGGAAAGTTTGGACGTGCCTTAACATGCTTGACAGAACGAGACTGCGATCCTAGAGAACTACGATCTCTTTTCTTCTTACAGTCCACGCACCCAACTCGAAGTGTTTCACCAATTTCTTTAACCTCCTCCAATACCTCCCAAACTTGCTGAGTCAGCACATTAGCTCTAGCTCGGTCATGAGACCCTGTTTCAGTCACTGGCAATGCTAGCGCCTCCCTTTCGGGCATATGCCCCGATGCTGAGGATCCAGCCTTAAAACCTCGACCTCTACCGTGGCCCTGTGTACCTCTTCCGCATCCTCTTGTACTCATATTGCTGAATTGAGTTAATCTGTTAACGAGTTTTATGAATCAGTTTATAATTTCCCTAATTATTAACAAGTGTTTTATGGATAGCAGTTATAAAAGTTGTTTTTCACAGATCGAGTTTACTACTGACTCAGTCTCTACAGTCTCAGTTTCTTAGCTAAAGCTCCAGTGTACTATCACTATCGCTAGTAGTTTCTTACTATAATCATTTCAACGTAAAATCTAGTATAAAGTAAGAAAATCTTACGGATTTGGTGTTGGAGACTCAGGGTGCCATACTTCCAGTAACACTATACATTTTCTAAACCATATTTCAAACAAATTTTGAAAAAAAAAAACGTTTTCAAACCCATTCCATAGCCAAGTTTTGCAACCAGGCTTTGATACCATAAAATGTAACACCCCAGACCCGGCCTAGACGATATGACCGGATCTAGCATTTCACGTAGAAGGGTTATTCAAAAGTTACGCGTTCGTTAGAAACTTCGTATTCTTTAAAAAAAAAAACTCTAAACTTTGTTGTTTGTGAAATTCAGATTTGCTTTAATGTTTTCTTGTGAAGATGTTATTATTATTTTCAAAAACTTTGTTTATAGTGAAATTAGATTCAATGAGTTACGAAAATGTGATATTTTAAAAATAGTTTGTCATTTTAGGAAAACCCAAAGTTTACTCATTTATGGTTTAAGCATAACTGAAATGAAAGTTTAAAAGAAAAATAAAACTTCAAAGGCCTTATCACAAAATATTAACCCAAAATAAATAATCTTAAAATAAAGCTACACCGAAGTTTACTAAAGTTTATGAGAAATACTCTGATGTATGGCCACCACAAAGTCCTCCGCAGCTCTAAATCCTCTCACGTTGGGGATCACATGCATTGTTAAAGCAAAGGGATGAGTTACGAGAACTCAGTGTGTAATCCCCTAATCGGACATTAACTGGGCCCGAGCCTATACAAAAGCAGACTAGGTCCAGGTCCTATCCGGTGACAATCTGGGCCTTAGCCCTATAAACATGATAATGCAAACAGAGAATGCACCCCAACCCAATCCAACCAAACACACCCCCGTACCAACCCTACACACTTGTGGGGATCAAGTCAACCCACCCAACCCTATACACCAATATGGTAGACAAGCTGCTAATCACAAAATTTGTGGCGGAGCCACCAGAATAACAAAATATACGTGGCATGGTAACTACACAGATTGTGGCGGAGCCACCAGAATACACTTCCTCCGATCATCAAACCCAACCCATGCAACATGTCATAAATGCAATGCAACATACGTACAAAAGTGTAAATAAGGAATATACATGATAACCAACCAAGATCAAGGGTATAACTGTCATTTACCCTCCGGGGTATTTCAGTAATTTACCCTTTCAAGAGTATTTCTATAATTTTGCATTTAACGGCCTTTTCGAAGGCCTACTATCGCCTCGAGCAACACAGGACCCTTTTTGGGTCTCTACGGAACTATTGGGCCAAAAATCTATTTCAGGCCCAAACGGGCCCACACACTCGTGTGGCCCATTTCGCATGATTTCGGTCTTATTTTTTTAGATTACGCAACCACACCTATCATTTGATAGTTTTCCAACAATTTTGCCCATGTGGGCCGGACAGCTCGTTGGGCCCATTTGACTCGTTTTGGCTCAATCAGGCCCGTTATAGCCTCAGTTTCACTAGAGTGCTCGTGACACTCACAACAACTTACCGCCAAAATCTGCGTCTCGGTTTGCCACTATGAGCACTCGCACGCTCGTGTAGTCACCTTTATCGATTTTTCAGCTTTTCGGCTTTTAACCGTTTCACAGAGCAACACATGCAATTATCTAGTTTGGTGTGAGATTAAACACTTGTTTCTGGATTACAGATCACGTTACTCTTTGAACCACCTAAGAACAATGAATGCCTATCAGTTAATCTTCCCATTCGCAAACCCCAAACTTTGAATACTTAAGAGAAGAAAAAGGAGAATCCTGGTTTTAGCTTACCAACGAATACTACCCTCCTTCTAATGAGGGTATTTAGTCCACCTTCTACAATCCGAGATCCGTGCCCCTAACAGAAAGATTGTATTAAGAATGTTATTCAAGATAATAACAAGAGAAATGGCCTTTTCTGCCCCAATGAATTCAACCAAGATAGGAGAACTAACACCCCTAATAGGCCATGCCCACCACTTACCTACAAGAAGACGAGATCTCGAAGCGGATTGAACAAACAAGATTCGAGTTTGCACCTTGGAGGATTCAGCCCTAACTAAAAGAGAACAAAAGGGGTTCAAAGTAGAAATGAGTGGTTAAGTTCGGCTTAGCCAAGAGGTGAGAGTTTCGGCCTTAAAAAAATCCAGAGAAGAAAGAACGATTGAAAGTGGAAGAAGAAGAACCATTACCTTAATACCAAGGATGAGCCGAATGGAATGACAAGATTCGGCACTAGCAGCAAACCAAAAGAACAAAAGGTTCGGCTATGGAGACTAAAATGAAATGAAAACCAATCGAAGAACACAAGCCCAAATGATAGGTGTAGAAAAGATTCGACTATAGGAAGAAAAGGGGTTGGGGAAGGATTCGGCCAATACTGTTCAGGCACTAATAAGTAAAGGAAAAAAAAATGTTTCTAAGAAGATGAGAAAAAGAAAGAATAGCAAGCTTGGGGTTTCGGCAAAGAAAATTGAAGCAATGAGTCCCGAAATGCTATCACCGAAAATGCAAAAAGATCAAAAACTCACAAAAGAACACTTTAGAAAAATTAGCACACATACTACTCAAGACTGAATATGCTACTAAGTGACCCCTCTACACCGAAATTCTCCTCCCACACACTCCACATTTAGCCAAACACTCCCCACACGATCACTTCTATGATATCCTCCCCAATTTCCTCCTATATTTCCTCTCCACCTCCCATTCAAACCATTTGACCAGGTCTCCATCCTCCAAGGCAGAGTTTGATCTCAACTCTTCTTCCTCCTTTCCTGAGCACAAAATAATAGCCACCCAAAATGCTGCTTGTATGACTCGAACTCTTTCCCTCTCTGCTTCCCTTGTGACACCACACCACTAGGCCACCTTGCTCATTGTGTTAGCAAACATATTTAATTAAACTTAAGTCCTGCTTCCACCAGCTCTCCCCACTAAAAAGCCCAAAAACCAAAATTTTTCCTATGACCTTACTTGAACCTGGGACTTTATAGAAACCCCGTAACCTTCCAAAATTACTTACCGAATAGGTCCAACTTGCAACAATTCCGTTCTCATACTCTCAAAAATTTAAAATGCTCCTATGCTCAAGGCCCAATAGGCCCAATTCTCCCATGCCCAATTTCTAGGCGTTACACTTAGTGCAAGGTCTATGTTCATACAGCGAAGCACTATAGATAAGTGCCTTTTCCATTCATTGAAATTAGTCCCATTAAGCATGGGTATAGGATTTATATTAGCAGATATTGTGACAATAGAAGATGAATTAGTTGAGTATAGAATAATAAATAAATAAAAATAAGCTCACATCAATATTCATAAGTAAACAATAAATTCAAGATAATGGCTAATCACATCTCAAGATACCAAACACTACAATAATATCAAGTCCTTGGACAGTAATATTAACAGTAAGCAGTACTCTTGTTGTAGCAATCAAACATTGACAATAAATTATGTCAAACAATTAATTAATCTTTCGCTCACATAAAATACCTTATAATTGTCACAACATTTATCACCACAGATGTCGTTGAAATTCTGCCAAATATTAACTTACCTTTGGGTCAATTAATAAACGTATGAATCACAAAAACATATAATCATCTTGATATTTCAAATAAACTAATCTACACAAAAGAGGTCACTTTGGTAGCATTTTGTTTCAACTAATCTATTTAAAATATTAGACATCCTTAATTAAAACCCAAAGCCAAAATTTGAATTTATTTGTTTCAAAATATTTCTTTTAATTTCATCTTTCAATTAAATTAAAAGATACTAGTATATATATATGTATATATAGTTATCCTAAAACAACATACAATGATGTTGGCAAATATAATAATAGTTGAATAAATCATAAACCATAAACCATAAACAACTTCACATAAGACTTCAAATTTAAACCAAAATAATTTGAATAAAGGTAAACCTCATCTTAAGATATCGGACACTCCATTAATATTTCATCTTTGGACAAAATATTAACTTGTAAGCGATATCTTGGTGTAGTAATCAAACATTGACAATAAGAACATGTCGAACAATAAATCTTCCTTTGGGCCGATTTATTACTCACATGTAAAACCGAATAATCGTCACATGTTTATCACCATAGCTGTACATTTAATATTATTAACCTTCATTTGGTCCGATCAATATCAACATAAATTAAGTTACACGCACACAAACTTTTATATTTTAAAACAAAATAATTTATACAAAAAAAATCACTTTGGTGACTCATTGCTTCAATTAAGTTATTTTAAAATATATATAAATATACCAATATTCAAAATTAAAATTTCCCCAATAGTCAAATGTCAAAACTATATTTTTTATTTCTTTATAAACTCCGAAATAACCCAAAATAAGGTTGTCTTAATAATGTAATAAAAAAACCAAAAACCTTAATTTTTGACTATTTCTTTTTTTGTTCCAAAACCATATATATCAAAACCAAACAGAAATAATGTAGTGGTTCAAAGTCAAATAATTAATAAGCACATGTATTCATAATTTTGGCATGGATTAAAACACCAAAGCAATTCACGCATATACATGTATTCATAATCAAATAGAAAAACTTACCCTGAATTTACCATGTAAATTCAAAGTTGTATTTATGATTAAACAAATATTCACATGAATACTTGAAAAATAAAACTTCAAGTCAATATATCTCAGAAATAAAATTATAATAGTGGACATACCCCATAATTCATACGATAGACCATATCATCATAATTTAACCAAATATTTGGAACCATAAGATGCCAAAACCTAAGATTATAGAGCAAACTTAAAACCAAAATATTTAAATATGAATATAGTTGGCATGGATTTGCACTAAAACACTCATAAATTTGAATATATAACCATAACAAAATAAAAAAATAAAAAATTAACAACTTTAACGATATCCATCAAAGTTTAATTTCACCAATTAAACTATAAAAGATATCTTATTTAATAATGGTTATAAACACCTATTCACACAAACTATAATCATGCATTAATCCTCAAAATTATTGACATGCATATAATATGTATACACATTGTCGAAACCATTTTTAAAGTTGATTTTAAAACAGGGATCGACTTTAAAACGAAGATGGAGTCGCCACCAATCCCTTTTTTCATAGGTGTGATTGGATCACCTTATAAAACATTTTATTTCAAAAAATTGATTTTTGGTCCACAAAATACCAGAAAATAGGTTCGGGAGTCGGTTACGTACGAGGAAGGGTTAGCACCCCCATAACGCCCAAAAATGGTACCTAATTGATTAATTAATGCCCTTATGTCGAGAATTTAAAAAAAAAAGATTTGGAAATATGGTTTCTTTAAAATTTTGAACAATTTGAGTTGAAATTGGAGATTCTTTTATTCTGAAAGTATACAAACATCACATCCAGCACGTTAGGACATGGTGTTTTAAACTTTCGTAACCAAAACCCTCTCATGATTTGCAAAATTCATTAAAAGGATATTTAGTTATTTGGACGAACGATAAACTGAAACCCAGCACGTTAGGGCACAATTTCTCGAACTTCCAAATACGAAAAATTGCCTTATTTTCTGAAATTCTTATCCTGAGATAACAAATCATCACATCTAGTGAGATAGGACACGATAATTTTGAATTTTTGAGAATAAGTTTTTATTTAAAATTTATAGGTTTTGAAAAAAACCAGGATACTTGATATTTTAAGTTCTACGAGGAAAAATTAAGATCCAGTAAATTAGGGTATAATTTCTCTCGAAGTCCCCAAATATCATGTATCGCTGTATTTAGAAAACCTTTGAATAAAATGCAAGAATGTAATTAAATGTGTTTTATAAAACAAATGGTTTTGGAGTAGATATGGCAACATATATATATTTAATAGAAATTTTACATAACTAAAAATAAATAATAAAGAATAATATAACAGGAATAAATAAATAAAGAATTATGTTAAACAATAATAAACAATTTAAGAGACATAAATAAATAAATAAGTAACAGTAATTAGGATCTTCACGAAATAACAAAATCAAATGAAAGGAGGATGATATATTTAAACTTTGAATAAAAAATAAAAGACTATGGCAATTTTTAAAATAATTTAATATATATTTATAAAAAATATAAAAATTTAAAGTATAAAAAAATAAGAATATTTATAACAAATATCTAATTAAATGCATATAAATAATTATACATAATAAAAACAATTTAATAAATAGTATATAGTAATTTATAAATATATATAATACACTAATCATCAAAAAAAAAAAATTATTACGTATAAATAAAATAGGTTATATAATATAAATAAATTTTTAAAATAAAATTTTTAAAAATAATATATAATATAATATTATATAATATACAAATTAGAAGAGCATAATATAATAATTAATACATAAATCATAATATAAAAATAATATTTAAACCAAATAAAATAATAGATAATAAATAATAATATTTTAATATGTATAAAAGTAATAATATATATATGCATTTCATACTATTAACAAAATTAATAAAAAACATAAAAAAACAATTTAATATAATAAAATAATTAAGTACAATATTAGAATAATTAAATAAAATAAAATAAAAAAGTTTTAAAATGAATAAGGATTTAAATAGTAATAAATAAATAAAAAGGATTAAATTAAAAAGCGCGTTAAACCACGGGGACTAATATGGAAATTATACCAGATTTAAAAACGACAACATTTTGAATTTAGCCTTTGAAGAACCCGAAGGATCAGATTGAAACAGAATATGAGTTTTGGGGCCAAATCATAAATAAAAAAAGATGCTATTAGACGTAATTATAAATTTGAAAAAATACTGAAGGACATGATCCACAAATAGACCATTGACCAAAAAACACGCGGATCTTCTAGTCTACAGGGTCAGGTTCGGGTCAAAGGTTTAAAACGACGTAGTTTTGGCCTTTAAAGGCAACCCCCAAAACAACCCCGTTCCAGCTGTTTATATAAGTCAGAAATTAAAAAAAATTCATTTTAACAAACATTTTAAAAAAACAAAACAGAGCTCTGAAGAGCTCTCTCTTCCTTTCTGTCTCCGGCCAGAGTCCGGCCTGTATTCCGGCCACGTAGCGCCACACGCACCGTCGTTCACGATGGTTTTCGGTGAGAAGCGCCCCTTTTCGACAGGTATTCTTGTATTCTTTTTATTATTCGTACTCTTTTATAATAAATACGCACGAATCAAAATGAAAAAACGCAAATAAAGGTGGAAAATCACATCTGTTAAAGAAAAATATTTGTATTCTCTTTCAATTTTTTTTTTTTTGCATATGTTTGTATCTTTCTGTGCCTCCCCCCCTGTTACAGGTTTTTTCAGGGTTTATATAAACCTGAAATAATTCACAAAAAAGAAATAAAATCTACCCTGCTAATTTTCTGTCATTTCTTTCCTTTTGCAGTAAAATGGCAAGGAATCTGGCGTCGATGATGGCTGGTGGCTCCGTGAGAAAGGTGTGATCGAAGGCCGGACGAAGACTGTGGCGCAACAATTGGGCTCTTGCTGGGGCGAAGCTTGCGGTGCCTAGGGTTTTAGAAACCCTAGGGTGAAGCTGTTTAGTGTTGGGCTAAAATGTTTTGGGCCTAGCCTGGGTTCTAGATAGGGTAGCCTGCCCAGGATTGGGTCTGGTGTGTTTGGGTTTTAATGTTTTGGGTGACTTGTAATTGGGCTACGGGTCTGGGTAGGCAGTTTATTTTGGGTCTGGTTTTGGGCTTTGAAAATTGGTCTTGTAAAGTGCACTGTAAAACTGGACATTATTATTTTTTTTTTCTTTATTCTGGTTTATTTTAAGCCTGGGCATAAATGGGCTATTACAGCTGCCCCTCTTTGCTCATTGTTGTGTAATGAGAATAGAGCAAAGACTATAAAAAGCCCAATTTTGCCCGGTCTTTACCAAGCCTCGACTTCTTGATCCTCGCCTTTTCCCACTGCAACTTCAACCGTATTGGAAATTCATCTTGGCTTCAATTAGTCTGATGTCTTCAATCTACTTCCTGCAACTTCAGGAATGCCATATCTACTATTTTTTGATCTGCTCCACTGCAAACTCAGAGAGATAAGATCTGATGTTTTTGATTTGTTTCCTGCAACTTCAGGAATGCCAAATCTACTATCTTCAGTCTACTCCGCTGCAACTTCAGGGAGACAAGGCTGAGAGTATGTTCGATCTGCTTCCTGCAACTTCAAGAAGATGAGATCTTCTGTCTTCAGTCTACTCCGCTGCAACTTCAGGGAGACAAGGCTGAAAGTGCTTTTGATCTACTTCCTGCAACTTCAGGAAGATAAGATCTTCTATCTTCAGTCTACTCCACTGCAACTTCAGGGAGACAAGGCTAAAATTTTTTTTGATCTGCTTCCTGCAACTTTAGGAAGATAAGATCTTCTTTCTTTAGTCTACTCCACTACAACTTCAGGGAGATAAGACTAAAAGTGTCTTTTGATCTGCTTCCTGCAACTTCAAGAAGATAAGATCTTCTTTCTTCAATCTACTCCACTGTAACTTCAGGGAGATAAGACTGAAAGTGTCTTTTGATCTACTTCCTGCAACTTCAGGAAGATAAGATCTTCTTTCTTCAATCTACTCCACTGCAACTTCAGGGAGATAAGACTAAAAGTGTCTTTTGATCTGCTTCCTGCAACTTCAGGAAGATAATATCTTCTTTCTTCAATCTACTCCACTACAGCTTCAGGGAGATAAAGCTAAAATTGTCTTTGATCTGCTTCCTACACCTTCAAGAAGATAAGATCTTCTGTCTTTAGTCTACTCCACTACAACTTTAGGAAGATAAGACTAAAAGTGTCTTCGATCTGCTTCCTACAACTTCAAGAAGATGAGACCTTCTATCTTCAATCTACCCCGCTACAACTTTAGGGAGACAAGGTTGAAAGTGTCTTCGATCTGCTTCCTACAACTTCAGGAAGGTAAGATCTTCTTTCTTCAGTCTACTCCACTGCAACTTCAGGGAGATAAGGCTGAAATCTTCTTTTGATCTGCTTCCTGCAACTTTAGGAAGATAAGATCTTCTTTCTTCAGTCTACTCCACTGCAACTTCAGGAAGATGAGATCTGCAAACTCACTGATATTGCTACACCGTCCGCTGAGGGACATGTCCTGTAGATTCGGTTTAGTATGTTTATGTCACATGTCTAAGATGCCATGATCAGAATGAATCAAATGCTTCTAGCTATATGTAACATACCATGAAGATGATTCATTTTAAAGGATTAGGATGCAACGACCGAAATGAATCAAATGCTCCTAATGAAATTTGCTATGATACAAAAACTGTTATGAGTATGATTCCTACTCTAGGTGTTATCACTCATTTGTTCTTCATCTTCATTCATCAATCGTGTTCTGCTTAACAAGCTTGCCCCAATATAATTTCAGAGTAATCTTCACTTGAACCTTGGGACATGAAGTTGGTACTTCCCACTGCAACTTGAGGGGAATAACATTTGGTTTCCTCCATCCTTCTATTACCACTCAGAGGTACAGAACTTGTATCATTTTCAATCAATTCGATCTGTTACGCCATTCCCTAGGTGTAATGACCAAATGTATGTGTCTGAAATTTTCATAAATGCAGGGTATCCCCACAATGATCCCCTTTTACACTTGGATTGACCTTGTTCATCATTTGCCGATGTGGTATCACCAACAAAATTGTCTTATCCAATAAGAATCTGAAGAGATAATCATTTTACAATATTTCTAGCCCTTAGGCTTGATGAGTTTTGAACCATAGTCATGTTTCAGATTCCTCATATTATTTTGAAGCTTCTAGAGTAATATGTGAAACTCCTTTTTATGAAAGTGTTATTAGTTCATAAATCGTTATTTCAATATAAAATGCTTAAAAAAAGGTCACAAAAATGGACGAGAAAGAAATTAGTCAAGAGCATAGCTCAGAAAAAAAGAAAAAAATAATTTAATGAAAGATAACTAAGGCAATAAAAGAAAATTGATTTGGGTGTATCTCGAAAAGAATAAAGCAATCAAAGATAACAAATTCAAAAATGGGTAAGATAGAAGCTAGGTGCCCCAGATATCGCAGCCTGAGCTTCTCTGTTCAAACTTCTTGAGGACCATTTTAAGTTCAATATGTGTTTAGGAGATCCGAAGTACTTTGTCAATGCCCCAAGACGTAACATACTTCCTCATTACTAATTCAGATGTAGCAAGACTACTGTATACCTCACTTTTTGGTCAAAATTTAAGCCGCCCTTTTCGGGTTTTCAACTCAAATCCCCTTTGGTTTCAAAGCGCCCTTTGCGGGTTTTCGCCTTGGCCTCTCCTTTTTTTTTCGAGGCGCCCTCTACGGGTTTTCATCTTGGTCTTTCCTCTTTCAGGTAAAATACCTCTTGACTAAAACCTGAATTCACCGGATTGGGCAAGTCTTTACTATTCATCTCGGTAAATATCAATGCTGTAACAACCCAAACCCGGCCCAAACGCTATGGCCGAATCTGGTTTGCTACTTAGAAAATATTTAGAAAACTTGGAAGAAATTTGATGTTTTAGTAAAAGATAATTATTTTTGGTTGAAACCTTTGAGGTGTATAAAACAAAATTTTGGAAATATTAATTAACTCAAATTATTATAAAATTACAAGTGTGCCCGATGGCTCGTAAAAAAACAATTTCGTTCTAACTTGGAAAACATACGATTGTTAATTAATAGTAGGAACAAATTTAAATCAAGTATTCGAGCATATAACAATAATAAAATATTCTAGGAGGCCTTATTACAATCCAAATAAAATATAAACAGGAAATAAAATATTATAACTTAAAATCAAAGTTCATTTAAACTAGACCCTTTGCATGGCCACCTCGAGTCCACCCGGCCCACATCCGCGATCTATGTGTCACACGAAAAATGTAAAGGAGAAGGTGAGTCACCACGACTCAATATGTAACCCTTCCCCGATTTTAACATTTCATACACAACATATAACAATTAATATGCAAAATATTATGGGTCCCAATCCTATTGACCATACGCCACTGTCTACCCGTTGTGGTACCAAACCACTGGTGGTGCCAAACCACTGGTGACATATAGTCACGATGTGTTACCAAAACAACGGTGTCCGTGAGACACAAATCGGGTGATGGGGCCAACCCATCGTGTGATACCAAATCACCGCGGACAATCCCATATCTCAAGTGGGGCCAACCCACGGTGGTATTAACCACGAGGACAAGTCGCTATGAGGTGCCAAACCCTGGAGGTACCAAACCTCGGTGACCGTGAGTCACAAGTGTGTTACCAAAACATCTGGTGGTGCGCGTCGACACGTTATCACCGCCTCCACTCTTTCAACCCACAATTGACAAAAAATCATAACAGTGATTTATCACATGTATCAATACATCATGCTTCCCAAAAGCATAAAATAACAAAAACATATTAACAGTACTTACTCGAATTTCCATCTATACCAATAAGGTATATTATCCAATGCTACATAAATTAAGTTAGCATTCAATATTCAGCATATATAATAAGTTATATGTGTGTATGTACACACTGTCACCAACGAGGAGTCTAAATCCGAAAAGAAGAGTCGAACTCCCTAGATCTATCGATCCTATATTCGGCCAAATACTGGTTAGTACTATGGCCTAATCGGCCAACCAATTAATTTGAGAGGGTTCCTTGTGAACCCGAATCCTTACCTTCACACTTTTGAATACTAATCGCAACACTTGATTCTCGACCGCTTCACAACCATCATTGATTAGTAAGTAAACCAATAGCCTTCGGCTTTTAATCGAATTGCTAGAATAAAGAGATTGATCTTACCACCACTTACCGAAATTGAACACTAGAGATCAGCCGTGAGTCGATCGCTTTACTTCCCGAGTAGCTAGAAGAAATCGGTTACCAACCGCTTAGAAACCATTGCCGAAATCGGCACCCTTCCCAGTAAAAAGTCGACAGAAGAAGGAAAAGGGAGATAGATATTCGCCATTTACTTACCTCTCGCTTCAATATTCGGCCAAGACTCCACCAAGTATGGAGAAGGAAATTCGGCTATGGCTAAGGAGTGGGTTCGGCCAACTAAGAAAAAGAGAAAAGAGAGGTTGGGGATTCGACAAGGAAGAAAGTAGAAAAGAGTTTCTGGTTCAAAAGGGTTTGAGAGAATGAAAATTAAAAGAAAATAATTAAGAAAGGGGTTGAGAATTTCACTAATAGCAACAAAATGGGAAAAACAAAACCTAGTGGCAAGTCTTTGCTTTTATAGGCATTCGGCAATTACCCAAAACAATTTAGGCCACTCATTTGAATAATTCAAAATAATTTGAATTAATCTCAAATAATCTTCTAATAATCCCATTAATAATCCTTATTAATATCCAATGATAAAAGCTAATATTATCCTTAATATATCCTACTATCTTATTATCTAAATAAAAATCTAATTAATAATCTATTTTTAAATCTTAATAATATCCTCATTATTTATCTCTATTATCTAAATAAATAATAAAAGAGTTTAAGAGAGAAAATTTCTCCTCCCTATGCCGTCCATATCAAGGTGCAAAAGAGAATTTTGTGACTCGAACCAAGGCTCTCCCTTGCTCCTTGGTGGCGTCACATGTAGCTCTTAAGTGGCCTCACTTTGCCACTTTACCAAGGGCTCATTTGTGTCAAATAACCCACACTTGTTCTGATAACACCCTCCTGCTAAGGCTTCCTGCTTTTAAAGTTAAAAAACTACCATTTCCTACCAAACCGTGCCAACTTAAAGCCTTAATTAAATTCTTTTATTCCAAAAATAATGTCACAGCGGTTCATACATAAGAAAAATAATTAAATTCCAAATAGTCCCGTTTTTGGGATGTTACAGTTCTACCCCCTTAAAAATAAATTTCGTCCCCGAAATTGCCTAGCTAAAAAGGTAGGGGTATTGCTGCCTCATCACATCCTCAGGTTCCCACGTAGCTTCCTCTGTACCATGGTTCCCCCATAGCACTTTCACCAAGGGCACCGACTTCCACGTAGAACCTTCACATCTCGGTCTAAGATCTCGAATCGGTTCCTCTTCAAACGATAAATCTGAATTCACCTCGATCTCTGCCACTGGCACCACGTGCGATGGGTCTGAACGATACCGTCTCAGCATTGATACGTGGAAAACGTCATGTATCTGATTCAGTTCTGCCGGTAACTCAAGCTGATAAGCTACCGGTCCTACTCGCTTAATCACCGTATATGGCCCGATGAACCTTGGGCTTAGCTTCCCTTTCCGCCAAATCTCAACACCTTTTTCCAAGGCGACACCTTCGGAAAAACCTTGTTCGCCACAAAGATACTCCATTTCCTTGCGTTTAAATCAAGATAGGATTTTTGCCTATCCGATGCCTCCTTAAGACGAGACCGAATCACCTTTACCTTGTCCTCGGTCGCCGCAACTAACTCGGACCCAAAATCGCTTCGCCTAATTCCGCCCAACACGTCGGAGTTCGACATTTCCGCCCATACAATGCTTCGTATGGTGCCATCCGGATACTCGCTTGATAGTCGTTGTTATAGGCGACTCTCGCTAGTGGTAAGTAGTCTTCCCAACTTCCATGAAAACCCATAACACATCCCCTTAACATATCCTCTAAGATCTCAGATCACCCTTCTCGATTGTCCGTCGATTCGTGGATGGAAGGTCAGATGAAATCCACCAGCGTACTAAAGCTTGGTGCAAGGCTTTCCAAAACCTTTGACGTGAATCGAGGTCCCTATCCGAGATGATTGATACCAGACACCATGCAATCTTACTATCTCTCGTCACGCACAACTTAGCTAGCTTCAAGAGAGAAATCCACCTCACAGGTATGAAGTGAGTGACTTAGTCGACGGTCTACAATCACCCAAACGGCGTCTTCTTTTCTTGTCGGGCGTCGGGGTAGCCCACTAACGAAATCCATAGTGATCCGCTCCCACTTCCATTGGGGAATCTTCACCGGTTGAAGCAACCTCGACGGCAAATCGATGTTCACCTTGACTGTGACAAATCGGACACCTACCAACAAACTCTGTTACTTCACGCTTTAATCCGGGCCACGTAATCGCTCTTTGAGATCCCTATACATCTTGTCGCCTCGGGATGCATAGCGTAAGGGCTGCTATGGGCCTCTCGGAGAATTTTTCGCCTCAACTCCACATCCTTTGGCATACAAGCTCACCCTTGAAAGCATAACACTCCATCTTTATGCATTGTACCCTTCCAATCCACCATTTCGAACTTGTACCCTCTTAGCATTCAACCCTTCATCCACTAATCGCTTTTCCTTAATCTCCTCAATCCATGTTGGCTTAACTTGAAGCTCGCCAAAAGGCTCCCATCATCATATAGACTCAACAGGGCAAACATCGCTCTTAAGTCCGTCACCACTTTTCGGCTCAACGCGCGGCTACCACGTTGGCCTTGCCCCAGATGATACTCGATTGAACAATCGTAGTCCTTTAATAGCTCAATCCACCGACGCTGTCTCGTGTTTAGATCCTTCCGAGTTAAGAGATACCTCAAGCTCTTGTGATCGTGTAAACTATCGACTTCTCCCCATAAAGATAATGTCTCCATATTTTTAGAGCGAAGACAACGCGCCGCTAGCTCCGTGTCGTCGCGTTGGGTAGTTAGCCTCATGCGGTCTTAAGCGGACGGGATGCATAGGCTACTACCTTCCCCTTCTGCATCAACACACACCCCAAACCGGTGTGAGATGCATCACAATAGACGGTAAACAACTTCCACGCTCCGGTTGCACCACCAAACGGAGCTTCCATCAAAATTTTCCTTAGCTTATCGAAGCTTTCTGTTGCTTCTCCGACCATACAAATGGGACTCCTTTCCTTAGTAGCCGTCCAACGGTCTTTGCGATCGGAGAGAATCCTTCCACAAACCTCGATAGTACCCGCTAGACCCGAAAACTTGATTTCCGCCATCGACCTAGGCGGTTTCCAATCCAAAACCGCTTCAATCTTACGAGGGTCTACTCTAATTCCTTCAGCCGATACCACATGTCCTAAGAAAGCCACCTCCCTCAGCCAAAATTCGCACTTACTGAATTTGGCATATAGTTGCTTCTCCCTCAACACTTGTAGGACTATGCGCAAATGCATGTCATGCTCCTCCTCCGTCCTAGAATATACCAATATGTCGTCTATGAACACCACGACAAATTGGTCTAAGTATTGGTGGAACACCCTATTCATCAAGTCCATGAATGCTGCCGGCGCGTTGGTCAACCCAAATGGCATCACCAGAAACTCGTAATGTCCATACCGAGTTCTGAATGCCGTCTTGTGAACATCAACCTCTTTTACCTTTAATTGATGGTAACCCGACCTAAGGTCTATCTTCGAGAACACCGAGGCACCCTTTAGTTGATCGAACAAGTCATCAATCCGAGGCAACGGATACTTGTTCTTGATCATTAACTTGTTCAATTGGCAGTAGTCGATACACATCCGCATTGAACCGTCCTTCTTCTTGACGAACAACACAGGCGCTCCCCACGGAGATATGCTTGGTCGAATGAACCCTCTATCCAAGAGCTCCTGAATTTGAGCCTTCAGCTCCACCAATTCCTTTGGTGCCATTCGGTATGGTGCTATAGAAACAGGTGCCGTTCCGGGTAGTAGGTCTATACCGAATTCAACTTCCCGATCTGGAGGCAGACCCGGAAGTTTCTCTGGGAATACATCAGCAAATTCCCCAACCATTCGAACCTTTCCAACTACCGACTCCTTAGCTTCCAAAGCACATATTCGAACCAAGTATGCCTCACAACCCTTCTTTACCATCCTTTCAGCCTTCAAGGCTGACACCACATTGGATAGGTAATTCCTTCTATCACCTATCATAACCACTTCATCACCCTCAGCCGTCTTAAGAACCATGCGCTTAGCCGCGCAATCCAAATTCGCCTGATACTTAACCAGCCAATCCATCCCAAGGATCAAATCGAACTCTCCAAATGGTAGTTCCATCAGATCGGCTACAAATACGACCCCTTGGAGTTCTAGGGGTACGTCTCTATAAAGTTTGTCTACGACTACAGAGTGTCCTAGAGGGCTTAGCACAGTCATCTTCCTAGAAGTAGTCTCAGAGTCTAGGTCCATAGTTCCTACCACACTACTAGCAATGTACGAGTGCGTCGAACCCACATCAATTAATGCAACAAAAGGTAAACCAAATACTAGGAACGTACCGGTTATGACGTCCGGTGCGTCTCCCTCCTCGCGACGCCTCGCTGCATAGACTAAGCCAGGCTGCCTAGCCTCTGTGTTACCCGAACCTCTGCCCTGAGTTCCACGACCTCTATTCGGACCATTTCCTCCTCGGCCATTATCGCGACCCCTTTGTGGTCCCATATTTCTATCTTGAGTACCGTTCTGCCCTTCTGGCTGATTCTTAGCTAGTTTCCGGGGGCAATCTCTGACACGATGCTCCAACGACCCACATTCAAAACAACCCCTATCACCGGTCCAACAACCTCCCCAATGGGTTTTTCCACAGTGGTTGCACTGAGTCGGCCTCTGATTAGTAGCCATGGGCCTTGCTGCTTGATTTGGCCCACTTGGCCTAGCCTTTTTCTGAGCACTACCACTTGACCCAGCTGACCCAAATCCTCTCTTCTGATTATTCCTACTATAGTTTTGCCTCACAGCCTCCTTGATCCCTTCGGCCACCTTGGCCTTCTCCACTAGGGACGAGAACTCACGAACCTGCTGCGGGGCAATTAGTAACATCAAATCATCTCTGAGTCCGTCCTCAAAGCGGACGCAGCGCTCATGTTCAGTGGCTATGATTCCTCTGGCATACCTACTCAGCCTTAAAAACTCTGCCTCATACTCAGCCACCGACTTAGTTCCTTGCACCAGGCTTAGGAAGGCTTTCCTTTGAGCATCAGTGTAGCTAGTGCCCACATACTTCTTCTAAAAGGTAGTCTTAAAGTAGTCCCATGTGAGATCATCAGTCGCGGCTCCATCCCGGACAGTCAGCCACCACTGGTACGCTTCATCCTTTAGAAGTGACACCGCCCCTTTCAGCTTCTCCTCCTCAGTCAGGTCAATATCATCCATGATCCTTTCTGTAGATTCCAGCCAGTACTCTGCTGCACTGGGCGCCACTCCTGAGACACCTCAGAATACCTCAGCCCCGTTAGACCGAATTCGCTCGGGAACAGACTTCCGAGCTCCCAAATTCCCACCAGCCCCAGCCACCATCTCCAAAACTCGCAATACTGGCTATGCATCTTGCTCACCACCGGTCCGATCCTCGTTCTTCACTACTAAAAGTAGGAGGTGGTGGTGGCGGTGGTACCTCATTTTCGTGGCCCCGACCCAACCCGACAGTTCGAGCACGGTCATCCTACCCCCTCGGCGTCTCACGGCGCCCACGCCCTCGAGAACTCATTCTATCTACCGCGCTTTAATCTGATTAAGAAAATTTTATGCGTTAGCATTTGTTCCACTTTCTTATTCATGAAGAAGTTTTATGGATAGAATTTAATCTGAGATTCTTTCGTGCAAACAATGTTTGATTCTCTATCCTAGTTCACACAAAGGAGTTCATGCATCCATTCCTTAATACTTTCCATACCTATTCGCTCTTCGGACATTTCTGCCCATTTCTAACCCAGGGGTATTTTCGTCATTTTCCCTACAGGGGTATTTTCGTAATAAAGGAAATTTTAAAACTTTAGTAAAGTAGGTCATTTTGAAATTCCCAAAACTGGAGGGTATTTATGAAAATTTGTAAAATTTAGAGATATGGCATCATTTTGAAACCAGGGGTATTTTGGTAATTTTGTCATTCGGGGGCAATTTTGTAATTTTGATAAATCGAGGGTATTTCCAACAGTTGTAAAACTTTGGGGATTCTTTTGAAAGTTTTCTTTTTCAAATAGTGATATTTGTAAAGATTTTCAAAGATTAGGGTCATTTCGGTAATTTTGCAATTTGAGGGCATTTTCGTAATTTTCCAAAACCAAAATATTTTGTTGATGATTTTCACAGCTAAGTTGTTGAATATTGGTAAAATAGTGAAATTTTTGGGCAAAACCGTTGAACTGATATTTTATGAGTCAGGGGCGTTTTAGTAATTTTACCCCTAAGGGCATTTTTGTAATTTTCCACAAATCAAGTTTTTCGAGGAAAACGTTGTAAAAATGATGTTTTCAGATTTAAAAGATTCATTGTAAAAATTTTGAAAACGTTAGGGTTGTTGTTGTTTCATTTTTTTTTTTTGAAAATCATGGCTAGTTTCCTTTCGGGTTTTAATCATTGTGTTTAGCCTATGACCGAGCCCTCTTAGTCAGGGTGAACCAAAGCTACGCACCAGGCAGGATTCGAGTGAAGAGGAGGTGGGTCACGCGGACCGTTTAAATACCAAGCTCTCACCGAACCTTTCTAGACATGCGCACAGAGGTTGCCACACCACTGAGCCCTCTGAGTTAGGGTGAACCGGAGCTACGCACCAGGTAGGATACCTGCGAAGAGGAGGTGAGTCATGAGGATCGCTTAAATACTGTGCTCTTAGGATCCACTCCTAGACATGCATACAGGGGTTACCACACCCTAGCTCACTGACTAAGTCATAGGTGGGTTAAGTTCCTTAAGTCTTATGCGTTGTTGTGTGTTTGAGTAATCTAGTCCTAGGGTCAAATCCGATAAGTCTATTCTACGTTCCATGCTTCCTACCCTTCTACAGAATATAATTCACAAAGAATGTTGAAGTACTTACAGGCGGATCGGTCAGGAGACTCGGGCCATCTTTGTTCAAAATCCAAAAATCATTTCATAAGGCCTACTAAAGCATTTTTGGGCCTTGGGCCCCCACAGTCGAGCTTTGAACTGGGCTCTGATACCAATTTGTAACAACCCAAACCCGGCCCAAACGCTATGGCCGAATCTGGTTTGCTACTTAGAAAATATTTAGAAAACTTGGAAGAAATTTGATGTTTTAGTAAAAGATAATTATTTTTGGTTGAAACCTTTGAGGTGTATAAAACAAAATTTTGGAAATATTAATTAACTCAAATTATTATAAAATTACAAGTGTGCCTGATGGCTCGTAAAAAAACAATTTCGTTCTAACTTGGAAAACATACGATTGTTAATTAATAGTAGGAACAAATTTAAATCAAGTATTCGAGCATATAACAATAATAAAATATTCTAGGAGGCCTTATTACAATCCAAATAAAATATAAATCGGAAATAAAATATTATAACTTAAAATCAAAGTTCATTTAAACTAGACCCACTACATGGCCACCTCGAGTCCACCCGGCTCCACATCCGCGATCTATGTGTCACCTGAAAAATGTAAAGGAGAAGGTGAGTCACCACGACTCAATATGTAACCCTTCCCCCGATTTTAACATTTCATACACAACATATAACAATTAATATGCAAAATATTATGGGTCCCAATCCTAGTGACCATACGCCACTTTATCTACCCGTTGTGGTACCAAACCACTGGTGGTGCCAAACCACTGGTGACATATAGTCACGATGTGTTACCAAAACACTGGTGTCCGTAGACACAAATCGGGTGATGGGGCCAACCCATCGTGTGATACCAAATCACTGGCAGACAATCCCATATCTCAAGTGGGGCCAACCCACGGTGGTATTAACCACAGGGACAAGTCGCTATGAGGTGCCAAACCTGCTGAGGTACCAAACCTCTGGTGACCGTAGTCACAGTGTGTTACCAAAACACTGGTGCCCGTCGGCACGTTATCACTGCCCCCTCCTCTCTTTCAACCCACAATTGACAAAAAAATCATAACCAGATTTATCACATGTATCAATACATCATGCTTCCCAAAAGCATAAAATAACAAAAACATATTAACAGGTACTTACCTGAATTTCCATCTATACCAATAAGGTATATTATCCAATGCTACATAAATTAAGTTAGCATTCAATATTCGGCATATATAATAAGTTATATGTGTGTATGTACACACCTGTCACCAACGAGGAGTCTAAATCCCGAAAAGAAGAGTCGGACTCCCTAGATCTACTGATCCTATATTCGGCCAAATACAGGTTAGTACTATGGCCTAATCGGCCAACCAATTAATTTGAGAGGGGTTCCTTGTGAACCCGAATCCTTACCTTCACACTTTTGAATACTAATCGCAACACTTGATTCTCGAATCTGCTCGTCAACCATCATTGATTAGTAAGTAAACCAATAGCCTTCGGCTTTTAATCGAATTGCTAGAATAAAGAGATTGATCTTACCACCACTTACCGAAATTGAACACTAGAGATCGGTGTGAGTCGATCGCTTTTCCACGAGTACCTAGAAGAAATCGGTTACCAACCGTTTAGAAACCATTGCCGAAATCGGCACCCTTCCCCGTAAAAAGTCGACATGAAGAAGGAAAAGGGAGATAGATATTCGGCCATTTACTTACCTCTGCTTCAATATTCGCCAAGACTCACCAAGTATGGAGAAGGAAATTCGGCTATGGCTAAGGAGTGGGTTGGCCAACTAAGAAAAAGAGAAAAGAGAGGTTGGGGATTCGACAAGGAAGAAAGTAGAAAAGAGTTTTGGTTCAAAAGGGTTTGAGAGAATGAAAAATTAAAAGAAAATAATTAAGAAAGGGGTTGAGAATTTCGGCTAATAGCAACAAAAATGGGAAAAACAAAACCTAGTGGCAAGCTGCTGCTTTTATAGGCATTCGGCAATTACCCAAAACAATTCTAGGCCACTCATTTGAATAATTCAAAATAATTTGAATTAATCTCAAATAATCTTCTAATAATCCCATTAATAATCCTTATTAATATCCAATGATAAAAGCTAATATTATCCTTAATATATCCTACTATCTTATTATCTAAATAAAAATCTAATTAATAATCTATTTTTAAATCTTAATAATATCCTCATTATTTATCTCTATTATCTAAATAAATAATAAAAGAGTTTAAGAGAGAAAATTTCTCCCTCCCTATGCCGTCCATATCAAGGTGCAAAAAGAGAATTTTGTGACTCGAACCAAGGCTCTCCCTTGCTCCTTGGTGGCGTCACATGTAGCTCTTAAGTGGCCTCACTTTGCCACTTTACCAAGGGCTCATTTGTGTCAAATAACCCACACTTGTTCTGATAACACCCTCCTGCTAAGGCTTCCTGCTTTTAAAGTTAAAAAACTACCATTTCCTACCAAACCGTGCCAACTTAAAGCCTTAATTAAATTCTTTTATTCCAAAAATAATGTCACAGCGGTTCATACATAAGAAAAATAATTAAATTCCAAATAGCCCCGTTTTTGGGATGTTACAAATGCTCCTCTAGAACAGGTCCTACATAAGTCATTCCCAGTTTGGCATATGCTTTCCTCTAAAATCGTTTTGTAAAAGAAAAATCATTTTCAACATCAGGTTCCTTCGTGGAATTCCCTAAGATGTACTTCTGTAAGCTCATATCATCTGGCCGTGACAAATAGCTTTTAACCTTTTCTTCAATTAGGTTCAATTGGCAAAACTGTTTCTATTCCGATGAGAAATGTGTTGCCCCAGCAAAGGTTCTAGCTAATGTTTGATAAGACATAGGGTAAATGGTAACTTCTTTATGTCAATATTCACAAGTCTCAGTCATCTTTCCCATGATCCTTGTTTTGTTGTTTTTGTTTTTTTCTTTTTTGCTACCATTATTGCATTGTGATATGGCATCCAATCTTTGAACAAACTTTCAAACTTTTGACATTGTTCTTTTTAGAACTCTTTGTCAGCACTTAATCTCTTTTTTTTTTTGAAATTGATGCCTATCGACTTTGTAACATTGACACATGAAGCTACTTCCACCTTCTTAGTGAAGTAGACTACGACCATGACGATGAATCAATGTTAACTAAAAGCGCTTGACGAGATAGGCCCCATAATATCCATGCCCCACATATAGAAAATTCTGTAAAAAAAATAGAAGAGTCACATAAATCTCGTTTTCTTTAATTCAGTATTTGCAGTATGACTGATGCAATCCTCTTCCATGGTAGACCAACAGTGCCCGATCCTCTTGTTTAGCCCGCTTCTTATTAACCCAGGCATGTCCTGATATGATCGTGCAAAAATATCTTTGAATTCTTGAAAACAGCTCAATGATGTCTCACATAATTTCTATGGTGAGCTGGGCTTCGATCTTCACCCCTTTTCTAGGCTCATAATATCTGTTGACCCTTTGTCGAGTAAGGTCTGTTTTTCATCTTGCTAACCATTCTTAAAAAATCAGAAGATATGTTACAATCTCTGTCATCTTCAAAGTCCTGAGACCCCCCTAAACCCATATCTCATTCAAAAAGGGAGTCAGTAACAACATCGCTCATGTCGTTGATATCTGGGTACCTAGGTACGAAGGCAAACAAATCCAAAGAATAAATGATTCTAAGGATGATTATTTGTATAGTATGGTCATGAATGAAGAATGAAAGAATATGGTAAAAGAATATACAGTATGAAGAATGAATAAAAAATATTCGCTTAAGGAAATGCATTTTATTGAAATAAAATTTCAGACATAAGCCTATTTCACAAAAGGGTTCTTATTGCCTCTAGGCTTAAGGCAACAAGCATGTTTTGAATATTACTCTAGATTAGCTCTAAAAATACAGAGATCTCTTCCACAGTCCTATTATTCAAAACACTCCCAAGTACGCAAGGGCTTGAAAACTTCGTTCCCCGGTTCCTTCTTCATTTTTGATTTGAGTCGTAACTTTCTTGACTCATCCTTCAATTACCGCATTTACTACCTCGTTAAAGTTATCAAGTTTTGATGAATTGCTGAGTTTTACAATTCCCATTTTAATGAACCTTTCGACCAACTTTTTAAACGTAGTACAGTTTTCGATTGAGTAACCCATTATTCCTGCATGGTAGTCGCATTGAGCGTTCAAGTCATACCATTTAGGATATGGGGGTTGTATCGGCTTCAGATAAAATGGAGACTCTACATATGCGTCAAATAAAATTTGATACAGCTCCTTATACGTCATTGGGATTGGCGTAAATTGGAGCTTTTTAGAGTTTTGCCTTAGGGAAACCTGATTGCTGGTAGTTACCGTCTTTGGCTAATTTGCTGTAATTGGCTACGAATGGATCTTATTATATCTACCGGTACTATTCACTCTCTTTTCCTTTTTCTTCAGGGCATTTGAAGTTCATTCTCTCCTTTCCTTTGTTTCTACCACAACAACCAGTTTAGCCTGATCGTCATTCGTGTCAAAACCTGAACCTATTAGGAAATTCAATTGGGCCGAAGTATCAGTTTGACATTGGGTTTCAATAATGACAGATACTCCATGTAAATGCGTGTCTGGTCAAGTCGGGACACCTTTTGGGGAATAAACGATGTCTTCATCATCATCCATACTGTTGACCACTGGGCCACTCCTTTTTTTAAGTCCTCCAGCTAATAACTGGGTTAACTGGCCTATCATATTCCTTTAGAGTTCTATCATTTGTTCCCACATTTCTTGTTGAATCTCGGTCAATTGCCACTGCATCTGTATTTGCATTTACTCTATTCTTTCCAACCTTTGTCCATGTTTTCCAGGTTAACTAAGATAATTTACCTAGTTAAGGTCCTTTTTGTAAAAGTCTAATGCAAATTATGCAATGTGATGCAAATGCATGAATGCAAAAAGGCATCGGTTATGATTCAACTTCATTTTAGAAAACTTTATTAGAAAACAAAATCCTTTACATAAATCAGACTACAAATATGCTTTCGCCTTAAGTCCTAAAGTTTTGCCTCTACTAAATAATAAAGCTAACTCTTGACCCCGATCTGACTGTGACTATGGCTTCCCCCATGAGATAATATTAACTTCTAACTTGATCATGCGAATGGTAGAGCTCTTCCTTCAACGCTCTTCTCTTGTCTCAAGAAGCTCGATCTGAAGTTCACAACTGTACAATGTTGTTTCTAACTCTTCAATTTTACCCTTCATTTCTTCGATCTTGTTCAGGCTTGACTTTAACTCGATCATGAAATTATGTCTTTGATGGTGATGAAGAGACCGTCCAAACTTAACATTGATCTTCAGAAAAAGATTTGTAAAGTATTGATCATTCACCCTAGCTGGTGTCATACTCAGAAAGATTCTTCTGTTTCTTTTTCAGTTCTAACCACATGTGAAAGGCATCTATTCTGGTTCATCTCATTGAATATATAAAATGGGGGATCAATACGAATTCCTTCCTCAACAAATCAAATCCCTTGCAATGTTGTTTGGATCACAACGAGGAGCTGAGAATTTTGGTAGCAGACCTATAGTAAATAAACCTTTTTTACCATCATAGGAAAAATTCTTTCCATCCAAATCATTTTTTTAGGTCTCATGCACTCTGTCAATCACTTTCCTTCCAACACCCTTACCATCCACAGGGCGAACATCTTCATATGAAAGAGAAACGCTGTAATGGTAGAAGTGTCCATCCATACTCCCCACGTTCACTTTGAAGTGATTGGTGAGTATAGTTACCTTCAGCCCTTTAGTCCAACACCACGCCTTGCCATAGGGTGTCGTACAATCTTCTTCGCATCTGATTCTGCTTTGATCAGAACAACATCAGGAGGCACAGGTGGCAGGGATTCTAGTGCTGCCCTATTTCCTTCTTGCTAAAACGAATCCATTCCCTTCTTTCTCTAATTGCCTTTGCTATATGTGAATGATTGCATTGTCTTCCACTTTATCAAGGAATTCATTCTCCATAACCAGCTTTCTAACTCTAGAAACTGACCATGAATCGATACCTCTTTAAATATGAAATGACATGCACAAAAGGATGAAATATAACAAGTTAGTGTCGCAACATATAAGGCAAGAAAAGTAAATAAACATCCAATTGGGTAACTACTAAGGTTCGACGTAGTTCTACTTAGGGTGGGTTCCTAGGTTCTCTACGTGTGGTTCAGCTCTAAAGTTGAGGTACTCGAACTAGCAGATTCCTCGATCCTCACCCATTATAGGCTCATATGGACTGAGTTCAGTTCAGGGGAATACATTTCCCTATGGCCATGCGGAAGTGAAAACTTCACGAAAACATAGATACAGATGTATTTCGGAAGCAATCCACTAGCCCAGTCGGAGGTGAAAACCTCACAAAGGCATAGCTTCTTACTCCCACTTAAGGGTGCGACCACGACGGTCATGCAGTGCAATGCAAAGAGATATATTTAGAACCACATGCAATAAAAGGATCGTGTTTTTAAAGACCAGATTTTTAAATTCGGACAAAAGGACATGAAATTATCAATTTTACGGCTTGACTCTCTTATGGTCCCCAACGGAGTCGCCAAGCTGTCGAAACCATTTTTAAAGTTGATTTTAAAACAGGGATCGACTTTAAAATGAAGATGGAGTCGCCACCAATCCCTTTTTTCATAGGTGTGACTGGATCACCTATAAAACATTTTATTTCAAAACATTGATTTTTGGTCCACAAAATACTAGAAAATAGGTTCGGGAGTCGTTAAGTACGAGGAAGGGTTAGCACCCCCGTAACGCCTAAAAATTGGTACCTAATTGATTAATTAATGCCCTTATGTCGAGAATTTTAAAAATATATTTGGAAATATGGTTTCTTTAAAATTTTGAACAATTTGAGTTGAAATTGGAGATTCTTTTGTTCCGAAAGTATACAAACATCACATCCAGCACGTTAGGACATGGTGTTTTAAACTTTCGTAACCAAAACCCTCTCATGATTTGCAAAATTCATTAAAAGGATATTTAGTTATTTGGACGAACGATAAATCGAAACCCAGCACGTTAGGGCACAATTTCTCGAACTTCCAAATACGAAACATTGCCTTATTTTCTGAAATTCTTATCCCGAGATAACAAATCATCACATCCAGTGAGTTAGGACACGATAATTTTGAATTTTTGAGAATAAGTTTTTATTTAAAATTTATAGGTTTTGAAAAAAAGGAGGATACTTGATATTTTAAGTTCTACGAGGAAAAATTAAGATCCAGTAAGTTAGGGTATAATTTCTCTCGAAGTCCCATGTATCGCTGTATTTAAAAAACCTTTGAATAAAATGCATGAATGTAATTAAATGTGTTTTATAAAACAAATGGTTTTGGAGTAGATATGGCAACATATATATATTTAATAGTAATTTTACATAACTATAAATAAATAATAAAGAGAAATATAACATGAATAAATAAAGAATTATGTTAAATAATAAACAATTTAAGAGACATAAATAAATAAATAAGTAACAGTAATTAGGATCTTCATGAAATAACGAAATCAAACGAAAAGAGGATGATATATTTAAACTTTGAATAAAAAATAAAAGACTATGACAATTTTTAAAATAATTTAATATATATTTATAAACAATATAAAAATTTAAAGTATAAAAAAAAAGAGTATTTATAACAAATATCTAATTAAATGCATATAAATAATTATACATAATAAAAACTATTTAATAAATAGTATATAGTAATTTTATAAATATATATAATACACTAATCATCAACAAAAAATTATTACAAGTATAAATAAAATAGGTTATATAATATAAATAAATTTTTTAAAATAAAATTTTTTAAAAAATAATATATAATATAATATTATATAATATACAAATTAGAAGAGCATAATATAATAATTAATATATAAATCATAATATAAAAATAATATTTAAACCAAATAAAATAATAGATAATAAATAATAATAATTTAATATGTATAAAAGTAATATAATATATATATGCATTTCATACTATTAACAAAATTAATAAAATAACATAATAAAACAGTTTAATATAATAAAATAATTAAGTATAATATTAGAATAATTAAAAAATAAAATAAAAAGGTTTTAAAATGAATAAGGATTTAAATAGCAATAAATAAATAAAAAGGATTAAATTAAAAAGCGCGTTAAACCACGGGGACTAATATGGAAATTATACCAGATTTAAAAACAACAACGTTTTGAATTTAGCCTTTGAAGAACCCGAAGGATCAGATTGAAACAGAATATGAGTTTTGGGGCCAAATCGTAAATACAGAAAGATGCTATTGGACGTAATTATAAATTTGAAAAAATACGGAAGGACCTGATCCACAAATAGACCATTGACCAAAAAACATGCAGATCTTCTAGTCTACCGGGTCGGGTTCGGGTCAAAGGTTTAAAACAACGTCGTTTTGGCCTTTAAAGGTAGCACCCAAAACGACCCCGTTCCAGCTGTTTATATAAGTCAGAAATTAAAAAAATTCATTTAACAGACATTTAAAAAAAACAAAACAGAGCTCTGAAGAGCTCTCTCTTCCTTTCTGTCTCCGGCCAGAGTTCGGCCTGTATTCCGGCCACATACCGCCACACGCGCCGTCGTTCATGATGGTTTTTCGGTGAGAAGCGCCCCTTTTCTACAGGTATTCTCGTATTCTTTTTATTATTCGTACTCTTTTATAATAAATACGCACGGATCAAAATGAAAAAAAATGCAAATAAAGGTGGAAAATCACCTCTGTTGAAGAACAATATTTGTATTCTCTTTCAAAATATTTTTTTTTTTTTGCATCTGTTTGTATCTTTCCGTGCCTTCCCCCTGTTATAGGTTTTTTTAGGGTTTATATAAACCCGAAATAATTCACAATAAAAGAAATAAAATCTACCCCGCTAATTTTCTATCATTTCTTTCCTTTTGCAGCAAAATGGCGAGGAATCTGGCGCCGATGATGGCTGGTGGCTGCGCAAGAAAGGCGTGATCGAAGGCCGGACGAAGATTACGGCGCGATGATTGGGCTCTTGCTGGGGCAAAGCTTGTAGCGCCTAGGGTTTTAGAAACCCTAAGCTGAAGCTGTTTAGTGTTGGGCTAAAATGTTTTGGTCCTAGTCTAGGTTCTGGGTAGGGTAGCCTGTCCAGGATTGGGTCTGGTGTGTTTGGGTTTTAATGTTTTGGGTGACTTGTAATTGGGCTACGGGTCTGGGTAGGCAGTTTATTTTGGGTCTGGTTTTGGGCTTTGAAAATTGGTCTTGTAAAGTGCACTGTAAAACTGGACATTATTTTTTTTTCTTTATTCTGGTTTATTTTAAGCCCGGGCATAAATGGGCTATTACACACATAATATATACACAACTATAATAATATAAAAATTATATTGGCTTGCCTTACATATTTCATGTAAACTCAAATTTATATTCATGACTAAAGACATTATCATAAAACTTCTTTATACGCACAAATACTTTAAAAAAATCCATAACCATTAAATATAAAAAGAATCCTAAATTATATAAAAGCCTTTATATGCGCAACTACTTATGAAAATTCATAGCCACATCTTTAAAAAAATCCCAAATATTTTAATTTTAGTCGGGTTCCATAAGAACAAAAACTTATATAAAATAAATATAGTAGAAACCAAAAGTAATCATTCATATATATGAATTGAATTCAGTGGTGAATATAATTCATCATGAATAAAGACAAAAGATGATAATTCCATATACATTCAACCATAAACAAAACATTTAAAACAAATAGTGCAAAAAAAAAAAAAATTCTTACCAACATTCATTTATTCGATTATCAAGTGAATTAACTTTCAAAACCAATTATACAACTCAATTGGAATTCTTCAATTGCAAAAAGTTGTAAGTATGTAACTTTAATTTAATAATGACTTTAACCAAAATTTATAAAATATTTGTGTGAAAAGAAGAGAAAGAAATCTCACAAATCAATTTTTATCAATTGATTATAAATAAATAAATAAACCTTCATCTTTCAAATAGCATATGCAAATATTAAACTAGATTATATTTATAAAACTTTAAAACTTTATTTAAAGAACCAAAACCCAAAAATTTATCAAGAATCTCAAAGATTCAACATAATATATAATTAAAATATCAAATCCATAAAGCATCAATTCATTTGCCATGATTCAACATGACAAAGCTTTGATACCACTTGTTAGATTTGTAAAATAAATCTGAAATAAAATTTAATAAACTAGGATCTATCATGTTAATTCATGAAGAATAAATCAAGAACAAAACTAGATGTGGAAGCGCACCTGAATCTATAAATTCCTTGAAGTTTTACCAAATATTGGGGATTTGATCTTCCAAATTAGCACATCATTTATTAGAATTTGATTAGAACTCAATTACTAGAGTACCTACACATATTTGCCCCATACTTTATTTAATAATTAAAGCCCAAAAAAATTCTAACCAAATTAGATCACTTTTAATGTAACATCCGGGATTTAGGGGTTATGCGTTTAATGCATAATTCAAGTGATAGTGGGCTTAGTGTGTGTTGGATGTGTTTTGAGGAGTTTTGGGAACTCTAAGATACCTTAGAAAATATTAGATTCTAAGGTAGTAGGGGGAGCTAGGCTAAGGAGGCCTTAAGGAAATTTGTGAGGGAATTTGGACATAAGATTGGGCTTGGTAAAGTGGCATGGAGGCGCCACTTAGGGCCTTGGTGAGTGACGCCTCAAGCAGGGGAGAAGGGCTCAGGTTCGAGTCATAGTGGCGGCAAGGGAGTGTTGTTTTATTTTGGCATTTTAGCGTCAAGAGAGGGGGAAGGAGTTGGACGGCATGTGGACTTTGAAAAGATGAGGATAAGACTTGGTTTTCTTTTTAAAATTCGGCTAGGAAGAAGAGATAAAGGTTAGACTCATTCAAACTTTTTGAATGAGTAGCATGGAGAGAAAATAGGAGCAGAAAAGGGATATGATAAGAGGTGAAAGCAATGGCTGAATATAGGACTCTAGGGGGTAGCATTTTCGGTTTGAATATGGTGGTAGTGTGTGCCGAAATTTAGCCTTAGTGTGTGTGCCGAATTTTGTTCTTTCTTCTCTCTTTCATGCCGTTTTCTTTATGTGAAGAAGCCACCTAGTTTCGGCTTGCCTGTTCTTTTTATTGTTGACCGAAACTTCAAAGAGCATTAAGGCCATTTGTATTTTATTCTTTTTCTCCTTATGTGCTAGCTTGGCCGAATCTATCACCCTTCCCAAATTTCTTCTTTTATTTTGTGTTAGCCGAATATCTCATCTCCATTTGAGAGCTCTCATTCTCTTCTCTTTACCTTCTCTGTGTTCATTCGAATCATCATCTTCCCCAAGACCAATCTTTATTCTCATTGTTGACAAAAGCCGAAACCTCTCTACTATTGATCACCATTGTCGAATCTTTCAGTATCTCACTCTCTCTTCTATTTCGCAAATCTTTGAGGCCGAATCTTCTAAGGTGGTGCCGTTGACTACTTTCTTGTAGTCCCTTCAAGCAGGCGTTAGTGGTAAGCAACGTGTAAGGGTAAGCATTTTCTATCCTAGCAATCGGTTTGGGTTCTCTTTCTATTAGTGTGTCGAAATCATGTAGTTAGGTCGAATATTCTTTAAGCCATGTTATGTGTTTCTGTTGAAAGTAGCCAACGATAAAGAGCCTTGAAGGATTCTTTCGGGTTTTGATTCATCAAGGTAAGTGATATGTGGTATTCGGCCAAGGGCCTTTTTCTTAGATTATTACTTATAGCCGATTCTAACAATGACTAAGTAGGGATCTCGACAACTTCAGGAGCAAGTGACAGTTTTGGGATTTGGATAAGCCAGATAGGTGGTTTGTGATATTCGGCCATAGGCCATATTTTGGTATTAATATTAGCCGATTTCTAACTGAGATTGTTTAGGGGCAAATCGACAGGAATTAGCAAAGCCTTCGGGATTCAAGTCCATTTTCGGTAAGGGTATTTAGTAGGTATAGTTTAGATTTGATATATTTAGATTATGACGTTATCGATTAACCGAATGTTCTGATTAAATGACTTTCAATGGACGTGGGAACCAGTGAAAAAGGGTAGTCCCTATCCCTAAGTTTAAGAGGAGATCAGTCACTACAGTACGGGATTGGCCACCGGGGTGTGGGCCAGCAGCAGGGCAGGACTATAGGCAGATAGCGGTAGTTTCGCTTAGTGATAGCATCGGTATTGAGAGCGTAGTGCTTCAAGTTATCAGGCGTGTGATTAACCCACCGTTTTTTAGGTATATGATTATATTTGTATGTGTTATGTGTATGCTAATAAGTGCAGTGGAAATTATGAAATGGATACCCTTAAGGGGTATGTCGATAATCAGGTCAGTATCAAATCTGATGAAAATGAGGTTATTAAAGTGTATATGTGTGGTATGCCGAATAACATGTTCATGCATTATTTTATTATGTCACTATCGTATGTTGCATGTGCATGGGATGGGATATGAATATGAAAGAAGGAGAGGGTGTACTTTATGTACGTGGTTTTGATGTTAGCTACGAGCTACGTCGTGGATTGGCGCTGACTGAGGTCGCGTTGTGGATTATTTGCGATTTGGTTCGCGTGGACGGCATTAATTGCCAAATTGGTGTGTAGAGAATTTGAGAGGTTGATTTAGTAATCCCCTGGTGTGTGGTGGCTGGATACGGGGGTGTGTAGAGGATGGACCCTAGGTTGGGCTGGGTGCACTTTGCATAATCACATCTGATATGTGGATTTGGTGTGGAAATGGGCCAAGCCAATATGTGGAATTATGTGGATAAATTGATTATTATCTGATGTGTGGTTTGATGTGGTTGTGGGCTAAGCCCACGTGGGTGGAAATCTGTGGACTAATTACACACTGAGTCTGTTTGACTCACCCAAATTTTTACCAAACATCGCAGGTGATACGTGATGCCTGGACCGGGTTGGAGTGGATACGAGGTGGCCATGCAGAAAGTTATTTTCATTTATTCCATGCAGAAGATGTTTCATTTAATTTTATGCACTTTATATTTTAAGTATTTTTGAATAATAATTTGATGTAATAAGGGCCACATAAAGTATTTGAAGTTTGTTATTATGTTTTAAAAATATATAATAAAGTTTTCGATTCAGATATTTTGTAACAATTAAACTTTTACTTAGCATTTTAAATAAACAATGTTTTACAAATAACAGCAAATTTTTATGTTTTTATCTTTAAGTCAAAATCTTTTCAAACGTTTTCCGCAGTGGCATTCTAAATTCGGTCGTGGTGTATGGGCCGGGTTTGGGGTGTTACATTTAATTTGGGCTAACATATCATGATAGTAAATAATAACATGTAATTACCTTTATTATATATGTGATGTCCATATTTTCCAACACTTAGTTCTAAGGTAGTGAAGGTAGAAAATTGAGGCCAAATCATTCTAAAATCGTTGTGTAAAGTTTTTTTAGTTTTCTTTCTTTTAACTTTTAAACACCAATTCACCTCTTCTTGGTGTATTTTAAAGATAACAAACCCCAAGTTCTTTTTCACCCTCTCCATATTCATCAAACCATTTTTTTTTGACATTAAAAACACCATCCCTAGGTCATTTTTCTTCCCTTAACTCGTTTAAGTGTGAACTATCAAGGCTAACCCAACACTTCAACAGTTCGAAGAGATCACTATCATGCCCCTTCCGTTATGGCTCTGTGAGTTTTGGCATCGTAGCCTTTTCAATTGATCCATCGTTGCTATTTTCTCTCATAATCAAAATTAAAGAATCTAAGATTCTCCACCAAATTCTATTATATCAAATCAAGTTGGTTTAAATGTAAAAAAATAAAATAAAATCTTGTCGAGCTTGCTCCAATACGAATTAATTGGATAACCAAATCCATTTTCACAGGTTTTACATTTAGGTTTTCTAAATGTGCATAGACTTGAGTTATCCTCGATGTATGTTCTACAATTCCTGACATGGCATATGGCACATTTACTATTGGTACTTATTTTTCTAAATGTGCATAGACGTGACATATGGCATATTTTTCTAAATGTGCATAGACTTAAGTTATTTTACAATCTGGCACATTTACTTCCCTAAGGCTTGTCGATCATTGATAGCGTTAATTAGACAAAAAAATCATTAAACTATTGTAAAATAATATTTTTAAATTGTTAAAAAATATTTAAAGAAACGTGACATATGGCACATTTACTTCTTCTTCCCGCTGTCTTGTAGATCAGGAATTCACCATCTCCATTTATCATTGAACCCACCTTCGATCACTACCGAAACATCACCTTCATCCCCTTCCCAGCAACAACCTCGTCACGATTGTTTGAACTAATTCTTAGCAATAGTTTGATCTTCTATCACTAGAAAATTGATATGTAATATCAGTATTGATTATTTCGAGACTTACTTAGATAATAAATTTAACAATCCAATATCTCATTTATTTATGTATTTAGATTTTTTTTCAGAAAAAAAACTCAACAACTTTTTTTCCAAAAAAAAAATATATCAATAACTCATTTTTTTTTAAAAATAAACTACACTAATAGTGACCTAACTATTAATAATTTAGTTTTGATCATATGAAAAATTACAAAATAATCATCTAACTGTTGGTAAATTTTTGCTTTGGTCACCCGACTATGAAAAATTATAAAATGATCACCCAACTATTTAATTTTGCCTTTTTCGGTCATCAGCAGACAAATGGTGATAGCTTTTAAAATTGATATAATAGCAACTTTAACCTTTCAACATTTATAATTATGTCAATTTAGTCTTGATTCTAAAAAAATTAACCATCAACATTTTTATATTGCGTAATTTGGCCTTTTTTTAGTTTTATTTTTCTTTGTGGCATTAAGGGTTAATTTAAAAAGAACGAAAAAAATATGAAATTTATTATCTTAGAATTTTTGGGTTTTTCCATTTTTTTGTATATTTTCAATCAAATTAAGTTGATAAATTTGTTCTTTTAACTCTTTAGGTGAAAGGGTCACAAAGAAAAGAAAAAAAATGCAAAAAAGACCAAATTACACAATACGTAAATGTTGAGGGTTAGATTTTCTAGAATTAAGATTAAATTGACACGGTATATAAATGTTGTGGGTTAAAGTTGCTATTATACCAATTTTAAAAGTTGCCCCCGTTAGCCACGGTTGGTAACAAAAAAAAAAAGAAGAAAAAATTGAATAATTGAATAACTATTTTGTAACTTTTCATAATTTGGTGATTAAAAAAGAAATTTACTAATAATTGAATAACTACTGGTATAGTTTACCTAAATACCAAATCTCGATTAAAAGGGCTAAAATAATTAATATATACTGATTAAGTACGAACAAGTGGTTAGGTGTGATAAAATACATTACATTTTTAAAGAGAAAATATAGGTTCAAACCTCAAAAATAATATTGTTGGAAAGAATATCTATGAGTTTTGAATATAAATCATAAAATAAACATGCATAATATACAAAAATTATATACCGACCAACTAGGAGAGTGATAGTAAGACGGAACTCTAGCAATTGAGCTAGTTAATCACGTTTATATAATGACACCTTTCCCTTTCAATTAAAATTGAAACGTCACTGCTCACTACCAAAAATTAAAAGCGAAAACAAACAAATAATAGTGGAGAAATACATTAAGTGACAAAAGCAAAAAAAAAAAAGATCAATAAGTTCCAAATGAAATATTTTTGCTGCATTTTAAATGGTCAGTGTGAATCAATCTAACTCCATAAAAACTTGTCCCTTTAAATGCATGAGAAGTTTCAATCACAATAATTCATTGCCAACAAAGCAATGTACTATTTAATATTTTATAAGGATAATAATGTCACAATAATGGTCAATGTAAATTTTGATGCATTCATATATTTATATCATGTTTATGTTATTTTTCAAATAATAATATTTTTAATTATTTATTTTAATTTTAATTTTAATTTTTATGTCATGTCTCTATTCCTCCTTTTTTGCTGGTTCCATATTTATCTTTTCTTGATGTTGTTTTCTCATATTTATATAATATATTCATATCATATTTGTATAATGTGGAATAATCAAAATAATTCCATTCTATTAATTATTTGAATAAGAGTTAGGACAAGAAGATGGAACACACAGTTATTCGAAAAAATGCAAGGAGAAAAAGAGAATCAATATAACAAGTTTATTAACGCAATTCGGATTCACTAATTCTATGTATGTCAAGCTTTGCTTAAAGATTGATTTTATTCAACAATTTATCTAATACAATTATTGATTTAAGCACAATCTACCCTCTCATAATGAATTGCAACCCTTGTTGGACAAAAATAACTTAGCGAAACAAAATAGATAAATATAAATAAATAAATATTTATATATAAAATGAAATATAAATAGAAAATTTTATACTTAATTTGTCAAATAAAAAAATCAAACAAAATCCTAACGAAGTTGAAATAAAAAGGAAAAATAGAGATATTACGAAACGTTGAAGCCTGTGAAACATAGTTTCCTTAAGACAGATTCGGCCGCTCCTACGCTACTTGGAGAAATATTGGTCGAATGTCTCCCAGGATACAACAACACAAAGATCAAAGTAGTTGCGCCTCTGCAGTGATCAACGAACAAACGTTGCCTTTTTCTATCACCGGAACGTTTGAAAAATTCGAAGAAGAAAGGAGAGTTTTGAGAGCAACATAAAATCTGTTTGAGAGAGTGGAAAATTGAGCAAAGAATTCCAAAGAAGCCTTAGCCTTTTATAGGTATTCAAAGTGGAGGAATTTATGGAAATATCCATGTATAAGGAGACAAAATCTGCATTAAAGAGGCAATTGAATCAATTTGATTAAAATCAAATTAAATTGATTAGAATCAATAATTTTGGACATATATCATTTTATATCAGATTTTGCATATATTTGCTATGGAAAAATAAATTTTGTGTTGGGCTAAAATATTCGCAAGTTCAATTTGGACACGATCGGTCCGGACATTTCGCGTCGCCCACGTCATGCGGGTGCACCCTAACCTTGTCAGGTTTGGACTTGCACCCCCTGCGCGCGAGGCAAGGTTCCAAGCTTAGTCATTCAATCACCCTTCAAAAGGGTTCCAATATATAAACCCATCTCACACTTGGTATTTAACCAATGTAGGATCTCAGTTTTTAGTTCCAACATCTTTGGCTTTGTATTTATGGTTCAATGATGTCATTAATTCTTTAGTTTTTTTTCTTAACACTATACACTTCGTACAATGCATCTGACAATCCATTCAGGATGTAGTTTCAACATAGGAAATCAGAATGTTTCCAAGCTTCAACAGCAGTGAAAGTGGTAACTTCAGCTACCTCGCTCTCTTTAACAGTAGGAGGGTCATCTTTCAAAATTTTGGTCAACTTCAACTTGGTCAAATAAAATAGTATTTTCTATTGCCAAGTCTTGAAATTTTGTCCCGAGAATTTTACAAGTTTCTTGTTGTGGCTTACAACATACTGAGTTTTGGATCGAAGATTGCGTTTGAACTAAAGATTCAAATTGCAAATTAATTGAATTGGTGGGAGTCTCCATTTTTTCTGTTAAGAAACAAAAGTAGAATTAGAAAATTTTTCAACTTTTGTTAGATGGCAGGAATCTAATAAAACCCGAAACAAAAATTTATACGGTCTAATAAAAAAATACAACAAAACAATGCACCAGGTAGGTAACCCTAAAAGAGAGGTGGTGCAGTTAGCATGCTTAAATACCAGGTCTTTCAAAGAACCAATCCTAGACATGCATTCTCATATTATCTTTTTAATTCACCATCTGATAACTTTCTTTTTAATTCACAATTTAAATCCTCAATTAAGGCCACCATAAACAGAAAAATTTCCCTTTAATTTGTTAAATGGCAAAAATAAATTCTGAAACAAAATCAAAAAATAATTTTGTTAAACGGCGGGATTATATCCCGAAACAAAATTTATCATTAAATCAAAATAAGATCTATTAAACGGCAGGAATAAATCCTGAAACAGAATTATTTGATTACGTCTTTGTTTGGAAACGAAAAAATATCGAATAAAATCTTGTTAAATGGCGAGAATAAATCCCGAAACAAGTTTTATTTAATTTAAATCTAATTTGGAATCAAATAAAATCTTGTTAAACAGCTAGAATAAATCCTGAAACAAATTTTATTTAATTTTAAGTTCTCATTTTTGGTCAAAAAAATCAAAATTTGGAATAAAATCGTTGAACAGTAGGATCAATCCCGTAATGGATTTTATTCTACTCGTTATTTGGAATAAAATCGTTGAACAGCGGGAATCAATCCCGTAACAAATTTTATTTTACTTGTTTTTGGAAATAAATTCAAATTTTGAAATAAAATCGTTGAACGACGGGAATCAATCCCGAAACAAATTTGAATTTACTCGTTTTTTTTTTAAATAAAATCAAAATTTGGAGTAAACTTGTTGAACGGCAGGAATCAATCTCGAAACGGATTTTATTTACCTTTAATTTGGAAACAAAATCAAATAAAATTTGTTAAATGGCAGGAAAAATCCTGAAACAGATTTTATTAGTTTGAATATTCCTTTGGAAATAAAAAAACAAAATAGAGGAAAATAATATGTTGAACCGCAGGAAAAATCCCGAAATAGATTTATTTAATTTAAAAAAATTATTTTCGAACAATAAATATTTTCGCCTTGGTGTCTCGTTTGGCTCAGATTAGAGAATTGCAAAAAATAATCAAAGTTTGTCTTAAGATTGTTGGAAAGCAACACATTAGCAAAATTAAAATAGATAAATATAAATAAATAAATATTTATATATAAAATGAAATATAAATAGAACAATTTATATTTAATTTGTCAAATACGAAAATAAAAAAAACCGTAACAAAAATTGAAATAAAAAGGAAAAATAGAGATTTTATGAAACGTTGAGGCCTATGAAACACAGTTTCCTTAAGACAGATTCGGCCACTCCTACGGTACTTGGAAAATGTTGGTGGAATGTCTCTTAGGATACAACAACACAAAGATCAAAGTAGTAGCATCTCTGCAGCGATCAACGAACGAACGTTGCATTTTTCTATTACCAGAACATTTGAAAAAATTCGGAGAAGAAAAGAAGAGTTTTGGGAGTAACAAAAAATCGATGTGAGAGTGGAAAGCTGAGCAAATAATTCTGAAGCAGTCTTAGCCTTTTATTGGCATTCAAAGTGGAGGAATTTATGGAAATATCTATGTATAAGGAGACAAAATCTGGATTAAATGGACAATAGAATCAATTTGATTAAAATCAAATGAAATTTATTAGAATAAAATAATTCAGAATATATATACTTTTATATCAGATTTTGTATATATTTTCTGAGGAAAAATAAATTTCCTGTTGGGCTAAAATATCCGCAAGCCCAATTTGGGCCTGACCGGTCTGAACATTTTGTGTCACCCACGTCGTTCGGGTGCGCCTTGACCCTATTAGGTTTAGACCTACACCCTCTGCGTGCGAGGCAGGGTTCCAAACTTAGTCATTCAATTACCTTTCAAGAGGGTTCCCATACATAAACCCATCTCACACTTGGTATTTAACCGATGTGAGATCTAAGTTTTTCTTTTCCTCAACAAATATTTCCAAGTAGAGTACTTTGAGCATCAATTTCTCATTCATCACTCAACAATTTTGAGCATATGATATACCGTTGTAAAGGTCTCATGGAGTAGAATATGAAACCATAATTTTATGATTTAACTCTCCACCTTTACCTATTGAGAATATGCCTCAAAGTTCTCAAAAAAATGCAATTTTTCCAACAACCCCAAAGTCGAAACCAAATTGTTACAAATCACTCTCCCAAAAACCACACAATAGAAACGATATAACTCTCAATAAATGCCTAATCAAAAGGTTCTTGAATACACAATAATCAACTCTCAAATTCTTAAGAAAAACACCTACAAAAGCACACCCTTGTTGTGCGATATAGCTGTAACAGCCCATTTTTGGGTCAAATTGGAACAGTGATTTCAAGACCATAAATCTGAAGTAAAAATATTTATTTTATTATTTTAATAAGGTCTAAAGCATGATAGATTAATTATTTGAAAGTTTCATAAAGAAATTTTACCGTTTAAATGCTTAATTCTGTAAAAAGGACTAAATCGCATAAAGTGTAAAAGTTGTGTTCTATAAGCTAAAGGTGTTTAATAGCTATAGAACCTTAAAGTAAGGGTCCTTAAATGGTAATTAACCCATTTTAGAGTTAGTGGATGATAGTGGCATGGCATTTGGTGTAATTAATAAATGTCATTAAGGTTAAATTTGTAATTAGTTAATAAAGGTTAATTAAAACAAACAAAATCAAAATTTTTGTCCATCTTTCTCCCAAATTGCAGAAAATTGATGATAGGAGAAACCATTTTAGGGTTAAAGCATTCAAAAACTTCAAGTTTAAATTGGTGAGTGATTTTGACTCGATTTTTAATGATTTCTATGTTTATGTGATCGCTGTAGCTTAATCTAGCTAGCCCGTATCTCTTATTTCAAAACTGTTAAAGCATTTGAATGTTGCCATTGTTGAATGCCTGGATATTTTGTTAGTTGATGATGGAAAATAAATCATTGTTGTTAGATGTACAAGTTTTGTAAAATGAATATTGGTAAAAATGTCAATTTTATATTAAATTGTGAAATATAAAAATTTAGTGGTTGAATTTTAAAATAAATGAAAAATATGGGCTGATATGAGAATGGGTAATATTTGGCCAGCATGAATTTGCATTAAATTGAATGAATTGTGATTTTATGTGATAAGGACTAAATTGCAAAAATGTGAAATAATAGGGGCAAAAATGTAATTTTGTCAAAATGTGGAAATTGTGTTAAATTGAATGAAATGATGATTAAATAAGTAAATTTTGATATTATAGAATGAGGTAAACGAGATTTGGATCTAGAACGGGGGAAAACAAAGTATCAGATTAGTCGACCTAATTCGTCGTTACAATAAACGAGGTAAGTTCATATGTTTAATAAGCATTAAATTATATATGTATAAATGATTAATTGGTATAATTGTGGTAAATGTTATATTATTGAAATGAAATGTGAATGCTATTGAGTACGATACTACGGAAATGACCGACAGAGATTTGATACAGCGAAAGTCCTAGTTGAGCCTTAGGAAAAGATAGGATACAAATGTCATGACATTAGGGTTACTGAGATTACGTGTAAGACCATATCTGGGATATGGCATCGATATGAGACTTCGTGTAAGACCATAGCTGGGCTATTAGCATCGATACGAGATTACATGTAAGACCATATCTGGGATATGGCATTGGTACGGTACTGTGTGTACGGGATTCCCGAGTATCCTTTAGTATTCCAAATGGTTCAACGGGAAATGTTGACAAAACGTGGTTACAAGTGATGGTACGACTCAGTCAAGGTACTCGTGACAGAAATTGACAAGTAAGTGTTAAAAGTGAATTTCATATTATGAGTAAGTGGAAAATTATGAGAATTCATATGGTTCAATTGAATATGTATAAATGTGATGGCTAGTGAATTGAATATAGTTTATTTCTATTTGCTTTTGCTTATGTAAATGTGAATGAATTGATAAGAAGTATTCAAACCGTATAAGCATTGAAATGACTAAACCTGTGAAATTCTTGGTTAACTATGCGAACGGATGCATGACATAAAGGTGGAATTATACAAGTTATATTATAGTATTTATAATGGCTTAAAATGTGTTTATTTGTTGAGATGAGTTATTATCATATGAGCTTACTAAGCTTTATAGCTTACTTTGTTATCTTTTCTATATTTATAGTGATTCAGAGGCTCGCTCGGGTTGGAAGTCATCGGAGATCATATCACACTATCCAGCTATGGTTTGGTACTTATAAGCTTTGTGGTTATTTATTGAGTATAAGTAATTTTAGTGATTGATGCATATGTGCTTGATATGTATTTAGCCATGAGATTTGGCCTTATAATGATGTAAGGTTTGATAAGTATAGGCTATGGTTACTTTGGTTTGGTTGTTGGAAGTGTTTTTGGCTATTTGAAATGGCATGATTAAGTTATGTGGTTTAAAGTATATATATTCCCATGTGATATAGGTTATTTTGGTAAGCCTAATGATGGTTTAAGATATTCAAATGGCCATTTGGTATGTGTTGTGTAATAGCTTGAGATGTGTTTGGTTTTGGTTTGGTATTTGAATGCCAAATTGGTTAATAAAGTATGTTGATTTAGTATATGATATATATGTGAATTTTGGCTTATGAATCTTGTTGTTTGATATGTGATTTAGTTAAGTAAACGATTGTGATATAAGCTTTGAATAGATTGGTATTGAAATGGTTTATAATGTGATGATTTGGGATTGATTTGGCTGTTTAATTGTGTATGGAAATGGTATCATTTGCACTTGTATAGGTGTGTTTCCTTTGGGTGAGAAAGGTGGCTTGTAACTAGACTATTTTTGTCCACACGGGCATGTGACTCAACCGTGTGTGACACACGGTCATAGTACACGGCCGTCTGTCCCCTGGTGTTGCAATTGGAAGCAAGTTAGTATGTTCCACACGGCCTCACACACGGGCGTGTGAATGGCCGTGTGGCATAAGTCAGTATACCCTACAGGTTTAGCACGGCCTAGCATACGGTCTGGACACGGGCGTGTGCAGCCATTTCGAATGGGCACAAGTTAGTATGTATCCCTTGTTTCCACACGGGCGTGTCTAGTGGCCGTGTGTCATGTGTCCCCTATTTGAAGCAAAAAGTTTTCTGAGTTTCCCAAATTTGTTCTAAATTATCGATTTAGTCCTGAACCATTTCTAAAGCATGTTTAAGGCCTCGTAGGCTCTTTTAAGGTATAAAGTGATTGTATTTGAATGAGATATGATTATGAATATTGAATTATGTTATAAGTTTAGTAATGTCTCTTAATCCTATTCCTGCGACGGTTGTGGGTTAGGGGTGTTACAATAGCAACCTTTAAATTGGTTTCAAATAATTTCATCTCCAACTTGAGCTAGGACAGGGTTAGAAGCCTTCAACAAGTTCAATTCTACTTAAAGTAAATACGATCAACTCCATGGAAAGTAAGACTCTTACTTGACTTAAATCATTAGCAGTTTATCCAAAAGATATCAAGAAGTCCTAGTAGAACTTTTAATTCAAGTCGAAATTCTAATTCAAGTCGAAATTCTCACCCCACTTGGGTAAGGCTTTAAACTATTTTAAATCTAAATGTTATCACTTGGATTATCTTGAAAAATATTCAAACAAAACTCTTTTTAAAATCAACTTCCCATCAGCTTCAAAACTCTTCCAAGAGATAGATAAGAATAAGGATACTCAATCATCTCAAACTAGTCTACTTCTTCTCCAAGTCATTCAAATGAATAGTAATCTCATTAATCTCATTTGAAGCGTCCCTAGCTACTGAAACACCCCATACCCGGCCCACGAGCCTTGACTGGATCTGGTATGTTCCTCGATGTAAACCGGTTCAAATTCGTTTGCACTTTGAAAAACTTTAAGTGATTTTGGGAGAAAGTTCGAATTGGGTTGGGCTCGAGTTAAAAACAAGTTTATCTTATATTAGAAACCCATTTATATCAGGTAGCAAAACATTTAGAGTTTATTTTAAATGAAATTTACTTAATCTTTAATGAATAAAATTTCGTAACATAATAAATAAAACAGAAATAAAATAGTGCACTATGGCCTTATTACATCAAATTAAAACCCAAAATAATATTCAAGATACTTAGAAATAAAAGAAGGTCTGAAATAAAATAAAATCTGAACTTCGCATGGCCACCCCTAAGCTACTGCAGACCTGGTCCATCACTGATCATCACCTGAAAAGTATTCCCCAACGGGGTGAGTCAATCAGACTCAATGTGTAACCGACACTAAAATTTAACAATTCAGGCATGCATTATCATATTAGATACACATTCATAAATCAGATATAAACAAATGATGCAACCCGAACCCAAACCTAAATGCCATCCGCTACACATCACCCGTACCATCCTGCACACCGTGGGGACTACTAAGTCAACCCTCCATCCGCTACACACCATCGAAGGCAGTCGCTACAGTCGACGTGCTCATCGCCATTATAAATAGTTGTGGCATAGCCACCAGATTAAATAATTGTGACCGAAGTCACCAAATTTAGATATCGTGGTCTTAGGTCACCACATTCAGATATCGTGGTCTTAGGTCACCAGATTTAGATATCGTGGTCTTAGGTCACCACATTCACTTCCCCTTTTCAATAACCCATATGCCCTATATCATATATTATGCATTAACATGCCAAATTTCACATTCTTATCACTTATCACATGTTAAATATAACATATTTCATAATCTTAGTAGGAGTAGGAAACGTACCTGAGTACTTTGTACCATAACATGGTACCTTAGCCACATTCTTACACTTTCATATTAATACATATATCAAGTTTAAGCCATAAATCTATTAAGATTAGTGTAGGGTACACACCTGATTATCTTAGCAACTCACTTCAAATCCCGAAAATTCGATCTCACCGCTTTAGATCTTTAATGCCTATATTCGGCCAACACTAGGAATATTTAATAAAAAAACCATTCGGCCATAAATCCAGATCCCAATAGGATTAGTACACTTAAAACCTACCTTGGTGCCGATTTGACTATCACTCCAAATCCAAAAAACTTTGTGCTACTCCTCCCTTCAATCGGCCAATGCTAGATCATTTAACTTGATTAGTTTCGGCTTTTTAAACAAATAAAGAATAGATCTAATTACCAAAATAGACCTTGGCCGATTGTACTTTTGCACTCACCTTGCGATTTCAAATCCCGAAAGTATCCCTTGTCTTAATTATCTATCGAAATACCTATACACATATGTTAGATTCAATTCTAACATTAAATCATCATAGATGGCCCTTGGCCGAATGCTATAGACACTTACCTTGTGGATTTTAAATCCCGAAACTCACCGAATAACTAGGGAACACGCGGCCTATGGTGTACCTTCGGGAAAAGAACTTCTCCTTCCTTGTAGTCGACACTTAGTAAATCCTGAAAGATCTCTTCAAAGTTTCGGCAACAAGATATTAATGGGGTTAGTCCTAGATTTCGGCAAATCTTAAAAGAAAAAGGATGAAACTGAATGAGATCTTACCCTTACTTTAGGAATCTACATTCCTTGCTTGAGCCTTTAACAATATTCGGCTATGTAGGCTAGAAGGATCTTGATTTTGGCTTTTTGATTGGTATAAAGTAAGAAAAAAGAAAGAAGAATAAAGATGGAGGATTCGGCTAGAGCACAAGGTATTTCGGCTTGGCAAAACAAAAATAAAAGAGAAGAGAGGAGTTATTTGCTAGAGAGAATTCGGCAGAGAGAGAGTTGAAAGAAAGAATGAATGGCCCTCTTTTCCTTTAGTAGCCGAAATTACTAACTTAGAATCCCTTACTTGGCCATCACTCTTCTATTTTGATAGCTTTATCTCTTTAATTATCACCTAAAATAAAAGATAATTCAGCAATTATCCTTACTTAGCCGAAATTATTAAACTCAAAGTCCCTTACTTGGCCATCACTTCTCCCTTATTTTCCTAATTAAAGAATAATTCCTCATTTATCATCTTTTATCCTTAAATAAAATAAAAGGGATAAAACTCCTAAAATTTAGCCATGTGCCGTCCACCTCTGTCCATCCTTGCAGTAAAATAAAACTTTTATTTTGCTTCCCCTACAGCTCGAACCCTGGCCCAATTTCCCCTGCATGTGGCGTCACTTATAGAGGCCTTAAGTGGCACCTCCAAGCCACTTTTCCATGCCCATTTGTGTGTCAAATTTTCCCTACATTTTCTCTTAAGACCACCTTGCTTCATGTTCCTCCTTTAAACTTTAACTTAACATTTCTTAAGCATTTCCCTACATTTCTAAGACATTTCCTTACATTTCCAAGTCATTTCCTTACATTTCTAAGACAAGACATTTCCTTACATTTCCAAGTCATTTCCTTACATTTCCAAGATTCTAAAAATGCACACATCACATCCATAACACATAAGACATACTAATGCATAGGCTATAATCCAGGATATTACAGCTACTCATTTTCTACTTAACAAGATTAAACCAAAATCTATGTAATTAATAAGTCAAACATGCCAACACCAAAAACTTTAACTGTACATGTTAATGGTTTGTCTTATATAAATTTTAACACATTAGAATAGTTGTGTTGTGTACATATAATTTTTCATAACATGACATGTTTTAATTATTTTGTATTTGTTATCATATCTTATTCCATATTTTGCATTTTTTATAGTATTTAAATTTAAATTTAAAATTTAAGTTCATTTACTTCAAATGTTTTATATGATTTGTATCAATTTCAATTTTACGTTCATTTAAGACACTATTTACTTCAAATCTTTTAAATATTATATGACACTATTTAAGTTCCTTTATGTTGGATTTGAATTGTATAATGTTAGTTTCAGTTGTACATTTTAGATGTAATGCTAGTTGGGTCACACTCGAAATTATTAAAGGTTCGACATAGTTGAAATTCTAAGTGCTTAATTAGAAAAAAAATTTGTTTAAGCGAGTTCTAGTGTAAATGTGTGAACTTTACGAGCTGGTTGGGTAAATAGTTAGATTTTGAATTTAGTTTCATTAAATTAGAACTAACAATCTTTGTTAATGAGAAACATTATGATTAAGGGTATTAATAAGAGTGACTGTCTTGGGATTAAGGGAAGTGATGGTAGAAAGACTATATATAGGAAGGGTTCTTCATGCTGATATTCTTTTCTTTTCTATTGTTCTTCTATCTTCTTGTTCTTCTCTCGTTCATTCTATAAGAAAGGGAAACTAAAAAACGAGTTGCATGAAAGGAAGAACCTAAGGTGTTAGCATAAACATTCGAGAACTTAGAATTCTGCCAACTAAGAAAGAGGAGATCCAAGTGATAAAGGGAAGGATTATCACGCGTAAGCTTTGTCAACCTAGGTATTTTGTTCGTGGGTTTCTAAACTCAAACTTTCAATGATTATTTTATATATATATATTGGTACTGTGTTTTCATGTTGTGGTTGTCTACATGTTCTGCTAATGATGAATTGCATTATCGTGGATAGTTTATACAAAGTCTTGTTTCATAATTTCATGTTTAATTATACATTCTAGTTCACTGTTTTATAAAATTTTCTGGGAAAATAATTATTGATGAAGTTATTTTTGCAATGGTCCACTAGATGTTATGTTTGGTTTGATATGTTGTATTATCAATAAAATGAACAGTTGAATGTTGTTATATGTCTGTTATAATTATAAATGATATGCAAAGTATGGAAGGTTGTTTTGGCAGATGAAAGATGAAGAAACGTCACATTATGCACTCTGTGTCACGTGTTTTCTGGCTTTGTGGAGGTTCGGTTGGATTTTACGGAGATATATATGAAAATGAATATGATAACCCTATGTGGGTTCTATCTGTAACACCCTACACCCAACTCGATCGCCAGGTCTAGGTACTGAATGTCACAACAATATGAATATCTTGAAAATTTTTCTATCTAATTTTACTACATACTTAAACAACCCAACTTCTCCAACAATTAACTACTGCTAAGACTCATTTCATACTAAAAATAAATACTTACAACGTTGGTTCCTTAATAAACATGACAATTATTTACAAGTTTTAATTTAATGATCAATTACAGATACAATCATTTTAGAATTGAGGCGTAGCCTCTAGAGAGCCCCTCTAAATACAAGATACAACTACTGTGACCAACTTTTTCTCTAGTGGAGTCCAGCTAGTTCCCTTCTATCGATTTTCAAATCTTTAACTACCATGAATCCAAGAAATAAATTTTATAAGTTCAAAGGAACCTAGTGAGGTTTGTTCATACAAATATACTAAACACTATTGAAAGTATAAGAAAAAGAGATTCTATGCATAGATTTAAAATCCCTAGATTTCATGGGGAAATCTGCGAACTTAGCTAGTGTAGGAAATGTTTCAATCACTCTGAGCCAATTGTTAGCGGGCATAATTCTTGGTCTGGTCATAACCATGTTTTATCTAGGTATATTCTAATAAGGGTCTTACCCTTGTCATTCGTTGTCTCAACTATCATTGTACCCTTCATGGAGTGCTTCAATACTACCCTATATTTTCCAATATGGACGACAACAACTATTAGTGGTTATTCATATAATTGCCCTAACTGTAAGTCCTTACCTTAATCCTTTTTTTTCCTGAATAAGGTCTCTTTTACAGAACTTAATTATAGTGCTTGGCTGAATAACACCCTAGTTTGTTTGGTGGACTCATGCCCCCATAGTAATCTTATGGTACTTATTCTTTTAGTTAATTCCTTTAAGATACTCCAATAATTAGGCAGTTCCCAATGTATTTTCTCCTACACATGTAACCACATGTTTAATGTCCTGGTGGACTACCCCATATTTACTATCCCGGTGAACTCCCCATGTTTCCATAGCTAAGATATGGTCTTACACATGTAATCTCATGTTTTAGGTCCAGATAGACTAACAATTGTTTATTGTCCCGAAAAATTCCCCATGCTGCCATAGCCAAAATATGGTCCTACACATGTAGCCCCATGTTTAATGTCTTAATAGATTACCCTATGTTTACAATCCCAATGGGCTCTTCATGTTTCCAATGTCCTAATAGATTACCCTAAATGAACTTACCGTCATCACATTGTCACTCCAAAAAGTCGTTAGTCCATCATCACGGTTTTGCTCTAGTGAGCCAATTGATAACATTCTATAATGCAGCAAAACTTCCTTGAATTCCCTTAACAATCTGCCCATTCCTCTAATCCGCCACTTATTCCTAACTTCATCTACTCTGTCAAGAAAAATCCCTTTGTACTTTGTACTCAATATTAACAAGTATTTTCATACATTTTATTTCGCTAAATATTATCTGTAACACCCTAAACCCGGCCTAGACATTATTCTCGAATCTGGCGATGTCACATGGTAGTGTTTTTCAAAAAAATTAAGTTGTTGTCAAAACCTCTTTTCTATTTACCCTCTTTACAAAATCTTGCATTAATTCTAGGATGCGTCATTCAGTTAAAAAGAACGTGGTTCATTGTCACAAAATTATTCTTTTTCAAACATTGTTAATTTTCAAAACATTACTTATCGCTGAAGCTTTTAAAATCAGTTTGCATATTTGAGTGTATTTTGTTAAAGCGTTTGATTATTTTTCAAAAATTGATTTTCCCTATTTCTAGGAGTTATAATTCAAAACAATAAAAATCCCAAATTAAAAAGATAAAACCAGAGGGGCCATAATTCAGTAAAATACCAACATAAAAACCAAAATAAAAATCCGAGTACTTGAATAAAAAGAAGTAGGTCGTGTGGCCATTGCTGAGTCCTTCGCCGCACCGATCCTTCTATGTCTAGAGATTACCTGTACAGATTAAACAGAATGGGTGAGTTTACATAAACTCAGTGTGTAATCCCCATGCAAACGAACAAACAATAATAGATAATCTTAATGTGGGCCTAAGCCCTTTTTCAGTACCAGTATCATTCCAATTTGGGCCTTAGCCCATTTCAGTAACAGTGTGCACTAGGGCCTTAGCCCATCACAATATAGTAACAGTAGCAGATATGCAATCAAAAAATCCTACCCAACCAGCCTCTACACTCCATCTCCGTCCAACCCTACACTCCACGTAGGGATATAATCAACCCACCCATCCCTACACTCGAAGTAGTACCGGTTGCAAAAGACTAAAAAAGAGTTTGCACTGAGTGCTTGAGAAATTAGGCTAAAAGCCTTTCAGTACACTTCCTCCAATCAATATCAATCCCCATCCCAATGCAATGCAACATACATACATGTCGTGCCCAATCATAGTATATCACATTATATAGTACAATACAAACAACATGCTCAATATACAGTCATTCAGTTAAGAGTCTGGGTAATATTACCGACCCTACAGTAGGTTCACAGTCGTCTCGGGTGACCCGTGCAACCTTAGCAATAAATCAGTGAAAATAGGCTCACACGCCCATGTTGTCTGCCTGTGTGGCCTACATGGCCCAAATTGACCTTGGCCGTATGGATGACACGGCCTGCTCAAGAATCCCACACACCTGTGTAGGCCCACACACCCGTGTGCCCCACACGGCCCATTTGGTCGAGTCTGTGTCTTACACACAGCCTCACCCAGCTGTCACATGGCCGTGTCACCTATGCACGGCCTGGCTCGTCAATCACACGGTCGTGCTGTAACTTATGGCCTGCCACACGCCCGTGTGGCGTCGACAGAAAGCTTTTTTGGTATTTCACTGAAACGCGTTTTCAGTGGTTCTGGTACACACCTGGAATGATTTCGATGCGGAACAACTCTCGAGATAACCAGCACCGAAAATTAACCATTTAGTCAACAAACTAATCGATTTAACGATACATAATTGATACTTGTAACATCCTAAAATTTGGAATTTTATGTGTTGCATTATTTTTGCTGATATGCTAGTTAAATTATTAATTGTGCATGTTTAGATGATCCTGAGAAGGCTCGGGGTTTATTCGGTCCTAGTAAAAATTTTGGCATTTAGCACTTTAAGGAGATATAGTTAGTGACCTCAAAGCTTATGGAAATAAATGAGTAAATAGGTAGCATAAATGAGCAATTGGTAAGAAGGATATGGCGCCACATGAAGTACCTTGAGGGAAGAGGTTCAAATCCCATAATGTGCAAATTTTGGCTATTATTTTTGTACTTTTCCCCTAAGTGTCGGCCAAGCTTGTAAATAAGGCAAGTTGGACTTTTTATTTTTGGCAAGGTGGCTAAGGAAATAAGGAAAGGGTGAAGGTAAGGTAAGGAATCAAAAGAAAAAGGGCAAGTAAGGGGAACATGTGGCCTTTTTCAAGGGAAGTGTTAGGGAAAGTGTGGTTGGCCAATTTTTGACCATAATTGTCATGAATGTGGACGGTTTTGGGTGTAAAAGAGGTAGCCGAATTTTTCTTGGTATTTTGGAAAAGCTTTAGTGCTTGTTTTGGTCAAATTCCTTTAGCATCAATTGTGTCATTTTCTCCAATTGCTATTCTCTTTGCCGAATCCTCCTAGCACATTTGTGCATTTTTTCTCCTCTTTTGTTGGTCAAAACATTCATCTATTGTTCATCTTCCTTTGATAGCCGAATTACTTAGCCTCCATCCAACCTTCCATTCTTTTCTTTTAAACATTCCTTCAATCTTTCCTCTTCTCTAAATCGACACCACCATAAGATCACATCTTCTTGTTTGATTATCCCCCATAGCCGAATATCAATATACCTTTTCCTCTATAACCGAACTTTCATCTCTTCTCTATCTTTTCTTCTCATCCGTATTAACACTCATTTCTTGATCAATCAGTAAGTGTTCTTCTCAACATTTTATTTTCTTTCTCTTAATGACCGAATTTACGCTCTGGTTTGGGATGGTCATATTGACCGAGACCATCACCTTATTCTCTCTCATTCGAGATCATTTTCTTCTTCGTAGTGATATAGTGGAACGCCGAAACTTTGATTCTTCCGAAGTTATCATACAATCATTGGGAATCAATCCTAAAAATCTTGAAGGTAAGGAGTTCTTCAAGGATTCTATAAAATCGTTCTTTATTCGTTAAGATGTTATTGGAATAGTAATGATTAACCGATTATAATTATAGGGATTAAACCGCTCGACCTATCCAACCTTTGATCACTCAGAATTAGTGGTAAGCCGATCTTTACCCTTTGACAATCCATATTTTATCGTAATATCGATCTATATAAGATCTAGTCGAATAGAGGTTTGTGGTACCGATTCAAAAGGAAAGTCGAGTGGAGATCTCAAAAGGAGCGGATTAGCGATCCCTGCTCCTAAATCCAAAGAAGGGCAGTATCGGCGGTTCGGGATTTTCCACTGGGTTGTGGACCATCATTCGGGGAAAACCGACAAATCGTGGTCATTCACGATTCCAAGGGTAAGCACCGTAGATCGTTCATTTTGGAGTTGATTAATAAATCACGTATGTCGACTAATCAAGTGTTATAATATTTTAGGTGTCGACGATCAAGAAAGCTTAGTGCTTACTGTAATTAGGTGTGTAATCTCACACCATTTTTCGTGGGTTTAAGGTAGATATAGTATCAGAAACAAATCGCTATGACTAAAATCGTAATAGGGCGTAAATCAGAAAAATTGGCCTAAGATATATTATTTTGATAAAATTGATGAAATTGGTAGTATCATTGTGCAAACTGTGAAAATACCCCTAAAGGGCCGAATACGAAATTGCTTAATGGGTCGAGTTGACATACTGCCTTAAGGGCCGAATAGACATATTGATAATTGGGCCAATCTGATATTATGGCTAGATGGGCCAATTTGATATTTTTGCTAAATGGGCCGATCTGATATTTTGCTAAATGGGCTGATCTGATATTTTGCTAAATGGGCTGATCTGATATTTTGCTAAATGGGCCAATCTGATATTTTGCTTAATGGGCCGTACTTTTATAATGAATATCCGAATAAATTACTTGTAACACCCCAAGCCCGGCCCAAACAATACAATCGGATCTGGTATGTCACTGAGAAAAATTCTATCAAAACATGTCGTATTTTCAGAAAAGCCCAAATATAATTTATATAAAACATGCCTTTGTAAATAAAACCCAACTTAACTTACATGTCTTTGTTTAAGCAAAATAAATGTTTCCAATAACAAAAAAACAATAATAATTTAAACCCATGAAAAGGAATAAAACTAGTGGCCCATGGGCTTATTACATCGAAGCTTAAGATCCATTAATCAAAATACAATATAAAGTAATTAGATTGAGTCTTTTTGCCAAATACACATCTTCTTATGCATGGCCACCTTGCGTTCCTCTCCAGCCCGGTCCGAATCACTAGGTATCACCTGAAATGTTAATTGAAAGGGTGAGTCGCGAGACTCAGTGTGCAACCCTCATGCACCACTAGAGTTTGGGCCTTAAGCCCATTAAACAAAATAAACAGTGTAATAATCATAATAAAAATTAATAACAAATAATATGCAAGGCCCAACCCGTTTGCCTAGGTTTCCATCCGCTACACACCCCCGTACCAACCGTACACACCATTGGGGATTTCTACAATCGACCCACACCGCTACACACCATGATGGCAGTCATGCTGCTCATCCACATATGATGGCCGAAGCCCGTATAACAGTTCACGGCATTAGCCACTACACATATAACGTATAACTTCCTCCTTTCATCAACCCAACCCATGCAATCACATACAAGCATTTTACTTATAACATTTAAACAGATTATTTACTAACTTGGGGATCCGCTTTTACCCTCCTTGGGCTTTCATCAATAAACCGAGATTTCGGCATTTATCAATACATATAAAACATATGAACATACAATAATAGGCAGATCTAGATGGTGGGGAGGTATTACACACCTGATATCGCGAAATCCAATATTCTTAGTCGATGTCCTTGCTATCCGGATCTATTATCCTCAATCTATAGTCTTGCTCAAAAGCCGAAAAAATTGCGAAAATAGGCCTCTCCTATATTCGGCCATGGTTAGTATTCTATGCGATTTTATATATATAAATAAACAAATCCTCTTACCCTGAAATCCTGAAAAAAGTATGAACAAGAGAAGGCTGATGTGTCTTTAGCTTTTAAAATACTTGAGTGAAGAGTTTTGATTTCTGATAGGAAAAGAGAAGAAGAAAAGAAAACAAGGAAGAGACTTGAAGATTTCGGCTAGGAAGAAAAAGAATGGAAAGAGTTTCGGCTTTTGAATCAAAATGAAGATGAGGGATTAGGCTTAGAGATTTTGGCACTGCAGAGAGAGAATGAAGAAGAAGATGGAACTTTAGGAGTTTTTGGCTTTTACTCGAGAGAAGAAGAGAAAAGAATGAGAGAAAATCCCAAATGCCTAAAATTGAAGAGATATTCCCCTATTTATAGAAATTTGGCACTTACCTAACCTTGCAGATAAATCCTATCTTTTCTCCTTTATCTTAATCTACTAGCTCATCTAAAAGAGACTTAATTATCTCTAACTCCTCCCTCCTTTATCAGCATATTATCCACATATTTTAATCATTAAAATCCCTAAATTTTAGCCTTTATCTGCTTATTATCCACATAAAATAAATTCCTAAATAATAGCCTTGTTGCCATCCACTCCACCTAATCCTAATGCCCAAAATTTAGCTAACTTAAATTAAAAGAATTGGGTTCCATGAAACTTAAATTTGGGCCCCTTACTCCCTTGTGTGGCGTCACCTCCTAAGATTGGGCCACAAGCCCACTTTGGTATTTTAAACATAGATACCACCTTTTAAACCCTATAATGCCCGAACAGATAATTTTAATCAAGGCCTCTACCTAAGCCTGAGCCCAATTTTGACCCCTAACACTTAAATTAACACATTAAACATATCCACCCATTAAACGCACAGGCCTAAAAATTCAGGATGTTACAGTTCTATCCCCTTAAAGAAATTTCGTCCTCGAAATTTCCAACTAACTATTAATCGTACTACGCAACTCTCTCCACTATGTTTTCGCTGCGAACTCTGCTTCCAAAGCCAAACGAAACACTTAGTGTACTATGATAGAGTACGCACCGGTATTCGCATGTAGAGCGTCCTCGTCCCCTTCTACTCATTCTACCGATTCGCGTTTATCTGATTAGGAATTTTATGAATTATTAGTTTTCTTCCACTGTTTTAACCATGGACAGTCTTATGAATAATAGCTTTAAGAGTAGTTCTTTCGAATTCGCATTCACCATTCAGTCTCAAGTTCATATCCTCTAAGAAACACATACATTCAATCATCAACATCCATGAACTCACGTTCATTACAGAAAAGTGTTGTTGTTGTTTTCACTATCCAGGGGTATTTTCGTAATTTTATCCTATAGGGGTATTTTCGTAAATTTTCAAAATAAGGTTCCTTGGTGATTTCATGAAATAAGGGTATTTTGGTAATTTTACAATTTAAGGGTATTTCAGTAATTCTGTAATCCGGGGGTATTTCGATAATTTTGTAATCCAGGGGTATTTCGGTAATTTTACAAATCAAGGGTATTTTGGTCATTTCACAAATCAGGGTAATTTGGTAATTTTACAAATTAGGGATAATTTGGTCATTTTGCAAATCAAGGGTAATTTGGTAATTTTACAAATTAGGGGTATTTTGGTCATTTTACAAGTCAGGGGTATTTTCAAAAATTTTTTACAAAACTAAGGGGATATATATATTTTCTAAAATAAGGGTATCTTGGAGAATTTGATTTCAAAAGAATAATAGTAGTGTTCAGGTGTTTGTAGGTTTTTGGTTGTTGTCGTGTGTTGTATAAAAAAAATTTTGTTGACTTTGTAAATCGGGGTATATTTGCAAATCATGGTATCTTGGTACTTTTTTTTTCAAAATAAGGGTATTTTAGCAATTTTGTAAAAATAATGTGGCTGGTCCCTTTCGGGTTTTAATTATAGATTTTGGCCCGTTAACAAATCCTCGTGGCTAGGGTAAATAGTCACTACGCACCAGGTAGGATTCCAGCGAAGAGGAGGTGAGTCACTAGGACTGCTTAAATACCAGGCTCTTCCGGATCCAATCCTAGACATGCGTATGCCTGTTACCACACCCTAGTCTTGTGGCTCGTTCACGGGTTTGTTTAGTGAAATTAAGTCTTATGAAAATTTAAGAAGTGGTTTAAACTAAGCCTATAGTCCATCAGAGTCTATTTAAACTAGTCTACGTCCCATAAAGCCCATAAAGCCCACATGTATATCACACAATGGTTTAGGGTACTTACCTGTCGGACTTGGTCCGGAGACGCAGGTGCCATGCCGAGCTAATAGACCTGATATCACTTAAAAACATCCATATTTCAAAAGCCAATTTTTAGAAAACATTTTGAACCCAAAACCCCAGAGCCGAGTTTTAAACCGGGTTCTGATACCAATTGGTAACACCCCAAACCCGGCCCAAACACTACAACCGGATCTGGTATGTCACTAAGAAAAATTCTATCAAAACATGTCGTATTTTCAGAAAAGCCCAAATATAATTTATATAAAACATGCCTTTGTAAATAAAACCCAACTTAAATTACATGTCTTTGTTTAAGTAAAATAAATGTTTCCAATAAAAAAAAAATTTAAACCCATGAAAAGGAATAAAACTAGTGGCCCATGGCCTTATTACATCGAAGCTTAAGATCCATCAATCAAAATACAATATAAAGTAATTAGATTGAGTCTTTTTGCCAAATCCACATCTTCTTCTGCATGACCACCTTGCGTTCCTCTCCAGCCCAGTCCGAATCACTAGGTATCACCTGAAATGTTAATTAAAAGAGTGAGTCGCGAGACTCAGTGTGCAACCCTCATGCACCACTAGAGTTTGGGCCTTAAGCCCATTAAACAAATAAACAGTGTAATAATCATAATAAAAATTAATAACAAATAATATGCAAGGCCCAACCCGTTTGCCTAGGTTTCCATCCGCTACGCACCCCCGTAACAACCGTACATACCATTGGGGATTTCTACAATCGACCCACACCGCTACACGCCATGATGGCAGTCATGCTGCTCATCCACATATGATGGCCGAAGCCCTTATAAAATATAATGGTCGAAGCCCATATAACATTTAATGGTCGAAGCCCGTATAACAGTTCACGGCATTAGCCGCTACACATATAACGTATAACTTCCTCCTTTCATCAACCCAACCCATGCAATCACATACAAGCATTTTACTTATAACATTTAAACAGATTATTTACTAACCCGGGGATCCGCTTTTACCCTCATTGGGCTTTCATCAATAAACTGAGATTTCGGCATTTATCAATACATATAAAACATATGAACATACAATAATAGGCAGATCTAGATGGTGGGGAGGTATTACACACCTGATATCGTGAAATCCAATATTCTTAGTCGATGTCCTTGCTATCCGGATCTATTATCCTCAATTTATAGCCTTGCTCAAAAGCTGGAAAAATTGCGAAAATAGGCCTCTCCTATATTCGGCCATGGTTAGTATTCTACGCGATTTTATATATATAAATAAACAAATCCTCTTACCTTGAAATCCTGAAAAAAAGAATGAACAAGAGAAGGCTGATGTGTCTTTAGCTTTTAAAATACTTGAGTAAAAAGTTTCAGTTTCTGACAGGAAAAGAGAAGAAGAAAAGAAAACAAGGAAGAGGCTTGAAGATTTCGGCTAGGAAGAAAAAGAATGGAAAGAGTTTCGGCTTTTGAATCAAAGTGAAGATGAGGGATTAGGCTTAGAGATTTCGACTTTTGCAGAGAATGAAGAAGAAGATGGAACTTTAGGAGTTTTCAGCTTTTACTCAGAGAAGAAGAGAAAAGAATGAGAGAAAAACCCAAATGCCGAAATTGAAGAGATATTCCCCCTATTTATAGAAATTTCGGCACTTACCTAACCTTGCAGATAAATCCTATCTTTTCTCCTTTATCTTAATCTACTAGCTCATCTAAAAGAGATTTAATTATCTCCAACTCCTCCCTCCTTTATCAGCATATTATCCACATATTTTAATCATTAAAATCCCTAAATTTTAGCCTTTATCTGCTTATTATCCACATAAAATAAATTCCTAAATAATAGCCTTGTTGCCATCCACTCCACCTAATCCTAATGCCCAAAATTTAGCTAGCTTAAATTAAAAGAATTGGGCTCCATGAAACTTAAATTTGGGCCCCTTACTCCCTTGTGCGGCATCACCTCCTAAGATTGGGCCACAAGCCCACTTTGGTATTTTAAACATAGATACCACCTTTTAAACCCTATAATGCCCAAACAGATAATTTTAATCAAGGCCTCTACCTAAGCCTGAGCCCAATTTTGACCCCTAACACTTAAATTAACACATTAAACGCATAGGCCCAAAAATTCAGGATGTTACATTACTGTTGTTATATTGTAAAAATCATGAATTGTTATGCATTATGTACATGATTTTGCATGGGATGGGATATTATTGAAGAAAAGTTCTTGTGGCTTTGCCACATATTTTGGTGGCTCTGCCACAAATCTGTATTGTGGCAATGTCACGTAAATTCTGTTATTCTTGTGGCTTGTCCACAATTATATTTGTTATAAATGGCTTAATGCCTGCGATTGGTGTGTTGGCGAGGTGGGTTGACTTGATCTCCACAGGTGTGTTGGTTGGTACGGGTGGTGTGTAGCGGATGGATTTGAAACACCCCATACCCGGCCCACGAGCCTGGACCGGATCTGGTATGTTCCTCGAAGTAAACCGGTTAAAAATTCTTTTATTACTTTGAAAAACTGTGTGTTTCGAAAGAAATATTGTTTTGGGCTGGGCTCGAGTAGAAAACAAAATCGTTTTATAATGAAAACCCTTTTAAATTTTAGGTGATAAAACATATAAAATACATTTAAAGTAAATTACTTAATCTTTAACTTAATAAAAGTTTCGTAACATAATAAATAAAAACAGAAATAAAATAGTGCACTATGGCCTTATGGCCTTATTACATCAAGTAAATCCAAATAATTCGTAGTACTTAAAAACTAATAGTCCATAAAAATTAAAACTTCATGTTGAGCATGGCCACCACAAGTTCTGCCATCCCGGTCTATTACTGTTCATCACCTGAAACATGGTCCCTCAACGGGGTGAGTCAACAGACTCAATGTGTACACAACACTAATCATAATAGAATCAGGCATAACAAATATTACACATTCATATCATAGCATACAAATTATGATGCATTCCCAAACCCAAACCTAAAAAGCCATCCGCTACACTCCCCCGTACCAACCTGTACACCGTGGGGACTACTAAGTCGACCCTCCTTCCGCTACACTCCATATCGCGGTCTTAGGTCACCACATATGTGGTCTTAGGTCACCACATTCAGATATCGCGGTCTTAGGTCACCGCATTCAGATTACTGTGGTCTTAGGTCACCACATTCAGATACCACGGTCTTAGGTCACCGTGTTCGTGCTCTTAGGTCACCACATTCACTTCCCCTTTCAATAACCCATATGCCCCATTTTGTAATATGCATTAATATGCCAAAGTTCACATTCTTATTCTTATGTTACAAATAACATATTTCATATTCCTAGTAGGAAACGTACCTGAGTACTTTGTACCACATTACGGTACCTTAGCCATATTCACATTCTTAATATCACATATATTAATTACACATAGCCATAAAACATATTATGAAATAGTGTGGGGTACACACCTGATTAGCTTAACGAATTCCTTGAAATCCCGAAAAACCGATCTATCGCTTTAGATCTTAAATCCCTATATTTAGCCACATTTAGTATTTTAGGAAAAAGCCTATTCAGCTAATTTAATCAAATCTCGAAGGATTATCGTATCCACTTTCTTACCTTGCTGCCGATTTGATAATTAATCAAATCCCAGAAACTTGTATTCTTCCCCTTTGAAATCGGCTAATCACTAGATCCCTTGAATCGGTTAGTTTTCGGCTTAAAACACATAAAAATATATCTAACTACTAAAATAGGCCTTGGTCGAATATTCATAGTCACTTACCTTAAGGATCTTAAATCTCGAAATTATCCCTTGGTTATAGCTTCTGTCGAAATCCCTAAAACCACATGTTAGGTCAACTTCTAACCTTTAATCACAATCAATGGCCCTTGGCCGAATGTCAGATATGACTTACCTTGATGGTCAAATCCCGAACATCTTTTCCTTTATAGTCGACTATGGCAAAAATCCCGAAAGAATCCTTACAAATTTCGGCAAATAAGAATATTGATGGGATTAGTCCTAGATTTCGACAAATTTAAACGAAAAGAATAGAAATCAAAATTTGTTTCTTGAAGAAATCGACAGCACCTATGCTTGAAGCCCCTCAAAGATTCGGCTTTTGATGGATTGGAAAGAAACGAAATTGGCTAATGGTGATATCTTGAATTTTTGGCTTTGGCTAACAAAAAGAAGAAGAACAAATGCTCTAGGAAATTCGGCAGAGAGAAGGGTTGAGAGAAAGAATGATGAATGGCCCTTTTTTCCTTATATAGCCGAATTTACTAACTTAGAATCCCTTACTTGGCCATCACTCTTCTATTTTGATAGCTTTATCTCTTTAATTATCTCCTAAAATAAAAGATAATTCAGCAACTATCCTTACTTAGCCGAAATTATTAAACTCAAAGTCCCTTACTTGGCCATCACTTCTCCCTTATTTTCCTAATTAAAGAATAATTCCTCATTTATCTCTTGAAAATAATCTAAAATAAATCCATTATTTATCCCTTATTTATCCACTATTTATCTCTTAAAAATAAAAGAATAAAGGCTCCTAAATTATAGCCTTGTGCCGTCCCTTCTTTGCTACTCTCTCTTTGCAAAATAAAACTTTTATTTTGCTTCCCTGTGAGCTCGAACCTTGGCCCAATACCCTAGTATGTGGCGCCATTTCCTGAGGCCCTAAGTGGCATCTCCAGGCCACTTTTCCAAGCCTGTTTGTGTGTCAAATTTCACATACAATTTCTCTTATGGCCACCTTGCCTTAGTTTCCCCTTTTTAAACTTTAAAACTTAACATTTCTATGACATTTCCTTACATTTCCTAGTTTCAAAAATTTTCGTTTCCCTCTTTAAACTTGACATTTCTTACATTTCCAAGTTTCCAAATATGTTCACTTTCCTCTTTTGAATCATTTCTAAATCATTTCCTTACATTTCCAGGTTTCCAAAAATGCTCACTTTCCTCTTTTAAACCTAACATTTCCATACATTTCCAGGTTTCCAAAAATGTTCACTTTCCTAACATTTCCATACATTTCCAGGTTTCCAAAAATGTTCAAAATATATTCATAACACATAAAACACGTCATTTTGTACAATTAAACCGAAAATACATAGGCCATTTTCAGGATGTTACAGTTCTACCCCCTTAAAATAATTTCGTTCTCGAAATTACTTACTAACGAACAATCGTACGGTCTAACTCACCCCACTACGCTATTGCTGCGCACTCTAATCTTAAAGAACTATCTTACCTTCTAGGCACAGTCTCTAAGTTCACATCCAAAGTTTCAAACAGTTCACTTGTAACACAAGAATGAACTATCTCTAAAACAATAAATAGTACTCCAAAAACAAGGAACTTAACCGCTATCATATCCTTGGTTGTCTCACATCTGAACCTTCAAAGACCTCTGCAGGGTGTTCCATGACCATTTCCTCCATGGTTTAAACCACAAACCTTCGTTGCCTGAGGGCAATTCTTAACCAAATGAGCCTTAGACTTACATCTAAAACATTCCCGATCTCGATTCCAACACTCGCCAACATGATACCTTCCACACTGAGCACACGGACGATCCGGATTTTTAGTAGTTGGCTTAAAAACACAAGTAGAATTCTCAACCTTCGGTATTTTCTAAAGACTCTTAGACGATTCTGACGGTCCAAGACTCCTCTTATCCCGTCCACGATGACCACGTCCCCTAGAACTCATTTTCTAACGTCGCGATTTAATTTGATTTAAGAGTTTTATACATTAGTACTTTTGTTTCACTGATTAACCGCAAACAGTTTTATGAAAAGAGATGTTTAAAAGTGGTTCTTTCGATCAAACAAAGTTCTCAGCTCAAGTTCACTATTCAGAAAGTCACGTTCACATTCATCAACTAATTATGAACTTTCGTTCATTCAGAGAAATGTTGTAGTTTTCATTGTTATTGTTTCTCCACTACCCAGGGGTATTTTCGTAATTTTGTCCTACAGGGTATTTTCGTAATTTTTCAAAAGAAAAAGTTCCTTGATGATTCTGTCATAAAGTATTTTGGAATTTTTAAATTCCTGGGGTATTTTGGAAAATTTGAAATCCGAGGGTATTTTAGTAATTTTGAATCTCGGGGGTATTTTGTTAATAAACCAGGGTAAATTTGTAAAATTTAACAAATCAGGGATATTTCAAAAGTTGCAAAACTTTGAGGGTTCTTTTTGAGAATTGTTCTTTCTAAAACGGTGATGTTGCAAAAAAAAATTTTTTGGAAATCAGGGTCATTTTGTTAATTTTTTGTAAGTTAGGGGCAATTTTGTAATTTTCCAAAATCAAGGTATTTTGATATTTTGCAAATTAGGGTTTTTGAACTTGTCATAAAGTAAGGAAATTTTGAATAAGAACTGTGGTTATTTTGGGAATTTCATAAACCAAGGGCATTTTTGTAATTTTACCACTAGGGGTATTTTCGTAATTTCATAAATCAGAAATTTTTCGGAAAATTTTGTAAAGATGGTTTTCACAAAATTAAAAGAAAGTTTTAAGAGCTTTTTTTTTAAAACTAGGGTTTTGTTGTTTTTATAAAAACACGGCTAGTTCCCTTTCGGGTTTTAGTTATTGTGTTTAGCCTGTGACTGAGTCCTCTTGGTTAGGGTGAACCGAAGCTACGCACCAGGTAGGATTCCTGCAAAGAGGAGGTGAGTCACTAGGACTGCTTAAGTCACGAGGCTCTTGGGATCCAATCCTAGACATGCATGTGGGGGTTGCCACACCCTAACTCTGGCGACTTTAGCCGTAGGTTTGTTTAATTAGGCATTAAGTCTTATGTAATAGTTGGGGTAAACTAATCCTAGGGTTCAAGTACTTATCATGCTAATCTACGTTCCATTCCATTTCTACCCTTCTACACATCATACTATAAATCACACAAATGGATAGAAGTACTTACCTGGTGGACTGCGGGTCGGAGACTTGGGTGCCATGCCAAAAACCTGCTTATTTCAAAAAAATGTTTTCATAAAACTTATTTGGGCTCGCTTTTGAAAACATTTTGGGCCTTAAACCTCGTGCCGAGAGTTTAAAATGGGCTCGATACTAAATCGAAACACCCATACCCGCCCACGAGCACAGTCCGGACTCGTATGTTCCTCAAGTAAATGCCTGGTTAAAAATTCTTTTATTACTTTGAAAAACTGTGTGTTTTGAAAGAAATATTATTTTGGGTTAGGCTCGAGTAGAAAACAAAATCGTTTTATAATGAAAACCCTTTTAAATTTTAGGTGATAAAACATATAGAATACATTTAAAGTAAATTACTTAATCTTTAACTTAATAAAAGTTTCGTAACATAATAAATAAAAACAGAAATAAAATAGTGTACTATGGCCTTATGGCCTTATTACATCAAGTAAATCCAAATAATTCGGAGTACTTAAAAATTAATAGTCCATAAAAATAAAAACTTCATGTTGAGCATGGCCACCATAAGTTCTGCCATCCCGGTCCACTACTGTTCATCACCTGAAACATGGTCCCTCAACGGGGTGAGTCAAAAGACTTAATGTGTACACAACACTAATCATAATAGAATCAGGCATAACAAATATTACACATTCATATCATAGCATACAAATTATGATGCATTCCCAAACCCAAACCTAACAAGCCATCTGCTACACTCCCTCGTACCAACCTGTACACCGTGGGGACTACTAAGTTGACCCTCCTTCCGCTACACTCCATATCGCGGTCTTAGGTCACCGTATTTGTGGTCTTAGGTCACCACATTCAGATATCGCGGTCTTAGGTCACCGCATTCGGGACATCGTGGTCTTAGGTCACCACATTCAGATACCACGGTCTTAGGTCACCGTGTTCGTGGTCTTAGGTCACCACATTCACTTCCCCTTTCAATAACCCATATGCCCCATTTTGTAATATGCATTAATATGCCAAAGTTCACATTCTTATTCTCATGTTACAAATAACATATTTCATATTCCTAGGAGTAGGAAACGTACCTGAGTACTTTGTACCACATCATGGTACCTTAGCCATATTCACATTCTTAATATCACATATATTAATTACACATAGCCATAAAACATATTATGAAATAGTGTGGGGTACACACCTGATTAGCTTAACGAATTCCTTGAAATCCCGAAAAACCGATCTATCGCTTTAGATCTTAAATCCCTACATTTGGCCACATTTAGGAAAAAGCCTATTCGGCTAATTTAATCAAATCTCGAAGGATTATCATATCCACTTTCTTACCTTGTTGCCGATTTGATAATTAATCAAATCCCAGAAACTTGTATTCTTCCCCTTTGAAATCGGCTAATCACTAGATCCCTTGAATCGGTTAGTTTTCGGCTTAAAATACATAAAAATATATCTAACTACTAAAATAGGCCTTGGCCGAATATTCATAGTCACTTACCTTAAGGATCTTAAATCTCGAAATTATCCCTTGGTTATAGCTTCTTTCAAAATCCCTAAAACCACATGTTAGGTCAACTTCTAACCTTTAATCACAATCAATGGCCCTTGGCCGAATGTCAGATATGACTTACCTTGATGGTCAAATCCCGAAGATCTTTTCCTTTATAGTCGACTATGGAAAAAATCCCGAAAGAATCCTTCCAAATTTCGGCAAATAAGAATATTGATGGGATTAGTCCTAGATTTCGACAAATCTAAAAGAAAAGAATAGAAATCAAAACTTGTTTCTTGAAGAAATCGACAGCGCCTATGCTTGAAGCCCCTCAAAGATTCAGCTTTTGATGGATTGGAAAGAAAAGAAATTGGCTAATGGTGATATCTTGAATTTTCGGCTTTGGCTAACAAAAAGAAAAAGAACAAATGCTCTAGGAAATTCGGCAGAGAGAAGGGTTGAGAGAAAGAATGATGAATGGCCCTCTTTTCCTTATATAGCCGAATTTACTAACTTAGAATCCCTTACTTGGCCATCACTCTTCTATTTTGATAGCTATATCTCTTTAATTATCTCCTAAAATAAAAGATAATTCAGCAACTATCCTTACTTAGCCGAAATTATTAAACTCAAAGTCCCTTACTTGGCCATCACTTCTCCCTTATTTTCCTAATTAAAGAATAATTCCTCATTTATCTCTTGAAAATAATCTAAAATAAATCCATTATTTATCCCTTATTTATCCACTATTTATCTCTTAAAAATAAAAGAATAAAGGCTCCTAAATTATAGCCTTGTGCCCCCCTTGTCTACTCTCTGCTGCAAAATAAAACTTTTTATTTTGCTTCCCCTGCAGCTCGAACCTTGGCCCAATACCCTAGTATGTGGCACCATTTCTTGAGGCCCTAAGTGGCATCTCCAGGCCACTTTTCTCAGCCTGTTTGTGTGTCAAATTTCACATACAATTTCTCTTAAGGCCACCTTGCCTTAGTTTCCCCTTTTTAAACTTTAAAACTTAACATTTCTATGACATTTCCTTACATTTCCTAGTTTCCAAAAATTTTCGTTTCCCTCTTTAAACTTGACATTTCCTTACATTTCCAAGTTTCCAAATATGTTCACTTTCCTCTTTTGAATCATTTCTAAATCATTTCCTTACATTTCTAGGTTTCCAAAAATGCTCACTTTCCTCTTTTAAACCTAACATTTCCATACATTTCCAGGTTTCCAAAAATGTTCACTTTCCTAACATTTCCATACATTTCCAGGTTTCCAAAAATGTTCAAAATATATTCATAACACATAAAACACGTCATTTCGTACAATTAAACTGAAAATGCATAGGCCCTTTTCAGGATGTTACAGGATTACTAGGTTTGGTTTGGGAATTGCATTTCATACACATGATATAATTGATACATTATTATTATTATAAATGGGCTTAGGCCCAAATTATTGCTTAATGGGACTTAGGCCCGGTGGACAACGGTAAGGGGGTTATACACTGAGTTCTAGTAACTCACCCTGTTTTTCCTTGCCCCTTTTAGGTAATGATCAGTGATGGAGACTTGGGCCATGGCTGACTCGGTGGAGGCCATACTACAAAAATGGTTTAATTTGGAAATTGGATTTCTTTCTAGTACATTTAATTACTTTACTATTTTGAGTTAAGATTGTAATAAGGCCTCTGGATTAATTTTTGTTTTGTTTATTGTTTGACGAATTTATAATTTGCTCTAAGTACTTCAAATTGAGATTTTTCTAAAAACTAAAATAAACGTTTTTTCTAATATGGATATACAAAAAGGGTTTCATAATAAACTTTCATAAATATATTTTTAACTCGGAAATTTTCTCTTCAAATTTTCATCAACACTTTTCGAAAAATATTTTTAAATTCTTTTAAATCTTCTCGAACTATTAACGATATTTTCAAAGTTACGGTTTATAAGATCTTACATCTCAAATTTATCAATTTATCAATCAATCTTTTATTCAATAATACTTCGTTAAGATTTTAGAATCTGTTTTACTTAAATGTAAAAAAAAAAAAAAGGCTTAAAGTATTTTTATTTCAGTGACATGGCTAATCTGGCCTTAACGCATATGCCGGGTTTGGGGTGTTACAATACTAATTGAAAGGGACTTTCCCCAAAAGACTAACGGCACCCTTACCTTCGAGCAAAACATGATTCTGCAATATAAGAACACCGATTGGCTGCCCTCAGACCCTTAGACTTCACCTAAGACAGAAATGATCCCCCATTAATCGAATAATCACTAACGCAACAGAATCAAATGATTGCAAACTTACCAACCACGTACGCAAGTTGTAGAGACGATGAGATTAAGGCTTGGTTAAAAAGAAGGCAAGAAAAGGGGGAGAAAACGAGGAGGGGAAGATAGCAGTAATATGGCAGAGGAGGGAAAAAGATGAACGCCAGACTTCTTTGTAAGGAGAGAGAAAATCAAAAATTTTCAAAAGGAAAAGAAAATAAAAGCCGATTTGGATATTACCCCCACATCACCCCTTAAACTGCTCCTAAAATCTCTCCACAATCGAATTTGAAATTCACTCAACCACTTTAGTGTTTTGGCTGAACCAAAACACCTCCATGACATAAACAACAAAATAAGTCTTACGTTTGCACAGAGACTCGAACTCCAAACCTCCTGCACATAAGCTCTCCACTTAAGCACCAGACCAACAAGCCCATTCTGTCATACTTTACCAACATTTAATTAAAAGCCTACTGTCTAAAGATAGGGGTTTATTTAGAGAAACATAAAAATTTTGCCCAAGCCAAGGCTTGAACCCAAGACTCCTCAGACACTCCCAGAACACATAACCACTAAGGTAGACATACAATTGTGTCACAAACCCATGAGAATAAATATTAAAGATTTTTGGGGCGTTACAATATCATTCAGCAACTAGACATGTAAGAGTACACACTCATAATATTATTCATACACCAATTACTCATTTTTCATAACTATAAACAACCGTGGTTCTAGTCATGACTCAAAACAGACGTGAATATGGTTTAGGCATACAACATAACATCATCAATTACTAAAATGTGGAGTACAAAAACTCACCTTAAACCCTTTCTCCTTGTCAACTTAGCTTGTCCCTACGCTGGAGCCTCCTTCATCTTGGCAGCTAAGCATGACAACCGCATAAATCGGTTAAATTGATGTCACACAAACCTTAATCTAGAATTTACTTATAAGAAACTTATTAAGAGCCTGTGCTTTCCTTCTTTCTTAAATTCTCGAGCACAGAGTGTTAGGAAGCTTACCAGTTTCAAAATCTCTCTACTTTTAGATTCCAATTCTCAACATTTCTACTCCATACAGAATTCTCCTAAGTTCCCTTCCTCTCCGGAGCAACCGAAGAAGACAAAGCAAGTAAAAAGAATCTTATTGACTAAATTAATGAAAATTTTTATTCTTCTCCGAAATGTCCACTTTCACCTATATATATTCTCCTATACATGGTCTCCCAAACCCTCTTAGCCAATCATTGGAAAACAATATGTCCACCACAATGAAACCAGCTGGTTCCATCCTAACCAAACTAGAATTGGAACTAAAATATTTACCCAACGACCACAAACTTTCCCAAAATTCTTGGTAGAGTCAGCCAACTTACCATGTGTTCAATTAGGTCCTAAAATGCCCTCAAATTTGAGTCCTTAAATATATCCAGGTGTGACACTATGTATTGATGACACTCTATGAAGTCTAAGGCTTTAAGTCTCATATGTGTAAGCAAGTCCATGGCCATGGCATATCAAAGTTATGAAAGTTTGTCATGTTGGATATGGTGCACTAAGTGTAGTATTTTTGTCAATGTACACTTGTAATTTTTTTTAACAATTTGATTAATAAGATTATTCATTAATTACATTAATACTTTGTATAATGTCCTCATGTAGTTTTTGCACGCAAAGAAAAATGGAAGCAAATGTTGCTCATTGGTTGTCTAATGTTTAACTAATACTAAGCGATATTACGTGGTCAAATTGTAATACAGAAAGAAAACTTTTTCGATTTGGTGCCTTAAGTGTAGTATATTCGTTTGTAAACTTGTAATTTTTTTGAACAGATTGATTAATAAAAATTCATTAATTACAATTAATGTACTTTGTATTAATTTTCTCAAATGGTTTTTGCACGCAAAGCAAAATGGAAGCAAATGTTGCTCATTTATTTGTCTAATGTTTAACTAATACTAAGCGGTATTACGTGATCGAATTGTAATATAAAAAGATAACTTTTATTAGGAGACAAAGCTAAACATGTTCTTAGCCTAATAAAAAATGAGAAAACCAATTTTAAGACTAATATGTCGTCTATCAAGTCCAATAGGGGAGATGCCTTATCTTGGGCATCGGAGCAGATGACTACCAGAAGATAGAGACATAGATGTGACAGACTGGACTGGAAATACATCAGACTTGACCTAAGTAGAATAGATCCTGAATCTATTTATGGATTTATTCACTTGTGACGTTCATAGTGTGGCATACCTAAATCCTGAATGGATTGCGGACTATGTATGTGCGACTTGTACTCTTTATTGTAAGAAAAAGCCTGAATTCAAATGGATAAGGAACTGAAAGCTGATGCGTTAGGTGTACGAATTCTACAGTATGTAACGTCATTCACAATAGTAAATTCATGGCCTAAGTCATGGGTAAATGATATCCTCTCATTGGCATTATATAATTGATGAACAGTAAATATGGCCATGAGTCTTTTGTCTTTGTAATGAATGACTTAATTACTATTCAATAATAATTGAATTTTCATTAAGAAAGATGTAATGGTTACTATGAGATAAAATAGGATCATATTAGGAGAACGTATATTATCCCAAAGAGATCAATGATATCCTATGAGAGTGACACACTTGTGAAAATGTCATTAGACGAGCACTTAATAGTTGTTTTTTAATGGTATGTAGTTAGAGAGAGCTCAGTCATGATACTATAGTGGAATGACTTTATGACTAAATGAGTTTATAAATAATAGGCGAAAAGCTGGAACTTAATTATAAATCATTTGACCCCTAATTACATGAAACACCCCAAACCCGGCCCACGAGCCTTGGCCAGATTTGGCATGTTCCTCAAGAAAAGCGGTTCAAATTCTTTTGCACTTTGAAAATCTTCAAATGATTTTTGGGAGAGAGTTCGAGTTGGGTTGGGCTTAAGTTGAAAACAAGTTTAATTTATTATTTAAAATCCTTTACTTTAGGTGACAAAACGTTTAGGCCTTGTTTTAAATTAAATTGACTTAATCCTTGATAAATAAAAATTCGAAAAACAATAAATAAAACCGAAACAAAATAGTTCACTATGGCCTTATTACATCAAATATAACTCAAATTTAGAAGAAATATACTTAAAATAACAAGAGTCCAAAATAAAGAAAATCAACTTCGCATGGCCACCACTAAGCTCCCGTAGGCCTTGGTCCATTATCGTTGTCACACGAAACATGTTCCCACAACGGGGTGAGTCAACAGACTCAATGTGTACACAACACTAAGTCCAAATAGATTTAGGCATCCCATACATAACATATTCACATAATAATTCAAGATAATGATGCAATCCCGAACCCAAACCTAGTTAGCCATCCGCTACACTTCCCCGTAACAACCTGCACACAGTGGGGACTACTAAGTCAACCCTCCATCCGCTACACACCATCGAGTTGACGTGCTCATCGCCCTTATGAGTATTCGTGGTCTTAGGTCACCACACTCAGATATCGTGGTCTTAGGTCACCACATTCAGATATCGTGGTCTTAGGTCAACACATTCAGATCTCGTGGTCTTAGGTCACTACATTCACTTCCCCTTTTCAATAACCCGTATGCCCCATATCATATTATGCATTAATATGCCAAATTTCCCATTCTTATCGTTATTCACATGTTACAAATAACATCTTTCATATTCCTAGTAGAAGTAGGAAACGTACCTGAGTACTTTGTACCATAACATGGTACCTTAGCCACATTCTTACACTTTCGTATTCTTAATATCACATACATATATTTATTAAACATGCCATAAAACTTATTGAGAAATAGTGTGGAGTACACACCTGATTAGCTTAACGTATTCCTTGAAATCCCGGAAAAAACGGATCTACTGCCTTAGATCTCAAGTTCCTACATTTGATTAATCACTTACTATTTAGTAAAAGTCTATTTGGCCATAAGACTAAATCCCGAAGGATTATTGCAACCAAAACTTACCTTGTTGCCGATTGGATTAGAAATCAAATCCCAAAACCTTGCTGAGTTCCTTCATGTATTCGGCCAAACACTAGATCTCTTCATAGGTTAGTTTTCCAGCTTGTGAATAAATAAGAAACAGTTTTGAATACCAAAAATAGGCCTTGGCCGAATACCTTATATGCTTACCTTGTGGATTCTTAAATCCCGAAAAGATTCACTTGCTTAGGAAGTTGTCGAAATACCTATAGACTCATGTTAGATCTAATTTCATCCTTAAACATAATAAATGGCCTTTGGCCGAATATTCACATGTCTTACCTTGAAGCTTTAAATCCCGAAAAATCCTCCTTTTAGTCGCCTACTCTAATAATCCCGAAAGATCCTTCCATATTTCGGCCAAAATCAATAATAGGGATTAGTCCCTAAATTTCGATAAGTCTAAAATATAAAAGAATGGAAACCAAACTTGGATCTTACCCTTATTTGAAGAAATCGATTTCACCTTCACTTCAACCTTCAGAGATTCGGCTATGGCTAGGAGATAATCTCACAACTTTCGGCTTTTGGAAGGTTGAGAGAAAAGGAAAAGGAAGAGAAGAAAGGTGAAGAAATCGGCTTGCTTTGCTAGAGATTTCAGTTTTGACAAAATAGCAGAGAAGAGAGGATTTTGCTAGGAAAATTTGGCAGAGAGAAAGAGAATGAATGAATGGCCTTAGTTCTCCTCCTTGTGCCGAAATTACTAGGCCAAGACTCCCTTACTTGGCCACCACTCTTCTATTTTGATAGCTTTATCCCCTTAATTATCACTTTATTAAAAGAATTTAATCCCACAATTATCTCTTGAAAATAATGATAAATAAATCCCTTATTTATCTACTAACTGTAAAAGAATAAAAGCTCCTAATTTATAGCCTTGTGCCGTCCCTTGCTACTAATCCCTGCTGCAAAATAAAACTTTTATTTTGCTTCCCCTGCAGCTTGAACCTTGGCCCAATACTCCTGTATGTGGCGCCACTTCCAGGGGCCCTAAGTGGCATCCCCAGGCCACTTTTCCAAGCCAGTTTATGTGTCATATTTCACATACATTTTCTCTTAAGGCCACCTTGCCTTAGTTTCCTCTTTTAGACTTTAAAACTCAACATTTCTAAGTCATTTCCCTACATTTCCAAGTTTCCAAAAATTTTTGTTTCCCTCTTTAAACTTGACATTTCCTTACATTTCCAAGTTTCCAAAAATGTTCGCTTTCCTCTTTTGAATCATTTATAAATCATTTCCTTACATTTCCTAGTTTCCAAAATGTTCACTTTCCTCTTTTAAACCTAACATTTCCATACATTTTCTAGTTTCCAGAAATGCTCACTTTCCTCTTTTAAACTTAACATTTCTATTCATTTCCAGGTTTCTAAAAATGTTCAAAATACATTCATAACACATAAGACATGTCATTTCGTACAATTAAACCGAAAATGCATAGGCCCTTTTCAGGATGTTACAGTTCTACCCCCTTAAAATAATTTCGTCCTCGAAATTTTCCTAGCTAAAATAATTGAGGGTATTGCTGTTGAATTACCTCTTCTGGCTCCCACGAAGCTTCTCCCGATCCATGATTGTGCCATAACACTTTGACTAGAGGAACTGACTTCCTCCGTAGCACTTTCACATCACGTTACAATATCTAAATCGGCTCTTCCTCGTAGGATAAGTCTGGCCTTAGCTCCGCTTCTTCAACTGATACTACATGAGATGGATCTGATCCGTAACGACGTAGCATGGATACATGGAATACGTCGTGAATCTGCTGCAACTCTAGTGGCAACTCTAACTGGTATGCCACTGGTCCAATTCGCTTCAACACTCGATAGGGCCCTATAAACCTTGGGCTTAACTTCCCTTTGCGACCAAACCTCATCACCTTCTTCCAAGGCGAGACTTTCAGAAACACTTGATCTCCCACTTTAAACTCTATTTCCTTCCGTTTAAGGTCTGCGTACGACTTCTGCCTATCAGAGGCTTCCTTTAATCGTGCCCTGATTATCTCAACCTTCTCTTCAGATTCTGCCACTAACTCTGGACCCAAAACTCGACGTTCTCCTAACTCAGTCCAACAAGTAGGAGTTCAACACTTCCGACCATACAATGCTTCATATGGTGCCATCCAGATGCTAGCCTGATAGCTGTTGTTGTAGGCGAACTCCGCTAAAGGCAAATAGTCTTCCCAACTTCCTCGGAAATCCATCACACAGCCTCTCAACATATCCTCCAACACTTGTATAACCCGTTCAGACTGCCCGTCTGATTGTGGATGAAAAGCCGTAGTGAAGTCTAACTTAGTGAAGCCTAAACCTTGGGTCTCTATCGGAGATGATCGATACCGGTACTCCATGTAACCTCACAATTTCCACCACATATAACTTGGCCAGCTTCTGAAGAGAATAATCAACTTTTACCGGGATGAAGTGCGCGGACTTGGTCAAACGGTCTACTATTACCTATACCGAGTCCTTCTTAGTAGGCGTAAGGGAAGCCCACTAACGAAGTCCATGGTAATTTCTCTCACTTCCATCTGCGAAATCTCGACATAAAGCAGCCCGTCCGATGGAACTCGGTGTTCAGCCTTAACTGGCGACACGCCGGACATTTTCCCACGAATTCGATAACTTCCGTTTAAGATCGGGCCACCAAAATTGTTCCCTTAGATCTCATGAGACTTAATGCCTCCGGGATGCATAAGCGTAAGGGCTACTATGCGCTTCCCAAGAAGAATTCTGTCTTAACTCCTCATCCCTCGGCATACAAACCTTTCCTTTGTAGCACAATACTCCTTCATCATTAACGCCATAATCCTCTAACTCTCCGTTCGTATTTGTCGTAACTTAGCACTTAGGTCCTTGTCACCAACAATCGTCCCCTTTTACTTCATTCACCATGTGGGCTTGACTTGCAACTCGCCAACAAGCTTCCATCATCATATAAACTCAAGTGTGCGAACATAGCCCTTAGGTCCGCCACACCTTTCCGACTTAGGGCATCGGCTACCACATTCGCCTTTGCGGGTGGTACTCTATCGAGCAATCATAATCCTTCAATAATTCCACCCACCTTCACGCGCCTCAAGTTTAATTCCTTCTGAGTCAACAGATACTTAAGGCTCTTATGGTCTGTGTAGATCATTGACCTTTCTCCATAGAGATAGTGCCTCCACACCTTAAGGGCGAAAACCACTGCTGCGGCCCAAGTCATGTGTTGGGTAGTTAACCTCATGAGGCCTTATTGTCGCTGACGCATACGCGACTACCTTTCCATCTTGCATTAGGACACATCCTAATCCCGTATGCTGAAGCGTCACAAGATACCACAAAATCCTTCCCGCCTCCATTGAATTAACATCTGGGCTTCACAACACCTTCTAAAGCTCTCCAGTTGCTTATCAGTCCATTAAAAGGGTACTTCCTTCCTTAGTAACCTTGTCAAAGGCGCGGCTATTGACGAGAACTCTTCCACGAACCTTCTATAATAGCCTGCCAAACCTAAGAAACTTCGGATCTCAGCCACGGACCTAGGTGGTTTCCAATCCAACACTGCTTCAATCTTCCTAGGATCCACCCTTATTCCCTCGGCGGATACCACATGTCCTAAGAATGCCACCTCCTTAAGCCAAAATTCACACTTGCTGAATTTTGCATAGAGCTTCTTCTCCCTTAATACTTGTAACACCATCCGTAGGTGCTCATCATGCTCCTCTTCCGACTTCGAATACACAAGAATGTCATCGATAAACACGACGACAAACCCATCCAAGTAGGGTTGGAAAACCCGGTTCATCATATCCATGAATGCGGCTGGTGCGTTCGTCAACCCAAACGGCATTACCACAAACTCATAATAGTCGTATCTTGTCCTAAAGGTGGTCTTATGGATATCTGCCTCCTTTACCTTCAATTGATGATAACCTGACCGTAGATCTATCTTCGAAAACATAGCTGCCCCCTTTAGCTGATCGAACAGGTCGTCTATCCTTGGCAAAGGATACTTGTTCTTGATGGTCAGTTTATTCAACTAACGATAGTCTATGCACATTCGCATAGTTCCATCCTTCTTCTTCACAAACAGGACCGGTGCTCCCCATGGAGACACACTGGGTCGAATGAACCTACGATCCAGCAATTCTTGGATTTGAGCCTTGAGCTCAACCAACTCCTTTGGCGCCATTCGGTATGGAGCGATTGACACAGGAGCTGTTCCTGGTAACAAGTCTATTCCAAATTCTACCTCTCTATCTGGGGGTATTCCTGGTAATTCCTCTGGGAACACATCCATGAAGTCCCTTACCGTTCTAACTCCACTGACACCTTCTTCCTTTCTACCCAACATACTTACGAAGGCTAAGAACGCCTTGCACCCTTTCCTAACCATTTTCTCAGCCTTTAACGCCGAAACTACGTTAGACAGGTAGTTTCTTCTTTCTCCTATCATGATAACCACCTTACCCTTCGGGGTCCTTAGTTCCATACGTTTAGCCGCACAATCTAACACGGCCCGATGCTCTACTAACCAATCCATACTTGAGGTCAAATTCTCCGAAAGGTAACTCCATTAAGTCAGCCCGAAAGTTCACTCCCTGAATCTCTAAGGGTACACTCCGAAAGATCTTATCCACAACTACAGTTTGGCCTAATGGGCTCACTACAGTCATCTCCCTATCAGAAAGTTCAGAGTCTAAGCCTAGTGTTTCCACTACACTACATGCAATATATGAATGGGTCGAGCCCACATCAATAAGAGCAAAATAGGGCTTGCCATGAATAAGGAACGTACTGGTTATGACGTCCGGTGCGTCTCCATCCTCCCTCCGGCGAACCGCATAAACCAAACCTAGTTGCCTTGCCTCAGCATTGGCAGCACCTCTGCCCTGAGTTCCACGTCCTCTACCAGCACCATTACCTCTGTTATTCAAACCACGCCTCGCAATGCGCTGTCGCGCCTACCACCGGCGACTAACATTACGAAAGCATCGGTCGATTCCGTGCAGTTGCGTAGGACAATCCTTGATCATATGGTCCTTGGACCCACACCTAAAACATCCTCCCCGTGTTCTTCCAAAGACTCTCCTAAGTGCTTCTTTTCCACACAGTCACAAGGACGACATCGCCTCCTGTACCAACTTTGCGACCTCGCGGCCCATCAACTCTAGGCCTCTTTTAAACCTTCCCAGACGATCCAAAACCTCTCTTTGACCTATTTCGATCCATAGTCTGCTTTGTAGAATCCTTAATTCCCTCGGCTACCTTGGCCTTTTCTACTAAAGCAGAAAACTCCCGCTCCTGATGCGGTGCTATCAACAATCTCAGATCATCCCTTAGTCCGTCCTCAAAACAGACACAGCACTCATGCTCAGTTGCCACTACTCCTCGAGCATACCGGCTCAACCTCAGAAATTCAGCTTCATATTTCACAACGGACTTGTTCCCTTGAACCAGCCCCAGAAATGCTTTCCTTTGCTCATCAGTATACCTGGTTCCCACATATTTCTTCTGATACGCTTCCTTAACATACTCCCAGGTCAGATCCTCAGCTGTGGCACCATCCCGAACAGTTAACCACCACTGGTACGCTTCATCGCGTAACAGTGCCACCATTCCTTTCAACTTCTCCTCAGGGGTCAGATCAAGCTCATCCATAATGCGCTCGGTTGCTTCCAACCAAGATTCACCAGATGGGTGCCACCGAGATACTCCACTTAAACACTTCGGCTCCATTAGCTCGGAGCCGCTCAGCACGTGCACTTCCGAAGTTTTCGAATTTCCTCCTGCACTAGCCACCAACTCCAGAACTTATAGCACAGCCTGCGATACGGCATCATCCCCCGCCTGATCTTGCCGTTCAGCACGAACAGCTGGTGGTGGTGGTGGCGGCGGTATCTCATTGTCAGACCCTTGACCCGATCTAACGGGTTCTGACACGGTCATCCTTCCTCTACCTCGTCCACGACGACCACGTCCTCTAGAGCTCATTTCTAACGTTGTGATTTGATTAAGAAGTTTTATGAATTAGTCCTTGTTTCACTTGATTACCCGCGAAGAAGTTTTATGAAAAGAATTTTAGGAGTGGTTCTTTCGTATTTATACATGCACACAGTCTTTCCATTCATACATCCATCAATCAATTATGAACTTTCGTTCATTCAGAGAAATGTTGTAGTTTTCATTGTTGTTGCTTTTCCACTACCCATGGGTATTTTCGTAATTTGTCCTACAGGGGTATTTCCGTAATTTTTTCAAAGAAAAGTTCCTTGGTGATTTTGTTAAAAAGTATTTTGGTAAATTTTAATTCCCGGGGGTATTTTGGAAAATTTTGAAATCCAGGGGTTTTTCGAAAATTTTGAATCTCAGGGTATTTTGGTAATAAGCCAGGGTAAATTTGTAAAGTTTAATAATTCAGGGGTATTTCAAAATTTGCAAACCTGTGAGGGTTCTTTTTGTGAATTTGCTTTCTATTTTGGTGATATTGCAAAAAATTTGGAAGTTAGGGTCATTTTGGTAATTTTGTAAGTTAGGGGCAATTTCGTAATTTTTCCAAAATCAATGTATTTTTGATAATTTGCAAATTAGGGTTTTTGGACTTGTTATGAAGTAAGGAAATTTTGATAAGAACTGTGGGTATTTTGGGAATTTCATAAACCAAGGGCATTTTTGTAATTTTACCACTAGAGGTATTTTGTAATTTTATAAATCGAAAATTTTTCGAAAAATTTTGTGAAAATAGTTCTCACAAATTAAAAGAGTAACTTTAAGAGTTTTAAAACTGGGGTTTTTATAAAAACACGGCTAGTTCCCTTTCAGGTTTTAGTTATTGTGTTTAGCCTATGACCGAGCCTTCTTGGTCAGGGTGAACCAAGGCTACGCACCAGGTAGGATTCGAATGGAGAGGAGGTGAGTCACGCAGACTGCTTAAGTACCAAGCTTCCACCAAAACCATTCCTAGACATGCGCATGACAGATTGCCACACCCATCGAGTCCTCTTGGTTAGGGTGAACCAGAAGCTACGCACTGGTAGTAGGATTCCAACAAGAGGAGGTGAGTCACTAGGATCGCTTAAATACCGTGCTCTTAGGATCCAATCCTAGACATGCGCACAGGGGTTACCACACCCTAACTCGGCGACTAAGTCATAGGTTTGTTTAATGGTCCTTAAGCCTTATGTAATAGTTGGGGTAGACTAGTCCTAGGGTTCACATACTTAATGTTCTAATCTACGTTCCATTTCTATCCTTCTACAATTCATACTATAATTCACACAATAGATAGGGTTACTTACCTGGTGGACTGCGGGTCGGAGACTTGGGTGCTATGCCAAAAAAACCTGCTTATTTTCAAAATACTTCCTTAAAACTTATTTGGGCTCGATTTGAAAACATTTTGGGCCTTACACCTCAGGCTGAGAGTTTGAAACGGGCTCTGATACCAAACTGAAACACCCCAAACCCGGCCCACAAGCCTTGGCCAGATTTGGTATGTTCCTCAAGAAAACCGATTCAAAATCTTTTGCACTTTGAAAATCTTCAAATGATTTTTGGGAGAGAGTTTGAGTTAGGTTGGGCTTGAGTTGAAAACAAGTTTAATTTATTATTTAAAATCCTTTACTTTAGGTGACAAAACGTTTAGGCCTTGTTTTAAATTAAATTGACTTAATCCTTGATAAATAAAAATTCGAAATACAATAAATAAAACCGAAACAAAATAGTTCACTATGGCCTTATTACATCAAATATAACTCAAATTTAGAAGAAATATACTTAAAATAACAAGGGTTCAAAATAAAGAAAATCTGAACTTCGCATGGCCACCACTAAGCTCCCGCTGCCCTGGTCCATTCTTGTCACACTGAAACATGTTCCCACAACGGGTAAGACAACAGACTCAATGTGTTCACAACACTAAGTCCAAATAGATTTAGGCATCCCATACATAACATATTCACATAATAATTCAAGATAATGATGCAATCCCAAACCCAAACCTAGTTAGCCATCCGCTACACACTTCCCGCACTCAACTTTGTACACCGTGGGGACTACTAAGTCAACCCTCCATCCGCTACACACCATCGAGTCGACGTGCTCATCGCCCTTATGAGTATTCGTGGTCTTAGGTCACCACACTCAGATATCATGGTCTTAGGTCACCACATTCGAATATCGTGGTCTTAGGTCACCACATTCAGATCTCGTGGTCTTAGGTCGCCACATTCACTTCCCCTTTTCAATAACCCGTATGCCCCATATCATATTATGCATTAATATGCCAAATTTCCCATTCTTATCGTTATTCACATGTTAGAAATAACATATTTCATATTCCTAGTAGAAGTAGGAAACGTACCTGAGTACTTTGTACCATAACATGGTACCTTAGCCACATTCTTACACTTTCGTATTCTTAATATCACATACATATATTTATTAAACATGCCATAAAACTTATTGAGAAATAGTGTGGAGTACACACCTGATTAGCTTAACGTATTCCTTGAAATCCCGGAAAAAAACCGATCTACTACCTTAGATCTCAAGTTCTTACATTTGATTAATCACTTACTATTTAGTAAAAGCCTATTTGGCCATAAGACTAAATCCCGAAGGATTATTGCAACCAAAACTTACCTTATTGCCGATTGGATTAGAAATCAAATCCCAAAACCTTGTTGAGTTCCTTCTTGTATTCGGCCAAACACTAGATCTCTTCATAGGTTAGTTTTCCAGCTTGTGAATAAATAAGAAACAGTTTTGAATACCAAAAATAGGCCTTAGCCGAATACCTTATATGCTTACCTTGTGGATTCTAAAATCTCGAAAAGATTCACTTGCTTAGGAAGTTGTCGAAATACCTATAGACTCATGTTAGATCCGATTTCATCCTTAAACATAATAAATGGCCTTTGGCCGAATATTCACATGTCATACCTTGAAGCTTTAAATCTCGAAAAATCCTCCTTTTAGTCGCCTACTCTGATAATCCCGAAAGATCCTTCCATATTTCTGCCAAAATCAATAATAGGGATTAGTCCCTAAATTTCGATAAGTCTAAAATATAAAAGAATGGAAACCAAACTTGGATCTTACCCTTATTTGAAGAAATCGATTGCACCTTCACTTCAACCTTCAGAGATTCGGCTATGCTAGGTGATAATCTCACAACTTTCGGCTTTTGGAAGGTTGAGAGAAAAGGAAAAGGAAGAGAAGAAAGGTGAAGAAATTAGCTTGCTTTGCTAGAGATTTCGGTTTTGACAAAATAGCAGAGAAGAGAGGATTTTGCTAGGAAAATTCGGCAGAGAGAAAGAGAATGAATGAATGGCCTTAGTTCTCCTCCTTGTGCTGAAATTACTAGGCCAAGACTCCCTTACTTGGCCACCACTCTTCTATTTTGATAGCTTTATCCCCTTAATTATCACTTTATTAAAAGAATTTAATCCCACAATTATCTCTTGAAAATAATGATAAATAAATCCCTTATTTATCTACTAACTATAAAAGAATAAAAGCTCCTAATTTATAGCCTTGTGCCGTCCCTTGCTACTAATCCCTGCTGCAAAATAAAACTTTTATTTTGCTTCCCCGCACTCAGAACCTTGGCCCATGCACTCTGTATATGGCGCCATTTCAGAGCCCTAAGTGGCATCTCAGTGCCACTTTTCCAAGCCCGTTTGTATGTCATATTTCACATACATTCTCTCTTAAGGCCACCTTGCCTTAGTTTCCTCTTTTAGACTTTAAAACTCAACATTTTCTAAGTCATTTCCTTACATTTCCAAGTTTCCAAAAATTTTTGTTTCCCTCTTTAAACTTGACATTTCCTTACATTTCCAAGTTTCCAAAAATGTTCGCTTTCCTCTTTTGAATCATTTCTAAATCATTTCCTTACATTTCCTAGTTTCCAAAATGTTCACTTTCCTCTTTTAAACTTAACATTTCCATACATTTTCTAGTTCCAGAAATGTTCACTTTCCTCTTTTAAACTTAACATTTCCATTCATTTCCAGGTTTTCAAAAATGTTCAAAATACATTCATAACAAATAAGACCGTCATTTCGTACAATTAAACCGGAAATGCATAGGCCCTTTTCAGGATGTTACATTACATATGCCCAATTAGTCCCTTCGTTAGCTCATTGAAACCAGAAATGCATTGCGTCTTTGAATAGAAATGAACAGAATGAATAGGAAAAGAGAAATGTGAAACATTTAGAAATGATTATTATTTTTTCTGAAATAGAAAAATGAAATCATTAATCATTTGGAAATGAATGTAGGTTTCCAAAATTAGAAATGGAAATTATTCCTTTGCAATTCTATATGAATTACTTAAAAATGATCGGATGAGTGAGTTTATGTTTTTGATCTATTTTGAAGCCCGACAATGAAAATAACCCATTCGAACACAGTGAACATATTGAGTTGTGAAATATTAAACATATTTTCCCGAAATTTTACGAGGGTTAAAATTGTCAAAATTTTATCGAGGGTAAAAATGTCAAAATTTTACTGGGTAAAATAGGGATGAGGAAATTGTTTAATATAGAATATTAAAGTTTATTTTGGGAAATATAAAAATCAAATCGGGTTGGATCGTATTACAGAGTATTGGGTGAAAAGGCCCAAGAAGTACTCGTAATTGGAACCGATGTGAGAGATGCCCAAAACCCCTCATATAACATGAAGGGATGGCAACCCTAATAGGAATATTAGGGTGTCTCGTCCACCCTACTCCTACTATAAGTAGAAAGTTTTATTTTCTATTTAAAATAAACCACTACTAGGGTGAGCAAAATTCGATTTGACTCGAAAAAAGTTTGAATTTTGAATTATTCGAATTGAGTTAATCAAGTCAACTCAAATTTTTTTCCGAGTTGAGTTTTCAAATTCGAATAATTCAAATAAGCCAAATATCAAACTATCCCTTCCTTCAAACACCACCACCCCACCCCCTCACCCCCTCGTCTACCCCTACCACCCCATCTCTTCAAAAAAAAAAAATTACTTTCCCTCCCCTCTTTTACCCCCCAAATTTAAAATCCCCCACAAATATTTTATTTCCCCCTTACCCTCAAAAATCTTTACTTCCCTTCCCCATTTTACTCCCAAAAAACAAAATCCCCCCAAAATTTTTATTTATCCCTTTTACCCTCTAAACTCAAAATCCTCTCATTCTTTTTCATCAGTTGTTTTTATTTGTTCACTTATTTACTTCAAATTTTTACATGATCATATTTAAAAACTTTAAACAAAAATACTTTCAAAAAATATTACATAAAAAAAAAGGCTTCATGACAAATTTGACCACTAATATTTACATGTTTTGTTAAAATAACCCTAATTGTATTTTTGAGCTTTTTTTGCCATCAACCTATTTTTTTCAAATTGTTTTTTCTAACAGATTTGATGAAAGGACCATTAAAAAAATTAATGGGGATGATGTGAATTATTTTTAATGATATGTAATTTTATTACTTAGGTAACCCAATAAGATAATTACATGTGAAAAGTAAGAAAATAAATAAATCATACATGAAATTTAAGAAAAATAACCCTTAATTTAAAGAAAATAAACGTAATTATCTAAAAAATTTCAAAATAAATGCATAAGTTTGGTTACTGAGAGATTTCAAAAAGATAATTAATAAATCAAACTGAAAATATTGAACCTATGCATTCATTTTGAAACCTTTTGTTTTAGATAATTATGGTTATTTTCTTTAAATTAAGAGTTTTTTTTAACTTCATGAATTATTTATTTATTTTATTAATTTTTACATGTAATTATTTTATTTTGTTATCAATATAATAAATTATATCTAATTAAAAATATTCCACTTATGTAATTTCACACCACCCCGTTAACTTTTTAATGGCACTTTCATCAAATTTGTTAAAAAAAGAAATTTGAAAAAAAAAAGGTTGATAGCCAAAAAATGCTCAAAAATACAATTAAGGCCGTTTTGACAAAACATGTAAACGTTAGTGGCCAAATTTTTCATTAAGCCAAATAAAAAACACCAATGTCATTTTTTTTAATTTAACTCCAACAAATATATTCGATTCGATTCAAATTCCATCTCACTCAATTCAATCCAAGAAAATTTAAAATTGAATTAGGATGATAAAATAGGATTCATTAACTCGATTAATTCGAAATTTTTTCATTTAATTCAATTTGATTGAATGCACACCCCTTACCACTACAACTTAACAGGAGTTCTACCTTTTCTTCTTATAAATAGATGGCACCGGTAAGGCATAAAATAGAACTTTGAGAGATTGTTACTTTGCTGGAAATAAAGAAAATTTATTCTCAACTATTAAATATATTTTTCAGAACAACAATTATACAAGCTTCTATTAAATAAGAGAGAATTTCTGTTTTCACTCCAAATAAAAGAAAGAAAACTTTTTCTAGTTATGTGTTTTGATTCAATTGGTTTTAGCTCACACTCAAAGAAGTTCATGGTTAAAGAATAGCGGAGAAGATCGTTTGGTTGAAAGTAGGGAACAATGAATGTCTACTAAGCCGAAAACACGTGTATGAATTCAATTTTGGTTTATTACTATAAATATCACAAACCGAGTCAATTTTCAAAATTTTAATTTTTCATTGTGCAAGAAAACCATTTTCAAATCAGATTTTTTCTAACAATTGGTATCAATAGCCATGTTGTGCTATGTTTATATTGTAAACCGAGACCGAATCTCTCTCTTCATCTTGTTTGATTGATATTTGATAAGATGTGTCATTCTTGTAATTATTGCTTGTTTAAGGGAACATATGAGAACGAATATGATATTATATATTTTTTATATAATTGTTATTTTTTGTTAATGTTTTGGTTATTAGGAAATAAACCGTGGATGATCATCTCCATGTAGGTATTTTTTGTATATAATTCCTGTGAGTCGAAAACAGACATAGGACCTAAATATATATTTTTTTTCCAAAAGGAGTCCATGGTAAGGAGAAGATGGAGTGGTGGCGGGTGAAGACACAAGAAACGCCTTATGGTGAAAACTATGTATTTTTTTGTTTTTCATTTATTTTCTAGAAATAGAACCTTGGAAACTTTGCCTGAAAATTTTATTTAATTACCCATCTCCTTATAATTTTTTTTTAGTAATTTTTAAAGATATAATTGTGATATTTATCTAAGAGATGATCCACCATTGATCGATTAAAGATAAGAAGTGTGGTAATGAGAAAATGTATGTGTTATATTGTTCCATTCACTTTTTTAGGTTATTCGATTGTTGTGAGAAATGTGGTATTGAGAAGGTGCATGTCTAGGACTGGTTCTGGAAAAAGAAAAACTAGGTTTTTAAATGGTCAAATATGACTCACCTTCCTTTCTTGGGACCCTACCTAGTGCACGGTTCACATTCACTTATTCCATTTTTTCCTTAAAAGAAAAACTATGGAGAGCCAAATTTGTTGGTTTTATGAATAAATAAATGTGAAAATTATAAAATTACTAAAGCATTTCATGCATATATGAGATAAGCATGTCATATAGTATAGGAAAGAATGTCACATGTACTTGTTATGCATATATTAATTATTCATGATTGAAACAGGATATTAAAAACCTTGCATATTTTTTAAATACCGAATGGGAGAAAGTCCCTAAATAAGACCTATAGACTCCATCAATGGTCTCTTACGATGGCATGAAAAGTGCATTACCCCACGGTAGGATTGCTATGTGGATTTCGTTGATGAGATTTCCTAAAAGAAAAAAGAATTTTCTTGTGGTTAAATGATAATTGAATTGGCACTTGTGGTAGGCATTATCATGAGATAGGTCAACAAATTCTATCTTAATGTAAGATGCATTCATCATCTTAATGCATATCATAATGTTGCAAAAATTTTCAAACATTTTCTTATACAAAGATACTAATAGATGAATATTTTATTTTTAGTTCAAAAATTGCACCTACTCCCTTATTGAACATAGTCATTGAAAACTAACTAAACAAAAACAACTATAAGGAATGGAAAAGGAATCTAATAATTTTCCTGAGCTGTGAGAAACTTAAAACAGTTCTTGATACTAAGTACCCTCCGGCCACTCAGGCTAAGGCTAGAAAACGCTGGGAAGAGTCGAATGAGATAGCTTGTTGCTATATGCTAGAAAGTGTGACCAACACTCTGTATAAGCAACTCGAGTGTTGTAAGACTACTAAAGCAATTTTAGAGAAGCTAGAAGACATTTTCGAAGGCCAAGCTACCTTAGTTCAACTGCCATAACTAGCTTGATGAATGCCCAGCAAAAATCCGACTCTCTAGACAAATAACATATGATTACTCTTATGGTCTACTTTGCCGAGGTCACAGACACTGAGGCCAATTTGGGCCATAACACCCAAATGAAGATAGTGTTCAAAAGCCTATCCAAGGATCTTGCGTGCTTGCAGGCCACTTATAACCTTGGGAACAAGAACCTAAAGCTTACACAACTTATAAAGGAACTACAGTCCTATGAGTTGATGTTGAATGATAGTTAACCGATTCGAAGAGTAGAAACATATATAATTGTTGCTTCTTCCTCAAAAAGGAAGGGAAAGTGTGCTAAGAAAGGCAAGGATAAAGTCCCTGGGCCACCACAAGTGGAAAGGAAAAGAACTAGAAAGCCTAAAGACTAATCAAAGTCTAAATGCTTCTTCTATAGTACGAAGGGGCACATCAAGGCAAAATAGAAATAGTTGAAAGGATACCTAGCTACCAAAGGCAAAGGTATGGAACTCTTTATGATAGAAGCTTTTTTAGTGGAGGATTCGATAAACCACTGGGTTATCGATTCGAGCGCTACTAATCATGTTTGTGTTTCTCTACAGGGGTTCAATGAGACAAGTGTGGTAGCTGAAGCTGTAGGAAATATACATATTTATTTTGATAATTTTAAGAAGATTATTTTAGTAGACATTTTCTATATACCAAGTTTCAAAAGAAACTTAATTTTTGTTGCATGTTTATATAATGACTGCTTGATCGTGAATGGAATTGCAATATTTAGAAATCGCAATCTTATTTATAATGGATGAATGCCAAATAATCTTAACTTTATATAACTAAATATGTGCACACTACTTCAAACCAAAATATCAAATAAAAAACCTAAAACTTCTCACTTTAATAATGCATACTTTTGGCATTTGAGACTTGGTCATATTAACCAAGAGAGAATCACTAGACTTGTGAAAGATTGTACCTTAAGTTTGCTTAAAGAAGTTGATCTTCCACAATGCGAATCTTGCTTAGAAACGAGGGTCGAAAAACCTCTAGAACTTGTCCACACTGACGTATGTGGCCCCATGAACGTTAGTGCAAGAGGTGGTTATTAGTATTATGTAACATTTACTGATGACTATTTCAGATATGGGTATGTATACATAATGCACTGCAAGAGTGAAACATTTGATAAATTCAAAGAGTTGCATGGGAAAGTGGAGAAACAACTAAGTTTACCCATAAAAGCACTTCGATCTGATCGATGTAGGGAATATTTATCTGATGAGCATAGAGAATAGGATTATGTCCTAGTTAATCGCATTAGGCATTCCACAATAGAATGGCGTGGTCGAGAGAAGAAATCGAATGTTGTTAGAAATGGTACATTCAATGTTAAGTTATTCAAAGTTGTCAATCTCCTTCTGAAGATATGTTGTATAAACGTCTTGCTATATTCTGAATGATGTGTCAACTAAGGAAGCATCAGAAATCCCATATGAATTGTTGCATGGCAGGAAGTTGAATCTTAATCATTTTAGTATTTGGGGACGCCTGGACCAAGTATTGGACAAAAATACAAGGAAGTTGGACTCATAGACAAGATTATGCATGTTTGTAGGATATCCAAAAGAAACAAAGTGTGGTTTGCTTTATAACCCAAAAGAGCAAACTGTTATAGTATCAACTCATGCTACTGTCCTTGAAGAAATTTACATAAATGACTTTAAACCTCAAAGTAAAGAGGTACTCGTGTAAATTTTGAGAAATATACAAAACCCTACTGAAAAGGTTCTAGAACCAACTCCTTAAGGTAGACCTACAAAAGATCAGCATCATAGGGTGCTTCATCACAGTAGTAGGGTCTCTCGTAGGCCTGAGTTCTTCCAATCTGGTGGAAGTGTTTTGAACACTGAGTCTACCGAACAGGAAAATGATGACCCACTCACATACGACGAAGCGATACAAAGTGTTGGTTCCAAGCTTTGGGAAATAGCTATGACAGCTAAGATGGACTTTATGTATTCCAACTCAGTGTGAGAACTTGTACACTTACCAGAAGGGATAAAACCTATAGGTTGTAAGTAGATCTACAAGAGGATGAGAAATGCAGATGGAAAAGTGGAAACTTATAAGGCCAGACTTATTAGAAAAGGTTATACACAGAATGAAGGTATCGGTTACGAAGAAACCTTCTCTCCAATTTCCATGCTCAAGTCAATTTGCATATTGTTATCCATTGTGGTGACTCTCGATTATGAGATCTGGAAAATGGATGTCAAGACAGTGTTTTTGAATGGCTATCTTGAAGAGAGCATCTATATGATGCAACCTACCGGATATATAGTGAAAGGAATTAAGTATAAAGTTTACAATTACTTAATCTATATATGGACTTAAGCAAGCATCCCGCTCATTGAATCAAAGATTCCATCAAGCAATTAAGACTTTTGGATTTAAGAAAATCATAAATGAACCTTGCGTTTATAAAAGTTTAGAGAATGGAAATGTGGTCTTTCTCGTTCTATATATCGATAACATTTTACTCATTGGGAATGATGTAGGGACATTGTCACCGGTTAAATTGTGGTTAACCCAACAGTTTAGCATAAAGGACTTTGGAGAAGCTAATTTTGTTCTAGGCATTCGAATCCTAAGGGATTAAAAGAACAAAGTGATGGCATTGTCTCAGGCGTCATACATAGACAAGATATTAAAACGTCATGAAATAATCGATTGAAATAAGGGAAATCAACCCTCCCTATTGATATTTCATCTCTCTTTAGAGGATTTTCCTAAGACAATAGAAAAAAAGAGAACATGAGAAAGGCTCCTTATGCTTTGGCAATAGGACGTCTCATGTATGCTATGTTATGCACACGCCCAGATATATATTTTGTAGTGGGGTTGGTAAGTCGATATCAAGCAAATCTAGGACCAAGACATTGGCAAGCAGATAAGAATATATTCAAGTATTTATGGAGAACGAGGGATTATATGCTTGTGTATTCTGACTTCAAAACATGTTGGGATTTGAGCAAATTAAGATCGAGCTATGTTTTTGTCCCAGACGGCAAATCTATAGTGTGAATAAGTTTTAAGCAAGGTCGTATTACTAACTTCACTATAGAGGGTTGAATATGATGTATGGAAAAGCTACGACACTGTAATAGTGCAGATATAGCTAATGCTTAAAGAAACAACATAAGGACAAAACATATTGATACAAAGTATCATAAGGGCGACGATAATGTTTGACAAAATAGTGGATGTAGTCAAAGCTCACATATGAGGACAAACCCTAGTGATTTTTTTTTTTTGGCAAGACTTTACTGGCTAAAGAGCTCTATAGGAAACATAGGGAGGGAAACAAGAATGTGAAACATTACTCATCTACTTCACTAGGGCAAGTAGGAGACTGTTGGATATAGTGCCTTGAATTTAGTATATTCGTTTGTAAACTTCTAATTTTTTTTCAAATATATTTGATTAAAAAAATTCATTAATTACAATTAATATACTTTGTATTATTTTCCTCAAATGGTTTTTGCAAGTAAAGTAAAATGGAAGCAAATGTTGTTTATTGGTTATCTAGCGTTTAACTAATAATAAGCAACGTTATGTGGTCAAATCGTAATATGAAAAGATAGCTTGTATTAGTAGATGAACCTAAGCATGTCCTTAATCTAGTCGGAAATGAGCAAACCAATTTAAAGAATAATATGTCATTTATCAAGTCCAATAGAGAAGATGACTTGTACTGGGCATTAGAGCAAATGACTCTTAAAAGATAGAGACATAAACGATACTGACTGGACTAACAGTACATCGAATTGGACCCAAGTATAATAGATCATGAATCCATTTATGGAATTATTCACTTGTGACATTCATATTGTGGCATACCTAAATCCTGAGTGGATGGTGTACTATGCATGTGTGACTCGTATGCTTTGATGTAAGTAAAAGTCTGAGTTCAAATAGATAAGTTACCGAAAGTTGGTGCATTGGGTGTATAACTTCTACAGTATGTAGCGTCATTCACAACAATAGAATTCATGGCTCGAGACATGGGAAAATGATATCCTCTTATTGGCATTACATGATGGATGAAAAGTAAACATGGTCATGAGTCTTTTGTCTTCGTGATGAATGACTTAATTACTATTCGATAGTAATTGACTTTTTATGAAATAAGATGTAATGGTTATTATGAGATAAAATAGGATCATATTAGGAGAATGGATATTATCCAAAAGAGATCAAGGATATCCTACAAGGGTAATACACTTATGACAATGTCATTGGATAAGCACTGAGTATTTACTTTCGAAATGATTTTTTGTTAGGGAGAGCTCGATCATGATACTGTAGTGGAATGACTTTGTGACTAAATGAGTTTATAATTAATAGGCAAAAAGTTAGAAATTAATTATAAACCATTTTATCCCTAATTACATATGTCCAATCGGTCCATCTGCTAGCTTGTTGAAACCAAAAAAAAATGCGTATTTGAATACAAATGAACAAAATGAATAGGAAAAGAGAAATAGGAAACATTCATGAATGATTATGATTTTTCCCAAAATAGGAAAATGGAAAACTTTTGGAAATGAATATAAGTTTCCAAAATTGGAAATAGAAATGGAAATGATTTAATTGCAATTCTATATGGATTAATTAAAAATGATCGAAGAAATGAGTTTATGTTTTTAAGCTTTCTTGAAGCCCAAAAAAAAAAAAAAGCATTCGGTCACAGTGAACATGTTGAGTTGTGAAATATTGAACATATTTTCAAAAAATTTTACCAGATATAAAATCGTCAAAATTTTATCGATGGTAAAATCATCAAAATTTTACTGAAGGTAAAAGAGGGATGAGAAATTTTTTTAATATAGAATATTAAAGTTTATTTTGAGAAATAGAAAAATTGAATTGGGTTGGATCATATTACAAAGTATTATGTCAAAAGGCATAGGAAGTGCTCGTAATTGAACCCGATGTGAGAAAGGCCCAAAACCCCTCATATAACATGAAGGGACAGAAACCCTAGTAGGAATATTAGGGTGTATCGTCCACCCCACTCCTACTATAAGTAGAAAGTTATTTTTCTATTTGAAAAAAACCACTACAACTCAACAAGGGTTCTGCATTCTCTTCTTATAAATAGATGACATCGGTATGGCATAAAATAGAACTTTGAGAGATTGTTACTCTATCGAAAAATAAAGAGAATTTATTCTCAACTATTAAATATATTTTTCTAGAATAAAATTATATCGGTTTCTATTAAAGAAAAGAGAACTTTTGTTTTCACCCCAAATAAAAGAGAACTTTTTCTAGTTCTGTGTTTCAATTCAATTGGTTTGAGCACATACTTGAAGAAGTTCTTGGTACAAGAATAGCAAAGAAAATTGTTTGGTTGAAAGTCGAGAACACAAGTATGAGTTCGTTAGGGTTTGTTACTATAAATATCACAAATCAGGTCAGTTTTCAAAATTTTAATTTTTCGCTGGGCAAGAAAACCGTTTTCAAACTGAATTTTTTTCCAAAAAGGTTATACTAGTAGATGAACCTAAACATGTGCTTAGTCTAATTGAAATGAGCAAACTAATTGAAAGACTATTATGTCTTCTATCAAGTACAATTTGGGAGATTTTTATCTTGTGCATCAGAGTAGATGACTCCCAAATGATAGAGACATAAATGTGACTGACTGGACTGATAGTGTAACACCCAGTTTCCAATTAACCTAAGAACTTGAAATACTTGAAGGACTAAATTGAAAGAGATCGTAACTCGGTAGCCTCTATTGAAAGAAACATGAAAGCTGTAAATTAAATTGGACATGGTTGAGAACCAAACTTGGTTCAATTAGAAAGGAACCAGCCGATTGTAGGAGACACAATGGTTGTGAATGCACGATTCTCATAAGGTTGGCAATAGAGCGAGAATGACTATAAATAGTTGGGAAATGGCTTCCCAGGGTTGATTTACTTTCCAAATTTGTTTCATTTTCTTTCTTCATTCATCTTCTTCGGTAGCTTGAAGAAGAATTAGCCATGGAATGTTCTGCATAGAGCAGACTTCACGAGAATTTAGATAAAAAAAGTAGGGAACAAGAAAGCTGGTAAGGTTCTTATCCCTTTTATGTACATAAAAGTTAAGGAACTGAAGTTATAGTCTATGTAACCATTTTAAGGGTTCTGCATGTTTCTAGAAATATAGGTTTTAAGCCGAAAATATTGAGTATAACCCATGATTTTGGTTGGCATGCTTAGCTTCCAAGAGAATGGAAGCTTTGATGTTCGAGAATGCTAAGCTATGGAGACGACGACAGGTGATTTTCTAAAACTCCAACTATGTCTGTTATGATCTATATTATATTAGCATGTCATATTTTTCAAAAACATGAATACACGTAGATGCATGTTAGTAAGCATAAAATATGATCATATGTGCATGATTTGCATGAAGAATGTGGGAAAAACCTCAAAGGAAATTAGGAGTGACCTTGTTAGATTCCACCACGGGTGAAGCTCTGGGCCTTACGGAGAGAACACTACAGTGTTTGAGTATTAATGTTAGGTGGTGTAAGGGAGGTAATGGCAGAAGGATTTGGGAAATAAGAACCAAGGAAAGGTATTTACTGCGACGACAGTATTGACAAGTCCTTCGGGGTGACACTGTGATGATGGTATATGGCGTAAGACCATAGATGCAAGACACTATGGATTTCTAGCATGAGGTACGTAGTGTAAATCCATGGATAAAAGATGTCATGGTGGCATGGTACAAGGTATAAGGTATACGGTGTAAGACCATAGATGAAAGATGCTATGACAAAGAAGTATAATGAGTAAGACCATGGATGAAAGACTCTAAGGCATCATATAATAGTATGCAAGGATGGCGGATCAGTGTAAGACTATGGATGAAAGTCTCCATGGCATCCACAGAGACAGTCTGTTGGGACAATAATCACAGAAGAGATAGCCTGCAGGGACAGTAAACACAGAACAAAGATAGAAAACATATAATAGACAGTCTGTTAGAACATTAAACAGAAAATAGAAATAGTCCACAGGATAGTAAACACAAATAGAGTCCACCGAGATAGTAAACATAGGGTAACTCTGCCAAGATAAGGGAAATGAGATGAGAAGGGTATAAGACCATTGCTCGACTATGGCAACCAATAGTGTCTATCGTGACACAAATGCAGATAGCTCGCCAGGACATTAAATGCAAGGTAAACTGATAGAGTGGCAAGTATACAAAACCATACATATAGAAGAAGAGCTTATAAAGTGATATGAGTAAGGGTAAGTGGAATCAAGGAGTATGCCAGAAAGGGGAAAACGAAATAAGAAAAGGAAAGGTTTATCAAAGGATAGTCATGAAAGTCAATAAGGAAAATGGGCAAGAACCCAGTAAGAATCAAAGAAAGAACCAGGGACTTGTGAACAGACTATATGTGGGCAGTGCTAATGATAAGCCTCCAACAATCACAAGAAAGAATCCGCAATCAAGAGCCACTAAGAAGTGCTCAATGAAGTTGAACGTGAGAAGAAAATCTCGTGGGAGGGATAAGAATTTCCCTCCAAAGATAAGGATTCTGTGTAGGAGACAGTATGTCTTTTAAGAATATTCCTCTTTAATAAAGACCTATCATGGGTACATTACCACAATGTTAGCACCAATCGAGAGGAATAGAGTAATTGAGTTAGCAAATTTGTACAGTGGTACGGGCGATAACCTGTTGGTTTAGCGAGTCAGATTGACCTTCACATTGGGGACAAGTGAATTCCCAAGTAAGGACTCGAGTCAGGGCAGATTACAGGAAGTAATCCCCCATTGTTACCAATAGGTTGAAACGAGAATAGGTTCGTCAGTCCCAATATGGAAATGTCAACGAGTCTTTCGAGACTATTGTATGGAAAGAGGGAAGTCTGCTAAGGATTGGTCTAATTGAGAAAGTCCGCCAATGAAGGTATGACCTAAGGATTCTTGGGTAGGGAGTTAGGAAAGTTACCATAGAGGTCATCAAACACCCTGTATGTAGGGTGTATGAAAGGAAGGAAAAACAATAAATAAGGATAGGATTTGATAAGATGGCGAGGTGTTTGGGTTACGATCAACAGGAGAGTTTGACCAAACGATGGTTTTATAGTGAGCCGAGTAGCTTAGAGGATCGAGTGGAGTCTGTCGTCCTGCTGAAGAAAAACTCATCTAGAACAAGCGAAGAGTTTAACTATATTTAGTTTATTTTTCATTTATTTCCCTTGTAAGATAAGGTACATTTATTTATGTCTGACCTAGTGGAGGAGCTCACTAAGTTCATTTGAACTTAGTGTGACTGATGCTCACAAGACTTGCGGGGATGGTTGAGGACCTCGATAGTAGACTAAGCTAGATGATGCTGAGATTGGGTAATTATGGGTCGTTCAAACTCATGCACAAAGGAAGGTGGTACCATTAGAGGCTGAAATTCAGGAATTGTTTTGTTGTACTCAGATAACGCCCTTAGAGTTTGGGTAATAAGGTAGTTAGCCTTTGATGAGATTTGTAAGAGTTTCATTGTAAACAAACAGTCAGATTAGAGACAAACTTGAGTGACTAAACATTTAGTGGTTTAAGGCCTTTTTTATAAGAATTATTATTGGTTTTACTTTTAGTCTATTTTATAGCAGTTAAGTTAGCAAAAATTAAGGATAGGTGAACCCGGTCCATTTGTGACAGTTCATACCTAGATTCGACGAATGGGTTGGGTTAAGGGTTTTACAAATTTAGTGGTATTAGGGCATAGGTTTAGTCGATCCTTTGGACCTATGGATTTGGAAGTAGTGCTCCTCATGTGTATGGCATTCGATCTGGCTAAATCCCTCAAGTCCTTAATATGGTTAAGAGAATGCATGTGGCACGTAGATGCAGGCACCTAAATTGTCGAATTGAAAGGTAAAAACCAATAATTGAGTGAATTTAGTGGAATAAATTCAGCAAATGCATGTTGAAAAGATACAAGGGAAACTATAAATAAGAAAATACAAGCATATAAATGTAGAAAAGGAAACGTAAGTACATAAATTAAAAGTACAAATGTTAGAGAAAGGAATTTTCATTTGATGAAAAATACAAAAAATGTGTAGCATTATTAATCGCCAAGTAGGCAGCCACGTCGACAGTATCTTGCTTCTTGGTTGATCCTTAGGAAGAAGTCGAAATGACCCCGTTTGATCCTTGAGGGTGTGGAACTCAAGGATTGTAACAGCCCGGTTTAGACCCTAGTTGGAACAGTGGTTTTGGAACCATAAATTCAAGTTAAAAAATATATATTAATATTATTTTCGGTGCTTACAGCATGATATTTGATATGTGTGAAAATTTCGTGTGAAAATTTTATTGATTGATTAGTTAATTTGTTAAAAAGGACTAAATCGCATAAAATGTAAAAGTGACTTTCTAATTGTTAAAGGTGTTTAATGGCGATTAAATGGAAATGTGGAGCATTTGCATGTCAATTATACCATTCATAATAGTGGTAGACTGTAACATCCTGAATTTTTGGGCCTATGCGCTTAATGGGTGAAAATGAGTAATGAGTTTAATTTAACTGTTATGGGTCCAAATTGGGCTCAGGATGTGGTCAAGGCCTTGGTGAAATTTTTGTTTGGGCACTATAGAGTTTTAAAAGGTGGTATCTGTGTTTAAATTATCAAAATGGACTTGTGGCCCAGTGGTCAGTGGCGCCACTTAGGGAGCAAAGAGGTGACGCCACAACAAGGGAGATAAGGGCCCAAAATTTAAGTTTCATGGAGCCCAATTCTTTTAATTTAAGTTAGCTAATTTTTGGCATTTGGATTAGGTGGAGTGGATGGCAACAAGGCTCAAAAATAGGAGGATTTATATGAATAGGATAATGTAGATATTATAGTTGATAATATGGAAGATAAAAGGAGAAAAGATAGGAGCTATTTGCAAGGCTAGGTGTTGGCCCAAATTCCATCACCTAGAGGAGTAAAGAATTCGGCTACTTCATGGAAAAGGGGTGCCGAATTTTCCCTTTTTAATTAACCTGATTTTTAGTTATCAAGAAGGGTACTTTCGGGTTTTTGATAGGAGTGCCGAAATTTCTATAAATAGGGGTGATATCTCATTGATTCTGGCATTTAAACCCTAATTTCCTCTTCATTCTTTGTGCCGAAATACTTAGTCTCTCCCTCTACAATTTCTTTTCTTTAATTTCTTCAAAAGCCGAAACCTCTCCCTTCATTCTCTTTTCCATTCTTTTCCTCTTGTGCCGATTTCTCTAAAAAGCCAAAATCTCCATAGTTTTTCTCTATTCATCCCATTTGTGAGTTAGTTCTATTCTTTCGGTATTTAAATCTTTTTCTTTGGCATTGCCGAATCTTCTCTCTGGTGCTAGCCGAATCCCCTGTGTTAAGGTAAGTGTCGACTTCTGTTAGTTTCTTACGTTTTATTTCAGTTTTTGAAAGGCAAAAACCGAAAAGCTAATAGTTTAATGGTTCTATGTTGGGCGGCATTATGGGATTTGAAGGAAACTTGGTCGTCTAGATCTAAAAGCCAAAAATTGTTAGTCTCCAATTTCGGGATTTTAAGGTAAGGAGATTTTCCCTAGATTTTTACTAGATTTGTTCATTGTATACAAGATCTTAACTTTATGATGAGGATTAACGATCATATATTGTGATAGTAGTTCTGACAAGGACTTGTGATGGAATTAAATATGGATCAGGCAAAGGAGAGAATCTTTAAGTTTAAGAAACGAGCGGTATCTGCCATTCGAGATTGGACACTTGGTTGTGGACCGGCTTCTGAACAACACCTTAGGCAGATAGCAGTGATGTTGGCTACGGATAGCGTCAACTTAGAGGGTCTCGTTCTAATGGTAATCAGGTGTGTAGATCCTTATCACAAAAGTTTTATTTTGTGTTATACCTGTTAGGGGCTGAAAAGCCAGAAAATGAGGCTGTATGAACAGTCGTGTGTAGATCTCTAACACACTAATAATCTGTATGAATATATGTATGTTTATGTTATGGGCTAAAAAGCCGGAAAGTAGTTGTGTAGATAGCCGAATGAAACCCAAAAAGGGTTAGGCAAGGAATCCCAGGTACCTAATCATAGAACTTCTCTATGTGTATCGATGTATGCGAGAGACTGAATGTTAGGTCACTTGGTGATCGGTGGTAGAAAACCCACGTTAAAATTCCTGATTGATAAGGAATAGGCAGTATGACTGTCGATATGGTGTGTAGTGGTTGGCGGGTTGATTGTAGAAATCCTCAAGGTGTGATGGTTGGTACGGGTTGGTGTGTAGAGGATGGAATTCTAGGATGGGTTGGGCTTTGCATCATTTATTATCTGTCATGTGATTATGATTGTTGCCATTGTGTATGGGCTAGGGCTCATAATGTGTATGTGGACCCAAGCCCTTTATGTGTTTTCGGGATTTACACAGTGAGTCTTGGTGACTCACTGTATTATTTTTCCCTAACTTTTCAGATGAGCAGTAGATCATGGACATGGGAGCCGAGACGAACTCGAGGGGCCATTAAGTTTTTATTTCTATAGATTATTTTCGGTTTTTCCTTTAAGTTTCATTTTGGGAATATTTAGGTAATAAGGCCCCATAGTTTATATTCGCCTAAGTAGTTTTTTAAATATTTGCAACTTATGAAATTTTGTCAAAGGTTTAATTATTCACAATAACAATAATACAATGGTTTTTTTTAAATGTCACTTATTTATTAATTACTGCCTAATAGATCTAAGATTTCCAAAACCAACAAAGCAAAAGTTTTCAATGTACAGCCTGTAGCATACCAGATCCGGTCGAAACATATGGGCCGGGTTTGGGGTGTTACAATTTGGTATCAGAGCCCAGATCAAAACTCGGGCTGTGGGTCTAGCAGTGTTTTGAAAATTTGTTGTGAATTTGGGAAAAAAATTCTGGAAGAAGATATGGCCTTCGAGTCTAACGGCACCCGCTCCACGCAGGTAAGTACCCTAACTCTTGGTGTGATATACTTGTTAGGTTTGATGGGCTTGATGGACGTAGACTAGTATGTTAGGCCTTAATGGACTTTAGGCTTAGTTTAAACAACTCTTTAAATTCATAAGACTTAATCTATCCAAAAAAACCCGTGAACAAGTCGCAGGGTTAGGGTGTGGCAACAGGCATACGCATGTCAAGGATTGGATTCAGGGAGAGCTTGGTACTTAAGTAGTCCTAGTGACTTACCTCCTCTTCGCTGGAATCCTACCTGGTGTGTAGTGACTGTTCACTTTAGGCACAAGGATTTGTTGACGGGCTAAAATCTATAATTAAAACCCGAAAGGGACCAGCCACCCTATTTCACAACTAAAATACCCCCAAGTTTTGTAAAATTTTCTAAATACAATTGATTTGTGAAAATTTCCAGAATACCCCAGAATTGTAAAACTACCGAAATTTTTGAAATTATCGAAACACTCCGGTTGGCAAAATTTTCAAAATACCCTTGGTTTGTGAAAATTTCCAACTAACCGTGATTTTATAAAATACCCATGTTTTGCAAATTTACCCGAAAACCCCTAGATTTACAAAAGTAACCCGGTTTGCAAAATTAAATTTTCCAAAGTACCCCTGCTTCAAAAAAAAAAACAACAACAACAACATCAAAATATCTCTATTTGGGAAAAAAAAACTTGTTTTCCAAAATACCCATGCTTTATATAAAAAAAAAAAGTGTACCAAAGTACCTCTAATTCAAAGAAAATTACCAAGATACTTTATTTGGAAAAAAATACCTTGTAGGGCAAAACTACGGAAAAAAAAACCCCTTGGGTAGTGAAATAACGAAGATACCCTTATGCGATGAATGTGTGTGCATGGATTCTACCTGTGTGATTGTTGTATGCTGGTTGAATGTATGTGGTTTCTAGAATTAGGGGATAAACTTGAGACTGAAACTCGTAGATATAATTTAGAATTCAAAAGAACTAATTTTAAACTACTATTCATAAGATTGTTTGTGGTTAATCAGTGAAAGAAATTAATAATTCATAAAATTTCTAATCAGATAAACACGAATCTGTAGAATGAGTATGAGGGGACGAGGGCACTCTAGATGCGAATACCGGTGCGTACTCTACCATAGTATACTAAGTGTTTCTTTTGGCTTTAGAATTAGAGTGCGTAGTGAAAGCATAGTGGTGAGACTTGGGTAGTACGATTAATAGTTAGTTGGAAATTTCGAGGACGAAATTTCTTTAAGGGGGTAGAACTGTAACATCCTGAATTTTTGGGCCTATGCGCTTAATGGGTGAAAATGAGTAATGAGTTAATTTAACTGTTAGGGGTCCAAATTGGGCTCAGGATGTGGTCAAGGCCTTGGTGAAATTTTTGTTTGGGCACTATAGAGTTTTAAAAGGTGGTATCTGTGTTTAAATTATCAAAATGGGCTTGTGGCCCAGTGGTCAGTGGCGCCACTTAGGGAGCAAGGAGGTGACGCCACAACAAGGGAGATAAGGGCCCAAAATTTAGGTTTCATGGAGCCCAATTCTTTTAATTTATGTTAGTTAATTTTCGGCATTTGGGTTAGGTAGAGTGGATGGCAACAAGCTCAAAAATAGGAGGATTTATATGAATAGGATAATGTAGATATTATAGTTGATAATATGGAAGATAAAAGGAGAAAAGATAGGAGTTATCTGCAAGGCTAGGTGTTGGCCCAAATTCCATCACCTAGAGGAGTAAAGAATTCGGCTACTTCATGGAAAAGGGGTGCCGAATTTTCCCTTTTTAATTAGCCTGATTTTTAGTTATCAGGAAGGGTACTTTCGGGTTTTTGATAGGAGTACCGAAATTTCTATAAATAGGGGGATATCTCATTGATTCTGGCATTTAAACCCTAATTTCCTCTTCATTCTTTGTGCCGAAATTCTTAGTCTCTCCTTCTACAATTTCTTTTCTTTAATTTCTTCAAAAGGGCAAACCTCTCCCTTCACTCTTTTTTCCATTCTTTTCCTCTTGTGCCGATTTCTCTAAAAAGCCAAAATCTCCATAGTTTTTCTCTTTTCATCCCATTTGTGAGTTAGTTCTATTCTTCCGGCATTTAAATCTTTTTCTTTGGCATTGCCGAATCTTCTCTCTAGTGCTAGCCAAATCCCCTGTGTTAAGGTAAGTGTCAACTTCTATTAGTTTCTCAGGTTTTATTTCAGTTTTTGAAAGGCAAAAGCCGAAAAGCTAATAGTTTAATGGTTCTATGTTGGGCGGCATTCCGGGATTTGAAGGAAACTTAGTCGTCTAGATCTAAAAGCCGAAAATCGTTATTCTCCAATTTCGGGTTTTTAAGGTAAGGAGATTTTCCCTAGATTTTTACTAGATTCATTCATTGTATACAAGATCTTAACTTTATGATAAGGATTAACGATCATATATTGTGATAGTAGTTCTGACAAGGACTTGTGATGGAATTAAATATGGATCAGGCAAAGGAGAGAATCTTTAAGTTTAAGTAACGAGTGGTATCTACCGTTCGAGATTGGCAACTTGGTTGTGGACCAGCTTCTGAACAACACCTTAGGCAGATAGCAGTGGTGTTGGCTACGGATAGCGTCAACTTAGAGGGTCTCGTTCTAACGGTAATCAGGTGTGTAGATCCTTATCACAAAAGTTTTATTTTGTGTTATACCTGTTAGAGGCTGAAAAGCTAGAAAATGAGGCTGTATAAACAGTCGTGTGTAGATCTCTAACACACTAATAATATGTATGAATATTTGTATGTTTATGTTATGGGCTAAAAAGCCGGAAAGTGGCTGTGTAGACAGTCGAATGAAACCCAAAAAGGGTTAGGCAAGGAATGCCAGGTATGTAATCATAGAACTTCTCTATGTGTATCGATGTATGCGAAAGACTGTAAACTCTTAGGTAGTAGATTGTTTGATTTTGCATGAATGCATGCATAGGATGGGTTTGTTATGAAAAGAGGAATAGCATGATTGGTCACCTAGTGATCGGTGCTAGAAAACCCACCTAATGAAATGTTAGATCACATGGTGATCAGTGGTAGAAAACCCGCCTAATGAAATGTTAGATAACATGGTGATCGGTGGTAGAAAACCCACCTAATGAAATGTTAGATCACATGGTGATCGGTGGTAGAAAACCCACCTAATGAATTGTTAGATCACATGGTGATCGGTGGTAGAAAACCCATGAAATGAAATGTTAGGTCACTTGGTGATCGGTGGTAGAAAACCCACGTTAAAATTCTTGATTGATAAGGCATAGGTAGTATGACTGTCGATATGGTGTGTAGCGGTTGGCGGGTTGATTGTAGAAATCCCTAAGGTGTGATGGTTGGTACGGGTTGGTGTGTAGAGGATGGAATTTTAGGATGGGTTGGGCTTTGCATCATTTATTATCTGTCATGTGATTATGATTGTTGCCATTGTGTATGGGCCAGGGCTCATAATGTGTTTGTGGGCCCAAGCCTTTTATGTGTTTTTGGGATTTACACACTGAGTCTTGGTGACTCACTCTATTATTTTTCCCTAACTTTTCAGATGAGCAGTAGATCGTGGACATGGGAGCCGAGACGGACTCGAGGGGCCATCAAGTTTTTATTTCTATAGATTATTTTCGGTTTTCCCTTTAAGTTTTATTTTGGGAATATTGAGGTAATAAGGTCCCATAGTTTATATTCGCCTAAGTAGTTTTTTAAATATTTGCAACTTATGAAATTTTGTCAAAGGTTTAATTATTCACAATAACAATAATACAAGGGTTTTTTTTTAAATGTCACTTATTTATTAATTACTGCCTAATAAATCTACGATTTCCAAAACAAACAAAGCAAAAGTTTTCAATGTACAACCCGTAGCATACCAGATCCGGTCGAAACATATGGGTCGGGTTTGGGGTGTTACATAGACAATATTAGACAAGGTTAGGTGAATTGTCATATTATTATGTTAAAGTTAAAATAAAATAAAATAAAACAAAAAAATGGCCATGCATTCGTTTTCTTGGCCGAAACTAAAGAAGAAAATAAAGCTTTGAAAGCTTTGAATTTTCAGCATCTTTGGAGGCTTGATTCGGGTATGTGTTTTGTTCGGTTTTTGATAATTTTTATGTTTTTAAAATCGTTGCTTCGAGTACTACCCGACCTATGCTTGAATTTTTTATTTTAGTGAATATTTTGAGTTATGCCATTGATGAATATTTGTATTTTGTTGTTTGATGATAAATTATGAAAGATATGTTTTGGATTAATATGTTTTGTATTGGAGTTTTTGATGATTTTGAATTATTAGGACCAAATTGCAAAAATAATAAATTGAAGGGCTAAAAGGCAAAATAAATGAAATATATGGATTAGTATGAGCATAAGGATGATTCGGCCTAACTAAGATGTGGTGAGATTTTGTGTATTTTGTATTTTCTGCAATTAGGACTAATTTGTAAAAGTATGAAATATCAGGGGTAAAATGGTAATTTTCCCATTTATGTGTTGTTGGATTAAATTGAATGAAATTGTGTTTAAATGGGGTTAATTTGAAATTATATAGATCAAGAACAAAAGAAATCGGACTTGGATTGGGGAAAAACGAAAGTTGTCGACTAGTCATCCCATTCCGTTTTACATCGTCCGAGGTAAGTTTGTTGGCAAATAGACGTGTTTAATTGTAGTTAAATGTTATATATATATATATATATATGCTGGTATGAAAAATATGAATTTATATGTGCTTATGTCGAATGTCAATACGTAACAGTCCGAATTTGACCCTAATCAGAACAGTGGTTTCGGGACCACGAATCCGAATCCGAAAAATTTTTAAATATTATTTTCTATGTTTATTATATGTGAATTATTATGTGTGAAAGTTTCGTATGAAAATTTGATTGTTTGTGTGTTTAATTTAACAAAAGGACTTAAACGCGTAAAGTGCAAAAGTTACAAACTATAGTGAAAAGTGCCCAATTGTTAGTGGTTTCCTAATATGGGGTTCTTAAAGGGCAAAAATCCCATTTTCTAACCTAGTGGCCGGTTATGTACACAAATAACCTTAAGAAATAATATTAGTTATTTTATAAAGGAAGGTTAAATTAGTAATTAAACAAATAGTTAATATATATGTTAATTAAAACACAAAATAGGCCATGTTTTATTTATCTTTCCTTGGCCGAATGCATGCAATAGAAGAAAAGAAAATAGCCAAGCTTAGTTCGGCATTTATCTAGCTAAATTAAGGTATGTGATTAGTTCGGTTTATGTTAATTTTTACGTTTTTGAGATCGTTGCTTCGAGTACAAGTCGACCCATGTTAGAATTTTTGAATTTGAGCATGTTTGATTTTCGGCTATGGATAGATGTTTGTGATTTGTATTATTTGATGGAAAAATATTAAAAGTATGTTTGAAATTAATATGTTTTGAATTGGAAATTTTGGTGAATTTGAGTATTTTGGGCTAAATTGAGAAAATAAATCTTTGAGGGGTTAAAATGCAAAATAAATGGAATGTAGGGACTTGTAGGAGCATACAGAAGATTCGGCCCTTAGGGATTAAGTTCAAATTATGTGTATTTTGTGTTTTGTGCAATAGGGACTAAATTGTAAAAGTTGTAAATGTCAGGGGTAAAATGGTAATTTGCCTATTTATGTGTTTCGGGATTAAATTGAAACGAAATGTGTTTGAATGAGCTCAAATTGAATGTGTTTAGATCAAGAACAAAGAAAAATAGACTTGGATCGGGGAAAGGCAAAAGTTATTGAATAGCCGGTTTTTGCTCTCCGGTGATTTCTGAGTAAGTCTTTAAGTAATTTAATACCGTTAATATTAATTATAACTTCGATTGCATGCTGAATTTTTGAAACTATAAGGGTGAAATTGACCAAAGCCGAAAGTGATAATTAATTTTTAATAATGTAATGTAGTTAAATTTATTTGAATTTGATATGTGATAGTACTATGAATCATATGTGATATATGTGATATTGGTATTATGAAATGTGTATGAAATGGTTTAATCATATTGATACTCGGGCTTCGAGCCTAGCAGGCCTTGTGCCGGTGATCTATATCGGGCTTATTGCCTAATAGGCTAAATGCCAGTGTTTAAATCCCAGACCTTGGGTCTAGCAGGCCTAGTGCCGGTGATCTATATCGGGCTTATTGCCTAATAGGCTAAATGCCAGTGTTTAAATCTCAGACCTTGGGTCTAGCAGGCCTAGTGCCGGTGTGTGTGATTCGGGCTAATGCCTACCAGGTTTTATACAGGTGAGTTGAAATTTCCGAGCTCAGACTATGGATTAATAAAGTCATGAAGCAAATTAAGTAAGCATAAGCTTTTGAAAATGAATCTTGTTAATTCGGCCATAAGGTATGTGTTTTTCATACTTACATGTTATATACATGATGCTAATGAGCAAATAAAATGATGAAAGAAATGTATTGTACATTGGGTTGTTGGAATTTGTATATAAACTATGCTATGTGGATATTGGTTACTTGATAGTATGAGAATGGTTAAAGATGTTCATATAGGTATATCTATATACATAGATGTGTGTATATATATTCGGTAAATGGTGTACTTTGGTAAGAAAATGAAAATTGTTAGGTTAAGTGAGGAAATGGTATTCGGCTATGGTAAATTTATAAGTTAAATTATTTATATGCAATGCCATGAACCGATTGTTTAAAAATTCTTGGATGCGTGAATGTTATAATATAGTTGCTTAAGACTTACAAAGCTAGTTAGCTTACTCTGTATGTTTTCACTCTGTTTTATAGATTTTGATCAAGCTACGAGCTCGGGGAATCATCGTTGAAGTCATCCACACTATCGACTTATTTTAGTACTCTTAGAAGTTGAATTTTAAGCATAAGGCATGTATAGGCTAGCTTAATATTTTGAATGATACTTTGTTAATGTTTATAGCCATGCGAAAATGGCTTGTCTTTTATTAATTAACCTAAGGTTATGCAAATCTTGATTATGGTAAAAGTGCAAGTTTACTTGGATAATGATTATGGATGTGTTTTAAATCATGCTAAGCAAAATGTTTGAATATGTATGTTTGATATGTAATCACATATATGAATCTTTGATAGCCCTTTGGAATGTGAATATGTGTGGTAGTTTAATAAGTTTGGATTAAGATTCGGTATACATTATTTTGATGTGTAATTTGGAAGCATGAGTTAACTTTGTAAATTTTGTATTTTGTAAATTTTGTATTCGGCAATATGGGAAACTAATGGACATGTACTTGAATAGCATATTCGGTTATGAAAGTTATAGGTGCATGTGTATCAAATTCATTTTATGTGAGTTAGTAATGAAATAGCCAAATGACAGTAATATGGTCTTGATGGTATTCGACCATATGCTTGAACATTATAAAATTCCAATCGGTAATATATGTATGCAGGTGTTGGTAGTTTGATTGATTTTTGAATCTATTATGTCGTGCATAACGTTTACTAAATTGTCATTTTAGAAGTTGATCTTATTATGCATATTGAGACAAAAGAGGTTGCATTTGGGAAATTAGTATATGTGAATTTGCATTAAGAAGGACTTTGATTGATAAATGATCAATTTGATTATACAGAATTTAGCATGTCTAGTTATATATATACATACTTAGTTTTGATATTTGTTATTTTGTTTACTATTTAGTTGTAATGTATATGTTTATTCAGTCATTGAAGAATAGGTGACTAAATGATTTATAATATGTATTTGTAAATGTTTGAATATTTCATTAAATTACATCACATTTTATGTATTCGATTATGTCTGTTCGATCTATAAATAATTGACATGTTACAGAATAAGCTTGGTAACCATGTTCGAATAGCCGATTTATAACGTCCGTCAATATCCGAGATAAGTTTTTAAGCAATCATGTTGGATTGGATTTATCTATAATGATGTACATGAATTTAATGGAAGTATATATGTTTTTTGTTGATATAGCCGAATGTGATATTGATTTGAGAGATGAATATAGTTGAATGTGATGTATACATATATGTCAATGATATACATGAATGTGATATTGATTCGAGAGATGAATAAGTTAATATGTATATATGTATATGGTTGAGGTTTAAGCTTTATATATATATATGAATGAGTAGAAAGTTTGAGATATGCACTAAATGTGCAAATTTGATACCGAGTACTATATGTGCAAAATCGGTCATTTAGCACTAAGTATGCGAATTGAATTTCCGAGCACTAAGTGTGCGCGGTTAATGAGCACTAAGTGTGCGAGTAATTTTAATCTCAAATATTGAATTTGGTAAGTTTATAAGCATATATGTGTTGTTAATTATATATAAACATGAGATTTATATACTGATTTGTAATATGCGAAATTGATGTACGGAAATGATAGTATGAAATATAGCACTAAGTGTGCGAGATGTTAAATGTGACGGCACTAAGTATGCGATACGTTACAAGGATTTAGCACTAAGTGTGCGATACGTTACAAGGATTTGGCACTAAGTGTGCGATATGTTAATGTGACGGCACTAAGTGTGCGATACGTTACAAGGTTTTGGCACTGAGTGTGTGGGTTTGCTGATCCTTTAAGAGTATCGGTTAATGAATGTGATGAACGAAAGATAAAATGATCAGGTATGTGATGGTAGATCATCTTTTGGATAATAAAGTAAGTATTAACTGCTGAAACGAAATTATGTATTATACATATTAATATGTGATTTATATGGGTTTGAAATGAAAGTATAAATTCGGTAAGTGATATATGCATATGAAATTAAGAAAATGTGATATATCTGTATACTTGGATAAATGTATATGTATTTGTTTTGAGATGGGAAAGTAATTTATAGATCGATGTGAAATCTATTATTGAATGTGTGAGTGTTCGGCCTTAAGGCTATGAAATGTGAAAGTTTACGAATGGTGAAATAAATTATAGTTATGGTTTTAAACTTCGATTGTGATTATATTAAATTGGCCTTACTAATATAATGATATATTGCTTTGTTGTTAAGTAATTGCTTATAACTTACTAAGCTATGATAGCTTACTGTATGTGTTTGTTTACTTTATTTATTAGATTTTGGAGTCAAGTTACGAGCTCGGGATCATCGTCAAAGTCTATCACACTATTGACTATCTTCGGTATTTTATAAGCTGAATTTTCGAACCTATGGCATGTATAGGCTAGTAATATTATGTTTGGTTTTGAAGTTTGTATATATTTGTATAAGCCATGCGAAAATGGCTTGTCTATCTTATTAATCTTGGAATTTATATTTTGGCTTGATGCTTATGTTTGGTTGTGGTTTTGGTTGATTTGGTTTTGGTATATATAAGTATGGTTAATGTATAAAGTTTAAATGAAATGGAGTAAAGATGTTATAAACTAGTTAACCATATTTTTGCAATGAAACAGTTATTGGTTAGCAGTAGTGATGTGACTTTGAAAAATCACCAAAAATAGGAGAAATGGAATTAGAAAGTGAATAAGATATAGAATTAAATCTTATTGTGTCTAGTTTTATATGAAAGAAAAAGAATAGGCAAAGGAATTTTATATTCTGTGATATTTGAATTTTAGTGAGACAGGGTCAAGATGGTATTTGAAGTCCCCTGGTTTGACTTTAAAAACTCATTAAACATTGTACAAAATTAATTATAAGTTATATTTTATATTTCTAGATTCCTTAGTGATTCTATTTTCAATAAAAACAAGTGGGAACATCATATGAAAATTGTACAATGAGATATTTGAATTTAGGTTAAGAGAGGTCAGAACCGTTGGTCAGTGAAACAGGGGAAATTTTAATGAATAAACTGTACTAATTGGACACATGAAAAATTCTGGAAAAATTATAGTAAGATGATATATGAGTCTAGTTTCAAGAAAAATTTACAGATCTAAATTTTGAGTTTCGTAACTAGACTTATAGTCAATTTAGTCAACATTACGCAGATGGACAGTTTCAATTTTTATGCCCCATGTTAGTAGTTAAGTCTAGTAATGCCTCATGCTCGACTCCGGCACGGTCTCGGGTAAGGGGTGTTACAAGGATAGGGTTTGTTAAGTCTCCGAGTGGAGCGTAAGTGGTAGAAAGTCTTAGCCATGAACTGAAAGTCTGGTCAAAAGACTTCTATGCAAGGTTGAACTAAAACCTAAAACAAGGGAAGATAGGTGCCTCTCTATCTTGATGGATGGATACTAGGGAGTTCTATGCTTTATTGTCCACCAAAGTGGGTGACCCTCTCGAGTTTAACCTGCCTAATATCTCTCCTATTGGAAAGGGCAGGCAGGGTTTATTTTTCCCGCACTGTCGATAGTGGAAAGAAGTCTCCAGGCTTGCTACAGCTAGATGATGAGCCATTGGTCTGAAGGAGGTGGGGAGGTGGGAAAGTGAGCAGTGTTGACATGGTTTCCCCACCATGTTATAGAAGGAGCCACAGTGAATAAGGTGTAGGGGAGGAACTTATCTTGTTCTTAAAATAGGCCCTTACTACACTCTAGGTTTACGAGAGGTAAAGCAAGGAAGGGAAAATGGATTTTCTAAGTATTCTATAGTGGATGTAGTTTGTAGATAGGAAAAAAAAAGGGTGGGAAATAAAGGAATTAGTTCAGAGAGAACTTTGGTGTTGGGAGTGGTAGGGAAACTACACTACAGTATTGTATTTAAGTGAGAAAAGAAAGATAGGAAAAGTGACTGAAAGATGAATTGAAGGTGGATCAAATAGAAGGCTTTGGGGAGTATGAACTTACCGACCATATCCTGGTTATTTATAGCCACAAGGGAGTATGGGAAGTTATTGAAATTTAATTAGTGATGAAAACTCATTCAAATCCACCTATGATGGTAGGAAACTTGTTAGCATCGGGAGAAAAAAGCGTCTTTTGGTAGTCCCAATATGAGAGTAGTTGCCAACTGTTACCCAATAGAATGCAACCTTCCAAATAATGAGGAACCAAACATAGGACTATTCAATAACAGACCTCTTGAGTAAGGCAAAAAGCTTTTAAGTAGGACTCTGGAGTCAGAGTAGACTCTCTGACACTCCACTAAGATAAGTGGTAAAGGATAAGTCATGGGTAAGCTTAGCTGCACTATGATGTGAACGAATTGACCCATTAGATGGGTAATGTTAGAGTACGAGTAAGCCTTAGGAATTTCGAAATATTCCACCAGGAATTAAACAAGCATTAAGTCAGGCAGTGTTCAACTTCAAGCATCCGTCAAAACGACAGGATTGAAGAAAATATTATAGATCAGAGTAGTGTTGTAACAGCCCGATTTAGGGCCTAGTTGGAATAGTGGTGCGAGACCACAAATCCGAAGTAGTAATATGATTTTTTAAGGTATTTGAGATGTTTGCATGATATTATGAAAGTTTCAAGTAGAGATTTCATGAAATTGTTATTAAATGGTCCATTAGGACTAAATTGCAAAAGTTTCAAAATATGAGTTTCTAGAAGCTTTTTGTATGAAATAGCTTTAGAATATTAATTAGAAGTCCTAAAATAGCAATTTGCCCAAATTATAATTTTTGGACAAAAATGGACATGAGTTAGTAAATGGTGAATTTTTTTAAGAGAAGGGCATTTTGGTCATTTATCAATTAAATGATTAAAAAGGGAAAAATATGATAAAAATTCTTATTCATCTTCTTCCTTCTGCCGAAAATTGGAGAGACTCCATAGCTAGGGTTCTTCAAATTTTTAAAGCTTGCTAGTAAGTGCATCTTAGCCCGTTTCTAATATTCTTCGTATTTTTGGAGTCCTCGTATTATGAATTAGCTAATTATAGCTATAAGTTGAGATAGAATTCATGTTCACAAATCTACTCATGTATGAGATGCTTGTAAAATGATATTTTATGGAAGATTATGAGAGTTTGATGTTTGATAAACATCTTTTCCTAAGTGAATTTCATGAGAAATGCTAGTAAGGACTAGTTTGTTATTATTATGAAATTTTTCATACATGGTAGAAATAGAAAGAATTTGTTATTGCTATAGTGGAGATAATGAATCAGCTAAGCATGAAGTTTAAGAAAGTGGTATGAAAATTATTTTACGAGCCTAGGGGCAAAAGTATAATTATGAGAAAGTTTTGGGGCAAATTAGTAATTTTTCCAAAGTATGAGTCATGAGTCAATTTAAACAATATGATTATTAAATGAGATGAATTATGATTGTAGATCAAGAAAAATGAAGCCCTGATCGAAACCGAGGCAAGAACAAAATCGAGGACTAAATTACATATATACATACATTTTGTATATTAAGGTAAGTTTGTATGATTTCCAAGCTTCATGAATATTTTCATTGAATTGCTTGTTATGTTGTTAAATATACATTACTTTTATGAGAATGGTTAATAGTATGTTAAACAAAGAAATTAATGAGATTAAGCATGAGAAAGTCCCTATTGAAGTTGAATTACTCAGGATACTCGATCTACCACATGAGATAAGAAAGTCCGTATAAGACCAAGCCAAGGCATGGCATCGGCAATCAAGCAAACTATCATGTAAGTCCAAGACAAGTCTTGGCATTGAAGAGTTATTATGAGATGAAGACCCATATAAGCCCAAGCCAAGGCATGGCATTGGTGAGTCTCCAAGCAAAGATGTCATGTAAGTCCAAGAAAAGTCTTCGCATTGAAAAGCTATCATGAGATAGAGATCCCATGTAAGTCCAAGCCAAGGCATGGCATTAGTGAGTAACAAGGAAGATTCCATGTAAGTCCAAGCCAAGGCTCGGCATTGACCAGTTCATGAGTAAATATACCAAGTAAGACTATGTCAAGACATAGCAATGGTAAGTTCCTAAGGGAACCCACAAGGAAGACTTCGTGTAAATCCATGTCAAGACATGGCATTGATATTAAGTTAAGAGATCCCATATAAGACTATATCAAGGATATAGCATTGGCATTGAGATACATATGTGGTGAGATTCAGTATCCTTTGTTATTCATAGTAATTTATCGGGCAAAAAGGATAAAGATTGAATGCGTAATCAAAAAAGTTAAGTAAGTAAAACTATCAACAAGATATGTGAGTTAAAGTTAATTAAGAGTATTATTCATGTTATGAATGATGAAGTTGAGATTATGCTTATTATAGTAAAGTATACTGATCTATGTGATCAAGTGATACAAGTACCTTGTTTACCTTACAAGTATGAGACTAGTAAGTATCATGAGATATGTATGAACCTTTAAGAGTAAGTAAGCCCAAGCATATGAGTTTTACAATGCTTTTGTTTATGATGAATTGTTTTTGTTAAGCGGATATGTTGCTATATGCATTACATGCAAACTTAATAAGCTAAATGCTTACGTCTTTAATTCTTTTCTTTCATGTAGTTCCGCCAAGCTAACTTGTGGATCATTGAAGTCGGAGCTCGAAGCACACTATCAATCGCTATTTTGGTATAGCCAAGTTGATTATATTAAGTATGGCATGTATAGGAAGTATTTCATTTTGAGAATATATTTTAAGAAGAGCCAAAGTATGGGCTATCAAGTTTATTATTCTTTTGTATATAGCTAAGTGATTGGCCAAAATTGACTTAGTACGTATGGTTATTGATATCAATGAAGTATGTAGTATTGTTCAAGTTAGAGGAAGTATTTTGAATTGTTGAATTGGGTATGACGTTGATCTTGATTTCAGGGTGGTAAATTGGCTTGGTAAATAGCCTCTAAGTACCCACACGGATGGACAAACGGGCATGTGTCTAGGCCGTGCGTTTCCTGCATGTTAGTGTCTTAAATCAGTATATACCACAGGCTAATCCCACGGCCGTTTGTATAGGCCGTGTGAGACACACGGTTAGCACATGGGCGTGTGCCCCAGGCCGTGTGAATAAGTCAGTATATCAAGGTAGAGCACACGGTCTAAGTCCACGGGCGTGTCAAGGCCGTGTGTAATTAGTCAGTGTCGACCACAAGTGGAAGACATGGGCATGTCTAAGGGGTACACCGGCGTGTCCCAAGCCACATGTGCGTGTGACCCCTGTTTTAAGGAAACGTTTTCGATTAAGTTCTGAAAGTTTCCAGATATGTGTTTAAGGCCTCGTAGACCCATGAAATGTATGATTAGAATAAGAAAGAGAAGTTTTGAATTCAGAACACAATTTTACAGCCCGTAAGTACATGTTTAAGAAAGTTCAAGCACAGTAATGTCTCGTATCCGGTCTCAGCCTCAGACTTGGGTATGGGGTGTTACATTTAGTGGTATCAGAGCTACGGTTTAGTAGGTTCTCTAACTAACGTAGCATGAGCACGAGTCTAGCTATCCATGCCATACGTAAGAATGTTTTTATAATGATAGTGTGACGACTCCTGACGACTTAAATTATGTTTATACGTATAGTAAATGGATCCTGAAAGAGTTCTAATGGACGACGTAGAAAGTAACGCGCCGGCTCCCGCTGAAGGGACGGTGCCAAATGAGAATGAGAATAGACCCACTACGGTGAGTCAAGGAGGAGGAGAAGAGGCTAGAGAAGCCTTCCTCCATATGATGAACACATGGTATACGGAGTTCGTTCGTACGAACCCGAATGCACAACCCCTCCACCCCCGCCTATTCCAAAACCTATCCCTGTAGTCCCTCAAGTAGTAGAAGTGGTAAGAGGAGACAAACCTCTAGTTGATAGGATCAGGAAACATGGGGTAGAAGAATTCCGGGCTAAAAGAGATGATGATCTGGAAAAGGCCGAGTTTTGGTTAGAAAATACCATCAGGGTATTTAATGAGTTGTCATGCACACCTGAGGAATGCATGAAGTGTGTAGTCTCTCTTTAAAGAGATTCTGCCTATCAATGGTGGAACACCCTTGTGTCAGTGGTACCGAGGGAGAAGATTACTTGGGAATTCTTCCAAGAAGAGTTCAAGAAAAAGTATATCAGTCAAAGATTTTGGACCAAAAAAGGAAGGAATTCCTAGAACTGAAGCAAGGCAAGATGTCGATGACTGATTATGAGCGCGAGTTTGTGCGACTCAGTAAATATGCTCGAGAGTGTGTATCCATCGAGGCCATTTTGAGCAAGAGATTCGAAGATGAATTAAATGATGACATCAAATTGTTTGTTGCTGTTTTAGAACTAAAGGAATTTGTTGTGCTAGTAGAACGAGCTTGTAAAGCCGAAGAGCTGGCAAAAGAGAAAAGAAAATCTAAAATGGAGTCTCATGATTCAAGAAAGAGACAGTGGAATAAGTCATTCCAATCTTCTTCCAAGAAGCCAAGAGATTTCTCCACCCGATCGGCTACTTCCACTGGGTTTTCAAGGAAGGACAAGAGTAAGCAGTATTTGGGAAATAAAGCACAGACGACTTCAGTTGCTAGTGTGGGGAACATTCGATCGGATAGACCCGAATGCCCACAGTGTGGCAGACGTCATTTTGGAGAATGCCGAGCACATAAAAATGCATGTTTTAGATGTGGTTTCCAAGACCACTACATAAAGGATTGTCCTGAGACGACAAAAGAAGATAGAACTCAGAACCCGAGATCAGAGAGTATGATCAGAGGAAGATCCCAGAGGAACTTGGGAAGTGGGGCAAGTGGAAAAGGTAAGCCTAGAGAGCAGGCCGTGAGACCCGAGGGTAAAGCGCCTGCAAGGACTTATGCCATTCGCACTCGCGAAGAGGCATCTTCTCCTAATGTTATTACGGGTACCTTTTCTCTTTATGATATCAAAGTTATTACTTTAATAGATCCCGGATCCACACACTCTTACATTTGCATGAAACTAGTATCTAGTATGAGCATGCCTATATAGTCTTCATAATTTGGGATTAAGGTGTCCAATCCTTTAGGCAAAAGTGTTTTAGTTGATGAAGTATGTAATGATTGCCCATTGATGATTAGAGGTCATTATTTTAAGGCAAACCTTATGTTGCTACCATTTGATGAGTTTGACATCATTCTTGGTATGGATTGGTTAACCACTCATGATGTAATAGTAAATTGTGGGAAGAAGTACATTGAGATGAGATGTGAGAATGGGGACATTCTCCATGTAGAATCAGATGAACAAGGTGGATCGCCGATAATGATTTCTCATATGACGGCACAGAGACACATAAGAAAAGTGTATGAGGCATATCTTGCCTTTGTGATGAATACTAGAGAAACAGAGCTAAAGATCGAGTCAGTGTCGATAGTATGTGAGAACTTGGATGTCTTTCTTGAGGAATTATCAGGACTGCCTCCGGTTAGAGAGGTTGAGTTCAGCATTAAGCTAGCTCCCGGTACTGTACCGATATCTATTACTCCTTATAGAATGGCTCCAACGGAATTAAGAGAGTTGAAGATACAGTTGCAAGAGTTGACAGATAAAGGTTTTGCAAGATCAAGTTGTTCACCATGGGTGCTCTGATTTTATTTGTGAAAAAGAAAGATGGCACCATGAGATTGTCCATAGATTACCTTCTGCTTAATAAAGTGACAGTGAAGAACAAGTACCCATTGCTTAGAATCGATGATTTGTTCGATCAATTGAAAGGAGCCACTGTGTTCTCCAAAATAGACTTGAGATCAGGGTACTACCAGTTGAGAGTAAAGGATGTTTCTAAGACCGCTTTTCGAACAAGGTATGGGCATTATGAATTTTTAGTCATGCCCTTTGGATTGACCAATGCTCCTGTGGTATTCATGGACCTAATGAACCGCATCTTTAGGCCATACCTCGACAAGTTTGTAGTCATTTTTATTGACGACATATTGATTTATTCTCGAGATGAGATCGAGCATGCTGAGCACCTACGGACAGTTTTATAGATTCTACGAGAAAATCAGTTGTATGCCAAGTTCAGTAAAAGTAAATTTTGGCTCAAGGAAGTAGGATTTCTGGGACATATTATCTCGGGAGAAGGAGTTCTAGTAGACCCAAGTAAGATTTCGGCTATAACGGACTGGAAGCCACCGAAGAATATCTCTGAGATTAAAAGTTTCCTAGGCCTAGTCAGCTATTACAGATGATTTGTCAAGGGGTTTTCTGTGATTGCAACCTCGATGACTAAATTATTACAGAAAAACGTAAAGTTTGAGTGGACAGAAAGATGCCACCAAAGTTTCGAGAAACTGAAAGCATTGTTTACAAAAGTTCCAGTTTTAGTACAACAAGAGTCGGAGAAAGAATTTGTGATTTACAGTGATGCATCCTTAAATGGATTAATCTGTGTACTTATGCAAGAAGGCAAAGTTATTGCTTATGCCTCCAGACAGTTGAAGCCTCATGAGAAGAATTATCCGACACACGATCTAGATTAGCTACCATAGTCTTCGCATTGAAAATATGGAGACATCATCTGTATGGTGAAAGATGCCAAATTTTCATAGATCACAAAATTTTGAAGTACTTGATGACGCAAAAAGAGTTGAACTTAAGGCAACGGAGATGGTTAGAAATAATAAAAGACTATGACTTGATTATTGACTACCATCCAGGAAAGGCGAATGTGGTCGCTGATGCTTTAAGTAGAAAGTCCCTAATTGCATTAAGGGCAATGAATTTGCGGATGACTTTATTTGATGATGGTTCTATTCTAGCTGAGTTGAGAGCTAGACTTGTATTCCTCCAAGAGATATTTGAGGCTCAGAAAGAAGATAGTGAATTGCAAGCCAAGAGAGCTCAGTGCGAGTTAGATGTTGAATCCGACTTTCAGATTAATTCCGATGGATGTTTGATGTTTAAAGATAGAGTTTGCGTGCCAAGAAAAGAATAGCTTATTCAGAGAATTTTGCACGAGGCACATAATAGATGTTTATCTGTACATCCGGGTAGTACCAAGATGTATAATGATTTGAAGCAACAGTGTTGGTGACCAAGAATGAAAAAAGATATTTCAGAGTTTGTTTCCAAATGCATAATTTGTCAGCAAATAAAGGCTGAACACCAAGTACCTTCAGGTTTGCTTCAACCAATTATGGTACTTGAGTGGAAATGTAACACCCTAGATTAGGGGTTATGCGTTTGGAGCATAACTCAAGTGTTAGTAGGCTTTAAGTGTGGTTGAGCATGTTTTAAGGGTTTTGAGAATCCAAGGATGTAGGAGGAAGTCTTGGAAAAGTATTGGAATTTTATTTTTAAAGGAGAAGTTAGGTGAAGGAGGCCTTAAGGAAAATTTTTAGGAGCTAATGGACATGAAAATGGGCTTGTGCATTCTTGCTTAATTTTATGAAATAGCATGTCTATTGTGATATGAATGTGTTATGTGAATTCTAGAAACCTTGGAAATGTAAGGAAAGTGCATTTTTAGAAATGTTGGAAATGAAAGGAAATGTCTTGGAAATGTAAGGAAATGTCCTAGAAATGCATGGAAATGATTTAGAAATGAACATTTTTGGAAACCCGGAAATGATTTGGAAATGATTCAAAAGTGGAAAGTGAACATTTTTGGAAACCTGGAAATGTATGGAAATGTTAAGTTCAAAAGAGGAAAATGAACATTTTTGGAAACTAGGAAATGTAAGGAAATGATTTAGAAATGACTCGAACGAGGAAAGTGAACATTTCTGGGAACTTGAAAATGTAAGGAAATGTCAAGTTACAGAGCCGAACGAAAATTTTTGGAAACTTGGAAATGACCTAGAAATGACGAGTTTTAAGGTTTAAAAGGGGAAATTAAGGCAAGGTGGCCTTAAAAGAAAAAGTTTGTGAAATTAGACACACAAACAGGCTTGGAAAAGTGGCCTGAAGATGTCATTTAGGGCCTATGGAAATGGCGCCATATGCAAGAGGAATGGGCCTGAGTTCGAGTCACTTGGGAAGCAAATAAAGGAGGTTTTATTTTTGCTTCCAGAAGACTGAGGTGGACGGCACATGCTTCTAGAAAGGAGGTGTTTTATTTTCATAAATATTCGATTAAAAAGGTGATAAATAAGGGATTTTTAAATTGGATTATTTTGAAGAGATAAATGTTGGATTAAACTCTTTTATTTATGATAATTAAAGGGATAAAGCTATCAAAATAGAAGAGTGGTGGCCAAGTAAGGGACTCTAGCTTAGTAATTTCGGCTATAAAAGGAAAAGAGAGGCCATTCTGCCGAATTCTTTCTATCATTGTTCTTCTTTCCCTCTTCAATTCTTCACAAAGCCGAAAGCAGAATCCCCCTAGTCTTGCCGAATTTTCCTAAGTTTATATCTTCCTTTTCTTTCTTTGAAAAACCAAAAATCCTCTACTGTTCATCAAGAAGCCGAAATTTTAATCCATATCAAGGCGATAGCCGAGTATTGTTAAGGGCTCAAGTAAGGATTGTCGATTCCTAAAGTAAGGGTAAGATCTCATTCAGTTTCATCCTTTTCTTCTAAGATTTGCCGAAATCTAGGACTAACCCCATTAATATCTTGTTGCCGAAACCTTGAAGAGATCTTTCGGGATTTACTAAGTGTCGACTACAAGGAAGGAGAAGTTCTTTTTCCGAAGGTACACCATAGGCCGCGTGTTCCCTAGTTATTCGGTGAATTTCAGGATTTAAGAATCTAAGGTAAGTCATATATAACATTCGGCTAAGGGTTATTTGTTGTGAATAAATGTTAAAAATTGATCTAACATGTAGTTATAGGGATTTCGACAGAGGGATACAAGGATTTCGGGATTTGAGAATTTCAAGGTAAGTTTTAAGTATACTAATCCTACTAGGATTTGGATTTATGGCCGAATGGTTTTTTATTAAGGTAATAAGTGATAAATCAATGTAGGGATTAAGGATCTAAGCATTAGATCAAGCTTTTCGGGATCTCAAGGAAATTTTAAGCGAATCAGGTGTGTACCCCACACTACTTTGTAATATGAATTGTGGTTATATGTATTAAAATATGTGTTAATGGAAATATGAACGTGTCTAAGGTACCATGTTATGGTACTAAGTACTCAGGTACGTTTCCTACTCCTACTAGGAATATGAAATATGTTATTCGTAACATGAGAATATTATACGATTGTGAACTCTGGTATATTATGCATATTATTGTTATATGGGACATATGGTTGTATATTGAAAGGTGAAGTGAAAAGTGGTGACTTACGACCACAGTAATCTGAAAAGTGGTGACCTAAAACCACAGTAATCTGAAAAGTGGTTTCCTAAGACCACAGATGCGGAGCCTTAAGCCGCAAATTGGTGTGTAGCGGAAGGAGGGTCGACTTAGTAGTCCCCACGGTGTGTTTGGCAGGTACGGGGGTGTGTAGCGGATGGACAATTAGGTTTGGGTTTGGGAATGCATCATAACTTGTATTTTATGTTTTGAATGTGTAACTATTGTATGCCTGATTCTATTATGATTTAGTGTCGTGTACACATTGAGTCTGTTTGACTCACCCGTTGGGAATATTTTTTGAGTGATGAGCAAAGTGATGGACCAGGACAACAGAACTTGTGGTGGCCATGCTCAACTTGAAGTTTTTATTTTAATGGACTATTAATTTTTAAGTACTCTGAATTATTTGAAATTATTTGATGTAATAAGGCCATAAGGCCATAGTTGAATCATTTTACATTTATTTTTTTTATTTATTATGTTTATGAACCTTATTTATTAAAGTTTAAGTAAAATTTCTTTAAACTAAACCTTAAATGTTTTATCACTTAATATTAAAAAGGGGTTTCCAAAAATAAAATCGAGTCTGTTTCAACACAAGGCCAACCCAAACAATATTTTTTTTTTAATCGCACAAGTTTTCCCTAAGTAACAAAAGAATTTGAAACCGGTTTTCTTGAGGAACATACCAGATCCGATCAAAGCTCGTGGGCCGGGTTTGGGGTGTTTCAGTTTGGTATCAAAGCCCGTTTCAAACCCTCAGCCTAGGGGTTTAGGGCCCAAAATGTTTTCAAAGCGAGCCCAAATGAGTTTTATGAAAATATTTTTGAAATAAGCAGGTTTCTGGCATGGCACCTAAGTCTCAGACCATGATCCACGGGTAAGTACCCTAACTATACGTGTGATTATGTGAATTATGGAAGGGTAGAAAAGGCATGGAACATAGAATAGCATGATAGGAACTTGAACCCTAGGACTAGTCTACTCAAACACAAATACGTAAGACTTAACGCACTAAACAAACCTATGGCTAAGTCACTGAGTTAGGGTGTGGTAACCCCTGTGCGCATGTCTAGGATTGGATCCGGAAGAGCCTGGTATTTAAGCAGTCCTAGTGACTCATCTCCTCTCATTTGGAATCCTACAGTGCGTAGTGTAGTTCACCCTAACCAAGAGGACTCGATGTGAGCTAAACTCAATAACTAAAACCCGAAAGGGAACTAGTCGTGTTTTTATAAAAACCCTAGTTTTAAAACTCTTAAAATTACTCCTTTAATTTGTGAAAACTATCTTTACAAAATTTTCCAAAAAATTTTTGATTTATGAAATTACAAAAATACCCCCTAGTGGTAAAATTACCAAAATGCCCTTGGTTTATAAAATGACCAACTACTCAACAGTTTCGTCAAAGTTTCATTATTTTTGCTCAAAAACTTTATTTTGCAAAAATATCTTGATTTTGGGAAAAATTACAAAATTGCCCCTAATTTACAAAAATTACCAAAATGACCCTGATTTTCAAATTTTTGAAAACATCATTGTTTTGGAAAGTACAATTCTCAAAAAGAACCCTCAAAGTTTTGCAACTTTTGAGATATCCCTGATTTACTAGATTTTACAAATTTACCCCGATTTGTGAAAAATTACCAAAATACCCCGAGGTCCAAAATTACTAAAATACCCCTGGAATTTCAAAATTACCGAAAGGCCCCAGGATTTCAAAATTTCCAAAATACCCTTATTGACAAAATCACCAAGGAACCTTATTTTGACAAATTACGAAAATACCCCTGTAGGACAAAATTACGAAAGTACCCCTGGGTAGTGGAAAAACAACGACAACAAAAACTACAACATTTCTCTGAATGAACGAAAGTTCATAATTGGTTGATGAATGTGAACGTGACTTTCTGAATAGTGAACTTGAGCTGAGAACTTTGTTTGATCGAAAGAACCACTTTTAAACATCTCTTTTCATAAAACTATTCGCGATTAATCAGTTAAACAAAAGTACTAATGTATAAAACTCATTAATCAGATTAAATCGCGGCGTTAGAAATGAGTTCTAGGGGACGTGAACTTAGAGATTGTGCATAGGAAGTATGATAGTTTTATAAAATTAGAGTCTTGCAGTGATAGCGTAGTGGATGTATGATCGTTCGTTAGTAAGTAATTTCGAGGACGAAATTATTTTTAAGGAGGGTAGAACTGAAACATCCTAGATTAGGGGTTATGCGTTTGGAGCATAACTCAAGTGTTAGTAGGCTTTAAGTGTGGTTGAGCATGTTTTAAGGGTTTTGAGAATCCAAGGATGTAGGAGGAAGTCTTGGAAAAGTATTGGAATTTTATTTTTAAAGGAGAAGTTAGGTGAAGGAGGCCTTAAGGAAAATTTTTAGGAGTTTATGGACATGAAAATGGGCTTGTGCATTCTTGCTTAATTTTATGAAATAGCATGTCTATTGTGATATGAATGTGTTATGTGAATTCTAGAAACCTTGGAAATGTAAGGAAAGTGCATTTTTAGAAATGTTGGAAATGAAAGGAAATGTCTTGGAAATGTAAGGAAATGTCCTAGAAATGCATGGAAATGATTTAGAAATGAACATTTTTGGAAACCCGAAAATGATTTGGAAATGATTCAAAAGTGGAAAGTGAACATTTTTGGAAACCTGGAAATGTATGGAAATGTTAAGTTCAAAAGAGGAAAATGAACATTTTTGGAAACTAGGAAATGTAAGGAAATGATTTAGAAATGACTCGAAAGAGGAAAGTGAACACATTAGGAACTTGGAAATGTAAGGAAATGTCAAGTTTCTGAGCCAAACGAAAATTTTTGGAAACTTAGAAATGACCTAGAAATGACGAGTTTTAAGGTTTAAAAAGGGAAATTAAGGCAAGGTGGCCTTAAAAGAAAAAGTTTGTGAAATTTGACACACAAACAGGCTTGGAAAAGTGGCCTGAAGATGTCACTTAAGGCCTATGGAAATGGCACCATATGCAAGAGGAATGGGCCTGAGTTCGAGTCACTTGGGAAGCAAATAAAGGAGGTTTTATTTTTACTTCCAGAAGATTGAGGTGGACGGCACATGCTTCTAGAAAGGAGGTGTTTTATTTTCATAAATATTCGATTAAAAAGGTGATAAATAAAGGATTTTTAAATTGGATTATTTTGAAGAGATAAATGTTGGATTAAACTCTTTTATTTATGATAATTAAAGGGATAAAGCTATCAAAATAGAAGAGTGGTGGCCAAGTAAGGGACTCTAGCTTAGTAATTTCGGCTATAAAAGGAAAAGAGAGGCCATTCTGCATTATTTTCTTCTCCTTTTTCTCTCTGCCGAATTCTCTCTGTCATTGTTCTTCTTTCCCTTTTCAATTCTTCACAAAGCCGAAAGCAGAATCCCCCTAGTCTTGCCGAATTTTCCTAAGTTTATATCTTCCTTTTCTTTCTTTGAAAAACCAAAAATCCTCTACTGTTCATCAAGAAGCCGAAATTTTAATCCACATCAAGGCCATAGCCGAGTATTGTTAATGGCTCAAGCAAGGATTGTCGATTCCTAAAGTAAGGGTAAGATCTCATTCGGTTTCATCCTTTTCTTCTAAGATTTGCCAAAATCTAGGACTAACCCCGTTAATATCTTGTTGCCGAAACCTTGAAGAGATCTTTCGGGATTTACGAAGTGTCGACTACAAGGAAGGAGAAGTTCTTTTCAGAAGGTACACCATAGGCGCGTGTTCCCTAGTTATTCGGTGAATTTGGATTTAAGAATCTAAGGTAAGTCATATTTAACATTGGCTAAGGGTTATTTGTTGTGAATAAATGTTAGAAATTGATCTAACATGTAGTTATAGGGATTTCGACAGAGCGATACAAGGATTTCGGGATTTGAGAATTTCAAGGTAAGTTTTAAGTATACTAATCCTACTAGGATTTGGATTTATGGCCGAATGGTTTTTTATTAAGGTAATAAGTGATAAATCAATGTAGGGATTAAGGATCTAAGCATTAGATCAAGCTTTTCGGGATCTCAAGGAAATTTTAAGCGAATCAGGTGTGTACCCCACACTACTTTGTAATATGAATTATGGTTATATGTATTAAAATATGTGTTAATGGAAATATGAGCGTGGCTAAGGTACCATGTTATGGTACTAAGTACTCAGGTACGTTTCCTACTCCTACTAGGAATATGAAATATGTTATTCGTAACATGAGAATATTATACGATTGTGAACTCTGGTATATTATGCATATTATTGTTATATGGGGCATATGGTTGTATATTGAAAGGTGAAGTGAAAAGTGGTGACTTAAGACCACAGTAATCTGAAAAGTGGTGACTTACGACCACGATGTCTGAAAAGTGGTGACCTAAAACCACGATGTCCCGAAAGTGGTTTCCTAAGACCACAGATGCGGAGCCTTAAGCCCGCAAATTGGTGTGTAGTGGAAGGAGGGTCGACTTAGTAGTCCCCACGGTGTGTTTGGTAGGTACGAGGGTGTGTAGCGGATGGACAATTAGGTTTGGGTTTGGGAATGCATCATAACTTGTATTTTATGTTTTGAATGTGTAACTATTGTATGCCTGATTCTATTATGATTTAGTGTCGTGTACACATTGAGTCTGTTTGACTCACCCCGTTGGGGAATATTTTTCAGGTGATGAGCAGTGATGGACCGGGACGGCAGAAATTGTGGTGGCCATGCTCAACTTGAAGTCTTTATTTTAATGGACTATTAATTTTTAAGTACTCTAAATTATTTGAAATTATTTGATGTAATAAGGCCATAAGGCATAGTTGAATCGTTTTACATTTATTTTTTGTTTATTTATTATGTTTATGAACCTTATTTATTAAAGTTTAAGTAAAATTTCTTTAAACTAAACCTTAAATGTTTTATCACTTACTATTAAAAAGGGGTTTCCAAAAATAAAATCGAGTCTGTTTCAACACAAGGCCAACCCAAACAATATTTTTTTTTAATCGCACAAGTTTTCTCTAAGTAACAAAAGAATTTGAAACCGGTTTTCTTGAGGAACATACCAGATCCGGTCAAAGCTCGTGGGCCGGGTTTGGGATGTTTCAGGAAATAGGACCGTATCACTATGGCTTTTGTAACGGGATTACCGTTATCTCCAAGCAGGAAAGATGTTATATGGGTTGTGGTTGATAGACTCACAAAGTCAGCCCATTTTATACCTATACGAGTTGACTATTCATTAGACAAATTGGCAAACTTGTACGTTTCAGAAATAGTAAGGCTTCATGGAGTTCCTTTGTCATCATATCGGATAGAGATCCGAGATTCGCATCCAGATTTGGGAAGAAGTGTAACACCCCCAAACTCGGCCTAGACGTTACGATCGAATTTGGTATGTCACATGGAAAGGTTGTTTAAGAAACTTCGCATTTGTTTTAAAAATATTGAGTTTTGTTTGCATTTCAAAAATCACATTTGTTTTTAAGGTTCTCTTGCAAAATGTTGTGCATGCTACTAACTACCAAAAACTTATTTTATAATACGAGAATCGAAATCGGTGGATTTCAGGATGTGACGTTTTTGAAAACAATTATTGTAGTTTTAAGAAAATCCTGAGTTTCATTGATTATAACTTGTAATCCGTTTGTTAGGGTTTTGAAAATTTGTTATTTACATTTCTTTTTTTTTAGAAAACTCATTTTTTTACGTTTCATAATAGGCAATCAAAGCTTTAAAATAAAAACCAAAATAAAATCCTATTGGCCTTATTACAGAACAAATTTCCAAATTAAAGCAAGTTCAAAATAATGAAAAACAAAGTTTACGAAAGAAATAACGCATGGCCACCACAAAGTCCACCTCGGCCCAAATCCTCAAGCTAGGGATTACCTGCAAAATTAAGTAGAGGGGTGAGTTACAAGAACTCAGTGTGTAATCCCCCACATGATCACTAACTGGGCCCAAACCCATTCAGATACCAACTGGGCCTTAGCCCTTACGAAACGAACTGGGCCTTAGCCCTTACAGAACAAACAAACTGGGCCTTAGCACTATTAGCATAGTATAATAGATAATGAGTGCCATGCGATGCAACCCAGCCCAGCCTAGTAATCTATCCGCTACACGCCACCCGACCAACCAAAACACACCGGTGGGGATTTCTAATAATCAACCCTCATCTGCTACACACCATCGATGGCAATCACGCTGGTCATCGCCGAAATTGTGACAGAGTCACCGAAATATGTGGCATAGCCACAGAAATAATGTGACAGAGTCACTGAAATACACTGACCCTTTCATCAATATCATATTCCAATCCCATGCAACATATTATCATAATGTGATGAATGCAAGACATAGATATCAATGCACATCAGATAATTAGATCACACATAAGTCATGCTAAGTTATTCAAATGGCATAGTCATAAGTGTTACTTACCTGGCATCTCCAATCTTACCCACTAGGGTATCTCAATTGCCATTGCGGTTATTTCGGCTTTTAGCCAATATACATATTAATACTAAACAACAAATGAAAGTGTATGAAATATACACTTGATTACGTGAAGGACTAAACGCTCCTGATCGTCGTCACTCTCACTAACACGAACAACTACTATCTGTCTATTCAGATCCGATGTCACCTCTCTTCCACAACCCAGTGGGAAATCCCAAACAACTGATACCCTACGCCGTTTGAACTTAGGAACAGAGGGTACAAGCCCACTCCCCTTAGGATCCCTTACCAATGCCTCCTTAGAACGGCTAGCACTCGCATCCATGAAGAGAGTTCGATCAGTAAGGTACCATAGTGTATTCAGCGATTGTCTAATAAAGATGTTTGGTTATGGCAGAGTACAACGAAAAGAGACTAATCGTATAGAAACTAGAGAGAACCTCCTTACCTTAATTATCAACGCAGATTGGTTCTATCCTCTTGAATGAGTTCCTAAATAACTCACGAGTTAGAAATGATGCTCCCTAAAAATAATGAAGAAATGGCCTTTCGGCCTTAATACTTATATTAAGAATGTCCCTCCATCACTCATATTCGGCCAAAACTAACTTACCAAGATGCCTTAGATTCAGCCACCGCTGACAAGAGCTCTGGCTTCCTACGAAAGAACGAATGCGCTTCACAGTGGAGAGGGTACTTATATTCGGCCTAAAAAGAAAGGGGGTAACAAGATGTCTACTTCGATCATTAAAAGAGAGAAGAGAAAAACATATGGAGAGAGAACCCGTTACTTTGCAACAAGCAAAACCGATTGGAAAGGGACTTTCGGCAACTAAAGGAATCCTAGCACCTTGCTTCTTGATGTTCGGCTAATATTAGAAAATGAAAGATACAGGTTTAGCTTGACACAAGAGAGGTTTCAGCTCAAGAGTAGAACAAGAGAGAAATGAAAAGAAAAGAGAAGAAACTAAGGTTCGGTTATGGAAAAAGAGTGTGGAAAAAGAAGAGAATTGAAATGAAAAGAGAGATAATATGAGTGAGGAAGGGTTCTGCTAGTAGCAAAGAGTATTTAGAACAACTTCTGGTTATGAAAAAGAAGAAGAATATGACTTCGGTTAGCAAGCAAGACAAAGAGAAGAAAAAGGACCTGAAATGCCTTATGGTCAAAACCACAAAATGTCAAAAATGGTAAAGAAAAGCTATAGGAATTCGGCACAACACTCTTCAAAAGGTTCAGTTTTGCTAACACCCTTCCCAAATACCGAAATTCCCTTGCTAAACACCCTATAGCCAAAATTCACCTCCCACCTCTCCAACATTCGGCCAACTCTCACCCACCCTCTCAAATCCCTTGTTTTACTCTACCAAGCTCTCTCCACCACCCTTTCAAATTGGTTTAACCAATTCAACTCCTCAATCCCCTCTCCACCATCTATTTTGAACTGTTTGACTCCTTCAACAACCACCTAGGTAGAGTCCCAGCCGAATGCCAACTCTTTCCCATCTTGAGCACAAAAATAAACTCCATAGTACAGCAGATGGGATTCGAACCTTTCTTCCCTTGCTTCCCATGTGACGCCAACTCCACTAGGCCACTCTACTTCCTTTTTTTAACACAACACCAAATTTTATACTTAAGTCCTGCCTCCACTAGCTCATCCTCACAAAGTGCCCTAAAACCAAAATTTCACTAGGGCCCCGGCTCGACCCCGAGCCTTCCCAAGACCCCCAAACATACCCAAATAACAAGCATAGCTAGCCAAATGCATGAAATAGTACAAAATACAGAACCCCAAATTTAAGGATGTTACAAGAAGTTACAAGAGGCCCTGGGTACAAAGTTGAGCTTTAGTACAGCTTTTCATCCTCAAACTGACGGTCAGTCGGAGAGGTTAACTCAGATACTAGAGGATATGCTCTGATTTTGTATTCTCAAATTCCAAGGTAGTTGGGAAAAGTTTCTCCCATTTGTAGAATTTGTCTATAATAATAGCTTTCAGTCGAGCTTAAAGATGGCGCCTTATGAGGCTCTATATGGGCGTAAGTGCAGAATGCCTTTATTTTGAGCTGAACTTAAATAAAATCAAATTCATGGAGTTCATTTGGTTAGAGAAGCTAAAGAGAAAGTGAAAGTGATACGAGAGTGTTTAAAAGCTGTAGCAGACAGACAGAAATCCTACTCGGATTTAAAGAGAAAAGAGATAGAGTATCAAGTCGGGGATAAAGTTTTCTTGAAAGTGTCACCATGGAGAAAATTTCTAAGATTTGGCCGGAAAGGCAAGTTGAGCCCACGTTTCATTGGACCATATGAGATTACTGAGAGAGTTGGGCCGGTAGCTTACCAATTGGCTTTGCCATCTGAGTTAGAAAAGATACATGATGTGTTTCATGTATCTATGTTGCGACGCTACCGATCAAACCCTTCACATGTATAACCCCGTCAGAGATAGAGATTCACTCCGACATGACTGATGGTGAAGAACCAATTAAGATTTTAGCTTGAGAAGTCAAGCAGCTAAGAAATAAAAGTATTGCCCTAGTGAAAGTACTGTGGCAAAGACATGGGATAGAAGAAGTTACATGGGAACCAAAAGAAAGCATGAGAAATCAGTACCCAAACCTATTTGCTGGTAAGATTTTCGAGGACGAAAATCCCTAAGGGGGGAGAATTGTAACAGCCCGATTTAGGGCCTAGTTGGAATAGTGGTGCGAGACCACAAATCTGAAGTAGTAATATGAGTTTTTAAGGTATTTGAGATGTTTGCATGATATTATGAAAGTTTCATGTAGAGATTTTATGAAATTATTATTAAATGATCCATTAGGACTAAATTGCAAAAGTTTCAAAATATGATTTTCTAGAAGCTTTTTGTATGAAATAGCTTTAGAATATTAATTAGAAGTCCTTAAATAGCAATTTTCCCAAATTATAATTTGTGAACAAAAATGGACATGAGTTAGTAAATGGTGAATTTTTTTAAGAGAAGGGCATTTTGGTCATTTATCAATTAAATGATTAAAAAGGGAAAAAGATAAAAAAAAAATTCTTATTCATCTTCTTCCTTCTGCCGAAAATTGGAGAGACTCCATAGCTAGGGTTCTTCAAATTTTTGAAGCTTGCTAGTAAGTGCATCTTAGCCCGTTTTTAATATTCTTTGTATTTTTGGAGTCCTCGTATTATGAATCAGCTAATTATAGCTATAAGTTGAGCTAGAATTCATGTTCACAAATCTACTCATGTATGAGATGCTTGTAAAATGATATTTTATGGAAGACTATGAGAGTTTAACGTTAGATAAACATCTTTTTCTAAGTGAATTTCATGAGAAATGCTAGTAAGGACTAGTTTGTTATTATTATGAAATTTTTCATATATGGTAGAAATAGAGAGAATTTGTTGTTGCTATAGTTGAGATAATGAATCAACCAAGCATGAAGTTTAAGAAAGTGGTATGAAAATTATTTTACGAGCCTAGGGGCAAAAGTGTAATTATGAGAAACTTTTGGGGCAAATTAGTAATTTTTCCAAAGTATGATTTATGAGTCAATTTAGTCAATGTGATTATTAAATGAGCAGAATTATGATTGTAGATCAAGAAAAATGAAGCCCGGATCGAAACCGAGGCAAGAACAAAATCGAGGACTAAATTACATATATACATACATTTTGTATATTAAGGTAAGTTTGTATGATTTCCAAGCTTCATGAATATTTTCATTGAAATGCTTGTTATGTTGTTAAATATACATTACTTTTATGAGAATGCTTAATGGTATGTTAAACAAAGAAATTAATGAGATTAAGCATGAGAAAGACCCTATTGAAATTGAATTACTCAGGATACTCGATCTACCACATGAGATAAGAAAGTTCGTATAAGACCAAGCCGAGGCATGGCATCGGCAATCAAGCAAGTTATCATGTAAGTCCAAGACAAGTCTTGGCATTGAAGAGTTATTATGAGATGAAGACCCATATAAGCCCAAGCCAAGGCATGGCATTGGTGAGTCTCCAAGCAAAGATGTCATGTAAGTCCAAGACATGTCTTGGCATTGAAAAGCTATCATGAGATAGAGATCCCATGTAAGTCCAAGCCAAGGCATGGCATTGGTGAGTAACAAGGAAGATTTCCTGTAAGTCCAAGCCAAGGCTCGGCATTGACCAGTTCATGAGTAAAGATACCAAGTAAGACTATGTCAAGACATAACAATGGTAAGTTCCCAAGGGAACCCACAAGGAAGACTTCGTGTAAGTCCATGTCAAGACATGGCGTCGATATTAAGTTAAGAGATCCCATATAAGACTATATCAAGGATATAGCATTGGCATCGAGATACATATGAGGTGAGATTCAGTATCCTTTGTTATTCATAGTAATTCATCGGGCAAAAAGGGTAAAGACTGAATGAGTAATCAAGAAAGTTAAGTAAGTAAAACTATCAACAAGATATGTGAGTTAAAGTTAATTAAGAGTACTATTCATGTTATGAATGATGAAGTTGAGATTATGCTTATTATAGTAAAGTATACTGATCTATGTGATCAAGTGACACAAGTACCTTGTTTACCTTACAAGTATGAGACTAGTAAGTATCATGAGATATGTATGAACCTTTAAGAGTAAGTAAGCTCAAGCATATGAGTTTTACAATGCTTTTGTTTATGATGAATGGTTTTTGTTAAGCAGATATGTTACTATATGCATTACATGCAAACTTACTAAGCTAAATGCTTACGTCTTTAATTCTTTTCTTTCATGTAGTTCCGCCAAGCTAACTTGTGGATCACTGAAATCGGAGCTCGAAGCACACCATCAATCGCTATTTTTGTATAGCCAAGTTGTTTATATTAAGTATGGCCTGTATAGGAATGTAACATCCTAGATTAGGGGTTATGCGTTTGTGCATAATTCATGAGTTAGTAGGTTTTGGCAGTGTTTGGAAGTGTATTAAGGGTTTTTAAAATTCTAGGATGGAAGAGAAAGCTTAGAAAAATTATTGGATTTTAAGTGAAAAGAGGAAACGAGGCAAAGAGGCCTTAAGGAAAATTTGTGTTGGACTCATGACACAAGGAAGGCATGTGGCAAAGTGGGCTCAGTGGGTATGTTGGAAGTGTTCTAACGAGTTTAGGAACCCTAAGGTGTATGGAAATGTATGGAAATGTATGGAAATGTATGGAAATGTAAGGAAATGTATGGAAATGTATGGAAATGTATGGAAATATATTGAAATGTATGGAAATGTATGGAAATGTGTGGAAATGTATGGAAATGTAAGGCAATGTAGGGAAATGTAAGGAAATGTAAGGAAATGCTTTAGAAACGTTAAGTTTAAAAGAGGAAAGTGAACATTTTTGGAAACTAGGGAATGTAAGGAAATGATGCGGAAATAATTCAAAAGAGGAAAGTAAACATTTCTGGAAACTTGGAAATGTAAGGAAATGTCAAGTTTAAAGAGCCAAACGAAAATTTTTGGAAACTTAGAAATTGTAACACCCCCTACCTGTATTCGTTATCAGAATAAGGTACGAGGCATTACCAGAGTTTACAATTTTATCGGATGTCCCCGAATTATTTAATAATAAAGTAAATAGTAAATGAAATAATAAAAAAGAAACAAAGAAGAACAGAAAAGAACAGAGAGCATACGAAACAAGCAGGAAAGAAAGAAGAAAAAGAAGGAAAAAGGAAAAACTAAAGATTCAAGGTTTTAAACTTTAAAAGGTAAGTCAATCAAGTCCTATTCTTTTAATTTTGATGTTTTAGAAGCTTTAAAGCAAGATTTTGATGAAACTAAGTTGATATTTTGAGAGTTTATTGGTTTTTAAGTATAGTTTATGTTAAAGAAAAAGATGAACAAGGGGTTAAATTGAATGAAATTTAAGTTAGAGTTAGTAAAAGGATTAAATTGTAAAGTAAGCTATAAGTTTTGTATTATAGGGATTGATTTGGAAGAAATTATAAATTAGGGTTTATTTTGAAAATTTTGTAATCAAGTTGAATATGGAAGGAATTTAAGTAGAATCAAGCATGAATTAAGTTAAGAAAATAAGTAAACTTAACTAGGATTTAATTGCAAAATAAGTCATAAGAAAACAGATTTAAGACAGCAGCAGTAGAGTAACTTTGAAAATTCACCAAAAATCGTAGAAATGGAATTAGAAGTTGAGTGAGATATGAAATTAAATCTTATTGAGTCTATTTTCATATGAAAGAAACAGAGATAGCAAATAAGTTCTGTATTGTGAGATATTTAAATTTTAGTGAAACTGGTTCAGGGTGATTTCGAGATCCCCTGTTCTGACTTGTAAAAATAATTAAAAATTGTATAAAAATGATTTTGGAACATAATTTATATGGTTAAATTCCTTAATGAGTCTAGTTTCAAATGAGCTAAACAAGGAGGCCATCTAAATTCTGTACAAAGAGTAATTTAATTCGTAGTGAAGAGAGGTCAGAGCAGTTGGACAGTGAAACAGGGGAAACTTTAAGAATAATCTGGTATTGATTGGCCATACCAAAAATTCTGAAAAATTTACAGTAAAAATATATATGAGTCTAGTTTCGGGAAAAATTTACGGATCTTAATTTGGAGTTCCGTAGCTCCAGATATAGATGATTTAGTGACAATGACTCAGGTAGACAGCCTAGAAAGAACTTATAAGTAAATAATAGAATTGTGTATAAAAGATGTGGAATGAAGAGGAAGAGTAGAAATTGAATAAAATTCAATTATTTATTGTAATTTAATGTTGTAATTAATAATGTAAATTATTATTTTTAGTAGCTAAAAAGGAACTTGAGGCATCAACCCATAAAGGAAAGGAGAAGGTTACTGAGGAATAATCAAGCAAATTCGGGTTTGTATTACTATAATTCAAGCTATTTATTTATTCATTAAATATTAGATTAATTTATGGATATGGTAAGTAAATTATAAGGTAAGTGTTTTTATTGAAATTGAATTGTATCCGGATTGATATGGAAAAGTGTAATTAATATTGAAATTGAATTTATTATGAAAATGAAAATGAAATTGAGAAGCTGAAATACCCTATTAACTAGTCGGTGAGTCGGATATAATTGGCATGCCATAGGACATGGAAGAGTACGGGATTTTGCGAAACTACATCGATCGAGCACTTACGTGCGACTCATCATATCGTTATTCTTATTACGATTCGACACTTTGTGTGTCGATATCGTTATTATTATTGTTATTCTGAGTTCAGACACTTTGTGTGTTGAATATCGATATTGTTATCATTATCGATTCGACACTTTGTGTGTCGATATCTTTGTTATGCAGTTAAGGCACATTGTGCCGTCTTGGAGTGTTGGGTTGGAATCCGTGTATCCGTTAAGGTCCGAGTGCATTAATAGGGGTAAATAAAGAAAAGGTTAAATTGAATAAAATGAAATGGTTGAGCCATTGGAAGAAATGCGAAAATAGAACATGAACTGAAAAATGTGATTGAAATATGAGCATGAGAAAAGAAAGTATGAACCATTGGTTCAAGAAATGGATAATGGCTCAACATGATTGTGTATTATTTCAATTGTTAAATAGCTAAATTTGAATTGTATGAATATATTGAGAATGATAAACTTATGTTTGAATTGGGTTAGTTAAATTAAAGTTATATGATTTAATGATATGATTATTATGTTTATAATTTGAATTATGGTAATACCATCGAGTATATATATACTCAAGTGACGGTTGCTTCCGTGCGCGAGTTGTAGAAGTCAAATCATCGAACCAAACATCCGAAGCCGGACCGACTTCACAAACCTTTGGTGATGTATATTTCCTTTTATAATGTGGCATGTACGTAGGTTGTGTTTAAATGTTATTATGTTTTGAATGTAAATGGTTAAAAATGTTAGTATTACAAGTTTAAAAATTATAATGAAAGGAGTATATTTATTTTAATCTAACTAATATTTTGATAAATTTAAGTTGATATTATATTGATTGAGTTTGATTAGAAGGTATTTAGAATAGAAAATGAATTTATCAAATGAATTGGTTAAATTGATTGTTTATTGAAATGAATACGATTTATTTTACTGTGGGGTTTTATATATTAATAAGCGTAAATGTCTGCAGAAATTTATATTAAACAAAATTTATATTTGCAAATTGTCTGATATGTCCGGTAATGCTTCGTAACCCTGTTCCGGCGATGGTTCGGGGTTAGGGGTGTTACAGAAATGACCTAGAAATGTCGAGTTTTAAAGTTTAAAAGAGGAAATTAAGGCAATGTGGGCTTAAGAGAAAAAGTATGTGAAAATTGACACACAAACAGGCTTGGAAAAATGGCCTGAAGATGCCACTTAGGGCCTATGGAAATGGCGCCACATACAAGGGTATTGGGCCTAAGTTCGAGTCACTTGGGAAGCAAATAAAAGGAGTTTTATTTTTGCTTCCAGAAGACTGAGGTGGACGGCACAAGCCTTCTAGAAAGGAAGTGTTTTATTTTCATAAATATTAGATTAAAAAGGTGATAAATAAAGGATTTTTAAATTGGATTATTTAGAAGAGATAAATATTGGATTGAACTCTTTTATTTATGATAATTAAAGGATAAAGTTATCAAAATAGAAGAGTGGTGGCCAAGTAAAGGACTCTAGCTAGTAATTTTGGCTATAAAAGGAAGAGTAAGGCTATTCTTCATTCATTCTTTTCTCTTCAAGAAAACCTCTGCCGAATTTTCTCTGCCATTATTCTCTTTTTCTCTTTTCTTTTCTTCTTCTATTACAAACACAATCAAAAGCGGAAGATACTAATAGCCCTAGTCGATTTCTCACTAAGCCTCAAGAGCCAAAATTGTTATCCACATCAAAGCCATAGCCGAATACTGCTAAGGGTTCAAGCAAGAGTTTCATCAAATTCTTCAGTAAGGGTAAGATTAGGTTAGATTCTCATTCTATTTCTTTTAAGGCTGTCGAAATTAAGATTCTAATACCCTTAATATCTGTTGCCGAAGAGATCTTTCGGGATTTACTAAGTGTCGACTACAAGGAAGGAGAAGTTCTTTTCAGAAGGTACACCATAAGCCGCGTGTTCCCTAATTATTCGGTGAGTTTCGGGATTTAAAATCCACAAGGTAAGTGTCTATAGCATTCGGCCAAGGCTTATTTTAGTGTTTGGATCTGTCTTTTATTATCTTAAAAGCCGAAAACTAATATGTTAAAGGGATCTAGAGTTGGCCGAATACAAGGAAGAAGGATACAAAGATTTCTGGATTTGAGAATTTCAAGGTAAGTTTAAGAATACTAATCCTACTAGGATTTGGATTTATGGCCAAATGGCTTTTTATTAAAATAGTAAGTGAATAATCAAATGTAGGGATTAAGGATCTAAGCGGTAGATCAGATTTCGAGATCTCAAGGAATTTGCTAAGCGAATCAGGTGTGTACTCCACACTATTTTGTAATATGAATTATGGTTACATGTATTAAAATATATGTTAATAGAAATATGAGCATGGCTAAAGTACCATGATATGGTACTAAGTACTCAGGTACGTTTCCTACTTTTACTAGGAATATGAAAAATGTTATTCGTAACATGAGAATATGATAAGAATTTGAACTATGGTATATTATGCATATTAATGGGGCATTTGGTTGTATATTGAAAGGGGAAGTGAAAAGTGGTGATTTAAGACCACAGTAATTTGAAAAGTGGTGACTTACGACCACAGTAATCTGAAAAGTGTGATCTAAGACCACAGTAATCTGAAAAGTGGTTTCCTAAAACCAAAGATGCGGAGCCTTAAGCCCGCAAATTGGTGTGTAGCAGAAGGAGGGTCGACTTAGTAGTCCCCACGGTGTGTTTGGCAGGTACGGGGGTGTGTAGCGGATGGACAAATAGGTTTGGGTTTGGGAATGCATCATAACTTGCATTTTATGTTTTGAATGTGTAACTATTGTATGCCTGATTCTATTATGATTTAGTGTCGTGTACACATTGAGTCTGTTTGACTCACCCCGTTGTGGGAACATTTTTCAGGTGATGACCAGTAATGGACCGGGTCGGCAGAACTTGTGGTGGCCATGCTCAACATGAAGTTTATATTTTTATGGACTCTTGAATTTATTTTAGTACTTTGAAATATTTTGGAAACTATTTGATGTAATAAGGCCATAAGGCCATGATGAACGATTTTATTTCTACTTGTTGTTTTATTGTGTTACAAATTTTGATTAAGTTAAAGACTAAGTATTTTATTTTAGAATATGCTCTATATGTTTTATCACTTAATATTAAAAAGGGGTTTTCTAATATAAAAATCCAGTTTGTTTTCAACACAAGCCCAACCCAAACAATATATTTTTTTTAATCATACAAGTTTTTCTCTAAGTAACAAAAGAATTTGGCTGGTTTACTTGAGGAACATACCAAATCTGGTCAAAGCTCGTGGGCGGGTTTGGGGTGTTTGATTTGGTATCGAGCCCGTTTTAAAACTCTCTACTGTGGGCTAAGGCCCAAAACGTTTTCAAAGCGAGCTCAAATGATTTTCTTTGAAAATAAGCAGGTTTTCTGGCATGGCACCTCAGTCTCCGACCCATGATCCACGGTAAGTACCCCCAACCATTTGGGTGATTATGTGATTTATATTATGTTATGGAAGGGTAGAAAAAGGAATGGGCGTAGAATAGCATGATAGGAACTTGAACCCAGGACTAGTCTACTCAAACACAAATACATAAGACTTAATACTTACTCAAACAAACCTATGACTAAGTCAACGAGTTAGGGTGTGGCAACCTCTGTGCGCATGTCTAGGAATGGTTTCGGTGGGAGTTTGGTATTTAAGCGATCCGCGTGACTCACCTCCTCTCTCTCCACCGAATCTCGCACAGTGCGTAGCTTCGGTTCACCCTAACCAAGAGGACTCGATCACAAAGCTAAACACAATAACTAAAACCCTAAAGGGAACTAGCCGTGTTTTTATAAAAACCCTAGTTTTAAAACTCTTAAAATTACCTTTTCAATTTATGAGAACTATTTTTACAAAATTTTCCGAAAAATTTTCGATTTATGAAATTACAAAAATACCCCTAGTGGTAAATTACAAAAATACCCTTGGTTTATGAAATTCCCAAAATACCCATGATTCTTATCAATATTTCATTACTTTATAAAATGTTCAAAAACCCTAATTTGCAAATTATCAAAATACCATGATTTTGGAAAAAAAATTTACGAAATTGCCCTTAACTCACAAAAATACCAAAACGACCCTAATTTTCAAATTTTTTGCAACATCACCGTTTTGGAAAATAAAATTCTCAAAAAGAACCTCAAAGTTTTACAAATTTTGAAATACCCATGAATTATTAAACTTTACAAATTTACTCTGGTTTGTAAAAAATTACCAAATACCCTGGAATTTCAAAATTATCGAAAGGCCACAGGATTTCAAAATTACCAAAATACCCTTATTGACAAAATCACCAAGGAACCTTATTTTGACAAATTACTTAAAATACCCAGTAGGACAAAATTACGAAAATACCACCGGGTAGTGGAAAAACAACAACAATGAAAACTACAACATTTCTCGAATGAACGAAAGTTCATAATTGGTTGATGAATGTGAACGTGACTTTACGAATAGTGAACTTGAGTGAGAACTTTGTTTGATCGAAAGAACCACTTTTAAACATCTCTTTTCATAAAATTTTTCGCGGTTAATAAGTGGAAAAAAATTACGATGCATAAACTCTTTAATCGGATTAAATCGCGACATTAGAAATGAGTTCTAAGGGGCGTGAACTTAGAGATTGTGCCTAGAAAGTATGATGGTTTTATTAAGATCGAGTGCGCAGCGTAAGCATAGTCTGTTGAAGCGATTGTATGGTGTTAATAAGTAATTTCGAGACGAAATTATTTTTAAGAGAGGGTAGAAGCTGTAACATCCTAGATTAGGGGTTATGCATTTGTGCATAATTCATGAGTTAGTAGGTTTTGGCGGTGTTTGGAAGTGTATTAAGGGTTTTAAAATTCTAGGATGAAGAGAAAGCTTAGAAAAATTATTGGATTTTAAGTGAAAAGAGGAAACGAGGCAAAGAGGTCTTAAGGAAAATTTGTGTTGGACTCATGACACAAGGAAGGCATGTGGCAAAGTGGGCTCAGTGGGTATGTTGGAAGTGTTCTAACGAGTTTAGGAACCCTAAGGTGTATGGAAATGTATGGAAATGTATGGAAATGTATGGAAATGTATGGAAATGTATGGAAATGTATGGAAATATATTGAAATGTATGGAAATGTATGGAAATGTGTGGAAATGTATGGCAATGTAGGGAAATGTAAGGAAATGTAAGGAAATGCTTTGGAAACATTAAGTTTAAAAGAGGAAAGTGAACATTTTTGGAAACTAGGGAATGTAAGGAAATGATGCGGAAATGATTCAAAAGAGGAAAGTAAACATTTCTGGAAACTTGGAAATGTAAGGAAATGTCAAGTTTAAAGAGCCGAACAAAAATTTTTGGAAACTTAGAAATGACCTAGAAATGTTGAGTTTTAAAGTTTAAAAGAGGAAATTAAGGCAATGTGGCCTTAAGAGAAAAACTATGTGAAATTTGACACACAAACAGGCTTGCAAAAATGGCCTGAAGATGCCACTTAGGGCCTATGGAAATGGCGCCACATACAAGGGTATTAGGCCTGAGTTCGAGTCACTTGGGAAGCAAATAAAAGGAGTTTTATTTTTGCTTCCAGAAGACTGAGGTGGACGGCACAAGCCTTCTAGAAAGGAGGTGTTTTATTTTCATAAATATTCGATTAAAAAGGTGATAAATAAAGGATTTTTAAATTGGATTATTTAGAAGAGATAAATATTGGATTAAACTCTTTTATTTATGATAATTAAAGGATAAAGTTATCAAAATAGAAGAGTGGTGGCCAAGTAAAGGACTCTAGCTAGTAATTTTGGCTATAAAAGGAAGAGTAAGGCTATTCTTCATTCATTCTTTTCTCTTCAAGAAAACCTCTGCCGAATTTTCTCTGCCATTATTCTCTTTTTCTCTTTTCTTTTCTTCTTCTATTACAAACACAATCAAAAGCGGAAGATACTAATAGCCCTAGTCGATTTCTCACTAAGCCTCAAGAGCCAAAATTGTTATCCACATCAAAGCCATAGCCGAATACTGCTAAGGGTTCAAGCAAGAGTTCCATCAAATTATTCAGTAAGGGTAAGATTAGGTTAGATTCTCATTCTATTTCTTTTAAGGCTGTCGAAATTAAGATTTTAATACCCTTAATATACATTGTAGAAGAGATCTTTCGGGATTTACTAAGTGTCGACTACGAGGGAAGGAGAAATCTTTTCAGAAGGTACACTATGTCGCGTGTTCCCTAGTTATTCGGTGAGTTTTGGATTTAAAATCCACAAGGTAAGTGTCTATAGCATTCGGCCAAGGCTTATTTTAGTGTTTGGATCATCTTTTATTATCTTAAAAGCGAAAACTAATATGTTAAAGGGATCTAGAGTTGGCCGAATACAAGGAAGAAGGATACAAAGATTTGGGATTTGAGAATTTCAAGGTAAGTTTAAGAATACTAATCCTACTCGGATTTGGATTTATGGCGAATGGCTTTTTATTAAAATAGTAAGTGAATAATCAAATGTAGGGATTAAGGATCTAAGTGGTAGATCAAATTTCGAGATCTCAAGGAATTTGCTAAGTGAATCAGGTGTGTACTCCACACTATTTTGTAATATGAATTATGGTTACATGTATTAAAATATATGTTAATAGAAATATGAGCATGGCTAAAGTACCATGATATGGTACTAAGTACTCAGGTACGTTTCCTACTTCTACTAGGAATATGAAAAATGTTATTTGTAACATGAGAATATGATAACAATTTGAACTATGGTATATTATGCATATTAATGGGGCATTTGGTTGTATATTGAAAGGGGAAGTGAAAAGTGGTGATTTAAGACCACAGTAATTTGAAAAGTGGTGACTTACGACCACAGTAATCTGAAAAGTGGTGATCTAAGACCACAGTAATCTGAAAAGTGGTTTCCTAAAACCACAGATGCGGAGCCTTAAGCCCGCAAATTGGTGTGTAGCGGAAGGAGGGTCGACTTAGTAGTCCCCACGGTGTGTGTTTGGCGAGTACGGGGTGTGTAGCGGATGGACAAATAGGTTTGGGTTTGGGAATGCATCATAACTTGCATTTTATGTTTTGAATGTGTAACTATTGTATGCCTGATTCTATTATGATTTAGTGTCGTGTACACATTGAGTCTGTTTGACTCACCCCGTTGTGGGAACATTTTTCAGGTGATGACCAGTAATGGACCGGGTCGGCAGAACTTGTGGTGGCCATGCTCAACATGAAGTTTATATTTTTATGGACTCTTGAATTTATTTTAGTACTTTGAAATATTTTGGAAACTATTTGATGTAATAAGGCCATAAGGCCATGATGAACGATTTTATTTCTACTTGTTGTTTTATTGTGTTACAAATTTTGATTAAGTTAAAGACTAAGTATTTTATTTTAAAATATACTCTATATGTTTTATCACTTAATATTAAAAAGGGGTTTTCTAATATAAAAATCCAGTTTTGTTTTCAACACAAGCCCAACCTAAACAATATATTTTTTTTTAATCATACAAGTTTTTCTCTAAGTAACAAAAGAATTTGAAACTGGTTTACTTGAGGAACATACCAAATCTGGTCAAAGCTCGTGGGCCGGGTTTGGGGTGTTTCAAGGAAGTATTTCATTTTGAGAATATATTTTAAGAAGAGCCAAAGTATGGGCTATCAAGTTTATTATTCTTTTGTATATAGCTAAGTTATTGGCCAAAATTGACTTAGTATGTATGGTTATTGATATCAATGAAGTATGTAGTATTGCTCAAGTTAGAGGAAGTATTTTGAATTATTGAATTGGGTATGACGTTGATCTTGATTTCAGGGTGGTAAATTGGTTTGGTAAATAGCCTCTAAGTACCCACACGAATGGACACACGAGCGTGTGTCTAGGCCGTGCGTTTCCTGCATATTTGTGTCTTAAATCAGTATAGACCACGGGCTAATCCCACGGCCGTTTGTATAGGTCATGTGAGACACAAGGTTAGCACATGGGTGTGTGCCCCAGGCCATGTGAATAAGTCAATATATCAAGGTAGAGCACACGATCTAAGTCCACGGCCGTGTCAAGGTCGTGTGTAATTAGCCAGTGTCAACCACGGGTGGAAGACATGGGTGTGTCTAAGGGGTACACGGTTTCCAGATATGTGTTTAAGGCCTCGTAGACCCATGAAATGTTTGATTATACTAAGAAAGAGAAGTTTTTAATTCGAAACAAAATTTTATAGCCCGTAAGTACATGGTTGAGAAAGTTCAAGCACAGTAATGTCTCGTATCCGGTCTTAGCCTAAGACTTGGGAATGGGGTGTTACAAGTGTAGCGGAAGGATTAAAAGTCACCAACGAGCTGGCAACTGAGATTCGCTAATGTTAAGGATCTACAAGATGGACGGAGTTAAAGCATAAACAAAATTTAGGATTTATCGGAGTATTCACCAATAATAAGGTCCAAGAGTTGCTAGACCAACAATGCTTACCTCAGAGCACCTATCAAATTGAGATGGTAAAAGAACACTATGTGACAGAAAGTAACCCGAAGTAGATACCCCTAACTTGCTAGGTATGAAGAATTTGTCAATCAAGCAGAGTTGAAAGTAAATCATAATGTACAAAAGGGAACCAAATTAGGAGAACTTGTAAAAATGGTGGATGAATGTGCACGTGAACCCTAAGGGTAGGAGAAAGAAAGAGATTCTTTAAGTCCACCGATAAGGTTAGCGAGACAGGAAATTTCAAGGAAATTGTTTTTTAAAAGGGTGGAAAAGTTGTAACATCAGGTTTCCAGTTAACTTGGAAACTTGAAATAATTAGAGGACTAAATTGAAAAGGACCGCAAGTTGGCGGCCTCTATTGAAAGAAACGGGAAAGAAGGAAAATAAATTGGACATGGTTGAAAACCAAACTTGGTTCAATTAGAAAAGAACCAGTCGATTCCATTATAGGAGACACAATGATTGTGAATGCACGGTTCTCATGAGGTTGGTAATAATGCGAGAACGACTATAAATAGTAGGAAAATGTTTTCCCAATGATGATTTCCTTCTCGAATCTGTTTCAATTTCTTTCGTTCTTCATCTTCTTCGATAGCTTTAAGAAGGATTAGTCATAGAAGGTTCTACATGAAGCAGACTTCAAGAGGATTGAGATGGAAAAGTGGGGAAACCAACAAGCTGATAAGGTTCTCATCCCTTCTGTGTATGTAAAAGTTAAAGAAATGAAGTTATGGACTTTAAAACCATTTTAAAGGTTCTGCATGTTTTTGGAAAAATGGGTTTAAGCTTAGAATATTAAGTTTAACCCATGATTTTGGTTGGAATGCTTAGCTTCCAAGAGAATGGAAGCTCTGGTATTTGAAAACATCAAGCTATAGAGACGATGAAGTTTCAAGTGAGTTTTTAAAACTCCAACCATGGATGTTATGATTTATGTTGTTTGAATATGTCATGCTTTTCATAAACATGAATACATGTAGATGCATGCCATTAATCATAAATATGATGATATGTGCATGTTTTTCATGAAAACTCTGGGAAAAACCTTTATGGGATAGATGAAATTAGAAAGGGAAATTGGGAGTGACCTTGTTAGTTACCACCACGGTTAAAGCTCCAGGCACTACGGAAGGGACATTGCAGTGTTCGAGCATCAAGGTTAGGTGGTTTAAGGAGATAATGGAAAAAGAATTATGGAAATCAAAACCAAGTAAAGGTATTTACCGTAAAAGCGGTATTGAGATGTCCTTATGGGTAACACCATGATGATAGTATATGTTTAAGACCATATATAAAAGATGTTATGGCAGTCTAGTATGAGGTATGTAGTGTAAGACCATGGAAAAAGATGTCATGGCGGCATGGTATAAGGTATAACATATATAGTGTAAGACCAGAGATGAAAGATTCTATGGTAGCCAGTTATAATGAGTAAGACCATGGATGAAAGACTCCATGGCATCCACAAAGACAGTCTGCAGGGACAGTAATCACAGAAGAGATAGTCTGCAATGACAGTAAACATCGAAAAAAGATAGTCCACTAGGACAATTAACAAAAAATATATAATCTGTTAGAACAATAAATATAGAATAGAGAGAGTCCACTGGGATAGTAAACACAGATAGAGTCCACTGAGACACTAAAAACGGGGTAAGTCTGCCAGGATAAGGGAAATGAGATGATAAGGGTATAAGACCATAGCTCAGCTATGGAAACCAACAAAGTCTACCGAGACACGAATGCAAATAGTCCGATGGGACATTAAACATAAGGTAAACTGATAAAGTGGCAAGTATAAGAAACCACGCATGTAGGTGAAGAGCTTATAGAGTGATACGAGTAAGTGCAAGTAGAATCAAGGAATACGCTACAAAAAGGCAAGCAAAATAAGAAAAGGAAAGGTCTGTTAGAGGATAGTCATGAATGTCAATGAGGCAAGTGGGCAAGGAATCGTAAGAATCAAAGAAAGAACCAGGGACTTGTGAATAGCCTGTACGTGGGCAGTAGTGATGACAAGTCTCCAAGGATCAGAAAAAAGATCTACAATCAAGAGCCACTAGGAAGTGCTCAATGAAGTTGTACGTGAAAAACAAATCTCTTGGAAGGGATGGGAATTTCACTCCCAAGATAAGGATTTTGTGTAGGGGACAGTATGTCTTTCAAGATTATTCCTCTTTAAGGAAGACCTATCGTGGTTACATTGCCACAATGTTAGCACTGCCAGTAGGTATCAAGCAATTGTGTTAGTAAACTTGTATAGTGGCACGGGTGATAACTTGTTGGTTCAACGAGTCAGACCGATCTTCACTTAGGGGACGGGTGAGTTCCTAAGTAAGGGCTAGATTGAAGGGTGAATTACTAGAAGTAATTCCCCCCACTGCTACCAATAAAGTGGAACAAGAATGGGTTCGCCAGAGTGGCGGGGATTGCTGTAAGTCAACCAAATATGGAAATGTCAGCGAATCTTCGAGACTAAGGTATGGAAAATGGGGAGTCCGCCAAGGACTGGTCCGATTAGAAAAGTCTACCAATAAAGGTATGAATTAAGGATCCTTTGGCAGGGAGTTAAGAAAGTTACCACTGAAGTCATTGATGTAACACCCCTAACCCGCATCCATCGCCGGAATAGGGTTACGGAGCAGTACAAGACTTATCATTTAAACAATCATAGATTTCTTATACATTTCTCATCCAAAGAAAAGTCATTCAAATTCAATCATATAGTCCCTAACACGAGCCCTCGAGGCCCAAAACAAGCATTTACAATAATTCGGGACTAAATTGAAAACTCAAGGAAATTTTGGGAAAACATTGAAAATTTTCAAAGTGCAGGGGACTCATACCCGTGTGACTAGGCCGTGTGTTTCACACGGCCAAGAGACACACCCATGTCACAAGTCATGTGGGCATTCGAATTGGGTTCACATGACCGTGTCCCAGCCCGTGTCCGACCTCATGTAACTCACTAACTTGGGTCACACGGCCAGACCACACGCTTGTGTGCTAGGCTGTGTACCCTTCGAAATAACCTCACACGCCCGTATGCCAAGCCATGTAAAACCTGACTTGCAACCCTTTGAGAACTACAAGGTACACACGGTCGTTCTATCTGGCCGTGTGTCACACACAGCTGAGACACACGCCCATGTCTCTGCCCGTGTGGACGAAAATAGGCTATTTTACAAGTCATTTTTCTCACCCTTTTCAACATGTACCTATAATTCCTTTTGCACATATACATAAGCCCTCAAAAGGCACCAAAATCATGCATAATCAAGCCAAACACATGTGGTATAATAACATCCAACCGATATGCTCAAAGGCACCTCAAATGACAACATTAAAACATGTATAACCATGTACTCAATTTGGCCAAAATAATAGATTAACTTTTAACTAAGTTTGTATCATTACACAACATGTAAATCACTTACCAAAACATACCATTCGGTACCAACTGAACCACATAATCATTAGCATCAAATACACATATGCTTACTATGGCAAAACACCAATTCACAATAAGTTATATGTCATAACTATATACACATTCAACTACTTTTCTATCTACCATCATTCAACCATAACAAGTAATATATCAACCATTACAAGGCTACTTATATACACCTTACAATATACATCATTTTACCAACACAAGACCAAAATGAAAACTAACCAAATGGTCATTTCCACAACCAAAACACATAGGCTAACATTAGCCAAAATACCTATACATTCCATTATAACCTTAACCAAGACATCAATATCTACTGATATAATCACTGGATAATGTGATAAATCTCTGATAAGCTTCCAACCCGATCGAGCTTCTGATAGTTTGAAAAGTAAAGAAAAATGTAACACCCCAAACCCGGCCTAGATGTTATGGTTGAATCTAGTGATGTCACATAGGATGGTTTTTGAAAAAGAAGATTATCTCGCAAAAGAGTTTCAGTTAACTAACTCAAATGCTTTATCTCCATTTAAGAAAACGTTAATTAATTGGTCCTTTTTTCAAAATCTTATTCACAATGAAAGTTTGAAAATCAGTATAATATGAAAATACCTTCGTGTTTTAAGAAAACCTTAGTTTGCGTAAAAATCGTCAATTTCCTAAAATATTTTATCATGGTATGTCAGAAGCTAATAACAACCCAAAAACCACAATTAAAAACCATAACGTCCAGAGAGTCTCAAAAATTACAACTCCCAAAGGATTACCAAAGATATAAATAAAAACCATAAATTAATGCCTTAATCAATTTTACAAAAAAGTGGTCACCCTGAGTCCCTGCTGCACCAATCTGCCTAAGATTATGGATTACCTGAACAACAAACAAGCAGATGTGAGTTTACGTAAACTCAGTGTGTAACCCAACAGAATTAAGCATGCAAGCATACAAACATTATATACAGAAACAGAAACAAATACGGACATCACGTACCTTTTCAGATACAGTAGCAGAATCATATACAGACATGCATAATCTTACCTCCATTCTCTAAACACCATCTCCATCCATCCCATCACACCATGTGGGATTAAAAATACCCACCTATCCCTACACACCATGTTGTGCCATGAAGACACATATACGATATAATATGCAGCCAAGCTGCCAGAATATAGGCGTTTAACGCCAGTCAGAATACTTCCTCCTCATGTACAAATCCCACCCCAAAACAAATACAGATTACCCATACAGAATTAACAGATAAAACATGCTTAATGTAACACCCCAAACCCGGTCCAAACACCATGACCGAATCTGGCATGTTACGGGAAAAACGAGTTTGAAAATTTCGAATTTGTACCAAATAGACTTGATAAAAACTTGTTCCTTTTTGAAACCAATTTGTTTAATGATGTTACTAAAACCTTTAGACTTAGTAAAAATTTGCCTTTAAGTTTGAAAACAATTGATTTTCAACAACTTATAAAATCGGTCACGATACGATGGTATAGTTGAAAGCATATCGTTAAAGTTTTGAAATCGTTGTTGTGTCATGTTTTAGCAAATTAACCCAATCAGTCTTGTTAAAGCATATTAAAATCAAACTTAAAACATAATAATAAAAGGCATAATTTAAAGGCTTTTTACAAGTCCGAAATAAAACCCAAACAAAATTAAATAACTAAAGCGATCGAATGCAAATGGGTGAGTAAAACTTTTATTAGAGCATGGCATGCGCACCCGAGTCCATCCGGCTCCATGTCGCGTCTCACGAGTCACTGAAATGTCAAAGGAGAGGGTGAGTCGAGTGACTCGATGTGTAAATCCGCTCCCGATGAAACAACATGCTAACACACATCATACATAGCAATCATAATCAATGCAACCCGATCCTAACCATCCATACTCCTTTCTACCCCGTGTGGTACCAAACCCTTTGGTGACATACTGATCCACGATGTGTTACCAAAACACTGGTGTCCCAAAGACACAATATCCATCAATGTGGTCCCAACCACTGGTGTCCCAAAAGACACAAGCGTGCTACCAAAAACGGTGACCGAAGTCACGAATCCAACGATGATGGGGCCAACCCATCGTGTGTTACCAAAACACTAGCGAGGCGATCCCGTATCTCAAGTGGGGCCAACCCGCGGTGGTCAAACCACGGGGACAAGTCGCAATGAGGTGCCAAACCTCGGTGTCCCAAAGACACAATGTGCTACCAAAGCACGGTGGACCGTAGTAGTCACAAATCGGTGATGGGGCCAACCCATCGTGTGTTACCAAAACACCGGCGTCAATCCGTATAATCATCGTGGGGCCAACCCCGCGTGGTGCTGAGCCACTGGGGACGAGGCGAGGTACCAAACCTGCGGAGGTGCCAAACCTCTGGTGACCCAAAGTCACAAAGTGTGCTACCAAAGCAACGGTGCTCGTCGGACAAAACATCCTTTGCTCCTCAACTCGTAATACCCATCAATATGCCATGCTCATGTAGTCATGCATATCATATAATCATGCATCTCATGCTATATCTCATGTCACATATACCCACGATCATGGTAACATATAACTCATCATTAAAAATAGTAATCTTGACTTACCCGAGTCGAGAATCATACCCATTAGGGTATCATAACAATCATCATCACTGTATCATTAGTCATCACACGGTTATCAATTATATTACTAGGTATAAGTGTGTCGATTTACACACACAGTAACTACGAGCCTAGAAATCCAACGAGCAAAGCTAAGCCCCTCGAGTATTGACTCCTACAATCGGCCAAAGATAGGGGTTAGGCACAAAGACATTCGGCCAACACCATTTAGACCAACAAGGATTGTCGAACATCCTTACCTTACTATTGGTTCGGTTTCTTAGCAACCCGAATCACAATGATTCCTCCTCCAACGATCGACACCTAACAAACCAATTGTTAATAACTAATCACTTTAAACTTAAACTTAATCGAAATCAGCTGATTGCACTAACCAAGATATACCAAGCTACCCTTACCCTTTACTTACCAAACACCAAAAATCGATCAACCAAGCAGATCACCCTTCACTAATATTCGGTCACCAAGGCACTTCTAGAAGAGAGGGAGTTTCGCCAAAGCTTCAAAAGAAGGGAGAAGATTCGGCCTATAGGTGTTCAACACTCTTAGGTTCGGTTTAGTGAGAAAAGAATAAGAGAGTATAGATGGGGAGGAATAAGGTTGATATTAGGCTAACACTCAAAAAGAATGGGAAAAGGAGAAAGGAAGGTGTATTCGGTTTGTAAGTAAAAGAAATGGAGAGAATGTCTTGGAGGTTAAAGTTTGGTTAATGGAGATTTTAGGAAGAAAAAGAGAGTTGAGAAGAGAAGAACAACACCAATTTTGGCTTATGCAAATGAAGAAGAAAAGAAAATGCAAGAGTGCATTCTGGCTACAAGAAGTTTGAGAGAAAAACAAAACAAATTCGGCAAGCCTTAGAGATTTGGTCTTTCGGTTTTCCAAGAAAAAGAATGAGAGACTCTCTTGAATTTTCGGTTTAAGCTATTGACAAAAGAAGAAATTTTGTGCATTATTTGCTTGAATGAAACATCAAAATACCAAATAGAATTTCGGCACCCCAATCCCCATTCCAAGCCATCACTTTCCCCCTCCAACTCCCTAAATTTCTGGCCAAATCCCCCAAATACTCACCACCACTCTTTTCAAAAGAGTGGACCAAGTCACACTCCCTTTTTCCTCTCCACCCTCCATTTGAATGGGAAGACCAAGTCCAAGGTAGAGTTCAAATTCCATACACCTCTTCCCTCCTATGCCGTCCAAAATTAAAGCCAAAAGGGAGATTTGCGGCTTGAACTCGGGACTTCTCCCCCTTGCGGATGACGCCACACCAAGCTCCTCCTTTGCCACTCTGCCTGACTCTCATTTGTGCAATAAAATCCCATTTTATTTTCTTAAGCCCCCCCCTCTATCAGCCCCCACACCTAAGGCCAAAACTAAAATTTTCCTACCTACTCAGGCATACACTTAGCCTATAATCAAGCCCCTAAAACACCGAAATAGCAACACAGACACCAACACATGCAATAACATGCAACAACAAAATAGCCCCTAACCAGGGATATTACGGTTCTACCCCCTTAAGAATAATTTCGGCCTCGAAATTACACGATCAAAAGAGTTGCGGGTATTCTTTGTCTCATCGTATCCTCGGGTTCCCACGTGGCTTCCTCCACACCATGATTCCGCCAAAGTACCTTAACCAAAGGCACAGACTTCCTACGTAGAACCTTAACATCTCGATCTAGAATCTGCACTGGTTCTTCCTCTATGGTCATATCTGGATTTACCTCGATCTCTTCCACTGCCACAACATGCGATGGGTCTGAACGGTACCTCCGAAGCATCGAAACGTGAAAAACGTCGTGAATCTGGCTAAGCTCTGCTGGCAACTCAAGGCGATACATGCTGGTCCAACTCGTCTCAATACCTTATACGGCCCAATAAATCTCGGACTAAGCTTGCCTTTTCTGCCAAACCTCAGCACCTTCTTCCAAGGCGAGACCTTTAAGAAAACCCGATCTCCCACAGCGAACTCTATATCTCTTCGCTTAAGATCGGCATAAGACTTTTGCCGGTCCAAGCTTCCTTCAAACGAGGTGAATCAACCTAACCTTGTCCTCTGTCTCAAGACCAACCAACTCGGGTCCCAACAACTGACGTTCACCTAACTCAGTCCAACATGTAGGTGAGCGACACTTCCTACCATACAGCGCCTCATATGGTGCCATCTTGATGCTTGCTTGGTAACTGTTGTTATAGGCGAACTCTGCCAACGGCAGAAACTCATCCCAAGCGCCACGAAATCCGAACACAACCTCTCAACATGTCTTCCAAGATCGAATAACCGCTACATTGCGCTCGTCGATTTGCGGGTGGAAAGCCGTCTTTGAAATCCAAGCGAGTACCGAGCACGATGCAACGCTCTCCAGAACCTCGATGTAAACCTGGGATCCCTATCCGAGATAATCGAAACTGGAACACCGTGTAGCCTCACTATCTCTGACACATAAAGCTTTGCCAATCTCTGAAGTGAATAGTCCACTCTCACCGGAATGAAATGAGCCGAAGCTTAGTCAAGCGGTCCACGATAACCCAAATGAATCTTTCTTGCTTGGCGAAGCGTAACTCCACCGACAAAATCCATGGTTATCCTTTCCCATTTCCATTGAGGAATTTTCACAGGTTGAAGCAAACCCGACGGCAACTGATGTTCAGCCTTGACCTGCTGACAAGTCAGACATTTTCCAACAAACTCTGTCACCTCTTTCTTCAAGCCAGGCCACCAAAACTGCTCTCTAAGATCCCTATACATCTTGCTACCTCCAGGATGCATAGCATAAGGACTGCTATGTGCGTCCTGAAGAATCTTCTGCCTCAGCTCAACATCTTTAGGCATACAAGCCTTCCCTTGAAAACACAGAACCTCATCACTAGATAGGCTGTAACCCTCCAAACTACCATTCTGCACTTGCACCCTACGCGCACTCAGAACCTCATCCTCTAACTGTTTCTCTTTGATCTGCTCAACCCAAGTAGGCTTAACCTGCAGCTCTGCCAAAATACTCCCGTCGTCATACAAACTTAAATGGGCAAACATCGCTCTTAAGTGCGAAACAACCCTACGGCTCAGCGCGTGCGCGCCACTACGTTAGCCTTGCGGATGATATTCGATCGAGCGATCGTAGTCCTTAAGCAACTCAACCCATCTCTGGCGCCTCAAATTCGGATCCTACGAGTCAATAGGTACTTCAAACTCTTATGATCGTGTAGGCGATTGACTTCTCCCCGTACAAGTAGTGCCGCATTTTTAGGCGAAGACTACAACCGCTAGCTCCAAATCGTGCGTCGGATAGTTGACCTCGTGTGGTGGCCTCGGCGAGAGCAGAAGCGTAAGCCACCACCTTACCCTCCTGCGCATCAAGACACAACCCAATCCGGGTGTGTGATGCATCGCAAAGACACCGTGTGAATTCCTTACCGACCTCGAGTTGAATTAAGGCAGAGCCTCGGTCAAGATCTTTTTCAACTTATCAAAACTCTCCTGCCGCTTCTCGGTCAAACGAAGCGGAACTCCTTCCTTAACAACTTAGTCATCGGTCTTTGTAATTAACGAGAAACCTCAACAAACCTTGGTGTAGTATCACGCCAAACCGGAAACTCCGAATCTCAAAGAATCGACTTAGGAGGCTTCCAATCCAAAACCGCCTCAACCTTCCGAGGATCTACTCTAATCCCCTCAGCTAATACTACATGACCCAAAAACGTCACTTCACTAAGCCAGAACTCGCACTTACTGAACTTAGCATAGAGTTGCTTCTCCCTCAAAATTTGCAACACCACTCTTAAGTGTGCATCATGCTCTTCCTCCGACCTTGAGTAAACCAAGATGTCGTCAATAAAAACCACGACGAAACGGTCCAGATACTGCTGAAACACCCTATTCATCATATCCATAAAAGCTGCCGGAGCGTTAGTCAACCCGAACGGCATCACCAGGAATTCGTAGTGCCCGTACCGAGTCCGAAACGCAGTCTTATGGATATCCGCTTCCTTAACTTTCAACTGATGGTACCCAGACCTCAAATCGATCTTGAAAACACCGATGCACCTTTGGTGGTCAAACAAGTCATCTATCGTGGTAAGCGGATACTTGTTTTTAATCGTCGAAACTTATTCGGTTGGCGGTAGTCGATACACATCCGCATCGAACCGTCCTTCTTCTTGACGAATAATCTGGCGCGCCCCACGGCGAAACACTTGGCCTAATGAAGCCTCGATCCAACGACTCACATGTATTCGAGCCTTAAGCTCCACCAATTCCTTTGGTGCCATCCTATATGGAGCAATAGACACTGGCGCAGTCCCTGGTAGCAGATCTATCCCAAACTCTACCTCACGATCGGGTGGTAAACCCGGAAGCTCCTCTGGGAACACATCCGCAAATTCCTTAACAGTACGAACCTTCTCAACAGCAGACTCCTTAGCCTCCAAGGCATACACATGAACCACATACGCTTCGCAGCCCTTCCTGACCATCTTTACCGCTTTTAATGCCGATACCACATTGGATAAGTAATCTCTCCTATTACCTATCATAATCACTTCATCTCCCTCATCCGTCGATAGAACCATGCGCTTAGCCGCGCAATCCACTTTGGCCTGGTACTTCACCAGCCAGTCCATCCCGAGAATCAGATCGAACTCCTCAAACGGCAGTTCCATCAGATCAGCAGCAAAAGTGACCCCTTGGAGTTCTATGGGTACATCCTTATACAACTTATCTACCACTACAGAGTGACCTAGAGGGCTAAGTACAGTCATCTGCCTAGAAGATATCTCAGAATCTAAGTCCATGGTCTCAACTATACTACTAGCAACATACGAATGCGTGGAACCCAAGTCAATTAAAGCGTTATAGGGGAACCAAAAATCAAAACGCGTGCGGTGATTACGCCGGTGCGCGCCCGCCCTCGCGGCGCCTAGCAAACATACACCAAACCGGTGTCGTGCCTCGAACTACCCGCACCTGCGCGGTGCTCCACGACCTCGACCAAATCCATTACCACCTCGCGCCATTACCACGGCCCCTCTGCGGTGGCGGTCCATTACCTGCATGCGACACGGCCCCGACTCTCGGGATCGAATCTCGGCCACCCTACGCGGGCGATCCCTAATGCGATGATCCGAGAGAACCACACTCGAAGCAACCTTTACCACCGGTCCAACAACCACCCCAATGAGTTTTCCCACGCGATTACACGCTGCGGTGGTCCCACGCCTAGCGACACCAAATCTAGTAGACCGATTACGCCCCACTCGGTCTAGCCTCTTCTGCGGGTTACCCGGCGATCCGTAAGACCCAAAGCTCCTCTTAAGCCTACTCCTCCTGTCCATGCTCGCCTCACTGATTCCTTAACACCTTCGGCTACCTTAGCCTTCTCGACTAAGACGACAAACTCGCGCTCTATTTGTGGAGCAATCGGCGACCTCAACTCGTCTGCAGACCATCCTCGAAACGAACACACCTCTCATGCTCGGTGGCTACAATGCCCTCGGCATACCTACTCGGCCAGGAACTCGGCCTGCGTACTCGAGAATGATTTACTCCTTGAACAAGCCTCGAAATGCCTTTCATTTGGGAGTCGATGTAACTAGCTCCGATGTACTTCTTTTGATATGCGCTGCGAAATAATCCCATGTCGGATCCTCACCGCCACATGTCTCCGAACCGTGAGCCACCACTGGTATGACTCATCCCGAGAAGCGATACAATCCCTTAAGTTTCTCCTCGATCGTCAAGTCCAGATCGTCCATGATCCCGCTCGGTTGCCTCTAGCCAATATTCAAGCGATGCTAGGAGCAACACCCGATACTCCTCGGAAAAATTCGGCCCCATTGGCTCTGAGTCGCTCAGAACAGATTTCCTAACTCCCGCACCACCACTTACACCGCTACTCTTTCCAACACCCGCAAAGATCGCTTTGTGACAACTGCGTCATCTCGGTTTGATCTTGGAACTCACCACCTCCCGGTGGTGGCGGGCCAGATCTCATTTTACGAACCCCGCCCGAGATCCTACGGGCTCAAACCGTCATCCTACCCTACCTCTACCACGAGTATTACGACCACGTCGCCTCGAGTGCTCATGTCTAAACGATCTACGTATCGATTAAAAGAATTTTTATGCATTAGTATAGTTCCACTTTCTTAACCGCAAAGAAATTTTATGAATGGAGTTTATTCGGGGTTCTTTCGAGCAATCAAGGTTTCAATCTTCTATCCTATTCACAAAAAAGAGATTATACATTCATTCCTTAACCCTTTCCATACCTATTCACTCATCGGACATTCACGCCATTCTAGCCCAAGGGTATTTTCGTCATTTTTCCCTACACAGGTATTTTCGTAATAAAAGATATTTTAAACTTTTCGTAAAAACTGGTCAATTTGAAATTCCAAAAATTTGAGAGTGTTCTTTGAAAATTTTGTAAAATACTTTGTTTTGGAAACTGGGGTATTTTAGTAATTTTCACAAGCGAGGCGTTTTTGTAAATTTTCAAAATCCAAATTTTCGATTGATACTTTGTAAAAGCAGTATTTGAATTTCAGTAACATCATTGGAATTTTGGGGCAAAATCATTGAGTTGCTATTTTATAAACCGAGGGCATTTTAGTAAATTTACCCTAAGGGCATTTTTGTAATTTTCCATAAATCAGTTTTTTCAAGAAAATTGTTGTAAATGTGACATTTTTAGTTTTGAAAGAGTTTATTGCAAAAGTTTGAAAACATTAGGGTTGTTGTTGTATTTTTGAAAACATGGCTAATTCTTTCGGGTTTTAATCGTTAGGTTAAGTCATGGCCGAGCCTTCTTGGTCGGGGTGAACTCGAGCTACGCACCGGTGGGATACTGCGAAGAGGAGGTGAGTCACGAGGACCGCTTAAATACCAAGCTCTTAGGTTCCTATCCTAGACATGCGCATGGAGTTACCACACCCTAGCCCCGTGGCTGAGTCACAGATTTGTTCAGTGCTTTAAGTCTTATGCTTCAGTTCAAGTATTTGAGTAATCTAATCCTAGGGTTCAAGTCCTATAACCTAACTACGTACCATATCACCTACCCTTCTACAAATAATAATTCACAGAAGAGTTAGAATTACTTACCTGGGCGAACTGGTGCCGGAGACTCGGTGCCATGCCTTGTAAACCATGTATTCCATCACAAAAACACTTAAAACAAACTTTTGAAAACAGTTTGGGCCTCAAGCCCACAGCCGAGCTTTTAAACTTAGCTCTGATACCACAATTGTAACACCCCAAACCCGGTCCAAACACCATGACCGAATCTGGCATGTTACGGGAAAAACGAGTTTGAAAATTTCGAATTTGTACCAAATAGACTTGATAAAAACTTGTTCCTTTTTGAAACCAATTTGTTTAATGATGTTACTAAAACCTTTAGACTTAGTAAAAATTTGCCTTTAAGTTTGAAAACAATTGATTTTCAACAACTTATAAAATCAGTGCGATACCCGATGGTATAGTTGAAAGCATATCGTTAAAGTTTTGAAATCGTTGTTGTGTCATGTTTTAGCAAATTAACCCAATCAGTCTTGTTAAAGCATATTAAAATCAAACTTAAAACATAATAATAAAAGGCATAATTTAAAGGCTTTTTACAAGTCCGAAATAAAACCCAAACAAAATTAAATAACTAAAGCAGTCGAATGCAAATGGCTGAGTAAAACTTTTATTAGAGCATGGCATGCGCACCCCGAGTCCATCCGGCTCCATGTCCGCGTCTCACGAGTCACTGAAATGTCAAAGGAGAGGGTGAGTCGAGTGACTCGATGTGTAAATCCCGCTCCGATGAAACAACATGCTAACACACATCATACATAGCAATCATAATCAATGCAACCCGATCCTAACCATCCATACTCCTTTCTACCGTGTGTGGTACCAAACCACTTTGGTGACATACTGATCACGATGTGTTACCAAAACACCGGTGTCCCAAAGACACAATATCCATCAATGTGGTCCCTAACTTTGGTGTCCCAAAGACACAAGCGTGCTACCAAAGCACTTTGGTGACCGAAGTCACGAATCCAACGATGATGGGGCCAACCCATCGTGTGTTACCAAAACACTAGCGAGGCGATCCCGTATCTCAAGTGGGGCCAACCCACGGTGGTCAAACCACGGGGACAAGTCGCAATGAGGTGCTAAAACCTCTGGTGTCCCAAAGACACAATGTGCTACTAAAGCACCGTGACCGTAGTCACAAATCGTGATGGGGCCAACCCATCGTGTGTTACCAAACACTTGGCGTCAATCCGTATAATCATCTGTGGGGCCAACCCAGCGTGGTACTTGAGCCACTTTGGGACGAGACGCCGAGGTACCAAACCTGCGGAGGTGCCAAACCTCTGGTGACCCAAAGTCACAAAGTGTGCTACCAAAGCACCGGTGCTCGTCAACACAAAACATCACCGCTTCCTCAACTCGTAATACCCATCAATATGCCATGCTCATGTAGTCATGCATATCATATAATCATGCATCTCATGCTATATCTCATGTCACATATACCCACGATCATGGTAACATATAACTCATCATTAAAAATAGTAATCTTGACTTACCCGAGTCGTAATCATACCCATTAGGGTATCATAACAATCATCATCTGTATCATTAGTCATCACACGGTTATCAATTATATTACTAGGTATAAGTGTGTCGGTTTACACACAGTAACTACGAGCCTAGAAATCCAACGAGAACGAAAGCTAAGCCCTCGAGTATTGACTCCTACAATCGGCCAAAGATAGGGGTTAGGCACAAAGACATTCGGCCAACACCATTTAGACCAACAAGGATTGTCGAACATCCTTACCTTACTATTGGTTCGGTTTCTTAGCAACCCGAATCACAATGATTCCTCCTCCAACAACGAAGACACCTAACAAACCAATTGTTAATAACTAATCACTTTAAACTTAAACTTAATCGAAATCAACTGATTGCACTAACCAAGATATACCAATCGCTACCCCTTTACTTACCAAACACCAAAAATCGATCAACCAAACAGGATCACCCTTCACTAATATTCGGTCACCAAGGCACTTCTAGAAGAGAGGGAGTTTTGGCCAAAGCTTCAAAAGAAGGAGAAGATTCGGCCTATAGGTGTTCAACACTCTTAGGTTCGGTTTAGTGAGAAAAGAATAAGAGAGTATAGATGGGGAGGAATAAGGTTGATATTCGGCTAACACTCAAAAAGAATGGGAAAAGGAGAAAGGAAGGTGTATTCGGTTTGTAAGTAAAAGAAATGGAGAGAATGTCTCTTGAGGTTAAAGTTTGGTTAATGGAGATTTTAGGAAGAAAAAGAGAGTTGAGAAGAGAAGAACAACACCAATTTCGGCTTATGCAAATGAAGAAGAAAAGAAAATGCAAGAGTGCATTCGGCTACAAGAAGTTTGAGAGAAAAACAAAACAAATTCGGCAAGCCTTAGAGATTTGGTCTTTCGGTTTTCCAAGAAAAAGAATGAGAGACTCTCTTGAATTTTCGGTTTAAGCTATTGACAAAAGAAGAAATTTTGTGCATTATTTGCTTGACCGAAACATCAAAATACCAAATATAAATTTGCACACCCCAATCCCCATTCCAAGCCGTCACTTTCCCCCCTCCAACTCCCCTAAATTTCGGCCAAATCCCCCCCAAATACTCACCACCACTCTTTTCAAAAGAGTGGACCAAGTCACACTCCCCTTTTTCCTCTCCACCCTCCATTTGAATGGGAAGACCAAGTCCAAGGTAGAGTTCAAATTCCATACACCTCTTCCCTCCTATGCCGTCCAAAATTAAAGCCAAAAGGGAGATTTCAGCTTGAACTCAGGACTTCTCCCCCTTGCAGATGACGCCACACCAAGCTCCTCCTTTGCCACTCTGCCAGCTCTTCATTTGTGCAATAAAATCCCATTTTATTTTCTTAAGCCCCCACTCTATCAGCTCCCCACACCTAAGGCCAAAACTAAAATTTTCCTACCTACTCAGGCATACACTTAGCCTATAATCAAGCCCCTAAAACACCGAAATAGCAACACAGCACACCAACACATGCAATAACATGCAACAACAAAATAGCCCCTAACCCGGGATATTACACTTAACGTGCTCATATAAATGGATAACAGATATACATAACGTAGACATGCTCAGAACAGTATTCATTCTACCAGATCACATAGTTTTAGGGTTCAATTAGCCTTTACTGACCCTATGGTTGGCCCACAGTTGATTAGGATGACCCGTGTGACCCTACAGAGAATTTCAGTAAAATAGGCCCACAGACCTGTGTGACATGCCCGTGTGGTCCACACAAGCTGACGAGTAACCGCAACACATGCTAGAAAACTCAGCTAGTGGTAAAGTGTACGAGACTAGCACCCAAAACATGGTAATCCCTAATGACATGTCATTCGTATCCTAAATATTCCTAAGGTTCAAACGGGACTCGATAGTCTCCATGCGTTCTTGAATTTGCCTCGTTTCATTATAAGCCAAATTTTATAATAACATATATTTATATAACGAATCGTTTTCAATAAAATTTCATATAATAACATTCAATTTAATCAACAATATGCATAGTATAGTTCATACGAACTTACGTGGCTAAATTACAGAAATACCAAAGTTTAGGTGCATTTTTGTAATTTTTTATTTTCCTCAATTTTCCACCCGGTATTGATCTAAATTAATAATTTCATTCAATATATTAATTTTGACAATATAATAATTCATATCATACAATTTGGTCATTTTTGACATTTTTACAAAATTACCCCTAAAGTTTTACTTTTAATCAATTTAGTCCCTAAGCCCAAAACATGCAAATTAACCATTTTTAACCAGAATTGAGCTTAGCCGAATGTTCATGGTATCAAAAAAATCCTATTTATGCAACAATTTTACATTAAATCCTTGTACTTTTATTAATTTAACAAATTAGTATCTAATCGAAAAATTCATCAAAATCACTTAACAAAATGCTTTTAAATATAAATCAACATTCCAAATTCATCATCTAACATAAAAAAATCACAAGATTTATCAATGGCAACATTCAAAATCATTAACAGTTTTAAAATCAAAGGTACAGGCTAGCTGGACCTGGTTGCAACAATCTAAAAAACATAAAAATCATTAAAAACGTGACAAGATTTAACTTACATGCAAGGGGATTACTTAGCTGAAAGTTTCAAGCTCCCAAAGCTTTCTTTTTGCTGTAATTTTCTGTTGAATAAGAGAATGAAAGATGACAACTTTGGTTTTTTTATTTAATTTATCATTTATTACTTAATTACAAAATTACCATTACCTAACTTTAAAATTTACACTAATGCCAAGCCATGCACATCCACTATCACCTTTAATGGTCTATTTACCATCTAAGGACTTCTACTTTAAAGTTTTATAGCTATTTAATACCTTTAGCTTATAGAACACAACTTTTGCACTTTGCACGATTTAGTCTTTTTTGCTTAATTAACTATCGAAACGATAAAATTTTCCAACAAATCCTTAGTACCACCTTAATTTCACTCCGTAAATATTTATAAAAATATTTACGGCTCAGTTTATGGAAACAGGGTCCCGATACCATATTTTCTAAAACCACTTGAACTTAATAAATCATTTATACAACAAAAATCATTATATAAAAACCCTTTTTTTCTTTTTTTTAAAATCACAATTAACTCATAAATATTAGATATAATATTTACAAACTTACTCGTCAGATTTGGTGGCCCCGAAAACACTGTTTCCAACACCACTGAAAAATGGGTTGTTACAATTGAACACTCTATATGTTGGATGTATGAAAGGAAGGGAAAACGAGAAGTAAGGATAGGACTCGGTAATATGGTGGGGTGTCTAGATTACAGTCGAATCGACTAAAGGAAGGTTCTTATAGTGAACTGAGTAGCTTAAAGGATCGTGTGGAATCTACCACCCTAATAAAGAAAAACTCGCCTAGAACGAGAAGGGAGTTTAACAATATTTAGTTTATTTTTCATTTATTGCCCTCGTGAGATAGGGTTCATTTACTTATGTGTGACCTAATGAAGGTGTAACATCCCCGAATAAGGCCTAGCAAACTGGGCTCAGTAGTTGGCCTAGCGAGTTGTGAACGCTGGTTTTGCTCAATACTTAAAATTAGAAGTAGCCAAAGGGCATTTATTTTCCTCTTCACAACACCACTCATGCACATAACTCTTTCCTACTTCTACTGCGACTAGAGCACCCTAAGAACATGAACACACTTAGTGCCTATAAATTACACTCTTCTCATTGAAATTTCATATTATTTTGAACAACAAAATTCTCTCAAATTTTATCGTCGATTATTTCTTTCTCTTGTTTTATTTATCTTTTCATCATCTAATTTCACCAATTTTGACCAAAAATTTAATGCCCTTGTCTCCCTAGCCTCTATGGCCGGCCAACACCTCCCAATTAGCCTAATTGCACATTAAGGACCTCCAATTAATATTCGATTGCTATTAGACACCTCTACCTTTAATAATGGAACTTTTGCATTTTATGCGATTTAGTCCTTTTTCACAATTAAACATGCAATCATTAAAATTAAAGCACCAAAATTTTCATATAGCCATATATTAATGCCATAACACATAAAATAATATCAAAATAATTTTCCTCAACCTCGAATTAGCGGTCTCGAAACCACTGTTCTAACTAGCCCAAAAATCAGGCTGTTACAACTCTCCCCTCATTTAGAGATTTTCGCCCTCGAAAATCTTACCAGTAAAAAGGTTTGGATATTGTTCTCTTATGGTTTTTTCCGGTTCCCACGTAGCTTCTTCCACACTGTGTTTTTGCCATAACACTTTTACTAATGCTATGATCTTATTCCTCAATTGTTTAACCTCCCGAGCCAATATCTTAATCGACTTTTCTTCATACGTTATGTCCGATCGTATCTCAAATTTTTTTGAAGGGATCACATGCAAAGGATCAGAACGATATCGTCGCAACATTGACACATGAAACGTGTTGTGTATTTTCTTTAACTCTACCGGCAAAGCCAACCGGTATGCCACTGGCCTAATCCTTTCGGTAACCTCATACGGTCCTATGAATCGTGGACTCAATTTCCCTTTACGACCAAATCTCAATATTTTCTTCCATGGGGATACCTTTAGAAATACCTTGTCCACCACTTGAAACTCAATTTCCTTTCTTTTCAAATCCGTGTACGACTTTTGTCAGTCTGAAGCAGCTTTCAGACTATCATGAATTTGCTCGATCCAATACAAGGGAGTTCGACACTTGCGACCGTATACTCGACTGATAACTATTGTTGTAAGCAAACTCAACCAAAGGTAGATATGTTTCCCAATTACCTCTAAACTCTAAAACACAGCATCAGAGCATATCCTCAAGAACTTGAATCACTCTTTCAGATTGGCCGTCAGTTTGTGGATGGAATGCAGTACTAAAATCCAACCTTGTACCTAAGGCTTCCTGTAACTTCTTCCAGAATCTCGAAGTAAATCTAGGATCTCTATCCGAGATTATAAATACAAACACTCCATGTAATCTCACCACTTCAACAATATACAACTCGGCCAACTTATTGAGGGTATAATCAACACGCACTGGTATAAACTTGTAATATCCCAAAATTTGAGTATCATTTGTGTTGGCTCGGTATGAATTTTGTGTGTTAGCATAGTCTTGTGAAGGCTTGATTTTATTTTAGGAAGCTAGAATAAATTTTAGTATGGTTCATTTAATGAAGTGGATTAAGTGAACTTAGCACTTAAGTTAATTTAAGTGTTCATTTATAGCATAAGAGGAGTAAGTGGCAAGTTGGTTAAGGAGCTTGAAAGGTGGCTTGAGGTTAGAGGTTCGAGTATCATGAAAAGCATTTTTGAAGACTTTATTTTTGAATCCTTGCATTGATGGACGGTCAAACTTATTTATGATAGGTTGGACTATTGTTTTTGGTAAGTTGAATTTTTGAAAAAGGAAAGCTTGAGATAAGGGATAAGAATCTTGAAGTTATGGAAGGTTATCTTAAGGTTATGGTAAGATGGGGGGATATAAGGCTTGGTTTGTGGGAAATGTTTTGGAAACAATTCCTATGCCTTTAGTGGATGAATGTGGACGGCATGGGTGTCTAGGGGGGTGGCCAAATTTTGTAAGTAACTTGGGGGGGATAGTTGGCCAATTTTGCCTTTTGAACATCTTTTTGCAATTGTTTTTCCTCTCCAAAAATTCTCTCCTTTGGCCGAATGTCTATGGTACTTTTGGGTGCAAAATTTCTTTTGGTTTTAGCATCATTTTGTTTGAAACAATACCACTTTCTTTCTTTCATTTGTCATTTTGAACCAAAACTACATTTTTGTATTTTGTGCACATTTCTTTTAGGCAAAATAGGTGTTTGCCGAACCTCTCTCTCCCACAACTCTCTTTTCTTCATTTGACTTTTTGATTAATCATATTTCCTTTCATCCTCTCTTGGCCGAATCTTTAATCATTTCTAATACCATTTCTTTTTCATTTGTTCCAAAGATAAAACATCTTTTACCAATCGATTTCCTTTTCTTTTCCACTTCACCATAGCCGAATTTTTTATACTCCTTTCTAGTATTTTATTTGGCCGAATATTCAAAGGTAGACTCTCTTTGATTTTATTCAATCGATTTTAGAAAAAGGGTAAGTAGTCATGACCGATTCTCTTCTATTCCTTTCTTGTTTTTATGTTACCTTCTTGTGGACTAAGGCCGAACCTATGGGCATTAGTTTGCAAGGTTCTAATCTTTTTAGGAACCGATTTCTTTTAGGCTTTTCGGACGTTGGAGGCGATCGATCTAAGTCTCATTCCTTTAGCAATTGAAGTTGGTAAGTCAAGTGGTAAGGATTCGATATTATTTAAGTTGGTTGAGAAAGTCTAAGGCTTTTGGGATTTAGTGATATGGCCGAATGGCCTTTGTTCATAATATTAATATTGGTCGATTGTAGGACAAGGTGATCTAGTGGTATATCGGATCTTCGGACGTTAGTTATTGCTTTGGTGAAAGGTGTGTATCTTACACACTTTATAACTTGGTTTATATATGTATGTTTATGTGTGTTACGACTAATCATATTATGAAAGTGGAAAAAATCGATGAGATTTGGGTATGATACCATGATGGTATGCATGAGGATGCGGGTAAGTCCGTTTCATTATGTTGTTAATACATGTGGATTGAAATCATGATCTACGATTTATGATATTTGTTATGAGATACATATCAAAGTATGTGACATGATTTGTTTATCTATTGCATTGATATGGGCAATATGAGAGGAGGGGGAAGATTAATATCGTGTCGACGGACACCAGAGATTTGGTATCTCCAGTGATTTGGTATCACATTCATGTCTTCGGACACCAGAGGTTTGGGACCTCATAGCAACTTGTCCCTGTGGTTAACACCACCGTGGGTTGGCCCCACTTTTGAGATATGGGATTGTCTGCCAGTGATTTGGTATCACACGTGGGTTGGCCCCACAACTTGATGATTCGTGACTTCGGTCACCAGTGGTTTGGTACCACCAGTGATTTGGTATCACATTCGTGTCTTCGGACACTAGAGGTTTGGGACCTCATAGCGTCTTGTCCCTGTGGATTAATTCCACCGTGGGTTGGCCCCACTTTTGAGATATGGGATCATCGCCAGTGATTTGGTATCACACGTGGGTTGGCCCCACACTTGATTATTCGTGACTTTGGTCACCAGTGATTTGGTATCACGTTTGTGTCCTCGGGACACCAGTGGTTTGGCACCACCAGTGGTTTGGTACCACACGGGGTAGAAAAGGAGTTATGGATGGCTAGGTTGGGTGCATTATACATATATGTGCATTATTATATTTTGTGTAAGAATATGGCATTTACCCGGGAGAGGGAATATGCACTGAGTCTTGGTGACTCACCTTCTCCCTTAACATTTCAGGTGATTCGTAAGATCGCGGATGAGGAGCCGGATGAACTCGAGGAGGCCATGCAATAAATTTCGGTTATACATGAACTTTGGTTTGAAAACTTTACTTTATTTAAATTTGGCTTTATATTTTGTGGGTTTGTAATAAGGCCTCTCTAAATTATGGTTTGGATTATTTTTTTATGTTTTAAGCATGTTTTAAATATGAGTTATAAATTTCTTGATTATTATAATAAATTGAGCACAAAGTTTTCTAAACTATACAACGCGATGATTTTAAAAGCGTTACCATCGGGTAACATAAATTATTTGACAATTTTAACAACTTAAGTGTTTTCGATAATTTAAATGATTTTCAAATATTAAGTTTCTACATTCAAATGCGAATGGCTTTCAAAGTAATAATTCGAGTTTTCTTAAAATGTTATAAATGTTTTCTAACCTATGATTTATTCACTAATTTTAAAGTTTTATGTAATTTCAAATTAAAATTTCAGTGTTAACTTATTAAACATGTATTTTCTTCAAATATAGAATTTCAAAAGGGTTTTTCACAAAAATTAAATCGTTAATTCGTTTTTTTTTTCAAAGTATTTTCCTCAGTGACATACCAGATTCGGTCATGGCGTATTGACCGGGTTTGGGGTGTTACAAATTGGTATCAGAGCCAAGTTCAAAAGCTTGGCTGTGGGCCCGAGGCCCAAAATGATTTAAAGTATGATTTTAAAATGTTATTGTATAAAATTTTATGGTTGGAAAAGCATGGCCCCGAGTCTCCGGCATCAATCCGCCCTGGTAAGTACATCAAACTGTTGATTTTGATGTTATGTTATGATATTGGCTTGACTATATAGTAGTAGGAATTACTTTAGAGACCCAAAACTATAGGTTTTGTGTGTACTCGCGAAACAACCCTTATTAAAATTTTTCATAAAACTGTGCTTTAAAGAAAGTGGAATAATGTCTAATGCATAAAACTTTTAACTTAGATAAGAAGAGACGTTAGTCATGAGTACACGTGGTCGAGGTCGTACTACTCGTGGACGCAGTAGGGGTAGGATGGCTGTGTCTGAGCCAGTGAGGTCGGGTTAAGGATCCGAAAATGAGGTACCACCAGTTCCACCACCGGCGGTTGGAGTTGAGCATCAAGACCAAACGGGAGATGACGTAGTGTCTTAGGTGGTGCTACGAGTCCTTGAGAGGGTAGCTCGAATGGGTGGAGGCACGGAGCTCGTAAATCAGACTGCCGGCGACTCGATCCAACTGAGTCGAGGTATTTCGAGGTGTTTTGGGTGTAGCTCCGGCACCGGTGAATATTGGCTAGAGGCGACTTTGAGCGAATCATGGATGACTTGGATTTGAGTGCTAAGGACAAGCTGAAAGGGATTGTATCGCTTCTTCGGGATGAGTCATATCAGTGGTGGCTCATGGTTCGGAATGGTGCTGCAGCGGAGGATCTCACTTGGGATTATTTCAAGGCGCGTCAGACGCGAAATACGTTGGATCTAATTACATTGATGTGCGCGTAAGGCATTTTTCGAGTTTGGTCCAAGCGCGTGAAGTCCGCGTCGTCGAATACGGCGCGTAATTTTTAAGATTGAGCCGATATGCTGGAGGTATTGTGGCTTCGGAGCATGAGCGTTGTGTTCGATTCGAGGATGGTTTAAGATATGAGCTAAAATTGCTGATTGTTCCACATCAGGAGCGAGAGTTTGCTGCTTTGGTTGAAAAGGCTAAGATAGCCGAAGGAATAAAGGAGTCCGAAGGTTCACATCGCTAATCGAGAGATCGCAGCGTATGTAACCGATGTGCAAAGTATCATTGGGGCGAATGTTGGACCGAAGGGAAAGGATGTTTCGAGTATGGCTCGCTAGATCATCGTGTGAGAGACGGCCCATGTAAGCAAGCCAGAATCGGGCCCGAGGTCAAAGTCGTGCTCAGTTCAAGAAGGAGGGACCACCACCGCAGAGAGGTCGTGGTAATGGTTCTAGTCGAGGCTGCGGAGCATCGGGCAGAGGTGTAAGCAACACTGAGGCCAGGCAGCCTGGTTTGGTGTATGTTGCGAGACATCGAGAGGAGGGTGACGCACCGGATGTCATAACCGGTACGTTCTTAATCTTTGGTGTTCCATATACTGCCTTGATAGATGTGGGTTCGACTCATTCGTATGTTGCTAGTAGTATTGTAGAGACTATGAGTTTAGTTTCTGAGATTGCTTCTAGGAAGATGACCGTACTTAGTCCTCTAGGTCACTCTGTAGAAGTAGATAAGCTATATAAGGATGTACCCCTAGAACTCCAAAGGGTAGTGTTTGTAGCTGATCTGATGGAACTGCCGTTTGAGGAGTTCGATCTAATTCTTGGAATGGATTGGTTGGTCAAGTACCAAGCGAGTTTGGATTGCGCTGCTAAGCGCATGGTCTTGAAGACAGTTGAGGGTAGAGAGGTGGTCATGATAGGTAATAGAAGAGATTATCTATCTAACGTGGTATATCGCGTTGAAAGCTATGAAGATGGTCGGGGAAGGTCGCGAGGCGTTTGTAGTTCATATGTGTGCTTTGGAAGCTAAGGAATCTTGATGGAGAATGTCCGAACTGTAAGGGAATATGCCGACGTATTTCTCAAGAACTTCCGGATCGCCTCCAGATCGGGATGTCGAATTTGGTATAGATCTGTTGCCAGGAACGGCACCAGTGTCTATAGCTCCGTATAGGATGGCACCGAAGGAATTGATGGAATTGAAGGCTCAGATTCGTGAGTCGTTGGATCGAGGTTTCATTCAACCAAGTGTTTCGCCTTGGGAGCTTTTGATTTACTTTTGTCAAAAAGAAGGATGGTTCGACGCGGATGTGTATTGACTATCGCCGATTAAATAAGTTGACGATCAAAAACAAGTATCCTTTGCCAAGGATAGATGACTTGTTTGATCAACTTAAAGCGGGCCGCGTTTTTCGAAGATTGATTTAAGGTCTGGATATCATCAGCTAAAGGTGAAAGAGGCTGATATCCATAAGACGGCTTTTTGCACTCGGTACGGGCATTACGAGTTTCTGGTGATGCCATTTGGGTTGACTAACGCGCCGGCAGCATTCATAGATATGATGAATCGGGTATTCCAGCAGTTTTTGGATCAGTTTGTTGTGGTTTTTATGGACGATATTTTGATATACTCGAAGTCAGAAGAGGAGCATGATGCGCATTTGCGAGTAGTGTTGCAGATTTTGAGGGAAAAGCAGCTGTATGCCAAATTTAGTAAGTGTGAATTTTGGCTTAGGGAGGTGACTTTCTTGGGTCACGTTGTATCAGCAGAGGGGATTAGAGTGGATCCTCGAAAGATTGAAGCGGTGTTGGACTGGAGCCCCCTAAGTCAGTGGCTGAGATTCGGAGTTTCCTAGGTCTGGCGGGGTACTATCGAAGATTTGTGGAAGGATTTTCTTTGATCGCCGCACCGATGACCAAGTTGTTGAGGAAAGAAGTTCCATTTGTGTGGACCGAGAAGCAGCAAGAAAGTTTCGACAAGTTGAAGAAGATTCTAATTGAAGCTCCAGTTTTGACTCAACCTGAGGCAGGCAAGGAATTCACGGTTTATTGTGATGCATCACATACTGGTTTGGGATGTGTGCTTATGCAAGAAGGGAAGGTAGTGGCTTACGCATCTCGGCAGTTGAGACCGCATGAGGCTAATTATCCGACGCATGACTTGGAATTAGCTGCTGTGGTTTTCGCTTTGAAGAGTTGGAGACACTATTTGTACGGAGAGAAGTCGATAGTTTACACGGATCACAAAAGTCTTAAGTACCTTTTGACTCAGAAGGACTTGAACTTGAGGCAGCGTAGATGGATCGAGTTGTTGAAGGACTATGATTGTTCGATCGAGTATCATCCCGGCAAAGCTAACATGGTGGCAGACGCGTTGAGCCGTAAGGTTGTATCGGATTTAAGATCGATGTTTGCTCGTCTAGCTTGTATGACGATGGGAGTCTTTTGGCAGAATTGCAAGTCAAGCCGACTTGGTTAGATCAGATCAAGGAGAAGCAGTTGGAGGATGATGTTTTGAATGATCGGAGGTTGCGGGTTCAGAACGGAGGTTTAGAGGATTATAGTCTGTCCAGTGATGGAGTTTTGTGTTTTAAAGGGAGAACTTGTATGCTGAAGGATGTTGAGTTGAGACAAAGGATTCGTCGGGATGCACATAGCAGTCCATATGCTATGCATCCTGGAGGTAGCAAGATGTATCGAGATTTAAGAGAGCAGTTTTGGTGGCTAGGTCTGAAGCGGGAGGTAACTGAGTTTGTAGGCAAATGTCTGACGTGTCAGCAAGTCAAGGCTGAACATCAGTTGCCGTCTGGATTACTTCAGCCGGTGAAGATTCCACAGTGGAAGTGGGAGAGGATTACTATGGACTTTGTCAGTGGATTACCTCTTACGCCTAGTAAGAAGGACTCAGTGTGGGTGATTGTGGATCGTTTGACTAAGTCAGCTCATTTCATTCCAGTTAGGATGGATTATTCGCTTCAGAGGTTAGCTAAGTTGTATGTGGCTGAGATAGTGAGGTTGCACGGTGTGCCTATGTCGATCATCTCAGATAGAGATCCCAGATTTACGTCAAGGTTTTGGAGAGCGTTACATCAGGCGTTGGGTACGCGGTTAGATTTTAGTACAGCATTTCACCCACAGTCTGACGGGCAGTTGGAAAGAGTTATTCAGATTTCAGTGTTAACTTATTAAACATGTATTTTCTTCAAATATAGAATTTCAAAAGGGTTTTTCACAAAAATTAAATCGTTAATTCGTTTTTTTTTTCAAAGTATTTTCCTCAGTGACATACCAGATTCGGTCATGGCGTATTGACCGGGTTTGGGGTGTTACAAAACTGAGCCAACTTCGTTAGTCTATCCACAATAACACACACAGCATCTTTCTTTCTTGGAGTCATAGGCAACCCCGTTACAAAATCCATAGTGATCCGATCCCACTTCCACTCGGGAACTATTACCGACTGAAGTAATCCTGAAGGTACCTGATGCTTGGCTTTCACTTGTTGACAAATCAAACATCTCGTCATGAACTCAGAGATGTCTCTTTTCATACCCGGCCACCAATAAAACTTCTTCAAAGCATACAGGGATTTTCTACTCAAGGCATCCGCCACTACATTTGCTTTCCCCGGATGATAATCAATTACTAGCTCATAGCCGTTCAATAATTCGAGCCACCGCCATTGTCACAAATTCATATCCTTTTGATCTATCAAATACTTCAAACCCTTATGATCAGTGAAAATTCGGCACTTCTCACCATATAAATAATGGCGCCAGATCTTCAAAGTGAAAACGATCGCAGCCAACTCTAAGTTGTGAGTCGGATAATTCTTCTTATGCGATTTTAGCTGTCTCGAGGCGTAAGTGACTACCTTACCTCTTGCATCAACACACAGCCAAGACCATTAAATGAAGCAATACTGTAGACCATATATTCTTTCCCCGACTCTAGTTGTACCAAAACCGGTGCCTCAGTCAACAAGGTTTTCAATCTCTTGAAGCTCTGTTGGCATTTCTCAATCCATTCAAACTTGACACGTTTATGCAACAGTTTCATTATCGGGGTAGCAATCATGGAAAACCCCTTTACAAACCGTCTGTAATACCCCGTTGAACCCAAAAAGCTTTTGACTTCCGACACATTTCTTGGCAGTTTCCACTCCACTATAGCCAAGATCTTACTCAGATCAACTCTAATACCATCACCTGATACAATGTGTCCTAGAAATCTAACCTCTCGAAGCCAAAACTCACTCTTACTAAATTTAGCATACAGCTACTTGTCTCTTAAAGTCTGCAAAACAATTCTCAGATGCTCCGCATGTTCACTCTCATCCTTAGAATAGACTAATATGTCGTCAATAAAAATGACTACAAACTTGTCCAAGTACGATCGAAAGATGTGATTCATCAAATCCATGAAAATCGCAAGGGCATTTGTCAAACCAAATAGCATAACAAGACACTCATAATGGCCATACCTCGTCTGAAATGCAGTTTTTGGTACATCTTGCTCCTTAACCCTTAATTGATAATAACCAGACCTTAGATCTATCTTGGAGAACATTGTAACTCCCTTAATTTGGTCAAATAGATTATCTATTCTTGGTAAAGGGTACTTATTCTTCACCGTCACTTTGTTCAGCTGTCTGTAGTCTATGCACAACCTCATCGACCCATCTTTCTTCTTTACAAAAAGTACAGGAGCACCCCACGGTGAATAGCTCGGTCTTGCAAATCCCTTATCCGTTAACTCTTGCAACTGAACCTTCAGTTCTTTCAACTCTAATGGTGCCATCCTATACGGAGCAATCAAAATAGGTGCCGTTCCTGGAATTAACTCTACTCCAAACTCGACCTCTCTAAATGGAGGTAATATGAGTAACTCTTCCAGAAATACATCCAGATACTCACATAACAATCTTTATTTCTGATTCTTGGGGATTCAACACAAAAGTGAGATAGGACTCGTATCCTTTCATCAAGTATTTCTTGGCTACCATAGAAGAAATTATCACCGGCAAACTATCTGACTTACCTTATTCAACCCGAATAACATCTCCATTTTCACATTTCAATTCAATAAATTTACTACCACAGTTCACTAAAACACTATGAGTAGTCAACCAATCCATACTAAGAATTAAGTCAAACTTATCAAATGGAAACAACATATGATTTGCCGAAAAATAATAACCTCTAATTGTCAAAGGACAATTCCTACACACATTGTCAACTTGCACACATTTTCCTAACGGGTTTGACACATTTACTAAAAATTCTGTAGACTCAACAATCATACTCATACTAGAAGCCAATCTCATGCAAATGTAAGAATGGGAAGACCCCGGATCAATCAAAGCAATAACAGAGGTATCATGAAGAGAAAAAGTACCCGTTATCACATCTGGAGATGATGCCTCTTCGTGAGCACGAATGGCATAAGTCCTTGCAAGTGCCCGACCCTCCGGTCTCATAGTAGAATCTCGAGGCGCACCTCTACCACTAGTTCCACCTCTCGGGTTCTTTTGTGATCTACCCCTTGAAGATACGCTGCTAGATCTTATCTCTTGCTTCTTTTCCTTGTCATCCCTCTCAGGATAATTTTGAATAAAATAATCGGGGGAACCACACGTATAACACTTCTGATTGTTTCTCCAACACTCCCCAGTGTGCTGCCTACAACAATTTGGACACTCTGGTTTGGACTTTGGATTGCCCATACGTGCCATCGAAGTGGCTTGAACTCTCGATCCCGAATAGGTATTACCTCGATCTCTATGTGAATATCCAACTGACGCAGTCGTTTGAGGGTTTACTTCCTTGGGCCTCTTCGATTGAGCTTGGTATGATTTACTCATCTACCTTTTTCTTGCATCCCAGGCCTCATTCACAGCTTTCCTTTTTTCCTTATTCAGTTCTTCAGCCTTACATGCTCTATCAACCAACACTACAAACTCTTTTACTTCTAAAATCCCAACTAGAAGTCTGACATCCTCATTCAGTCCATCTTCAAACCTCTTGCACAAATTAGCTTCTGTAGACACGCACTCTTTGCTGAGCCTAACAAACTCGCACTCATATTCTGCCACAGTCATTTTTCCTTGCTTCAATTCAAGGAATTCTTTCTTTTTTTGGTCCATAAATCATTGGCTTATATACTTCTTTCGGAACTCTTCCAAAAAGAAGTCCCACATCACTCTCTCGTCTGAAACCACCGACGTTAACGTCTTCCACCAACGATAAGCTGAGTCCCTCAGCAAATACACGGTGCATTTTAAGCTCTGCTCAGGTGTGCAGAAGAGTTCATCAAATACCCTCATTGAGTTCTCAAGCCAGAACTCTGCCCTCTCAAGGTCATCGTCTATATTAGCTCTGAACTCCTCATCCCCTTGCTTTCGAATCTTGTCTACCGGGGGTTTGGTCATCCTCACTAAATCTATACCTTGAGGAGCCACAGGAACCGACTGAGGTATAGGAGGGGGTGGAGGAGGTTGAGCATTAGGGCTCGTTTCTACATACTCCGTGTACAAATTACTCATCATTTCGAGAAAGGCTTCCCGGGCCTCTTCTCCTTGACCCCTAGTCTTGGGTCCACTCTCTATAGGCGCGGTCCCTTGCGCGGGAGTCGGTGCGTTACTAGTTGCATCATCAGCAGCTGCTCGATCAGGATCCATTTACTATATAAAAACAAAGTTTAGAATTTTCAGAAGCCACCACACTATCAATACACGCTTATGGCATGTATAGCTAGACTCATACACACGCTACGGTAGCCTGAAAACTGACTAAACTATAGCTTTGATACCAATAAATGTAACACCCTTTACCTGTATACTACGCCGGAGCCGGGAACGAGGCATTACCGTACTTAACTCACATGGTCATACAACTTTGGGTTATCAAAATCCTTTCCAAATTAAAACTTTTCCATTCTCATATTTAACCTCCTTATAAGGGGCCTACAAGGCCCTAAACATACTCTCAGAAGGTTTCAGAAATAAATCAGAAACTTTTACACATTTAGAAAAAGTTTACCTAAACAGGGGCCACACGCCTGTGTGAAATAGGACACACCTGTGCTCGACACTGGCTTATTTCACACGAGCGGACACACGTCCTGTCCCTTTCACGGCCTCGACATGCCCGTGTCTCAACCCGTGTGCCAAAACCTTGGCATTCTATTTATGATGTCACCACCTCACTATGGTCACACAGCCAAGGCACACGCCCGTGTCCTTAGACTGTGTGTCGAATTAAATTCTTAAATTCAAGTGCAAACTTCACACGGCCTGGGCACACACCAATGCCTTTGGCCGTGCCTCCCACACGGCTGAGACACAAGGTCGTGTCTCTACCTGTGTGTTTACTATTGAGCTTATTGACTTGCAATTCTAACATGCAAGGGGACACACGGCCTGGTCACACACCCATGCAATTGATCGTGAGTCATACACGGCCTAGACACACGCCTGTGCGCCTACCCGTGTGGACAAGAACAAGGCTATTTGCCAAGCTCTTTCATCACCCTAACTCACTCAAGCATAATTCACCCTCTACCATTAATTCATTCATGCATATTCATACCCAAACAACCAAACCAGATACTCTACACACTTATGGATAACCTTTCATTCCATTGATTGATAGTAAAGAGACATTTACTATGGCAATATACAAAAGATTTCATCTATAAGGAGCCAACATATTTAGCCAAAATAAAAAAAACAATATACCTAGTCTAGCTCCTATACATGTCATTGTCATACTCAAAATGCTAGTTCTAAATATACTGAGATGAGCCGATAGTGTGGGTGATCTTCCAATTATCTCAATATCCCAACTCAACTTTTTGTCACTATAAAACAAGGGAAAAGAAAAGGGGTAAGCTTTAAGCTTGGTAAGTTTACATGTAAACAATAAACATCATAATATGTGCTAATCAATAAATAGCATTTCACAATCCAAGATCATGCTTACTCATTCATCTCTTACCACAACCCAACCATATCACAACCAAATGCTCTTATTATTTAACATACATCCCTACACTTGATCAACACATGATCACATGATACAACACATCACAATTACACAATAAACCATTCTTATTAATACCAAACACTTGGTGGTATCGCACTTAGCCCACCATATATTATTAATAGGGTGGTATCGCATATAGTCCACCAACAAGAATATTTACGGTGGTATCGCACTTAGCTTGCCAAATAATAATACTAATGATGGTATCGCACACAGCCCATTGTGAATGAGTGATAAGGTGGTATCGCACATAGCCCACCATTATTTACTACGGATAATATTCCACATCTACATATCTATTTCAACATTCACACGGAATTTATTCATTTTCTACCCAATCTAATCCATTTAAATCATAAGTGCTCTCAAACATACAATGCACCAATAAAAAATAACATGTGTATTTAAGATGCATCGTTTACACATAAACTTACCATGGTGCAAAAGACGTTAATCAACAGTCTACTCCGTAGCCTTGCCTTTCCCTCAGTCAAGGTTGATTCCACGCTCTTCTTGGTCTATAACAACAAAATTCACTCATTCAATCATTTTATAATTATAATAATCATAATCTCTACTTAGGCAAAAACGATCATTTTGCACTTGTACTATGGCAAAATTACAATTTTGCCCCTAGGCTCATAAATCATTTTTCATCACATTTTCTTTCATCACATTTTCTCATTAAACAAGCCTAGCTGAACATTTATTCCTCTTACAACTACTCACAAATCCAACTATTTTATGCATTTATTACTAAATCACAACATTTACAACTTGGTCCCATTTAGGTGTTTTCATGATAACACCTTTCACAAAAGTTGTTTCTCATCTCATTAACATTCATTTTCTTCCACAAAAACTCAGCAAACAACATAAAATCTCTCATGGAAAGTCGCTAGACTTTCAATCATATTGCAAATTAGTCCCCTCATTAGCTAGCTTAAGCTTTGGAGATTCCAAAAGTATAAAAACTATCAAATAAAACCACCAAAATCACTTACTTGCAAGGAGATAGGTTGGCTGAAAGTTTGGTCTCTAAAATCCCCTATTTTCCTTTAATTTTTGGTGGAAGAAGAAATATGAATAGTGAAAGAGGATATATTTTCTTTTTATCTTATTTTATTCATCTTTTCATCACCTAATTTCACCAAATTTGACCAAAAATTTAATGCCCTTGTCTCCCTAGCCTCTATGGCTGGCCAACACCTCCCAATTGGCCTAATTTTACATTAAGGACCTTCAATTAATATTCTATGGCTACTAGACACCTCTACCTTGAATAATGGAACTTTCGCACTTTATGCGGTTTAGTCCTTTTTCACAATAAAGCATGCAATCATTAAAATTAAAGCACCAAAATTTTCATATAGCCATATATTAATACCATAACACATAAAATAATATCAAAATAATTTTCATCAACCTCGAATTAGCGGTCTCGAAACCACTATTCTGACTAGCCCCAAAATCAGGCTGTTATATGGCTTAGGTATGAAATCATGTAAGACCATGTCTGGGACATGGCATCAACATACGATATCATATAAAACCATATCTAGGATATGGCGTAGACATCGATATGAGATCCCGTATAAGACCATATCTGGGATATGGCATTGGCATCTTACTACGTGTATGACAATTTCTGAGTATCCTTTGATATTCCAATTGGTTCAATGGGGTAAAGAATTAAAGTTTATGTTAAAAATGGAAAAAGGGCTAAGTTATGTGATGGAGTGATATAGGTACATATGCAAAACTCACGAGAAATGATTTCAGAATGTGATATGTGGTTGGTAAGAGTGAGCATGAGTAAGCATGTCAATGTTGCTTGAGAATTTTATGTTAATTCATAATTTAATATATGGATGATATTACAAGATTGTGTAGTTATTTATTACATGAAAACTTACTAAGCTTTATGCTTGCTCCCTCTCTTTTCCCTTCTCTTGTAGTATCGCCAAGCTAGCTCGGAGATCGAAGGACGTCGGAGCTCGATTCACACTATCAAGCTATTCTTTTGGGTATAGTAAAGTTTGATTATTTTGGGTATGGCATGTATAGGAACCTGGTCATTTTGTTATATGTCATATTGGTTAGCTGATGTGTTAGCTATAAATGTTACTTATTTCATTTTATAAATGGCCATTGGAATTAGCCAATACTAGTTAAGTTATATCTACTCAATGATGATAAAATTCATGAAGTGCAAGCTTGAGCAATTGAATGAGTAATATGTGAAGTATATGCATGATGAACGCAGTGTGAAATTAAGGCGTGGATATCTTGATTATGGATTTTAGAGGTGCATTATTGTTATGCTATGTGTTGCTAGAAATGGTATAAGTGTGGTTACTTTTCAGGGTGGCAAATGGCTTGGTAAATAGCCTTATATTTGTCCATACGGGTAGATATACGAGTGTGTGTCTAGGCCGTGTGTGACACACGGTTAACCTCGTGGGCGTGTTGATAGGCCGTGTGTCCCCTGCATCTAAATTTAGCAAAACAGAATGCCCAATAGTAAACATACAGGCTGAGACACGGCTGTGTGTCTCAACCGTGTGAAGGACACGACATCAGGACATGGACGTGTACCCAGGCTGAAGTCTGCACATTAATTGCGAGAATTAAATACGCCACACGGCCTAGCACCCGAGCGTGTGACTCGGTCGTGTGACCCTAAATGTCTGCTAACGTCATAAACAGAATGTCAAGGTTTTCACACACGGGCTAAGACACGGGCATGTCATGGCCGTGTGAAGGACACGGGCCATAGACATGGGCGTATGCCAAGGCGTGTGAAAACCCCTGTAATTTCGAAATGAAAAATAAAATCTGCACAGACTAGGGACATGACCAGGCGTGTTCTTTTCCACACGGGCTTGTGGCCCTGCTTTGAGCAAAAATTTTTTAAGTGTGTCTAAGCTTTCGGTTCAATCCCGAACCACTCTATATGTATGTTTCAAGTCTCGTAGGCTCATAATAGGGACGTTATGAACACGAATGAAAAGTTTTAAGTTGGAACAAAGATATATGGCCCGATTTTGTATAATTAAGTATGTTAAGTCCAGTAATGCCTCGTACCCGATTTCAGCGTTTAAAACAAGTAAGAGGTGTTACATTTAGTGGTATCAGAGCTATGATTTAGTCATTTCTCAAATTACCATAGCATGTGTGAGAGTTTAACTATACATGCCATACGTATGTGTATATACATAATGATAGTGTGACAAATCCTGATAATTTAAAATATGGTTTCATATAGCAAATGGATTCCGACAGAGCAGTGGTAGATGATGTAGAAAGTAATGCGCCGGCTCCTGCTCAAGGGACAGTGCCAGTTGAAAATAGACCCATAATTGTGAGTCGGGGAAGAGGATCGGGGAGGAGGAGAAGAGGCTAGGGAAGCCTTTCTCCATATGATGAACGCTTGGTATACGGAGTTCATTCGAACGAACCAAAACGCTGAACCCCCTCTACCCCCTCCAAACCCTCAGCCTATCCCTATAGCTCCCCAAGTTGTAGAAATGGTAAGAAGGGAAAAGCCCCCTGTTGATAGAATCCAGAAATAAGGAGCTGAAGAGTTTCGAGCTAATAAAGATGACGATCCGAAAATAGCAGAATTCTGGCTTGAAAATAGCATCAGGGTATTTGATGAATTGTCTTGCACACCCAAAGAGTGTATGAAATGTGTTGTGTCTCTCTTGAGAGATTCGGCTTATCAGTGGTGGAACACCCTTGTGTCGGTTGTACAAAGGGAGAGAGTTAATTGGGAATTTTTCCAAGAAGAGTTCTGAAAGAAGTATATTAACTAAAGGTTTATTGATCAGAAAAGAAAAGAATTCCTTGAGCTAAAACAAGGTCGAATGACGATAATCGAATATGAACATGAGTTTGTAAGACTCAGTAAATACGTTCCGGAGCGCGTATCCACCGAAGCCATCATGTGTAAGAGGTTTGAGGATGAATTAAATGAAGACATCTTGTTGTTTGATGGTATTCTAGAACTGAAGGAATTTGTTGTACTCGTAGAGAGAGCTTGCAAGGCCGAGGAATTGGCCAAAGAGGAAAGAAAGGCTGAAATTGAGTCCCGTGACTCGAGGAAGAGACAATTGGGTAAGTTATTTCAATCCTCATCTAAGAAATTGAGAGAGTTCACTACTCGATCAGCCGCTTCAATTGGGTTCTCAAACAGAAGTAATGGTAAACAGTACTCAGTTTCTAAAGCTCAGATCACTTCGATTGCTAGTGTTAGTAATGCTCAACCAAGTAGACCAGAATGTTTACAGTGTGGTAGACGTCACCCCAGTGATGATGAGCAAATGAGAGAGCTTGTTTCAAGTGTGGTTCCTAAGATCACTTCATTAGAGATTGCCCCGAGATGATTAAAAAAGAGAAATTTCAGAGTGTGAGATCGAGCAACACTACTGGTAAAGAGAGAGAGCACAAAGAAATCTGGGAAATGAAACGAGTAGTAAGAATGCACCTAGATAGCAGGATACAAGATCTGTGGGTAGAGCACTTGCGAAGACTTATGCCATTCGCGCTCGCGAAGAGGCATCATCCCCTGATGTGATTATTGGTACATTTTCTCTCTATGATACTCATGTTGTTGCTTTAATTTATCTCGGATCTACCCACTTGTATGTTTGTATGAAATTAGTATCTAATATAAACATGCCTGTTGAGTCTACAGAATTTTTGATAAAAGTGTCAAATCCTTTAGGTAAGTATGTGTTAGTTGACAAAGTATGTAGGAATTCTCTTTTGATGATTAGAGGTCACTGTTTTCCGGCTAACCTTATGCTTTTGTTGTTTGATGAATTTGATATAATTCTTGGTATGGATTGGTTGACCATTCATGATGTGGTAGTAAATTGTGGAAGAAAAATTATTGAATTGAAATGTGAAAGTGGTGATATTCTTCGGATTGAATCAGATGAATCGGATAGCTTGCCTGTAATGATTTCTATTATGAATGCTCAAAAATGTATAAGAAATGGTTGTGAAGCTTCTCTTGCTTTTGTGTTGAATACAAAAGAGTCTGTGTTGAAAATTGAATTAGTGCCAGTAGTATGTGAGTATCCAGATGTATTTCCGAAAGAATTGCCCAGATTGCTTCCAGTTAGAGAAGTTGAATTTGGTATTGAGTTAGTCTCTGGTACTGAACCTATTTCAATTGCTCCGTACAGAATGGCTCTGACTGAATTAAAAGAGTTAAAAGCTCTGTTGCAAAAATTGACAGATAAAGGTTTTGCGAGACCTAGTTTTTCTCCATGGGGCGTATAGGTATTATTTGTGAAAAAGAAAGATGGATCCATGAGGCTTTACATTGACTACCGACAACTCAATAGGGTGACCATAAAGAATAAGTATCCTTTACCGAGAATAGATGATTTGTTTGACCAATTGAAGGGAGACATAGTATTTTCCAAGATAGACTTGAGGTCCGGTTTGTATCAGTTGAGAGTTAAAGACTCGGACGTGCCGAAAACCGCATTTCGGACGAGGTATGGTCACTATGAATTTTTAGTTATGCCTTTTGGTTTAATGAATACTCCTGTCGTGTTTATGGATTTAATGAACCGCATCTTTCGACCATATTTGGATAATTTTTTGTGGTCTTTATTGATGATATATTAATTTACTCTCATGATGAGATCGAGCATACTGAGCACTTGAGGACGGTTTTACAAACTTTACGGGATAAATAGTTATATTCCAAGTTTAGTAAAAGTGAATTTTCACTTAAAGAAGTCAGATTTTTGGGCCATATTGTTTCGGGTGATGGCGTTAGAGTTGACCCGGGAAAGATTTCGGCAATTGTTGAATAGAAACCACCGAAGAACGTATCAGAGGTTAGGAGTTTTCTAAGCCTAGCTGGTTATTATAGACGGATTGTCAAAGGATTTTCCATGATAGCTACTTCAATGACGAGGTTGTTATAAAAAGATGTTAAGTTTGAGTGGACAGAAGAATGCCAACAGAGTTTTGAGAAATTAAAAACATTTTTAACTGAAGCTCCTGTTTTAGTGCAACCTGAATCGGGAAAAGAATTTGTGGTTTACAGTGATGCATCCTTGAGTGGATTAGGTTTTGTACTCATGCAAGAAGGCAAAGTAATAGCTCATGCCTCTAGACAGCTAAAGCCGCACGAGAAGAATTATCCGACCCATGATTTAGAATTAGCCGCCATTGTATTTACATTAAAGATCTAGAGACACCATTTATATGGCGAGAAATGTCGGGTATTCATTGACCATAAAAGTCTAAAATACTTGATGACTCAAAAGGAATTGAATCTAAAGCAATGAAGATGGTTAGAGTTGATAAATGCTTACAAGCTAGTGATTGAATACCACCCAGGAAAGGCGAACGTTGCTGCCGATGCCTTTAGTAGGAAATCATTGTTTGCATTGAGAGCTATGAATGCACGATTGGCTTTATCGGATGATGGTTCTATTCTAGCTGAGTCAAGAGCTAGACCGATTTGTGAAGCTCAGACAAGTGACAGTGAATTGCAAGCCAAGAGAGTTCAGTGTGAGTCGGGTGTTGAGTCAGCTATTTGGATTAGTTCTAATGAATGTTTGATGTTCTGAGATAGGGTCTACATACCAAGAGATGAGGAGCTTATTAGGAAAATTTTGCACGAAGCACATAGTGGATGTTTATCTATGCACCTAGGCAGTACAAAGCTGTATAATGACTTGAAGAAAATGTATTGGTAGTCGGGAATGAAAAGGGACACTTCAGAGTTTGTCTCTAAGTGTTTAATTTGTCAGCAAGTGAAAGTCGAACGCCAAGTACCTTCAGGTTTACTTCAACCTGTGATGGTTCTCGAATGGAAGTGGGACCGTATTACTATAGATTTTGTGTCTAGATTGTCGTTGATGCCAAAGAAAAAAGATGTTGTATGGTTTGTGGTTGATAGGCTAACTAAGTCGGCTCATTTTATACCGGTACGTACCGATTATCCACTTGATAAATTGGCCGATTTATATGTTTTTGAAATTGTGAGACTTCATAGGGTACCTTTATCGATCATTTTGGATAGAGATTCGAGGTTCACATAATAGTTTTGGAAAAAGTTACAAGAAGCGTTGGGGACTAAACTAAATTTTAGTACTGCTTTTTACCCACAAACCGACGATTAGTGCGAAAGAGTAATTCAGATTCTTGAAGATATGTTGTGATATTGTGTTCTTGAGTTTCAAGGCAGTTGGGAAAGGTACTTACTGTTGGTAGAGTTTGCCTACAACAATAGTTATCAGTCAAGTTTGAAAATGGCGCCTTATGAGGCTTTGTATCGGCAAAAGTGCCGAACGCCCATATATTGGATTGAACTCAGAGAAAACCAAATACACGGGGTTGACTTAGTCAAAGAAACCGAAGAGAAAGTGAAAGTGATTCGTGGTTGTATGAAGGCCGCTTCGGATAGACAGAAATCCTACACGGACTTGAAACGGAAAGAGATTGAGTTTCAAGTCAGTGATAAGGTTTTTTTGAAAGTACCACCATGGAAGAAAGTTCTTAGATTTGACCAGAAAGGCAAATTGAGTCCGCGCTTTATTGGACCGTATGATATTACTGAAAGAATAGGGCCGGTAGCATATCGGTTGGCTTTTCCATCTGAGTTGGAAAAGATCCATGATGTGTTCCACGTATCTATGTTGCGCCATTACCGATCAAACCCTTCACATGTGATTGTACCGACAGAGGTTGAAATTTAATCGGACATGACTTATGGTAAAGAGCCGGTTAAGATTTTGGCTCGAGAAGTCAAACAGTTAAGAAATAAAAGTATAGCTCTTGTGAAAGTATTGTGGCAAAGACACGGGGTAGAAGAGGCTACATGGGAGCCTGAGGAGGCTATGAGAAACCAATATCCAAACCTTTTTACCGGTAAGATATTCAAGGACGAAAATCCCTAAGATAGAGAATTGTAACAGCTAAATTTAGGGCCTAGTCAGAATAGTGGTTGTGAGACCATGAATTCGAAGTAGAAATATATGTTTTATGGTTTTTATGAGGTCTATGACATGTTTTCATGGTTGTGTGAAAATTTCATGAAGAAATTTTATGATTTAGTGATCAATTTCTTTTTTAGGACTAAATTGAAAAAATTGAAAAATATGAGATTCTAGAAGTTTTAAGTATGAGATAGCATTAGAAATTTTATTAGATGTCCTTATTTAGTAATTAGTCCATTATATCTCATGATGGACAAAAATGGACATGGAAGGAAAAAATCTCAAGGAAGGGCCTTAAGGGCATTTTGGTCATTTAGTTAATAAATTAATAAAAAGGGAAAAAGAAGTCAGAATTGGTTTCTATTTTCTTCCCTAAGTGCTGAAAATTGAAGAGAAGACATAGCTAGGGTTTTGTTCATTTTTAAGCTCAAAATCAAGAAACACGAAGTCTGGACCTAAACCGAGGAAAGAACAATGTGGTGGACTAAATTGAACAACTATCTATATTTTGGTACCGAGGTAAGTTTATGTGTAATAAATCAACATTATGTTATTATGTATTTAAATGCTTGATATTACATAAAAAGTATATTCATTTTATGAAATTGATTAATGAGGTCTCGATGAAAAAAATGATGAAGTTTTACTATATCGAAGTCCTGGTTGAACCTTATGAAAAGGATACCCTTGTCACGACATTAAATTAATAAGGTCTCGTATAAGACCATATTTAAGATATGGCCTCGACACCGAATTGAGATCCCGTGTAAGACCATATCTGGGATATGGCATCGGCATCGAAGAGTAATTCCGTGTAAGACCACGTCTGGGACCTAGCTTCGGTATGAAATCGTGTAAGACCATGTCTGGGACATGGCATCGACATACGATCTCGTGTAAGACCATATCTGGGATACGGCGTCAACATCGATATGAGATCCTATATAAGACCATATCTGGGATATGGCATCGACATCGACATGTGATCCTATGTAAAACCATATCTAGGATATAGCATTGGAATCTTACTACGTGTATGACAATTTCTGAGTATCCTTTGATATTCCAACTGGTTCAACGGGGTAAAGAATTAAAGTTTATGTTAAAGATGGAAAGGGCTAAAGTTATGTGATGGAGTGATACAGGCACATATGCGAAACTCACGAGAAATGAGTCCTGAATGTGATATATGGTTGGTAAGAGTGAGCATGAGTAAGCATGTCAATGTTGCTTGAGAATTTTGTGTTAATTCATAATGTAATATATGGATAATATTACAAGATTTTATGTTGTTATCTATTACATGCAAACTTACTAAGCTTTATGCTTACTCCCTCTCTTTTCCCTTTTCTTGTAGTATCTCCAAGCTAGCTCAGGGATCGAAGGACATCGAAGCTCAATTCACACTATCAAGCTATTCTTTTGGGTATAGTAAAGTTTGATTATTTTGGGTATGGCATGTATAGGAACTTAGTCATTTTGTTTTATGTCATATTGGTTAGCCCATGTGTCGGCTATTAATGTTACTTATTTCATTTTGTAAATGGCCATTGGAATTGGCCAATACTAGTTAAGTTATATCTATTCAATGATGATGAAATTCATGAAGTGCAAGCTTGCGCAATTGAATGAGTAATGTGTGAAGTATATGCATGATGAACGCAGTGTGAAATTAAGGCGTGGATGTCTTGATTGTGGATATTAGAGGTGTATTATTGTTATACTATGTGTTGCTGGAAATAGTATAAGTGTGGATGCTTTTCAGGGTGGCAAATGGCTTGGTAAAAATCCTTATATTTGTCCACACGAGTAGACACACGGGCGTGTGTCTAGGCCGTGTATGACAAACGGTTAGCCTCGTGGGCGTGTTGATAGGCCATGTGTCCCCTGCATCCAAATTTAGCAAAACAGAATGCCCAGTAGCAAACATACCGGCCGAGACACGGCCGTGTGTCTCAGCTGTGTGAAGGACATGGCCTCAGGACATGAGCGTGTGCCTAGGTCATGTAAAGTCTGCACATTAATTGTGAGAATTAAATTCGCCACATGGCTTAGCACACGGGCGTGTGACTCGACCGTGTGACCCTAAATGCCTGCTGACATCATAAACAGAATGTCAAGGTTTTCACACACGGGAGTGTCTATGGCCCGTGTGTGAGGGACGCGGGCCATAGACACGGGTGTGCGCCAGGCCGTGTGAAAACCCATGTAAGTTCGAAATGAAAAGTAAAATCCGCAGGAACTAGGGACATGGGCGTGTGTCACCACACGGCTCACCCACACAGGTGTGTTCCTTTCCACACGGGCGTGTGGCCCTATTTTGAGCAAAAAATTTCTAATTGTTCGTAAGCTTCCGGTTCAGTCCCGAACCATTCTATACGTATGTTTCGTGTCTCGTAGGCTCATTATTGGGACGTTATGAACACGAATGAAAAGTTTTAAGTTGGAATGAAAATTTATGGCCCGATTTTGTATGATTAAGTATGTTAAGTCCGGTAATGCTTCAACCAAGTTCTAGCGTCGAATACGGGTAAGTGGTGTTAAATCGAGTTTTCCAAAAATCCAAATAAGAAAAGGTAAAACTACGTCATTTTGATAAATGTTTACCTTTTTTAAAGTTAAAAGTCAAAACTATTAAGTTAAAAGGCAAAATTATGTTGTTTTGATAAATATTTACTCATTAATTTAAAAGGAAAAACAATTATATTGTTTATGTAGTTAAATAATCTTGTACTTCATCTACTAGTTAAATAATTTGTCCATGTAAATGCAACATTGAGTATAAATAATATGATTCGTTAACTCGACTTGACTTAACTCAAAATTTTTTCACTCGATTCAATTCGATTCGAAAAAAAATCAAATTGAGTTCGGTTGCTAAACTATGATTTGTCAACTCGACTAACTCGAATTTTTTTGACTCAACTCGATCAAATACTCACCCCTAACCGGATCCGATGGATGGGTCGAGTTAGGGGTGTTATAGAAAGTACATCGTATATGACCTAAAAAGAATAGATATTGAATCTATTTATGGATTTATTCACTTGTGAATTTTATAGTGTGGCATATTTAAATCTTGAGTGGATGATGGACTACGTATGCGTGACTCATAGACTTAGATGTAAGTAAAAGTCTGAGTTCGAATAGATAAGGAACTGAAAGTTGGGGTGTTAGGTGTACGACTTCTGTAGCATTTAGTGTCATTCACAATAGCGGAATTCATAGCCCGAGACATGGGTAAATGATATCCTCTTATTAGCATTACATGGTTGATGAAAAGTAAACATGGCCACGAGTCGTTCGTCCTTGTGATGAATAACTTGATCAATATTTTATAGTGGCTGACTTTTCATGAAGGAAGATGTAATGGTTACCATGAGATAAAATAGGATCATATTAGGAGAACGAATATTATCCCAAAGAGATCAAGGATATCCTATGAGGGTAACACACTTATGACAAGGTCATTAGACGAGCACTGAGTAGTTACTTTCATAATGGTATGTCGTTAGGGAGAGCTCAACCACAATACTATATTGGAATGACTTCATGACTAAATGAGTTTATAATTAATAGGCAAAAAGTCAAAACTTAATTATAAATCATTTGAGCCCTAATTATATATGTCCAATAGGTCCCTTCGCTAGCTTGTTGAAACCAGAAATGAATTGTGTGTTTGAATCAAAATAAACAGAATGAACAGAAATAGAAAAATGGGAAACATTCAGAAAATTATTATGATTTTCTTCGAAATGAAGAAATGGAATCATTTTACAAATGAATGCAGGTCTCTCAAAAATGAAAATGAGAAATAATTCATTTGCAAATATATATACGAATTACGCAAATGATCGGAAGAATGAGTTTATGTTTTTTTAGCAGTTTTAATACCCAAAAATGAAATTAAACCATTAGGTCATAGTGAACAAGTTGAGTTGTGAAATTTGAATATATTTTCTTGGAAATTTTATTAGGGGTAAAATTGTCATTATTTTATCAAGAATAAAATTGGAAAGATAAAACTATTTAATTGAAAAATTAATGTTTATTTCGAAAAATAGAAAAATATGTATTGGATTGGATTAAATTATAAAGTGTTGGGTTAAAAGTCCAGAAAGCACATCTAATTGGGCCCAATACAATGAGAGACCTGAATCCCCATCATAATACATATGAGGGGAAGCACACCTTATTAGCGCCTCTGCCTCTCCTAATTGGACTAGGAAGTTGTTTTTCTATTTGAAATAAACATTTACAATTCAACAAGAGTTCTAACTTCTCTCTCTATAAGTAAATGATACCCGAAGAGCTATTGACACAGCTTGAAGATATTGTTACTCTGTCGAAAAATAAAGAGAATTTATTCTCAACTATTATATATATTTTTTTAGAATAATAATTCTAACAGTTTCTATTTTGAAGAGAGAATTTTCATTTTCACCCCAAAAGTGAAGAAAATTTTTCTAGTTTTGTGTTTTGATTCGATCAGTTCGAACACACACTCAAAGCAGTTCATGGTACGAGAATAGTGGAGAAAATTGTTTGGTTGAAAGTCGAAAAACGCCAAGGATTCTCTTATTCGAAAACACATATATGATTTTTGTTCAAGGTTTGTTGCTATAAATATTACAAACCGAATCGATTTTCAAAATTTAAATTTTCTGTTGTGCAAGAAAACCGTTTTCAAACTGGATTTTTTCCAACACACCAGACTTAATCGATAAGTTTATGTCAAAGTTATATGTGAGATTTTTCCATACGAATGCTGCGATAAAGTTCGCTTGTACGAATTCGCTATGATTGCAAAGTTCTTTAATGAATCTTCATGTTTAAATTCGTTTTATCCATGAAGTTTCTTCTATGAATTCGTATGTATGGATTGTTATATTCATGGATCTTTCTATATGATTATGCCTATTTGAGTTCGCCATATTTATGAATTTTCTTATATGAATCCGCATGTATGAGCTGCTATATCCATGAATCATCTCTTATGAGTTCGCATTTATGAGTCCACACTGCAAGATTGACCACCAAGTTAATTCAAAATGACTCTCTCTCTCTCTCTCTCTCTCTCTCTCTCTCTCTTGGGTGGATTTTTATTAAGATCTTATGCAACATGCCTATACGAAGAGACTATATGCTTCGCGATCTTTTATAGGGAGAATTCTCATCCATATTTTATCACGCCACTATATGGTTCATGCTCAATACAAGTTGTGGATACAAGTATCATAATTTTAAGCTAAGCAAGATCTTGGTAAATCCTAAAAATGGAAATAACTTATTTTAGAGTTCACTAAGTTCTTCATGGACTTAGAATGTTTCTTTTCTTCATTTCAAGTAATACTAAGTTGTTGATCGTGGGAAATTAAGGAACTAAACCAGAACCTCCAAGCATTGTGTGAGCTTGACATCTTTTATTTTGTAACATGTAGATATCGGGGCGTCACGTGTTTAAAATTTATGTTTTGTGCTTGTATTAGAAATCTTTAAATCAAGTTTAACAATGTAATTAGACTCTCGTGAATTGTTGGACATATTAATATAAGAGATGAATTTTATCAAAAAGTCATTTCATATGTTATGCCTCAGCAGTAAAACCCAATGGAATTGTTATTGATTGTTAAATTACAAATTCTTACTTTAAAAGTTTATTTCTCAAAGGGTCGGTCGTCCAGCCTTTTGCACGTTACAAGTTGTAATTGGTGTTGCATCTAGGAATTGTGTAACTTGGATAATTTATTGGCATGTTTGACCTACATATCTTATTTATTTATGTTGATACAATGTTCAACAAGGGATGAGGCAAGGAGGAGATAGTGGTAGTATTGTGGAGGCTAGTTCACCTAAAGAGGCTAAGAGTTGGATAAAAACAAGAGGACAAGCTAACTAAAAGTTGAAAAAGGTTTTCCTTAGAGTAACTTTAAGGTGCGAAAAAGTTGATCCCTTCTTCATCGTTGTATAGTATTTATAATCGATCCTCTTGTCTATTAGTATGACATGATGGGATAAACAATTGATCCCACTAAACACATAAAGGATATTCATGGACATGAAGGATGTATATATTAGGATTCATCATGTTATGCCTTCAATTAGTATAAGGTAGTGTCACATCCCAAATTTCTAATTGAAAATGTTGTAAAGTTATAGCAATAATGAGTAATTGCTCTAATGGTTAAGAGTTAGTGAAGTTGTCCTTGAGACTCGAGTTCGATTCCCCTCTTCTGTATAATTTCTATTTACTGTATTTTTTCCCAAAACCCTAGTTGTGTTGTCCCTACCTAGAAACCTTAGGTATAAATGCTATTTTATTTTTGTTCTATCAATTTCTTCCTTCATTTTTCCTTCTAATTTGTAATTCCTTCCTCTTCCACCCTCTCTTCTCTCAATTTTTCCTTCATTTACACCATTGTTGTTACCCCTAAACCTAGTTTCTTATTTCTATTTTTATGTCGCTCACCTCTCTCCTCCCCCAATTATTTATGGTTATCATTTTCACCAATGTTTTCTCTTCTTTTGTTTCAATTTCTATTGCTACCATTTTCTACATCATTGTCGCGCCATTGCTGCCCAATTCTCACCATATCTGCAAGTTATTGTTCTCTTGTTTTATCTCTCTTTTGTTCTCCATTGTTGCTCCTTTGATTTCTTTTCTTTCCCTCATTTATTTTCACATTTTTGCTGCTGGTTTTTGCAATTTTTTACCCCTTGGACGAACCTTCTTGGCCCTCGTAGTGGTCATACGAATCATTATTCATCTATCTTACATCTCGGAGTTGAAACGAGTAAAATGTAAGTGTCGATTCTAGCGAGATCTAACGTTGTTTCTTCCTTTTTATTTTTCTGCTTGGACCGGTTGTGTCTAATGTCATAGTTGATTATATCATGTTGATTTTGTATATTATTTTTGTTGAAGGAACAAATCTAAACATCTCAGATCAGCAGTGTCATTGGAAGTTATTCGTATCTCCATTGTTAGCTGAAACAATGTAAGTAGGGATCCTGGAAACTAGATCTAGGTGGCCACTATTTTTTTCCTATTTTGGCCGAACCTTATAGGGTTGTTTTAGGCTGGTCTTAACTCGTGTTCATTCATCTTGTGTATATATATAAGCGAGATCTGTCTAGATCTAAGTTGTAGAAATTATGATTTTACGTTAGTGTACCAGATTCATGTAAATCAGGTGTGGGTCTTACCTTTTGGTGTTTAATTGACTATTAGAAATAATTTTATGCCCGGGTTAAACCAATAAGCATGTTTATTTGTGCATGGTCAAATGGTCATGAGTGGGATTAAAAGTTTTCGACTAAGGTATGTATTATAAAGGGTAGTGGACGAATACTAAAGGGCTTTAATTGGGATTAAATGATTGTGTAGGTGATGACTATAATTATTGTTAATTTGTTTACCGAATTGTATGATATGATTTTTTTAAATGAAAGCATGATTAGGCATGACACTGAAATTGTTAAATCGAAAACATGTTAAACATGTCACTGAGATTGTTAAACCAAAAGCATGTTAAGCATGCCACTGATATTATTACCGTTACTGATTAGCGCGTGATATGCTACATGATTTATATTTCATATTGCATTGCATGAGCTTGGGTATTTATTAGGTGACGGAGGAATTCTATAGAGTACTGGCGTTTTATCTACAAAATTATTGTTTAGCAGTATAATTGCACCCCCGGAGTATTGTGGAGTAATGGCGATTTATCGCATCTTACTAGTAGTTTGTCTGCATTTTACTGGCAGTTTTAACTGGATACTATTACTGGTGGTTTAAACACATCGAGCTTTGACTCTTGTTGTTTTGGTGTTCGGATGATGGGTTATGGGGAACTCGTGGGGTATAGCGAATGGATGGGTAGGAATATTGCACTGTATGTTAATTGTATGCCTCATTAATTGATTATAAGCTTGTTTTTGCTTAGACTCACACTATGTAACATCCGGGAGTAGGGCCTATGCATTTTTGCTTAATTGAATGTGAAAGCATGCTTGTGTGTGTATTGAATGTGTTATGTGAATTTTAGAAACCTTGGAAATGTAAGGAAATGTCTTGTCTTAGAAATGTAAGGAAATGTCTTGGAAATGTCTTGTCTTGGAAATGTAAGGTAATGTCTTGGAAATGTAAGGAAATGTCTTGGAAATGTAAGGAAATGTCTTAGAAATGTAAGGAAATGCTTTAGAAATGTCAAGTTTAAAGTTTAAAAGAAGGGCATGAAGCAAGGTGGTCTTAAGAGAAAATGTATGTGAAATATGACATACAAATAGCCTTGGTAAAATGGCTACAAGGCGCCACTTAAGTGCCTAGCAAGTGACATAGGCAAATGGGCCAAGGATCGAGTCGCATGGGAAGCAAATAAAAGAATTTTATTTTTGCTACAAGGAGCAGAGAGGTGGACGGCATTAAGGCTCTTAAAAGAGGAGTTTTATTCTCTTTAAAATTTGGCAAATAGATAAATAATGATGGATTATTATTAGTATTATTTTTATTAAGAGATGAGAGATAATTATTGGATTAAATTTTTATTAATTTGAATGAGGTGATAATTGAAGAGATAAAGCTATCAAAATGTGGAGAAGTGATGGCCAAGTAAGGGACTTTAAGCTTGGTAATTTCGGCTAAGCTAGGAAAAGGGATAGCCGAATTTCACTTAGCCAAATAGCCTCCCTTTTCGTTGATTCTTTTCCTCTTCCAAAGTCCCTCTTTTCTTCTCTTCTCTTCTATTTGTCAAAGCCGAAAGTTTGCTTGTGTTCTAGTCGATTACTCCATTAAGTCCAAAAGCCAAAGTTGATTGATCCACAACAAGCTAGTCTCTATAGCCGAATATTGCTAAAGGTTCAAGCAAGGATTGCCGATTTCTAAAGTAAGGGTAAGATCTCATTCGGTTTCATCCTTTTTCTTTTAAGATTTGCCGAAATCTAGGACTAACCCCATTAATATCTTGTTGTCGAAACTTTGAAGAGATCTTTCGGGATTTATTAAGTGTCGACTACAAGGAAGGAGAAGTTCTTTTCCCAAAGGTACACCATAGGCCGCATGTTCCCTAGTTATTCGGTGAGTTTCGGGACTTAAAATCCACAAGGTAAGTGTTTATAACATTCTGCCAAGGCCATGTTTGGTAAATAAATGTGTTTCATTAATTATTCAAAAGCCGAAACTAATCTATTCAAGTAATCTAGTGATTGCCGATTTCAAGAAAGAATGATACAAAGTTTCCGGCATTTGATTAGACATCAATCGGCACCAAGGTAAGTTTTGAGTAATAACAATCCTAATAGGATTTGGTTTTATGGCCGAATGGTTTCCATTAAATTTTTAAAGTGATGGCCGAATGTAGGGAGTTAAGGATCTAAGGCAGTAGATCGGATTTAGGGATTTCAGTGAATTTGTTAAGCGAATCAGGTGTGTACCCTACACTAAAATCCTAATCGATTTAAGGTTATGTTTTAATACATATGTGTTTATAAGAATGTGAAAAATATGGCTAAAGTACCATGCTATGGTACAAAGTACTAAGGTACGTTTCCTACTCCTACTAGGATTATGAATATATGTTATATTTAACATGTGAAAAGTGATAAGAATGTGAATTAAGGCATGATATGCATGATATGCATGAAATGGGGCATTCGGGTTATATGAAAAGGGGAAGTGAATGTGGTGATCTAAGACCACGATATCTGAATGTGGTGACTTCGGTCACATTATCTGAATGTGGTGACTTAAGACCACGATATCTGAATGTGGTGACTTCGGTCACAATTATTTAATCTGGTGGCTATGCCACGAATTTTATAAGGGCGATGAGCACGTCGACTACAGCGACTGCCTTTGATGGTGTGTAGCGGATAGAGGGTTGACTTAGTAGTCCCCACAGTGTGCAGGTTGGTACGGGTGATGTGTAGCAGATGGTAACTAGGCTTGGGCTTGGGAACACATCATTAATTGTATACTATGATATGAATGTGTATGATTTATTATGCCTGAATCTATTTGGACTTAGTGGTTGTGTACACATTGAGTCTGTTGACTCACCCCGTTGTGGGAACATTTTTTTTCAGGTGACGATCAGTAATGGACCGAGTTGGCAGGAGCTTAGTGGTGGCCATGCTCAGCAAGGAATTATTTTATTTTGGACATTTATTTTATTTAAGTACTTTAAATTTATTTTGGAATTGTTTTGATGTAATAAGGCCAAAGTGGAACTATTTTACATTTATTTCCATCTAATTTGTTTACAAATTTTTATCAATTAAAGTTTAAGTAAATTTCTTTCAAACTAAACCCTAAATGTTTTGTCACCTAAGATAAAGGGATTTCAATATAAGATAAACCTGTTTTCAACTCAAGCCCAACCCAATTCGAACTTTCTCCCAAAATCACTTAAAGTTTTTTTAAAAGTGCAAACGAATTTGAACCGGTTTTTCTTAAGGAACATACCAAATCTGGTCAAGGCTCATGGGCCGGGTTTGGGGTGTTTCAATTTGGTATCAGAGCCTGTTTCAAACTCTCGGCCTGAGGTTTTAAGGCCCAAAACATTTTCAAAGCGAGCCCGAATAAGTTTTAAGAAAATATTTTCGGAAATAAGCAGGTTTTTGGCATGGCACCCAAGTCTCCGAATTCCCATGATCCACGGTAAGTACCCCTATCCTCTGTGTGAATTCTAGTATGAATTATAGAAGGGTAGAAATGGAACGTAGATTAGACTGTTAAGTATGTGAACCCTAGGACTAGTTTACCCCAACAAACACATAAGACTTGAGTGCCTAACTTAAACAAACCTATGGTGAAGTCGCTGTGTTAGGGTGTGGCAACCATTGTGCGCATGTCTAGGATTGGTTTCGGTGGGAGTTTGGTACTTAAGCAGTCCGGGTGACTCACCTCCTCTCCACTCGAATCCTACCTGGTGCGTAGCTACGGTTCACCCTAACCAAGAGGACTCGCTAGGGTGTGGTAACCATGGTGCGCATGTCTAGGAATGGATCCGGAAGAGCCTGGTACTTAAGCAGTCCTAGTGACTCACCTCCTCTTTGCAGGAATCCTACCTGGTGCGTAGCTACGGTTCACCCTAACCATGAGGACTTATTCATAGGCTAAACCCAATAACTAAAACCCGAAAGGGACTAGCCATGTTTTTATGGAAACCCTAGTTTTAAAATCCCCAAATTTACCCTTTTAAATAGTAACAAAAACTTATTTTTAGAAAGTTTTCAAAATATTCCAAATTTACAAAAATTACCAAAATACCCCTAGTGGCGAAATTACAAAAATACCCCTAGTTTCTAAAAAAAATTACCGTACTACCCCGATTTCAATAAAATTTTCCTTACTTTATAAAATGACCAAAAATTCTAGATCACAAAATATCAAAATATCTTGATTTTGGAAAATTATGAAATTGCCCCTGACGTACAAAATTACCAAAATGACCATAATTCCCAAAATTTTTGCAACACCACCATTTTGGAAAACAAATTCTCAAAAATAACCCTAAAGTTTTGTAAAATCTGCAATACCCCTGATTTATTGAGCTTTACAAATTTACCCTGGTTTATTACCAAAATACCCCTGAGTTTCAAAATTACTGAAATGCCTCAGGATTTCAAAAAAATTACCAAAATACCCTTATTGACAAAATCACCAAGGAACCTTATTTTGACAAATTACGAAAATACCCCTGTAGGACAAATTACGAAAATACCCCTGGGTAGTGGAAAAACAACAACAATGAAAACTACAACATCTCTCTGAATGAACGAAAGTTCATAATTGGTTGATGAATGTGAACGTGACTTTCTGAATAGTGAACTTGAGCTGAGAACTTTGTTTGATCGAAATAACCACTTTTAAACATCTCTTTTCATAAAACTGTTCGTAGTTAATAAGTGAAACAAGGACTAATTCATAAAACTTTTTAATCAGATCGCGACAATAGAAATGAGTTCTAGAGGACGTGGCCGTCGTGGATGCGGTAAAGGAAGAATGACTGTGTCAGAACCCGTTAGATCGGGTCAAGGGTCTGACAATGAGGTACCATTACCACCAAAGCACCCCAAATTTGTTGGTGTTGAGCGATAGTAGTACGACGGGGATGATCTTTGTGTCGCAGCTATCGCCGCGAGTCCTTGAGTTGGTGGCTAGTGCAGGAGGAAATTCGGGAGCTCGAAAGTTGGTACCTGAGTGACTTCGTGCCAATTGAGCTGAGGTATTCCGTGGCGTATCTAGTGTAGCACCCAGTACGGCCGAATATTGGTTGGAGGCAACCGAGCGCATTATAGATAAGCTCGATCTAACCCCTGAGGAGAAGTTGAAAGGAATGGTGGCACTGTTACGCGATGAAGCGTACCAATGGAGGTTAACAGTTCGGGATGGTGCCACAGTTGAGGATCTGACCTGGGAATATGTTAAGACGGCATATCAGAAGAAGTATGTAGGCACACGGTATATTGATGAGCAAAGAAAAGCATTTCTGGGGTTGGTTCAAAGGAACAAGTCCGTTGCGGAATATTAGGCGGAATTCCTGAGGTTGAGCCGATATGCTCGAGGAGTAGTGGCAACGGAGCATGAGTGCTGTGTCCGTTTTGAGGACGGACTAAGGGATGATCTGAGATTGTTGATAGCACCGCATCAGGAGCGGGAGTTTTCTGCTTTAGTAGAAAAGGCCAAGGTAGCCGAAGGAATTAAGGATTCTACAAAGCAGACTATGGATCGGAATAGGCTAAAAAGAGGTTTTGGATCGTCGGGATCAGCTGGAAAGGTTCAAAAGAGGCCTAGAGTTGATGGGCCGCGAGGTCAGCAAGTTGGTACAGGAGGGCAGTATCGTCCTTGTGATCAGTGTGGAAAGAAGCACTTAGGAGAGTGCTGGAAAAAGACGGGAGGATGTTTTAGGTGTGGGTCCAAGGACCATATGATCAAGGATTGTCCTATGAAACCAGATGGGAATCGGCCAGCAGTTCAGAATGCTAATCAGGCTGGTAGAGGTGGGCAGCAGCCTCAGCGAGGTCGTGGTCCGAATAATAGAGGTAATGGTGCTGGCAGAGGACGTGGAACACCAGGCAGAGGTGCTGCTAATACTGAGGCTAGACAGCCGGGTTTGGTTTATGCAGTTCGTCGGAGGGAGGATGGAGACGCACCGGACGTCATAACCGAAACATTCCTTATTCATGGCAAGCCCTATTTTGCTCTTATTGATGTGGGCTCGACCCATTCATATGTTGCATGTAGTGTAGTGGAAACACTAGGCCTAGACTCTGAACTTTCTGATAGGGAGATGACTGTAGTAAGCACATTAGGCCAAACTGTAGTGGTGGATAAGATCTTTCGAAGTGTACCCCTAGAAATTCAGGGAGTGAACTTTCGGGCTGACTTAATGGAATTACCCTTCGGAGGATTTGAACTCATACTAGGTATGGATTGGTTAGTAAAGCACCGAGCCGTGTTGGATTGTACGGCTAAACGAATGGAATTAAGGACCCCGGAGGGTGGGGTGGTTATCATGATAGGAGAAAGAAGGAACTACTTGTTTAATGTAGTTTCGGCGCTAAAGGCTGAAAAGATGGTTCGGAAAGGGTGCAAGGCGTTTTTAGCCTTCGTAAGTGCGATAGATGGAAAGGAAGAAGGTGTCAGTAGAGTTAGAACGGTAAGGGACTTCGTGGATGTGTTCCCAGAGGAATTACCAGGAATACCCCCAGATAGGGAGGTGGAATTTGGAATAGACTTGCTACCGGGAATAGCTCCTATGTCAATCGCTCCATACCGAATGGCGCCAAAGGAGTTAGTTGAGCTCAAGGCTTAGATTCAGGAGTTACTTGACCGTGGGTTTATTCAACCTAGTGTGTCTCCGTGGGGAGCACCGGTCCTATTTGTGAAGAAGAAAGACGGAACTATGCGTATGTGCATAGATTATCGTCAGTTGAATAAGCTGACCATCAAGAACAAGTATCCTTTACGAAGGATAGATGACTTGTTCGATCAGCTGAAGGGGGCCGCAGTTTTTTCAAAGATAGATCTACGGTCGGGATATCATCAGTTGAAAGTGAAGGAGGCAGATATCCATAAGACAGCCTTTAGGATAAGATACGGCCATTATGAGTTTGTAGTAATGCCGTTTGGATTGACGAATGCACCAACCGCGTTCATGGATATGATGAACCGAGTTTTTCAACCCTCTTGGATAGGTTCGTCGTCGTGTTTATCGATGACATTCTTATGTATTCGAAGTCGGAGGAGGAGCATGATGAGCACCTACGGATAGTGTTACAAGTATTAAGGGAGAAGAAGCTCTATGCCAAATTCAGCAAGTGTGAATTTTGGCTTAAGGAGGTGGCATTCTTAGGACATGTAGTATCCGCAGAAGGTATAAGGGTGGATCCTAGGAAGATCGAGGCAGTGTTAGATTGGAAACCACCTAGGTCCGTGGCTGAGATCCGAAGTTTCTTAGGTTTGGCAGGCTATTACAGAAGGTTCGTGGAAGGATTTTCATCGATAGCCTCACCTTTAACAAAGCTGCTAAGGAAGGAAGTACCCTTTGAATGGATGGATAAGCAACAGGAGAGCTTTGAAAAGCTTAAGAGGGTATTGACGGAAGCTCCAGTCTTGATTCAGCCGGAGACAGGAAAGGATTTCACGGTGTATTGTGATGCTTCTCACACGGGTTTAGGATGTGTTCTAATGCAAGATGGAAAAGTAGTCGCTTATGCGTCTCGACAGTTAAGGCCGCATGAGGTTAACTACCCAACCCATGACTTGGAGTTGGCGGCAGTGGTCTTTGCCCTTAAGGTATGGAGGCACTACCTTTATGGAGAAAAGTCAGTAATCTACAAGACCACAAGAGCCTTAAATATTTGCTGACTCAGAAGGAGCTGAATCTGAGACAGCGAAGGTGGGTGGAGTTACTGAAGGACTATGACTGTTCGATAGAGTATCACCCGGGCAAGGCGAATGTAGTGGCAGATGCCCTAAGTCGGAAAGTGGTGTCGGATCTAAGGGCGATGTTCGTACACTTAAGTTTGTATGATGATGGAAGTCTGCTGGCAGAATTACAAGTCAAACCCACGTGGTTGAATGAGGTAAAGGAAAGTCAATTGTTGGATGAGGACTTAAGTGCTAAGCTCTGCAAAGTACTGAACGGAGAGTTAGAGGATTATGGTGTTAATGATGAGGGAGTATTGTGCTTCAAGGGAAAGGTCTGTATGCCAAGGGACGAGGAGTTAAGACAAAGGATTCTTCGGGAGGCGCATAGTAGCCCTTATGCTATGCATCCCGGAGGCACTAAGTTGTATAGGGATCTAAGGGAACAGTTTTGGTGGCCGATCTTAAGCGGGAAGTTTATCGAATTCAGTAGGAAAATGTCCGACGTGTCAATAAGTTAAGGCTGAACATCAAGTTCCATCGGGATTACTTCAGCCAATCGAGACTCCACAATGGAAGTGGGAGAGAATCACCATGGACTTCGTTAGTGGGCTTCCCCTTATGCCTACTAAAAAGGACTCGGTATGGGTAATGGTGGACCGTTTGACCAAGTCCGCGCATTTCATTCCGGTAAGAGTGGATTATTCTCTTCAGAAGTTGGCCAAGTTATATGTGGCAGAAATTGTGAGGTTACACGGAGTGCTGGTGTCAATCATTTCAGATAGAGACCCAAGGTTTACGTCTTAGTTTTGGAGGGCACTTCATCAAGCTTTAGGCACTAAGTTGGATTTCACTATGGCCTTTCATCCACAGTCGGACGGGCAATTTGAACGGGTAATTCAGGTGTTAGAGGATATGCTGAGGGGTTGTGTGATGGATTTTCGAGGAAGTAGGGAGGACTATTTGCCTTTAGCAGAGTTCACCTACAACAATAGCTACCAAGCTAGTATTCGGATGGCACCGTACGAAGCATTGTATGGTCAAAGGTGTCGGACTCCTACGTGTTGGACGGAATTGGGAGAACGTCGAGTTGTGGGTCCAGAGTTAGTAGCAGAATCCGAAGAGAAAGTGGAGATAATTCGAGCACGGTTGAAGGAAGCATCTGATCGGCAAAAGTCATATGCGGATCTCAAACAAAAAGAGATAGAATTTGATGTGGGAGATCAAGTATTTCTCAAAGTTTCTCCTTGGAAGAAGGTGATGAGATTTGGTCGGAAAGGGAAGTTAAGCCCAAGGTTTATAGGGCCCTATCGAGTGTTGAAGTGAGTTGGACCAGTGGCATACCAGTTAGAGTTGCCTTCAAAATTGAGACAGATGCACGACGTATTCCATGTATCCATGCTACGTCGATATCGATCAGATCCATCCCATGTGGTACCAATTGAAGAGGTGGAGCTAAGGCCAGATTTGTCCTACGAGGAGGAGCCGATTCAGATTGTGGAACGAGGTGTGAAAGTGTTACGAAGAAAGTCAGTTCCTTTAGTCAAAGTATTATGGAGAAACCATGGATCAGAAGAGGCTTCATGGAAGCCAGAAGAAGCAATGCGATAGCAATACCCTCATCTATTTCAGCCAGGTAATTTGGAGGACGAAATTATTTTAAGGGGGTAGAACTGTAACATCCAGGAATAGGGCCTATGCATTTTTGCTTAATTGAATGTGAAAGCATGCTTGTGTGTGTCTTGAATGTGTTATGTGAATTTTAGAAACCTTGGAAATGTAAGGAAATGTCTTGTCTTGGAAATGTAAGGAAATGTCTTGGAAATGTAAGGAAATGTCTTAGAAATGTAAGGAAATGCTTTAGAAATGTCAAGTTTAAAGTTTAAAAGAAGGGCATGAAGCAAGGTGGTCTTAAGAGAAAATGTATGTGAAATATGACATACAAATAGCCTTGGTAAAATGGCTACAAGGCGCCACTTAAGGGCCTAGCAAGTGACGCCACATACATAGGCAAATGGGCCAAGGATCGAGTCGCATGGGAAGCAAATAAAAGAATTTTATTTTTGCTACAAGGAGCAGAGAGGTGGACGGAATTAAGGCTCTTAAAAGAGGAGTTTTATTCTCTTTAAAATTCAGCAAATAGATAGATAATGATGGATTATTATTAGTATTATTTTTATTAAGAGATGAGAGATAATTATTGGATTAAATTTTTATTAATTTGAATAAGGTGATAATTGAAGAGATAAAGCTATCAAAATGTGGAGAAGTGATGGCCAAGTAAGGGACTTTAAGCTTGGTAATTTCGGCTAAGCTAGGAAAAGGGATAGCCGAATTTCACTTAGCCAAATACCCTCCATTTTCGTTGATTCTTTTCCTCTTCCAAAGTCCCTTTTTTCTTTTCTTCTCTTCTATTTGTCAAAGCCGAAAGTTTGCTTGTGTGCTAGCCGATTACTCCATTAAGTCCAAAAGCTGAAGTTGATTGATCCACAACAAGCTAGTCTCCATAGCCGAATATTACTAAAGGTTCAAGCAAGGATTGCCGATTTCTAAAGTAAGGGTAAGATCTCATTCGGTTTCATCCTTTTTCTTTTAAGATTTGCCGAAATCTAGGACTAACCCCACTAATATCTTGTTGTCGAAACTTTGAAGAGATCTTTCGGGATTTATTAAGTGTCGACTACAAGGAAGGAGAAGTTCTTTTCCCAAAGGTACACCATAGGCCGCATGTTCCCTAGTTATTCGGTGAGTTTCGGGACTTAAAATCCACAAGGTAAGTGTTTATAGCATTCGGCCAACGCCATGTTTGGTAAATAGATGTGTTTCATTAATTATTCAAAAGCCGAAACTAATCTATTCAAGTAATCTAGTGATTGCCGATTTCAAGAAAGAAGGATACAAAGTTTCCGGCATTTGATTAGACATCAATCGGCACCAAGGTAAGTTTTGAGTAATAACAATCCTAATAGGATTTGGTTTTATGGCCGAATGGTTTTCATTAAATTTTTAAAGTGATGACCGAATGTAAGCAGTTAAGGATCTAAGGCAGTAGATCGGATTTAGGGATTTCAGTGAATTTGTTAAGCGAATCAGGTGTGTACCCTACACTAAAATCCTAATCGATTTAAGGTTATGTTTTAATACATATGTGTTTAAATATACATGTTATATTTAACATGTGAAAAGTGATAAGAATGTGAATTAAGGCATGATATGCATGATATGTATGAAATAGGGCATTCGGGTTATATGAAAAGGGGAAGTGAATGTGGTGATCTAAGACCACGATATCTGAATGTGGTGACTTCGGTCACATTATCTGAATGTGTTGACTTAAGACCACGATATCTGAATGTGGTGACTTCGGTCACAATTATTTAATCTGGTGGCTATGCCACGAATTTTATAAGGCGATGATGAGCACATCATCGCAGCGATCGCTTCGATGGTGTGTAGCGGATGGAGGGTTGACTTAGTAGTCCCCACGGTGTGCAGGTTGGTACGGGTGATGTGTAGCGGATGGTAACTAGGCTTGGGCTTGGGAATGCATCATTAACTGTGTACTATGATAAGAATGTGTATGATTTATTATGCCCGAATCTATTTGGACTTAGTGGTTGTGTACACATTGAGTCTGTTGACTCACCCGTTGTGGGAACATTTTTTTGGTGACGATCGGTAATGGACCGGGTTAGCGGGGAGCTTAGTGGTGGCCATGCTCAAAGCAAGGAATTATTTTATTTTGGACATTTATTTTATTTAAGTACTTTAAATTTATTTTGGAATTGTTTTGATGTAATAAGGCCATAGTGGAACTATTTTACATTTATTTCCATCTAATATGTTTACAAATTTTTATCAATTAAAGTTTAAGTAAATTTCTTTCAAACTAAACCCTAAATGTTTTGTCACCTAAGATAAAGGGATTTCGATATAAGATAAACCTGTTTTCAACTCAAGCCCAACCCAATTCGAACTTTCTCCCAAAATCACTTAAAGTTTTTTTAAAAGTGCAAATGAATTTGAGCCGGTTTTTCCTAAGGAACATACCAAATCTGGTCAAGGCTCGTGGGCCGGGTTTGGGGTGTTTCACACTAAGCTTTCTAAGCTCACCCCCTAGTTTATTCTTTACAAATGTAACCTCCCAAACCCGACCTATACATTATGGCTAGATTGAGAAGGCTACATTAGCCATCGAAATGGCTAAGCTAACTTACGTTACTTTTGAATACCTTAAATAAACTCATTTTAGAGAAAAACAGTAGTTGTACTTTTGAGTTAGTAAAAAAAAACATTCCTTTTATTAAGTCATCTGTACTTAAGATTCATTTTATTATTAACAATGTTGTTTTAGAAAAATCGTTTGTTCAATGCTTTACTTTGTAAAAACTTAAGCTTAACAAACGCAGCGGAAAAACCATTATTCATGTCATTTTGAAAATATAGTCACCTTATCGATTTTTTTTTCAAAAATGATTTCTTTGCAATGCAGTGGAAATTAGGGATCAATGTCAAATTTTACTTAAGCCAGATATCATGCCTTTTTCGGTTATTATGCTTGAGTAATACATGCATGCAAAAATCCCCATATGAAAGGTTACCAAGCCACAGACCAGAAATAATTAAAAATACAAACCAAAACCAATAGAGACTTATTAATAATACTTATTAAAAATAGTCTGAGGTCCAAGGTGATTCTCCGAATGTCGGGTCCGGTCCTAGTTTTGATGTTTACCTAAAAAGTTAAACACTATGGGGGTGAGCTTATGAAAACTTGGTGTGAGTCGAATAGTTATTTAAACGAACATAAATATCAAATGCAGTGAAACATATTAGCATTAACAGAAGAACACAGAACCATCATTGGAATTTCATTACATAGCCATTATTAAATCAATGTCAAACAGTAAATGAGCATGGGTCATCATTCATTCGAGTAACAATCATTAATTTCAGTACCATTCAATACAACACAATACAATATGTAGCATAAATTAATAACATTTGAGTATGTCGTAAGCATGATGCAATGCAAAAAGGTTCTTACCCAAGCCATCTACTACATACAATACATTCCTCAGAACCTATCATCTGAACTCCAAAATTGTATGGGCTTAAGCCTGTTGTGGTTAAAACCACCAATAACAATATGCAGAAAATTCTGCCAGTAAAAATGTGATAAATCGTCATTCCCCTCGATACTCCAGGTGCAGTGCACTGACTACGTATAATGTGGACTTAATATGACGTCAGTACTCGATAGAACTCCTCCGTCAACCACAAAATAACCCGCCCCAATGCACATGCAATATGTCATACAATCTCATACATAGCTATAAATCAGTACTTTTACATTTAATTAGCATTTTCAACATATGCACTCGTTTATCAAATAGTTTCAATAAATGGAAATAATATTCCAACTTTCAATTTACTAATAAAATGGTCCCATTCAACAAATCACAATTTCATGTTTGTTTACAACTTTTCTTTGTGTACATGCACAGTAGTCTTTTGAACATATCATAACAAATCACTTGTATGAATATATCATGCATAAGAATTATTTCATTCATAATCATGTTATACATACAACCCAAACATATATCAAATTAACCAACCAATCATGATAATGTCAATCATTTGAACATTCAGTCAAACTAGCAACAATGCTGCCATGCCAAATAGTTAGGGCTCGAAACGTACCTGATTCGGCCACTTAAAAAATAAATTATTTATATATTAAACCAAGCCCAATCAGCAAGATAAATCATCAATTTAATCATAATATTTATTATTATCAAATAAGTTATTGAGTTTAGATCCCACACCTTATTTTACGCTCTTTTACTTTCTAAATCTTGCGGTTTCTCTAATAAGATTTAAAACTAACCTAAATTAAAAATCAGTATTAAACTCAATTATTACTCCTCTTAAACAGCCCATAAACACCCACTTATGGGTTCGATCCAATCATCACAATTACAACTATTTTTTGAATCCAAACTAGTTAGATTTCTTACACTGTTTTGATGCGAATCGTATGTGCGAACATCTTTCAGCTTTACTATTGATTTGGAGCATTCGGTTCAACACCTAACACATTTAAATAATAGCTAAGCTTGATTAAAGTCCTTCATTTAATCAATCCATAACCTTTTCCCAAAATCTATGTCGAAACAAGTAACTAGTTTACAATTACATGCACTTACGCTTCCCAAATTGGCAGATCTAAATTGTTGATTGATCAAGAACAAATTTCCCTAATTATCATGTGATTAAAGGCTGATTAGGAGGGTTTCAAGAACCCAAAATCATGTTGGAAAAATATGGGAAATAATTAAAGAAAAACAGCCTACTTTCTTATCCATAGGTACGCGCACCACCTTCCGCGGTGGCCAATTTTAGGGCTAATTTAAAACCAATTTTGGAATTGATTAAAAAGATAGAAAAATACCATTAAATATTTAAAAATCCCTCAAATTTCAGATCTAGAATTTTGGGTTTTTAACTTACAAGATTCATCAAGAAATTGAAAGAAAACAATAACTTACACAAGTTAAGTGAAAGGTAGCAATGGAGTTCTTTTGGGGCATCAATGGAGGCTAATCTTGAGTGCCAAAATTTCATATTTAAGGCTGGAAATTTTAATATAAAATGACAACAAGAAGAGGAAATGTAACACCCCAAACCCGGCCTACACGTTATGGCCAAATTTGGCGATGTCGCATGGAATGGAATTTTGAAATTGAGTTTGTCAAGTTAAGACCGTTTTCATTTATTATCCCCTATTTATCCCTCGTCTATTTCAAAAGTATTTCTTCGTTAATTCGATTCATTTAAAAAACATATTCTATAGCGAAAGCTTTTGAAACTGTGATATTTTAAGAAAACCTTTCGCGTTTAGGGAAAACGTTATTTTTAATTAAACTAAGTTTTCGTTGAACTTTTGCAGTTTAAAAATCTATAAAAATAAATTAAAATCCCAAAATAGAGACAAATAGTCCAAAAGTCCTTATTACATAAAAATCACCCCAAAAATAATAGAAATTAAAAACCTTAATGGAATTAACTCAGTTTCATAGTCATGTGGTCACCGTTGAGTCCTCCGCCGCACCGACCCGTCTAAATTTGGGGATTACCTGTACAGATAAAACAGAAAAGGGTAAGTTTATGTAAACTCAGTGTGTAATCCCTACAGAAGGCATGCATACAGTCAAACAACAGTTATCAGTCAAATACAGTCTGGGGCCTAAGGCCATTACAGATTCAGATTCAGTTTAGGCCTTAGCCCATTCAAATACAGTCTCAGATATAAATTAAGGCCTTAACCCATCTCAGATATAGTATGCATACAGTAACAGAAATCAATGTCCTATCCACCAGCCTCTACACACCATCTCCGACCATCCCTACACACCATGTAGGGTCTAAAACACCCACCCATCCGTATACACCAAGTCGTACCGAATGCGGCACATATCAGTAATATTGCAGCTGAGCTACCAGATAATAGGCATGAAAGCCTTTCAGTACACTTCCTCCAATATACAATCATCCCACCCCAATGCAGATGCAACTAAACATGCTCAATGTAGGCATACAGAATTACATGCTTACATGCTACAATTCAGTTACCATTCATACATACAGATCAATAAACATGCATAAATTCAACATGCTCAACACATACAGTATAACCAGATCACACAATTTAGGGTCTAAGTAGCGCTTACCGACTCTACAGTAGGTTCACAGTAGACTTGGGCAACCCGTGCAACCCTAAGAAACATTTTAGCTAAATGGGCCCACACGCCCATGTGGTTTGCCCGTGTGGGTCCACACGCCTAAATTGGCCTTCCCTGTGTGGATCACACGGCCTGGACGAGATATCACACGCTCGTGTGGCGTACCCGTATGGTCTCATACACTCGTGTGGCCTACACACCTAATTTGGCTTAGCCCGTGTGGATCACACGACCCCGCCCTAGCCATCACACGGCCGTGTCTTACGCACAGCCTGGCCTTCGTTAATCACATGATCGTGTTGTCACACACGGCCTACCACACGGGCGACCGACATTTTACAATTTTGACTTTCACCAAATCTCATTTTCTGAGTTTTCGGGTACACACCTGGTATCAATTCACTGCGAAACCTCTCCCGAGCCTTCTAGAACCTAAAATTGACAGTACCAAAGTCTGAATTTATCAATTCTCATGAAACTCAAATGGAAATATTTCACCATTACAGCCTTACCACATCACTAAACGCACTCGAATACTTACCGCTACCAAAATCTCAAACACTTAAGTTGCTGCTGAAACCCCTAGTCAGAACTTGTCCTTCGCCTAAACCGAAAGCAATATAAACAACCCCTCATCAAACACTTAACCCATAAATATTAAGATTAAGAAGAATAGGACTTACCGTACGAACACTGCCGGGATTTACCCAAATAAAAGTCGAACTAAAAAGCCAAAAAGGTAGGGAAAAGAAGAAAATTTGACAGGGAAAATGGGAAGTCTGAAACGTCAAAACGAAAAGAGGAATTTTGGGAAAATCAAATAAAATATTTTGATAATACCAAAATAACTCTCACGTCGCTCAAATCTCTCCCACTAACCCACTACTCAGAGTCCAAATCCCATGAAACTCTCTTTCACAGAACCGAATAAAAATAAATATCCTTGCTTGCGCAAGGATTCGAACACAGGACTTTTAGCAAATTAACACTCAACCATTCCACCAATAATTAAATATAAGCCCACTCCCCAAACACAAGGCTTAGATCAAAAAAATGTCAAAATTTGCCAAAAGCAGGGCTTGAACTTAGGGCCTCTCACACACTCCCAGAACACTTAACCACTGAAGCAGATACACAGTTGTGTCACATTTTAACAGAAATAAAAATAAAAATTTTAGGGCGTTACAGGAAAATAATGATGCAAGAACCCATTGCAAAAAAAAAAGAGAAATTGATTGTGAATCTTGGTGGCTTGGGCTGCGACATACAAGGGAAGAAAGAAAGAAAATTGAAGAGAAAAGAGGAGAGGAAGAGGGTGAACAACTACGATAGGAAAATTTGACTTAAAGGCTAAAAAATACAAGAAAAATTTTTATTTATACCTAGGGTTCAAGGGTATGGACGACACACACATTAAAAAAAAATACATTTTGCAAAACTTAATTATTTTGCAATGAAAAGAATTCAAACTTGGGACTGTCTAATTTTCATGCTTTCTTATATTTCTTTTAACCACTGGGCTATTTTCTTATTTTTGAAATAATTTTGCAATATTAATTTTAAAAATAAGGCGTGTCACATACTAGGGTTTGATGCAAAATAATAAAAAATTGTTTGAGAGAATGGGATTTGAACTTAGGTTTCAAGGAACATTTCACCAACACTTAACCAACAAACTAATATCTCATTTATTTCCTAAAAACGTACATGTAATATAAAAATTAGGGCATAACCACTCTCTTTCGATTCCCAAACCCGATTCTACTAACCCCTAATTTTTGGGATGCTACAACAGATAACCCTCAAGACTAGGGCCAGATTCGGCATACAGAGGTCTCATCTCAGATTTTTTCCATAATAAAGTATTTTAAATTTTACTTTATTTATTTGGTTTATTTTGGGACTTTTTATTAAGTATGAATTATGGTATAGGTTATTTTTATTTGGGATTTTTGCATGCATCAGATATTTGAATGGAAATTGAACAAATTAAATAACCGACCTAACACGACTTAAAGTATGGATTTTATACAAAATCAAATGCAACACTTTTTCGGCTGCATAACAGTAAAACGAGGCTTTTAAAAGGCTTGTTGATTGAGTCAACTTCGAATTTTATTTTCAAACTACACGACCATCTCATAAATTGATCTTAAATTATAAATGGCCCATCAAACCGATGTTTTTTAATAAACCTAAGGCAAATGTGCTAAGTTTTCTAAAAAATTGTTCAAAATAACATTTATTAACCGAACGTTTTTACTTGGCCGTTGTAGTGATTAATGTAACATTCAGGATTCGGCCATAACATCTAAGCTGGGTATGGGAGGTTACATGTAGTTACGCTTAAATAGACTACTTTTCATATCAAGAATGTGTTCACACTTGAGGAGTGTTCCCACCTAATGCATGGGCTCGATAACGGGAGGATACCATTCCTCTAGTTTAGAAGGGTGGTCTAGTAGGGTATTTGTGTCAAGTGGAGTCAAAGGGGATATCAATGCCCTCCACCTTGCTGACATGTTTCCAAGTAGCGGAGGGGTATACAATTTACTCACACCTTTTTAGGATTTTGAGTAGTAAATTTCGAGATTATAATTAGAGAAGAGGTTTGATCAAGTAAGACAAGTTTTCAAGAGCTTTGGTGTTATTTATTTACATAATTTAAAGAGATATTACTTTTGAAGAAGTTAAAATCAAGCAAGAACTCTAATATTTGTTTCTTTATCGACCTACTTAAGCAAAAGTTAAAAGAATATATAGGTTAACACTTACTAGAGAATTACAAGCAAGTATCTTGTTCGATGAGGAACTTATTTTAGTGCAAAATTATTGTAGGCAAATTGTTCTTGTGATTCAATTTGTAATTAAGCTTTCTAGAGGGAAAATTTGAATAAGAGTGAGGTTGCAATTTGGTGAGTGAGTTAGATTTAAATTGCATCTTATACAAGTTAATTTATAATGGATTACTCTTTGAATAAAGCCCTACAAACATAATAACTGTTTGAATTACATAATCATTTTGATTTAGATCTACTAATTTATATCTATCAATAAGTTAATTCAATTACAACAGAATAAAAATATAGAAAACCATATAACTTATCGATTTACAAAAAAATAAGAATAAAAAAAAAGAAATATTGATTGTTGAAACCAATAGCGCATATATATATATATCAAAAATTAAATTTTAAGAATAAAAATTAAGTCCTTATTTATTAATTGACTGAAAAATATTTATCACGTTTAAAGAGATTAAAGAAATTGAAAGGTACAAAATTAATGATATTTAAATTAATAGAGGTATGAAATGAATGAAAAAGTAATAGGGTCATATTAGTACGACACAAAGATCGTTGAAGCGTGCATTACCAAAAAGTGAATGGCAAAGGCAAAAAGTATTGATTGTTAGCACTGGTGCTTATTAGCCTAACAAACCTTTTTCATTAAAGAATTTAATGCCTACTTAACCCACTATCTTTTTTCCTTTTCATTTTACAGATTACTTAAGACGTTTTAAATATGCATATTTGAAATAATAACATTACTTGCTTAATTTCAATATTTAAGATGGTGTTTACTTCAAGTCTTTGACCTGCTAATTTTATATTTCGATTATACAAGGTAGTTTTATTATTAGCTTTTTCTTAGGTAACGTTGGTGGTGTGAAGTTGAATTATAAAATTTGAGTAAGTTAATATACAATTTATCATCGTATTAATGTAAAAGTTTATAATTTATCGAATGATTAATTATAATTTTTTTATTTTAGAGAAGTCAAAATTAAATTTTTAAATTATGAAAGTTAACCATTACAATTTTAAAAGTTAGTAACAAAGTTTCCAGGGGAGGGGGTAACGCCCAGCATATTGGACGCATTTTATGATATTTTTACCCTTCTTTTTTTTAAAAATAATTTTGATTAAATTTATCCTTTATTTTGTCATATTTTTTATATATAATGAAGGGGGATTTACTAAAATATACCAAATTTAAAAAAATTTATGGAAAAGGGCCAAAAATTTATTTATTTACCGGAAAGGGTCATTTCCCCCCAAAACACGTCCACGTTAGCGCGTTTTGGGGGATGCAGCAGGAAAGCGCGTCCACGAGGGAGCGCTTTGTGCCACATCAGCAAAAAACGAGTCCTTGAGGGCGCGCTTTGCTGATGTGGCAAAAGTGCTCCCTCGTGAACGAGCTTTTGCCCGTACAACGATCAAATTTTTTTTTGACCGTTGGGCCTCCAACGGTCAAAAAATAAAACCTATAAAAACCCCCCACCCTTTTATTTTTTTTCACAACAAAGTCCTTATTCATTTTTCTCTCAACTTTCTCTCAAATTCTTCTCAAATTTCTTTTAAATTCCTTGAAACTTCCTCTCAAATTTCACACTAGTCCTTTAATATTTACAAAAAAGCCCTTTTTAAAATGTTTTGAAATATATTTTTTGATAAATTTTAAAATATTCGATCGTATTAGCAATGGCCGGGGAATTAATTCGTCTCGACAATAAACACATTTAGGTCGATCAAATGACAATGGTAAGTTTTAATTTTAATTTTAATTTTTCAATACTATTTAATATTTTCTAAGTTTATGCAATTTTAATTAAATTTTATTTTTTAATTTTTTAAACAGTCTGTAGATCGGGTGTTGTAATACTATATTCGCAATGTGTCTGGTCCGCCATCGCCGTTGATCGAGAATTACCTGCGGGAAGCGAGTTTTTGGCACGTGGCCACGATAGGCTGGGGGTGCAAGTTGGACCCGAAGTTAATCAGTGCGTTGATAGAGAGGTGGAGACCCGAGACGCACACTTTCCATCTTCCATACGAAGAGTGTACTATCACTCTGGAAGCCGTGCATTTGCAATTAGGAATGTCGGTGGATGGGTACGTAGTCACTGGGTCCGCAACTTCTGGTGATTAGACAGCCGTATGCTACGAGCTTTTGGGTGCTATTCCGGATAACATTTGCGGAGGTCGGATCGAGATGGGCTGGTTACGAGACACATTCCCGGAGCCAAATAATGATTCGACTGAAATAGAAAGAATACGGTATGCTCAGGCATACATTCTTGAGATGATTGGAGGCTATTTGATGCCGGACTTGTCACGAAACCTCGCACATTTGAGGTGGCTGCTGAAACTCGTTGATTTTAGAGTAGCCGGTGAATTGAGTTGGGGGTCTACCATGCCAGCAAAATTGTATCCGGAGATGTGCGGGGCGACGCGGCCAAATAAAGCGAAAATCGGAGGTTGCCTATCACTACTGCAATCATGGGCACAGTTTCGATTTCCATTTTTACGTCTTCGAGTCGACCACCCATATACATTCCCACTCATAACGAGGTAAATTTAATATTAAATTTTACAATTATTACGTAGATTTAAAATATAATTGTATGCTAAAAATTTATTTAATTAGGTGGAACCATTCGGCGAGTTATGTTGGAATACCTACCTCGCTTGAAGATATACGGCTTCTATTAGAGCAACGGTCAGAATCACAAGTAAGTATTAAATAAAATATATTTTCGTAATAAAATAATCGTTTCGTATTTCGTATTTAGAATTTAGTATTTCGTATTTAGTATTTAGTATTATGTATATAACTAATTTTTTTTTCATGTTAATATAGTTTCAATGGACACCATACGAGGATCCGGCAATTCGGGCAGTAATTTCGGAGGAGTTCTTTCAAAATCCGAACCTTTGGCATGTGAAGGTCCCATTGATCAACTATGCCACAGTGGAGATGCACCAGTCAGATCAGATTCTACGTCAATTTGGATTCCCACAACCGATTCTCGTGGCACCTGAGGTGCTCGATAATGAGCACAAAGTCGACTTACAATAGTTGCATACGGATTGGCCAAGATTTTGGTCACAATATATCGAAATGTGGGAGAACCGGTATGATTATATACCTACTCGGGAACCGATCATCGTTCCTGAGTTAGCGTGTGTGCCGGAATACATGCCATGGTTTAGGATCCATGGCAAGTCGTATTTATTGTCGGAAGAGGAAAGGCGACGGCAACTTCGTGAACAAAGGGAACGACGGGGCCCTTTAAATCCAAGGAGAAGGGGTGATGAGATGGGACCATCAACAGAGCCGATAGAACCACCGGGCCCATCAATAGCGCCCACACAGTCCCGGGCCCATCACTTCAGTCGACGACACCCACATCACAGCCTTTTCAAATTATACTAGGTGCGTACCCTAGCCCTTATATGTATCCTAACCCTTATATGTTTCCTTTTCCCAGTCCCACGGTAGGTTGGAATGCATGGCCCAGTTCGAGTCCGTTCCCGACTACTCTGACTGGTCAGCCGATCTTGAGGCCACCGTCGCATAAGGGATCGCACGAGGCGCCGTCGGGGAGCTCATCTTTTTACCAGTTTCCTTCGCCTTATGAGATTCAGACACCCCGCCATGGTTTATGCAAACACCTCCACAGTCATTATTTTATCAAGGTGGGTCATCCTCCCAACACCCACAACCAGACCCCCTACGGAGGAACCAGAATCCCCGCCCGAGGTTCCATAACCCCTGCCGGAAACTAGAAGGAGGAATCTAGCGCGTAACCGTCGACCACCCCCATGTGGCACTGATTCCGACCGGCACCAACATTGATTCCGACCGCCTTTTTTATTTTTTTATTGTAATTTAATTTTAATATCTTTAATAAAATAAAAGTTGTTTTTTTATTATAATTTAATTTTAATATCTTTAATAAAATAAAAGTTGTTTATTTTTTATTGTAATTTAATTTTAATATCTTTAATAAAATAAAAGTTTTTTTATTTTTTATTGTAATTTAATTTTAATATCTTTAATAAAATAAAAGTTGTTTATTTTTTATTGTAATTTAATTTTAATATCTTTAATAAAATAAAAATTTTTTTATTTTTTATTGTAATTTAATTTTAATATCTTTAATAAAATAAAAGTTGTTTATTTTTTTATTGTAATTTAATTTTAATATCTTTAATAAAATAAAAATTATTTATTTTTTATTGTAATTTAATTTTAATATCTTTAATAAAATAAAATTTGTTTATTTTTTATTGTAATTTAATTTTAATATCTTTAATAAAATAAAAGTTTTTATTGTAATTTAATTTTAATATCTTTAATAAAATAAAAGTTGTTTATTTTTTTATTGTAATTTAATTTTAACATCTTTAATAAAATAAAAGTTATTTATTTTTATTGTAATTTAATTTTAATATCTTTAATAAAATAAAAGTTGTTTATTTTTTATTGTAATTTAATTTTAATATCTTTAATAAAATAAAAGTTATTTTTTATTTTTTTATTGTAATTTAATTTTAATATCTTTAATAAAATAAAAGTTCAATATTTTTTTATTGTAATTTTTTTATTTTTTTTGTTTTGCAAATTAGTCCTTCTACAAAAGTTCACTGTTTTCATCAAGAAATAAATAGAATTTACATAGCCACCAAGAGACAAAAAAGCTAAGAAGACTATCAACTATTCCGTTTTGGACACGAGCGAGATTTATGGCCTGGGTTCCTACACCATCCGCACAACTTCCGTTGGTTGGCTGTTTCTCGGATATCTATATTGTTGCATATTCTAGTCGAGCAAGGTCGACCTTTTGGTTTGCGTCACAGTTGCCTATCCAGTAACAGCTTATACGATGCAAGCGATATAGACGACCACTTACGTTCATTTGGGACTGGTGGGAATACGTGTCTCCATACGTTGTACATGTTTTCCATTTTATACACTTCGTCGACATAGCTCATGGGATCTAGACAGAGATTCTGACAAGCCGCAAGTACATGAGCGCATGGGTAACGAAGTGCATCAAATATCCCACAATCGCAGGTCTTATTTCTCAAGTGTACACGATATTGCCCGCCAACAATACCTTGGTTCGATCTGTCAAACTCCGTCACACGAAACCATAGGTGGTCGCGATCGTGACACACTATGTGCATGGTGTTGGCCCGTGCCTTCCCCTTGTTAATTTCTCGCAAGACCTTCGCGCACCATACATGGCCTCCTTGCATTTGGCCATTATAACTCGCTGCTCGCTTCGGAAATAGTACCGCTAAACAAAAATATGTCTCTCGCACAACCGATGTTATCAGCAAATGATGCGTTCCTTTTAGAACAAAATTTATGCATTCGACTAGGTTTGAGGTCATATGACCTTATTGTAGGCCGTCGTCGTATGCTTGTGTCCACTGTTCGAAAGGAATATTGTATAGGTAGTTTGCACCTTCTTCATTAACTGATCACAAACTCGCCAACATCTTGTGAAAACGGTCCTTATTGATCTCGTACCCTGCCAATATAAGTTGATAGTGAATATTACATACCACTCTTCAATTAAGAATAACTTGAATATTACAAACGAAATTATATTAATAGATATTACATACCCATATTGGTCACTTGCCGTCATTGACTTGTAGATCGATGTTGCCCGTGGTAGTTGGACACAACATGCCTTAGGCAATATCGATGGTGTGTGCGATTCCACAGGCTTCCCTGTCGCTCTATTGTCGCTAGTATTCCAGGTCTCCGATCAGATATAATGCATATATCAGGTTGGGGGCAGACATGCTTCCTTAATCTAGATAGGAAGAAATCTCAGTCATCAGCTGACTCCCCCGGTGTTATTGCAAACGCAATTGGAAGGATTCTCCCACTGCCATCCTGTGCCACAGCTAGCAATAGCCGATGCGTATATCTACCATACATAAAGGTACCGTCAATTTGTACCAATGGCTTGCAGTATATAAATGCGTCTCGACATTGCTTAAATGTCCAGAACTGACGCTTGAACACTTGGCATCCATGGAGCAATCGATCGTTGTAGTACGTCGGTTCCGTTTCAAAGTCTGTTATGCTGCCTGGGACATATCTCTCTAGCACCTGACACCACTGCCACACTTCATTATATGAAGCGTCCCACCGACCATGCAACTTTTCCAACGTCTTCTGCTTGGCTATCCAAGTCTTCCGGTAAGACGGTGTGTACCCCAATTGGCTACGAATATTGCCAATTAAGGCCGGCACTGTATTCTTGGGATCCGCCTTCACCATCGGTATTATTAAGTCAGCCAACATCTTTGAATCCATCTTCAGATGATCTTTTGAAACACCTATCAATGAAGTACGTTAAATAATGCAACATTACGTAATATTAGTATTATTAAAAAACCTTGAACACCTAGTGATACTGTACCGATAAGACATGTATGTGGACATTTGTACTTTTTGATCCCCCACAAGCCTGTCTTTTTCCTCAACGAGGCCATGATTTTCTATGAACATGTATCGTCTTGTACTGTACACTTCGCCTCGTACTTATCGAGTTTGGATTTAACCACGTTGTAGTTAACCCCGTTCTTGATGCTATATTGTTTCAATGCATCAAGAAAAGTATCCTTATTGGAAAACTCTTTACCAACTTCTAATTCATTCGCATCCAACGGTGAACTTGTACGGTCACGCGTTCTGTGTGGTAGTTCAGGAAACTCCAATGCATCGTCTTGAGATAGATCGACATTATGCATGTGGGCTGGAGGCGAGTACGCCCTAAATAGCAAATCTTCTTCTTCTTCATCTGAACCGCCTTCAACATCTTCAGGTACGGTTGGAACAGGCTCCAGTTTAGAAAATAATGCAACTTCTGCACCATCAGGCCCGGGCTTTCGAGGTGGATCAACATCGGACTCATCATTCGACCCACCATCATCTACAACGAAAGAGGGCTCCTCGCCGGTGGATGTCGTGGGGGAGTACATTATCCCTTCTTAAACAACTTTCGTAACGTTCCCAATCATATGTGGATTGCCAACCACTAGAAGTTGATGACGTTCCCCAATACGTATTTCTAGCATCAAACGTCGAAGGAAGGATATGCATGTCTCATCCACCAACCGAGTGTCGTGTAGGGGTTGTGTTTTCCATACTACCACCAAACACGAGCACTTTCGTATTCTGCCCCCCACTAACAGAGTGTCGGCTTGGGGTCGTGTATTCCCCTCGAATAGCAGTAGATGTTGAAGTCGAAGGAAGATCACTTGGCGATGAAATTTGTACATATACCTCAAGATAGGGTGATTCACTGGCAAGATGAGTCTCCACCATTGCCTCCAAGCTCCGAGGACTTTTGATGTCGAATGAGTCATATCTCACCGGATCAACCGAAGCGCAAAATCTATACTTAATAGACTGAACTTTCATTAGCGTTGTTCCGAAGATTTTATGCCTAATTCTTTTGTGAAGTTCTGTCAAATCTATGTTCCGATTAAAACCCAGTCGCGCTGTGTTCTCCGATAAAAAAACAACACCATTTTCGGTGTCACAAACCTCACATCGTAGTAAATAACAGCATTAATACGTTCACTCATCTTCAGTTCTCTATTTTGCTTTTGCCTCAATTTCTGTTATGCAACCTGAGAATGAAATTTGGCTGATTTATAGTCTAAGGATTGCCAGAGACTACTGTAGCAAAAGAGCATCCACGTGAGAGATTTTTTCAGTACTCTTGCTGACAGTGCATCCTTCTTGAAGCGTTTTGGTCACTATTTGTTCAGACATGTCTTCTCAAAATTATTTTACCAGAGACTACTATAGCAAAAGAGCGTCTACGTGGGAGCTTTTTTCAGTACTCTTGCTGACAGTACATCCTGCTTGAAGCATTTTGGCCACTATTTGTTCAGAAACGTCTTCTCAAAATTATATTACCAGAGACTACTGTAGCAAAAGAGCGTCCACGTGGGAGCTTTTTTCAGTACTCTTGCTGACAGTGCATCCTGCTTGAAGCGTTTTGGTCATTATTTGTTCAGAAACGTCTTCTCAAAATTATTTTACCAGTATTTTACCAGAGACTACTGTAGCAAAAGAGCGTCCACGTGGGAGCTTTTTTCAATACTCTTGCTGATAGTGCATCCTTCTTGAAGCGTTTTGGTCACTATTTGTTCAGAAACGTCTTCTCAAAATTATATTGACAAATACTACGGTAAAAAAATTCAAATAATTTTTATTTTACTGATATATTTTTCCCAAAACCCTAAACTTAAAATTATTCTAATTAATTAACCCTAAAATCTAGTCTATTAATTTTTCTCTAAAAATCCTAAACCCTAAACCCTAAACCTTAAAACCCTAAACCCTAACATTAAAAACAACTAAAAACAACTAAAAAGCCCATCGGGAGGGGGGTAAAGGGCAAAAACGCGTCCACGAGGGAGCGCTTTTGCCATTAGCAAAGCGCGCCCTTAAGGACGCGTTTTTTGCTGATGTGGCACAAAGCGCTCGCTCGTGGACGCGCTTTCTTGCTGCATCCCCCTAAAACACACTGGCGTGGACGCGTTTTGGGGGGGAATGGCCCTTTTCGGTAAATAATTAAACTTTCGGCCCTTTTCTGTATTTTTTTTAAATTTGATATATTTTAGTAAATCCCCCTTTAATGTATATGTTTTTAAAAATATAAAAAATCTAATAAATTATAAAATTAATAAAACTTATTTAAAATATTCAAAATTTAAAAATGTATTAGAATTCTTAAAAAATAATAATAAATTGTAAAAAAATATTAAAAAAATATTGAAATTGATATAAACTTATAAAAATTATATAAAAAATCATAAAAAATTGAACTAGAATGGTTGCCCAAAATTGAGAAGGGTAACAGTTCGGGGAAAGCCATTATACTAAGGGTGGGTTTGGATGGGCGGTACGTTTACTTGCGGTTAGTGTAAAAATGGCGGTGACGGTGAGATTAGATACTGTAGCATGAGACAAAAAGTAAGCTAAACGCACCGCACCGCACTCAATCGCCCATCCAAACCCAACCCACCCTAATTGACCTGGGAACCGGACGATTGAATCAATTTTTTATTCTTTTTAATATTTTATCTAACCAAAGTTTCATTATCCAATTATTAGCATATGTCAAAATAAAATATTCTAACCAAGGTTTTCAGAATCAAACCAGTGGTCGAACCGATCAGGCCACTAGTTTGCTAGTTCCGCTGATCTATCCAGTTCAATTAAATTTAAACATTAAAAATAAAAATTAAAAAAATTGGTTTAACCGTCTAGTTCCTAAGACAATCAGTCTAATGGATTTCTCCAAACCAATACCCTTGCCAATTTCGGTCTAATAAGCTCAATCAACTAATTTGGTCCAATTCAAGTGATTATGATTTTTTTAATAATTTTTATAAGCTTATATCAATTTTAATATTTTAATATTTTTATTATTTTATATGATTTTTATAGAATTTTTATACATTTTTATAAAATTTTAAATATGTTTTATTTAATTTTATATTTTTATAATTTATTAGATTTTTTATAGTTTTATATTTTTTATAAGTTCATATCAATTTTTTATATTTTTTAAATATTTTTTAATATCTAATACTTTTTATATTTTGATAATTTTATGATTTTTTATAAATTTTTTAATAATTTTTTAATTATTTTATGAGAAAATATTAGACTAAACCAAAAACTGCCAAGTATCATTATCTGATTAGTCTATCAATTTATTTTAACCATCTACGTGATCAATGACAAAAATTGATTGTAGGGACTTTTTTTACAGATAAATCTTTTAAAAATATTGTAATTTGACACTATACTCAATTGTAATTAATGTTTTGTCATCGTACTTTAAGAAATGGGTAGATTTGTCGGTCAATTTTTTTGCGATTATTTTATTGAATTATTTTATTATTATTTATTTTTAATTTACTTTTACCTCTTAATATTTATTTTGATGATTTGAAAACAAACTTTAATAAGGTAAATATTCTTTCAAATATTTTATTTAATAATTAAAAAATAAGTTCATTTATAAAATATAAAAATAATAAATTAACTTAGACTTTTTATTTAATGAAAGAAAGACTTGAATTTTAATATATATATATATATAATAAAAAATAATTCTATTTTTCATAACACAATTAATTTTTATCTTTTAAATTAATATTCAGTGATAAATTTTCAATAGTTAAAGTAAACTAGCAAATTTACCACTAGTTCAAAAATACAATGACAAACATCAAAGTAATATATATGTAAATTTTAGTTTTTATTTAAAAATAGAGTGATAAATTTGTACATTAACTCGAAATAACATGATATATAGTAATAAAGTAAAAAATATTTGTTTTAACTTAAATAAAGTGGTAGCTAAAGATCTTATTAATCATCTATTTGGCATGAGTTCAACTCATGTTACTCTCAATCCGATAATTTTATATTTGTTTCTTTCTCTTGTTTGAACCAAGTCCGAAATTTAATAATTGATCCATTCTTAATCTAAGTAAAATACATCATGTTACGATAGAAATAGACAAAAACAAATAAGTTTTAACTAGATATCATTTATTTTATTGTTTCAAATAGCTCAGGAATAAATACATACAGAATGAAAATATTTCAACCTTGTATCGAAAAAAGAAATACATTATTAAGGAATCAATCCAATTAGATAAAAAACAAAAAAAAAAAAATGTTTGTTTATTGATAGAAATATTGCATTAAATAAGAAACACAAACAAAGCTTGAGAGTTACATCAATCCTCCATCAATTTTGGCCAGCTATGAGCCACCTAGTTGGCATCCATCTTAATTAACATGCTTGAACATGCAACTACCAAAACAAGAGGCACTCTTTAATCTCCCCCCTAATGCCAAACATCCCACAGCTTTGCATTCCCCACCTTTCATTTAATTTCGTTTTTCTTGTCAACTTACATTAAATACCAATATGATACAATGTATCATATCATATTCATTATGTTATTTTTAGATGCATTATTTTATTTGAATCATGTTTTCGGCCCAATCAAAATGAAAAAGCCACAACCAATTTGCCGACTTGCCCCTGCTATACTCATTTAGCTACATATATTATGGATAAGTGTTAGGTACAAAATTAAATCACGTTTTACTTTTTAAAGTTTAAACATTATATTTTAAAAGAATTATTTTATGTAAAGTTTGTTTTAACATAACAACTAAAAGTAAAATTTATCAATTTAATATATTAAATAAATTGAAAACTGATTTATGTAAATACAATTTTTATTTTTAAATTAAAGAAACCGTGTTGATATTTATTACTAGAAATTTTAAAATATAATCAAGATAAAATTTATTTTTATCATTTCAGAATTTTTCAACATCCGTATTGATATATAAATATCATAAAATGGTGTAATTCTATGTTTAGTCATTATATTCTTCACATATTTTAAATTTAATGCTTCAATTTTTAATCTAAGATTTCTGCCCTTCTATTGTTTTATTTAAATTTTAATGGTTAGTTGGCCATTGAATTTCAAAACTGCCTTTCAAGTCAAAACAGTTTTGTAAGCCCCGTTCAACATTGTTATTTTGGGGAAGTGCTTTTCAACCCTAAAAGCAATGCAAAAATTTAGTTTAAGGGGTTAAATTTGCGATAAAAATGAGTCTTTTCATCTAAAAGTAAAAATTGAAATTTAAGTGCTTTTGGTCTTTATGTTTTGAAGTGTCTTATTTATATTAATTATTAAAAAAGTATTTAAAGTTTTAGATTAATTTATATATTATATATCGTTATATTAAATTATTCACTTAGCATTTATCATTATATTTAAAATTTTAAAATATATATTTCATGTATAATATACTAAATTATTTAAATATAATCTAAATTAATTTATTTTTTTAGTTTTTAACATCATGTCTAAAATGTATATTTTTAACTTTTAACCGTAATTTTTAACAGAAATGTCAAACACTTGAACCTACAAGCCACACTTTTTCACAACATATTTTCATAGCATTTTCCATACCAAGTTTTTCAAAAGTACTTTTCAAATTAGAACAATAATGCCAAACTAGCTTTAAGTCAAAAGCAATGGTAAATAGATAGTGTGGGTGTGCCTCTTATTTTCAGTCCAACAGACAACGACGTCACAACGAGAAGCTTCACGACGTTGGGACAACAGATGACATCATGACGACGCGAATGGGAACGTTGAGATAAGGCGGCATAATCCCCACTTAAATCATGTTTCTTCTAGTTAAACTTTGCTATCTTTTCCTAGTTAAACTTTGATTACTCCAGGGATATTTTAGTATGATTAGACCTCTAATCTTAGCCTATTTAAAGGGGCATTGTATGTAACATCTCGCTCGATAGAATCTTAGTATCAGAATATTGTTTAGAGAATGGGTCAGATAAGATGAGTTAGAAGTGAATGGTGTATGTGCCTATGACGACTTAATGTTGGCGGACATTAGGGTAAGCACATTGTAACACCCCTTACCCGTATTCAATGCAAGAATAGGGTACGAGGCATTACCGGACATAAACACAAGCAAACATACATTTCCAAATCATAAATTTCCATTCAAATTAAAACCATTCATATTCTATCATAAAGTCCCTAATACGAGCCTACGAGGTCCAAAACATACTTTGGAGGTGGTTTGGGACTAAACTGAGAACTTTAGAAAATTTTACAAAACTTAGAAAAAAAAAATTTATGTTATAGGGTTCACACGCCCGTACTACAGGCCATGTTCAAAATAGGGTGCTCTCTAACTTGTGCCACACGGCTGTGCCACAAGCCCATGTGCTAGGCCGTGTGGTCGATTTAATTTTCATAATTTTTTTCATAAAATAGGTGCAGACTTCACACGGCCATGCAACACGCCCATGTTCAAGGCCGTGTCACTCACACGGCTGAGACACACGCCCGTGTCTCTGCCCATGTGCTCAATTTAGACCATTCTGTTTCTCAATTTTTAGGTGTAGGGGACACATGGCCGTAACACACGGTCAAGACACACACCCCGTGTGTCTACCCATGTGGATAAAAATAGGTCATTTTAAGGCCACATTTCTTACCCTTTACACAACCAACCTACATACAATACTTTCATGTACCAATATACTTCAAATCCACAACCAAATCAAATCAATAACTTATATGGTAAGCCAAATTTATAACTATACTACTTATTTACATAAACTTACTATGTTATTTCAATCATTAACCCCCATTATATACTAATAAATACATACACATAAACTAACATATATGTATGAAAGTCATTTATAAACCATATTTTAAATTTACTTTCTTTTCATTTCATCCTATACATGCCATATAAACCTTAAATTGCAATACAAAATCTACCGGTGAAATCTGGATAGTGTGGCCCAATGTGATGATCCGATCCTCCGAACTCTTGTTAATCTACAAAGAACATTAACATAAGTAAGCTTATGAAAGCTTAGTAAGTTCATAGGCTGAAAACATAAATCTTACCAAATTACAATAACTTCAATAACAAGTTTTTCACTAAAGTTTCCTGTCATACACAATTTCAAATGATGAATTCATTGAATTGAGCTCAATATTAATAACTAATTAAGTCTTTCGAGTAACACTTACCATTACTTGTCAAATTAGGGAACGTCTTCCGGAATTGAGTACGTCATTAGTTTGCTGCCACATTCCACTTTGGTTTTGCACATATTTTTCCATGGCTTTGCCATGATCACACACTTTATCACATTGCCATAGCCTAGCTATGGTCTTACACTTGCACACACATATATATAACTGTTATGATTCAATCATGGTCTTATGTTCACTTTCATAGTGCTGTAGTTACGCTATGATCTCACATTTCACACATTGCCATGGATTAACTGTGGACTTATCCATCAATACATCACTGATCACTGAATGAACGTACTCAGTCCTGCGTTTCCCTTAATTCAAACTTTCAATTCAATTTTTCACACCATTACAATTATCATATTTCAATAGCAAAAATATAAAATATAAATATTGTATACATCACAAAATTAATATAAAAATTCAGCCATATGAACTTACCTAGACCAATTTGTAGAATTATGAAAATTCAGGGACTAATCAGCAATTTTCTCTTTCCCACGTTTATCTTCGGACTCTTGATCTATAATATAAAATTTTCCATTCATTAGCATTCACTTCACAATTTATGGCCTTAAATTTTCGAAATTACACTTTAACGAAATTTTTTTACAATTTTTACAAATTAGTCCATGCTCAATTAATCCATCAATTGAGCTAATTATTTTTAATTAACACTTTATCTAACTATTTTAAACTACTACACAACCTTTGATATTTAGAATTTCAACATCAAATCCTAATTTTTAACTTTTTCACATTTGAGTCCTAAAAATCAATTTCTACTAAAAACTCTTAATAAATTCATCATATAATGAATTAAAATATTCAAATCCATGATAATTCATCTTAAACATACAACACTTATCCATGGCAACTTTCAATTTCACTTATAGAATCAAAAACAAATTAATTCTTTAGTTGGACCTAATTATAAAAGTCGCAAAAACATAAAAATTTCAAAGAAAAAGCAATAGTTGAACTCACATGGTGCAAAAATATGAAAAAACAACTTATTCCAGACCTCCTATGGCGTTTTTCTGAAGAAAAATGATGATTTCTCTAGATTTTTTAATTTAGTCTTTATTTTATTTAGTTAATTTGCAAAATTTCCAATTTTGCCCTTAATTTATCTTATTTTCTTGTTGATTTTCTTGCCCAAACTGTCCAACCCATATAATTTAGGTCTAATTGCCTTAAATCCCTCCTTATTAATCACTTAAGCTATTTAATCACTATATAACAAATTTTGCACCTTTTACAATTTAGTTCTTTTTAATTGATTAACTATCAAAACGTTAAAATTTTCTAACAAAAATTTAATACTAACTCAATGACACTCCATAAATATTTCTAAAAATATTTATGGCTCGGTTTAATAAATTCGAGGTCTCGATACCATTCATCAGACCTAATACTTTCTTTTAATTCATAAAATTCTCTAATTCAAATATTTCTAAATTCACACTTGACTCATAATTATTAATTATTAAATTTTCAAACTTACTTATTGAATTTAGTGATCTTGAATCATTGTTTCCTGACATCACTCAAATTTAGGCTGTTACACACATAGTAAGCCTGATAAGGAAGGATTTGCCCTAGGAACCTCGGGTTGGCGGGCATAGTTTGGGCAAAATCCATTATAAGAAATAGAACCCTATGGTGGAAAATTTATGTCAGCAATAGAGAGTGTTTGGTAACGATGGCCTTGAGTCGGTTAGATTATAAGGAAACAATAGTTAAAGCTTAACTGAACATGAACTAAAATAGTTAAGAACCAAAGGGGAACACTTGATTAGTTTTCTTGGTATTCGTAAGATTTAGATAAGACTACTAAATGACTGATGTGACGTTTGTTGAGTCCCAATAAAGTCCGGTGACAAGTCAAAGCGTATAAGGCAAGAAATATATCTTATATATATATCTCTTTGGGAGAGTAGAACCAAAGGAAGATAAGAAAGCTTCTCTAGGTTAAGTATAAGGCCTGATGAATGGTGAGCCATGTAGTTTATAGGAAAGTAAAATGTTACCTGCCTCACTGAGACTTTTGAGGTATATGGGACATGTAGTCTATAACAAAATCTAATGCGAGACACCGTGATGAAAAGACGCCTAGTAGAACACATAGTGGACTCAAGTAATAGGGTCGTTGCCAAGAAGGCGTGATACATCAACGCATGATCAATCGAGCTACCAGCTACGCCCTAATGAAGGATGGTCTAGGACCTAAGCATAAGTTATGCATGGGTTTTTATGCCTGTAGGTGTTGCTTTACAGATGTAGTGCATCTACCTGATAAATCACATGGATTAATACGAGTGTCGCACATTTGATGGGACAAAGGAAAATATATGATGACTGGGTAAGTTCTGGGAACTATTCATTACTTCCTTAGGAAGTATTCTCAATCTATATAAGGATGAGTTGAGGGGAAAAGTCCTCTCATCCTTTAGGATGAGCTAGAAATGAGAGGATCAGCTCTAAGATGCCTCTTGTAAGGTATGTTTCCTGACCTTGCATGCTAAGCTGTCGGAGACCAGATCTGTTTAACTTGGTAAAGCAAGCTTGGTAGAGCTTTGCTATGTGATTTTAGTGTTTGAGATAAAAAGGAAAAAATGAGTTAGATGAGAAGATCTTAATGAGTTTTCTATGGTTTAACGTTTAGGTGTTGCTGATCTACTCGAATGAAACCCAGATCTAATATTTGGAGTTACAAAAGGTGAAGAAAAGGGTGAGAATTATGTGAGGATATCGTGAGGGTATTGTGAATACCTCGCGAATCTCTAATTGATTTTTTTATCGCACGTATGATTGTATGTTTATATGCTTATTTCTTCTGTGTTAAAAGACTGATCTGTGAAACAAAACGTGAGCTAGCATGTGTGATATATTGATTCTGTAAAAATGTGTATCTAATAAACTTGTATATGTGGCTTAATGCCTAAATGACAATGTGTTTCTGCCACAAAAAAGAAAAGTATGAAAACGATAAATATGCAAGAAAACATGAGTTGAATGATAAGTCTCTGTTATGTTGAAAAGTATGTACATGTATAAACACGTCTGAAAGCATGATGGAGTCTCTACATGAATAAGTCTCTGCATTAGTAAGTCTCTACATGAGGAGCCTGTGCATAAGTTGTATGAGTCGCATAAGTCTACATGTTGAGTCTGCTTACGTATAAGTCTGTCAAGACAGTAAACACGAATTCTAAAATGAAAGTCCATAGTGTAAGACCTAGTCATGGTGGTTATGACATTATATGGAGATAAGAGAAACACATAGTGTAAGACTTAGTTTGGGACAATGGTATCATGTAGGGACAAGAAAAATAATGGTTGGGCAAGTACTAGGCAATGAGGGGCAAATATCAAAACGTTGAGTTTAGGCAAATCCCTATCGTCGAAAATACCATTTACCAAAAAGTGGAAGCATTTGTGGCTATTCTATGTTATATGTGAGCCATTGTGGCGGAATATGCTATATGTGAGCCCTAGTGGCAAAATATGTCATATGTGGAAGCCTTTGTGGCTGTTCTCTATTACATGTGAGCTTCCGTGGCTGATTTTGTTGAAATCACTTTCGTGGCGAAGTTTAGTGTATGATGTCTGGATGCCTTTATAGCTATCTAATGATATACGGACACCTTTATGGCTATCTAATGATGTATGGTCTCCTTCGTGGCTATCTATTGATCAAGTAAGTGTCTGAAGTCTCCAAAAACAAGGGAAGACATCTGAAGTTAAAAGTACGCCTTAATGGCGCAGTCTATGAATTGACCTTGAGACAAAGATTCATTGGCAATGCCAAAGTAGTGAACTCCGAATTTGTGACAATGAAAGAGTGGCAAGAAATAGATGATGATGGGAAGTGGATGAAATCTGTCTTGACCACCAGTAGGAAGGTGAAATGGAAAGTAGGTTACTAGTACAACCCGTAAATAAGTCATGCGATAACGACTGAGGTATGAATGTTTACAGAATATGAAGGAGTACAAAGTATGTAAAGATTTAATACATGTTCCTTCTAAGTTTGATGAATACCTTTTTATGTTCATAGAGTAAAGTGTATTGTTTATATTAATGTGAAATGATGAATAAATGTATGATAATACCTCATTAAGTTCTTGTAAACTTATTATGGATGCCTCTGATTTTAGGATATGTTAGAAAGATGGGAGACGAGAAACAATGCTAAGGCTTATGCCATAGGAGCGGCGGTCCATGCTGATATGTATACAAAGAAGAGAAACGTTATTAACAAACGAGTTCATACAAGAAGCCCTATGGTGAAGCTTAAGTCTACGCATAGGTTATTGTACTCTAATTAGGTATTTAGTAAAAGCAAGACGTATTCGATAAACTTCATAGTTTTATTATGTAAATGTGAATACATTGTACACGAGGACATTTATAATAAGAATACACGAGGTAATTCAGTAAACAAAAGTAGAAATTTTATTAAGTTATTGCTCGACTAGTACATAGGCAAATAGAAGAATCTAGGTTAAATCTATTTTAAGAAGTAACACCCAATATTGGGATCAGATTGATTAAGTCGGGTGGACGCTGTTACATTGTATCCCTATTTTGAGAAGCCAATTAAGAGACAATTAAAGATGTAGTATTATAGGACTTTTCTATTGGAGGCGACAAGATGTAGTCGTAGATGAGTTTTGATGAGAATTTTAGTGGTAACTATAGAGAGAATTTTATACCCCTTTTGACAGGTTTACTCTAGGAGAGTTAGATTTTTGTTTTTGGGGTTTGAGTTTGTACATTTAGTAAATTTAGGTTTATTTTCTTTATATTGTACTCTTGTTTGTTTACTCGTTTAGTGAAAATTTAAAGCCTCTTTTGCCTATAGTTTTTATCCTCATTGGAGGAGTTTTCCACATAAAATTTATGTTCAATCTTCTTTACCTTTACTATTTCATTACTTATACAAGTCGATCCCCAACAAACTAGTATCAGAGCAAGGTTATGTTTTCGCAATCGACACGTTCAGGGATGGCGGCAACGAATTTCGATATTGAGAAGCTCAATGGAATCAGAGATTTCATATTGTAGCAGTTTTGGATAAAGTAGAGTGTTTAAAGCAATGTTGGTCACAAAAGGTGACAATAAAGTGAAAGGAGTTGATATCCTTGATGTTTTCTCTCTTGTTGTGAAGCACATGTTTGTTTGTGTATCACTGGCCCTAGTTGTATTATAGAACCTTGATTTGAATACTAGGAGTCTTCCAGTTTCCAAGTTCGAGAACGATTTGGACTTGGCATTCTATAAAGATTGAGTTTAGCCTGTGATAGGGCTTAGAGAATAAGGTATGACAAATACGAGTCAAAATGGAGATTTGTGGGGTGTGCCTCGTATTTTTGGTTAAACAGACGACAACGTCATGAAAAAAGCTTCCCAACATTGCAACGACAGACAACATCGTGACGTCGCAAATGGAGATGTTGCGACGTGGCGACATGATCCCCACATATATTAGGTTTCTTCTCCCAGTTAAACTCTACTATTTTTTCCCAGTTAAACTCATATTACTCCAACGATATTTTAGTATGATTAAACCTCTAATCTTAGCCTATTTAAAAGGGCCTTGTATCCCTGTTTTGAGAAGTCAATTAAGAGCAATTAAAATTGTAGTACTACAAGGCTTTTTTTAGGGGCGACAAGATGTAGTTGTAGATAAGTTTTGATGAGAGTTTTGGTGGTAAATATGGAGAGAGTTTTGTACCTCTTTTGACGAGTTTTCTCTATGAGAGTTAGGGTTTTATTTTCAGGGTTTGGTTTTGTAAATTTAGTACATTTAGGTTTATTTTCTCCATATTATACTCTTATTTGTTTACTCATTTAGTGAAAAGTTGAAGCCTCCTTTACCTGTGGTTTTTATCATCCTCTGAGGAGTTTTCCACATAAAATTTATGTTCGATCTTCTCTACCTTTTCTATTTTGTTGCTTATACAGGTTAATCCCCAATAAATTGAAGATGAATGGTTCCTTATTCCACTGCAGCCATAAGGTACATGTGGAGATTTATGGAATGTGCCTCGTATTTTGGTCGAAACAGAATCAATATCGTGATGAGGAAAAGCCAATGTCTTGACGACATGAACACGACGTCCCAATAACACAACATGTGACATTCCAACAAGCCAATAAATGACGTCACGACGTGGCGACGTGTTCCCTACTAAATTGGATATTTTAATTAGATTAGCCCATGAATTTATATCTTCTCCTAGTTAAACTCTACTACTTTTTCTCAGTCGAACTCTAATAATTCTAGGGATATTTTAATCAAATTAGCCCACGAATTTTAACCTATAAATAGGGCTTTTAGAAACCTTAGAGAGATTGATTCAACAATAGAATTAAGAGAGAATTTTGTGGGATGTTCAGGACAACTTTGTATTTTAGGTTTGGGTTTGTTTTTGTTTCTCCATCTTGTACTCATCTTCGATTATTTGTCATTTTAGTGAAGTTTTCTTTGCTCATGGTTTTTTATCTTCTTCGGATAAGTTTTTCATGTAAATATTTGTGTCTAATTTTCTCTATTCGTTCTTGCTCGTTGCTTAATTCGACTTTATCCCAACAGATAGTTTTTCAAGTCAAACCAAAAAGCTAAAAATTTTAGCTTTAGCTTTTCAAAAGCTAAAAATATCTCTTATATGGTGAAAATAAATTTTACAAACAATTTATATTAATTATTTGAAACATATTTAAATTTTATGTTTCATATAATGAGTTATCATAAATCATTTTATTACTTTTGTACTATAATTTAAGTTGAATATCTGTTATTGCCAAAATAATAATGAAATGACATCATTGTAATAAGGGTTAAATATAAAATTAGCACCCAAACTTGTCCACTTCTATCAAATTGGTACTTATAGGTTTTTTGTCCCAGATTCGTACCCAAACTTTTTTCCATCAACTAAATTGGTACCTGAGTCTAACGTTATTAAATTCAAGACATGTGATAGAATAAGTGTAACACCCCAAACCCGGCCCACGAGCCTTGACCAGATCTGGTATGTCACGGAGTAAAAACGTTTTGAAAGATTCGGGTTAACAGTGAAAATCTGAAAATATTGTTGAATTTGTAAAACGGTGTTTGCTAAAACTAAGATAGGTTAGTTTGATAAACACGATTGAGTTGAAAACTTTTTCTTTTCCTTTGAAATCATTTGATCATTTAGATTTTTAGAAATATCGGGGTTATTGATAACTTGGTAAAATTTGCTACCCGATGGTAACGTCTTTGAAAACGCGTACGAGTACTTATTTTGAAAACGTTGCTTTTACCGATTTGCTTAGCAGTTTATAAGTTCATTTGTAATATAATAGAAATAAAGTAAAAGCAACTACTTAAAACATACGAACAAAATAAGCGGCCATATTACAACCCAATCGAAATTTAGTAAATAATAAACTTTAAACGGTGCGAAATAAAACTTCAAGTCCACGGAACAAGCATGGCCGCCTCGAGTCCTCCCCGGCTCCATCTCCGCGATCTACTCACCTGCAAAATGATATGGGAAGGGGTGAGTCACCAAGACTCAGTGTATAAATCCCCCACCAGAATTTACAACTCATACACAATATATATTAGAAGACATGCAATTATGCAACCCAAGCTAGCCATCCGTACTCCTTTTTCTACCCCGTGTGGTACCAAACCACTGGTGGTGCCAAACCACTCGTGACCGAAGTCACAATATATCAAGTGATGGGGCCAACCCATCGTGGTGGTACTAAAACCACCGATGACCATAGGTCACAATATCAACATGTGGTACCCAACCACTGGTGGTGGTGCCAAACCATCGTGGACCAAGTCACAAATATCAATATGTGGTGCCAAACCACTTTGGTGGTGCCAAACCACCGGGACTTAGTCACAAATATCAATATGTGGTGCCAAACCACCGTGACCGAAGTCACAAATATCAAATGATGGGGCCAACCCATCGTGTGGTACCAAACCACGGTGATGATCCATAGAGATCATCTCCTCCTATCATCAATCCCACCATCATCATGCTCACATAACAAGTATCATGATCCCATATATATCATGCATTCATACGTAGCATAGCATTTAACCGCATATGATGGTGTACACAACATGCAACATAGATCAAGTAATGGGGGACTTACCCGAAATCCAAGCTTATGCCCACAAGGCAAAGTTACTACATGAGAGGTTATATAACATCAAAATAATAGTCTATACTAGTAAAGTGTGTAAGAGTTTACACACGATTACTAATGACGTTATGCCCTCAATCCCGATACTATCACTAAGCGACACTCACGGCTTATCGCCCCACGTTGTCGTTCGAACGAACCGCCCACACCCCGGTGGCCAATCTCGCACCGCGAGACAGATCGTTTCTTAAACTTCGGAATAGGGACCTCCCCTTTTCCTTCTTGGATCTGTATTTGCCTCCATCAAGTATAATCTTAATCGAAAAATCTCGTTAATCACCAATATACGAAATCTTAACCAAATGTTCATAACTTGACATACCTACCGAAATTGGATCTTGAATCCCGAAGCCCTTGATTACCACTGTCGAAATTCTTAATCACCATAGACAGAATCGGTCAACACTTATTCACATAATATGGCCTAGGGCCGAATACCACAACCACTTATCTTGAGTACTTCAATTCCGAAAGACTCCTTTGATGCTCCTTAACACTAGCTACACACAAAAAGAGCACATCACTATGGCCTTATACATATTCGGCCACCCCTAAAACCAAGATCAACATTCGGTTATCAAGACTCAAAATATAGCCTATGGCCGAAAGTCACACCTCCTTACCTTAATCTCTGCAAAACCCGAAGGACTCCTTTAATGCTCCCTAACGTTGGCAAAAGAGAAAGACATTAATATGGCCTTAAGCATATTCGGCCATTCCTAGAAATCAAGGCCTACCCTTGATTTCGGCATACAAAAAGAAAGAGAGAAGAAACCAACTACTTAATAGGAGTACTTACCAACGTTTGGTTAGAGAGACTAAAAGAAAGTAGTCGAAGGCACCTTCTTTGATGATTCAGCTTTTGAGACCAAAAAGAGATGTTGATGAGGCGCACTAGAGATTCGGCTTATGCTCTAAATAATGACTACACATTCGGCTATGGCTCTCAAAGGAAGATGGGGTATTCGACTATTCAAGAAATAAAAAGAAAGGATTTGGGTTGAAAGAAAATAAAAAGAAAAGAAGATGAGAGGAGTAAAGGAAATTTCGGCAAGACAACACTAAATAAAAACTAACAATTTCGGCACTTAACCCCTCCTAAACACATTTCAAAACCGACCATGAAGGGTCCCCCAAGCAAGCTTCCTTCGGCCATGCACGAGGTAAAGAAGAGAAAAACAACTCCATGCTCTCTCTTCCATTTTCGGCCAAGACAAAATAGAATGAAAGAAAAACCAAGTATGAAATTCGGCCATGCATCCTTTGCCAAACACAAGGCCGGCCAACTCCTCCCCAAGGCATGCTTCATTCCCATCACCATTGAAATAAACAAATTATTGTTTAATCAATCCCCCATCACCTTACCCATCCTTTAATAAAATAATAATAATAATATAACTACCCCATCCTCCATACATAAAATAATAATAATAATATAAAATAAAACTACCCATCATCCTATCAATAAATAAAAAAATAAAACCCCCAACAACCTTGTTCAAGTGTGTATGTGCCCATGCAGCCACCTTCACGCCAGCAAGAAAAAGAGCAAAACCATGCTGCGCTCCAGGGTCTCGAACCCGAGACCTGGAGAAGACATCTCCATGCCCCAGCCACTCGGCCACTATGCATTTCATGTCATAAACGCATCGCAACATTCTTTTATGCCCTTATTCCTTAGCTCCCCTTGATTATGCTCCAGACCAAAAAAATAAAACGCCGGTGCCGCGCCCAAGACTCGAACTCCTGACCTACTGTGGCGTTAAACCCAAGCCTTAAGTGGCGCCTGGAAGCCACTTTGCTAAGGCATTTCTTATGCCATAGCCTGCCAAAATTTTTCCTTAAGGGCTCCTTAGCCCAAATTCCCTTTTTAACCCAAAATTTCAAAATTTTTCCAGAGCTTCCATTTTAATCCCAAAGTTTTAAAAACCTCTAAAACACATCCAAAGCACTCTTAAAGCCCATTAACACTTGGGTTATGCTCCAAACGCACAACCCCTAATTTAGGATATTACAATTCTACCCCCTTAAAATAATTTCGTCCTCGAAATTACTTACTAACGAACATCCGTACGTCCTCACTTATCACACTTGCTCCACCGCTGCGTAACTCTGATCTAAAGAACTATCTTACTTCTAGGCACAGTCTTAAAGTTCACATCCAGGATTTCAAGCACTACACTGATAATACAAGCATGAACCAATCTTATAAAACTCAAAACAATAGTAGATATTCCATAACAAGAAACTTACCCGTTATCACATCCTTGGTGGTCTCGTATTCGAGCCTTCCGCTCCTCTTCCAGGTGTTCCACAACCTTGGCCAAAACCATTTCCTCCATGGTTTGGACCACGACCCCTTGTCGCTTGCTAACCATCTCTACCCGGCTGCACATAGCCTTGACCTGCCGTCCGAGCCTTATTCGGATCTTGAGGAAAGTCTTTAATCAAGTGAGACTTAGACTTACACCTAAAACATACTCGCTTCTGATTCCAACACTCGCCGCCATGATACCTTCCACATTGAGCACACGGACGGTCTCGATTTCCCGTAGCTGGCTAGTCACACGAGCAAAATTTTCAACCCTCGGTCTTTTCCGAAGACCCTCAGATGATTCAGACGATCCAAAGTTTCTCCTATCCCGGTTCTTTTCCTTATCTCGTTTCTCTCTTACAGCCCTCTTAACTTCTTCAGCTATCCGAGCTTTCTCCACTAGAATGGTGAAGTCTTTTTCTCTGTGCGGAGCAATCAACTCTCGCAACTCGTCTCGTAGCCCATCTTCGAACTGGACACACCTTTCATAATCAGTAGCCACGATCCCTTTGGCGTACTGACTTAACCGCACAAATTCTGCTTCATACTCTGCTACCGACTTGCTTCCTTGTACCAAGTTTAGGAACGCCTTCCTTTGCGAGTCCAAGTAATTGGCTCCTACGTACTTTCCTTCAAACTTAAGCTTAAAATATTCCCAATCTATTCGATCTGCCGGAACACCTTGCCTGACAGTGAGCCACCATCGATAGGCTTCATCTCGGAGCAACGAGACAGCATCCTTCAGCTTTTCCTCATCAGTACAGTCCAAATCATCCATGATTCTTTCGACTGCCTCTAACCAATACTCCGCTAATTCGGAGCCACTCCCGACACTCCTCTAAAAACTTCGGCTCCGTTCGACCTAAGCCTTTCTGATACTGACTTCCGAGCTCTATTTCCCACATTAGCTCCTGCTACGCGCTCTAGCACTCGTAACATAGCCCGCGATACTTCGTCATCCTCTTCCGTCTGATTTTGATCCTCCGCGCCCACTGCTGGAGGCGGTACTTCGTTTCCTGACCCATGGCCAGACCCGACTGGTTCTGAAACTGCCATTCTACTTCTACCGCATCCACGACGACCGCGGCCTCTAGAACTCATCTCTTATCGCGCAATCTGACTTAGAAAGTTTTATGCATCAGAATTTTGTTCCACTAATTAATCGCGAACAATTTTATGAAGTAAAGTATTTAGAAGTGGTTCTTTCGATCGCTCAAAGTTTCAGTTCAAGTTCGCTATTCTAATTCAGAGAGTCACATTCATAAGCAGAGACACATTCATTCACTACACCTCTATGGTCATTTCAGTCCTTAAGTCTTATGCACTTGTCTTTGAGTAGACTAGTCCTAGGGTTCAACCGATCCTAGTTCACTAATCTACGAGCCCATTTAGCCCATACAGATAATCATTCACACAGAGGTTAGAAATACTTACCCGAGCGGATTGGTGCCGGAGACTCGGTGCCATGCTGTTTAAAACAAAACCATTTCCATAATATTTCACAGAGGCCTATCAAGAAAACATTTTTGGGCCTTGGGCCCCCACAGTTGAGTTTTGAATCGGGCTCTGATACCAATTTGTAACACCCCAAACCCAGCCCACGAGCCTTGACCGGATCTGGTATGTCACGGAGTAAAAACGTTTTGAAAGATTCGGGTTAACAGTAGAAATCTAAAAATATTGTTGAATTTGTAAAACGGTGTTTGCTAAAACTAAGATAGGTTGGTTTGATAAACACGATTAAATTGAAAACTTTTTCTTTTCCTTTGAAACCATTTGATCATTTAGATTTTTAGAAATATCGGGGTTATTGATAACTTGGTAAAATTTGCTACCCGATGGTAACGTCTTTGAAAACGCGTACGAGTACTTATTTTGAAAACGTTGCTTTTACCGATTTTCTTAGTAGTTTATAAGTTCATTTGTAATATAATAGAAATAAAGTAAACGCAACTACTTAAAACATACGAATAAAATAAGCGGCCATATTACAACCCAATCGAAATTTAGTAAATAATAAACTTTAAACGGTGCGAAATAAAACTTCAAGTCCACGAAACAAGCATGGCCGCCTCGAGTCCTCTCCGGCTCCATCTCCGCGATCTACTCACCTGCAAAATGATATGGGAAGGGGTGAGTCACCAAGACTCAGTGTATAAATCCCCCACCCGAATTTACAACTCATACACAAGATATTAGAAGACATGCAATTATGCAACCCAAGCTAGCCATCCGTACTCCTTTTTCTACCCCGTGTGGTACCAAACCACTGGTGGTGCCAAACCACTGGTGACCGAAGTCACAATATATCGAGTGATGGGGCCAACCCATCGTGTGGTACCAAACCACTGATGACCATAGGTCACAATATCAACATGTGGTACCCAACCACTGGTGGTGCCAAACCACTGGTGACCGAAGTCACAAATATCAATATGTGGTGCCAAACCACTGGTGGTGCCAAACCACTTTGGGATTTAGTCACAAATATCAATATGTGGTGCCAAACCACTTTGGTGACCGAAGTCACAAATATCAAATGATGGGGCCAACCCATCGTGTGGTACCAAACCACCGTGACAGATCCATAGAGATCATCTCCTCCTCTCATCAATCCCACCATCATCATGCTCACATAACAAGTATCATGATCCCATATATATCATGCATTCATACGTAACATAGCATTTAACCGCATATGATGGTGTACACAACATGCAACATAGATCAAGTAATGGGGGACTTACCCGAAATCTAAGCTTATGCCCACAAGGCAAAGTTACTACATGAGAGGTTATATAACATCAAAATAATAGTCTATACTAATAAAGTGTGTAAGAGTTTACACACCTGATTACTAACAGCGTTATGCCCTCAATCCCGATAGTATCACTAAGCGACGCTACGGCTATCTGCCTACGTTGCTGTTCGAACGCTGGCCTACACCCCAGCGGCCAATCTCGCACCGCCGAGATAGATCGTTTCTTAAACTTCGGAATAGGGACCTCCCCTTTTCCTTCTTGACTGGTATTTGCCTCCATCAGTATAATCTTAATCAGAAAAATCCTGTTAATCACCAATATACGAAATCTTAACCAAATGTTCATAACTTGACATACCTACCGAAATTGGATCTCGAATCCCGAAGCCCTTGATTACCACTGTCGAAATTCCTAATCACCATAGACAGAATCGATCAACACTTATTCACATAATATGGCCTAGGGCCGAATACCACAACCACTTACCTTGAGTACTTCAATTCCGAAAGACTCCTTTGATGCTCCTTAACACTAGCTACACACAAAAAGAGCACATCACTATGGCCTTATACATATTCGGCCACCCCTAAAACCAAGATCAACATTCGGTTATCAAGACTCAAAATATAGCCTATGGCCGAAAGTCACACCTCCTTACCTTAATCTCTGCAAAACCCGAAGGACTCCTTTAATGCTCCCTAACGTTGGCACAAGAGAAACACATTAATATGGCCTTAAGCATATTCGGCCATTCCTAGAAATCAAGGCCTACCCTTGATTTTGGCATACAAAAAGAAAGAGAGAAGAAACCAACTACTTAATAGGAGTACTTACCAACGTTTGGCTAGAGAGACTAAAAGAAAGTAGTCGAAGGCACCTTCTTTGATGATTCAGCTTTTGAGACCAAAAAGAGATGTTGATGAGGTGCACTAGAGATTCGGCTTATGCTCTAAATAATGACTACACATTCGGCTATGGCTCTCAAAGGAAGATGGGGTATTCGGCTATTCAAGAAATAAAAAGAAAGGATTTGGGGTTGAAAGAAAATAAAAAAAAAAATAAGAGGAGAGGAGTAAAGGAAATTTCGGTAAGGCAACACTAAATAAAAACTAACAATTTCGGCACTTAACCCCTCCTAAACACATTTCAAAACCGACCATGAAGGGTCCCCCAAGCAAGCTTCCTTCAGCCATGCACGAGGTAAAGAAGAGAAAAACCACTCCATGCTCTCTCTTCCATTTTCGGCCAAGACAAAATAGAATGAAAGAAAAACCAAGTATGAAATTCGGCCATGCATCCTTTGCCAAACACAAGGCCGGCCAACTCCTCCCCAAGGCATGCTTCATTCTCATCACTATTGAAATAAACAAATTATTGTTTAATCAACCCCCCTTAACCTTACCCATCCTTTAATAAAATAATAATAATAATAATAATAATAATAATAATAATAATAATATAACTACCCCGTCCTCCATACATAAAATAATAATAATAATAATATAAAATAAAACTACCCATCATCCTATCAATAAATAAAAAAATAAAACCCCCAACAGCCTTGTTCAAGCGTGCATGTGCCCATGCAGCCACCTTCACGCCAGCAAGAAAAAGAACAAAACCATGCTGCGCTCCAGAGTCTCGAACCCGAGACCTGGAGAAGACATCTCCATGCCCCAGCCACTCGGCCACTATGCATTTCATGTCATAAACGCATCGCAACATTCTTTTAAGCCCTTATTCCTTAGCTCCCCTTGATTATGCGCCAGACCAAAAAAATAAAACGCCGGTGCCGCGCCCAAGACTCGAACTCCTGACCTACTGTGGCGTTAAACCCAAGCCTTAAGTGGCACCTGGAAGCCACTTTGCCAAGGCATTTCTTATGCCATAGCCTGCCAAAATTTTTCCTTAAGGGCTCCTTAGCCCAAATTCCCTTTTTAACCCAAAATTTCAAAATTTTTCCAAAGCTTCCATTTTAATCCCAAAGTTTTAAAAACCTCTAAAACACATCCAAAGCACTCTTAAAGCCCATTAACACTTGGGTTATGCTCCAAACGCACAACCCCTAATTTAGGATATTACAATAAGATTGTGACATGTGGCATAAATGATGTCATGGTGATATCATAATCTAAATTTTTTTTAAAAAAAACTTTTTTTTCTCCTCTAATTTTTCTGTCATTCCTTCTTCTTTTTCTTCTTCTTCTTCCCTCAACCCAAGTTTCTTCTCCCCCCAATATTGTAAACTCTATAAATATCAGATTTAACTTATCTTTTAGTTAAAAAAATTATATAAAACTCTATTTCATTTCCTACATTTTCTCAGCAACGAAACAAAAATACACATATACAAGAAAAAGCCAAATCTCAAGGAATCAACAATAAAATCAAATTTCAACGAATATAAAACATCGACGTCTCTTAACAGAAGACTCATATGAAGCAGACAATTATCACATAAAGATCAACTACTCCAATGAAAAAAAAAAAACCAGATTTCTTTTTCCCACAAGAAATGTAAAATTTCACCGTAAAATGAAGGCTAAGAAATCCACAATAAAAGCTATTCACCAGTTAACAAAGCTAGCTCTATTTTTTTTTACCCTAAATCGTTGAGTGGGGGCTGAGTTTGGGTTTGAGGGTTGTTGCAGGGTGCTGTAATGGAAGATAATGAGGTAAATTTAGGGGCTTTAGTGTTGGCGTTTGAGGGTTTAACGGGGAGAGAAAAGGGAGGTAAAGATTGGGCATTAATGTTATGGAGGAAGGTTTATTTTTAAATTCTTTGAACCATTGTAGCCATGAAAAGTAACCTGAAAAAAAAGGGAAATAATACCCATTACTTATTTACACTTTATGATAGCAAATGGCCATGATTAAAGCTAAGCAGGGGTGAAAAACAACATCAGGAAACTGAACAGGAAGGGAGGTGAACTAAGTTTTTTTTTTTTTGTTCAAAACTCATTGAAATAATACTTGAAATTAGATTTTGTTCTTTCTTGAAACAAAGAACACTTTAAAGAAGCCATTTCAATTCTATCAAAATTATTTTATTTTATTTTTGCTAATATAAGAAGAAATATTCATCGATTAATTTGGTCCCCATCTTTTTTTCTTACTACTTCCTTCCCGCATTTGTTTTTCAGTTCTGTTTCAGCATTGCCTAAGTCCAGATCAATACATAGAGGAAAAGAGACCATATTTGACAAAGAGTGTTTAAGGAGAAAGAATAACGGAAAACTTAGAATCTATGGCATTGATAATTATCTTTGGTGAAGGTGGTTTTTTTTTTCTTGAGAAACAAACAGAAAAAAATAAATAGAAGGGAAAGGTTTTAAGGTTGAGGAAGGAAAAGACTGGTGGAAAATTTGTCGGTTGTCACTGCCGAACAAGAAGAAACTGGAGTTGAGGGAAGAAAAAGAAGAAGAAGAAAGAAGGGAAAAAAAAAGGAACGATAGAAAAATTGGGAGGAGAAAAAAAGTCAAAAGGAAAAAAATTAAATTTTTTAGATTATGAAATCACCATGACATCATTTATGCCATGTGTCACAACCTTATTATGCCACGTGTCCTAAACTTAACGGCATTAAACTCAGGTATCGATTTAGTTGACGAAAAAAAGTTCAGGTAACATCTGAGACAAAAAAACCCATAAGTACCAATTTGGGAGAAGTGAACAAGTTTGAGTACTAATTTTATGTTTAACCCTTGTAGTAATAATGATAATAATAAGTGTAGACATCTCAAGAAGAGAACATAAGTTCGAACTTTGGAGACAACATTATTGAGAGAGACAATCTTGAACCCCCAATATAGACGATATAGACATGAAGGATATTGAATAATAATAATAATAATAAACACTACTTGAAAATAAATAGAGTTAATTATAGTTTTTTATTATAGTTTAAGTTTATACATTTCATATATAAGAATATTAACAAATTTTAATATCATTTAAATAAATATTTTTTTACTTTACAATCTCATGTCTAGAATAGTCATTTTATATTCTCAAAAATACTTTTTGATAACAATTTACATTTCAAAAAATTGTAGAGCACTTCACCTTATTTTTCGAAAGCATTTTTTTTAATCTAAATGCTAAATTAATTCTAAGTTCAATTAACAACATTATGAAAAAAACTTCCATTAAATTAGATTATGTTGTATTTTTAAAATAAAAAATTTACACATGTGGCTAATTTTAAATTGTGTGAAAGTTATGTAAACAAAAAAAAAAAATCACTTTGGTTCTGCTTTTTTTGAAATAGTATTGAAAAATTTTATAACCCCATATTTAGAATTAAAAGGTTTACAACCTCATATTCAATATTTTTATTTGTTTATTTAGTCTTACACTATTAATCGAGTCGTGATTTAATTTAAAAAAAAAAGTCAAGCTCAAGCTCGAACTCGAACTCGAGGTTAATCTAGTTTGACAAAGCCCGCTCAAATGACTTGTTTTATTGGTAAATTTTTAAATAATTATTTAAATTTAATTATAAAATATATCAATATCAATTTATTTTTAATTTATTTTATTATTTTTAAATAGTAAAATAGTTCAATCAAAACCAATCGAGTTAAAAATTTCAAATCCAAACCTAACCTAAATCAAGTTGAACCAATCAAATTAGATAGGCCGCTTAGTCCTAAATATTTCTATTCACCACTCTAAATATAAAATCGCAATTTTAAATTCAACATTTTTATTTGCTTACATAGTTACATCCTTGTAATATGAGTAACGTGAGTTTTTTTCCTATTTTAAAACTATTCAATAATTCAATTAAATGAAGATCTTTTTATAGACTTATTAATTGAACTTTCTTATATCAAACTAAACTAAATTCCCAAAATTGAAAATAAAGAAACTATTTTTTTTTTCAATGCGCAAAGAACAATTAATCTTCTATATTTATATAAGTATTAAACTTTGTTGACCTCTTTTGGACGTTAGGCAAAAAAATTAAATTGGGTGGTTGGAATCAAATTATTATTCAATAATAATATTTTTAATTAATTATATAATTTTTATTAACATTTAAGTGCATTTAATTTTTCAAATTTTAGATTACTTTATGTAATAGATTACGGGTAGAATGTGACACTACTTTGTTTTGATTTATTTGGCTAAAATGTAATATTCATGTGTTTAGTTGATAGAATGTAATATTACCTAAAAGTATATTTTACTCCATTGTTCTTGTTATAAAATTTATCTTTTTAACAAGCTTAGTTCCTTTAATATTTTTTAGTTTCAATTTTCATAAAATTATGATACATTTTTACTTTTTATTACAATTTTTATATTAATTAGTAAATATATAATGTGGAGATAAATTTGTAAAGCATAATTCTAATATTTCATAAAAAGCGATTACAACACTAAACATAGTTATAATTATACTCATAATTAATATATTAATAAATAAATTATTAAATAAAATATAATAATTATAACTGTAATAATGACATTTACTAGTTTACTATTAAAATTTTTTTGTTTGTTTAATTATTTTTAATTAATTTTAAACTTTATTTAAGAAAAAAATCTAAATTGATTAAAATAATAAAAATAAATATAAATTAATCCAAAATTTAATATTACTCTTATAATCTAAAATAACCTAAAAAATAAATCGTAATAAAATTACCTCTTATATTAAGATATCTTAACACTATTCCAATAATCGAAATATTTATAATCCAGATACTATTTCATTCCAAAATATAACATTATCAACAATAATATTACATTGGATAAATCAAGCTAACCAGTCGGTAAGATTATTTTAAACAAATGTCGGATAAAGTAATAGCCATAGGATTTAGAGCCTATAGACTGAGCGTACACCTTCACCACGTGCTTTATTTGACGCTACAGAGAGCTTATCACTATCCTCCCTTTCCCCTATATAAACGCTTACTTTGTGCTTCCCTTCACAAATTAATTTATCGCAGACAAAAGAAATGGGATTTCAGTGTATCATGAAGAAACCTAAAATCTTGCTGGTTCCATATCCAGCACAAGGTCATGTGAATCCCATGCTAAAGCTAGGCTTAGCTTTACTTGCCCATGGGTTGCAACCCATCATAGTAACCCCTGAGTTTATTCACCGTCGGATCGTAGCCAACATGGACCTCAACGACTACCAAGTGAGATTTATGTCCATACCCGATGGCTTTTCCGGAGAAGAAGGTCCTTATGATTTCTTTTCCATCGAGAAATCTATGGAGAATATCATGCCCAACCATCTGGAGACTCTCCTTCATGAACTTGATGAAGACGACGATGGAACAGTAGTTTGTATGGTAATTGATTTATTGGCTTCCTGGGCCATTCAAGTTGCTACTCGATGTGGGATCCCTGCTGCTGGATTCTGGCCGGCTATGCAAGCTACTTACCGGTTGATCACCTCCATACCGGAGATGATCCACGCTGACCTGATTTCCGAAACTGGTAAATTTACCAAAACTTGGTTTTTTTTTTTTTTTTCATACCTTTATTTTTTTAAAAAAAATTAGTTTTGTTAAAATTTTTATATTAAATTTATCTATATTTTAAAACAAAAAACTCAATAGTGAAGTAACAAAAACATGATATTGCAATCGATAAAAATAAAAATCTTTGAAAAATTTTAAATTCAAAAAGGGAAAAGATTCTTTGAAAATAAAAAGATTAAATTTTTAAATATATAAAGAATACAAGGACCTAGAATATATTTTAACCTTTTTGTTTCCATTAATGATTGACCAGTACGATTCGTTTTAGTTCTCGATGATATTGACCAAAAGCACATGGGAAAATATTTTTTCTTCCAGTGCCACGAAATGGGTTGACCCAAACATAAAATTTCTTTTATTTTTCTAATGTTAAAATTGATTAATTTCGGAAATTAAAATATTTTTTTTGTAACTTCCAAATAATAGCAAATTATTTTTATTGTTTTAGTTTTTTTATTGTTTAGAAATCTCTTGGAGCAGGACTAAATTACATGCAAAATCCCAATAAAAAAAATTGTTTAAAATAAACTTGTGAGCTCATAAAACTGAATGTCTGAATCAATTTGAATCACAAGTATGAGATAGATACGATCCTGGATATTTAACATGTGCCCCATGGATTCTATCAAAAGTCAAATCAAATTATTATATTTTATTATTTTTTAAATATAAAATCTAAAATATCTTTATGCTTTACTTGATAAAATGATTATTTTTACGTGGAACCAGTAGATCGAAAATCGAATTCAATAAATATTAGTGTGTGAAAAAGAAGCCAAGTAAAATATGGGAAACCTCTACTCATTTCAGCCCAGTATAGCAAACAGAACAAGTAAATGAAATGAACGTAATTTTGCAGGGTGTCCCCGACATGAAGGTATGGTGTCATCCCTACCGAGTCAGCCATTGCTCTCAACCGAAGATCTTCCATGGCTGATCGGAACCCAAGCTTCAAGAAAAGCTAGACTCAAATTCTGGATCAGAATCTTAGATCGTTTAACATCTCTCCGGTGGCTCCTCCTCAATTCCTTTCCCCAAGAATTCATCATCCACGATGACGAATACCAAGACGATTACATCTCTCCACCTCACAACAATCCTATTATTTTCCCAGTCGGACCATTGACTGAACCATCGTTAACAACTCCAAAGAACCCTAGCTTTTGGAAAGAAGATACCAGCTGCTTAGAATGGTTGGACCACCAAAAGCCTAACTCAGTCATCTATATTTCGTTCGGGAGTTGGGTTAGCCCCATCGGAGACGCCAAAATCAAGACCCTCGCATTAACACTCCAATCATTGAACCGGCCATTTATTTGGGTCTTGGCCGAATCATGGCGTCATGGTTTACCAAATGGGTATTCAGAGACGGTTTCAAAGCAAGGCAAACTGGTTTTATGGGCGCCACAGTTTCAAGTTCTGCAACATAAAGCCGTGGGTTTATATCTCACGCATTGTGGGTGGAATTCGATCATGGAAGCCATTCAATGCCGGAAACGATTGCTATGCTATCCGGTGGCCGGCGATCAATTCGTGAATTGTAAGTACATCGTTAAGGTTTGGAAAATTGGGGTGAAAGTGAAAGGGTTGGGTCAAAAAGATGTTGAAGAAGCGGTGAAAAAGGTGATGAAAGATGAAGAAATGGAGGAAAGGTTAAGGAAGATACACCATAGAACCATGGGAGAAGAGACTAGTTCTAGAGTTGCGGGTAATCTCAAGGCTTTTGTACTTGGGCTCAATCAACTTCAACAAGATTCACTTCACTAAAACAAGTCAAAACAATTCTATTTGTAATTTTTATTAATTGATAAAAGAAAAGGGTTAATGAGGGGTATATGCTGATTTTAAGCTTAATTTTTTTAAATATTTTCACCTTCTTTCCTGCCACGTGGATGTGTTTTTGTATATAAAAGAGGCAAAAACAACTCATGTAAGGAGCATTTTCAGCTTACGTGCTAGGAGAAAATGAAAGTTGTAAAAACAACCTATTTTCTTAATTAAAAAAAATACTAATCTAAAACTCTATTTTTTAAAAATCGATATATATCCCTCATTAACCCTAAAAATAATAATACTCAAGGACATATATAATTATGCCTATATAATCCACCTAACTTTGCCTAAAATGTGAATATAAATGGATGTTTTCTGTCTTTTAACCAAATATGTTTCCAGCCAATTAAGTGAGCGGGGAAAAATATTAAAGGATGAGATACGGCACAAATTACTGCATCACTAATAAGTAAAATAGAAAATGTTTAAACGAATTTTTAATAAATATTTTAAAATTTATTTAAACCTAATTAAAATTAAATTCTACTTTTATGATTTTTCTCATCTCCTATACGAGACAAAACTAAAAAAGTTTTAGGATTTACTCAAATTTAGAAAATCTAAATACGAATATCGGATAATCATATAAAAATTGGTCCGTTGTGGTTCTTGTTTCATGTTTATCTTTTTTCTATTTTTTTCATTAATATTATGATAATTGTGAGGAACTGATACTACATAAAATTTATTCATTTATAGTGCGTCAAATATTTTTTAAAAAAATATTAACCCGATTGTGATTATAAAATAAATAAAAATCATTTCACAATAAAAATTTCTCTTCTTTTCCTTTAAAAAATATCAATTGGGGTTTGATCATCCTTTTCCTTAGAGTATCAAACAAAAATGATTTAAGTGCTTTTTGGCATTATAAGAATATAATATATTAATTTTCCAAACTCATAATTCATAATAATTACACTAACAACAATTTCTAAATAAAAATATTAAAATTTTAATTAATCCTATTTTTTTTTCAAAGGTATGTATTAATCTCATTTAATATCTCCTAAAAAATACTTAATTAACTTTCACTATAGTTATTATTTCCCCTCTTTATCATCTCTTTAGGTAACGTTTGGTGTTTTTTAATGTTATTATTTTAATGGAATGTGATTTATTATTGAAATGTGATTGTGAGAAAAATTATTTTACAATATTTGATATACATTAAAAGGTATTGATTAAAATCTTAGGAATGTTACATTATTACCGTTTGATTCACTAAATACTTTCCTAAGAATGTAATGAAAATTTACAAATTTACCCTTATTAAATAAAAGGTAATATTCATGTATTTAATTTTATAATAAACTTTATTTCTTAACAAATATTTGGATTGAATATTTAATAATAAAATTTAATTGCTAACTCTTAAATTATTTTTAATATAAAATTTTAATTGAAATAAAAATTGTTTCAAATTTTATCTTGCATATATATTTTAAAGATAATAATGCATATATAAAACTTGTATTTGGAATAAATACATAAAAAGAACTTGAATTCAAGTTTTGTTTTTGTTAAATGCTAACCATAGGAATATATATATAAAAAGATGATTCCAAGTTTTGCTCCAAGCAAAACTAAAATTAATTAAATATTAAGAATGTAAATTCATAAGCGGTTTAACTCGCATTTCTCGCACGGTTTAAATGGAATAATTCTACCTATATATATTCTACAAAAAAAAGTCTTTTATACAAATATAAGTTTTAAATCAAATTTGTAGTTAGAAAAAATAAAATAAGTGGGAAAATATTTACTTCCGAAGAATCCGTTTAAATAATAGAGAAAATCAAGTAGTAGAAAAGAGGACGGAGATAATAGCTTCTTCTTCTTCTTTTTTTATGTTTATTAACAGACTTATTCTCTAAACCAATATAAAAGGGGTTAATTTTGTCTTAATTTTTTTAACTACTTTTCAGTCCACATGGGAAAGTAACTTACCCACATTTTATCATTAGAATCACATTGCCATGTTCACAGGAAAGAAACTCTCAAAGGAAAATTATATTTCAAAGAAAATAAATAAAATTTGACAAATCAAACGTTAAAATCACTTTTCAATATATTAAATTTTTAGAAAAATAATAATTTTCTACGACACCAAACGTTTACAATGTAGATGTTTATATTAATGTTTCGTTTTCTTAACTAATACCAAAGTTTAAAGTTTGATGGGAAAGTGTGAGTGATGATCGTAAAAGATGGAAAAGTAAGAATTAAGAAATTTAAAGGTGTTGATTTCGATTTTTAAAAGATTAAAAGATGGAAAAGTAAGAATTAAGAAATTATCTTATTAAAAGAGGCTTCCTAAACCATACCCTAGGAAAAATATTATATCTATATATTCTCCTACATGGGAGTTACTAAACAAACAAACCCTAGAGGCTATTCGTCTGACTTTGGCTAGGAATGTTGCATATATCATCCAGAACAAAATGATTGGCTAATATAATGAAGGAGCTTTCAAACATGTATCAAAAGTCATCTGTTTCGAATAAGATATATATATATATATATATGAGATACGTCGTCAGTTCAATTTAAAGATGACTGAAGATGTTTCGATTATGGATTATATCAATGAGTTTAACATGATAATCAATGGGGAATTCAAGGGGCAAATTCTTGGAATAAAATAGTTGTGACTTAGGTGTCTCCAATCAAGAGCGAATCTATAAATTTTTTTAATTAAGAGTTAGAATTGAGTTATAAATTTTTGAGAGAATTAAATTATAATTTTATCATGTATTATTTTATTATTTTATTATTTTAATGAAATTTAATAAATTTTTTTATTTTTAAAAGGGCCAAAATGTAATTTAAACAAATATTAAGTCATAATTTAAATATTTCTTAAAGGACTTATATAACAATTTTTTTAAATTTTGAGGTTCAAAATTCATGCCTACCCCTCTCTAAATTCACCTCCATCTCCAACTACAAAAGCAATAGCATAACTAGGGGTTAATAGGCTCAACCCTCTCTAAAATAGAAAATTATTTATTTATTTTTTAAAATTTTTAAAATTTTAAATTAATAAAGATAAAATTATATTTTTACCCTCTTCAAAAATAATAAAATAGTAAAATTACGTTTTTACTATTGCAAAAATTACAATTTAATTTTCATCCTTAAAAAATTTTCTTCCTTCCCCAGTGGCTTTTTCCACTAATGAAGTTGAATGCGTTGCCATTCCTGAGGCATGCAAGGAAACGATTAACTGAAAATTTCCCTTGAAGATTTGGGTAAACGATAAGGAAGCAATATTCTTTTTCATGGCAATCAAATTGCAATTCCTCTTGCAAATAATCTAGTAATTGAATATATTTATTTCCTTTGTCACATACACAAATAATTCATAAGAATATTTGAATTTTTTTAAATAAAACTAAAAATTTTATATGTATAATTAAATAAAAATAAAAAATTATTTATAAAGTTACATTAAAGTATAATTATCGCATTATATTATATATATTAAATCAAAGCTTACATAACATTATAATTTACTTCCTTAAATTGGGATATTTTTATTATATATAGATTGATAAAAGGTTAATTTTATTAAATATTTTCAAACAAATTTTTATTAGTATAACTGAATGAAATAAAAATTTATATAAAAAATTACATTAAATCAGAATTATTGTATTAATTATATATTAGGAATATGGTTCCACATTCCGAGATTAAGTTTTTAATATTTAAGAATAATTTTATTTTTATTGATCTTATATTTTCATAATATAATTATTTTTTATTCAAAATTTGAGATTAAAAATTTAAAATACTATACATTATGTCATAATTAACATATTGAGAGAAACAAAAAGTAAACATTAATAAGAGTCGGAAAATATTAAATAATGAAAAAAAAAAACTACTATTCAGTTAAAAGAATTAATAAAATAATTAACCCCTATTTATTCATATGTACTCCTTTAAGATCCAAAAATAAATAATATAGATATAAATTACTAAAAACAAAAAAAAAATTATAGAAAAAATAAATTTGTGAATATTAAATAATAATTAAACCATAAATAATTTAAATGAATAATAAATTTAAAATCATAAAAAAATAATTAACTTTAAAAAAATTCAAAATACATAAATCCCCTTTAATAAATCTCAATACTAAATTATCCCTATTATTTTTTTATAATACTTGCTTTATCTCTATCTATATATAATATAAAACTAGCTCCTTTGGAAATCTGGAGAAGTTAGTAGGGGTAGTATAGAAATATTCTACAAATTCTATTCGCAGTTTAGACATTTAGCAAATACCAATATTAATCTATAATTTTTTTTGTGTTTTAAAATAAATTTAAAGTTTCTTTCTCAAAGTAATTATATCAAATGAAATGGAAAACAACATAAAAGAAAAAAAAAAGGAATACAAAAAATTTAATATTACAAGAATTAAAAAGGATCTATTGATACTATTAAGAAAAAAGAGTTATTGTTAGTCTTTATATTTATAAAGAGAGAATCACGTGCGAAATTAGGGAGTTGGTAGGGTCCCGACCTCCCCTAAAATAGAAATATTTTATTTTAATTTTTTTATAATTTATAAATTTTAAATTAATAATAATAAATTACACTTTGGTCTCAAAAAGATAAAAAAATTGATTTAATCCTTTAAATTTTATAAAGATATATGTAACCTCCTTAACTTGGTCTTAAACGTTATTGCTGAATCATGAAAATTACATTAGCCACTTAAATGATCCAATAAAATATTTACGTTCAGAGAAATATAATTAAATAGTAAAAGTATCAACAAGTCTTAAAAGAAATCATCACTTGTTAAAAAAAGGGTATCAAAACTTATTAAAATACCTATATGTTTTGGGTATTCTATCAAAACTTTGAAAAAATTGAAACATTATTGTAAGATTTCAATATATATATTATTTTAGCTCTTTATAGAACTGGTGAGAATCACTTTTAAAAAAGACAATTGTTTTAGTTTCAAAATCACAATTGAAATCTAATTCGTTTGGTTTATTTTAATTATCTTATTTATTTTATTTAATTTTAGCTACAAAATCAATATGAACATTCATATTTGTACCATTTTAAAAATAATTTAAAATAATATTTTGAAAACCTTAACCGTATTCGTGTTTATTGTAAAAAACATATAAAGTCAAAATCCAAAATTAACACTCATATAAAGTAATAAAGTCCATGCCATAGTCCGTTTGTAATAATGCAAAAACCAACATAAATTGTAAAATAAAGTTTAAAATACTTTTATATAAGTTTGATGGCAGTGCTTCGAATGCCGTCTCAGAGCCCTAACCTCACGAGTTATCAGGTAAGATGGAAAACTAAAGAGTGAGCTATGAAGCTCAGTGTGGTATTGTGCAAGCAACAATTCATACTAAGTAGTAAATATAAGCACACAAGTATATAATATATAATACACGTTAGATTTGCAGTATTCATAGAAAACCAAGTAATAATCATCATGCTTAAGAATGTCAATGCAGTACACTACCCAATCTAGCCATACACACCACAGTACGAGTTCCCTAGAACCCTTCCATCCCTACACACCATAATAGTATTATGCAGACGGATCGCCAGTATAACAATAGGTTCGATCGGAGAACCGATCCAACATATAAAGCATGTACATCCACCTTCAATATCCCAACCCCAATGCAACAGTATGACATGCTATCAAAATAAGAAAACAATTGCAGCAGCAGTATGATCATGAAATTATCATGCACATAGTAGCAGTTTGTAGTTTTAACAGTAGCTGTAAATATGCATCAATAGCAATTGCAGATTTAAGACTGAGTTTACATCACATATATGTTCAACATAACAATGCAAAAGTTAGATCTACCATACATAGTCCCATTACCTATTAAGTCAAACCATCGGTATTTCGATGTCGCGGCAAAGACTATTTTCAAATCAGATCTGAGTTACTTAACACAACCGAAACATTAGATTGATTTTGCTATCATCAAAAGTTATAAATCAAAAACCAACAACCACAAGCAGAGCACAATCGACCAGGTAATAACACACACAACACACACAGTCGAGACACACCTTCACCACAAGTCTGTGCGACACACCTCTTGTAACACCCCTAACCTGTAACCGTCGTCGGTTTAGGGTTAAGAAGTATTACCGATCAATCCAGAACATTTACAATCATTTACAACACAAAGTCAATCATCATCCAAACATATCAAAACATAAGCATATAGCCCCTTAATGTGGTCTACGAGACCTTAAACACGTATTAGAAAGGGGTCGGGACTAAACCGAACACATACAAAATTTTCAGAAAAATCAAACATTTTTCAAAGCTGCAGAGGTCACACGCCCGTGTGGGTTGGCCGTGTGCCTCACACGGCCTCGGACACGCCCATGTGTCCAAGCCGTGGCAAAACAGGGTATACATACTGACTCGTCCACACGGCTTGAGACACGCCCGTGTGCCTCACCCGTGGTCGACACTAACTTGCACCACACTGCCAGTCACACACACGTGTGTCCAGCCCATGGTCGAAACTGACTTGTTTTTTTTGAAACACAACCGCGAAGGACACGGTCAAGCCACACGCCCGTGTGCTCAACCGTGTGGGCAATTATAGGCCATTTTCAAGGCCAAAGTTGCCACCCACACTTAGGATCACCTACAAGCATCAACTATATGCATTTATACTCCCAATGGCAGCCAAAACATACCAATATATGCACTAATTAATCATCATCCACACCATCTATTTCCATACTCAATTTCAACTAAATAAGTCCATCTAGAATACCAATTTCACGTCCCAAACCATACAAGTCAAGCATCATATAATCCATACCACAAGTTCGCATTTACTCCACAATTCTCATCAACCAAATTTAAGCATGAAATATACCATATTCATCATTCACATAACCCACACATATATACCAACATCATTCAACTTTCAAGCCATATCTCATGGCAAGACTTATACATTTCAACACATACCAAAATCACTAGCCTATACATGCCATATACCAAATATATACAACTTCCAAAAGTACCAAAATAGATAGCCGATGGTGTGATTGAGGCGCTGACGATCCCCGGATTCGAGCTAGCTTTAATTACACTGTAAAACAGAGAAAACTTCACACAATAAGCCTTAAAGCTTAATAAGTTCGTCATATAATACATTTAACTCAATAACTCAATTACAATATACAAATTAAACCATCACATAGATCAACTCACAAATATATACACCATATCATCCATAGTTAATATGCTCACTCAACCATCCATATAACCATTTACAAATTCATTAACCACATAGGTTCCGTACGTACCTTATCCAACACTTAGTTATTGACCATTCTTGTTGCTCAATGCTCAACACCTCATTTGGACCAACTTTCATTATTCATTCGATTTAATCGCACATTTAGTGCTAAGTTCTTAGCCAAAGCTTAAATGTCATCGCACACTTAGTGCCTTTACTTTAAGCCGAATTTAACTCGGTATCACACACACAGTGCAAATCAAAGTAGTCGATACAATCTTTATTTCGCACACACAGTGCCATTCTCTACTGTATCAATTCTATTTCGCACACTTAGTGCCACACCTCTCAGAACCTCAACTAACATTTCTAATTCATCAATTACATAGTCTTTCATTGCATAGCACATGAGCATAAATTAAACACTTCGTATTGTAAACGAACTTACCTCGGACGTTGAATTAACAAAACAGGTCGATTAATCGAGCACTTTATCTTTGCCTCGATCTTGATCCAAATCCCTCTTTTCTTGATCTATACATATTGAAATTTAACTCATTCAATCACCAAATCATTCAATTTAGTCCAAACACACATATTTAGGGCATTTTACAAAATAGCCCTCACATTTTCACATTTTGACACTTTAGTCCCTATTTCATAAAATCACAAAATACACAAAATTTCCATTTACACATGCTTAGCCGAATTTTCTCCTAGCTCATACAAGCCCACATATTTCATTTATTTCACATTTTAATGCTCCAATTTCTCATTTTCACAATTTAGCCCAAATTACTCAAATTCACCAAAAATTCAAAGACAACATATGTTAATCCATCACATATCTTTCATATTTCACCAACTATCAACACAAAGCTCACATATTCATCAATAGCACATCTTAAAATCTTCATCAAATTCTAAAATTAAGACATGGGCTCGATAGAACACAAAGCAACGATCACAAAAACATAGAAATCATAAAAAACAAACCAAAACACATACCTTAATCAAAGAGAAACCATGGCCGAACCTAGCTATCTCTTTTTCTTTTCTTTTCTTTCAATTTTCGGTGGAAAAAGATGATCAATTCCACTATTCTTTTGTTTTATTTTCATATATTAACATTAATACACCATTTACCATTTTGCCCTTTTAATAGTTCATTTAAAATTCCATTAACCTTAGGCATTTTTGTCCATCCATTTAGCATAAGGAATAATAACAACATAAGGACTCACATTTTAATAAGCCATGCCAAATTAGCACTTTAACAATCAGCACATAGCTTTTGCATTTTATGCGATTTAGTCCTTTTTGCGATTTAAGCACACAATCGATAAAATTTTCACACAGAATTTTCACACATACTTAATCAAATATTGTAAACATAAAAAATAATATTAAAATATTTTTTCAACCTCAAATTTGTGGTCTCGAAACCACTATTCTGACTAGGGTCTAAATCGGGCTATTACAACTCTAACCTAGATTTGACCCGACTCTCCCAGATATGGCCCTTTAAGCATCATAAACATGAAATTACGTAATATTAGAATTGATTGACATACGGTTTGGTAGGGGTGAGCGTTTGGTAGAATCGAATGGAAAAATTTTGAGTTAATCGAGCTTTCGAGTCCTATTTTATCATTCTAACTCGATTTGAAATTTTTTGGATTCGAGTCAAGTGAGATGGAATTCGAACCTAACCGAATCGAATATATATTTTAAATTAAATTTTAAAAAATGACTTTGATATTGTTTATTTTTATGTAATTTTTTAAAAGAATAATTTTCTTTAAAGTTTTTAAACATGATCATACAACGTAAAATTGAAGTAAACAAGTGAACAACACAACATCAGCCCAAGTAAACAACACGAGTCAAAGTAAACAACAACAACAACACAACAAAATTATAATAAAAAAAGCATAAGCAAAAGTCCAAGTAAACAACATGAGTCGAAATAAACAACAACAACAACAACACAACAAGATTATAATAAAAAAAAAAACATAAGCAAAAGTCCAAAATACAGTAGAAACCTACACCTATCCAAACAACAAAACAAAAAAGTAAAAAGAACACAACAAAAGTAAATGATAAAAAAATCTTGAAACATCTAGTAAAAGTATTGAATGAGTTAGTTAAATGATAAAAAAAATGTTTGCAAAATAAATTAAATAAACATTTAACTTTATAAACTAATGCTAAGTATATTACCTTCTTATCTTCGGGTATTTTCGATAAGTTTAGCAAATTTAAAAACAAAAGTGTTAGTTAAATTATGAGAATGCTTACTGATATAAATAACATAAAAGCTTATTTTATGAATCAAAATTAATATATTATCATCTTCCATGGTTTGAAGTTCATCAACATAACCTTCAAGATTGATGGCATCATTAGATTTCCAGAGTCAATCTTGTGAGCAAACCAAAGCCTAGACCATGAGAGGAGTTAGAGAACTTCTAAAACTATCGAGAACACATCCATCTGTGCATTTTAGCACTTTCTGAAGTAACTGTTGAGATAGGAATAGCAAGAATATCTCGAGCCATTTGTGCAAGAATAGGGATCTAGGACTGTTCATTTTCCACCACAATAATAAATCAAATGAACTTGAATTTTTTACTTCTTCCTCCTCAACCAAATATCTATCCAACTCAGATTTGCTTTCTAGTCTAACTTGTTTCTTCTTCTTAAGGTATTTCTGCTTGGCCAAGCCTGTTTGCATTTCTGACTTATCTATTTCTATTGAACTGCAAAGATTTATTGAAGAACTAGATCTACCTTCCAACAATTGAATCCTCCCGGAACTAGAAGAATAATCATTGAACATACAATGCAATTTTTTATTAATCATTTTCATAATTAGGAAAAAACAAGTTGACCCGAAAGTCCAAATAGCTTATTTTACATTGCGGATCAAAGATAACCGCAAAGTAAACTAGCATGTTAATCTTGTTTCCTTCACCCTAATACTTATTATTTCCTTCACCCTAATACTTATTATACTTATTTCTCATTTTGGAAGTCATAGAAATTATGTCTAAATCTCCAAAACCTTGTCACACATCAAAAAGACAATGCACATCCGTCAATACTTCAAAAAGTGAATGAGAGGTAACATGCAAAGATCCAGACATCTTTAGTGTAAGATGATAAAAAGGCTCTAATATTTTTATAACTCTTCAAACAATTTCCCAATCATCAAATGTAGGAACTCCATCTCTAGCAGTGAGGTCTAGAAAAAAATTATGATCATCACGTATGTAACATCCTGAAAATGGGCCTATGCATTTTTGATTTAATTATAGGAAATGGCATGTCTTATGTGTTATGAATGTATTGTGAACATTTTTGGAAACTTGGAAATGTAAGGAAATACTTTGGAAATGTTAAGTTTAAAAGAGGAAAGTGAACATTTTTGGAAACTTGGAAATGTAAGGAAATGTCTTGTCCTGGAAATGTAAGGAAATGTCTTGGAAATGTAAGGAAATGTCTTGTCTTGGAAATGTAAGGAAATGTCTTGGAAATGTAAGGAAATGTCTTGTCCTGGAAATATAAGGAAATATCTTGGAAATGTAAGGAAATGTCTTAGAAATGTAAGGAAATGCTTAAGAAATGTTAAGTTTAAAGTTTAAAAGAGGGACATGAAGCAAGGTGGTCTTAAGAGGAATTGTATGCAAAACATGACACACAAATGAGCTTGGGAAAGTGGCTTGAAGGCACCACTTAGAGCTCTGGAAATGACGCCACATGCTGGGGGGAAGGACTTGTGTTCGAGTCGCGTGGAGAGCAAAATTTTAAAGCCTTTATTTTGCTAAGTGGCGTCAATAAGAGGGAATACGGGGCGGCACATGGCTAAATTTTAGGAGTTTTATCCCTTTTATTTTATTTAAGGATAAAAGATGATAAATGAGGAATTATTCTTTAATTAGGAAAATAAGGGAGAAGTGATGGCCAAGTAAGGGACTTTGAGTTTAATAATTTCGGCTAAGTAAGGATAGTTGCTGAATTATCTTTTATTTTAGGTGATAATTAAAGAGATAAAGCTATCAAAATAGAAGAGTGATGGCCAAGTAAGGGATTCTGAGTTAGTAATTTCGGCTACTAGAGGAAAAGAGGGCCATTCATCATTTTTTCTCTCAACTCTTTTCTCTCTGCCGAATTTTCTAGTGCAACTCTTCTTTTCTCTCTTCTTTTTCTTTAGCCAAAATATTCCTCTCCCTGAATCCACCATTAATGATTTTCTCTAAAGCCTCATACACTCTCTTCTCCTCTCCTTTTTGATTCTCCAAAAGCCGAAACCAAGTTCCTTTAGCCATAGCCGAATCTTTGAGGGGCTTCTAGCAAAGGTGCTGTCGATTTCTTCAAGTAAGGGTAAGATCCAAATTTGGTTTCCATTCCTTATATTTTTGACTTATCGAAATTTGGGGACTAATCCCTATTATTAATCTTGGCCGAATTATGGAAGGGAGGTTTCGGGATTTAGGTGTTGTCGACTTCAAGAGAAGATCTTTCGGGATTTTTAAGATTCAGGGTAAGATGATATTCGGCCTTAGGCCATTCTTAATGTGTTTAAATGATAGGAATTGATCTAACATGTATCCATGGGAATTTCGATAGACATCTGAGGCAAGGGATACTTTTCGGGATTTGAGAATTTCAAGGTAAGTGTACTCACACATTCGGCCAAGGGCCTATTTTAGTAGTTAGATCTATTTTTATATGTTAAGCCGAAAACTAACCAATTCAAGGGATCTAGTGATTAGCGATCTCAAAGGGGAAGAATACAAGTTTCCGGGATTGGATTAGTAGACAAATCGGCAACAAGGTAAGAAAGTGGTTACGACAATCCTTCAGGATTTGATTAAATTAGCTGAATAGGCTTTTCCCTAAAATACTAAATGTGGCCAAATGTAGGGATTAAGAATCTAAAGCAGTAGATCGGAATTCTTCGGGAAATCAGTAAATTCGATAAGTTAATCAGGTGTGTACCCTACACTAATCTTAATAGATTTATGGCTTAAACTTGATATATGTATTAATATGAAAGTGTAAGAATGTGGCTAAGGTACCATGTTATGGTACAGAGTACTCAGGTACGTTTCCTACTCCTACTAGGATTATGAAATATGTTATATTTAACATGTGATAAGTGATAAGAATGTGAAATTTGGCATATTAATGCATAATATATGATATGGGGCATATGGGTTATTGAAAAGGGGAAGTGAATGTGGTGACCTAAGACCACGATATCTGAATTTGGTGACTTCGGTCACAATTATTTAATCTGGTGGCTATGCCACAAATATTTATAAGGGCGATGAGCACGTCGATTGCGATGGATCGCCTTCGATGGTGTGTAGCGGATGGAGGGTTGACTTAGTAGTCCCCACGGTGTGCAGGTTGGTACGAGTGATGTGTAGCGGATGGCATCTAGGCTTGGGTTCGGGTTGCATCATTATTTTATCTGTATATGAATATGCATGTGATATGATAAGGTATGCCTGAGCTATTAAATTTTAGTGTTGGTTACACATTGAGTCTGTTGACTCACCCCGTTGTGGGAACATGTTTCAGGTGATGAACAATGATGGACCGGGTCGGCAGGAGCTTAGTGGTGGCCATGCCCAGCAAGGAAATTATTATGTGGACTCTTATTATTATTATTTTTTAAGTACTTTGAATTTCATTTTGGGTTTTTATTTGATGTAATAAGGCCATAGTGAACTCTTTTATTTCTGTTTGTTTATTTATCATGTTACGAACTTTTTGTTCATTAAAGACTAAGCAAATTTAATTTGAAATAAACTTTAAATATTTTGTCACCTGAAATAAATGGGTTTTCAATATAAAACAAACTTGTTTTCAACTCGAGCCCAACCCATAAACAAACTTTCTTCAAAACACACAGTTTTTCCAAGGTAACAAAAGAATTTTGAACCGGTTTTCTTCGAGGAACATACCAGACCCGGTCAAGACTCGTGGGCCGGGTTTGGGGTGTTTCAACGTACATATGATTCAAACGCACACTCATATTTTTCTGTCACCTTTAACATCATAAGGCTTTTTAAAATAGTTAAAAAGAATTACCTCAAGGTCTTTTTAAGCATGTTTTCAAATGGTTATTCAAATTCATTGTAGAACCCGAAGTTGATTCCATGGTGTAAGTAACATCACAAACATTGCACTTTGCTCTCTTCTCCCCTTCTTCAGTTACATATTTGGTGAAATGGCTTCAACAATCTACCATTGGAGTAATCTTTTTTCGAACATTTTCCTTGGTTGTTGTTTTATCATCTCTACTTGGGGAAGAATTTTGTGAACTTTGAGTTGAACCATGTCGCTTTGGATCACTTATCTACAAGTAAACATTTGTTGCAATAACAAACTGTCACCAATAATTGATTTATCTAATGGAAGATTAAATTTTATTAATGATATAAGAAAAGATTTGTTTCTTATACATAATAAAACAATAATTTTAAAACTGGGGGGGCAAAACCAAGAAATCTTTAAAAATTTTAACACTATTATAATCCACTATTAAGCTAAACTTTTCAAAAGGAAGAAGGAAAATTTTGAATCAATTTTCTGTATGAACCATTGAATCACAAAGTGTTGGCAGTAAAATTACCTATTTTAACTAAAAAGAGAACATTATCCAAAAGTTAATAACCATAAGTATTTACTCCCAAAAAAAGCCTCACAAATGCCTCTAATACTTTACCTAAACATATGCCTGCTTTGAAATTCAATCTAGTGTCCTGTTGCATACAATCTCATTTTAAGCATAGCAAACGTCAGGTGGGAAGCTAATAAAAAAACTGTCATGATTTTCAATTATTTTCTTTTAAAATGTGCCAAATTTTCTGTTTGTTTTCCTTAACAAGAAAATTTTCAACTTTATCAATTGTAATTTTTTCTTGATTTTCTGTCCAACATGACTGTTAATCAGATTTTGTTTTATATATACCTTTTTTAATCAGTGTTTTATCCAAAAACAAAAATCTCAAGCAAATTATATCGGTATAACTTACAGGAAATAACTTATTTATGGAGTAATTATTTCCCCAACTGTTTTTTTCTTCTATTTGTTTACAGCGAATCAACAAAAAATGAAGTTAAAAGTAGGGCAGTTTAATGTTGTTATGACCTATGAGCAATACCTACTTCTTTCTTGCAAGAGTTTGTATATCAGCTTCTTTTTCGAAAAATATGAAGAATTCAACTATTCAAAAAATGTTTCCGTCTTCTAATCAAAAGTAAAAAAAAAAACAAACTTGCATTTAAACAATAAAAAATAGAGAGATGCAAAAACAGAGGGAAAATCATTCAACATTTCAACTATTCAAAAATGTTTCGAGACAAACCTTAAAGGTGCAGAAAATTCGAGCTTAAGATTAAAGAATGGAATTAGGGTTTACTTTAGGTTTTTTGGAGAAGATGATATATTTGGGGGTTTAAATTGAATGGAATAATGATTGGAGTTGGAGTGTTGGGTGATAGAGCTTGCCAACTTGGACTTGGAGGGTTTGATTTGGGGAGGAAATTAGGAAATGGATTTGTAAGGCAGATGGGCTTGAGGGGAAATAGGGTAAAATAAAAGTGTTTGGGTTTGGGCTTGGGGGGAAATTGGGGTAAAGTAAAAGGCTAAAAGGGTTTGGGCTTGGAGAATATAAATTTAAAATTTTAAAAAATATAGTTTGTATTCGGTTTATTCGAAGACTCAAACTTGATTTGATTCGATTATGTAACACCCCAAACCCGGTCCAAACACCACGACCGAATCTGGTATGCTACGAGGGAAAACGTGTTTGAAAATTTTGATTTCGTACTCAAAAGGTTTGATAAAACTTTATTCCTTTTTTTAAACAAATTGTTAAGTATTATTACAAAACTTTCAGTCTTGGTAAAAATTTTGGTTTCAAGTTTGAATCCGGTTGTTTTTCAAACAATTATAAAATTGGTGTAATACCCGATGGTATAGTTTAAAAAAAACAATCTGCGTTATAATTTGAAATCATTATCTTTCCACGTTTTAGTAAACTTCATCTCAGTTTATTTATTAAGGCATATTAAAATCAAACTTTAAACATAATATCAAAAGGCAGAATTTAAAGGCTTTTTACAATCCGAAATAAACCCAAATGAACGTAAATAACTAAAATACCCAAAGCAATATCTGAGTAAAACTTTTATTCTGCATGGCATGAGCACCCCGAGTACACCCCGGCCCAGTCCGCTCTCACGAGTCACCTGAAATGTCAAAGGAGAGGGTGAGTCGAGTGACTCAGTGTGTAAATCCCGCTCCCGATAAAACAACATGCTAACACACATCATACAAAGCAACACAATTAATGCAACCCGATCCTAACCATCCATCTCGCCTTTTCTACCCCGTGTGGTACCAAACCACTGGTGACATACCGTCACAATGTGTTACCAAAACACTGATGTCCCAAAGACATAATATCCATCAATGTGGTCCCAAACCACTGGTGTCCCAAAGACACAGTTGTGCTACCAAAGCACTGGTGACCGAAGTCACAGATCCGATGATGATGGGGCCAACCCATCGTGTGTTACCAAAACACTAGCAGACAATCCCATATCTCAAGTGGGGCCAACCCACGGTGGTCAAACCACAGGGACAAGTCGCAATGAGGTGCCAAACCTCTGGGTGTCCCAAAGACACAATGTGCTACCAAAGCATGGGTGACCGTAGTCACAATCGGTGATGGGGCCAACCCATCGTGTGTTACCAAAACACTGGCGTCAATCCCGTATAATCATCCGTGGGGCCAACCCACTTTGTGTGGTGCTTGAGCCAGCGGGACGAGACGCTGAGGTACCAAACCTCTGGAGGTGCCAAACCTCTGGTGACCCAAAGTCACAAAGTGTGCTACCAAAGCACTGGTGCTCGTCAGCACAAAATATCACGGCTCCCTCCACTCGTATCACCCAACAACATGCCATACTCATGTAATCATGCATATCATACAATCATGAATATCATGCCAATATGTCTAATCTCTTACCCCATGTCACATATATCCATAGTCATGATTTCATACAGATTATCAATAACTCATAATACCATTAACACTGACTTACCTGAGTCCACGATCATACCCATTAGGGTATTATATCAATCATCACTGTTTCATAAGTCATCACACGGTTATCAATCATATTACTAAGTATAAGTGTGTTAGTATACACACCTGATAACTACGAGTCTAGAATCCCAACGAAAACAGTCTAAGGCCCCTTGATGGCTAGCTCCTACAATCGGCCAACATAGGGGTTAGGCACTTACAATATTCGGCCATCAATCATCAACCAAAGGGGTTAATTTCGATCCCTTACCTTGAAGGTGATTTGGTTTCCTACCAAATCCGAGTCAAGCAGTGACTCTCCTTTAACAATCGGTACCCTATAGAACCAATAGTTAACCACTAGCCATTTTAACTTAATCAAAATCAACTGATTGTACTAGCACAAATACTTCAACTGCTTACCCTTTACTTACCAATCGGCCACTTGCAGTCAAGGCTTCAATTGACTGCCTCACCTAAAAACCACCACGATCAAAAAGCCCTAACACAAGATAATTAATACATGATTGATTCCTTCCAACCACAAACAAATGTAAGCTTTTATTCCAATCGAAATCAGCATAGGACTATATAAAGATGGACATGGCGTTCGGCCAAACACTTACCAATATCCACTATTCGGCCAAAAGAGGACCTCAGGAGAGAAGATAGATTCGGCTACCAAGTTAAACTCACCCCCAAATTCGGTCTTTGAAAAGTAGAAGAGAAAGAATAGGAATGAGAGGAAAATATGGAGTTACTGGTAACAAAGTGCTCTTGGAAGAAAGTTTACAACAGAGCAAATGAGGAGAAGAAAGAAATACAGAAAGAATAGAGGAGGGTACCTTCTGGTTTTGGAAAGAAAAGAAATAGATGAAGAAATGTCTTGGGTAAGATTCGGCTACAAAGGTTCCAAGCAAAGAGGAAGAAAAAATTAAAAGCAAAGAAGAAGTAGTTTTGGCTTGCAAGATTGAAAGAAAAAAAGAAAAGATGGAAAGGGTATTCGGCCACAATGTATTCTAGGAACCAATGATGCAACTTTCGGCAGCTTGTTGAGGTTTGGTCTTTAAGTTTCAAAAGATGCAAAACCGAACAAAGAAAATGAGGGACAACCTTAGAATATTCGGCTACAATTGACCCCAAGAAGAGACTTTTTGCTTGATATTCCAAAGACCGAAATTGCACCCAATATGCCAAAAATGCAAAAATGAATTTCGGCTAGCCCCTCTCCCCACTATGCCGTCCACTTCCCCCCATTCCAAGCCCCAAATATTCGGCCATGATCCCCCAAACAACTCCCATCCACACATTCAAAAATTTTGAATAAGTCTCCTTCCTAAATTCACTCTCCACCCCTCTTTTAAACCATTTGACTTGGTCCAAGTAGAATTTAAACTACATACAACTCTCCCCCTATGCCGTCCCAAAAAGAAATAAAAAGGAGTACTCTGCAGCTCGAACACTGGACCTCCACTCCCCCTTGCAGATGACGCCACACCAAACTCCAAGTGGCGCAAGCTCTGCCACTTTGCTAGCTCCTCCTTTGTGCAATAAAATCCCATTTTATTTTCTTAAGCCCCCACTCTATCAGCTCCCCACACCTAAGGCCAAAAATTAAAATTTTCCTACCTACTCAGGCATACACTTAGCCTATAATTAAACCCTAAAACAGAAATAGCAACACAAAGACACACCAAACACATGCAATATCATGCAACACAAAATAGCCCTCAACCAGGGATATTACAGTTTCTACCCCTTAAGAATAATTTCGGCCTCGAAATTACACGATCAAAAGAGTTGCGGGTATTCTTTGTCTCATCGCATCATCTCGGGTTCCCATGTGGCTTCCTCCACACCATGATTCCGCCAAAGTACCTTAACCAAAGGCACGAGACTTTCTACGCAGAACTTTCACATCCCGATCAAGAATCTGCACAGGTTCCTCCTCTATGGTCATATCTGGATTTACCTCGATCTCTTCCACTGCTACTACATGCGATGGATCTGAACGATACCTCCGAAGCATCGAAACGTGAAAAACATCGTGAATCTGGCTAAGCTCTGCTTTGGCAACTCGGTGATACGCCATCTGGTCCAACCCGTCTCAATACCTTATACGGCCCAATGAACCTCGGACTAAGCTTGCCTTTTCGCGCCAAACCTCGGCACCTTCTTCCAAGGCGAGACCTTTAAGAAAACCCGATCTCCCACAAATGAACTCTATATCTCTTCGCTTAAGATCGGCATAAGACTTTTTTGGTGCGAAGCTTCCTTTAATCTCGCTTGTATCACTTTAACCTTGTCCTCGGTCTCGCTACCAACTCGAGGTCCTAACAATCGGCGTTCACCTAACTCTGTCCAACAAGTAGGTGAGCGACACCTCTACCATCTGACGCCTCATATGGAGCCATCTTAATGCTCGCTTGATAGCTGTTGTTGTAGGCGGGTCGACTAGCGGCGAAACTCTTCCCAAGCGCCTCAAGTCGAACACAACCTCTCAAAGCATGTCTTCCAAGATCCGAATAACCCCACTACATTGCCCGTCGATCGTGTGGTGAAAAGCCGTCTTTGAAATCAAGCGAGTACGAGCACGATGCAAAGCTCTCCGGAACCTCGACGTAAACACGGGATCCCTATCCGAGATAATCGAAACCGGAACACCGTGTAGCCTCACTATCTCGACACATAAAGCTTTGCCAACCTCGAAGTGAATAGTCCCTCTCTGGAATGAAATGGGGTGACTTAGTCGAGACGGTCCACGATAACCCAAAATGAATCCTTCTTGCTTGGCGTAAGCGGTAAACCACCGGCGAAATCCATAGTTATCCTTTCCCATTTCCATCGAGGAATTTTCACAGTGAAGCAAACCCGTGACAGAATCGATGTTCAGCCTTGACTGGCGACAAGTCGGACACTTCCCCACAAACTCTGTCACCTCTTTCTTCAAACCAAGGCCACCAAAAGCGCTCTCTAAGATCCCTATACATTTTACTACCTCGGGATGCATAGCATAAGATCAGGCGCTATGTGCGTCTGAAGAATCCTCCGCCTTAGCTCAACATCTCTGCGGGCATACAAGCCTTACCACGAAAACACAGAACCTCATCACTAGACAAGTCTGTAACCCTCCAAACCACCATTACGCACTTGTAACCTTGGCGCTTTCGAGAACCTCATCCTCCAGCTGTTTCTCTTTGATGCGCTCAACCCAAGTAGGCTTAACTGCAGATTCGCCAAAATACCTCCGTCGTCGTACAAACTCAAATGGGCAAACAAAGCTCTTAAATCCGAAACAACCCTACGGCTCAACGCGTCTGCCACCACGTTAGCCTTGCCCGGATGATATTCGATCGAACAGTCGTAGTCCTTAAGCAACTCAACCCATCTGCGCTGCCTCAAATTCAGATCCTTCTGAGTCAATAGGTACTTCAAACTCTTATGATGCGTGTGAGACGATTAACTTCTCCCGCACGGTAGTGCCTCCAGATTTTTAGGCGAAGACTACGGTGCTAGCTCCAAGTCGTGCGTCGGATAGTTGACCTCGTGTGGCCTCGGTGCGAGAAGCATAAGCCACCACCTTACCCTCCTGCATCAGCACACAACCCAAGCCCGTGTGTGATGCATCGCAGTAGACCGTGAATTCCTTACCAGCCTCAGGTTGAATCAAAACAGGAGCCTCTGTCAAGATCTTCTTCAACTTATCAAAACTCTCCTGCTGCTTCTCAGTCCAAACAAACGGAACTCCCTTCCTTAATGACTTAGTCGCCGGTGCGCAATTAACGAAACCTCAACAAATCTTGGTAGTATCCCGCCAAACCCAGAAACTCCGAATCTCTCGTGATCGACTTAGGAGGCTTCCAATCCAAAACCGCCTCAACCTTCCGAGGATCTACTCTAATCCTCGGTGATACTACATGACCCAAAAGCGTCACTTCACTAAGCGAACTCGCACTTTCATCGAACTTAGCATAGAGTTGTTTCTCCTCAAAACTTGCAACACCACTTTTAAGTGTGCATCATGCTCTTCTTCCGACCTTGAATATACCAAGATGTCGTCAATAAAAACCACGACGAACCGATCCAGATACTGCTGAAACACCCTATTCATCATATCCATAAAAGCTGCCGGAGCGTTAGTCAACCCGAACGGCATTACCAGGAATTCGTAGTGCCCGTCACCGAGTCCAAACGCTTACATCTTATGGATGTCCGCTTCTTAACTTTCAAGCGATGGTACCCGGACCTCAAATCGATCTTGAAAACACCGATGCACCTTTCGGTGATCAAACAAGTCATCTATCCGTGGCAACGGATACTTGTTTTTAATCGTCAGCTTATTCAGTTGGCGGTAATCGATACACATCCGCATCGAACCGTCTTTCTTCTTGACGAATAATACCGGCGCTCCCCACGGCGAAACACTTGGCCTAATGAAGCCTCGATCCAACAGCTCCTGAATCTGAGCCTTAAGCTCCACCAATTCCTTTGGTGCCATCCTATATGGAGCAATAGACACGCGCGCGATCCACGGTAGCGAGATCTATTCCAAACTCTACCTCACGATCGGGTGGTAAACCCGGAAGCTCCTCCGAAACACATCCACAAATTCCTTAACGAGACGAACCTTCTCAGCGGCGGACTCCTTAGCCTCCAAGGCATACACATGAACCACATACGCTTCGCAACCCTTCCCGACCATCTTTCTGACTTTTAAAGCCGATACCACATTGGATAAGTAATCTCTCCTATTACCTATCATAATCACTTCATCTCCCTTATCCGTCGATAGAACCATGCGCTTTAGCGCGCAATCCACCTTGGGCCTGGTACTTCACACCCGGTCCATCCGAGAATCGATCGAACTCCTCAAAGCGGCAATTCCATCGGATCGTTGAAGACAAAAACTACCCCTTGGAGTTCTAGGGGTACATCCTTATACAACTTATCTACCACTACAGAGTGACCTAGAGGGCTAAGTACAGTCATCTTTCTAGAAGAAATCTCAGAGTCTAAATCCATGGTCTCAACTATACTACTAGCAACATACGAATGCGTGGAACCCAAATCAATTAAAGCGGTATAGGAGAACCAAAAATCAAAAACGCACGGTGATTACGTCCCGGTCGTCGTCGCCTCTCGTGGCGCTATTTGCATGCACACCAAACCAGTCGTCGTGCCTCGGAACTACCCGTACCTCTGCCCGGTGCTCCCGACCTCGACCAAATCCATTACCACCTCTTGCCATTACCACGGCCCCTCTGCGGTGGCGGTCCATTACCTCTGAGCCCGATTACGGCCACGACTCTCGGGTGAATCACGGCCATCCTACACAGACATTCCCTGATACGATGATCCAGTGAACCACACTCGAAGCAGCCTTTTCCATCAGTCCAACAACCACCCCAATGAGATTTCCCACACTGATTACACTGCGGTGGTCCTTGCCTAGCAGCACCAAATCTAGCAGACTGATTCTGCCCACTCGGTCTAGCCCTCTTCTGCGGGTTACCCGAGCGATCCGAAGACCCAAAGCTCCTCTTAAGCCTACTCCTGTCCATGTTACGTCTTACCGAGCTCCTTAACACCTTCGGCTACCTTAGCCTTCTCAACTAAGACAGGCGAACTCGCGCTCTGGCTGTGGAGCAATCGGTGACCTCAACTCGTCTCGATGACCATCCTCGAAAGCGAACACACCTCTCATGCTCGGTGGCCACAATGCCCGGGCATACCTACTCACCCAGAATTCGCCTCGTACTCAACCATGATTTACTCCCTGAACAAGCCTCGAAATGCCTTTCTCTGCGGGAGTCGATGTAGCTAGCCCCGATGTACTTCTTTTGGTAAGCAAACGAAATAATCCCATGTCGGATCTCTCACCGCCACATCGTTGTCCGAACCGTGAGCCACCACCGGTATGACTCATCCCGGAGAAGCGATACAATCCCCTTAAGTTTCTCCTCGGTCGTCAAATCCAAATCGTCCATGATCCGCTCGGTTGCCTCTAGCCAATACTCGGCGATCTTTGGGAGCAACACCCGATACACCTCGGAAGAACTTCGGCCCCGTTAGCCCGAGTCGCTCAGAGCAGATTTCCTAACTCCCGCACCACCACTTACACACGGCTACTCTTTCCAACACCCGCGGCATCACTTGTGACCGCTGCGTCCTCTCGATCGATCTTGGAACTCACCACCTCCGGTGGTGGCGGGCAAGCATCTCATTTTTCCGAACCTGCCGGATCCTACGGGCTCGAGAAACCGTCATTCTACCCCTACCTCTACCACGAGTATTACGACCACGTCCGCCTCGAGTGCTCATGTCTAAACGATCTACGTATCTGATTAAAAAGATTTTTATGCATTAGTATCGTTCCACTTTCTTAACATGCAAAGGAATTTTATGAATAGAGTTTATTCGGGGTTCTTTCGAGCAATCAAGGTTTGAGTCTTCTATCCTATTCATCCAAAAGAGATTATACATTCATGCCTTAACCCTTTCCATACCTATTCACTCTTGGACATTCTTTGCCCATTTCTAAAGCAAGGTATTTTCGTCATTTTCCTACAGGGTATTTTCGTAATAAAAATATTTTAAAACTTTCGTAAAACCGGTCAATTTGAAATTCCAAAAATTTGAGGGTGCTCTTTGAAAATTTTGTAAAATACTTCGTTTTGGAAACCAGGGGTATTTTAGTAATTTTCACCAACTAGGGGCGTTTTCGTAAATTTTCCAAAATCAAAATTTTGGTTGATACTTTGTAAAACAGAGTATTTGAATTTCGTAACATAATTGAAATTTTGGGGCAAAATCATTGAGTTGCTATTTTACAAAACCGAGGGCATTTTAGTAAATTTACCCCTAAGGGCGTTTTTGTAATTTTCCATAAATCAGGTTTTTCAAGAAAATTGTTGTAAATGTGACATTTTCAGTTTTGAAAGAGTTTATTGCAAAAAGTTTGGAAAACATTAGGGTTGTTGTTGTATTTTCGAAAACATGGCTGATTCCCTTTTCGGGTTTTAGTCGTTAGGTTAAGTCTATGACCTAGCCTTCTTGGTCAGGGTGAACTCGAGCTACGCACCAGGTGGGATACCTGCGAAGAGGAGGTGAGTCACGAGGACTGCTTAAATACCAAGCTCTTCAGGTTCCTCTCCTAGACATGCGTACAGGAGTTACCACACCCTAGCCCCGTGGCTGAGTCACAGATTGGTTTAGTGCTTTAAGTCTTATGCTTTGGTTCAAGTGTTTGAGTACTCTAATCCTAGGGTTCAAGTCCTATAATCTATCTACGTACCGTATCACCTACCCTTCTACAAATAGTAATTCACAGAAGAGTTAGAACCACTTACAGGCGGCCGGTGTGCAGGAGACTCGGTGCCATGCCTTGTAAACCTTGTATCCAATCCCAAAACACTTAAAACAAACTTTTGAAAGCAGTTTGGGCCTCAAGCCCACAGTAGAGAGCTTTTGAACTTAGCTCGATACCACAATTGTAACACCCCAAACCCGGTCCAAACACCACGGCCGAAGAACGGTATGCTACGAGGAAAAGCGTGTTTGAAAATTTTGATTTCAGACGTACTAAAAGGTTTGATAAAACTTTATTCCTTTTTTTAAACAAATTGTTAAGTATTATTACAAAACTTTCAGTCTTGGTAAAAATTTTGGTTTCAAGTTTGAATCCGGTTGTTTTTCAAACAATTATAAAATTGGTGTAATACCCGATGGTATAGTTTAAAAAAAACAATCTGCGTTATAATTTGAAATCATTATCTTTCCACGTTTTAGTAAACTTCATCTCAGTTTATTTATTAAGGCATATTAAAATCAAACTTTAAACATAATATCAAAAGGCAGAATTTAAAGGCTTTTTACAATCCGAAATAAACCCAAATGAACGTAAATAACTAAAATACCCAAAGCAATATCTGAGTAAAACTTTTATTCTGCATGGCATGAGCACCCCGAGTACACCCCGGCTCCGAGTCCGCGTCTACGAGTCACCTGAAATGTCAAAGGAGAGGGTGAGTCGAGTGACTCAGTGTGTAAATCCCGCTCCCGATAAAACAACATGCTAACACACATCATACAAAGCAACACAATTAATGCAACCCGATCCTAACCATCCATCTCGCCTTTTCTACCCCGTGTGGTACCAAACCACTGGTGACATACCGTCACAATGTGTTACCAAAACACTGATGTCCCAAAGACATAATATCCATCAATGTGGTCCCAAACCACTGGTGTCCCAAAGACACAGTTGTGCTACCAAAGCACTGGTGACCGAAGTCACAGATCCGATGATGATGGGGCCAACCCATCGTGTGTTACCAAAACACTAGCAGACAATCCCATATCTCAAGTGGGGCCAACCCACGGTGGTCAAACCACAGGGACAAGTCGCAATGAGGTGCCAAACCTCTGGTGTCCCAAAGACACAATGTGCTACCAAAGCACTGGTGACCGTAGTCACAATCTGGTGATGGGGCCAACCCATCGTGTGTTACCAAAACACTGGCGTCAATCCCGTATAATCATCCGTGGGGCCAACCCCGCGTGGTCTTGAGCCACCGGGACGAGACGAGGTACCAAACCTCTGGAGTGTGCCAAACCTCACGGTGACCCAAAGTCACAAAGTGTGCTACCAAAGCACGGTGCTCGTCGGCCACAAAATATCACGGCTCCCTCCACTCGTATCACCCAACAACATGCCATACTCATGTAATCATGCATATCATACAATCATGAATATCATGCCAATATGTCTAATCTCTTACCCCATGTCACATATATCCATAGTCATGATTTCATACAGATTATCAATAACTCATAATACCATTAACAGCGACTTACACGAGTCCACGATCATACCCATTAGGGTATTATATCAATCATCAACTGTTTCATAAGTCATCACACGGTTATCAATCATATTACTAAGTATAAGTGTGTTAGTATACACACCGATAACTACTGAGTCTAGAATCCCAACGAGCTTGATCTAAGGCCCCTTGATGGCTAGCTCTACAATCGGCCAACATAGGGTTAGGCACTTACAATATTCGGCCATCAATCATCAACCAAAGGGGTTAATTTCGATCCCTTACCTTGAAGGTGATTTGGTTTCCTACCAAATCCGAGTCAAGCAGTGACTCTCCTTTAACAATCGGTACCTTATAGAACCAATAGTTAACCACTAGCCATTTTAACTTAATCAAAATCAACTGATTGTACTAGCACAAATACTTCAACTGCTTACCCTTTACTTACCAATCGGCCACTTGCAGTCAAGGCTTCAATTGACTGCCTCACCTAAAAACCACCACGATCAAAAAGCCCTAACACAAGATAATTAATAACAGATTGATTCCCTTCCAACCACAACCAAATGTAAGCTTTTATTCCAATCGAAATCAGCATAGGACTATAAAAGATGGACATGGCCGTTCGGCCAAACACTTACCAATATCCACTATTCGGCCAAAAGAGGACCTCTAGGAGAGAAGATAGATTCGGCTACCAAGTTAAACTCACCCCCAAATTCGGTCTTTGAAAAGTAGAAGAGAAAGAATAGGAATGAGAGGAAAATATGGGTTACGGTAACAAAGTGCTCTTGGAAGAAAGTTTGACAATGCAGCAAATGAGGAGAAGAAAGAAATACGAGAAAAGAATAGAGGAGGGTACCTTCGGTTTTGGAAAGAAAAGAAATAGATGAAGAAATGTCTTGGGTAAGATTCGGCTACAAAGGTTCCAAGCAAAGAGGAAGAAAACAATTAAAAGCAAAGAAGAAGTAGTTTCGGCTTGCAAGATTGAAAGAAAAAAAAGAAAAGATGGAAAGGGGTATTCGGCCACAATGTATTCTAGGAACCAATGATGCAACTTTCGGCAGCTTGTTGAGGTTTGGTCTTTAAGTTTCAAAAGATGCAAAACCGAACAAAGAAAATGAGGGACAACCTTAGAATATTCGGCTACAATTGACCCCAAGAAGAGACTTTTTGCTTGATATTCCAAAGACCGAAATTGCACCCAATATGCCAAAAATGCAAAAATGAATTTCGGCTAGCCCCTCTCCCCACTATGCCGTCCACTTCCCCCCATTCCAAGCCCCAAATATTCGGCCATGATCCCCCAAACAACTCCCATCCACACATTCAAAAATTTTGAATAAGTCTCCTTCCTAAATTCACTCTCCACCCTCTTTTAAACCATTTGACTTGGTCCAAGTAGAATTTAAACTACATACAACTCTCCCCTATGCCGTCCCAAAAGAAATAAAAAGAGTACTCTGCGGCTCGAACACTGGACCTCCACTCCCCTTGCAGATGACGCCACACCAAACTCCAAGTGGCGCAAGCTCGCCACTTTGCTAGCTCCTCCTTTGTGCAATAAAATCCCATTTTATTTTCTTAAGCCCCACTCTATCGCCTCCCACACCTAAGGCCAAAAATTAAAATTTTCCTACCTACTCAGGCATACACTTAGCCTATAATTAAACCCCTAAAACACCGAAATAGCAACACAGCACACCAAACACATGCAATATCATGCAACACAAAATAGCCCTCAACCCGGGATATTACAGATTAACCCGATTCGAATAATTCAAAATTTGAATTTTTTTTTATTTTTTCGAATCGAATCGAATTTTCCTCACCCGTAGGCTTTGGATAGATGAAAATGTAACTGATTAAACTGAAAGAAAATGATTAGCTGCAACTCAATTAATTTCTTAAAATCGGTGTTTAACCAATACAAACGTATAACTTACTGATTTGTTGTAAAAGAATATAGATCTAACACCAATAGTGTTTCGAATGAACAAAGGAATCCGAAAAGGGAGAAAAGAAAATTGACGGCCCTAGGTGGTGGAAGCAACGACGAGAACTAGGGTGAATAGGGAGGAAAACAAAGGTTCAAGGTGTAATACAAGGTGCAACAATGAAAACGGGAAAAAAGAGAGGAAAACAATAATCCAAAAGGGTGGTAGACGCGGCAGAAACAAGGAAAAATAAGATGAGATCGGCAGTCAAAGGGGCAAGATGCAACGAATAGGTAAAATAAAGAAAGAAAAGAAAAGGAGGAGAAGGGAAGAGGAGGGACAAGGCAAGGGAAATTAGGGGAAGAAAAGTGATGAGAAAAAAGGGGGAGAGGTAGTGAGTAGCGTTAGAGAGACTAAAAGAGAGAAGCTAAACATTTTAGGGTTAGGGGTGGTACAAGACTAGGGAAAAAGTGTAAACGGTGGCCGATTAAGAATAGTATGCTTATATACTAGGTTGGGTGACACCCTAAGGTTTTAATCCTAGAATATGCAGCATATGGAGAAAATAGATGAGGGGAAAAATTAGGCTTTTAGAAGCCCTTAACAAACAATTTCAAACAGAGGCCCAAATTACATTTCTAAATAGAAAAAATAAAATAAATTCAACATTTATTAATTTAATCCCGAATAAAAATTACCCACATTTTTGGGCATGAAAAATCTCTCATCAATAGAAATTTCATCATCAAAATTTATCTAGTCCAAATAGATGAGGATAATGTCATCGCATTGCGTCTTCTGGCTCCCATATAGCCTCTTTAGTGCCATGATTCCGCTATAATACCTTAACCATTGGTATCTGTTTCCTCCTTAAAATATTTTCCTCTCAATCTAGAATCTGTACAGGCTCCTCCTCGTAAGACAATCTGGTCTCACCTCTATCTCCTTAATCGGAACATGTGATGCGTCGAATCAGTATCTCGGTAGCATAAAAACATGAAACACATCATGAATACAATTTCGCTCAGGAGGTAACTCAAATTAGTATGCTACTGGGATCCTATATGACCAAATGGACCTTGGGCTCAAATTACCTTTCCGCCCAAACCTCAATACTTTCCTCCACGGAGACACTTTTAGAAAGACCTTATTGCCCACATTATACTCTATATCCTTCCTCCTCATATCCACATATGATTTCTATCTATCCGAAGCCACTTTCAGTCTGTCTTGAATCAATTGAATTTCCATTTAGACTTCTATACCAGCTTGGGACCCAAAACTTTCCTTTCACCCAACTCAGTTTAACACAATGGTGTCTGACATTTATGACCATACAATGCCTCATATGGTGCCATTCGTATGCTCGACAGCAAACTATTATTGTATGTGAATTCAATCAATGGCATGTGCTTCCCCAAACTACCTCGGAAGTCGATAACACAACTTTTCAAAATGTCCTCCAAAATATAAATTACCCGTTTCGACTGACCATCTGTCTGCAGATGAAAGTCATACTAAAATCTAGTCTAGTACCCAGTGCTTCATGTTGTTTCTTCCAGAATTAAGACATAAAATAAGGATTACAATAAAAAATAATCAAAATAGGCACCCCGTGTAGTCTCACATTCTAAAAAATGTACAACTTAGCCAATTTCTGCAGTGAATAATTCGTATGAATAGGTAAGAAATGAGTCGAATTAGTCAATCTATCCATAATAATCTAGATTAAATACTTCTTCACAAATGTCAAGAATAACCTACTAACGAAGTCCATAGTCACATATTCCCATTTTTGCTGGGGAATTTTAATCGGCTGCAATAAACCAGAAGGAAATTGGTTCTTAACTTTCACTTGTTGGCACGTTAAACACTTAACCACAAAATCATTACCTCTCATTTCAAAACAGACCGCCAATACAGTTCTCTTAAATCCTGATACATTTTATTTCCTCAAGATGTATATCATAAGGGCTACTATGCATTTCCTGAAGTATGACATGTCTCAGTCCCTTATTATTTCGTACACAAAATCTCCCTTGAAAGCACAAAATATAATAAGAATTAAATTGGAAATCCGTTGTCAACCCCTTATCAACTTGCTTAACCCTAGGCAACAAAGAAACATCTAGAGGCTGTTTCTCCTTGATCTCATTGACCAAGGTGGGTTTCACTTGCAACTCAGTTAGTATACCACCATCATAAACTAGGCTCAACCTAGCAAACATCACCCTCAAATCAGTCATCGACCTCCTACTCAAAGTATTAGCCACAACATTAACTTTACGGGGATGGTATTCAATGACACAGTCGTAATCCTTCAACAACTTAATCTATCTATACAGTTCAAGTTCAACTCTTTTTGGGAAAAAAGATGCTTGAGACTCTTATGATCCGTGTAAATGTAACATTTCTCACCATATAAATAATGCCTTCAGATTTTCAATGCAAAAATCACTACTACAAGTTTCAGATTATGAGTTAGATAGTTGCACTCATGTGGTTTCAATTGTCTCGATGAATAAGCAACTACCTTTCCATCTTGCATTAACATACATCCAAGGCCAGTGTGAGACGCATCACTATACGCCACATAATCATTTCTCGAATCTAGCTTAATCAACACTAAAGCTTGATTTAATACATAATTTAGCTTCTCAAAGCTAGCTTGTTGGTCATCAATCCACTTAAGAGAAACACTCTTTCTCAACAACTTCGTCAATGGAGCAATAATAAGAGAAAACCCCTTGAAAAACCTCCAATAATATCTGGCTAACCTTAGGAAACTCTGAATCTCAGAAACATTTTTAGGTTGCCTCCACTCCAGAATAGCTTCAATCTTCTTCGAATCCACACGGATACCCTTGGCCAAAACAACATGTCCCCAAAACATTACTTCTTTTAGCCAGAACTTGCACTTACTCAATTTTGCATATGGCTTCTTTTCTTTGAAAAACTGCAGGACAACTCTTATATGTTCGTTGTGATCAATATCAGTCTTTAAGAAAACCAACATGTCATTAATAAACACAATAATTAATTGATCCAAAAACAACTGAAACACCTTATTCATCATATCTAGGAACGCGACAAGATATCTAATGGCATAACTAGGAACTCGTAGTGCCCTATATCGAGTCTTGAACGTAGTCTTAGGTACATATGACTTCTTCACTTTTAGTTGATAATACCCAAACCTCAATCAATCTTAGAAAACATTGTTGTACCTTAGAACTAATCAAAAAAGTCATCAATCCTTGACATAGGATACTTATTCTTAATCGTCAACTTGTTCAATTGTTCTCATTGTTCCATCCTTTTTCTGAACAAATAAGACAGTAGCTCCCCACAGAGACATGCTGGTTCTTATGAACCCTCGGTCTAAGAGCTTCTAAAGTTAGACTTTAAGTTCCTTGAATTCTTTAGGTGTCATGTGATAGAGAGCAATGGACATCGGTGTAGTTCCAGGAAACACCTCAATTACAAACCCAACCTCTCTATCAGGAGGTTTTCCAGGTAATTTTTCAGGAAAAACATCCAAAAACTCCCTTACAGTACGGATCCTATACACAGCCTGATTACTTGCCTTTACATCCAGAACATAAGTCAAATATGTCTCACAACCCTTCTGCACCAATTTCTCTTCTACCATTACTGAGATCACATTGGACAAGGTAATCTCTTGAAGATCTTATTCAATACTATGGATTGTCTTTCGGTCAATTCACTAACAATTTCCTTTATTCCCTACGACCCTCTCATTTGAAGAACTTAGACCATTGTTCCTAATTTAATAGTCTCTATCGAGATTCTCCACTTATTAGCTAAATCGCCCAAAACTTACAAAAATGTAGAACTTAAATCTACTAGCGAGAATAAAGGAATGCATTACAAGGCAAAAATACCCACAATCTTGATGATTGAATCTTGATTCTGCAACTTCCTAGCGGTATATATGCTGATTAGCAAAAATACCCGCAATCTTGACGATTGAGTCTTGATTCGGCAAAAATACCCTCTGGTTTCAACCTGAGTAGCAACGGTATGAGCAATAACCCACTGCCCAACATGTCTATCATTACCACCTCTACCTCAGTTACGACCTTTAGTAGGCATAGGTGTAGGTCCAGAACTCTAAGCCTGTGAAACCTTGATTCTATTCGGGCAGTCTCTCAACAAGTTTTCCTTAGAGCCACATTTGAAACATCCACTTATCAGTTTACGACACTCTTCAGGATGCCTACGCTTACAATGCACACAAAGCGGCCATTTAAAACCTCCCGATAATCAACCAGTACTAACTACAACACTACTTTACTGTTTAGACTAACTTGGTCAAAACTCGTGTCATGCACCCCTATCAAACTATGAGTATCACATCCTCTCTTAAGTTGTCTCTCAAATGCACCATTAAAAGAGCTCTTTCCCAATTTAGTCACCACAAAACGCGATGGCTTAGCCAAAGTTTTCTCAACAGCTTTGGCTTTCTCAACCAACTCATCAAAAAGCTCGGTACTTTGAGCCACAAGATAAACCCAAATCACTCGATTAAGGCCAAATTGGAACCTCTTGCATCGGTCCTTTTCAATATGAACCATCTCAAGAGCATACTAACTAAACCGTATGAACTCTGACTCATAGTCAGCTACAGACAAATTTCATTGAACCTGGTCTAGAAACTCCTATTTACGGGCTTCCATGTATTATTCACCCATAAACTTTCTTTTAAAAACCTCGAGAAAATAATCCCAAGTTAAGCAGTTTGCTATAGTACCTCTCGTTATTGTATTCCACCAACGATGAGCTTCACCATGTAGTAGGGAAATAATACAACTCAATTTCTTCTCTTCAAAACAGGACATTTGCTCAATGATCCTTTCAACACCTTTAAACCAGTACTTAGCTATAGTCAGATTAGCTCCTTTCACTCTAGTAAACTCTTTATCACCCAACACTTATCCTAATTTTCTCTCTTCAAATGTTTTACTTCCTCCATAATCTTAGTCTTTTCTACCAAAATCTTAAACACCCTCTCCTGATGCGGTGCAATTTGAACTTTTAAATCATACCTCTACCCATTCTCGAATCGTAGGCTCTTATCCTACTCAGTAGTTATCATGCTCGTAGCATAGTAGCTCAACCTCAAGAACTCGACCTTCTACTCAACCATAGTCCTATCACCCTATGTCAACTCAATGAACTCCAGTTTATGGGCCTCAACATACCTCGTACCCATATACTTCTTCTGAAAGGGCTCTTGAAAATATTCCCATGTTAGACAATTAGCCTGAGTACCCCTCACTTCTGACTGCCACCAACAGTATGCCTCATCCCTCAAGAAAGACATTGTACCGTTTAACTTGTGCTCTGGGTACAATCCATATCCTCTAGTGCTACAGTAGGGGTTGTTCCAGCCACACCGCTAAATTACTCAACTCCATTAGCCCAAAGCCTCTTCATAATTGATCCACGATTACTCAATATGGGCTGAGTTCCAACAACGCTATGAAGTACTCTTAGCATCGTATGAGACAATGCATCATCTCCCCTATCGTAATCTCCGCCACCAGAGGCCAATGATTTCTCTCTATAATCTGCCTCAGGAATTAGAGTATCATCCTAAGCTGTACGTGGCTCAACTTGTGCAGCTCGACGTGGCCTACCTCGGGTGCTCATAATGAATTCCTGAAAGTCTAGAGTCTAGGGTATATCTACAGCTTTAGAAATTACAGTAGTTTGTTAGGAAGAACATCAGAGTCTCAAAATTGTTTTGAAAACATCACAAAATAATTGTTGCATGGTACTCAACAAAACCCCTTTTAAAGACACGCATCCAGACCCCACTACACCCAAAGTTTGAGTTTAAAAATTTAGGCTTTGATGCCACCAAATATAACCTCTGCAACCTAGCCTAGATGTCATGATCGAATCATGAAAGTTACATTAGCCACTTAAATGGCCCAGTAAAACATTTAAGTTTAGTAAAAAGAGTTAAATAGTAAAAGTCTCAATAATTCTTAAAAGAAATCATCACTTGTTAAAAAAGGTATAAAAAATTAATAAAGTACCGATATGTTTTAGGTATTCTATCAATATTTGAAAATTTTGAAACTAACATTATTGTAAGATTTTGGTATATATATTATTTTAACTCTTTGTAGAATCGGTGAATATCACTTTTAGAAAGAAAAGAAATTGTTTTAGTCTCAAAATCACATTTGAAATCTAATTCATTTTAAGAAAAAATTAGTTTATTTTAATTATCTCATTTATTTAATTTTAACTACAAAATCGATAGGAAAATTCATATTTGTACCATATTAAAAATAATTTAAAATAATATCTTGAAAACCTTATTCGTATTCGTATTTATTATGAAAACATATAAAGTCAAATCCCAAAATTAACACCCATATAAAATAATTAAGTCCATGCCACAGTCCGTTTTTAATAATGCAAAAACCAAGACAATTTGTAAAATAAAGTTTAAAATGCTTTTATATAAGTCTGATGACAGTGCTCCGAATGTCGTGTCTAAGCACTAACCACGAGTTATATGGTTAGATGGGAAACTAAAGAGTGAACTATAAAGTTAGTGTGGTCTTGTACAAGCAATAATCATTCCAATCAGTAAATATAAGCATACAAGTATATAGTATACAATACATGTCAGATTTGCAGTATTCATAGAAAACCCAGTAATAATCATCATGCTTAAGAATGTCATTGTAGTACACTACCCAACCCAGCCCTACACACCATAATAAGAGTTTCCTAGAACCCTTCCATCCCTACACACCATAATAGTATTATGCGAACGAACCGCTAGTATAACAGTAGGTTTGATCGAAGAACCGATCCGACGTTTAAAGCCTGTACTTCCACTTTCAATATCCCAACCCGAATGCAACAGTATGCATGCTATCAAAATAAGAAAGCAATTTTAGTAGCAGTATGATCATGAAAATATCATGCACATAGTAGCAGTTTGTAGTTTTAACAGTAGCTATAAATATACATCAATAACAATTGCAGATTTAACATAAAGTTTACATCACATACATGTTTAACATAACAATTTAGAAAAATGACAGCATACAAAATTTAGATCTACCATACACTGTCCCATTACCCGTTGAGTCGAACCATCAATATTTCGGTATCTCGACAATGACAATTTTTAGATCAGATCTGAGTTACATAACATAATTAAAACATTGGATTGATTTTGCTATCATCAAAAGTTATAAATCAAAAACCAATAACCATAAACGGAGCATATATACAACTAATTAGATAATAACACACATAACACATAGAGTCAAGACACACACATTCACTACAAGTCCGTCTGGCACACCTCCAACTTAAATCTAACCTGGCTCTCCAAGATCTGGCCCTTTAAACATGATAAACATGAAATTACATAATATTAGAATCGATTGACATTGGCTTTGAGTAGATCAAAATGTAATCGATTAAATCGAAAAGAGTGATTAACCGCAACTCAGTTAATTTCATGAAATCGGTGTCTAACTAATACAAACATATAACTTACTGATTTGCTGTAAAAGAATATGGATCTAACACCAATAGTGTTTTGAATGAACAATAGAATCTAACAAGGGGGAAAAGAAAATCGGCGACCCTTGGTGGTGGAGGAAGCAATGACGACAATTAGGGTTAATAGGGAGAAAAATAGTAGTTCAAGGTGTAATATAAGGTGCGGCGGTGAAAAGGGGAAAAATAGAGGAAAATACAGTCCATAACGGTGGTAGATGCGATAGAAATAAGGGAAAATAAGAGGAGATCATCAGCTCAAGTGGAAAGATACGACGATTAAGTAAAATAAAAAAAGAAATGAAAAGGGAAAAGGGGGACAACGCAAGGAAAATTAGGGGGAAAAAGTAATGAGAAGAGAGTGAGAGAGGTGGAGAGCAGTTCTTGTCAATTCCAAAAAACTCAGTTAGAAGAAATTGGGTTAGTGAAACCTAGACTAGTCACATTCTGATTTTTGAGTTAAGATTGTGAAATTATGTAAAATAAATTAATCTGGTTCAGTGGCTAAGTGTTTTGCTTGTGCGTGTGAGGTTTTGGGTTCGAATCCTATTTCTTATATTTTTGCTATTTTTGCCTAAACCCTATCTTTGAAAATTTGGTTTATAAGTTATTTATGCTCAATTGATGACAAGGATGAGCCTACTTGTTTAGTGGTAAGGTATCAACTTACCCTTTGGTCTTGTGCTTGAATCCCTACATATGCAAAGTGGAAAATTATTTTTGTTCTAACTCTGGGAAAAAAATCTGTTGTGGTTATTGATAGGAGTTAATGGGGTGGTTGTAAAAGTAGTGGTGAGGGATTTTCTCTTAAATTTACTCTATCAACTGTCCATTCTTTATCATATTTTCTTTTCTTTCTTTCTTGTTATCTCTTCTTTTCTTCCTTTCTTTTTCCTTTAACTATTACATTTGGTTGTTGCTATTAAGCCATTGGGGACTATTTATTTTGACTCTTCGTTTTCGGTCGTAATCCAATATTTGTGCAAAGGGTGTGAAATATGTAATTATCTGGCAGTTTAGATATTATTTTGAACGCTAATTTTATGGGGATTCGGAGTGCTTTATTGTATAATTAATCAGAAATAGCATCAAGTGTGTGATTCTAACCTCGAAATGTCGATTAGAGCTTGAAAAAACTTGAAAACATAGGCTATTTTTGAAATTGCTATGCATTACACAGCTGTGTGGCAGACTATGTGTAACACCTCAAATTTTGGGCTTAGAAGTTTTGAGGTTTGTGGTTAAGGTTAGCGAGAAAGTTGCGCTGTTATGTTTAGTTACGCATTTTAGTGTCAGAATGGGCCTACTGGTCTGGTGGTTGAGTGTGTGATAATTTGGTTCTGGGTTCTGGGTTCGAGTCCTTGTGTGTGCTTTTTGAGTGAATTTTCTTTTTAGTTTTATTTTGCTACTTATTTTATTCTAGTTAGTTTTAGTTTATTATTATATTTTTATTATAATTATTTTAATTCTTCAAGGCACGTTCCTTTTTGTTTTGTTTTATTTTATTTCTTTCCGTTCTTTTCTTTTCCGTTTGGCTTTTCTTTTTGCTTCTTTTCTTAAACTTTCAAAAATGGTTGTGTGTGATTCCAGAAGAGTCGTTTCCTCGTCGCCAAGTCGGTGTCAGAACATCATAGATCGCAAAACAGGTGTGGGCTTCGAACCTTTTTATTTTATTTCTGAATTCTAATTCGACTTTGCGAAAAGTTGACTATGGATGTGATATCATTGTTTTATGCTTGGAATGTGTATGGTTTTGTATAATTTCGATCTAACGAGGATCCAAAAGTGCCTTGTGGCTGAAAGCACATTTTTTGGGACTATTTTAGGGTGGTTTCGTGACCACACAGGTGTCCACACAGGTGTGTGACGGCTCACACGACCGTGTGCTTCTGGGAATTAAGGTTCCGGGTGAAATTTGGGTGCCACACGGTTTGGCCACACGGCCGTGTGGATGCTTTAGAGTTTTTGTCGATGTTCACACTGCCGTGCCCCAAGTACACAGGCGTGTGTGATTGGGAATTAGGGATTTAGAGTTTTGGTGCCACACGACCATGTGGTTGATTTGGGGATTTAGGGATCCCACATGGACGTGTATTCTGGGCACATGGCCGTGTCTAGTGGGGTATACGGGCGTGTGAGACCGTCACAAGGTCGTGTCTACCCTTCACTCTAATTTGGCAAATTTGGACAGTGATTTACACGGCCTGTTCGCACGACCGTGTCCCTGCATCACATGGGCATGTGCCTCCGCCACTCGACCGTATGCCTCCCTGTAACGCCCCAAATTTGGGCCTATTAGAATTGAGCCTATTGGGCCTATTAGGCGTTGGGTCTCATAAAATTTTTAAGTGAGCAAGAAAATGACAAATGACATGATGGCTTTAAAGGTTTAATGAATTTGGAGTGTTTGGGTGTGTTGGAGAAGCTCTGGGTTCAAGTTTTGTTATGGAGGATTCTTAATTTAATTAATTAAGGAATCAGAGTTTTGAGTAGTGGGCATTTAAATAAAAATAAGTGAAAAATGGCACAAAGAAGCTTGTGGTGAAGTGGCTAAGTGACGCCACTAGGGTGTAGAGAGGTGGCGACATATGCAAGCAGAAAGGTCTGAGGTTCGAGTGCTAGGTTTGCTTTATTTTGGAGTTTAAATTTAGGCTTCTAGAAGGCTGAAAGTGGCGTGTAGAGGGATTCTAAGGAGAAGTGATCAATAGAGAGAATTTAGGAGAAGGATAAGGGAGATATCATGGAGAAAATTAGGAGATGAGCAATGGATGAAGTGGTGCCGAATTGGACTTTAGGGGTGGCTAATTTTCAACTATAGGCTATATAAATGTGTGTGTGCCGAATCTGGGGTCCTAGGTAATGCCGAATTTTCCATTCTTTTTCTTTTCCTTGCCGAAACCTTATTTTTCCACAACTGAAAATACCTTGCCTTGTTGCCGAAATCTCCTATAGCCGAATCCCTTTTTGGCCAAATTCTCTCATAGCCAAATTCTTTTATTACCGAAGTATCATTATCTTCTCTTGCCGAAATCCCTATTAGTGCCTAATCTTTGTTGCTTTCCTCCATCACGAATCGATTGTTATCTACTATCAGTCAAGGTTAAAAGTCGAATCTCGTTCAGTAGCTATCTAGGCCGCAGGATCAAAAGTGGATTCGGTAAGTGTTTAGTTAAACCCCTTAGTGTGTTTTGTTAAAAGCCGAATGGCTATCTAACTTCTCATTGTCGTTAATCTTGTATTAACAAGGGTAAGGTTCAGAGATCCCAAGCGTGGTAAGGATCGTTAGCAAAGTGTAAGTATACTCAACTCGATTATGGTTTAAGTTTAATGTGAGTATGATCTATAGGGGTGACTTGTGTGGATTATGAGTCACTCGAAGTTTGATGGTGTATGTGTGAGTGCAGATCTAGGGGATACTCGTGATTAGTAGCTAAGAAAGCGCTATTAGAACCCGGTGGCACACGGTAAGGTTATGATAAGGCTTCGGCTTTTGCTAAATATTTTGATTAAGTATGGGTGATTGGTTGAAGGTTGGTTGGTTGTAGGTTCAAGACCAAGGATAGTATAGCACGTCGCAGTAACCAGGTGTGTACAAACACTACACACATGATATCGGCAATGCCGGAAAGCCGAAAAACCGAAAGTGGCTAAATGGGCAGGGTGGGCCCTGAGGCTAAGTTGATGAAATTGATTGATTTGGTTACATGAATTGAGTTAGTCATGCATGTTACATGATCTGGAATTATTTTGGGCCTAATAGGCCATATGAATGAGATTTGGGCCTAATAAGCCATAAGGATGTGATTTGGGCACATGGGCTATATGAACGTGAACTGGGCTTGATGGGCTTTATGGGGACGTAGACAAGTATGCTAGGGTTTAATGGACTTTAGGCCTAGTTCTGAGCAACTCTTAAACCGCATAAGACTTAATCTAATAATTAAACATGTTCGTGGACAAGTCGCTGGGTTAGAGTGTGGCAACGGGCATATGCATGTCTAGGATTGGATTTAGGGAGAGCTTGGTACTTAAGCGGTCCTAGTGGCCCACCTCCTCTTCTCTGGAATCCTACCTGGTGCATAGTGTTTATTCACTTTAGCCGCAAGGATTTGTTAATGGGCCAAAGTTCATAATTAAAACCCGAGAGGGACCAAATACCCCTGATTTGAAAAATTACCAAAATATCCTTAGATTTGTAAAATTACTAAAATACCTCTGATTTGAAAATTACCAAAATATCCTTAGAATTGTAAAATTACTAAATACCCCTTATTTTTAAAATTACCAAATACCCTTGATTTGCGAAATTACCAAAATATCCCTGTTTTGCAAAATTTCGAAAGTACCCTTGTTTTGCAAAATTACCTAAATACCCCTATAGAGTAGATTTATGAAAATACCCTTAGGTAGTGAAATGACTAAAATACCCCTAAGTGATGAATGTGTGAAAATGTGTATGTTGCATTCATGAAATATATGTTGCACTTGGGTGGGTTACGATGATACAGAGGAAAATTTTAGGATCGCATAGTCTCTTGACGATTGTGGATCCACGGTGGCTTAAAGCCCATTATAGTAGCTTTGTTGCAACGTTTGAGTAGTGCCGCTGCTGGTGCTACCTTTGGAGTGTAGGGATGGGTGGGTTGATATATATATCCCCACAGGTGTGTAGGGTTGGAAGGGAAATGGTGTGCAGGGTTGGATTTGGGATGGGTGCATTGCATTCATGTGATACTGATGTGATATGAGGTTATTGTGGGCTAAGGCCCAAGATCACTGTTTTTGATAGGGCTTAGGCCCAATGTGATATTTGCATGTTGATTGGATTACCAAGGGTCGTACACACTAAGCTTTGAAACTCACACCCTTTTTATTAAATGTTTCAGGTGATCCTTAGTAAACGGTTCAACGTGAGAGAGGACTCAGAGATGGCCACACTACAAGATACCTTTAAGTTTTATTTATTTGTTTCAAAAGACATGATTTTGGTTACTTTATTTTCGCTGGATGTAATAAGGCTTTGTACTCTGATTTGACTTTGAATTTTAAGTTTTGTTGTTTCAACTGTTTACTTAATTATTAAACCTGAGTAAATTTCTTATGTTTAAACATGGTTTTCGAAATACTTAAAATACATAAATGGGCTTTTATCATTACTTAGCAAGATTCAAGGATTTTGGGCTTTTAGGCCTTACATCTTAACTTAGCAAAATCGTTTTAAATTATCCCTTTGAAGTGACATTTTCAGATTCAGCCATAACGTCTGGGCAAGGTCTGAGGGTGTTACACTCCCTCCACATGGGCATTTTGGACCCCACACGGCCTAGGTTTTCCCACACGACCAAAGCACACGGCCGTGTGGCTCTAAGTCACCTATTTTGATTCTGTGTGTTTTGCTTTGGCTGATCTTTAGTTAGGGTGGCTAAGAATTATTTGATCTGGGCTTCGCCCTGAATGTATCTATGACTTTCATGTGAGATGTTTGAATCTGAATCTGTTCTTTTGGGTGTGTGTGCATAGCTGTTCTATCTGACTGCCTGATATTGTGTCTCTGTTTTATGAGATTGTATACATACATACACCTGCATAAAATATTTTGGGATTGGTTTTAAAGAGAAGGGAGTCCGATTCTGATCTAATTTGGTAGTTCAAACTACAATTTGTTTGCACTGCGGATTACCGCACTGCATTGTATAGCACATACGTCAACCTTGCTCCGTATATTTATTTGATCTGTTAGTTTAGCTGCAGATTATCGGTATAGCGATTTACCGCATTGCACTGTACCGCATGTACTTTAGCAATGCTACGCATATATATTTGATTTGGAAATTCAACTGCATTTTGATAAGCCACCATTGTCAGGCAATCCGGGGTGGCGGGTCATTGTTGCCGGGCAACCCGAGATGACTTTATATGGTGTGTAGGGTTGGATGGGCCTACTTGGTCCTATGTGATGTGTTTGGTTGGATGAGCTCAAACAGCTCTTCCGAGGTGTGATTGGGGAATAGAGAGGTGTGTTTGGCTGGATGAGTGGGTTCTTTTAATATCAGACTACATACATACGCATCTGTTTGAGTGTGCTTGAATTGTTATTTAGTTTTGAGATGTTGGTTTCGGGTTACCTTTTGGATCTGTATGTATTTGTGAGTACGTTTCTTTATTGAACTGCTATTTGACATCCTATTCTATGTTTCTGTAGTTAGATTGGTTTTGAACTCACACGGAGCTCGTGTAGCTCACCCGCTTTTGTTTCCCTGTTAGGTATATTTCAGAATTTTGTTGCTGGACTCGGTATGCGGAGATCTCAGACATTCTTGGAGAATAATATAGTACAAGTTGTATTTTTAGTTTCTGTTTTGTTATTTAGTTTTTGAATTATAAGGTTTTATAAAATTGTGTAACATATTCGTTCATTTATTTCTGGTTTTATAATAAACTTATTTGTAATTTTTGTTAACTGAAATTAGGCGATTAAATATTTCGGTTCAACGTAATAACTTGTTTTGTAAAAATTTACCTACGATCACTTCGGTGATCAATGTAGTATCCGAAATTTGGTCTAAACTTCTAGGCCGAGTTTAGGGTGTTACACCATGTGAGCCATATGGCCATGTGCCAAACTGTATGGACCACATGGTGTAGGCTATTTGGGCCGTGTGGGCTACATAGTCATATGGGCCCATTTATTGAAAATTTTCACTTAGGCGTATTTGAATTAGAAATTCATAATTAGACCTTTCGTGGGGTTCGTTTGGTTTAAATAAGGCTCGAACTGTGACATGTGTTAATATGTGTTAGTATGTGTTGTAGTTAAGGTAGGTGAAAAACTTAGGTAAGATTTGTGTTTCGATAACTCTGAAAGCATAATTATGTGTAAAAACATGCATGGCACCTGTTTGTAAAATAACTGATAATATAAGCAAAATGATATGTTATGTTCGATATGATATGTTTAGGTATGCATGCCATACCATTCATGTGATATATATGTATGTTGTTATGATTATGCATGTGCCTTGGGATGGGTTTTGAAATGATGGAGGAAGTGTTTTCTGGCAATATTACTGCAATTCTGGCGGTTAAGTCGCAATATATGTCTGGCAGCTCAGTTGCACCATTATGAATGACATACCACCATGACCTAACGTGATTGGATGAATGGACTATTGTAGTCCTATTTGGTGCGATTGGTTGGACAAAGTTGGTGTGTAACGGATCGGGGTAGGATTTATTCTGATATGATATAACGTTTTGACATGATATATGCTTCTAAAAATATGTGTAACACCCTAAACTCGGCCTAGACGTTACGACTGAATCTGGAAGTGTTACGAAGGAAAGTTATAAATCTAATCCTATTTCTTTTTGAAAGCATTGTATATCATTTTACTAAAGTGTCCACTTTATTTTAAAAAAAGTGCATTGCTATATTTAATAGTTTAAAACTGTCAATTATTTACATTATCAAATAAAACAAACAATTTACAACGAAAGTTCTTAAGTCGTTATATTTTAAAAATCTGAGTTTGTTTTCTCAAAAACAGTTGATTTTGTAAATTGTTTTATCCCATGTCATGCAAGATATTCCAAATTAAAATCCAAATCCAAAATTAAAACTCTCAAACCAGAATTTTAATTAAACAAATTTTATGTAAATAGAGTTTTACGAAAAAGTGGTTACATCCGAGCTCCCGTCGCATCGACCTGCCTAAGTCTGAGGGATACCTGAATGAAACAAACAAACAAAGAGTGAGTTTGACAACTTAGTGTGTAATGCATACATAAACATAAATTAAGATGTAGGCATAAATATTTTGCAGAATTAGAATTATAACAGGATCGTATAGATACAAATATGCATAATCCTACCCCCATCCTCTACACACTAACTTTGACCATCCCAACACACCACGTGGGGTATAAAACACCCACCCAGCCCTACAGACCGCATAGTGTACATACGGCACTTTTGTAGAATAATCACAGCATTTCTGCCAGTATATTGGTAAGATATCACCTCACATAGAATACTTCCTCATATAACTCACCCCATAACCAGATACAGATAGAATATCAGATATAACAAAATGATAGATACCAGAACATATATCACATGCATGCTAGTATAACAAACACTAAACATACTCATACATAACAGAACAAATCATACATATCATATGACACAATACTCTTGTAGATGTTATTTACATCAATTTCAATCTAACAAAGTAGAAAATTTCATGCTTTACGACTTATTCCACATATGCCGACCCTACGGAATGCCTACAGTTGATCAAGACGACATGTACAACCCTAGGGAAAAATTTTGAAATTTGGGTCCATAAGCTCGTGTGACCCACACGACCCAAAATGGCTTAGCCCGTGTGGCCCATACGGCCCAAAATGGTTGAGGTATAATGTTTTTTTTTTTTGTATAGTATATATTTTAGTGAGTTATTATATTTTTATTTTTCATGTTTGAGGTATAATGTTTATTTTGATCCTTTTGACATATTCATTTCTATTATTTGAATTGATTATATATATGTTGGAAAATTTGTATTACTTAAATAAGAAAGAAAATATGTATTAGAAGGTTGATACGTAGGAATTGATGTTGGCTTGGGCAATGGTTCATCTTTGAGGCAAGCCTCGTGGCTTTCGAACTTGCATGGAATGGACAAATTAAAAAAAAATTAGACAATTTGATGGTTGTAATCCAATATATATTGAGGTACTGTAACAAATTTATAATTTATTTGATATAGACTATGCAATATTAACAAATTCTTTAATCATCTTGATGAAGGTAGAATTTGAGGTTTGGATGTAATGAGTTAAAAGGGTAGGCATAACCATTACTTTTTGCTGTTTGATCATAACAAACTTTTCTTTGATTTGGATAACTAAAACCCTTTATTTATCCAAAAATATGTGTAACAAAATAACAATGAAAATGCATTGAAAGGGGTAGGTTTTTTCTTTAATTTTTCTAGTGTAAATTATTGAACTTTTTATGTTTAGAATGATTTTGGTATTAACAATTTATTTTTATGAATGCTATTAAGTAGTTGTTTAACTTTTTTATGTTCCTTAACCTTTCACCTTTCATCTTCGTATACTACTTCTAAAGATGATATAAAAGAAGAGAAATGCAATAAAAATCCCTTTTATTCTCATATATTATTCTGGCATTCTTTGCATTATTATTATTTTATAAAAATTATCAGCATAATTTTATTCAAGAGTGATATGTCCTTAGTTTACGTCAAAATTTTGTTGGGCTCGAAGTATTGAAATTTAATTGTTTGGTTAAAATAAATCGTAAGTGACTGCTGGAGATTTGCTTGAGGATGATCATTTTCTCTTCACTGCAAAAAATGATCATAGTCTCTACTTCTCATCCACAATTACCTAATAAGTCTAATCATTTTTTTAAAAAAATTGATTCGATTTCTATTAAAAAGTTCAATTTATATAATTCTCTATTTGCATCTCTATGAATTTATAAATCCCTTCTCAAGTTTATTTGTTGTGCTTTCTAAATGGATATATATTAGTTATTTTTTATAGAATTTATTGGTTTAGTTTTAATTTTGATTAAATTATATGATTGCTCTTATATGTTCTTGTCTATTGTAAATGTGTATTATATACGATTTATTTGTGTATTATATGCAATGATTAGTTTGGACTTCAAATCTATACATGCTTGAGAACAGCATAATGATATTAATCATGAATTTTTGTACGAAAACATGTAAAAGATTCTTTAAAATTATCGATTAGTTTTGAAAGAAAATTATGATAATGAAAAAAAATTCTCATTAGATATGTTTCATTCCCTAAGGTGAATGGCAAAGTTATAATTGTGGTTATGGGTATAATAATCACTATAAATATAGTGATTATAATAAATTTAATGAAAATATTTATGTGATACCCAAATATCATTTGACACACATATATTGTAATATCCTGGATTATAGCTTATGCATTAATACTAAATTAGATGAAGTAGCATGCTAATGAATATTCTGAATGTGTTCTATGAATGTTGTGAACCTTAGTGTGTAGTTAGATGCCTTAGAAAATATTAAGTTTTGAGTTTAAAAAGGGGGAACTGAAGCAAGGTGGCTTTAAGAGAATTAGTAAGGAAAATATGACACACAAACGGGCTTGGAAAAGTGGCTTGGAGGCGCCACTTAGGGCCTTTGGAAATGACGCCACATGCAGGGGTAATTGGGCCAAGGTTCGAGCTGCAGGGGAAGCAAAATAAAAGTTTTATTTTTGCAGCAGAGATTAGCAGCAAGGGACGGCACTAAGGCTATATTTTAGGAGCTTTTATCCTTTTATTTTAAGAGATAAAGGGTGATAATTGAGTAGGGTAAAAGATAAATGATGGATTATTATTATTAATTTTAAATAAAGGGATAAGAGAAAAGCAAGGAATTTGATAGTGTTGGCCGAATAAGGGAGTCTTGGGGTAGTAATTTCGACTGAAAGAGGAAAAGGGAGGCCAATCTTCATTCTTTTTTCCCTTGTTCATCTGCCGAAATTCTCTAGCAAAAATTCTCCTCTTCTCTTTTATTTTGTTAAGCTGAAATATTCCCTGTGCTAGCCGAATCTATATTCCACCATTGCCGAAACCCTCAAGCTTTTCCTTTTCATCTTTGTTGAAGCCGAAACCCTCTAAAGTGTTCATCCAATAGGCCATAGCCGAATAGCGTGTGGATTCAAGTAAAGGGGGTTGCCGATTCCAATATTGAGGGTAAGGGATCCTATTGTTGTCATTCTATCTCTTTTCTTTTAACCGAAATCAAAATTCTAACTCCTTAATGATCTTTGGCCGAACCTTTGAAGGAGGATTTTCGGGTTTTCTGCTAAGTCGACTACAATAGAGGATCTTCGGGATTTTAAGAATCCAAGGTAAGCCACAGGTGATATTTGGCCAAAGGCCATGTATTGTGTTTTAATGTTAGAAATTGATCTAACATATAACTATAGGGATTTCGACAGTACTACAAAGAAGTGACAATTTTCGGGATTTAAGATTCACAAGGTAAGTGAATCTGACATTTGACCAAGGTCCTATTTTGGTATTTAGATCTGTTTCTTATTTATTCAAAAGCCGGAACTAACCAAGTTAAAGTGATCTAGTGCTAGCCGATTACAAGAGAGAAAGACTACAAGCTTCGGGATTTGTTTGCTAATCAAATCGGCAGCAAGGTAAGGTTTTGGGTTGTGATAATCCCTCGGGATTTGATTATTTAGCCGAAAGGCTCTTTTCTAACATGTTTAGGGTTGGCCGAATATAGGGACTAAGGATCTAGGACACTAGATCGGGTTTTCGGGTTTTCGGGAAAAGCATTAATACCAGGTATGTACCCTACACTAGATCTTAATAGATTTGTGGTAACATTTTAATGTATGTGTTAATGAAAGTATGTGATTGAGGCTAAGGGTACCATAGTGGTACGAAATATCCAGGTACGTAATTTCTTATATTACGAAAATAAATGATATGAACATTTGGAAATATGGCATATGTGAATATTGATAAGAATGTGGGATAAGAAATATGGCATGACTTATGTATGATCTGTATGACATGGGGCACATGGGTGATTGTGAAAGGGGAAGTGATCTAGTGGTTTTATACCACACTATCTGAATATGGTGACTTCGGTCACATTATCTGAATGTGGTGTCTCATGACACAAAATATTATTTGGTGGCTATGCCACAAATTTTATAAGGGCGATGAGCACGTCGACTGCAGCGACTGCCTTTGATGGTGTGTAACGGATGGAGGGTTGACTTAGTAGTCCCCACGGTGTGATGGTTGGTACGAGTGATGTGTAGCGGATGGCTATCTAGGTTTGGGTTCGGGTTTGCACCATATTAATTAAATGCTATATGTACATGTAAGATTTGATATGCCTGAATTTGTTAAGACTTAGTGTTGTGGTTACACATTGAGTCTGTTGACTCACCCCGTTGTGGGAATATTTTTCAGGTGACGAATAGTGATGGACCGGGTCGGCAGGAGCTTGTGGTGGCCATGCTCAGCTTGAAGTTTATTTAACTTTGGACTTTTACATTTTAAGTACTTGGATTTATTTTGGTTTTGTTTTCGGTTGTAATAAGGCCATAGTATTAACTGTTTTATGCATGCTTTTTATTTGAATTTATTATGTTACGAATTTTTATCAAATTAAAGATTAAGTAAATTTATTGTAAAAATAAATTCTGAATGTTTTGGACACCCTCACGCAAATGGCTTTCAATGTAAGATAAATTTGTTTCCAACTCGAGCCCAACATAAAGTAAAATTTCTTTCAAAACCATCCGAAATTTTCCAAAGTAATCAAGAAGTTTTGAACCGTTTTTCTCGAGGAACATACCAGATCCGGTCAAAGCTTGTGGGCCAGGTTTGGGGTGTTTCAACTTGGTATCAAAGCCCAATTTTAAACTCTCGGCCTGAGGTTTAAAGCCCATAATGTTTTAAAATTTAGGCCCAAATGGATTTGTGAAAATTTTTATGAAATTAAGCAGGTTTTCTGGCATGGCACCTAAGTCTTCGACCCGCAGTCCACCAGGTAAGTACCCCTATCTATTGTGTGAATTCTTGTATGAACTATATAGGGGAATAAAGGGAACGTAGAATAGTATAATAAGAGCTATTGAACCCTAGGACTAGTTTACCCCAACCATTACATAAGACTTAATGCCTAATTAAACAAACCTATGGCTAAGTCGCCGAGTTAGGGTGTGGCAACATGTCTAGGATTGGATTCGAAAAAGCCTGGTACTTAAGTAGTCCTAGTGACTCACCTCCTCTTCGCTAGAATCCTACCTGGTGCGTAGCTACGGTTCACCCTAACCTAGAGGACTCAGTCACAGGCTAAACACCATAATTAAAACCCGAAAGGGACTAGCCACATTTTCATGGAAACCCTAGTTTTTAAAGTCAACAAACTACCCTTTGAATTGTGAAAATTTTTATTTTGAAAATTCTCTAAAAATTTCTAAGTTAAAAAAATTACCTAAATACCCTTGGCTATAAAATTACAAAAATGCCCTTGGTTTATAAAATGTCCAAACTACCCACAGTTCTTATCAAAATTTCCTTACTTTATAAAATGTCCAAAAACCCTAATTTGCAAAATATCAAAATACCTTGATTTGGGCAAATTTACGAAATTACCCCTGACTTACCAAAATTACCAAAATGACCCTGATTTCCAAAATTTCTGCAACAACACCAATTTGGGAAACAAATTCTCAAAAAGAACCTCAAGTTTTGCAAATTTTGAAATACCTTTGATTTCTAGAGATTTTTCAAATTGACCCCGGTTTATTACCAAAATACCCCTGTAGGACAAATGATGAAAATATCCCTGGGATAGGAATAGACTGAAAATGTTGGAAAAATGAATGTGTGTGGTAGGAATATTGAATGAATGTGTTCCTCTGAATTAGGATAGAAGACTTGAAACTTTGATAGATCGAAAGAACCACTATTGAACTTCTATTCATAAAATTTCTTCGCGAATAATCAGTGAAACAAGGACTAATTCATAAAACTTTGTAATCAGATTAAAACGCGGTCGTAGAAATGAGCTCTAGGGGACGTGGTCGTAATGTAGAGGACGCGGTAGAGGCAGAATGACCGTGTCGGAACCCGTTAGATCGGGTTAAGGATCTGAGAATGAGGAATCGCCACCACCACCACCCGTTGTTGGTGCTGAACAGCAAGATCAGACCGGAGATGATGCTGTATCGCAGGCTGTGTTGCGAGTTCTTGAAATGGTGGCTGGTCATGGAGGAAATATGGGAGCTCAAAAATTTGTACCCGAGCGACTCCGAGCTAATGGAGCTGAGGTGTTCCGTGGCATATCTGGTGTAGCACCTAGTACGGCTGAATATTGGTTGGAGGCAACCGAGCGAATTATGGATGAGCTCGATCTGACCCCTGAAGAGAAATTGAAAGGAATGGTGGCGCTGTTACGCGATGAAGCATATCAATGGTGGCTCACAGTGCGAGATGGTGCCACAGTTGAGGATTTGACCTGGGAGTATGTTAAGGCGGCGTATCAGAAGAAGTATGTCGGCACGCGTTACACTGATGTGCAAAGGAAGGCATTTCTAGGGCTGGTTCAAGGGAATAAGTCTGTGGAAGAGTACGAAGCTGAATTCCTGAGGTTGAGTCGGTATGCTCGAGGAGTAGTGGCTACGGAGCATGAGCGATGTGTCCGGTTTGAGGACGGACTAAGGGATGACCTGAGGTTATTGATAGCTCCACACCAGGAGCAGGAGTTTTCTGCGTTAGTAGAGAAGGCTAAAGTGGCTGAAGGGATTAAGGATTCAGTGAGGCAGAATACGGACCGGAATAGGCCAAAAAGAGGTTTTGGATCGTCAGGATCGTCTGGGAATGTTCAAAAGAGGCCTAGAGTTGATGGGCCGCGAGGTCAACAAGCTGCTACAGGAGGGCAGTATCGTACTTGTGATCAGTTTGGGAAAAAGCACTTAGGGGAGTGTTAGAAAAAGACAGGAGGATGCTTTAAGTGTGGATCCAAGGATCATATGATTAAGGACTGTTCTATGAAACCAGATGGGAATCGACCAGCCAGTCGTAATGTTAATCAGTGGTAGAGGTGGATGCAGCGACCTCACGGGTCGTGGTCCGAATAACAGAGGAAATGGTGCTGTCAGAGGACGTGGAACACCAGGCAGAGGTGTTGCTAATACTGAGGCAAGGCAACCGGGTCTAGTATATGCGGTTCGTCGAGGGGAGGATAGAGACGCGCCAGACGTTATAACCGGTACGTTCCTTATTTGTGGCAAGCCTTATTTTGCTTTGATTGATGTGGGCTCGACCCATTCTTATGTTGCATGTAGAGTAGTGGAAACTCTAGACCTTGCCTCTGAACTTTCTGATAGGGAGATAACTGTAGTAAGCCCACTAGGTCAAACTGTAGTGGTGAATAAGATGTTTCGGAAAGTACCTCTAGAGATTCAAGGAGTAGTATTCGCTGCTGACTTAATGGAACTACCTTTCGGAGAATTTGATCTCATACTTGGCATGGATTGGCTAGTGGAACATCGGGCTGTGTTGGACTGTGCAACTAAAGGAATGGAGTTAAGGACCTCAGAGGATGAGGTGGTCATTATGATAGGAGAAAGAAGAAACTACTTGTCTAATGTAGTTTCAGCACTTAAGGCTGAGAAGATGGTTTAGAAGAGGTGCAAGGCGTTTTTGACTTTCGTTAGTGCGTTGGATGGAAAAGAAGGGGGAGTTAGTAGAGTTCGAACTGTAAGGGATTTTGTGGATGTCTTTCCGGAGGAATTGCCTATAATACCCCCGGATAGGGAGGTGGAGTTTGGAATTGACTTGCTACCAGGAACAGCTCCTGTGTCAATTGCCCCGTACAGAATGGCACCAAAGGAGTTGGTTGAGCTCAAGGCTCAGATCCAAGAGTTGTTGGATCATGGGTTTATCCGACCCAGTGTGTCTTCGTGGGGAGCACCAGTCCTGTTTGTGAAGAAGAAGGACGGAACTATGCGTATGTGCATAGATTATCGTCAGTTGAATAAGCTGACCATCAAGAACAAGTATCCTTTACCAAGGATAGATGACTTGTTCGATCAGCTTAAGGGGGCCGTAGTATTCTCAAAGATCGATTTAAGGTCGGGATATCATCAGTTAAAGGTAAAGGAGGCAGATATCCATAAGACAGCCTTTAGGACAAGGTACGGCCATTATGAGTTCTTAGTAATGCCGTTTGGTTTGACGAACGCCCCAGCCGCGTTCATGGATATGATGAACTGGGTTTTTCAACCCTACTTGGATAGGTTCGTCGTTGTGTTCATCGACGACATCCAAGTGTACTCCAAGACTGAGGAGGAACATGATGAGCATCTTCGGGTTGTGATGCAAGTGCTAAGGGTGAAGAAACTTTATGCCAAATTCAGTAAGTGTGAGTTTTGGCTGAAAGAGGTTGCTTTCTTAGGGCATGTGGTATCCGCAGAAGGAATAAGGGTGGACTCTAGGAGGATTGAGGCAGTACTAGATTGGAAACCACCTAAGACTGTGGCAGAGATTCGTAGTTTCTTGGGATTGGCAGGCTACTACAGAAGGTTTGTGGAAGGATTCTCATTGATAGCCGCACCTTTGACGAAGCTGTTGAGGAAGGAAGTACCTTTCATATGGACAGATAAGTAACATGAAAGCTTTGAGAAGCTTAAGAAAGTATTGACGGAAACTCCAGTTTTGATTCAGCCAGAGGCAAGAAAAGATTTCATGGTGTACTGTGACGCTTCTCATACAGGATTGGGATACGTACTAATGCAAGATGGGAAAGTAGTCGCATATGCGTCTCGACAGATAAGGCTTCATGAGATTAACTACCCTACTCATGACTTGGAATTGACGGCAGTGGTCTTTGCTCTTAAGGTATGGATGCACTATCTTTATGGCAAAAAGTCGATAATCTACACAGATCACAAGAGCCTTAAGTATTTGTTGACTCAGAAGGAGTTAAACCTGAGACAGTGAAGGTGGGTGGAGTTACTGAAGGACTATGATTGTTCGATAGAGTATCATCCGGGCAAGGCGAATGTAGTGGCGGATGCCCTAAGTCGGAAGGTTGTGTCAGGTCTGAGGGCGATGTTCGCACATCTAAGCTTGTATGATGATGGAAGTCTGCTGGCAGAGCTGCAAGTTAAGCGGACGTGGTTGAATGAGGTGAAAGAGGGATAGTTGGCTGATGAGGACCTAAGTGTTAAGCTACAGCAAGTACAGAATGGAGAGTTGAAGGATTATGGTATTAATAGTGATGGAGTGTTGTGTTTCAAGGATAAGGTCTGTACGCCTAAGGACAAGGACCTAAGATAGAGGATTCTTCAGGAATCGCATAGTAGCCCTTATGCTATGCATCCTGGAGGCGCTAAGTTATACAGAGATCTAAGGGAATAGTTTTGGTGGCCTGGTCTGAAGAAGGAAGTTACAGAATTTGTCGGCAAGTGTTTGACGTGTCAGCAAGTTAAGGCTGAACACCAAGTTCCGCGAGATTGCTTGACCAATCAAGATTCCACAAAGTGGAAGTGGGAGAGAATTACCATGGACTTCGTTAGTAGTGGGCTTCCCCTTACGCCTACTAAGAAGGACTCGGTATGGGTAATAGTGGACTGTTTGACCAAATCCGCGCATTTCATTCCGGTAAGGGTTGATTATTCTTTGCAGAAGTTGGCAAAGTTATATGTGGCAGAGATTGGATTTCACTACGGCATTTCATCCACAGTCGGACGGCCAGTCTGAACGAGTGATCCAAGTGTTAGAGGATATGTTGAGGGGCTGTGTGATGGATTTCAGAGGCAGTTGGGAGGAATATTTGCCTTTTGCAGAGTTTGCCTACAACAACAGCTATCAGGCTAGTATTTGGATGGCACTGTATGAAGCGTTGTATGGTCGGAAGTGTCAAACTCCTACGTGTTGGACTGAGTTGGGGGAACGTCGAGTTTTGGGTCCAAAGATTGTGGCAGAATTCGAGGAGAAGGTTGAGATAATTCAGGCACGGTTAAAGGAAGCATCGGATAGACAGAAGTCGTATGCGGATCTCAAACAGAAGGAAATAGAATTTGATGTGGGAGATCAAGTGTTTCTTAAAATTTCGCCTTGGAAGAAGGTGATGAGATTTGGTCGTAAAGGGAAGTTAAGTCCAAGGTTTATAGGACCTTATCGGGTATTGAAGCGAGTTGGACCAGTGGCATACTAGTTAGAGTTGCCTTTGGAATTGAAGCAGATGCATGACGTATTTCATGTTTCTATGCTACGTCGCTATCGATCAGATCCATCTCATGTAGTACCAGTTGAAGAGGTGGAGTTAAGGCCATATTTGTCCTACGAGGAAGAGCCAATTCAGATCTTGGAGCGAGATGTGAAAGTGCTACGAAGGGAATTGGTTCCCTTAGTTAGAGTGTTATGGCGCAATCATGGATCGGAGGAAGCTTCGTGGGAGCCAGAAGAGGCAATGCGATAGCAATACCCTCACTTATTTCAGCCAGGTAATTTCGAGGTCGAAATTATTTTAAGGGGGGTAGAACTGTAATATCCTGGATTATGGCTTATGCATTAATACTAAATTAGATGAAGTAGCATGCTAATGAATATTCTGAATGTGTTCTATGAATGTTGTGAACCTTAGTGCGTAGTTAGATGCCTTAGAAAATATTAAGTTTTGAGTTTAAAAAGGGGGAACTGAAGCAAGGTGGCCTTAAGAGAATTAGTAAGGAAAATATGACACACAAACGGGCTTGGAAAAGTGGCTTGGAGGTGCCACTTAGGGCCTCTGGAAATGACACCACATGCAGGGGTAATTGGGCCAAGGTTCGAGCTGCAGGGGAAGCAAAATAAAAGTTTAATTTTTGCAGCAGGGATTAGCAGCAAGGGACGGCACTAAGGCTATATTTTAGGAGCTTTTATCCTTTTATTTTAAGAGATAAAGGGTGATAATTGAGTAGGGTAAAAGATAAATAATAATCTATTAATTTTAAATAAAGGGATAAGAGAAAAGCAAGGAATTTGATCGTGTTGGCCGAATAAGGGAGTCTTGGGGTAGTAATTTCGGCTGAAAGAGGAAAAGAGAGGCCAATCTTCATTCTTTTCTCCCTTGTTCATCTGCCGAAATTCTTTGGCAAAAATTCTCCTCTTCTCTTTTATTTTGTTAAGCCGAAATATTCCCTATGCTAGCCGAATCTATATTCCACCGTTGCCGAAACCCTCAAGCTTTTCCTTTTCATATTTGTTGAAGCCGAAACCCTCTAAAGTGTTCATCCAATAGGCCATAGCCGAATAGCGTGTGGATTCAAGTAAAGGGGGTTGCCGATTCCAATATTGAGGGTAAGAGATCCTATTGTTGTCATTCTATCTCTTTTCTTTTAACCGAAATCAAAATTTTAACTCCTTAATGATCTTTGGCCAAACCTTTAAAGGAGGATTTTCGGATTTTCTGCTTTTGATCATTGAACTCAATCTGACTATTTGAATATTTTGACATATTCCCTAAAGTGAATATTGTATATACTTTTATAAAAATTATATTTCTTTTGTTGAAATAATAACATTATGGACCTTTCATTGGTTTAAACATTTCTAGAAGGAAATGACATAATATTACTTTTATGTGGGTAGTAGATAAAATGATGACAAAATTATCAATTATCACAGTTTATATTGACATTATAATTCTACTAGTTGTGAAAAAGTATAATGCTAAAAAAAAGATGATACTAATAGATATTATGATAAATATGAATGCATTGTGTACATGATGTGATATTGGTGATGTCATGTGATTCGACTAAACAGACCTGAGATTGAGCCAAGTTTGAAGGGCCTAAATGCAAGAAGAGGATGTTGAAATCCATGCAACTTGTGCATGTGGGCTATTAAGGCCTAAAAATTCACCCATATTATTTTTTACTACACAGCTTTTTAATCCTAGTTTATTTGTGTTACTGCATTTTTAATGTGTCTCAAAAGCATTTTTTAAATAAGGTAGTTTTTAGTTAGATTGGTTGATAGTTTAGTTAGTTAGTTTTATTGCATTTTAAATTAGTCTTAAAACTAGCTATCTAATATGTCCATTTCATTACATGTTTAATGTGCTTTCATTACAACTTAATAATTGCTTTAAGTGTGTCTAATGATTGTTTAATATGTCCTAGGGATAAACCAATGGCCAACAACCTAATTAAGGGTTCAAAAGAGCTGTTCGTTTATCAAAGAGGATCAAAAGTTTTCACACTAAGGGTTGTTCGGTTTTGGGAAGAAAAGGTGGCTATTGATCATTTATATGCTCCATTTAATGCCACCATTAATCATAGGAGTTGAATGTGACTTTTGGAGTTTTCTTAATCCTTAAACATGCCTAAATTCGGTGCAACACCTTAATGAGCAGCTACCCACATTGATTTCAAGTGCATGGACTTTATAAACGAATTTACGAAGCTTTCTTGGTTGTTCGGTTGAAGTTAAAGTTTAATGCATTTTATTGAACATTCTAGAAACAATATTAATGGCTGATTTGTGGACATTCATTTACCTTTTTGTTTGCCTATAAATACTTTGGTTTTAAGCTTTGTAAAGGTTAGACGATCGGGACACTTAAATCGTCAAACAACTCGTAACCGAGTTCACATTAGTGCATGCCTGTAGCATGTCTAAAACATTAAATTTTGAAAAATCTTATAAAGAAAAAGAGATGCTCCGTAATACATGATAATAAATTTGAATTGAAATTATGCTATAAGAGGTGAAGGTTAAAAATTATGCAACGTAACCTCCCAAATCCGGCCAAGACGTTATGGCTAGATTGAGAAGGCTACATTAGCCACCAAAATGGCTAAGCTAACATATGTTACTTTTGAAGACTTCAAATAAACTCATTTGAGAGAAAACCGTAGTTGTACTTTGAGTTAGCTTAAAAGCATTCATTCATTAGGTCGTGCATGCTTAGGATTCATTTTATTGTTTATAGTGTTGTTTTAGAAAAACCATTTGCTTGTCGCTCCACAAACCCGACCTAGACTTTATGATCGAAGCTGGCGATGTCACATGATAGTGCTTTTGAAGCCGTAGCCATGCTCAAACCATTTCTCCTTTTTAAAAGTTTTTCATTATTTTATGTTAATTCTAAATAGTGTCATTCGTTTCCAAAACGCTGTTCATTTTCCAAAACATTTATACTTTGCGGAAGCTTTTAAAACAGTTTACGTAAACGTGGTGTTTTGGTAAAACATTTGCTTCTTTTGAAAACCCTCTATCGTAATGGCCATAATTACATAAAACTCTTCCCAGATATAATCAAAACCACAAATAAGTATAAAAATCGTGAATCTATCATGAAATAGAAGCAGTGGTCACCGGCGAGTCCTCCGCTGCACCGATTCGTCTAATGCTAGGGATTACATGAACATATTAAACAGAAGAAGGACGAGTTTTCGCAAACTCAGTGTGTAATCCCCATAGAAAACATGCACATAACATAATATCAGAAAACAGTCATATATTTACAGTTCGGGTCTGAGCCCATTATAGAATCGGTGTGGACCTTAGCCTACTTAGATTCAGAATAAGATACAATTTAGGGCCTCAGCCTATTAGATATAACATGTAGAACATAACAGAATATCATAATCCTACCCACCAGCCTTTACACACCACCTCCGACCAACCCTACACACCATATGGGGATAAAATCAACCCATCATCCCTACACACTATGCTGTATCAAAATGCTACACATAATCAGATAATTGCAGCTGAGCTGGCAGATAATAGGCTTAATAGCCTTTTAGATACTTCCTCCAATATCATCAACCCACCCCAACGTAATGCAGCATACAATCGATGACATGCTATAATGCAATTAATAGATCATACATTGAAATCGGTATACATGCTAAGGTTAACATGCTTAATACATATATCACATAATTGGATCATGTAATTAGGGGTCTAAGTAATGCTTACCGACCCTACAGTAGGTCCACAATCGACTTAGACGACCCGTGCAACCTTATAGATCAATTCAAAAAAATGGGCTCGCACGCCCATGTGGCCTGTTTGTGTGGGCCCATACGCCCATGTGACCCACATGGCCCAAATTGGCCTTGGCCCAGAATCCCACATGCCCATGCAGTTTACTCGTGTGGTCCCCCAAACCCGTGTGGCCCACACAACCCAATTCAGATTAGCCCGTTGTTGCACACGGCCTATCTGGCCATCACACGGCCGTGTCCATCGCGCACGGCCTGGCCTCATCGATCACACGCCCGTGTTTTGTCACATGACCTACCACACAGGTGACCACACCCCCATGTGGCTTCGACAGTATGCTTTTTTAGCTTTTTACCGAATCCCGTTTTCTGTGTTTCGGATACACACCTGTATCATTTCCGCTGTTTTTGCAACCTTGAGATTGCCAACACATATAATCTGAATACTTCATCTCTTAGTAACCAAAAACAAGTCTAAATCGATTAATCCCCACATTGCAAAGTCAGCTTACCGGTACCAAATGAACACGACTTCGAATCAGATCGACAAAAAGCAATTTCCAGCCACACAGCCTCCTCCTGAATAGCAACAGCACACCTCTTAATCACTCAACCAGAAAATAAACGAGTTTAGAAAAATGAAACTTACCACCTACCGCATAACGCAATTAGCCTTGCAGGAAAATGAAAAAGGTGTATTGGGAAACAAAAGAGAAGGGAGAAGAGGAAAACAAAAGGGAATTTCGGTAGCAAGGGGGAAGGAAACGGAAGAGAGAGTAGAGAAGGGAAGAGGAAAAATATGTTAGGTTTTTTTCTGCAGGAAGAGTTCTGAATGAGGGAATGAGTTTCACAAAGACCTCACTACATCCACAACCTTATTTTTCTTCCTCAAATCCTACTAATCACTCACTACTCGGAGTCCAAACTAATTCAAATTCTAGCCGAACCACATAGCAAAAAACTACATCCCTTATCAACGTGAAGAATCGAACCCAAGACCTCCAGGATAATAACACACCACCTAACCACTAGATAAGCAAGCCCATTCTGATATAATTCTACCAACATTTAATTAAAAGCCTACTGAACAAGAGCAAGAATTTATTCACAAAAAAACATGATTTTGTTCAAGTCAAGGCTTGAACCCAAGACTTCTCAGACACTCCTAGAACAGTTAACCACTAAATCAGACAGAAAGTTATGTCAATTAATTTTAGAAACACATACAAATTATTTTTGCTCCAAAATCACATAAGCCAGAATTAAAGAAATTTGGGGCGTTACAACTCTACCTTCTAAAAGAAAATTTCGTCCTCGAAATTTTACCTGATTAGAAACGGTGAGGATACTACTGACGCATTGAATCCTCCGGCTCTCAAGTGGCCTTCTCAGTGCTATGATTCCACCACAGCACTTTCATTAAGAGGATAGACTTCCTTCATAGAACTTTAATGTCACGATCCAGAATCTGGACCGGTTCCTCCTCAAACATCAGATCTGGTCTAACTTCAATGTCCTCCACCGGAACAATATGCGTGGGATCAGAGCAGTAGCATCTCAACATCGAAACGTGAAAAACATCATGAATGCGATCCAACTCCGAAGGTAGTTCCAACTGATATGTGACTTGCCCCACTTGCTTCAGAATACGGTACAACCCAATAAACCTAGGGTTTAGCTTACCCTTGCGGTCGAACCTCAGAACCTTCTTCTATGGCAAGGCCTTGAGAAAAACTAAGTCCCCCCACAGAATACTCTATATCCTTTCTCCTCAGATCAGCATAGGACTTCTGCCTATCAGATGTCGCTTTCATTCAATCTCGAATCACTCGAACCTTATCTGTAGTTTTAGAAACCAGTTTAGGACCCAGTACACGTTGCTCACCCAACTCAGTCCAGCACAAAGGAGTGCGACACTTACGATCGTACAAGGCCTCGTAAGGCACCATCTGGGTGCTAGACTGGTAGTTATTATTGTAGGCAAACTCTGCCAAAGGCAAGTACTCCTCGCAACTACCTCCAAAAATAAATCACGCAGCTCCTCAACATGTCATCCAGTATCTGAATCACCCTCTCTGACTGACCATCTATTTGAGGATGGAAAGCAGTACTGAAGTCCAACCTTGAACCCAGAGCCTCATGCAATTTCTTTTAGAACCGAGACGTGAAACGAGGATCCCTATTGGAGATGATCGAGACAAGAACCCCATGCAGTCTCACTATTTCAGATATATATAGTTTAGCCAATTTCTGGAGAGAAAAGTCCGTCCTGGCCGGAATGAAGTGAGCAAACTTTTTCAATCGATCCACGATGACCCGAACAAAATCTTTCTTAGTGGGCGTTAAAGGCAACCTACTAACGAAGTCCATCATTACTCCTTCCCATTTCCATATCGGTATCTTTACCGGCTACAGCAACCTCGAAGGCAACTGATGCTCAGCCTTAACCTGCTGACAAGTCAGACAGCGAGTAACAAAGTCAGTAACCTCACGTTTCAACCCTGGCCACAGTACAACTCTCGGAGATCTAGGTAGATCTTGTTCCCACCAGGATGCATAATATAGAGACTACTATGCACCTCCCCCAGAATCGACTGTCGCAACTCATCATCACTCGGTACACAAACCCGAACGCAGAAACAAAGTACCCCATCACTGTTAATCCTAAAATCAGTAGCATCACCCATCTCAACCTGACGAAAACACAACTAAATAGACTTATCCCCCATCTGTTTACCTCTAATCTGATCAATCCATGTAGGCTTAACCTGAAGTTCTGCTAGCAGACTCCTATTATTGAATAAACTGAGTCGAGCGAAATCGCTCCCAGATTGGTCATAGCCCTCCAGCTCAAAGCATCCGCCACCACATTGGTGTTACCAAGATGGTACTCGATGGTGCAGTCATAATCCTTAAATAGTTCAACTCATCTACACTGCCTAAGGTTTAACTCCTTCTGAGTGAGGAGATATTTGAGGCTTTTATGATCAGTGTAGACAGTACACGTCTCACCGTACATGTAGTGCCTCCAAATCTTTAAAGCGAAGACTACAATAGCCAGTTCCAAATCAGGAGTAGGATAGGTTACCTCATGCGTCTTAAGCTGACGTGACGCATAAGCTACAACCTTACTATCCTGCATCAGTATGCAACCCAAACCCTCATGCGATGTATCACTGTATACGATGAAATCCTTCTCAGATTCAGGCTGTATCAGAACTGGAGCCTGAGTCAAAACAGATTTGAGTTTCTTGAAGCTCCCTTGTTGCTTATTAGTCCAGACAAATGGAACTCCCTTGCGTAGAAGCTTGGTTAACGGTGCTGCGATCAAGGAGAACACTTTTACAAAGCGTCGATAAAAAGCTGCGAATTTTGGACACATTCTTCGACTGTTTCCAATCCAAAACAGCCTCAATCTTACGAGGATCAACGTGAATCCCCTTTGCAAAAACCACATATCCCAAAAATGTTACTTCCCAGAGCCAGAACTCACACTTACTGAACTTCACATACAACTATTTCTCACGAAGAGTCTGTAGTACCACTCTGAGATACTCATCATGCTCGCCCTCAGTCTTAGAATACACTAGGATATCATCTATGAATACCACCACAAATTGGTCCAGATAAGGCTGGAACACAACGGTTCATCAACTTCATAAATGACGCTAGTGCATTGGTCAACCTAAATGGCATAACCAGGAACTCGTAATGTCCATAACGAGTCCTAAATGCCGTCTTATGTACATCGGCCTCCTTAACCCTCAATCGATGTTATCCTGAATGTTGATCAATCTTGGAGAACACAGAAGCCCCTCTGAACTGGTCGAATAGATCATCTATCCTTGGAAGTGGGTAGTTATTCTTGATTGTTAGCTTGTTCAGCTGCCGGTAGTTGATACACATCCTCATTGTCCCATCTTTCTTCTTCACAAACAACACCGGTGCTCCCCACAGAGATACACTAAGATGAATGAATCCACGATCTAACAGTTCTTGAATTTGAGCCTTAAGCTCCGTCAGCTCTTTCAGTGCCATTCGATAGGGCGCGATAGACACCGGAGCTGTACCCGAAATAAGTTCAATCCCAAATTTCACTTATTGGTTTGGAGGCAAACCTGATAATTCATTAGGAAAGACATCTGGAAAGTCCCTCACGATTCTGATGTCTTTAACCGAAGAATCCCCGAGTCAGAAATACCGATGTAGATCAAGAATGCCTCATAACCTTTCCTCACTAACTTTTCTGCTACCAAAGCTAATTATACATTAGTCAGATAGTCTTGTCGCTCCCCAATCACAGCTACCTCATTGTCCTCCTCGGTCCTTAAAACGGCCCTTTTTGTCGCACAGTCCAAACTTACCCGGTGTTTAACCAGTCAATCTATTCCCAGAATCAAATCAAAAATGAAAGCTCCATCAGATAGCCAGAAATATGTCCCTTGAACCTCTAATGGGATGTCTATAAACAATTTACTCACTCTGATAGACTGCTTTAACAGATTCACAACAGTTACCTCACTAGAAGAACTCTCAGCCGAAATCCCCAAGGTTTCAGACACAGTATTGGCTACGTAAGAGTGTGTAGAGCCTATGTCTATCAATGCCAAATAAGGTACATTATAAATTATAAATGTACCCGTGATGACACTGGCTCGATTTAGTCGGTTCAACACCTCTACCCGGTGATCTCTGTCCTCGGCCCATGCCGTTACCAACCCTGGCCTGACCTCGGCCCCTAGGTGGTTGCTGAACTACTTTCAGTGGCTGTGCAGTACCAGTACCCGTAACTTGCATTTGATCAGTTCTTGGTGGACAATCTCTGACACAATGCTATTAGAGCCACATCTTAAAGAAGCCCCAATAGTCCTCCAACATTCTCCTGGATGGTGCCTACCATAGTGCCCATAAAGCCCACCCTAGTAGGTGCAATAGGAGGCCAAACTCCCACTAGCCTATCAAACCTGGCCTTTTTCTTAGGCCTCATTACAGAACTCGAGGGCTCCAAATCCCTTTTATTCTTTCCTCTTTCTTGATTTTGGCACTCAGCGCGCTTAACCTTCTCGATGATCTTCGCCTTCTCAACTAAAGTAAAAAAATCACGCTTCCTCTGCGAAGCTATAAGAACTCACAAACTGTCTCTAAGTCTATTCTCAAAATGTACGCATCGCTTATACTCGGTTGCCACCATGCCCCGCGCATAACACCTCAATCTCAGGAACTCGACCTCATACTCGGCCACTGAATGGTCCCCTTGTGTGAGATTAAGAAACTCACGCCTCCTAGCATCAATGTAGCTAGCTCCCAAATACTTACTGTAACATCCTGAATTTTTGGGCCTATATGTTTAATGGGAGAACATGTGTAATATGTTAATTTAAGTGATAGGGGTCCAACTTGGGCTCAGGACTAGGCAAAGGCCTTGGTTAAATTATCTGATTGGGCATTATGGAGTTAAAAGGAGGTAATTGTGTTTAAAATACCAACGTAAGCTTGTGGCCCAACAATAGGTGGCACTGCAAGGGAATTTGAAGGTGGAGTCGTTAACAATTAAAGGCGCCCAAGTTTTGGCCGCAAGGAGCCCATGTTTTTGGGCCATTTCGGTACTTTAAAGGGAGCAAGGGGTGACGCCACACACAAGGAGTTACGGGCCCAAAATTTAAGTTTCATAGAGCCTAAATCCTTTAATTTAAGTTAGTAAAATTTGACATTAGGGTTAGGTGAAGTGGATGGCAACAAGGCTCAAAAATAGGAGGATTTATGTGGATTTTATAATTGGTAATATAGATGATAAAAAGAAGAAAAGATAGGAGCTATCTGCAAGGCAAGGTGATGGTCAAAAATCCACCACCTAGAGGAGTAAACTTTATGGATAAGGGGTGCCGAATTTTCCCTTTTTATTAGCTTGACTTTTAGTTATCAGGAAGGGCATTTTCGGTTTTAAGCAGTAGATGCCAAAATTTTTAAATAGGAGGGTATCTCGTTGATTCGTGCATTTAAACCCTAATTTCCTCTTCACTCTTTGTGCCAAAATTCTTAGCCTCTCCCTCTATAATTTCTTTTCTTCAATTTCTTCAAAAGCCGAAACCTCTCATTTCACTCTCTTCTCCATTCTTTTTCTCTTGAGCCGATTTCTCTAAAAAGTCGAAATCTCCATAGTTTTTCTCTATTCATCCCATTTGTGGGATAGTTCTATTCTTTCGACATTTAATCTTTTCCTTTGGCATTGCCGAATCTTCTCTCTAATGCTAGCCGAATCCCCTGTGTTAAGGTAAGCGTCGACTTCTGTTAAGTTCTCACATTCTATTTTGGTTTTTGAAAGGAAAAAGCTGAAAAGCTAATAGGTTAATGGTTCTATGTTGAGCGACATTCCAGGATTTGAAGGAAACTTGGTCGTCTAGATCTAAAAGCCGAAAAACGTTAGTCTCCAATTTCGGGATTTTAAGGTAAGAAGGTTTTCCCTAGATTTTTACTAGATTTGCTTATTATATGCAAGATCTTAACTTTATGATGAGAATTAACGATCATAAATTGTGATAGTAGGTCTAACAAGGACTTGTGATGGAATTAAATATGGATCAGGCAAAGGAGAGAATCCCTAAGAAACGAATGGTATCTGCCGTTCAAGATTGGCCACTTGGTTGTGGACCGGCTTCTGAACAACACCTTAGACAAGTAGCAGTCGTATCGACTTCTAATAGTGTCGACATAGAAAGTGTCGTCCGAGCCGTAACCATATGTGTAGATCTCTAACACACTAATAATCTGTATATATATATATATGTGATGGCTAAAAGCTGGAAAATAGGCTGTATGAGCAGTCGGGTTACCCAGAAAGGGTAGGCAAAGGATGCCAAGTATGTAACCATAGAAACTTCTCTATGTATATCGATGTATGTGAAAGACTGTAATCTCTTAGGTAGTATATTGTTTGATTTTGCATGAATGTATGCATGGGATGGGTTTGATATGGAAAGGGGAAGAGCATGATTGGTCACATGGTGATCGGTGGTAGTAAACCCACGTAATGAAATGTTAGGTAATATGGTGATCGATGGTAGAAAACCCACGAAATGAAATGTTAGGTCACTTGGTGATCGGTGGTAGAAATCCCACAAATATAAATGTTAGGTCACATAGTGATCGGTGGCTATGCCACATTTAATGAATCCTGAATAACAGGAATAGGCAGTACGACTGTCCTTATGGTGTGTAAAAGATGAATGGTTGATAGTAGAAATCCCCAAGGTGTGATGGTTGGTACGGGTTGGTGTGTAGAGAATGGAATTCTAGGATGGGTTGCGCTATGCATCATTTATTATCTATCATGTAATTATGATTGTTGCCATTGTGTATGGGCCAGGGCTCATAATGTGTTTATGGGCCCAAGCCTTTTATGTGTTTTCGGGATTTACACACTGAGTCTTGGTGACTCACCCTATTATTTTCCCTAACTTTTCAGATGAGCAGTAGATCATGGACATGGGAGCCGAGACGGACTCGAGGGGCCATCAAGTTTCTATTTCTATAGGCTATTTTCGGTTTTTCCTTTAAGTTTCATTTTGGGAATATTTAGATAATAAGGCCCCATAGTTTATATTCGCCTAGGTAGTTTTAATATTTGCAACTTATGAATTTTTGTCAAAGGTTTAATTTTACGAAATAATAGTAATACAAAGTTTTTTTTTGTATGTCACTTATTTATTCAAATATTGTCTAATTAACTTACGATTTCCAAAACCAACAAGGCAAAAGTTTTCAACGTACAACCCGTAGCATACCAGATCCGGTCGAAGCGTATGGGCCAGGTTTGGGGTGTTACAATTTTGGTATCAGAGCCCAGTTCAAAACTCGGGCTGTGAAATGGGTCTAGTAATGTTTTGAAAAGTTGATGTGGATTTGAAAAAAATCTGGAAGAAAATATGGCCTTCGTGTCTACCGGCACCCGATCCACGCAGGTAAGTATTCTAAACTCTTGTTGTGATATACATGTGGGCTTAATGGGCTTGATGGACGTAGACTAGTATGATAGTATTGATGAACCTTAGGTTTAGTCAAACAACTCTTCAATTCCATAAGACTTAATCCAACTAAACAAACCCGTGAACAAGTCGCTGGGTAAGGGTGTGGCAACAGGCATACGCATGTCTAGGATTGGATTCAGGGACAGCTTGGTATTTAAGTAGTCCTAGTGACTCACCTCCTCTTCGCTGGAATCCTACCTGGTGCGTAGTGACTGTTCACCTTAGCCATAAGGATTTGTTGACGGGCCAAAATCTATAATTTAAAACCCGAAAGGGACCAGCCAACCTATTTTGTAACCAAAATACCCCCAAGTTTTGTAAAATCTCCAAAATACACTTGATTTATGAAAATTTCCAGAATACCCCAAAATTGTAAAACTACAAAATTTGTGAAATTACCGAAACATTTTGGTTGGCAAAATTTCCAAAATACCCGTGGTTTGTGAAAATTTCTAAAACAACCGTGATTTTATAAAATACCCATGTTTTGCAAATTTACCCGAAAACCCCTAGATTTACAAAAGTAACCCGGTTTGCAAAATTAAATTTTTTGAAGTACCCCTGCTAAAAAAAACACCACAACAACACCAAGATACCCTATTTTGAGAAAATCACCAAGATACTTTATCTTGGAAAATACCCTGTAGGGCAAAACTATGGAAATACCCCTGGGTAGAGGAATGACGAAAAAAAAAACCTTATGCAATGAATGTGTGTGCATGGATACTACTTGTATGATTGATATATGTTGGTTGATGTATGTGGTTTCTAGAATTAGGAGATAAACTTGAGACTGAAACTGTAGATAGGTTCGAATTCAAAAGAACCACTCTTAAAACTACTTTCCATAAGATTGTTCGTGGTTAATCAGTGAAAGAAATTAATAGTTCATAAAGTTTCTAATTCAGATAATGCGAGAATCAACGATGAGCGCTAGAAGAGGAAGAAGAGGCTGCGACCGAGGTCGTAGAAGTGTTAGGACTGATGTGCTGACTCAGCTAGTTAGGGAGGTACTGAAAGAAGTTAAAGAAATCGGTGAAACACTTCGGTTTGGGTGCGTGGACTGTAAGAAAAAAAAGAGATCATAGTTTTCTAGGGTTGCAGTCTCGTTCTGTGAAGCATGTTAAGGTACGTTCAAACTTCCGAGTTTGCGAATATTGCAGAAGGCGTGATCCGGGTGAATGTTAGAGGAAGTCAAGAACGTGTTAAGATGCGGGTCTGAGGAGCATAAGGCTCGGGATTGTTCAATCACCATTAAGTCGGGTATGGTTTGTGTGGATGCTATATTTTTGGGTATAGAAACTGTATGCGTGCAATGTTTATATATTATTAAATTAGAGTGTGCAGCGAAAGCATAGTGGTGAGACTTGGGTAGTACGATTAATAGTTAGTTGGAAATTTCGAGGACGAAATTTCTTTAAGGGGGTAGAACTGTAACATCCTGAATTTTTGGGCCTATATGTTTAATGGGAGAACAGGTGTAATATGTTAATTTAAGTTATAGGGGTCCAAATTGTGCTGAGGACTAGGCAAAGGCCTTGGTTAAATTATCTGATTGGGCATTATAGATTAAAAGGAGGTAATTGTGTTTAAAATACCAACATGAGCTTGTGGCCTAACAATAGGTGGCACTGCAAGGGAATTTGAAGGTGGTGTCATTAACAATTAAAGGGGCCCAAGTTTTGGCCGTAAGGAGCCCATGTTTCTGGGCTATTTTCGGCACTTTAAAGGGAGCAAGGGGTGACGCCACACACAAGGAGTTAGGGGTCCAAAATTTAAGTTCCATAGAGCCTAAATCCTTTAATTTAAGTTAGCTAAATTCGGCATTAGGGTTAGGTGAAGTGGACGACAACAAGGCTCAAAAATAGGAGGATTTATGAATCTCCATAGTTTTTCTCTATTCATCCCATTTGTGAGATAGTTCTATTCTTCCAGTATTTAATCTTTTCCTTTGGCATTGTCGAATCTTCTCTCTAGTGCTAGCGAATCCCTCTGTGTTAAGGTAGCGTCGACTTCATTAAGCTCTCACGTTCTATTTCGGTTTTTGAAAGGCAAAAGCCGAAAAGCTAATAGTTTAATGGTTCTATGTTGGGCGGCATTCTGGGATTTGAAGGAAACTTGGTCGTCTAGATCTAAAAGCCGAAAAATGTTAGTCTCTAATTTCGGGATTTTAAGGTAAGAAGATTTTCCCTAGATTTTTACTAGATTCGCTTATTATATGTAAGATCTTAACTTTATAATGAGGATTAACGATCATAAATTGTGATAGTAGTTCTGACAAGGACTTGTGATGAAATTAATTATGGATCAGGCAAGGGGTGACGCCATACACAAGGAGTTAGGGGCCCAAAATTTAAGTTTCATAGAGCCCAAATCCTTTAATTTAAGTTAGCGAAATTCGGCATTAGGGTTAGGTGAAGTGGACGGCAACAAGGCTCAAAAATAGGAGGATTTATGTGGATTCTATAATTGATAATATAGATGATAAAAAGAAGAGAATCCCTAAATTTAAGAAACGAGCGGTATCTACCGTTCGAGATTGGCCACTTGGTTGTGGACCAGTTTCTGAACAACACCTTAGACAAGTAGCAGTCGTATCGGCTTCTGATAGTGTCGACATAGAAAGTGTTGTCCTAGCCGTAACCAGGTGTGTAGATATCTAACACACTAATAATCTGTATATATATATTTATGTGTTGGCTAAAAGCTGGAAAATAGGTTGTATGAACAGTCGGGTTACCCAGAAAGGGTAGGCAAAGGATGCCAGGTATGTAACCATAGAAACTTCTCTATGTGTATCGATGTATGTAAAAGACTATAATATCTTAGTTAGTATATTGTTTGATTTTTCATGAATGTATGCATGGGATGGGTTTGATATGGAAAGGGGAAGAGCATGATTGGTCATATGGTGATCGGTGGTAGAAAACCTACGTAATGAAATGTTAGGTCACATGGTGATCGGTGGTAGAAAACCCACGAAATGAAATGTTAGGTCACTTAGTGATCGGTGGTAGAAATCCCACAAATATAAATGTTAGGTCACATAGTGATCGGTGGCTATGCCACGTTTAATGATTCCTGAATAACAGGAATAGGCAGTGCGGCTGTCGTTATGGTGTGTAGCGGATGGAGGGTTGATTGTAGAAATCCCCAAGGTGTGATGGTTGGTACGAGTTGATGTGTAGAGGATGGAATTCTAGGATGAGTTGGGCTATGCATCATTTATTATTTATCATGTAATTATGATTGTTGCCATTGTGTATGGGCCAGGGCTCATAATGTGTTTGTGGGCCCAAGCCTTTTATGTGTTTTCGGGATTTACACACTGAGTCTTGGTGACTCACCCTATTATTTCCCCTAACTTTTCAGATGAGCAGTAGATCATGGACATGGGAGCCGAGACTGACTCGAGGGGCCATCAAGTTTCTATTTCTATAGACTATTTTCGGTTTTTCCTTTAAGTTTCATTTTGGGAATATTTAGGTAATAAGACCCCATAGTTTATATTCGCCTATGTAGTTTTTAATATTTACAACTTATGAATTTTTGCGAAATAATAGTAATACAAGGTTTTTTTTTATGTCACTTATTTGTTCAAATATTGTCTAATTAACTTACGATTTCCAAAACCAACAAGGCAAAAGTTTTCAACGTACAACCCGTAGCATACCAGATTTGATCGAAACGTATGGGCCAGGTTTGGGGTGTTACAATTACTCTGGAACACAGTCTTAAAGTAATCCCAAGTCAGTCGGTCGAGCTGAGTGCCCTCCTTAATTGTCAACCACCACTGGTAGGTTTTATCGCAAAGTAGAGAAACAACCCCCTTAAGCTTCCACTAAGCGGTAAAATCCAGGTCATCCATTATTCTTTCCGTGGCCTCCATCCAATATTCGACCACGTTAGGGGAGACTCCAATGACACCCTTGAATAATTCAGCCCCATTAGACCAGAGTCGTTCCGTAATCGACCCTCGGCCCCCAGATCTGGTGTTGGCCCCAGCGACCTTCTCCAATATCCTCAGCATAGCCTGGGACAGTGCATCGTCCCCAGCCATGCGATCTCGAGACCCAGTCTCTGTCACAGGTGATACCTGTGTCTCACTAGTATCTAGATTAAGTAGATTCCCAGTTGATGAGGACCCAGCTTGAGCCGCTCTATGGCCTCTACCATGGCATCTAGTACCCCGTCCGCGGATACTTTGTGCGCTTATCGTAAATTTAGAGTTTATCTGTATTAACAGTTTTATGCATTAGTTATAGTTTCGATATTTATTAACAGATATTTTATGCAGAACAGTATCAGAAGTTCAGAGTTCGTTATCGCGAGTCTCAGTCTCAATACAGTTTTCAGTTTGCACTACCTAGAGTGTTTTCAGTACAGTATACTACCTATTGGCTGTTTCAAGCATACTAGTAGTATTTTTAGACAAATCTAAATAGAGTTTCAGGACACTTACAGGATCGACGCCGGAGACTCGGTGTACCACATACTCAGTCCAAAAACATTTCAAATCACTTAAAAATCATTTCTTAAAACCAATTTTTATAACTCAAATCCACAGTCGAGTTTTGCAACATGTCTCTGATACCACTAAATATAACACCCTAAACCCAGCCTAGATGTTATAACCGAATCGGGCGATGTCACATGATAGTGCTTTTGAAGCCGTAGCCACACTCAAAACATTTCTCCTTTTTAAAAGTTTTTCATTATTTTATGTTAATTCTAAATAGTGTCATTCGTTTCCAAAATGGTGTTCGTTTTCCAAAATATTTATACTTCGCGGAAGCTTTTAAAACAGTTTGTGAAAACGTGGTATTTTGGTAAAACATTTGTTTCTTTTGAAAACCCGCCCTTTCCTACTTTTAGCAATAAAAACCATAAAACATTGTAAATATTAAATTTAAACAAAAATCTGTAATGGCCATAATTACTTAAAACTCTTCCTAGATATAATCAAAACCATAAATAAGTATAAAAACAGTGAATCTATCGTGAATTGAGGTGTTCATGGGCCGGGCCCAAAAATGGGCCTAAAATTTTTCCCAAGCCCGGCCCATATAAAAAAGTTAAAACCTGGGCCCAGCCCGGCCCGCCTGTATTAAATTTTTATATTATTTTATTTAATTTTTAAATATATATAATACATCAAAAATACTAAAAAAATCGAAATAAATATTTCCCAACAAATTGAAAATAAATTTTAAAAAAATATGTAGACTTAAATAACACTAAGATAAATGTAACTTAACAAGCAAATACCTCTAGAATAATAATAAAATTAACAAATGCTTTTAAAATAATAACAAAATTAAAAATAAAATAAGTTTTATACAATATTCAATCAATAACAACAAAATAGTAGCAACATAATAGTAATATGGTAGCAAAATAGGGAGAAAACAACAAGAAAATAACATTCAAAAATTTAAAAAAATAGCAGATTTTTTTGTCATTTAGTGAATTCGGGTCGGGTCGGGCTTGGGATACTTTACCCGAGGCTCGGCCCATTTTTTAAACGGGCCTTATTTTTTGTCCAAGCCCATTTTTCGGGCTTATATTTTTGCCCAAACCCTCCCAAATTTCGGTCGGGCTGCCCGGCCTATGAACACCTCTAATCGTGAAGTAGAAGCAGTGGTCACCATCGAGTCCTCCATCAGACCGATCGATCTAATCTTTGGGATTACCGAGCAGTTAAAATGAGAAGAAGTATAAGGTTTCGCAAACTCAGTGTGTAATCCCTACAGAAAACATGCACACAACATAATATTAGAAAATAGTCATATATTTACAGTTCGGGTCTGAGCCCATTATAGAATTGGTGCGGACCTTAGCCCACTCAGATACAGAATAAAATACAATTTAGGGCCTCAGCCCATCAAATATAACATGCAGAACAAATCAAAATATCAGAATCCTACCCACCAGCCTCTACACACCATCTCCGACCAACCCTACACACCATGTAGGGATAAAATCAACCCACCCATCCCTACACACTATGCTGTATCGAAATGCGACACATAATCAGATAATTGCAACTGAACTGCCAGATAACAGGCTTAATAGCCTTTCAGATACTTCCTCCAATATCATCAACCCACCCTAATGTAATGCAGCATACAATCGATGACATGCTATAATGCAATTAACAGATCATAAATTCAAATCGGTATACATACTAAGTGTAACATGCTTAATACATATATCACATAATCGGATCACGTAATTAGGGGTCTAAGTAATACTTAGTAACCCTACAGTAGGTCCACAGTAGACTTGGGCGAACCGTGCAACCTTACAGATCAGTTCAGAAAAATGGCCTCGCACGCCCATGTGGCCTGTTTGTATGGGCCCACACGCCCGTGTGACCCACATGGCCCAAATTAGCCTTGGCCCAGAATCCTACATGTCCATGTGGTTTACTCGTGTAGTCCCACATGGCCTAATTCAGATTAACCCGTTGTTGCAAACAGCTTATTCGGCCATCACACAGCTGTGTCCGTCGCGTACGGCCTGGCCTCGTTGATCACACGCCCGTGTTCTGTCAGACAGCCTACCACACGGGCGATCACAGGCCCATGTGGCATCGACAGTAAGTTTTTCAACTTTTCGTCGAATCCTATTTTTTGTGTTTCGGGTACACACCTGTATTATTTCTGCTGTTTTTGTAACCCTGAGATCGCCAACACCTATAATCAGAATACTTCATCTCTTAGTAACCAAAAACAAGTCTAAATCGATTAATCCCCACATCACAAAGTCAGCTTAACGGTACTGAACGAACATGACTTCGGATTAGATCGACAAAAAGCGATTTCCAGCCATACAACCTCCTCTTGAATAGCAACATCACACCTCTTAATCACTCAACCAGAGAATAAACGAGTTTAGAAAAATGGAACTTACCATCTACCACACAACGCAATTAACCTTGTAGGAAAAACAAAAAAGGTGTTTTGGGAAAAAAATGATAAGGGAGAAGAGGAAAACAAAAGGGAATTTCGGCATCAAGGGGGAAGGAAGCGGTAGAGAGAAGAGAAGGGAAGAGGAAAAAGATGTCAGGTTTTTTTTCTGCAAGAAGAATTCTAAAGGAGGGAGTGAGTTTCACAAAGACCCCGCTACATCCACAACCTTATTTTTCTCCCTCAAATCCTACTAACCACTCACTACTCGAAGTCCAAACTAATTCAAACTCTAGCCAATCCACATAGCAAAAAACTACATCCCTTGTCAACGTGAAGAATCGAGTCCAAGACTCCAGCATAATAACACACCACTTAACCACTAGACCAGCAGGCCTATTCTGATATAATTCTACCAACATTTAATTAAAAGCCTACTGAACAAGAGCAAGACTTTATTCACAAAAAAACAAAGATTTTGCTCAAGTCAAGGCTTGAACCCAAGGCTTCTCAGACACTCCCAGAACACTTAACCACTGAAGCAGACAGATAGTTATGTCAATTAATTTCGGAAACACATATAGATATTTTTCTGCTCCAAAATCACATAAGCTGGAATTAAAGAAATTTGTGGCGTTACCTTAGTTGCCTTATCAATTTGTTTTTCAAAAAAGGTTCCTTTGCAATGCAGCAGAAACTAGTGAATAATAACAAATTTTACTTAAGCCTGATATCATGCATTATCCGATTATTATGCTTAAGTAATCCTTGCATGCAAAAATCCCCAAAAGAAAAGTTACCAAGCCACAGACCAAAAGTAATTAAAAATTAAAAGCCAAAACCAATAAAGACTTAATAACACTTATTAAGAATAGTCAGAGGTCCAAGGTGATTCTCTGAATACCGAGTGCAGTCCTAATTTCGAGGTTTACCTAAAAAGTTAAACACTATTAGGGGTGAGCTTATGAAAAGCTCAGTGTGAGTCAAACAATTATTTAAACAAACATAAATATCAAATAAAGTGGAACAAATTAGCTTTAACAGAAGAAAACATAAACATCATAGGAATTTCATATCATTACATAACCATTATCAAATTAATGTCAAACGGTGTATGAGCACAGGACATCATTCATTCGAGTAACAAACATTTATTTCGATACTATTCAATACAACAAAATACAGTACATAACATAAATAAATAACATTTGAATATGTCGTGCACATGATACAATGCAAAAAGGTTCTTATCCATACCATCCACTACACACCATGAGTTCCCTAGAACCTATCATCTGAACTCCAAAACATTATAGGCTTAAGCTCGTTTGAGTGAAATAACTTTTCTGGGGCACGCGGTTGCTGCTGAGGGGATTTGTGTTGATCCTCGAAAGATTAAGGCTGTGCTTGATTGGAAACAGCCCAAGAATGTGTCTAAAATCCGCAGTTTTCTGGGTTTGGCGGGATATTATCGGCGGTTTTTTGAGGGGTTCTCTTTGATTACAGCTCCTTGGAAACACGAAAATATACACACTTTTCATGCCATTTTTAACTCAAATTCATGCAGTTTCGGTAAAATTATTGTCGAAAAATATATAATTATTATAAAATAATTATTTTGTACTTAAATTATTAACATAATGAATTTTAATTAATTTTATAATAAATTTTGATTAATTTTGATCATTTTTTGACAAATTCGCACAAAGGGCGAAAATTGGCTTGGCAGCACTACTAGAAGCGCAAAACTGAAAAGCAATTTTGAAGCATTAAGACGAATGAATTTTTTAGCTAAAGACAGTCCAAATTATGTGTATTAATATAATATAATTAATTTTAATTTTAATTCAATTTAATTTGGGTTAAATAAATTATTATTAAAAAATTATGAAAAGTGGCCCAATTGAGCTGAACTGAGAGAATCGAACCAACCAAGCTATGGGCAGCCCAAAACCGTCCAACATGCTGACCCAATCAGCTTACTTGGCTAATTAATTGGCTTTTAAAAAGGCCCTTGAAGACTTCCTCAAACTACAAACAAACCCCTCCTCTTTTAGTGCCTTTCTGGATTTGCCCCAGCCTTAATATAACAAGTTTGAAAGCTTCAAACTTGCCACATGTGTAGCCGTCCAAGGGAGGTCTCTTTGGCTGCTGATTTTGGCTATTTTTAACAGCCCTCTCACCCTATAAAAGCCCCCTTGGCTGCTCATTTCAACACACCACAACATTCTCATCTCTTCACTTCTCTCTCAACTTTCTCTTTTATTTTCCATCCGTTTTCCCTTGTCCTCTTGCCAATTTTACCTATTGAAAAAGAGTCATTCATCCATCATTTGGAGAAGCATTCAAGTGTTCATAGAAGCCTTGGTTCGAAAAGAACAAGTGAAGAAGGAAGAGTGGAGCAACTCAGCCAAACCACGGAGAAACATTAGATTTGCTTCTTGTTCCCTATCTTTTTAAATTCTATTGTTGTTATAATAAACATGTCTATGAATATTTATGTTGATATGATTTATTTAATTTATATGGATTAAATTTAATTCATATTAGATTGATTGCATTTCATCTTCTTAATTTATTAAAATTGTGTTTGTGTTGTTATAGACCTTGATAAGATGTTTGATTAAGTAAAACCATGACTAAGTTATTCTTGCATTACAATTGTAAGGTAACTAATGAATTAATTATTTAAATAGATTGAAATTGTAATTAATTGACACGATACTTAACCTGTGCATGTTTAATCATCTAAGGTAGCTGAGGGTTAAATTAGCAGTGGTATCGAGAGATACAATTGCCTTGCATAACTTGTAATATTATTGTGATTAAATTGTTTCAAGGTAGGAATACATTGTTACCTCACTTAATCTTTTATGTGCTTATGAGTTTGAATTAATTTTTTGAATTGACATAGGGATATGTACAAGAGATTATTTTGATTTCATAAGTATGTATGTGCATTAATATATTTATCTACTAAAATTTGTTTAATCGGTTGAATTGACATAAACATATAGTCAAGAGATAAATGGATTTTGGTAGGTAAGTATGTTCATAAGTTAGAAAATTACCGAGTTGCCGTGAATTTATTCGTAACAATATAGACATAAGTTTAATAATTCTAAGTTAAGAAATGTAATTAATCTAACACAATTATGCCATCTTGATTAAAATCATCTTTTGAAATCGTGCATTAGAACTTTATTTTATTTTATTTATTTTACTTTGTTTTCTAGTTTTTAATCATTTCTCAAATCAAAATATTTTTCTTCACTAAAGTGTTTTAAATTGCATTCATAAATAATTCTTTTCACAGTCCCTGTGGGTACGATAACTCGACATTTACTTGTCACTTTATTACTTGTTGCGATTGTGTACACTTGCATATTTCCGTCGTTCCAATCCTCTTACTAAGCTTCTACAGAAAGGTGCCCCTTTTGTCTGGACTGATGCACAGCAAGCGAGCTTTGAGAAGCTCAAGTCTGTTCTGACTCAGGCTCCTATTCTGATACAGTCTGAACCTAATAATGAGTTTGTAGTGTAAGTGATGCGTCGCACATTGGTTTGGGATGTGTTCTAATGTAGGATGGTAAGGTTGTGGCTTATGCGCCCCGTCAACTTAAGACACATGAGGGGAACTATCTGACGCATGATCTTTAGTTGGCTGATGTGGTCTTTGTGTTGAAAATCTGGAGGCACTATCTATACGGTGAGAGGTGTATTATTAACACTGATCACAAGAGCCTCAAGTATCTCCTTACTCAGAAGGAGTTGCATCTTAGGCAGTGATGATGGATTGAGCTACTTAAAGATTATGAATGCACCATTGAGTATGATGGTGGCTGATGCTCTCAGTCGATGAGCGATGTCTGATTTGAGGGTGATGTTTGCTCGACTTAGTCTGTTTGATGATGGGAGTCTGTTAGCCGTGTTGCAAGTCAAGCTGACTTAGATTGATTAGATTCGGGATAAACAGTTAGGGAATAAGTCTCTAAGTTTGCGGTTTCGCCAGATTGAGAGTGGTGCTACTTCTGATTTTGGGTTGAATAATGATGGTGTTCTGTGTTTCTGAGGATGGATTTGTGTGCCGAATGATTTGAATTTGAGACAATCGATTCTGAGGGAGGTGCATAGTAGCCCTTATCCTATACATCCCGATGGTAACAAGATGTACCGCGATTTCTGTGAACTATACTGGTGGTCGGGTTTGAAGTGCGAGGTTACTAATTTTGTGGCTTGATGCCTAATGTGTCAGCAAGTTAAGGATGAGCATCAGCTTCCTTCAGGTTTGCTACAACCTATTAAGATCTCCTTATGGAAATGGGAGTGTATGAGATGGATTTTGTTAGTGGGTTGCCCTTGACACCCACTAAAAAGGATTTTGTTTGGGTCATCATGGATTGATTGACCAAGTCTGCTCACTTCATTCCGGTTCGAACAAACTATTCTCTGCAGAAGTTAGCGAAGCTCTACATTTCTGAAATTGTGAGACTGCATGGGGTACTATATCGATCATTTATGATAGAGATCCTCGCTTCACATTTCAGTTTTGGAAAAAGTTACACGAAGCTCTGGGTTTGAGATTGGGCTTCGGTATTGCATTCCATCCTTAGATAGATGGTCAATCTGAGAGGGTGATTTAGATACTGGAGGATATTCTTAGGAGTTGTGTGATTGATTTCTGAGGTAGTTGGGAAGATTACCTACCGCTGGATGAGTTCACCTATAATAACAGCTTTCAGGCTAGCATTCAGATAGTGTAACACCCCTAACTCGTATCCTTTGCCGAAACAGGGTTTCGGGGCATTACCAGAACTTTCAAAACATTTTCAGATAATTCAATTAAATTACTATTTATTAACTGAGATCATTCAGAACGTCCCCTAATTCGACCCTCGAGGTCCAATACAAGTGTTAGAATTGGGTTGGGACTTAATCAGGACCTCTAAGAATTTTCCCAAAGTTCCATAAATTTTCCAAGGTGTAGGGCTCAAACGCCCTTGTGGTCCACGGGACACACCCGTGTGACCCTTAGACATGCCCGTACCTCAGGCCATGTTCGATTTAGGTTGCTCTCTAACTTGCACCACACGGCCATACCACACGCCCGTGTGCTAGGTCGTGTGGTTATTTAATTCAATTCGAATTAGGTACAGGTTTCCCACGGCCAAGACACACGCCCGTGTTCAAGGCCGTGTCACTCACACGGCTGAGGCACACACCCGTGTCTCTATCCATGTGCTCAATTCTGAGCATTTTGTTCTCTCAAATTTAAGGTGCAGGGGACACAAGGCCTGGCTACACGCCCATGGGGTAGGCCGTGTGTCACACACGATTTAGACACACACCTGTGTGTTTGCCCGTGTGGACAAAATAAAGCCATTTCATAGCCTTATTTGTCACCCAAATTTACCATTTTCCTGCACCAAAACATACCAAGTACAATCCAACCATTCTAAGCATTCAAATAAACAAATTTCATCATTCAACATGGCCTATCATTGCATGCATACATGTTTACTATCCTACCTTGGTTCAATTCATGTGTTAAACATGATTTGATCAACTACTTAACATATACATATGGTTACCATAGCATAACATTACAAGTATATCAAAACAACCATTACTAGCCATTCCAATGGCTAGATTACAAGCATCATTTACATTTACATGCCAATATGGCCAACATATCCTATACATGCCATTACAAATGTAATTGATTTACCATATTGTACTGACATGGGCCGATGGATAGTGTGAGTGATCTCCGCCGAGCTTCCAATCCAACGAGCTTTTGATTTACTCTAAAACAGGGGAAAATAAAATGGGGTATGCATAAAATGCTTAGTAAGTTCGTATAACATGGTACTTAACTTACCATAAATCCTATTTGAATTAACTAAGTAAGGCATATTCAACCACTTTGATCTCAAGCCCTACACACATTCTCATTTCCCTTGTTAGTCATATATTCCATAGTAACATCAAGACAGGTATGGGCTCAACAACAATTAAGTTCCCATGCACATATGCTTTCCACAACATGTATTCATTTAACATATATAGACATCTCTTATTAATACAAGTATAGCTTCATAGTAATTCTTTTCGAGTTCAGATCATTTCATGGTAGGACTTTACTCATTTTATTCGAGTACTAGGGTCGCATAAGTAGTAGTACATTCAAGGTGTAAGGATCTATGATCAAGGATGAACATTTTCATCAAGTAATTTCCATATACAAATATCATTTTCTTGTATTTCATGTAATATACTTTTCATGTCATATTTCCATACCATATGTATCATTCCATGTCAATTTCTTTTCAATTCATCTTTGCTCTCGTCAGAACTTTACCCATTGAATTTATTCGAAATATCGATGGATACACAGGTAGTACACCCAAGGTGTACAAATCAGAATCTGTCAATTCAAGTCCAATAGTACCCTTAAGGTACAATTTTCAGATAGTACACTCTCAAGCTACACATGTATACAATAGGCTTACCAGTCCAGGCTAAATCCAATCCATAACATATGCTCGAGAGGACTTATATCAGGATTACTCGTCTGGGCTAAATCCTTTCTGCAATGAAGCCATTAGGACTACTCATCCGAGCTAAATCTATTCTGCAACAAATGAAGGACCTCATTTATTTCAGGCAATTATATTTACCCATCGATTTTCTTTTATTCAAATGGGATTTAACATTTCCAAGCATTTTCCAATATGTGATCATTTCATACATCTTTAACACTACATAATTCATATGATAATATTCCACATCCATTCCGAGCATGAAAGCAACATTTCCATCATTTACCCTTTTAACATCTATCGGGCATTATCAATTAATTAGAAAATTTTTATTTATTGGGCTTGATCGGATATGTAATCCTTCATATATATATATAAGACATTTATACAGTTTACATAATCACAATCAAAACAAACATAATTTAGTTACACAAACTTACCTCGACAATGGTTCGTGTACATACATCTACTAATCTGACATTTTCCTCTTTTTCCTCATTTTAACTCCGAATTTGGTATATCCGGATCTATACGAGTAAATTTTACATCAATTTCACATATCTCATATTTATTTGGACTCAAATTACACCCTAGGCAAAATTACCATTTTGTCCCTAGGCTCGAAAAATGAAATTCATGAAATCTGACCCTCTACCCAAGCCTAGCCGAAATATACATACAACTTCTACAACACATACATTTCACAAATTTCAGCCTTTTCCATGTATTTTCACCATTTTTTCATTTTAGTCCCTAAATCAAGTTTTCATGAAAAATCACTTTGTAAAAGTTGTTTATCTATCATCAATCTTTCATTTTCTACCATAAATTTCTAATTTCCAGTATATACATCCATGGCCCATTTTTTATTCCTTGATAAATTTTCTAATTGATCCCCCAAATAGATAGTTTAGACTATCCCAGTTTTACAAATATCAAAATTACAAAAAACGGGACAAGAAAACTTACCCGGTTTGGCCATAAAAGTTTCTTCTCTCTCTCTCCTAGGATTTCCATGTCTTATTTTGGGGAAGAGGATGAGAAAATATGATTTTTATTTTCTTTTCATCTTTTTAATTAACTAATTTAGTTGAATTCCAATTTAGTCCTTGCCCTTTTTCTAAATTTACAAGGACAAGTCACCAAAATATCTACATACTTTAATTAATGGTCTAATTACCACATAAGGACCTCAAGTTTTGAATTCCATAGCTATTTGATCCTTCTAGCTACTAGAATCCAACTTTTGCATTTTATGCGATTTAGTCCTTCTCGTAATTAAGCACATAATCGGTATAATTTTCTTATCAAAATTCTCACATGACATTTCTATTATATTACAGACCATAAAATAAAATAAAAATAAATTTTATTTTCGGCTCAGATTTGTGGTCCAAAAATCACTTTTTCGATTTTGGTTGGACTATTACAGATGGCACCTTACGAGACCTTGTATGGTCATAAGTGTCGCACTCCGCTATGTTGGACTGAGTTGGGTGAACGTCGGGTTTTGGGTCCTGAGTTGGTTTCTGAGATCGAGGATAAGGTTAGATTGATTCGAGATTGTCTGAAGGGGACATCTGATAGGCAGAAATCTTATGGAGATTTGAAGAGACGTGACAATGAGTATTCTATGGGGGACTTCGTCTTTCTTAAAGTTTCTCAGTGGAAGAAGGTTTTGAGATTAGGTCGCAAGGGCAAGCTGAGCCCTAGGTTTATTGGGCCGTACCGGATTCTGAAGCGTGTGGGACCGGTCTATTATCAGCTGGAGTTACCTCCAGAGTTAGAATGTATCCATGATGTGTTTCACGTCTTGATGTTGAGGCGATATCGGTCTGATCCATCTCATATTGTCTCTGTTAAAGAGATCGAGGTTAGACCGGACTTTACTTTTGAGGAGGAACCGGTTCAGATTCTCGATCGTGATGTTAAGGTTCTAAGGAGGAAATCTAAACCATTAGTGAAGGTTCTGTGGCGAAATTATGGCACTGAGGAGGCCACGTGGGAACCTGAGGACTCGATGCATCAGTACTATCCTCATCTATTTTGATCAGGTAAACTTTGAGATCGAAATTTCTTTTAGGGGGTGGAGCTGTAACGCCCCAAATAATATATTTCTGTTTCTATAAATATCTACTTCAGTGGTTAAGTGTTCTGGGTATGTGTGAGAGGTCCCAAGTTCAAACCTTCCCTTGAGCAATTTTGATTTTTTTGGAATTAAGCTTTACCCTGGCTCAGTGGGCTTATATTTAATTGCCTGCAGTTCCATATCAAAATGAGCCTGCTGGTTCAAGTGGTAAGGGTGTTAGTGTGTTGGAGGTCCTGTGTTTGAATCCTGGTGTGAGCGTGGGAGATTATTTTTGCTCTGTTAACGGTGAGAGTTTTGGTTGAACCGAAATTCTGTGTTGGTTGAGATGTAGTGGAGTTCTGGGAGACATATTAAGGATTTGGGGATTTGGGGGTTATCATATTTTATTTTTTATTTTTATTTTATTTTTGTTTTTTTTTAAAAAGAGCATTTTTTTCTCTCTTCCACAAAATCTCTAACGTTCTGCGCTCTTTGTCTTTGTCGAATTTTTGCTTCTTCCAAACAGAGTGTTTTTCTTCTCGATGTTGCAGTGGTGCCTCTTTCGTCTTGGTCAGTTTGTAGGTTTGTCTTTTGGGTTTCATTCTTTTGAGTGTATATTGATGTTTTCGTTTGGGAGTTAAGTCTTCGTAAGTGTGTTGCGTAAGAGAAGACCGTGAAACTAAGGAATTCGCTACAGCAGTTTAGTTCATATTGGTGATCGCTGCTCGTCCACGGTAAGTGTTAGGAAAGTTGTTTGAAGGTTTCATTTTGGATAAGTCCCATTTGAGTTCTGTAACATCGTTACTGATTGTGGAGTTGGTTTGTTGATTATAGGTACTGGTCTGTTCGGGAGTGCTTTTGCTTCGAAATGCTATCAGGTGTGTACCCAAAATGCAGAAAATGAGGCTTCAGCAAAAGCCAAAAAATAAAGCTGTCGATGCCACACGGGCGTGTGGTTGCCCTTGTGGTAGGCCGTGTGTGAGGAAACGGCCATGTGATCGACGAAGGCATGGCCGTCCGCAAGACATGACCATGTGGTGGCTTGAGTGTGGCCATCGGGCCACACAAGCTAGGCCAAGTTAGGCGTGTGGGCCACACGGGTGTGTAGATTATTGGGCCAGGCCGTGTGGACCACACGGCCAAGGCTAAATCTAGGCATGTGGGCCCACACGGACATATAGGCCCAATATACTGAAATTGTTCTTACAGTCGCACGGGTCGTCCTAATCGACTGTGGACCTACCGTAGGGTCGGTAAAGGCTTACTAAACCCTATAACTATGTGTTTTGTTAGACTGTAGTACTGTTCTGAGTATGTCTATGCCATGTATATCTGCTATCTGTTTATATAAGCATGTTAATCATGTTCTATCTATTAATTCTTTATGTATGTTTTGTATCTATTTTAGGGTGGGACAAGTATATGAGGAGGAAGTATTCTGACCAACGCTAAACGCCTTTATTCTGGCAGCTTGACTACATATATTATTTGATATGTGTCTTAATGACACGGCGTGGTGTGTAGGGATGGGTGGGTGTTTTTAACCCCACATGGTGTGATGGGATGGTCGGAGATGGTGTGTAAGGATGGGGGTAGGATTTTGCATATCTGTAATTGTGTCTAATTCGATTACTGCATCTGAGAAGGACACAAGTCCATATCTGTATCTATTTCTAGTTACGTATATGATTATTGTATGCTTGCACGCATAATTATGTTGGGTTACACACTGAGTTTTCGTAAACTCATATTTGTTTGTTTTTCTATCAGGTAATCTTTAGTCTTCGGCAGACCGGTGCAACAAAGACTCAGCAGTAACCACTATTCTACTAAATGGCTTTAAATTACTTTATGGTTTAATTTTTACTTAGCATTCCAATTCAGAGTTGTAATTTTTGATGACTCTCTAGACTGTTTGGTTTTTAACTGGTTATTTTTTTTATTATTTGACTATTTAATTACTTAGCAAAAATGTTTTATTTAAAATGACAGTTTTTATGCAACAATGGTTTTCCTAAAAACACGACTGTGACTTCGAACCTAAACGAATAAAGCTTTCACTGTAAATAAGATTTTTTGACAAATAAACCAATTAATTAATGTTTTCTTAAATGGAGATAAAGCATATGAGTTAGTTAATTGAAACTATTTTGTGAGACAAACTTCATTTTCAAAACCCATTCCATGTGACATCATCAGATTCGGCCATAACGTCTAGGCCGGGTTTGGGGTGTTACAAAGAACGTCTCTCCCTAATTAAAATGTGATTAAATATTGATTAGAAGGATTCAAGAACACAATTTAATATTGGAAAAATATGGGCAAGACCCCAGAAACAAAACAACCCCCTTTCTTGCACATAGGCGTACACACCTCCACCCATGGTGGCCAAAATTGGGCTTAATTTTAAAATGGTTTGAGATCTCATTAAAATATAGAAAAATACCTTTGAAATCATTTTTAATTGACAAGATTAATCAAGAAATTTAAGAGAAAAGAGATTGTAACCAAGCTAGTTGAGAGAAACGACAATGGCACTTTCTTGGCAATGTTCGGGATCGATCTTGGGGTTCAAGATTTCAAATTTGGGGTTGGTTTAGATGAGGATAAATGGAAACAATAGAGTAAAGGTGATGGTGTAGAATCTTGATGCAAAAAGAAGAAAGAGATGGTAAAATGGGAGGTGTAGACGATGACAACAATGGAAGAAAGAAAGAAAATTGAAGAAAAAAGAGGAGAGGAAGAGGGTGAACGGCTAGGGCAGGAAAAAATTGAATTAAATTTTGAAAAATACGATGAAAAGTTGTATTTATACTTGGGGTTTAAGGGTATGGATGGCACACACATTAAAAAAAAGGATTTTTGCAAAATTTAATTATTTCACAAGGGAAAGTATTTGAACTTGGGACCTCATTTAATTTTCATGCTTTCTCATATTTCTTTTAACCATTAAGCTTTTTCCTCATTCTTGAAATTAATTTCCAATATTTATTTTAAAAACAAGGCATGTCATATACTAGGGTTTAAGGCAAAATTTGCAAAATAATAAAAATGGTGAGAGAGAAGGGATTTGAACTTGGGTCTCAAGGAACATTTAACTAACAGTTAACCATCATTTTTTCCTAAAAATGCATAGATAATCTTAAAAATTAAGGCATGACCACTCTCTCTCGATTCATAAACTAGATTCCACTAACACCCGATTTTTGGGATGTTACAAGCAAAATATGCATTGTTGTAACACCCCTCACCCAATCCAAATAACAATAGAAAATTCAATTAGGCACTCCATACCGTTACACTTGAGAAGTTAATTTCAGCATTGGATTGTCTCATTTCAAAGATCTTAAGTGATGCTTACTTGAGGGGGAATAAATTCACATTATATTTTTTCTTTTAAGGTTGTGATAAATTGTGTATTAAAGGATTATGTATTCTTTTTTCCTTCACTAGGTTTTTGTCTCATAGGGTTTTTCTTATTAAGGTTTTTAATGAGGCATATACTTTATACAATGAACATCCAAGGGGGAATGTTATGAATGGTATTAAGTGGATGTCCAACCTTTCATTTTCGTTAACCTTTCACCTTTCACCTTTCATCTTCTTTAACTCTTTACCTTTCATCTTCTTGTAACCCCTTTCCTATTTATATATTAAAAAATGAAGAGTCTAATCTCCCTATATCTATAGGAATATATTACTTGTAAGGATGATAGAAAAGAAGAGAAATGCAATAAAAATCCCTCTATTGGATTATTATTTTATAACATTTATTTTTTTTATTATTTTTAAAGTGATTGTAACTTCATATTTATTATAATTTTTTACTGAATGAATGAAAATACAAAACCTATTGAATTTTCAAGAAAAAAATGAATTCATGAAATTTAAAAAAATAAATAAATAATATGAGGATGAATTCATTAAAAACATAATGTATAAGAAATGATTAAACGTTTTATCGTTGAAAAATATGGACATCACATATATCATAAGGGTAATTACATGTTATTATTTACTATTATAATAGGCTAGCCCAAATTAAAAGTAATCTAATTTGGTTAAAGTTTATTGGGCTTTAAATATTAAATAAAGTATGGGTCAAATATGAATAGATACTCTAGTAACTAATTTCTAATTGATGATGGGCTGATTAAAAATTAGGGCTAATGTGCCAAAGTAATATACTAGGGTTATGGTCTCCAAATTACACAACAAGGTAACTTTTCTAATATCCCATCTTTGGAAAAGAGAGAGCTACCTTCTCAAAATTTCTTGTGTGCTAATTTGGAAGATCAAATCACCAAGATCCGAAAAATTTTAAAGAACCCATGGATTCAAGTACGCTTTCGCATCTATTTTTGTTATCGTTTTGTTCTTGATGATTTGACATTATAGATCCTAATTTACGATTCATTAAGTTTTATATCATATCTTTATTTATGATTCTAACAAGTGGTATCAGGGTCAAGTTATGTCGAATCATTGGGAATTGATTAAGATTATTTCTGATTCATTAAATTTTATGGGCTTTATATTTCAGATATATATGTTGATCTTTGAAAGTTCATATTAAAGTATTTTTTAGATCTTGATTATCTTGAATTCATATTAAAATTTTAGGGTTTTGATATTTCACCTAATTGAGATTTATGATAACTAATTAATTTTGCTGTTCTTTATCGACCAATAAGTCATTTATTGCTTCAAATAATAGTTGATTTCTCCCAGAATAATTGCTTTGAATGACCAAGTTGAATTCAAGAATTTTAGGTTGAAATTGGTTCCCGTGTATAAGATGGATGTTTAGTTCATATATATGTTTCTGTTATATATAAATATATTATATATGCATGTTTTGATTGATTCAATGTATGAGATGCATGTTTAATTGATAAATATGTTTCAATCATATATTTACAATTATATTTTAATTTAATTGAAAGATGAAATTAATATATAATTATTATGAAACAAAAAAATTCAGATTTTGGCTTTAAAATTTTAATTAAGGATGTCTAATATTTTAAATAGATTAGTTGAAACAAAATGTAACGCCCCAAAATTTTAATTTTTGATTTCGTGTATGTGTGACACACAATGTCTATCTGCTTCAGTGGTTATGTGTTCTGGGTGTGTGTGTGAGGTCCCAAGTTCAAGCCTTACTTGGGAAAATTTTGGTATTTTTATAAATAAAGCCTTAACCTTGTTCAAAGGGCTTAACTTTAATTGTTGGTAAGTTTATATTAGAATGGGCCTGCTGGTCTGGTGGTTAAGTGGAGTGTTGGAAGTCCTGTGTTCAATTTTTTGTGATGGTGGGGCAAAATTCTTAGTAGTTGTGTTTTAGTAGGTTAATAGGGAGTGATTTTAGAAGATAATTGGGGAGAGATTATCATAAAATAATCTAATTATCTTTTTGTTACAAAAAAGAGAGAGAGTAGAGTTTCGGTTTTCTCTCCAATTTCCCAAACATTTTCTGACGTTTTCTTCTTCTTTTTACCCCTCCTCTGTCGATTCTTTCCCCTAGTTGTTGCCGAAATTTCCATTATTTTTTCCCCTTCCGTTTCTTTCCTTTTTTTTTCCAATTGATTCAGTTGTTCATCGTTAGTTGCGCGTGTTCGATAAGTAATGGTTTTGTCTATTATTAATCATTCTTGGTTAATCTCTAAAATGGGGATTCCTTTTTGGTATTTAAGAGTTAATCAAAGGGCTGGTGGTTTTGAATCGACGCTATGATTGTGCGAAGTCGTGGTTACTCAAGTGAGGTAAGGGTTTTGCTAGGTTTTTAGTCGAGTTCCCTCAGAAATTGGTTGACTATAAATGAATTAAGTGATTAATCTGGAGATATGTTGGTCAATTTTTAGGTTCTGGAGGCTTAAGAGTGCTTACGCAGAAACGATACCAGGTGTGTACCTGAAATGCAGAAAACGGGATTAGGCAAAAAGCCGAAATTGCTTGCTGTCGAGAAATAAGAGAAAATGATGCGAAAAATTGTAGAGAAAGAAAATAAAGGTGTTATAAACTTGGAAATCAATATTTTGCACTAAAATAGTTTTGGACAGCAGTAGTATTCTAACTTTGAAAAATCATCAAAAATAGTGGAAATTTAGTTAGAGGTTGAATAAAATATTGAATTAGTTTTTATTGACTCTAGTTTTTCATGGAAGAAACAGTGTAAGCAATGGAATTGTAAATCATGAGATATAAAAATTTTGTTAGACAATGTCAGAATGATTTCGAGTTCCCCTATTTTGACTTAGGAAAATCATCAAAAATTGTAAAAAAAAACAATTAGGGGCTTAAATTTATATGTTTAAATCCTTAATGAGTCTATTTTCAATAGAAACAAACAGAAACATCATCTAAATTCCGTACTAAGAGATAAATTATTTTTAGTAAGAAAAGGATGAAGTTGTCAAACAACAGAATAGGGATAACTTTAAGGATTTTAATGTACTTATTTGATAGACTATAAATTCTAAAAAAAATTATGTAGAAAGGTATTTGAGTCTAGTTTCAAAATCATCAAGCGGATCTTAATTTGGAATTCTATAGCTCAAGATATAAATAATTTAGTGATAATGACTCGAGTAGACAGCTTTGAATGAACATATAAGTAAATAGTGAAAACATATATGAGTATTGAGCTAGCATGGGTTACTTTAAAAATGGATCACAAGGCGAAGGCCAATTTAGGCCGTGTGGGCCACACGGGTGTGTGGGCCCATTTTTACCGAAATGTTTTTATGGTTGCACGGGTCGCCCAAGTCGACTGTGAACCTATTGTAGGGTCGGTAAGCACTACTTAGACCCCTAAATGTGTGAAATTGACTGAATGATATTTGTACTGGCATGTTAATATCTGACCTAAATATATGTACTGAAATTGCATAATAGTATGTCATCCATTGTGTGTTGCATTTGCATCAGGTTGGGGGTTGTTATTTGGAGGAAGTGTACTGAAAGGCTTTAAGCCTAATTTACTGGCAGCTCAGCTGCAAACTACTGTATTGTGCCACATTCGGTACTACTTGGAGTGAAAGGATGGTGGGTTGATTATATCCCCACATGGAGTGTAGGGTTGGATGGAGATGGTGTGTAGAGGCTGGTTGGATAGGATTTTGCTACTGCATAACTGTTACTGCTACTAATACTGTGATGGGCTAAGGCCCTACTACATTTTTGACACTGTACTGGGATGGGCTAAGGCCCAAAATGTCATTGATACTGAAAAGGGCTTAGGCCCAAGACTGTTCAACTGTGCACTATGAATACTGATTGTTTGTTTGTTTCTGCTGGATTACACACTGAGTTTATGTAAACTCACCTTTCTTGTTTAATGTGTACAAGAAATCCCCAGAGTTAGACGGATCGGTGCGACGTAGGACTCAACAGTGACAACAGTAATTTTTAGACTTCATGGTTTTTAATTTACGAGTTATGATTTGTTTATTATTGATTATTTGGGTTGTAATTTAAGGACCCTTTGGGACTGGTTTTAAATTTAGGTTTTTATTTATTTATTTTACTTTATGGATTTATACCTACTGGTCGTAGGAAATTTAGTTTCCAAAAAGTTAAAGTAATATCTAAACGCATGATCACCTAGATTGTTTTATTAAAGCTTTCACAACGAGGGATGTTTCAAAACAAATGTTTTAAATGAATAAAGACGACTTTCTAAGTTCTAAAAAAGGTTTACTAAAGATAATACCATGGAATGTTTTCATCGTATCAACGAGGTTTCAAAAACACTATCGTGTGACATTGCCAGATACAGTCATAACATCTAGGCCGGGTTTGGGGTGTTACACAAAATGCCACCAAAGTGACCTCTTTTGCATAGATTAATTTATTCAAAATTTTAAGATGATTATATATATTTTTTTAATTCATGCGTTTATTACTTGACCCAAAGGTAATTTAATGTTTGGTAGAATTTCAACAACATCTGTGGTGATAAATGTGTGACAATTATAAGGTATTTTATGTGAACAATAAGTTAGCCCAAAGATTAATTAATTGTTTGACATGATTTATTGTCAATATTTGATTGCTACAACAAGAGTATCGCTTACTGTTAATATTTCTGTCCAAAGACTTGATATTAATGTTGTGTTTGGTATCTTGAGATGGAATTACAATTATCTTGAATTTATTGTTTACTTATGAATATTGATGTGAGTTTGTTTTTATTTGTTCTATATTAGCTAGTTCATCTTCTACTACTATAATATCTGCTAATATAAATTCTATACTCATGCTTAATGAGACTAATTTTAAGGAATCAAAAAGGCACTTATTTATAGTGTTTGATTGTATGGACATAGACCTTGCACTAAGGGAAGAACAACCTGCATGTAACATCTCGAAATTTGGGTTAGAAGAATTAAGGTTTGCATGTGAGTCAGTGATTTCGTATAGACTCTTATGTTTTTGTTTGAGTTTTAGGAGTAGATTGAGCTTAGTGGTTCAATGGTTAGCGTCAATTATCCCTTAGGTCTTGGGTTCAAGTCCTCGTGTGTGCTAAGTGGGAATTATTTTATTTTACTTTTGGTTTCAGTTCTTTAAGATACATATTTATAAAAATCTGAAAGGTTTTGATAAATTTGATCTTATTTATTTTTATTTTGGAATTTGAAAAAATATATAATAAAATAAATCCCTAAAACTCCTCTCACATTCCTTTTTTTTTTCTCACGTCAGTAGTTTTTCATTTTCTTTTCAATTTCTGTTATTAGAATTTTCTTGCTACTATGCTATTTTTGTTTATCATCATTTTCATTTTGTCATTCTTCGTTGATTTTCAATTTCTTTCATTTGATTCACTATTGATATTCGCATAAATTTGAGCAATTTTGTGTCGATTCCCTACTGCGTTAAAACTTTCGTATTTTTCGATTCTTTACAATTTGACTGTTTTCTGTGTATTTGCTCGACATAAAATTGAATTGGGTGTCCTGTAAGAATTGCTCTTTTAGTTTATTATTCAATTCTTTTGTACCAATATGGTTAAATACTTACAGGTTAGCATGTTGGTTAAACTGAGCTTACAGATTGGTGAATTGGAAGCGAACTTGTTGATCTTTGATGTTGGGAATTGTGCTTTAAGGTGTGTTTCTTAAACTTAAGAAATTTAGGGATCATTTTGGTGTCAAAATTTGTGAATCGTAGTAGAGTATGGGGTGGTTTACAAACCACATTGGTGTGTGCCGCACACGGGCGGTTCACACCACCGTGTGCCGCTTAGAGATTAGGTAAATTTACGAGTCACACGGCCTGGGATGTGTCATACAGGTTGGCCACATAGTCGTATAACCCCTATAGGGAAATATTTTTTGATCACGTACGGGCGTGTCTTCTAGTCACACGGTCGTGTGCCTCTGTCACACGGGCATGTTATTCAGCCACACGGCTGTGTCTCCCCTTCTCTTAAATTATGAAATTTTAACACATGGGGTTAGAGAGTTACATGGTTTTCCCACATGGCCGTGTATCTCAGTCACACGAGCATGTCTCTCAGCCACACGGGCGTGTGCCCCAGTCCAGAAATAACAACAGTGACGTCTCTGTCCTCACGATGTCTAGTAGCACAAACCAACGCAGGCTGGCTCGCCTCTGTCTGATTAGCACCTCTGCCTAGTGCTCTCTTCCCTCTGCCCATACCATTACCACCATAGGCTGGACCACGACCCCCAAGCGGCTGCTGAACTACTTGCTGTAGCTAAACATATCCCAGAGCTGAAGCTTGCATCTGACTAGAATGTTGTGGGCAGTCCCTGATACGGTGCTCCATCAACCTACAACTCAAACATGCTCCCAACCTCCCCTAACATTCACCCAAATTGCGTCTACCACAATCCCCACACGGCTGAGTCACAGTAGGAGCAACTGGAACCCCAATCCTCGATGGCCCATCAGATCTGGCTCATTTCTTAGGCCTCTGAGTAGAACTAGAGGGCTCTAAATCCCCCTTATTCTTACCTCTCTCACTCTCTTTATTTTCACTCTCAACGCACTTAACATCCTCAATGATCTTTGCCTTGTCCACCAAGACGGAAAATTCCCACTCCCTTTGTGGAGCTATCAGAACCCTCAAGTTATCCCTTAACCCTTCTTCGAAACTAATACACTGCTCATACTCAGTTGACACCATCTCACGAGCATAACGACTCAGTCTCAAAATTTGGCCACAGTCCTGTCCCCCTAGGTAAGGTTCATAAACTTACATCTATGAGCATCCACATAACTCGCCCCTACATATTTACTCTAGAAGGCACTCTTGAACTGATCCCAAGTAATCCAATCCAACTAAGTACCCGCCTCAACCATTAACCACCACTGATATGCCTCATCACGAAGCAGAGATACCACACCCTTCAATTTCTGCTCAGGGGTGCAGTCGGTGTTATTCATGATCCTGTTGGTGGCCTCTAACCAATATTCAGCCACATTTGGGGCAACTCTAGTGACGCCCCTAAACAACTTAGCACCCTTAGACCATAGTCATTCAGTTACCGGCCCACGGCTCCCAAAACTAGAATGAGGCCTAGCGACCCTCTCCAACATTCTAAGCATGGCTTGGGACAATGCATCGTCCCTAGCCAAGCGACTTTGAGACCCATTCCCAGTAGTAGGTCTCACTTGTATCCAGATTAGGCAACAACCCATCGAGGACGACTCAGCTCAAGCCCCTCTACGGCACCAACGGTGTCTAAGGTACCGCATCCACGTGATTCACGAGTACTCATCGTATTTAAAGATTATTTACATTATGAAGTTTTATGTATCGGTTTCAATATTTATTAGCAAGTATTTTACGCTTCAAATAATTATCAAAAGAAATTTCAGGAATCTCAAAAATGTTTCAATCTCTAACTATATTATTAAGAATTTAATCGTTTCAGATTTTTCTATACTAAAGTATTTATAAGTCAGAAGTTTTGACAGGATCAGCGCCGGAGACTTGATATTCCATAAATTACTCTTTAGATTCATTTAAAAATAAACTTTACTCAGAAAAACATTATTTCAAATACAATTTTGAACCCAAAATTTCACAGCCCAAGTTTTGCAACCTAGATTTGATACCACTAAATGTTACACCCCAAACCCAACCTAGATGCTATGGCCATATCTGAAATGATTACATAAAATGGTTGAAAATTTAGCTTTCCAAAAACTTTGAAAATTAGCACAAATTTCGTTACAGAAAACTCCAATTCAGTAGAAATTATTCTTAGTTAGCTTTTCAGCTGAATCCATGTTCAACTACGTTTTCAAAAAAAATCAGTTACTTTGCAGCGAAAATTCTTAGACCATTGTATTTTGGAAATCCATATTTGTTTTTTTGAAATCGATTATTTATAGGAAAACATACATTTTTTTATAAATCATTTTATCAGTATCACGAGAGAATCGAAAATAAAATCCAAAACCAAAAATATTCCCAAATGTCCAGAGAGTCCAAAATTTACAAAACTCTCAAACCAAAAATTTGAATAAGTCAAATTTAAATAAATTGAGTTTACGAAAATATGGATATAAACGAGCTCCCGTCACACCAACCCGCCTAAGTCTGAGGGTTACCTGAAAGTGACAGACAAATAGAAAATGAGTTTTCATAACTCAGTGTGTAACTTGAAAGAAAACAGAATCAGAGATTTAACTTCAAATTTATTACATAGCAGAGCACATACAGATGTATGTCTCATACAGAATCAGAATCATATGAAAATTTACAATCCTACCCCCATCCTCTACACACTACCCATCCAGCCCTACACACTACTTAGTGTCGATATGACACTTTTCAGAATATTCTCATTAGTGCTGCCAGTATAATGGGTGAAATTGCCTCTCACAGAAACACTTCCTCCACATAATATATATACCACCCTAGAATGAGATATAGACAGAACAAAAATCATGCATAACATTTCAGATGCAAATCATGTACGTATTTAACATCCCACTCAGTTTGAATTATCATATAACATCTTAGATACACTTGCTGGTATAAAAATTCATAATAACAGATGATCAAATTTCATTTTTATAGTGTATTTAATCACATACCGACCCCACGGAAGGTCTACAGCTTATTAGGATGACGTGTACGACCCTAAGGGAAATTTTTGAATTTTGGGCCCACACGCCTTGGCACACGGCCCACACACACCCCTGTGGTCCACATGGTCGTGTGTCGTACACGGCCTACCACACAACCTGGCACATGGCCATCTGGCGTCGACAATTCCCAATTTTATCTTTTCCTGTTCGCTTTTTTGGGTTTCTCGTTACACACCTGGTCGATTTTTTATGTGAATCTAAAGACAAACACTCTCGTACCTATAATAACCATTTCAATGAATTAATTAATTGGTAACCACTTAAATGCAAATGCCAAAATGTACACCAACAACAACACTTAAGCCTCAACTCAAAGAATTAACCTTAATAGCAGCGAACCCAATAACTTACCCTTAAAAACAACTAACAGCAACTAAAACGTTGGAAGAGCACCACCCAATTCAAGGTTCTCCCCTAATCGAGCATTAAGACGAACAACACCATCAATAAAACTTTCCGTTACAGGAATAGCAAAAACCCCCCAAATTATTCCACAACCATTAAAATAAAATAGAACTACACTTGCTCTAATTACTTACCAAATCAAACCATGACTAGAAATTGAAAACCAAAAATAGATTATGAGTGTAACAATAGTGACGATTGAAAGCAAGTGATAACACTTGGATTTGGTTTGGAGGAAAAGACTAGACAAAAAGAAGAAAGGAGAAAGAAGAAAAAACACAAGGGAGAAGCCAACCAAAAAAAAAAAAGAACGTGGGAACAAGGGTAGCAAATTTTGGGAAAAACAAAATAGAATTAATTTTTTTAAAAAAAAATAAAGGATAATATTTCAAATTTGAAAAAGAAAAAAACCCAACTCCCACATCCTAAGCAACCACCCATCTAATAACCCACCCACTTATCCAGAATTTTAATCCAATTCAAACACTATCACCCGGGCAGCCTAAACATAATTAAAAATAATAATACCCATCCGCTCATGCAGGGACTCGAACACTTGATCTCAACACATTTAGAGCACTTAACCACTAAAGCAGACACTTACTTGTGACAAATTTTAACAATTAACAATTCATATTTTGAGGACATTACACACACGGTCCTGTGGCTCTGTTTTTGCAGTATTGGCACGATTTTTTCAAATTGATTCATTTTAGTCCCTGGTTGAATTTTTTCATGTTTAAGTCTCTGTAGACATGTTTGGAACACCATTACGGCTTGAATTGATTTTTGTGTTCTTATAAGATTAAATTTTAGTGTTTACTTAAGTGTTTATATGAGGTGATAAATGGAAAAATATTTGGATGCGATATATGGTAATTGTTTGCTATTGCTCTGTAATTTGAAAATTGTATACAACTAAGTCTGATTTTGTTTCAGTTAAATTAGATTGATTAACATATATGGTTATTTAATATGGAAACTAAAAATGAGTAAGTCTATTATGTGAATCCATGTGCATTTTTTATATGGTTTGCATTTGCATCTGCATTTGGGATTGGAATTTGTTTTCGAAGAGAATGAAGTTTGTTGTGGCAGTTAAACTACATTGATACTATTGGGCAGTTAAACCACAATAATGTTAGCAGCTTGAGTACTTAATAATATCGAGGAAATGACCTCCTCGTAGTATGAATTGGATGGATGGGTCCACCATAACCCAATGTAGTGTGTAGATGTTGGGAAGGGTTTAATATACCCTTATTGGTGTGTATGTAGGATAGTGGAGATGGTGTGTAGCAGTTGGCTGTGTGGGATTTTGTATCATTCCTCATCTAATTTTGTTATTCATATATGTTATGTGTATTAGTATATTATGCGTTATCCTGTGATTATTTGTGTTTATGTTTTGGGTTTCGATAATGTAAGTTTGTTTGGTTAGTTAACTTGCAATCAAGGTGTTATTCCATTATTATTTAATTGTGATTGTTTTAGACTCACACTGAGCTTTCGTAGCTCACTCCCTTAGTTTCTCATTTTCAGGTATTTCACGAGGTTAGACTGTGGATCTAGCAAGTCGGAGGTCTCAGGATTTTTCTCACTTTGATTTGGTTTTGAATAAGTTTCAAAAGACATAACTAACGGTTTTTATTTGGATTTGTAATTAAGTTTATATGAACTATGGCATGAGTTTTTCTTTTGGAACTTTCATTAAGTTTTGAGTTTCCGGTTTTGAATAAAAAAATTTAAAATTCCATGCATGGTTTTCACTAATTGGTTTGCTAATTTCTTCAATAATCACTTGGTTTTTTTTAAGGAATAACTTAGGGTTTTCTGTTATGACGTGAACAACAGATTTTTCCGTTGTCATACTGATTTTGAAACTTTGATTAACATAAGCAAGATTTTGAGGAAATTGCAAACCGAACAAAGAAACAACAAATTGGTTTATTTTAATTTTAATGGTAATTAAATCACGATTTGCAAAACAAAAATTAAGTTTGTACTAAATTTAGTTAAACTCGAAATAGAAATGCTTTTCCAAAAGGAATTTAGTAATTTGAACATCATTTTCTTCTTGGCCGTTTCGGTGGCCAATGTGACCTCTAGAATCCGATTCAAAATTTTGGGTCGATTTTTCGAGTGTTACACTGCACCTCTCACTGTGTAAAGCACCCCTAATGTTAAGAGAGATTTTGAGATGTGGGATCGTTCAAATTGTATGAATCTAATGATTATTAAGCACAACATTCTAGAAGCCTTTAGGGGCACAAAATCTGAAAAGATTACTCAAGCCAAGTTTTTCCTTGACGAAATTAAGAAACGTTTTGCCAAAAACGATATGGTTGAGATGACATCACTTTTACCTTCTTTGATGTCTATGAACTGTAAGGGTCAAGGAAACATGATGGAGCACATTATAAAGATGTTCCATGTTGCTTCAAGACTTAAGGCATTTAATATCGACCTTTTTGAGGAATTGCTTGGTCTTATGGTTTTGGTATCACTTTCTACACAGTTTAACCAATATAAAATTAGTTACAACTGCCAAAAGGAGAAATGGACTCTAAATGAGCTCATTTCTCATTGTGTGTAAAAGGAAAAAAGGTTGAAACATGATAAGTCTGAAAGTGCTCATTTGGTTAGTGCCTTTAAAGAAAACGCTTACATTTTGAATAAAATACCAACTAAAACAGTTGCAAAAAAAAAAAAAAACCACCTTATGAGCTTTGGAGGGGTCGAAAGCCTAGTCTAAAGCATTTTGACGTTTGGGGCTGTCCAGCTGAAGTAAGGCACTATAGGCCACATGAAAAGAAATTGGACTCCAAAACAATAAACAACTACTTTATTGGTTATTCTGAGCGATCTAGGGTCTATGAGTTTTATGATCACACAATTAGAAATATTTTTTAGATGAGAATTGCAAAAGTTTTTAGGATGTTGAGTTTGGAGGGACAAATAAGGTTAGATACATTGCTTTTGAGGAGGAATTGGATTCTAACTTAGTTCCGGCTATCACTTTTGATGATGTTCAAGTTCTCATACCTATCATTGATCAAGAAGTGAATCCAGAACCTCAACAAGACAATGCTGAACAACTCCCTATTCAAAATAAGGTAATTGTTCTAGAAGAACAAACTCAACAACCTCAAGAATGAATGCCATTAAAAAGGTCCACTAGAGATAGGGTTATAATGGCTTTAGTGGAACATTTTGACCTTAAGCTGCATCAGATGAATGTTAAGTTAATGGTTTCTCAATGGTAACATTAATCATACATTTATATGGTGCAACTAGAAATTTTGTGTTTGATGATGCAAAGTTAATGGTTTGTAAGTTAGAGAACTTCAACTATGTGCTTAAGCAGACTTCTCGTCAATAATAAGTTAAGTCTCGACCAGTACCTCAAGAATGATTTTGAGATTAAGGAAATGTGTAACACCTCTTACCAGTATTCACGTCAGAATAGGGTTATAAAATTTTGTTTAAACCCATCACTTGCACATGCTCGGCATAGGAGGCCCTAAACATACTTCTGAGATGTTTCAGAACTTACCTGGGAGCTCTTGTGAACTTGGAAAACTTTTCTTCCAAATAGGGACCACATGCCCGTGTTGGTTTAGGGACATGCCCGTGTGCCCCTAAGACATACCCGTGTCTTCCACCCGTGGTCGACACTGACTAGTTTCACACGGCCTTGACACACTCGTGGCCCTGGCCCGTGTGTCAAACCTTAGCATTCTGACTTATCCACACTGCCTATACACACGTCTATGTGCTTCAGCTGTGGGGCGATTTAAATTCCAAGTGCAAGGAGCAGACTTCCCATGGCCTGGGGCATACGCCCATGTGCTAACCGTGCCTCCCACACGGTCTAGACACACGCCATGGGTTTACCCATGTGGACAATTAGTAGGCTATCTACCAAGCCCTTTGCCACTCTCACCTACATACATTCATACACCATCACATAACTTTATATATCATCAATATAACTCTTGAATTATCACATTTAATCATAAAAATGAAGTCTTCATCCCATAAAAGAAGGAGAACTATTTCTAGTACAATTACAATCTACTTAAGCCATCATCTATAGCTATACATAATCAGCTCACGACTCATTTAGGCCAACACATTTGGCACATTAATTATAACTTAAACTAAACAAAAACAAGATCCCTATACATGCCATAACTCATAAAGACTTGAAACCTCATACCAAGTGTCTGCCTGATAGTACGAAAACATCTCTGGCGGTCCCCAACCCGAGCTAGTTAAGCTAACCTATAAGAGATGGGAAAGGAAAGGAGTAAGCAATAATGCTTAGTAAGTTCATATGCATAACTATAAACTACTAATATTCATTGAATATACTCAACCACAAGGTATTATAATGAGTTTTACTCTTAAACTCATGGTTACCTACTCAACCATTCTTGAAACTTACTCATTCTGTCTCTTACCACATTCTAACCATGCCACAAGCCAATTGCTCGTGTTAATTTGCATATATCCCTGCATTTGTCACCATATGATCATATAAAACAACACATCAAACATTTTCAATAGGTCATTCATACTACCAATCTCTCGGTGGTTTCACACTTAGCCCACCCACAATCTCTAATAGGGTGGTATCGCACATAGCCCACCAATCATTTATAATTATGGTAGTATCACACTTAGCCCACCAAATGATAATATAGGCGATGGTATCGCACACAACACATCATTTAATAATCAATAAGGTGGTAACGCACATAGCCCACTATTAATATATATTCATGGATAGTTATCCACATGTATGTCTCTATTTCAAATGTTCATCCTGGAACATCCTCACACACTACCATTCTTACTTAGCTTTCTACGATACTTGTTTGCATTCACACAATGCATTAATAAATATAACTTATGCAACTAAGGTGCATTGATTACACATAACCCACTAGGGTTTCATCATATACCAAATTCATCTCAATTCAGTTCTAGCATATACTTGTGCTTCTCGTGGTACAACCACATACTTTCTCACTTTCAACATACCCGTTGAATCACTCAAATTGTTAAATAACACTCTTGAGTCTCATACACATAATGTCACATTGACATCATACCCCAATAGTGTCTTACATGAATTAACATATCAATGCCATGTCCCCATCATGGTCTTATACGAAATCCCACACCGAGGCCATATTCTAAATATGGTTTTACACGGGACCTTAATTACCATCGTATCAAGCTATTTGCATTTCCATTATTCATGGTTTAAATCAAGACTTTCATTTCTTGACATCACATCAAAACGTATTTAACGTATACATGGAGGTAATAACTAATTTATGCAACATCGAAATATTAAAAATAATACTTCACTTAGAGTTGTACAATTTAACACATGAACTTACATCGATTCCAAAAAGGGTAGAAAGGAAATCTATTTGCCCACATTTCTCTTTTCTCTCGTTCTAGGTTCGAATCTCTTTTTCTTTGATCTAGAACAATAGAATTTACTCATTTAATCACTTATAAATCATAATACATCATAATCTACACTTAGGCAAAAATGAACATTTTGCCCTTACACTTTGGCAAAATTACTATTTTGCCCTTAGGCTCATAAATAAATTTTCATCACATTTTCTTATTAAACAAGCCTAGCTGAACATTAAATCCTCTTGCAACTATCCACAATTCCAACTATTTCATGCATTAATGAACAATGTACAACATTTGCACCTTAGTCCTAATTAGGTGTTTTCATGACAACACCTTTCACAAAAGTTATTTCTCATCTTCCTAACATTCATTTTCTTCCATAAAAACTCAGCAACCAACATAAATTCTCACATAGAAAGTCCCTAGACTTTCAACCATATTGCAAATTGGTCCCTTCAGTAGCTAGCTTAAGCTTTGGGGACTCGAAAAGTACAATTTTTATCAAGAAAAGTCACCGAAATCACTTACTTGTGAGGAGAAATGTTTGCTGAAATTTTTGAGCTCCACTCTTGAGTCTCATACACATAATGTCACATTGACATCATACCCCGATAGTGTCTTACATGAATTAACATATCGATGCCATGTCCCCGACATGATCTTATACGAAATCCCACACCGAGGCCATATTCTAAATATGGTCTTACACGGGACCTTAATTACCATCGTATCATGCTATTTGCATTTCCACTATTCATGGTTTAAATCAAGACTTTCATTTCTTGACATCACATCAAAACGTATTTAATGTATACATGGAGGTAATAACCAATTTATGCAACATCAAAATATTAAAAATAATACTTCACTTAGAGTTGTACAATTTAACACATGAACTTTCCTCGATTCCGAAAAGGGTAGAAAGGAAATCTATTTGCCCACATTTCTCTTTTCTCTCGTTCTAGGTCTTAATCTCTTTTTCTTTGATCTAGAACAATAGAATTTACTCATTTAATCACTTATAAATCATAATACATCATAATCTACACTTAGGCAAAAATGACTATTTTGCCCTTACACTTTGGCAAAATTACGATTTTGTCCCTAGGCTCGTAAATAAATTTTCATCACATTTTCTTATTAAACAAGCCTAGCTGAACATTAAATCCTCTTGGAACTATCCACAATTCCAACTATTTCATGCATTAATGAACAATTTAAAACATTTGCACCTTAGTCCTAATTAGGTGTTTTCATGACAACACCTTTCACAAAAGTTGTTTATCATCTTCCTAATATTCATTTTCTTCCATAAAAACTCAGCAACCAACATAAACTCTCACATGGAAGGTCCCTAGACTTTCATCCATATTGCAAATTAGTCCTCTCAGTAGTTAGCTTAAGCTTTGGGGACTCCAAAGGTACAATTTTTATTAAGAAATGTCACTGAAATCACTTACTTGTGAGGAGAAATGTTTGCTGAAATTTTTGAGCTCCACTCTTGAGTCTTATACACATAATGTCACATTGACATCATACCTCGATAGTGTCTTACATGAATTAACATATCGATGCCATGTCCCCGACATGGTCTTATACGAAATCCCACACTGAGGCCATATTCTAAATATGGTCTTACACAGGACCTTAATTACCATCGTATCATGCTCTTTGCATTTCCACTATTCATGGTGTAAATCAAGACTTTAATTTCTTGACATCACATTAAAACGTATTTAACGTATACATGGAGGTAATAACCAATTTATGCAACATCAAAATATTAAAAATAATACTTCACTTAGAGTTGTACAATTTAACACATGAACTTACCTCGATTCCGAAAAAGGTAGAAAGGTAATCTATTTGCCCACATTTCTCTTTTCTTCCATTCTAGGTCCAAATCTCTTTTTCTTTGATCTAGAACAATAGAATTTACTCATTTAATCACTTATAAATCATAATACATCATAATCTACACTTAGGCAAAAATGACTATTTTGCCCTTACATTTTGGCAAAATTAAGATTTTGCCCCTAGGCTCGTAAATAAATTCTCATCACATTTTCATATTAAACAAGCCTAGCTAAACATTAAATACTCTTGCAACTATCCACAATTCCAACTATTTCATGCATTAATGAACAATTTACAACATTGGCACCTTAGTCCTAATTAGGTGTTTTCATGACAACACCTTTCACAAAAGTTGTTTCTTATCTTCCTAACATTCATTTTCTTCCATAAAAACTCAGCAACCAACATAAACTCTCTCATGGAAAGTCCCTAGACTTTCAACCATATTGCAAATTCGCCCCCTCAGTAGCTAGCTTAAGCTTTGTGGACTATATAAGTACAATTTTTATCAAGAAAGGTCACCGAAATCACTTACTTGTGAGGAGAAATGTTACCTGAAATTTTTGAGCTCCAAAACCCTTATTTCTCTTAAAGTTTTGGTGGATGAAGGTGGAGGAATAGTGAAAAGATGATAACATCTTTATTCATCTTATTATATTCATTTTAAACACCTAACATCACCAAATTTTGACCAATATTTAATGCCTTTTTTCCCCTAGCTTCCTATGGCCGGCCAACACCAATTCAATGGCCTAATATCACTTTAAGGACCTCCAATTAATATTCTATAGCTATTTGGCACTTTAGCAAATAAAATAGAACTTTCGCACTTTATGCGCTTTAGTCCTTTTTCGCGATTAAGCATGAAATCGCTAAAATTAAAGCACCAAAATTTTCATGCACCCTTATAAACATGTTATAACACATAAAATAACATGAAAATAATTTTCTCTATCCTCAGATTAGTAAACCCGAGATCACTATTCTGACTAGCCCCTAAATCGAGCTGTTACAATTTTCCCCCTTAGGGATTTTCATCCCTAAAAATCTTGCCAGGAGAAGTTACTTTCAACATTCATAAAACGTTTCCACCAATTCTTCAAAATCACAAATCGATTTATCCTCAAATTTTTTTCGCCAAAAATCTTTAAGCTGTAGTGCACAAGATCAAAGCACAACCTTGAAATCTAGATTACTTTTTCTCCAGAGCACATATACTCAGTAATCTAACAATTATGAACTCTGTACATGCTAAAATGATCATTCAAATCTTTATTGCAAAATTCACTGAAATTCAAATGACATCACCCTCCTTGGGAATCAGGTCAATCCAAATTCGAAATCTATAGTATTTTATCACACTTTCTCACTAGGATATCCATCGACTGTAATAGTCCTGATTTGCACACTTTGAAAATTCAGCTTTTAGCGGTCGACTACTTCTGATCATAAACTTGATCATATCGTGAAATGTACTCAATTGTCAAAACATTTATGCATATAACTGCACTTTTTCTTATTCTTGCATGAGTAGATATGCTACTACTAAATCTCTTACTAAAACTTCTGCATAAGTTCTTGAATTTATCAACATACAGATTTTATCCCAAGGTAACATCAACAACGGAAATCTTATCCGACCTGAATTTTAACACCTTAAACAAACTCATTCAGAGCTTATTTAAAATACTATTCACTATCTTCCTTTTGAACTCTTTTGTTTCGAGAGGAAAACTCTCTCTAGTCATTAACCTCGCTGAAACTAGAATATTACTCACTAAGGTCAATTGATTGACTATCTCGCATTGCTTAACAAGATTCTTCCATCCAGAGACCTGCACTATGTCTGCTATCTGAGAAGTATTACAATAATTATACATACTCTTGTAATAGTTCAAGCTATTTTTACTGTCTCACATTCATATTTTTCTGTGGCATTAGCAATTCTAACTCATCATAATTCAGAAAAACACATGACGTTTTCCCACACATCACCTTATAACCTCAATTGCACAATTCAGACACAAAAGTGATCGTCTCAAGATCACCATTTTAACAATTCTTTTCGATGTAATTCCAATCACCAAAGAATGTAAACTATTCCTTTACACACTGATATTAAAGCACTTTTCAATTCATTCATTAGCGCATCACTAAAATTCATAAACTCTTTTTCCCTTATTAAAATATTTCAATGAGCATGCCTCTGTATCATGCTCCCTACTCATGTACACATAGAATTTTATTCTCTTTATCGATTCATGCGTAAATATACACATAATTCGATTCATATCTCAATACATCAATCTACTCTTTTCTTCGCACTAAGAATATATTTCAAACACACTCTCGTTTAAATTTCTCTTGATATGCTAATCCAAAACCTTTACTATTGTCTTACCTCAAGATAGCAGGGACGTCTCAATCGAATGCATTAACTCTATTCAGCTTACCCGAAAAAAAACCCATCACACAATGTGAAACTTGTGATTTTACTTCTCATACTAGAATTATCACCTTTCTATGATAAAATCAAAAGCGCAATCATAGTAGATATAACTATCACAACTCAAAGAACACACACTTTAAAGATAACTATGATCAGCTGAATATAAGAGAAATCTCACATAAAGTTTTATCACCAACTTCCTCCTCAGAGTACCAGAATAAGGTTACAAAGAGATAAAGGAATGTCAATTTCAATTGACCAAATCAACAACCATTTTGTCTGGTTTCACAGTCAGCCAACATTTTCAAACGATCACAATTTCATATAAAGAACGACCACATCACCCCTAAAGGAAAACATATATTAATACATAATACTCAAAGAGATCATTATTACCCATCCATGGCATTAACTAACCATGCATAAGTCACAGGCTTCGAGCCAACTTACTCATACTTGCCCTTATATAACACGTTCCGTATCACATATCATAATCGTCTCTTCATGATTCATTTATGAGTACCTGTATTCACTCATTCACATGACTTTAGTACTAATATCATTTCTACTTCTAGCTCATCTACTTATCCCATTGATCACTAGGGATACTCAAAGATGCATAATATCGTCATTAATATAAATACGAGGCCAATGCCACATCCTAGAGGTAGTCTTACATGGAGTCACCTCTGAATGTCGTTGCCATATCGTAGATATGGTCTTGCACGGGATTTCAATTCAATGCTGAGGCCATGTCCCGGACATGGTCTTACACAGGACCTTATTCACCTCATGCTTTAATGATAGCATTTCTACATTCATTATAATCCACTTGGACTTCAACATTTCAACTTAGTAGGGTATTATATAAATATATATCAATATAATACCAAGCATTCCCACATGCCAACATAAATGTTGCATTAATCGCATGCATTAATCGTATACAAACTTACTCAACTTGATTTTCATGAAAATCTCATCATGATTCAACAGTGGTAAGGAGGTGAGGTCGTAGAGCCCCTAACTTGACTCTCGTGACTATATACGTATGATTTAACATTCATCATTAATGTAATATCATCGTAGTCACACAACTCGCTCCAAGTGAGTTTTCACGTTTATTCCTGCTACAATCATTTCTGTCACACATAATTTTAAATAGTGACTTTACTTACTCAAGTTCCACATTAATGTCTACATGAGTACTCAACATTTAAATCTAAGTTCTCTTACCATCACTTATCAAATTAGGAAATGTCTTATGGGTTTGAGTATGTCGTTTATTAGATTGCCATAGTCCAACTATGGTGTAACACCCCAAACCCGGTCCAAACACCATGACCGAATCTGGCATGTTACGGGAAAAACGAGTTTGAAAATTTCGAATTTGTACCAAATAGACTTGATAAAAACTTGTTCCTTTTTGAAACCAATTTGTTTAATGATGTTACTAAAACCTTTAGACTTAGTAAAAATTTGCCTTTAAGTTTGAAAACAATTGATTTTCAACAACTTATAAAATCAGTGCGATACCCGATGGTATAGTTGAAAGCATATCGTTAAAGTTTTGAAATCGTTGTTGTGTCATGTTTTAGCAAATTAACCCAATCAGTCTTGTTAAAGCATATTAAAATCAAACTTAAAACATAATAATAAAAGGCATAATTTAAAGGCTTTTTACAAGTCCGAAATAAAACCCAAACAAAATTAAATAACTAAAGCAGTCGAATGCAAATGGCTGAGTAAAACTTTTATTAGAGCATGGCATGCGCACCCCGAGTCCATCCCGGCTCCATGTCCGCGTCTACGAGTCACCTGAAATGTCAAAGGAGAGGGTGAGTCGAGTGACTCAGTGTGTAAATCCCGCTCCCGGTGAAACAACATGCTAACACACATCATACATAGCAATCATAATCAATGCAACCCGATCCTAACCATCCATACTCCTTTCTACCCGTGTGGTACCAAAACCTTTGGTGACATCTGATCCACGATGTGTTACCAAAACACTGGTGTCCCAAAGACACAATATCCATCAATGTGGTCCCTAACCACTGGTGTCCCAAAGACACAACTGTGCTACCAAAGCACTGGTGACCGAAGTCACGAATCCAACGATGATGGGGCCAACCCATCGTGTGTTACCAAAACACTAGCGAGACGATCCCGTATCTCAAGTGGGGCCAACCCACGGTGGTCAAACCACGAGGACAAGTCGCAATGAGGTGCCAAACCTCGGTGTCCCAAAGACACAATGTGCTACCAAAGCACGCGGTGACCGTAGTCACAAATCGGTGATGGGGCCAACCCATCGTGTGTTACCAAAACATCGGCGTCAATCCCGTATAATCATCGTGGGGCCAACCCCATCGTGGTACTGAGCCATCGGGACGAGACGCTGAGGTACCAAACCTCTGGAGGTGCCAAACCTCTGGTGACCTAAAGTCACAAAGTGTGCTACCAAAGCTGCTGGTGCTCACAAGACAAAACATCACCGCTTCCTCAACTCGTAATACCCATCAATATGCCATGCTCATGTAGTCATGCATATCATATAATCATGCATCTCATGCTATATCTCATGTCACATATACACACGATCATGGTAACATATAACTCATCATTAAAAATAGTAATCTTGACTTACGAGTCGAATCATACCCATTAGGGTATCATAACAATCATCAACTGTATCATTAGTCATCACACGGTTATCAATTATATTACTAGGTATAAGTGTGTCGATTACACACACAGTAACTACGAGCCTAGAAATCCAACGAGAAGAAAGCTAAGCCCTCGAGTATTGACTCCTACAATCGGCCAAAGATAGGGGTTAGGCACAAAGACATTCGGCCAACACCATTTAGACCAACAAGGATTGTCGAACATCCTTACCTTACTATTGGTTCGGTTTCTTAGCAACCCGAATCACAATGATTCCTCCTCCAACAATCAAGACCCTAACAAACCAATTGTTAATAACTAATCACTTTAAACTTAAACTTAATCGAAATCAATCGATTGCACTAACCAAGATATACCAAGCGCTTACCCCTTTACTTACCAAACACCAAAAATCGATCAACCAAACAGGATCACCCTTCACTAATATTCGGTCACCAAGGCACTTCTAGAAGAGAGGGAGTTTCTACCAAAGCTTCAAAAGAAGGGAGAAGATTCGGCCTATAGGTGTTCAACACTCTTAGGTCCAGGTTTAGTGAGAAAAGAATAAGAGAGTATAGATGGGGAGGAATAAGGTTGATATTCTGGCTAACACTCAAAAAGAATGGGAAAAGGAGAAAGGAAGGTGTATTCGGTTTGTAAGTAAAAGAAATGGAGAGAATGTCTTGGAGGTTAAAGTTTCGGTTAATGGAGATTTTAGGAAGAAAAAGAGAGTTGAGAAGAGAAGAACAACACCAATTTTTGGCTTATGCAAATGAAGAAGAAAAGAAAATGCAAGAGTGCATTCGGCTACAAGAAGTTTGAGAGAAAAACAAAACAAATTCGGCAAGCCTTAGAGATTTGGTCTTTCGGTTTTCCAAGAAAAAGAATGAGAGACTCTCTTGAATTTTCGGTTTAAGCTATTGACAAAAGAAGAAATTTTGTGCATTATTTGCTTGACCGAAACATCAAAATACCAAATAGAATTTCGGCACCCCCAATCCCCATTCCAAGCCGTCACTTTCCCCCCTCCAACTCCCTAAATTTGGCCAAATCCCCCAAATACTCACCACCACTCTTTTCAAAAGAGTGGACCAAGTCACACTCCCCTTTTTCCTCTCCACCCTCCATTTGAATGGGAAGACCAAGTCCAAGGTAGAGTTCAAATTCCATACACCTCTTCCCTCCTATGCCGTCCAAAATTAAAGCCAAAAAGGGAGATTTCTGCAGCTTGAACTCAGGACTTCTCCCCCTTGCAGATGACGCCACACCAAGCTCCTCCTTTGCCACTCTGCCAGCTCTTCATTTGTGCAATAAAATCCCATTTTATTTTCTTAAGCCCCCACTCTATCAGCTCCCCACACCTAAGGCCAAAACTAAAATTTTCCTACCTACTCAGGCATACACTTAGCCTATAATCAAGCCCCTAAAACACCGAAATAGCAACACAGCACACCAACACATGCAATAACATGCAACAACAAAATAGCCCCTAACCCGGGATATTACATATGGTCTTACTCGTATCATAACATCATAGCCTAGCCATTTCCATACATGTCATCACGATGCCATAGCCTCGCTATGGTCTTACATGAAATCTCATATTAATACCAATGCCATATCCCCAATACGATCTTACATGGAACTCACGTCGATGCCGATGCCATATCCCAGTTATGGTCTTGCACAGAATCTTATATCGATGTCGACGCCATATCCCAAATATGGTCTTATACGATTTCATACCGAAGCCAGGTCCCAGACGTGGTCTTACACGGAATCACTATTCGTTGCCGATGCCATATCCTAGATATGGTCTGACATGAGATCATGTATCGTTGCCAATGCCATGTCCCAGACATGGTCTTATATGGAATCACATGTACCTCCATGGTCTAACCATGGTCTTATTCATCAATTTATCATTGAACGACCGTACTCATCCCTTGCATTCTACTCAGTTTAACTTCCCAATTAAACTCCCACACTATAATATGGGTGGCTTCATAACAGAGTCATAAAACAAAACATTATACATCTTCTGTTTTAACAATCACACATGAGATTCAACTATGTGGACATATTAATCGTACATCATTCAAACAGTTATACATATACACATACCGCGTTCTCTCGGTAAATTTACTCACTATATGCACCTAACTCAATAGGTTGAGTATATAACACCGTATGCACATCAAACCAATATAGATAAGCTTATCACCTTATAACTCTCATTTCATTCCTCGACTTAGAATTATCTCATTTCATACCTTATCATACACATGTCATAAACTTCTATTCATACCTCTTTGAACTTCAACATTACTTAAGCACATATCAATTACCTCAATATCACCTACACGTTATTGAAATTAGCTCGGTTGGGAATCATCTCTTTCTTAACAAAATAATTTCGTTAGAGCCGGGAGATATCACACTATTACGATCCACTTATGGCATGTATAGCTAAACTCTTACTCACGCTAGGTTAGTCCGAGAACTGACTAAACCATAACTCTGATACCAATAAATGTCACACCCCTTAACTGTATTCACGTCAGAATAGGATTTGAGACATTACCTAACTAATCTTGCTTAAACATCTCGAATAAGGTTATAAAATTTTGTTTAAACCCATCACTTGCACATGCTCAACCTAGGAGGCCCTAAACATACTTCTAAGATGTTTCGGAACTTATCCGGGAGCTCTTGTGAACTTGGAAAACTTTTCTTCCAAATAGGGGCCATGCACCCGTGTTGGTCTAGGGACACGCCTGTGTGCCCCTAAGACATACCCGTGTCTTCCACCCGTGGTCGACACTGACTAGTTTCACACGGCCTTAACACGCCCGTGGCCCTGGCCCATGTGCCAAACCTTGGCATTCTGACTTATCCACACGGCCTCTACACACGTCCGTGTGCTTCAGCCGTTGGGCGATTTAAATTTCAAGTGCAAGGAGCAGACTTCACACGGCTTGGGGCATACGCCCATATGCTAATCGTGCCTCCCACACGGTCTAGACACACGCCCATGTGTCTACCCATGTGGACAATTAGCAGGCTATCTACCAAGCCCTTTGCCACTCTCACTTGCATACATTCATACACTATCACATAACTTCACATATCATCAATACAACTCTTGAATTATCACATTTAATCATAAAAATGAAGTCTTCATCCCATACACGAGGGAGAACTATTTCTAGTACAATTACAATCTACTTGAGCCATCATCTATGGCTATACACAATCGTCTCACGACTCATTTAGGCCAACACATTTGGCACATTAATTATAACTTAAACTAAACAAAAATAAGATCCCTATACATGTCATAACTCATAAAGACTTGAAACCTCATACCAAATGTCTGCCCGATAGTGTGAAAACATCTCCGACGGTGTCCAACCTGAGCTAGTTAAGCTAACCTATAAGAGATGGGAAAGGAAAGGAGTAAGCAATAATGCTTAGTAAGTTCCTATGCATATAGCTATCAACTACTGATATTCATTGAATATACTCAATCACAAGGTATTATAATGAGTTTAACTCTTAAACTCATGGTTACCTACTCAACCATTCTTGAAACTTACTCATTTTGTATCTTACCACATTCTAACCATGCCATAACCCAATTACTCGTGGTAATTTGCATACATCCCTGCATTTGCCACCGTATGATCATATAAAACAACACATCAAACATTTTCAATAGGTCATTCATACTACCAATCTCTCGGTGGTTTCGCACTTAGCCCACCCTCAATCTCTAATAGGGTGGTATCGCACGTAGCCCACCAATTGATGCATCGTTGAAAGCACCAAAAATATCCTATTCCCTATAAAATAGTAAAAATAACAATAAAGGGGAAGTAGGGTCGAATCCTCAGGGACCGGATTGTACGAATGCTTGTTTCTTGAAATCCTAGACAATTTCTTTGCCAAGAAAACCTGTATTCCTAAAAAATAAAAAAAAAATAGATTTAAGAATTTCGATCTAGAAAAATAAAAACAGAATTTAAAGTGAATTGAAATTCCAAAATTAAATAAATTGTGAAAATTAAAATGAGGAATATGAAAATAAATAGCGTTTAGGGAAGAGTAAGTTTCTTATGTGGCAAGATTCAAGCCTCCGGTTGTCTCGTTCCGCCTTGGGTTCAATCCTTATCTTTTAAGTAACCCTTCTCGAGCATGATAAGCTAGTTATAGTGGAAAAGGACGCCTACGACCACCAGCTCCAAGGATTTAGGCTTAAAATTTGGTGGAGCCTGACTCTAGCCAATAATTGCTTTTGTGGGACTATTTTATGCTAGATCATCACTTCCCAACAGCGAATACCACTTCGTTTTGTCTCTTGGATTCGCCAACCTCTGACGCAGAAAGCCAACAAAATGACTGTGCAACCTTCCCAAAATGTACAAGCGGTCATTCCTTGCACAAGTTGAAAAGATCACCTATTAAGGGACATGGACGGAAGCGTCAGCCCCGTAATGCGGAGAAGCGATGGATATCTTGTTGAGAAGGCTAAGCGCAGGTTCTAAGCCTCATGAACCTTTTTGGGGAATTTTGACAACCTTCGGATAGATTGGTTTAGTGGCTCATGATTTTTGGGAAAGAAATAAATATAATAGAAATGAGATTTTTATTGAAGAAAATATGGAGAGAACAAAGACAGAGTTTTTTGGGAGAAGGAGTGTTTTCAGAAAAAAGAGATGTCAAATATGTGCCACTCCACCCCCTATTTATAGTACTAGAAAACTTAGCTTATTCCTAATTAAATTCTAAAAGATAAATACAAATAAATAAAGATAAATAAAGATAAATGAAAATAAACCCTAAAATTAAATCTAAATAATTATCCTTAATAATTATCGTAATAACATTAAATAGAGTCTTGTGCTATGAAATCTCTTCTTTTGCATTTTTGTCCTTAGGTCTTCCATGTTTGTTTTTTTGGCACCACCTTTTTCCCTCTGCCGTATGTTTACCCAATTCATCTTTAATTTCACGTTTTTGCCCTTAAATTTACTTTTGCCTTCAATTTAGTCCCTAAAAGATAAAAGACCGTAAATAGCCCAAATTAGTATAATCATAGTCAAAATAAATATGCAATTAGCACATAAAAATATGACGTTCTAGAGTATTATCAAATTCCCCCCTACTTAGCCCATGCTTGCCCTCAAGTATGGTTCCTGTCCACTGTGAAAATTAGATCCCGCCATGAAAGAAATTCTACTCCAAAGTTTTATAAAAATTAGTCAAAATGCATACAAAAAATAAAGAGAACCCTTAGCTTGATTTAAGTAAAATTGAAAAAGTGTTCCAATTAACACACACAAAATTAAGATCGACTTGGATTATTTCATGAAAATTAGGTAAATTACCAAACCTACCAAGACACCCTATTTACTTCCTCCTTTAGTCCCCAAATTTTTTTATTTTTTTTCTTTATTTATTTTTTTGCTTTTAAGAATATGTCGAACCTTTTGACGCGAAGAGAGATGACAGCCAAGCACCCCACCTCGGTTACTCAGCCCAACATACTCCTAATTTATTATAATTTCTTTCTTAAGAACATATTGAACCTTTTGACGCGAAGAGAGATGACAGCCAAGCACCTCACCCCGGTTACTCAGCCCAACATGTTCTTAAAAATTAATTCCAGTTAGCAGAGTTTTACCTAACACGTCACGCAACCTTTTGACGCGAAATAGGAAGACAACCCAAGCACCCTACCCTGGTTACTCAGCTAGACACGTCTTAAGCTGCACTCATAACCACGGAAACATTATTATTAAACGAAATTTTAATTTTGGAGGACTTAGGAAAAACAATCAAGTGTCAAAAATAAGTTTCAGTAACCACCTTAATAGTCATGAACATATTTTAAGCATGCAATTGTATTAAGTGTCCTCTTTGTATTTAGACTTAATCAAATTTACTAAAAGCAAAATAGTGTTAACTCTATTAATCATAATTATTTTAACTAAAAGAAATAAAACAGTGGAGATGAAATCTATCAAGCAAAATCATAATTAACTAAATAGATAATAATCATGCATGGAGGTCAAACAGTGGCCAAGTCATGGTCAAATTCTTGGGCATGAAAAGAGGCAGAATATTCAAAAAAATAAATGTGGGCAGAAACGAGCATAAGGCAATAGCAACAGTAACACAACAGTAAAAGCAACAAATAAAACGACAGAAATAATAAGGAATACCTCCCCCTACTTAAAGCACATTGTCCTCGATGTGGAAAAAATAAACAAATAGGTGGAAAAAGTTTAGAAGAACTCCCGGCGTAATTACTGTCGTAAAGGACGGCACATGCGGAGAGGAGGGTGATAGTGCAGTGGTTTAGTGCGGAAGGGAAGAAGAAGGCGAACCGGTGAAGGGTGGCGATGGGGTAGGTGATGCATGTGGCGACGGCTCGGCTTTGGGTTCTCACCTTGGTGGCTGAGAATCGATGATGGAGGGGTGGGGAAGAAGGTGCGGCGGTTGAAGGGATTTTTGGTGTAAAAATGGGTTTATTTTTAGGGTTTGGGGGTGTATAGGAATGGTGTTTGGCTGAAGAGTGAGTGTTTGGAGGTAGGTTTTAGGGAATCTAGGGCAGTAATACACTATTCCAGACTGGAATAGGGATGGAATAAGAGTTGTTTCATGCCAATTTTTTAGTTTTTCTCCTTTTTGTCCCTATTTTCTCATTAGTGTACCTAGATAAAAGAAGAGAATTTTAGGAATATCCAAAAATAAAGTAATAAATAATAAAATAATAAAATAAATACTAATAAAATGAAATAAAATAATAAATACTAAGAAAATGAAATAAAATAATAAATAATAAAAATTAAGAAAAGTAAAAAATAAAGGTTGGGTTGCCTCCCAACAAGCGCTTGTTTAACGTCGATAGCTTGACGCCTCAACTAGTATTGGGGTTGTTCCGGCTGAATTCTTTAATTCGTATGGGCTTGGAAATTCTCCTTTTTTATCACATCCACCATATTTGGGTTTAATCGTCCTTGCACCCCTTTCATTGGTTTCATATTTTCCTCCAAGGGGTTGATCCCTTTTAAGTCGACAATGGTCTCATCATTCTCCAAAAATGTGAATTTGAGATGCTCGAGAAGTGGTTTTAAATTCGGATCTGATGCCTGCACAACGGAAGGTAGAAGTTTATTATCCATAGGAGCCAATAATTTATTAACAAATTCAAAATTATCAAACATCATTTTAGATTTATCTCCGTAAGATGACTCAAAAGTTTTTTCTACTAATGAGTTAATTATGTCGACGCGGTTTACGTCCAAGACTTCACTTGGGAGGCTAATAGTGCCATAAACGTTAAACTTCACGATCTCCCCATCAAACTCCATCGTGGGGGTTCCGCTTCGTACGTCAATCTTAGTATTTGCAGTACTAAGGAAAGGTTGCCCCAACAAGATCTCTGAAGACCCAGAAGCATTATCCTCCTCCATTTTTATCACATAAAAGTCTGCAGGGAAGATAAGTCCATTGACTTTGACTAATATATCCTCGAGGACTCCTTTGGGATGCACAATGGACCTGTCTGCTAACTAAATCAGAATACCTATTTTTGCCAAAAAACCCGCGTTAAGTGATTCTTAAACAGAAAAAGGCATGACATTTATGGAGGCCCCTAAATCACACATAGCCTTCTTAATTTCTAAATGGCTTATTTTGCATGGTATTGCAAACATGCCCCTATCCTTATATTTTGACGACATTTTTCGCTGTAACACTACCAATACATTCTCATCGACATTTACCCTTTCATTACCTGTTAATTTTCGCTTGTTGGTACAAAGCTCTTTAAGAAATTTAACATACCGCGGAATTTTCTTGATGGCATCCAACAGCGGAATGTTGATCTCGACATTCCTAAATGCTTCGAGGATCTCCTTGTCCTCTTTACCTCTTCGACATTAATTGAAACGTTCTAGAAATAGAGGTTGAATTTTAGGCAATGGAGGTTTCGGTCAGACCTGTTTGTCTTTTTCAGGTTTTTCCTATAAGGAATTGGTTCCAGTACCTTTCCACTTCGCAACGTCACTATATTTGCATGTTGTCTTGGATTAGGTTTTTTTTGTGACGACAGCTTCCCTTGAGAGTTCAATTTCTCAATTGACGTGGTTAGTTCTCTTATAGATGCCTCAGTTTTCTGTTGAAAATCAAGCATATTAGCTACTAATTTATTAACCAAAGTTTCTAGAGAATTACCTAAATCTTGTGGCTGCTGTGGAAATCGGCTCTGGTATGGCTGGTTATATCATGGGTTGGCCCCATAACTTAAGTTAGGATGATCTTTCCATCTTGGATTGTAGGTATTAGCGTAAGGGTCGTATCGCCTTTGTGGTGGCCCAGGGAAATTTCCCATAGCATTTAAATAAGCTATAGTATCATCATTCAAATTGGTACATGCGTCAGTTGTATGATCAGGTGTAGCACATATTCCGCATAATCGAGTTGTTTTTACTTTTTCTGCAATAAAAGAATTCATCATATTAGTAAGTCTATCAACTTTATCCTCTAAGTTTGAATTACTTAGCTAGTGAACCCTTCTAGGGGGTTCAGTATTGGCTCGGAATTGCTGAGAATTTGTAGCCATTGGGGAGATTAAGTCCCTTGCTTGTTGGGGAGTCATGTTGACCGGCGTCTACCATATTCATCTCTATGGGTTTCAAGCCTTCATAAAAGTATTGGAGGAGAGATTGCTCCGTTATACCATGTTGTCGACAGCTTGCGCATAATTTCTTAAACCGCTTCCAATAGCCGTAAAGAGACTCTGGTTCTTTTTGCCTTATTCCAACGATCTCTCTTCTTAGCTCAGCTGCTCTAGATGCTGGAAAAAACCTATTGAGAAATAAACGAGATAAATCAGCCCAAGTTGTAATAGATCCAGGAGTAAATAAAATAACCATTCCTTAGCAGAACCTGCTAAGGAAAAAGGGAAAGCACATAATTTGATTTGATCCTCAGTTACCCTCTGAGGCTTCATACTAAGGCAAACCATATGGAATTCTTTCAAATGCTTGTGGGGATTTTCGTTTTGCAACCCACGAAAAGTTGGCAGTAATTGGATTAAGCCTGACTTTAATTCGAAATCAGTATCCATAGTAGGATACGCGATGCATAGTGGCGGTTGTTCTGCTGGCGATTTGGCCAGTTGCCGAATTGTCTAAGCCATAGGTTGAGGTGCTAAATTAGGGTTTCTGTCAACCCTAGCGTTAAGCACTTCTTTTGGGGAATCGGCTTCTACTTTTTCACCTTCAAAAGCTCGAGTAGGGTTTTCGTTAACCCTAGACTCTGTTCGTTGTCGATTCTAATTTCTAGCGGTGGATTACTTTGAGTTCCAACCACCGTTGACTGCTTTTTTCTTAGCTTTGTTTCCTTATGATTAGCTCTCGCAGTCTTTTCAATCTCCGAATCAAACGCAAGAGTTCCTGGAGCAAATCTGGTCATAAGAAACAAAAAAAAAAACAAGATTAGTACGTTACCGATCCCCAGCAACGGCGTCAAAATTTGATGCATCGTTGAAAGCACCAAAAATATCCTATTCCCTGTAAAATAGTAAAAATAACAGTAAATGGGAAGTAGGGTCGAATCCTCAAAAACCGAATTGTACGAATGCTCGTTTCTTGAAACCCTGGACAATTTCTTGGCCAATAAAACTTGTGTTCCTGAAAAATTAAAAAAAATTGAATTAAGAATTTCGATCTGGAAAAATAAAAACAAAATTTAAATTGAATTGAAATTGCAAAATTAAATAAATTACGAAAATTAAAATGAGGAATATGATAATAAACAGAGTTTAGGGAAGAGTAAGTTTCTTATGTGGCGAGATTCTGGCCTCCAGTTGTCTCGTTCCGCCTTGGGTTCAATCCTTGGCTTTTAAGTAACCCTTCTCGAGCATAATAAGCCAGTTATAGTGGAAGAGGACGCCTACGACCACCAGCTCCAAGGATTTAGAATTAAAATTTGGTAGAGCCTGACTCTAGCCAATAATCGCTTTTGTGGGACTATCTTCTGCTAGATTATCACTTCCCAACGGTGAATACCACGCTGTTTTGTCTCTTAGATTCGCTAACTTCTGACGCAGAAAGCCAACGAACTGACTGTGCAGCCTTCCCAAAACATATAAAGCGGTCGTTCCATGCACAAGTTGAAAAGATCACCTATTAAGGGACATGGACGGAAGCGTCAGCCCCGTAATGCAGAGAAGCGATGAATATCTTGTTGAGAAGGCTAAGCGCGGGTTCTAAGCCTCATGAACCTTTTTGGGGAATTTTGACAACCTTCGGCTAGATTGGTTTAGTGGCTCATGATTTTTCGGAAAGAAATAAATATAATAGAAATGAGATTTTTATTGAAGAAAATATGGAGAGAACAAAAGATAGAGTTTTTTGGGAGAAGGAGTGTTTTCAGAAAAAAGAGATGTCAAATATGTGCCACTCCATCCCCTATTTATAGTACTAGAAAACCTAGCTTAATCCTCATTAATTTCTAAAAGATAAATACAAATAAATAAAGATAATTAAAGATAATTAAAGATAAATGAAAATAAATCCTAAAATTAAATCTAAATAATTATCCTTAATAATTATCCTAATAACATTAAATAGAGTCTTGTGCTATAAAATCTCTTTTTTTGCATTTTTGTCCTTAGGTCTTCCATGTTTGTATTTTCGGCACCACCTTTTTCCCTTTGTTGCATGTTGGCCCAATTCATCTTTATTTCCATGCTTTCCGCCCTTAAATTTACTTTTGCCTTCAATTTAGTCCCTAAAAGATAAAAGACCATAAATAGCCCAAATTAGTAGAATCATACTAAAATAAATATGCAATTAGCACATAAAAATATGACGTTCTAGAGTATTATCACCAATCATTTATAATTATGGTGGTATCGCACTTAACCCACCAAATGATAATATAAGCGATGGTATCACACACAGCCTATCATTTAATAATTAATAAGGTTGAAACGCACACAGCCCACCGTTAATATACATTCATGGATAGTTATCCACATGTATTTCTCTATTTCAAATGTTCATCTGGGAGCATCCTCACACACTACCATTCTTACTTAGCTTTCTACGATACTTGTTCGCACTCACACAATGCATTAATAAATATAACTTATGCAACTAAGGTGCATTGATTACACATAACCCACTAGGGGTTCATCATATATCGAATTCATCTCAATTCAGTTCTAGCACTACTTGTGCTTCTCGTGGTACAACCACATACTTTCTCACTTTCAACATACCCGTTGAATCACTCAAATTGTTAAATAACACTCTCGAGTCTCATACACATAATGTCACATTGACATCATACCCCGATAGGGTCTTACATGAATTAACATATCAATGCCATGTCCCCGACATGGTCTTATACGAAATCCCACATCGAGGCCATATTCTAAATATGGTCTTACACGGGACCTTAATCACCATTGTATCATGCTGTTTGCATTTCCACTATTCATGGTTTAAATCAAGACTTTCATTTCTTGACATCACATCAAAATGTATTTAATGTATACATGGAGGCAATAAACAATTTATGCAACATCGAAATATTTTTCACTTAGAGTTGTACAATTTAACACATGAACTTACCTCGATTCCGAAAAGGGTAGAAAGGAAACCTATTTGCCCACATTTCTCTTTTCTCCCGTTCTAGGTCCGAATCTCTTTTTCTTTGATCTAGAAAAATAGAATTTACTCATTTAATCACTTATAAATCATAATACATCATAATCTACACTTAGGCAAAAATGACTATTTTGCCCTTACACTTTGGCAAAATTACGATTTTGCCCCTCGGCTCATAAATAAATTTTCATCACATTTTCTTATTAAACAAGCCTAGCTGAACAATAAATCCTCTTGCAACTATCCACAATTCCAACTATTTCATGCATTAATGAACAATTTACAACATTTGCACCTTAGTCCTAATTAGGTGTTTTCATGACAACACCTTTCACAAAAGTTGTTTCTCATCTTCCTAACATTCATTTTCTTTCATAAAAACTCAGGAACCAACATAAAATCTCTCATGGGAAGTCCCTAGACTTTCAACCATATTGCAAATTAGTCCCCTCATTAGCTAGCTTAAGCTTTAGGGACTCCAAGAGTATAATTTTTATCAAGAAAGGTCACCAAAATCACTTACCTGTGAGGAGAAATGTTTGTTTAAATTTTTGAGCTCCAAAACCCTTATCTCTCTTAAATTTTTGGTGGATGAAGGTGGAGGAATTGAAAAGATGATAACATCTTTATTCATCTTATTATATTCATTTTAAACACCTAACATCACCAAATTTTGACCAACATTTAATGCCTTTGTCCCCCTAGCTTCCTATGGCCGGCCAACACCAATTCAATGGTCTAATATCACTTTAAGTACCTCCAATAAATATTCTATAGCTATTTGGCACCTTTATCAAATAAAATAGAACTTTCGCACTTTATGCGATTTAGTCATTTTTCGCAATTAAGCATGAAATCGCTAAAATTAAAGCACCAAAATTTTCATACACCATTATAAACATGTATAACACATAAAATAACAATGAAAATAATTTTATCTATCCTCAGATTAGTAATCCCAAGATCACTGTTCTGACTAGCCCCTAAATCGGGCTGTTACAAAATACATACGTCTCAAGAGAAGTGTAACACCCCAAACCTAGCCTAGAAGTTACGCCCGAATCTGGAATTTCACATTAAAAGCACACTCCCAAACAACTTTATAATTTAACAGTTTAAGGCCCAAAATCTATATATATCTTGTTAAGTTAAGAGAAAAAGCTCAGATTTTAGGAAAACGTTCATATGTTAAGTTATTTCGAAAACCATGTTAACTTTAAAAATTTAAAAAAAAAAATTATTAAGCGGATAGTTGAAACAATAATAATAAACCCAAAATCCAAAGTCAATTAGGAGTAACATGGCCTTATTACAATCCAACGAAAAAAAAAAGTATTCAAAACAAATTCATTTGAACAAATTAAAACATTTGAACAGCTTGTAGTGTGGCCATCTCCGAGTCCTCTCCCACACCGAGCTGTCTATTCAGGATCACCTGAAACATTAACTAAAAAGGGTGTGAGTTTTGAAACTCAGTGTGTACAACCCTTGGCAATCAAATCACATACAAATATTCACACTGGGCCTAAGCCCTATCAAAATCGATTGTAACAGCCCGATTTTTAGGCCAGTCGGAACAGTGATCTCGGGATTTTTAATCCGAGGATAGAGAAAATTATTTTCATGTTATATTATGTGTTATAACATGTTAATAAGAATGTATGGAAATTTTGGTGCTTTAATTTTAGTGATTTCTTGCTTAATCGCTAAAAAAGACTAAATCGCATAAAGTGCAAAAGTTCTATTTTATTTGCTAGAGGTGCCAAATAGCTATGGACTATTAATTAGACGTCCCAAATATGCAATTTGGCCTTGTTTAATTGAGTTGGCCGGCCATAGGGTGCATAAGGGACAAGTGCATTTATTTTGGTCAAAAGTTGGTGATATTAGTTGGAGAAAATGAATAAAATAAGATGATATAAGCAAAAGTTATCATCTTTTTATTTGGTCTTCTTCTCCAACCTAAAATATCAGCCATGGGAGGGTTTTGGATGCTTGAAAATTCAGCAGCTCATTTTCTCTTCAAGTAAGTCAATTTGATTATTGTTTTTTATGATTTTTGTATTTTTGGAGTCCTCCAAGCTTAAGCTAGCTAACTAAAGGACTAGTTGCAATATGGTTGAAAGTATAGGGGCTTACCGTGGTATATTTTATGTTGTTTGATGAGTTTTTATGGAAGAAAATGAATGATAGGATGATGATAAACAACTTTTGTGAAAGGTGTTGTTATGAAAACACCTAATTTGGGCTAAAATGCAAAAGTTGTAAATTGTTCATTAAGGCATGAAATAGTTGGAATTATGGATAGTTGTAAGAGGATTAAATGATCAGCTAGGCTTGTTTAATAAGAAAATGTGATAAAAATTTATTTACGAGCCTAGGGGCAAAATTGTAATTTTGCCAAGGTGTAGGGGCAAAATAGTCATTTTTGCCTAAAGTGTAGTTTATGGTGAATTATGGTTTATAAGTGATTAAATCACTAAATTCCATTGTTCTAGATCAAAGAAAATGGGTTTCGAACTTAGAACTGATGAAAAGAGAAATGTGGGCAAAAAGTCCCTTCCGACCCTTTCGACATCGAGGTAAGTTCATGTGCAAATGTTGTAATTACGTATGAGTTATTTTAATATTCCAATTTTGTGTGGAATGTATAATTACGTAATGAATTTAATAAATACTTTTCGATGAGTTGTTAAGAGAATTAAATCTAAGAATAGTAAGAGATGCAAATAGTATGAAATGATGATAATTAAGGTTCCGTGTAAGAACATATTGGAATATGGCCTCGGTGAGAGATATTAAATAAGATCATGTCAAGGACATGGCAACGATGGGATATTTCGTATAATACCTTGTCGGGGACGTGGCATCGATATGTTAATTCATGTATGGCCCTATCAGGGTACAACGTCAATGTGACATTATGTGTATGAGACTCAAGGGAGTTAACTAACAATTTTAGTGACTTAACAAGTAATTTGAAAGTTGAGAATGAATGTGTTGTAGCATGAGAGGTACAGGTATGTGTTAGAACTGAATTGAGATGAATTCGGTATCTGATGAACCTATAGTGGGTTATGTGTAAATGATGCACTTCGGTTGCATAAGTTATATTTATTAATGCATTGTGTGAATGCGAACGATTATAATATAAAGTTAAGTAAGAATAGTAGTGTGTGAGGATGCTCCCGGATGAACATTTAAAATAGAGAATTACATGTGGATAACTATCCATGAATGTATAATAACGGTGAACTAAGTGCGATACCACCATAAGTATAAATGATTGGTAGGCTAAGTGCGATACCACCCTACTAGAGATTGATGGTGGGCTAAGTGTGAAACCACCGAGAAATTAATAGTATGAGTGGTTTATTGAAAATGCTTGATATGTTGTTTTATGTGATCACGTGGTGATTAGTGCAGGAATGTATGCTAATTAACACGAGCAATCGGCTTGTGGCATGGTTAGATTATGGTAAGAGACAAAACGAGTAAGTTCAAGAATGATTGAGTAGGTAACCATGAGTTTACGAGAAAAACTCATTATAATACCTTGTGATTGGATATCATTAACTAATTCTTATTTGTATATGAACTTACTAAGCATTTTTGTTTACTCCTTTCCTTTTTCCATCTCTTATAGGTTAATTTAGCTAGTTCGGGTTGGAGATCACCGGAGATGTTTTCACACTACCAAGCAGACACTTGGTATGAGGTATCAAGTCCTTATGAGTCATGGCATGTATAGGGCTAGTACTAAAGGTTGATTAAGTCTTTGTTGATGTAGCCAAATTGTGTTGGCCTAAGAGAACTTAGGGTTTGTTTGTATATAACCATAGATGATGGCTTAAGTTGTTTGTAATTACATAGGAATTAGTTCTCCCTTATGTATGGGATGAAGACTTTATTTCTTTTATGATTAAATGTCTTTAATTCAAGAGTAATATCAATGCTATGTGTAGTTATGTGATGAGGTATGAAATGTATTGAATTGAGCATGAGTTTGATCTTGATTTCAGGGTGGCAATTGGCTTGGTAAATAGCCTCAAAATACCCACACGGTTAGACACACGGGCGTGTGTCTAGGCCGTCGTACCCTACACCTTTATAATTGAAATCAGGTTAGGCCACGGGCAAATCCCACGGCCGTTTGTATAAGCCGTGTATGACACACTGTTAGAACATGGGCGTGTGCCCCGGGCCGATCAAGTTAGTATATCAAGGAATAGCACACGGTCTAGGCCCACGAGCGTGTCAAGGCCGTGTGAGGGAAGTCAGTGTTCACCACCGTTGGGAGGCACGGGTGTGGCTTAGCCGTGGGGCATTTGGCAGAATGCTCAAGTTTTAAGCACGATTTAGAAACATGGACGTGTGTGACTTCACACGGGCGTGTTGTAACCTGCACGGGCGTGTAAGCCCTGTATGAAAGAGAAAAAAATTAAGATTTGAAAAAGTTCCGATAGGGTTTCGAGAGTCCTCGTGTGTATGAGTGAGGTCTCATAAGTTGAGAATGAGGTTGATGGGGTGACTTAAGAGAGTAGTCATGATGAACCTTTATGGCGATCAAGTGGATTTTAGTATGGTAATGCCTCGGGCCCGGTTCCGTCGTAGAACACGGGTAAGGGGTGTTACATCGATGGTCTTGGGCCTTAGCCCACAATGACCTCATGTCATATCATATACAGACAAGTTAATGCAAAACCCATCCTAATAATCCATCCGCTACACACATCATTTCCCTTCTAACCTTATACACACCTCTGAGGATTTCTAAATCAACCCACCCATCCTCTACACACCAAAGGTAGCTCGGTTGCGATATTACCTAATGTTGCAGCAAAGCTGCTAATCATATAATAGGCTTAAAGCCTCCGATGGATCCATGGCCATACGACTATGCGATCCTTAAATCTTCCTCTGTACCATAATTCCTACCCATATGCATCCTAAACAGAATATAATATGAATGCATCAAACACACGAGTAACATCCATAAACTCATATTCGTCATATAGGGGTATTTTCGTCATTTCACTACCCAGGGATATTTTCGTAATTCTACCCTACATGGGTATTTTGGTAATCTGGCAAAATAGGGGTATCTTGGTAATTTTGCAAAATAGGGTATTTGGGTACTTTTACAAAATAGGGGTATTTTAGTAATTTTACAACTATAGGGGTATTTTGGTAATTTTACAACTACAAGGGTATTTTGGTAATTTTACAAATATAGGGGTATTTTGGTAGTTTTACAAATATAGGGGTATTTGGTCCCTCTCGGGTTTTAGTTATAAACTTTGGCCCATCAACAAGTCCTCGCGGCTAAAGTGAACAGACACTACGCACTAGGTAGGATTCTAGAGAAGAGGAGGTGGGCCACTAGGACAGCTTAAGTACCAAGCTCTCCCTAGATCCAATCCTAGACATGCATATGTCCGTTGCCACACTCTAACCCAGCGACTTGTTCACGGACATGTTTAATTAGATTAAGTCTTATGAAATTTAAGAGTTGTTCAAACTAGGCCTTAAGTCTATAAACCCTAACATACTTGTCTACGTCCCCATAAAGACCATCGAACTCAAATTACATCTTTACGACCCCTTAGGCCCAAATCACATCCTTATGGCCTGTTAGGCCCAAAACAATTCCAGATCAAGTATTATGCTTGACAGACTCAATTCATACACCAAACCAAACAAACTCATCAAACCTAGCCTTAGGGCCCACCGGGCCCATTTAGCCACTTTTGGCTTTTCGGCTTTTCGGTATTACCGATATTGTAACGCCCCGAATTTGGGCCTAGAAGAATTGGGCCTATTGGGCTTTGGGCTTTGGATCTTAGAAAAATTTTAAGTGAGCTAGAAAAATGACAATTGTCATGTGGGCTTTGAAGATTAATGAATTTGGAGTGTCTAGGGGAGTTGGAGATGTCCTGGGATCGAGTAAAGGTATAGGAAAAATTTTGGTTTTAGCCCAAGGCCTTTTAAATAAATTAAGAAGAAATAGGACACAAATGGGCTTGTGGCCCAGTGGCAAGTGGTGTCACTTGGGGAACTATAAGGTGGCGTGTTGTCAGCTGAGGAGGTCCAAGGTTCGAGCATTAGGAGTGGCATTTTGTGGAGTGTTTATTTTACTGTATGGATGGCCAGAGTTGTGTTGGTTTTGAACTCTTGCCGTGGAGAGTTTGAAGAAAGAAGGGGTGTTGGATGTGGAGGAAATTTTGGATAAGATTAAGGTGTTATCAGGGAGAAAAATCAGGAGATGAGGAGAAGGAAGAGTTGGTGCCTAATGGGACTATGGGGAAAGGAGTGTTCGGCTGGTGGCTATATAAAGGGGGTGCCGAATTCATTGAAGGGTTCCTTGGGGTTCTATTATTTCTTCCTATTCTCCCCCTCAGCTGAATTCTTTCATTTCCCAAAAATAAAACCCATCATTCTTTTTGTTGAAATTCCTATTAGAGTTGTGTTCTTCTTCTTTCTCTGAAAGCCAAAATCTCCTAAAGTCAAATTTTTTTTGCTGAAATCTCCTAAAGCCGAATTTCTTTTTGCCGAATTCTCTCTTAGCCAAACCCCTCTATTGCCGAAATTCCTATTTTTGCCAAAACCTTGTTGTTTCCTCCATCACAAACCGATTGTGATATACTCTCAGTCAAGGTTAAAAGCTGAATCTTGTTCGGTAGTTATCTAGGCCACAAGATCTAAGGTTGGATTCGGTAAGTATTCTGTTAACTCCCATTAGTACGTTTTGTTAAAAGCCGAAGGGCGATCTAATTTTTCATTATCGTTGATCTTGTATTAACAAGGGTAAGGTTCGGAGATTGCAAGCGTGGTAAGATCATTAGCAAGGGTAAGTATACTCAACTCGGTTATGGTTGAAGTGAGTGGCCAAATGTGTGGATGACTTGTGTGGGTTACGAGTCACCCAGATTTTTATGGTGTATGTGTGAGTGCAGATCTAGTGATTATTAGCTAAGAAAGGGCTACTAAAACCCGGTGGCACACGGTAAGGTTACGGTAATGTTTCGGCTTTTGAGTAAATATTTTGATTAAGTATGAGTGGTTGATTGAAGGTTGGTTTGTTGTAGGATTAAGGCTAAGGATAGTATAGCACATCGCAGTAACCAGGTGTGTACAAACACTATGCACACATGAAATCGGCAATGCCAAAAAGCTGAAAAGTCGAAAAGTCGAAAGTGGTTAAATGGGACCAGTGGGCCCTGATGCTAAGTTTGATGAAAAAGATTAATTTGATTATATGAATTGGGTTAAGCATGCATGTTTCATGATTTGGATTTGTTTTGGGCCTAATGGGTCATATGATTGAGATTTGGGCCTAGTGGGCCATAAAAATATGATGTGGCCATTATGGGTTATATGAACGTGAAATGGGTTGATGGGCTTTATGGGGACGTAGACTAGAATGCTAGGGTTTTATGGACTTTAGGCTTAGTACTGAACAACTCTTAAACTGCATAAGACTTTCTAATAATTAAACATATCCGTGGACAAGTCGCTAGGTTAAAGTGTGGTAACGGGCATGTACATGTCTAGGATTGGATCTAGGGAGAGCTTGGTACTTAAGCGGCCTTAGCTGCCCACCTCTTCTTCTCTGGAATCCTACCTGGTGCATAGTGTCTGTTCACTTTAGCCGCAAGGACTTGTTAATGGGCCAAAGTTCATAACTAAAACCCGAGAGGGACCAAATACCCCTGATTTGGAAATTACCAAAATATCGTTAGATTTGTAAAATTACCAAAATATCCTTAGATTTATAAAATTACTAAAATACCCTTGACTTGGAAATTACCAAAATACCCTTAGATTTGTAAAATTACTAAAATACCCTGATTTGTAAAATTAATAGAATACCCCTAATTTGCAGAATTACCAAAACATCCCTGATTTACAACATCTCCAAAATACCTCTATTTTTCAACATTACCTGAATACCCCTATAGAGTAGATTTATGGAAATACCCTTGGGTTGTGAAATGATGAAAATACCCCTATGTGATGAATATGAGTTTTGTGGATGTTACTCATATGCTTGTTGCAATCATACGATATTTTGTTTAGGATGCATATGGGTGAGAATTATGGTACGGAGGAAGATTTGAGGATCGCATAGTCACTTGACGACCATGGATCGACCGGTGGCTTTAAACCCATTATATGATCAGCAGCTTTGCTGCAACGTTGAGTAGTGCCGCTGTGAGTGCTACCTTTGGTGTGTAGAGGATGGGTGGGTCGATTTAGAAATCCCCACAGGTGTGTAAGGTTGGAAGGGAAATGGTGTGTAGTGGATGGATTTTTGGGAGGGTTTTGCATTACCTTGTTTTGCATATGATATAATATGATATGATGTGATATGAGGTCATTGTGGGCAAAGGCCCAAGACCACCGATTTTGATAGGGCTTAGGCCCAATGTGAATATTTGTATGTTGGTTTGATTGCCAAGGGTTGTACACACTGAGTTTCGAAACTCACACCCTTTATTTAATGTTTCAAGTGATCCTCAGTAAATGGCTTGACGTGGGAGAAGAGTCGGAGATGGCCACACTACAAGATGATGGTTAAGTTTTTATTTATTTGTTTCAAAAGACATAGTTTTAATTGCTTATTTTCATTGGATGTAATAAGGCCTTGTACTCTTATTTGACATTACTTATGGGTTTTATTATTATGTCCGCTGCTTAAAATTTATTTTAACTTAAATAAATTTCTTACGTTTAAACTTGGTTTTCGAAATACTTAAAATTATAAAATGGGTTTTTTTTTTTTTTACTTAACAAGACTCAAGGATGAAAGGGATTTTGGGCCTTAAATTGTTAATTAGCAAAGTCATTTGAATTGTGCCTTTAATGTGACATTCCGAATTCGGGCGTAACTTCTAGGCCGGGTTTGGGGTGTTACAAGAAGAGTGGGGAGTAAGATTCTATATTTGGCTTTATATGTTAATGGAATATTTTTTGTCAATAATAAGTTTAAGTCTCGACCAGTACCTCAAGAATGATTTTGAGATTAAGGAAATGCATAAGATTCCCTACGTCTCAAGAGTGGGGAGTCTAATTTGTGCTCAAGTATGTACGTGTCCAGACATTGTGTACATTGTTGGGATGTTAGACAAATATTTAAGGAACCCTAGTATGTATCATTGGATAGCAGCTAAGTGGGTTTTGAGGTATCTTTTAAAAAAAGATTACATGCTCACATATCGGATGTTTGGTAAGTTAGAGATCATCAGGTATACAAACTCCAATTTTGATGGAATATTGATGCAAAATTTTGTCACTAGGGTATAAATTGTGACAATAATTGGTAGTCCTTTATTCCAATAACAAAGAGAGCACATAAAAGTCAAAGCACATAGACTTTAAGGTCCTAGTTGTTAAAGTAAAAGTTTAGAGTGGTTAGGTGCCTATAAAGCATATTAGGAAAAACTTCATGATTGTGGATTCGCTTACTAAAGGACTACACCCAAGGTTTTTCATGAGCACACTATTCATATGGGTGTAGTGTCATTTAAGGATATTTGATTTTAGTGGGAGTTTGTACTTTTAAATGCTTTTATGTTATAGACACATTTTTAGTTATTTCGGTTTATGGATATTATGTTTATTTTCTATAGAAATAAAGTTTATTTGGTTTATTCACACTCTGATTTTGGTAAGGTTTGATCTCACTAAGTATTAAGGAAGACTAGTTAGAAATAGACATGTTTAGATCATATTGCATGTAATTTACATGCTATACATCCATACTTGATCTATGTCATTTGATTTTTTTAATATATGTGATCAGGGATGGATTTAGTTACGATATATGTAATGAAAGTCGTCTTGGTTCTATGTTAACATAATTAATGGACGAGATTGTTAAGAATACCTTTTGGATATGATAGTAAAATTTTGAGCTCGTAAGGTTATATAATGACATGTAATTATAGAATAATTAGTATATATATGTGGTCCAAGTGGGAGATTGTTGGAAAATATGGACATCACATATATAATAAGGGTAATTACATGTCATTATTTACTATCATAATAGGTTAACCCAAATTAAAAGTGATCTAATTTGGTTAAAGTTTATTGGGCTTTAATTATTAAATAAAATATGCGTCAAATATGTGTACATATTCTAGTAATTAATTTCTAATTGATGATAGGCTGATTAGAAATTAAGGCTAATGTGTCAAAGTTATATATTAGGGTTATGGTCCCCAAATTACACAACAAGGTAACTTTTGTAATATCCCATCTTTAGAAAAGAGAGAGTCACCTTCTCAAGATTTCTTGTGTGCTAATTTAGAAGATCAAATCCCCAAAATTTGAAAAATTTCAAGGAACTCGTGGATTCAGGTACACTCTCGCATCTAGTTCTGTTATCATTTTGTTCTTGATGATTTGACATGATAGATCCTGATTTATGATTCATTAAGTTTTCTATCATATCTTGATTTACGATTCTACCATTTATATATTTAATTCTTCATTTTAAATTATATCAGCTATAAATTAATTAATAGCAATTTATTTGCTTAAATTTTGTATATTTATTTAACAAAAATAACATCAACATCATGGAGAGATGCAAAATGAAAATGTTTGCATTTTCTCAATTTACCCTATTTAAATGTAAGAACTGTAGATATCACCCATTTTTCAATTGTTCAACTCAAATGGATTTATGGATTTGAGATCTTATTTTTTTATTGAATGAATTGATATATGAGAGTTATTGGATTCCTTAAAAAAATTAGAAGTTATAGAACTTAAGAAAATAATAAAATAATATAGAATAAAATTGTAACATCTCAAAATATAAAGGGTGAGTTGTAAAAACTAACCAAAAAATGTTAGTCTTGATGATTAAAAGCTTAGTATATTAACTAAAAAACCAAGGTTCAAACTACACTTCTCTCATTTTCTTCTATTTGTTTTTAGCAATCAAGGAACAAAATCCAACTACTTTTTATATTAAATCTGGTAGGAATAAGTTAAGATTGGGTAGTAGCCCAAATGATAATGACTTGCATTCCCCTTGATACTTGGGTTTAAGTCACGCCACTCTCCCTCTCATTTTTTTTTTTTTTGGTAGGCAAGAAAGGCTAATTGCGCTATCAATCCCTCCAATTTTGAAACCCTAAGTATTTAAATACTTTTCCTAATTATTCATTAATTTTAATTCTTTTATAACCCTAAATTGAACTCTTTGCTTTTCCCCTATTTCTTCCCCTATTCTTCTTCATCTTCCCCTTTGCAATTACTTCCTTTACATTGTTGGAAATTTTGTTTTGATCCTGAGTTTGAAATCGAGCCCCGTTGAATCGATTTTCTAATTGATTTAGTGTAACAATGTCAAATTTCGTCTCAAATGTGCCAATATTGATAAGAACATTCCAAATCTTGATGATTAGATCTCAAATATTTGTAGAATTCTTGTTCTCAACAATTTCAAGATTGATTAAACGATCTTTTACGAATCTTGTTGACTTTTCCCGAAATATTGACGTTTCTTGAAAATTGATATTAATTCTTGTGTATTTGTCTGTAACGACCTGAAAGTCAGTAGTGTCAAAAAATATGGTTTCGGGACTCTATTACCATAAACCGAACCCATAAATATTTTTATTAAATATTTACAGAGTTATATTAGAGGTGAATTAAATTTTGAATAAGTAATTTTCATGAGTTAGGATTTTTTAAGGTACAGGGAATAAATCGTGTTAAAGTTAAAAGGTTGAATTATAATTAAATCATAAAGTAAAATAGAAATAAAGGACCTAAAAAGAAATTATACCTATGCTTAGTTGTAGTGGACGGTCTTTAATGATATGATTTATATATATTATATATATAAGTTGTCTGTATTATGTCAACCTTAATAAATATTACATCAAATTATAATGAAATATAATATAATAAATAAATAAATGAAAAAAAAATAAAGGCAATTGGAAGATAATGGAATGAAAGAGAATTCTTCCATGCAACTATTTTGTTCGAAGCTAAGAATAAGAAAACAAAGAGACGCACGGCTTAAACGCTTTAGGTTTAATTTCAAAATTGGTTAGTACAATTTAGTCATTTTTTTTTATAATTTTCACGTTTTTGGAATTTTAGTACTTAGAGCTAGTCGATCCATATTATAAATTTTTGTATTGTTTAAGATGTTACCATTGTTGATTAGTTAGAGTTTTAGAGATCAAATTGATAGATTTTTAAGTTAGAAGTTGGAAATGACTAAATTGTGGAGTTAATTATTGATTTTGAGCAATAGGGACCAAATTGTGAAAAATTCAAAACTAAGGGATAGAATTAAAAAAGTAGGGAGCTAAATTTGGCTTAGAGTGAAATTAGTATAAAAATCTGAGGCTAAATGTGGAGGTTAAATCAGTCTTGGTTTAGGGACTAAACTGAAGTTTAAGCAAATGTAGTATAAAATTTGAAATTTAATGAGAATTGAATTGTGTATTATTAATTTATTTTAATTGTTTTATTCCATAGCTAATGTCATTCCGGAATCCTCGAGTAAAAAGGGAAAAGATTAGGTCGATGTCGAGTAGCTCGAAATATATGATTTGTGTTTCTATAATCCGAACTAAATTATAAATTGTTGCATAATGATTTAATTGTCAAGGTAAGTATTTAAGGTGAGAATTTTATTCAACTAAACTTATTTGAATCGATGGTTGATTATGAAGACTCAATCAGTCAATTGTGCATATTTGAGATATATATATGTATGAGTTAGAGTATATATGTTGGAATAAATAAGGTTGTTACTAATTTGAATAATGTATATATACATGTAAATATTGAAAATATATGTGAATTTAATATGTTGGTTAAGAACCCTATTAATTATTCTGGGCTAAGTCGAAATAGATGGCATGCCATAGGATAGGATGAGTTCAGGGATTACTTCGACTTCGAGTCTATGAGGCATTGGGTGCCAATTTGCTTCGGTTTAACCGATGAGACATCGAGTGTCAACTTATTACAGCGCTGGACGCAGTCATGAATTCGAATTTATCTGATAAAGCACTGGGTGCCAACTGGTGTGTTGGTTGGATCCGCGTATCCGTCTAACTCTGAGTCGTGTTAATAGGGAAATAATTGTGAATGGAGAAATTTAAATATGTGAAATGCAAATGTAATATACGGAATGAAATGAAATGGAATCTTTGATTGAGCTATGAAGATAGATTATTTATGTTCAATTGGAATATTATCAAATGATTTATGAAAGGTTATTGATATAGTAAGGGTTGTGATTTGATATGTATGTTAAAACCAAATTGGAAATGGATATTTGAATAAAGTAAAATAGGGATACCATGAAATTGCACATTTAAATTGATAGAAAAAATTAATTTGAGCATTTACATGTATTTATATCTTGTTTTTAAATGTTCGAATTATTGAATTACCACTGTGTTTTATTTAGCATACAATTTCGTTTTCCGTACACAAGTTAGATACATTTTAAACTCTCATCAACTCAGCATCCAGCAACAATTCTGAACTCAAGTGTGGTGATGTTTTATTTTTTTATGGCATGTACCTAGGAGGTCATTTAGTTGATAGTAGCTTAGTAATGGAATGACATTTTGAATACTAAGTGTTTCAATGTATATATTTATATAGTTAAGGTTTTTAGCCATGTTTTGGAATGTATAGTTAAGCTTGTTGTTTTGCATGTGATTAGCTCGAAATTTTTGGTAAGCTAAGTAGCTAGAGTAATGGTTTTAAGTATGGCAATTTAGTATGAATGAGGGTTTGGATGGTTGGTTGTTTGTTTTAGATTGGTTAAATATTTGAATTGTGGTGTCAATGAGGGCACGTTGATTAGTCATTAGGTGTTTGAATAGGTAACATTATTGTCTTTGATTGGTTGGTAAATTTGGCATGGTATAAACTATTTAAATATGATATTTTACCATTTTGAAACTAGGTATCGATATTTTGGCATCTGGTATCGATACCTGACCTTATGAATAGTTTTAAAACAAACAGAATGCCAAAATGGTATCGATTTTTATTTAAGTATCGATACTTTTTCATAAAATATCGATGCCATTGATTTTCAAGTAAATAGAATTGAATTTTGGTATCGGTTTTCAGAAGTTATCGATTTAGTATCGATACCATCTATGAATTTCTATTATTGACTTTTAGCTTCAAAATTTTACAATCCAATCTTACTATATGCTTGTATTTTGTAATTTGGTCATTGTAGAATTCTAATTATTTAATATATTTCTTTATATCCATAATTTATTGAGAAATAATTGAATTTTCATTAAGTAAGTTATTTATTGAATTGTTGAATTATATCGTAGCATCTTATTACTCGGGCCCATCGATCGAGACGGGTAAGGGGTGTTCCATTGTCAATTGAAAGACTCGTTGTAGGTGACCCGGATCAGAATTTTACGTGACAATTGGCGTTTGAGACCTCGAAACTCATGTGTGTATTTTTTTACGAGAAAATTGGGCAAAATCTAGCCTAGAACAGGGCCACACGGCTAGCCATATATGTGTGTAGGTCGCCTATGTGGACCACACAGCCCACTCACACGGCCAAGTTCCCCCTGAAACCCTAGGTTTACACTTCTCACATGAAAAAGGACCCTCCACATGGCTTGCCACACGGTCGTGTCTCCCATGCACCTCGATTTTTCAATTTCCATACGGCCTCATTCTATTACACGGCTATGCAACCTCTCCACACGGTCCAGTCACACAGCCATGTGACCCTATTTTTTAGAAATTATAGTTTTAACCAAAAATTTTATATCTTGTTTAGTTTAGTCCATGATTGATTCCATAACTATTTTTAGTGTTTTATTTTATTCAAACAAGTCCCAAACAGAATGATTTAGGCTAGAATAAATGATTGATTGATTGAAATTATTAATATTATGTAAAAGTATGAAGTGTTCAATTTAATCCATGTACATTCCCTAAATTATTTTTAGAGTTTATCTTTACTCAGTTAGGTCCCTGATATTGGGTGAATTATGAAATTTGGGTTTAATGCCTTAAGTGCCCTTATTACATCTCATGATATGTGAACATTATGTGTTTTCTAATAAAGTGAAACTGTTAAATTCAAAGTGATAATATCGTTATCGTCATGCAAGAACATGAAAAACATGTTAAGTGTTAGTGATAAATTGAGTACATGTTACATATCTACTACTAGTGACGATTTCTTACATAGCATGATATAGTGCATTGCATGGGGTGGGACATTGTACAAAGGAAGAGTGATAGTTTATTAAATCTGCAAACAAGTGGTGGCTCATCCACAAAATCCGGTGGCAGTTTGTTTAATTTGCGAATATGTTGTGCACTCACAATAAGTGGCAGTAACTACAAATATGTGGCTCGTCCACAAACCCAGTGGTAGTTTGTTTAATTGATTGAAATTATTAATATTATGTAGAAGTATGAAATGTTCAGTTTAATCCCTGTACATTCCCTAAATTGTTTTTACAGTTTATCCTTGCTCAGTTAGGTCCCAGATATTGGGTGAATTCTGAACTTTGTGTTTAATGCCTTAAGTGCCTTTATTACTTCACATGATACGTGAATGTTATGTGTTTTCAGATAGAGTGAAGCTGTTAAATTGAAAGTGATAATATTGTTACCGCCCTGTGAAGAACATGAAAAACATGTTATGTGTTAGTGATAAATTGAGTACATGTTACATATCTACTACTAGTGTTTATTTGTTACATAGCATGACATAGTGCATTGAATGGGATGAGACATTGTACGGAGGAAGAGTGACAGTTTATTAAATCTGCAAACTAGTGGTGGCTCGTCCACAAAACCCAGTGGCAATTTGTTTAATATGCGAATATGTTGTGCACTCACAATAAGTGGCAGTAACGGTAAATATGTGGCTTGTCCATAAATCCAGTGGTAGTTTGTTTAATCTACAACCATGTTGTGCAGTCACAACAAGTAGTAATAACTGCAAATGTTTTTATCTAAATACTAGTGGTTTACTCACATTTTTCCCCTTACAAAGTGGCATTTTATCTACAAATCAGTGGTGGCTCATCCACAATTCGGAGTGATATGGTAGATGAGTTCTGGGGAAATCATAAGTGAGGTGTGTAACAGAGTTGGGTAGGACTTTCCTGTTAATTTAAAACTGCATTGCATTCATAAGCATGAAACTATGAATACCGAGATAGTGAAGTGATGTGTTTTATGTGAAAAATCATTAACCTGAAGTGCTTTATGATTGTGTTTAATCTTAGAAATTGCTAATCCATGTGCTTTGTTTGTTTGTTGTTTTGTTCTTTCTTTCTTTCTTTCTTTCTTTCTTTCTTTCTTTCTTTTTTTTGTGACTGAACTATCACTGAGCTTCATATTTCACTCCCTTTTTAATTTCCATTTTTACAGATAACCCACCAAGTTAGGGTGTGGACATGACACACTGAGGGTCTCGGTTCAATTTTATTTACTAAAATATTTTTAAGTTATTATTTGGCATCTTATTATTATTCAAAGATCGTAATAATTTATTTTGAACTGTGGCATAGGACTTAGGATTTTTTTTCTTTTAGCATGCATGACGTTTAATTGATTTTAGGATATCGAAATATGAATATTAATTAAGCATGCATGAACTTCGATTTTTATTAAAAATAAGCTAAATATTACTTTTCCGCTACTAGGTTATAAGCGAGTTTTGGAAGAATAAATAAGTTAACTAAGTTTACAAAATAGTCACCATTACAAGAAAATTGTTAAAATTAATTTATTTTTATTAACTCATATGTTTTTTTCCCTGAAAATAGGCTAAGTTTTCTTCTAAAATAAACAATTGTTTAAACGATTATTTTATAAACTCCGATCATACTAAATCATCTCAATGGTTGATGTAATCTCTCGAATTCGAGTTTAACGTCTAAGCGGAATTAAAAAATAACATCAACATATCATGGGTAGATGCAAAAATATATAAATAAATACCTATGCTATTGAAATGTATCACATGTAAATTATTTGAAAAGGTTTTTAATTTTCAAATATCAAAAAAGTAAAATCTATCTCTAAATGTTGTTTTAGGAACCCCGCCTATTGATCATGAATATTCTCATAATCCATGTTACAGATTCAAGTTGTGGTTTGTGTGAGAGGACATGTTATTTTTTAGAATTTAAATATGTATCTATTAAATAATAAATAAATTTCAACATAGTTAAAAGTGAAAAAAAAAAGTTATACAAAAATAAAAACCTTCCAAAATGTTTAAATTATAATCCCATTACTTTTTATATCTAAATAATTAAATTATGAAATTAAATTTCAAGAGACAGTTTAAAAATATTATTTTAAAATTATTTTAAATTGCTAAATAATTTTATTAATTTATTTTCCTTTTAAATAATATATAAATAAGGTAAAAAAAGGAATTCATAAAAGGAGAGAGACGATGTCATAAAACTAAAATTAAAGTAAAAATGAATTATAAAAACATTCAAGTTTTTTTGAGTCTTTCTATAAAATAATTTTCTCCTTCCTCACACAAGCAACCTTAAATTTTCCTCCGTTTCATTTCATTGTAAAAGTTTTATTTTTTGCGCATTAAATTTTTTACCAAAATTTTATTTCTCTCCAAAATTTTTAATCACATGAACTTTGATTTTATGTGCAATTTAATACATAAATTTTGATCTTGTGTAATTATATACATTGAAGTTTGATTTTGGTTGAAATGTATACATAAAATTTTAATTTTTATTCACTTGTACACATTTAAAGAAATGAATACATCAATTTATTTTTATATTAAACAAGTATAATTATTTTAGGTATAAAAAGTGTTATATCAATAATGATGTTAATGATTTGTGAAAAATGGATCAAATCAAAATATCAAGTATAAAATTGTACAAAATTAAAATTCATGTATAACATTACACATTAGACCAAAGTTATATGTAGTTTTGAGATTTATCCCTAAAATTTTCAATTTTAAATTTTTTTTTTAATTATAGTTTCCCAACAAATTTGGATTAAAGATTTTTTTTTTCCAAATTATAGGCCGCATTCATTAAGCAATTTCCATTTTAACTTTTTTATTCTCTTTTGTAAGGTTATAAATCTTTAAAATTTTTAATTTCTTTATATATAAATATATATTCTTTATAAATTTAAATTATATTTGTCACACTCTAAAAATCGGGTTAGAAGATTATGTTTGTGAAAATCGAGAGTGATCACGCCCCGCTTATAAGGTTATCTTTGTGCGTTTGTAAATAAATCGAGGGTTTAAAATGGATATCAAAATTAAGTTCATAAATAATTAATTAAAGTATTAAAATAATATAACCAGGTTTTATTTTATTAATTAAAAATAAAACTTTATTACGAGGTTTAATTTGAAATTAGTGTGTTCTAATTGAGTTAGGACCTAATTGAAAAAGGGGAGAAACAATGAGTGACCAAAACGGAAAATTGCCCAATTTTTGGGAAATTAGTCTTCTACTAGGAATTCCCACCATCTTCTTCTTCCCTATCCTAAACCTAAACTCCCATCCTAAGTTCCAGGAGTAAGTCTTTCCTATATTTTTTCTCTTTTTTTTTTTTTTTTAAGTCATGCCTAAGTAAGTTAAGTTGTGTTGTGTGATGCTATTACAACAGGTAATATGTAGGGGGAAAATGTGAATATGATATGCGATATACTATTTTTAACACACACAAATGATATATGATATATGATAGCTCAATGAGCACTATTGTGGCACTTAGAGTGCAATTAAATGTGAGTCCGATAAGCATGTATTATGTATGAGATTGTGGTGTGATTGGATGAATATGAACAAAGGTTATGTGCATTGAAATATTAATTAAATATGGGTAATTGTGGATATTTTGGCCTTGTGATCTCTTGAAATTGTAGGATATAACTGACATGTCAATAGAGACTGTATGTCCTTTTTGTTTTGGAGGGATGTGATATGATGCCTTAGGACTAAGCACTTTTGTGCTTTCTAGTGTTTTGGATGAATTCCTTGTATCTAAGTCATTTTACTAGAGTTTACTAAGGATGAAATAAATTAAAATATTAATAATGAGAGTTGACTATGAGTATTAATAAACTAAAGTGGAATGTGTTAAGAACTATAAGCTAAATAAGTTAATAAAAAATTGAGTAAATGTTTAAGCTAATAAAGAATATGTAAGTTTAAGCCCTTTTCTCCCATTTTATTATGTTTGAAAAACTAGGGAAAAGTCACACCCCGAAATTTAATAAAGAAATGAGTTATAGACTCAATGGTTAAAGAACTAGAGTCCTCCAGACCCAAGTTCGAGCCCCCTTCTTCCCTTTTTATTTCATAATTTCAGCAAAAACGCCCCAAAATATACATATATACGATTAAGCTTCTAAAATAAATAAGAAATAGGCCTCAAGCTTAATGGTTAAAGTGCTTGTATCTCTCTCTTGTGTTCTTAGGTTCGACACTAGGCCCTTTCCTTCCATTTTCTTTTGAAATTCTGCCAGCTTTGAGTAAATTGCAAGTAACCCTAGGAATTTACCCAATTCTCTCCTAATAATAATTCATATCTTGCCTTTTCTAAAAACTTCAATAGAATTAGAATTCCACCATCATTTCTCTTCTTTTCCTAATTAGATTTTCATATTGCCCATTTTCAAATCCTAATAGAATTTGCTCTCCATCTTTCTATTTATTTTCTTTCCCTTTTCTTTACACCATATTTTCATCCTAATTGTTGATAATTATTTTACATTCCTAAATCAAATCATCCTCCATTCAATCATTCTTTCGATTTTGTAATTGTCGTCAATAGTATACCGGTCTTTGCCAAGAAAATGTAAATACATCTCGTTCCAAAGTTTAGATCCTGAATTTTTGTAGAATTTTTACCCAACACTAATGTTGCTGTAACATCCTAAATTTTTGGGCCCATGTGTTTAATGGGTGAATAGGTGTAATGAGTTAAGTTGAGTATTAGGGGTTCCGAATGGGCTCAGGTTTGGGCCGAGGCTGTAGTTAAAATTCTTGTTTGAACACTTTAGAGGAAAGCTTGTTAAGTTAGGGCATAAAAGATATTACACAAGATGGGCTTCTGGCCCAGTGGCAAAATGGCGCCACTAAGAGGGAAGGAAGTTGGCATCAATTGAGGTCCAAGGTTTGAGTCGCATTAGCCATCTATTGTAATTAATTTTGGCGTCAAGGGAGAGCAGAGTTGGAGTCAGTTAGAATGCTTGAAATTAGGAAGAATAATTGATGGATAATGTGGATAATATGGATGATAAAGTAACTGATAAAGGAAGGAAGAGGTGGTGTTATCTAGGCTTCTTCTGAAGGTGTGAATGGATAAAGATAGAGGAGAAAAGATAGGAATTATCTGCTGAGTGCAGTGTTGGCCGAATTTCCTTCTCTTGGAGGGGTACCGAAATTTCCCCTACTATTAGATTAGTTGTTCGTTATCAGGAAGGGCACTTTCGGGTTTTGATAGGTAAGTGCCGAAATTCTCTATAAATAGGGGGGATATCTCACCAATTCCGGCATTTGAACCCTACTTTTTTCTTCATTCCTTGTGTCGAAATTCTCAGTCTCTCCCTCTGCAATTTCTATCAACTTTTTTTCAAAAAGCCAAAAACTTTCTTAAGCCATCTTTCTCTTCTTTCTTCTAAAAGCCGAAATCTCTTATTTCACTATCTTTTTCATTTTATTCATCTTGTGCCGATTTCTCTATAAAGCCAAAATCTCCATAGTTTTTCTCTGATTGCCGAATCTCCTCTCAAGTGTTAGCCGAATTCCCTGTGTTAAGGAAACCCGATCGTTTAGATCTAAAAGCCAGAAATCGCTAGTCTCTAATTTCAGGATTTCTAGCCTCTGAACAACACATTGGACAGATAGCAGCTGTGTTGACTACGGATAGCGTCGACGTAGAAAGTCTTGTTCTAACGATAATCAGGTGTGTAGATCTCTAACACACTAGTTAACTATAATATGTATGTGTTATGGGCTAAAAAGCCAAAAAGAGGCTGTGTAGACAGTCAAATAAAACCCTAAAAGGGTTAGGCAAAGGATGCCAGGTATGTAATCATAGAAATCTCTATGTGTATCGATATATATATTAAAGCCTGTTTTCTTAGAGATGGTATGATGTTTTCAATTTTTCATGTGTGTATGCATGGGGTGGGATTATGATAATGAAGGGGAAGTGCATGATAGGTCACTTGGTGATCGATGGTTAAACCACAAATTCAAATGTTAGGTCACATAGTGATCGGTGGCTGAGCCACGTTATATTATGAGGTCACATAGTGATCGGTGGCTATGCCACGTTTAATGATTCCTGAATAATAGGAATAGGAAGTACGGCTGTCGTTATGGTGTGTAGCAGATGGAGGTTTGATTGTAGAAATCCCCAAGGTGTGATGGTTGGTACAGGTTGGTGTGTAGAGGATGGAAATCTAGGATGGGTTGGGCTATTCATCATCTATTATCTATCATATAATTATGATTGTTGTCATTGTGTATGGGCCAGGGCCCATAATGTGTTTGTGGGCTCAAGCCTCTTTATGTGTTTTCAGGATTTGCACATTGAGTCTTGGTGACTCACCCTATTATTATTCCTACTCTTTCAGATGAGCAGTAGATCGTGGACATGGGAGCCGAGATGGATTCGAGGGGCCATCAAGTTTTACTTCTATAGATTATTTTCAGTTTTCTTTAAGTTTTTTTATATTTTGGGAATATTTATGTAATAAGCCCCATAGTTTACCTTCATCTAGTAGTTTTAATATTTGCAACTTATGAAACCATGTCAAAGGTTTAAATATACGAAATAATAATAATACAACGTTTTCTTTACAAAAGTCACTTGTTTATTCAAATTTTGTCTAATTAACTTATGATTTTCTAAAGACAACTTAGCAAAAGTTTTCGATGTACAACCCGTAGCATACCAGATCTGGTCGAAACTTATGGGCCGGGTTTGGGGTGTTACATTTAGTATCGAGCCCAGTTCAAAACTCTGGGTTTGTGAAATGGGTCTAGTAGTGTTTTAAAAAAATGATATGAATTTGAGAAAAATGTTTTGGATGAAGATATGGCCTTCGATTCTACCGGCACCCGCTCCACGCAGGTAAGTATTCTAAATTCTTGTTGTGATATACATGTGGGCTTAATGGGCTTGATAGACGTATGCTAGTATTGTAGGCATTGATGGACTTTAGGTTTAGTTTAAATCTCTCACTAAATTCATAAGATTTAATCCAACCAAACAAACCTGTAAACAAGTCGCGAGATTAGGGTGTGGCAACAGGCATACGCATGTCTAGGATTAGATTCAGAGAGAGCTTGGTACTTAAGCAGTCCTAGTGACTCACCTCCTCTTCGCTGGAATCCTACCTGGTGCGTAGTGACTGTTCACCTTAGCCATGAGGACTTGTTGACGGACCAAAATCTATAATTAAAACCTGAAAGGGACCAGCCACCCTATTTTACAAAAATTACTAAAATACTCCTTAGTTTTGTAAAATTTCCAAAATACCCTTGATTTGTGAAAATTCCCCAAAATACCCTAGATTTGCAAGAATTACGGAAAATTTGTGAAATTACTGAAACACCCCCGGTTGGAAAGAAAAAAAAACTTTACCAAAATACCTAAGTTTTGCAAATTTACTTGAAAATCCCTAGGACTACAAGAGTACCCGGTTTACAAAAATAAATCTTCCAAAGTATCCCTGTAATAAAAAAAAACAACACCATCCAAATATCTCTATTTCAAAAAAAAAAATCCCAAAATACCCCTACTTTATAGAAAAAAATAAATAAATACCTCTATTTCGAAAAATCACCAAGATACCCTATTTTGAGGAATTACGAAAAAAACCTGTAGGACAAAATTACAGAAAAACCCCTGGGTAGTGAAACGACGAAAAATACTCTTACTTGATGAACGTGAATTCATTGATGCTATTTGCATACTGATGTATGATGGTTGAATGTATGTGGTTCTTGGAACTAGGAGACAAACTTGAGACTGAAACCTGTAGATATAATTTCGAATTTGAAAGAACTACTCTTGAAACTACTGTCCATAAGATTGTTCGTGGTTAATCAGTGAAAGAAATTAATAATTCATAAAATTTCTAATCAGATAAACGCGAATCAGTAGAATGAGTACAAGGGGTCGTGGACGTCTGCCGCGTAGTCATAGTAGAGGTAGAATGGCTGTGTCAGAACCAGAGTTCGTAGCGAAAGCATAGTGGTGAGACTTTGGTAGTATGATTAATAGTTAGTTGGAAATTTCGGGGATGAAATTTCTTTAAGGGGGTAGAACTGTAACATCCTGAATTTTTGGGCCCATGCGTTTAATGGGTGAATAGGTGTAATGAGTTAAGTTGAGTATTAGGGGTTCAGAATGGGCTCAGGTTTGGGCCGAGGCTGTAGTTAAAATTCTTGTTTGAACACTTTAGTGGAAAGCTTGTTAAGTTAGGGCATAAAAGATATTAGCTGTGTTTTAAAACACAAGATGCGCTTGTGGCCTAGTGGCAAAATGTCGCCACTAAGAGGGAAGGAAGTTGGCGTCAATTGAGGTCCAAGGTTCGAGTCGCATTACCCATCTATTTTAATTAATTTTGGCGTCAAGGGAGAGCAGAGTTGGAGTCAGTTAGAATGCTTGAAATTAGGAAAAATAATTGATGGATAATGTGGATAATATGGATGATAAAGTAACTGATAAAGGAAGGAAGAGGTGGTGTTATCTAGGCTTCTTCTGAAGGTGTGAATGGATTAATGTAGAGGAGAAAAGATAGGAATTTTCTGCTGAGTGCAGTGTTGGCCGAATTTCCTTCTCTTGGAGGGGTACCGAAATTTCCCCTACTATGGGATTAGTTGTTAGTTATCAGGAAGGGCACTTTCGGGTTTTGATAGGTAAGTGCCGAAATTCTCTATAAATAGGGGGGATATCTCACCAATTCCGGCATTTGAACCCTACTTTTTTCTTCATTCTTTGTGCCAAAATTCTCAGTCTCCCCCTCTGCAATTTCTATCAACTTTCTTTCAAAAAGCCAAAAACTTTCTTAAGCCATCTTTCTCTTCTTTCTTCTAAAAGCCGAAATCTCTTATTTCACTTTCTTCTTCATTTTATTCTTCTTGTGCCGATTTCTCTATAAAGCCAAAATCTCCATAGTTTTTCTCTGATTGCCGAATCTCCTCTCAAGTGTTAGCCGAATTCCCTGTGTTGAGGAAACCCGATCGTTTAGATCTAAAAGCCGGAAATCGCTAGTCTCTAATTTTGAGATTTCTAGCCTCTGAACAACACATTGGGCAGATAGCAACTGTGTTGACTACGGATAGCGTCGACGTAGAAAGTCTTGTTCTAACGATAATCAGGTGTGTAGATCTCTAACACACTAGTTAACTGTAATATGTATGTGTTATAGGCTAAAAAACTGAAAAGAGGCTGTGTAGACAGTCGAATAAAACCCTAAAAGGGTTAGGCAAAGGATGCCAGGTATGTAATCATAGAAATCTCTATGTGTATTGATATATATATATATGAAAGCCTGTTTTCTTAGAGATGGTATGATGTTTTCAATTTTTCATGTGTGTATGCATGGGGTGGGATTATGATAATGAAGGGGAAGTGCATGATAGGTCACTTGGTGATCGGTGGTTAAACCACAAATTCAAATGTTAGGTCACATAGTGATCGATGGCTGAGCCACGTTATATTATGAGGTCACATAGTGATCGGTGGCTATACCACGTTTAATGATTCCTGAATAATAGGAATAGGCAGTACGGCTATTGTTATGGTGTGTAGCGGATGGAGGGTTGATTGTAGAAATCCCCAAGGTGTGATGGTTGGTACGAGTTGGTGTGTAGAGGATGGAATTCTAGGATGGGTTGGGCTATTCATCATCTATTATCTATCATGTAATTATGATTGTTGCCATTATGTATGGGCCAAGGCCCATAATGTGTTTGTGGGCTCAAGCCTCTTTATGTGTTTTCGGGATTTACACACTGAGTCTTGGTGACTCACCCAATTATTTTTCCTACTCTTTCAGATGAGCAGTAGATCGTGGACATGGGAGCCGAGATGGACTCGAGGGGCCATCAAGTTTTACTTCTATAGATTATTTTTGGTTTTCTTTAAGTTTTTTTTTTTATATTTTGGGAATATTTATGTAATAAGGCCCCATAGTTTACCTTCATCTAGTAGTTTTTAATATTTGCAACTTATGAAACCATGTCAAAGGTTTAAATATACGAAATAATAATAATACAACATTTTCTTTACAAAAGTCACTTGTTTATTCAAATTTTGTCTAATTAACTTATGATTTTCTAAAGCCAACTTAGCAAAAGTTTTCAATGTACAACCCGTAGCATACCAGATCTGGTTGAAACTTATGGGCCGGGTTTAGGGTGTTACATTTTGGTATCAGAGCCCAGTTCAAAACTCGGGCTGTGAAATGGGTCTAGTAGTGTTTTAAAGAAATGATATGAATTTGAGAAAAATGTTTTGGATGAAGATATGGCCTTCGAGTCTACCGGCACCCGATCCACGTAGGTAAGTATTCTAAACTCTTGTTGTGATACATGTAGGCTTAATGGGCTTGATGGACGTATGCTAGTATAGTAGGCATTGATGGACTTTAGGTTTAGTTTAAATCACTCAGTAAATTCATAAGATTTAATCCAACCAAACAAACCTGTAAACAAGTCGCGAGATTAGGGTGTGGCAACAGGCATACGCATGTCTAGGATTAGATTCAGAGAGAGCTTGGTACTTAAGCAGTCCTAGTGACTCACCTCCTCTTCGCTGGAATCCTACCTGGTGCGTAGTGACTGTTCACCTTAGCCATGAGGACTTGTTGACGGGCCAAAATCTATAACTAAAACCCGAAAGGGACCAGCCACCCTATTTTACAAAAATTACTAAAATACTCCCTATTTTATAAAATTTCTAAAATACCCTTGATTTGTGAAAATTACCCAAAATACCCTAGATTTGCAAAAATTACGAAAAGTTTGTGAAATTACTGAAACACCCCCGGTTGGAAAGAAAAAAAAAACTTTACCAAAATACCTAAGTTTTGCAAATTTACTTGAAAATCCCTAGGACTACAAGAGTACCCGGCTTACAAAAATAAATCTTCCAAAGTATCCCTATAATTAAAAAAAAAAAAAACAACACCATCCAAATATCTCTATTTCAAAAAAAATTCCCAAAATACCCCTGCTTTATAGAAAAAAATAAATAAATACCTCTATTTCGAAAAATCACCAAGATACCCTATTTTGAGGAATTACGAAAAAAAACCCTGTAGGACAAAATTACAGAAAAACCCCTGGGTAGTGAAACAACGAAAAATACTCTTACTTGATGAACGTGAATTCATGGATGCTATTTGCATGCTGATGTATGATGGTTGAATGTATGTGATTCTTGGAACTTGGAGACAAACTTGAGACTGAAACCCGTAGATATAATTTCGAATTCGAAAGAACTACTCTTGAAACTACTGTCCATAAGATTGTTCGTGGTTAATCATTGAAAGAAATTAATAATTCATAAAATTTCTAATCAGATAAATGCGAATCAGTAGAATAAGTACAAGGGGTCGTGGACGTCTGCTGCGTAGTCGTGGTAGAGGTAGAATGGCTGTGTCAGAACCAGAGTTCGCAGCGAAAGCATAGTGGTGAGACTTTGGTAGTATGATTAATAGTTAGTTAGAAATTTCGGGGACGAAATTTCTTTAAGGGGGTAGAACTATAACATCCTAAATTTTTGGGCCCATGCGTTTAATGGGTGAATAGGTGTAATGAGTTAAGTTAAGTATTAGGGGTTCAGAATGGGCTCAGGTTTGGGCCGAGGCTGTAGTTAAAATTCTCTTTTGAACACTTTAGTGGAAAGCTTGTTAAGTTAGGGCATAAAAGATATTAGCTATGTTTTAAAACACAAGATGCGCTTGTGGCCCAGTGGCAAAATGGCGTCACTAAGAGGGAAGAAAGTTGGCGTCAATTGAGGTCCAAGGTTGGAGTCGCATTACCCATCTATTTTAATTAATTTTGGCGTCAAGGAAGAGCAGAGTTGGAGTCAGTTAGAATGCTTGAAATTAGGAAGAATAATTGATGGATAATGTGGATAATATGGATGATAAAGTAACTGATAACGGAAGGAAGAGGTGGTGTTATCTAGGCTTCTTCTGAAGGTGTGAATGGATAAAGATAGAGGGGAAAAGATAGGAATTATCTGCTGAGTGCAGTGTTGGCCGAATTTCCTTCTCTTAGAGGGGTACCGAAATTTCCCCTACTATTGGATTAGTTGTTAGTTATCAGGAAGGGCACTTTCGGGTTTTGATAGGTAAGTGCCGAAATTCTCTATAAATAGGGGGGATATCTCACCAATTCCGGCATTTGAACCCTACTTTTTTCTTTATTCTTTGTGCCGAAATTCTCAGTCTCTCCCTCTGCAATTTCTATCAACTTTCTTTCAAAAAGCTGAAAACTTTCTTAAGCCATCTTTTTCTTCTTTCTTCTGAAAGCCGAAATCTCGTATTTCACTTTCTTCTTCATTTTATTCCTCTTGTGCCGATTTCTCTATAAAGCCGAAGTCTCTATAGTTTTTCTCTGATTGTCGAATCTCCTCTCAAGTGTTAGCCAAATTCCCTGTGTTGAGGAAACCCGGTCGTTTAGATCTAAAAGCCGAAAATCGCTAGTCTCTAATTTCGAGATTTCTAGCCTCTGAACAACACATTGGGCAGATAGCAGCTGTGTTGACTACGGATAGCGTCGACGTAGAAAGTCTTGTTCTAACGATAATCAGGTGTGTAGATCTCTAACACACTAGTTAACTGTAATATGTATGTGTTATAGGCTAAAAAACTGAAAAGAGGCTGTGTAGACAGTCGAATAAAACCCTAAAAGGGTTAGGCAAAGGATGCCAGGTATGTAATCATAGAAATCTCTATGTGAATTGATATATATATATATATGAAAGCCTGTTTTCTTAGAGATGGTATGATGTTTTCAAATTTTCATGTGTGTATGCATGGGGTGGGATTATGATAATGAAGGGGAAGTGCATGATAGGTCACTTGGTGATCGGTGGTTAAACCACAAATTCAAATGTTAGGTCACATAGTGATCGATGGCTGAGCCACGTTATATTATGAGGTCACATAGTGATCGGTGGCTATACCACGTTTAATGATTCTGAATAATAGGAATAGGGCAGGCAGTCTGTCGTTATGGTGTGTAGCGGATGGAGGGTTGATTGTAGAAATCCCCAAGGTGTGATGGTTGGTACGGGTTGGTGTGTAGAGGATGGAATTCTAGGATGGGTTGGGCTATTCATCATCTATTATCTATCATGTAATTATGATTGTTGCCATTGTGTATGGGCCAAGGCCCATAATGTGTTTGTGGGCTCAAGCCTCTTTATGTGTTTTCGGGATTTACACACTGAGTCTTGGTGACTCACCCAATTATTTTTCCTACTCTTTCAGATGAGCAGTAGATCGTGGACATGGGAGCTGAGATGGACTCGAGGGGCCATCAAGTTTTACTTCTATTGATTATTTTCGGTTTTCTTTAAGTTTTTTTTTTATATTTTGGGAATATTTATGTAATAAGGCCCCATAGTTTACCTTCATCTAGTAGTTTTTAATATTTGCAACTTATGAAACCATGTCAAAGGTTTAAATATACGAAATAATAATAATACAACGTTTTCTTTACAAAAGTCACTTGTTTATTCAAATTTTGTCTAATTAACTTATGATTTTCTAAAGCCAACTTAGCAAAAGTTTTCAATGTACAACCCGTAGCATACCAGATCTGGTCGAAACTTATGGGCTGGGTTTGGGAAGTTAAATTTGCGGTCGATTAAATGATCTTTCCAGTTCTTGCCGAATATTTTGATAATCTTGACGAATCATGAAAAAAATCATTAACTCGTGTATAAATGTCATTTAAATGACCTGTTCTAGGTACATCAGATCAGATTTGATTGTAACACCCTACACCCAGCCTAGACGTAGCAGTCGAATTATAGTCACAACGTTTATAAAAAAAAGAACTGATGTAGGACTTGGTGAAAATATGCTTCAACATAAGAAAGTTCTTATGGATTACTCTTTTTTCTAAAAAACAATTTGTTTTCCTTAAGTTCTCAGTTTGTTTGCATAACAAAAATCAAATTTAAATTACCTAAAACATTCGCGTACGAAAACATTTTTCTAAAAACTTATGGTTAAGTTTGCAGCAGAAAAACCTTAAAACTTATTATTTGTAAAACCGGAATTCATTTTAGTTATCTTAAGTTAAGTGTAGTTAATCGGTTAAAGCTTAGCATGGTAAAAACTAATATAATCCTAACAATCTAAACCAAATATAAAATGTCCAAAACATAAACAAACCCAAAATAAAGTCTGAAATGTCGAAACTAAATAATATAACAAAATCCATGGAACCTAAACCCAAATGTGAAGATCTAGCTCCAGTACAGCCATCCAATCCTAAGTCGAAGGATTACCTATAATGAAGCAAACAAAACATGATCTTAAAGCCCAATGTGTGATTTAGCCCAAAATCACAATGCAAGCGAACATATATGTTAAATCATCTTATAGCTAGTGTCAAAACATTTCTTATTATGTCGAATCTTAATACAAGTCATAGCTTATCATATTTCATTGAATAGTAACAAAGCATGTCATGTGATGTCATATCATATCGAATCATATCATAGCATGTCCTACCCCCAAATGCTACACATCATCTCCGACCAACCAATCACACCACAAAGGACTACATGAGTCTATCCATCCAATCACACCAATTTGTGGTGGTTTTCCACTCATATATTTGCAGTATGAACTGCCATATACACTTCCTCCTTCATATCATAACCCGCCTCAAACATATTCATATCATATTCATAAAGCGTGCATACACATATCATACATCCCAAGGCATACTTACACACATAATTCATGTTGATCAAATCATAGCATTTAATTTAAATGTAATTTATCCTATTTGTTATAACTTTTAAGCTCATTTATACTACTAAAACTTATAGTTTTTTAGCCCCATACGATGCCTACAAACCCAACTTCGAATCCCTCAAACAACCACTATTCGGGCCCTAAAATTGGGCAAAAAGGCCCATACAGCCCAAAAACCTAGCCCATGTGGTCCACACGGTCTACACAGTTTCACACAGCTGTGTGCTCTACATGACCTCTCACATGATTGTGTGGCACCACGGTCCACCACACAGCATGACACATGCCATGTGGTCACTGGGCAGTTTCAAAATAGCCCTTATTTTTGCAATTTTGTCAAGCTTTGTATGAGTTTCTATGTCGTTTTCATACACTTGATTGTAACTATGATTAACCACGCTCTTGGAACTTCAAAAAACCTATATTTGTTCATCAATTGATACGAATTAACCCACAATATTCAAGCAAGATAACCTCCTTAAAATTAATTTTCAGCCCCTAAAATGAAATTCAATTACTTACTTCCTCGTAACAACACCGAAAAATTGAACCTACTCCGCTGGAGGGTTAGGATTTTCACGCATTTCGCCTAATTGAACATCATAAAAATTACAAATCAAAACATCGAATAAAGTTATAAAAATATAGACCCCCATTGCTGAAGAACATAACTAGAACCAACATATTAAAGAAAAACAACAAGATAAGCAACCAACTAAACTTACACAGCAGTCGTAGTAATCCACGCAAGAAACGCATGAACATTTGGCAATGTTCAAGGAATAGCAAAGGAGAAAGGAACCCAAATAACAAAATAAAAGAAAAAGAAAGCACCCAAAAGAAGGGTAAAGAAAATCGACAGAACAAAAAAAAAAAAGAAACCAGGCAAGAGAAAATGGAAAAATGTGCAAGTGAAAGGGGGTAAACGGTTATGAATAGGAGGAAATTTAGGGATTCTTAGAATTATCATAAAAATAAAATAAGAAATCTGATAACCACCCAACCACCAGACTTGGCAATTCAATAAGGACTCAATTACTAACAAAAACAAATAATAAAAACATACATATGCTTACAACAAGAATCAAACTCATTCCCTAAAGCATAACTCCAAATCACTTAACTAACATACCAATCAACTTATTTGACAAACAAACACACTTAAAAATCCCCAAAAAAATTTGGGGCATTACATTGATCATAAAAAACATTAACGGGGCTTCCGGTGAAAGGTGTGTGTTCTTTTACAAGTTAATCGGGGCAAATCATGTCTAGGAATAGGGCCACACAGGCATGTGGACCACTCGGGTGGACCATACGACACCCTACATGACCATGTACCTCTGAAACCCTAGGATAGTTTGAATCTAACATGGACAAGAACCCTCCACACGGCCTGCAATACGGTTGTGCCTCCCTTGTAGGTAAAATTTTGCAAATGTCACATGGTCACAATATGTTACATGGTCTAGCCACACGGCTATGTAACCCTTCCACACGGCTTGGCCACACGACCGTGTGCCCCTTATTTTATAGTTTTGCCCAAAATTTTACATTATGTGCAGTTTAGTCATTAAGATATTCCCTAAACTATTTTTAGTGTTTTATTTCACTCCATTGAACCACTGATAATATGGATATTGGAATTCATGATCTGTTCATATGATTTATTACTGTTTCATGCGTGACATGTGAATAATATATATGTTCATTGCATCTATATTTCTAATTCACGTTCAGCCTGCCTTATGATACCGTTAAATTGAATCCATGATAAGAATGCCTTGTACTACAATATTGATTAGTTAAAAGCATACCCATTGTTGCCATATCGATCTGTTATAAGCATATTATTCGCTACCGTATTGATCTATTATAAGCATGTCATATTGCATTGCATGGGGTGGGACGCTTTGAAAGGCGGAAGTTCTAGCAGTTTAATAATCTACAACTCTGGTGGTTCATCCACAGATTTTCTGGTAGCTCTTATCTACAAATACATTGCATTCACAACCATCTGGTAGCGTTTTAACCTACAACACTAGTGGTTCATCCACCCATTTTCTGGTAGCTCTTATCTATAAATATGTTGTGCATTCATAACCATCTAGCAGCATATTAACCAACAACACCGATAGTTTATCCACCCACATTCTAGCAGCTCTCATATGCAAATATGTTGTGCATTCACAACCATCTAGTAGCATATTAACCAATAATTTTTGTGGTTTTTTAACAAGTGACCACTTCGGGATTTCGGTGAGGAAATAAATGTTTAAGCAAATCCGGCCACAAGCCATTCTTGGTATTTTTGAGTAACAGATTTTACACTGTGATTTTAGGGGGGGCAAATCGGCCAAGAAATCTGAAGTCGAGTTTTCTATCACGTTGGTTCGTGTTAATAAAGGTTCGACCTAGAGCCCTATTTTGGTTATGTTATGACCAATAACTTTGGACTTGTCAGTTAATCAAATGAGACTCTTTAATGATAGCTATTAATGGCCGAATAATAGGAGCTATACGAGGACAAGTTCGGGACTTTTATAATATCACGTAGATCCGAGATTTCTTTTTAGACCTCCGATCAAATAGGTGTGTAAGCTCTTACACACTTTATTAGTATAAACTGTTATTTGATGATATTATAACCTCTCGTGTGGTAACGTTGCTTAGTGGGCATGAGCTTGGTTTTCGGGTAAGTCCCCTATTACTCGATTTACGATATATATTGTATATGCCATCATATGCCGTGAAATGCTATGCTATATACGATTGCATGATATATGAGATCATGATACTTGTGATGTGAGCATGATGATGGTGGGATTGATGAGAGGGAGTAATATTCGTGCCGACGGACACCAGTGTTTTGGTAACACATTGTGACTACGGTCACTAGAGGTTTGGTACCTCCAGAGGTTTGGCACCTCATAGCGTCTCGTCCCTGTGGCCTAGTGCCACCGTGGGTTGGCCCCACATTTGAGATACGAGATCGACGCTAGTGATTTGGTATCACACGATGGGTTGGCCCCATCATTTGATTGTGACTTCGGGTCACCAGTGGTTTGGCACCACCAGTGGTTTGGCACCACATGTATTGATGGATGGCTAGGTTGGGTTGCATAATTGCATGTCATACTAATATCTTGTGTATGAGTGTTATTTCCGGGTTGGGGATTTATACACTGAGTCTTGGTGACTCACCCCTTCCCATATCATCTTACAGGTGAGTAGAGCGCGGATGCGGAGCCGAGGAGAGCTCGAGGCGGCCATGTTGGTTTTTGTGGACTTGAAATTTTATTTTTCCCCATTTTAAGTTTATCATTCACTACAATTCGATTGGGTTGTAATATGGCCGCTTATTATTATTTTGGATGGTTAGGTAGTTGTTTTTACTTTATTATATAACTGATGAACTTACGAACGGTTATGCAAATAGGTTAAAAGTACGCGTTTTCAAAAAAAAAAAAATGTTACCATCGGGTAACGAAATTTTCTAAGCTATTGATCACTCTATTGTTCTAAAATTTAAATGATCAAATGGTTTTAAAGGAAGAAAGGATTTTCAACTCAATCGGATTTACCAAATCAACCCACTTGAGTTTTAACGAACACCGTTTTATACCCTTAACAAAAATTTTCTTAAAATTTCTACTATTAATCCAAACCTTTCAAACTTCTTTTTATTCCGTGACATACCAGATTCGGTCATGGCTCGTGGGCCGGGTTTGGGGTGTTACACGACATGGCCTCTATTTTTGGCATACATCCCATTTGATACCAACTCAACCATTTTCAAACAAACCTAAATGTTGCATACATCTTTTAACAATAAAAAAAAACATCATCATTCCATCCCATCTCATGCCAATATGATCACATAAACATTTCAACCTAGCATTTAACATGTCAACTACAAGATGATCATCATTTGAGTTCAAATAAACTCAAGGACTTATATGACTTAATTTTGATTCAATCAAGATATAACTAAACCATATTTCATGTTTTGCATCTAAATGTACCAATTCTAATTTATTCATCAACTCATTATACCTAAACAACCTTACTTTTCAACCCTTAACCTAACAATTTATGCAAGTTCATGATCACTATCTTTAATGGCATTGAACATAACTAAACATGCATCAATTAAGTCATTCATCAAACGTATCATCCATAACCAAACATAATCACCATTTTCACAAACAATACACTAAAAGTGACCACTTACATAACAAAATACTCTTATTTACATGTCATAAGGATTGGACTCAAAATGAACATAATTCTACTGTCTTTGATAGTGTGTGTGCTTCCCATTGACCCAGCTCGGCAAATTCCACAAGGTTGCAATCTATAAGGGAAAGATACAAGTAGAATAAGCATTTAGAATGCTTAATAAGTTCAAATGGGAACACTATGCTTACCTTGTTATTATTTAGGCTTAATAGAAAACCTTAATTTGCATAATGTTGGTTAGAACATGGCATTCAAAACATTAACAAGGTGAGCATATGTTTATATACATGATCATTATATAATACAAGTAACTTAAGCATACAAAGTCATATTACATATCAATAACCTATCACAAAAGCACATTCAATCAACAATTTGTAAGGTTGTACCAAGTGGTCATGATTCATATCAAACATATTTCTATAATTAAAGCATAAAGACGAATCATTTACAATTATGTCCTTTTTAATGACATTTCAAATTGGTATCCAATTTCTTTTCATTACGTTTCAATTTTCCAATTTCATTTATAGAATTTTGCACGATGGAACCCTAGTAAAACAGACTCAGATACACAGGTGAACTACACCACACCAAGTTGCTCATCCGAGCATATTTAATTTTATATATCATGTAACATCCCTATTCTGGCAAGTACAAGGTTTGGCGTATAGTCCTAAAGTAATATGATTGGCAGAGTAGTATTCACCCAAATACATCTCTTGGCGTATAGAGTTGGCGTATACAGTTATGTGTTTAAGTTAACGAAGGTTCTATTTCAGATTTCTATGTTAGTTAGAATAGGATAATGGCAAAGTAAAATGATATGGAGGGTAAGAGTTCACGTCAGAAGTAGAGTGCGTCCTTTTATTGTAATACTGTGCAAGTTAAGTTGTAAGGTAAGCTAGTTAGGAACCAATTGAATATGAACCAAGATAATTAAAAGATGAGGGGATACTAAAGTAGGTTTCTTGGAAGTTGTAGACCTTTGGATAAGACAATTCAATAACGATGTAACATTATTCAAGTCCCAATAAATATTCAGATTACATTAATGGATAATCAAGTTAAAGAAAGATGGTGTTTTCTTCTTTCTTTTTCAAGAAGCATTGCTATGAAAATCTTAAGAAAAAATCTAAAGTGTTACATTCTCTCTAAGTTGGAATTGCAAATAGGGATCTTTGTTAGTGACTACTCCATTTCAAGGTATTGTGACTCCGTATGTTAAAGTTATGAAATATTAATTTGGAATAAATGCATGAATAGTAAGATGAAGAACTAAAGCTTTATACAAAGGCTATCTGAGTTTGAGATGATGGTAAATGTTGCAAATGAGTTTTAATGGTGTTCTTCTATTTTACAAGAAATGGTTGCTAAAGTTCTTTGTTGGATCTAGAGTTCAAGCTGCTATCTATGGTTGTTAGGTGAGTCTCTAAGCCGGCTTGTAGCAGCCCATTTTTCAGCAGTGTTCGAAACAGTGGTTTCAAGGCCACAAATCTAACGAGCAAGTTCGTAAATGTTATTATTTAATATTTATGAGATAAATAAGTATTAAAATAATTTTTGAATTGACAATTTATGCTATTTGAACAAATAATTAAGTTCAAGTGGTATGACCCTAAAGTCAAGTGGTTTTAGAAAATGAGGTATTAGGACCTTTTTTCTAACAATCATGCCGATAAATATTTTATTAAATATAAACAGGACTAAATTGTAAATGGTGTAAAATCTAGTTACTATTAAATTACAATGATTAAATGGTTTAATCATTAAAAGAAGGGCTTATATAGTAATTAGATCATATTAATTGTAAATGGACGGTTAAAGGTCTTTTAATTTGTTAAATTATAAGATTATAATAAGGTTAAAGTTGTAAATTAATAAAGATAAATTAAAGATAAAAATAAAACATAGTATCATCTTCCAAAAAGGGGTCACCACCGAAAATTGAAAAAAAGAAATCACAATTGAAGAAGCTTCTAGGGTTCAGTCAATTCCCCTTTGCATGTAAGTTCAATTTGAGTTAATTTCTTGTTTTTTTTTTTTTTCTGTTTTTGATATTGTTGCAACTAGGTCCAGCTAACCCATAGCTTCATTTTTAAATCTACCAAAGATTTTAGATGTTTCCATTGATTAATCCTTGTTATTTTAGAAGTTAAATAATGAAATAGAAGTTTTAGTTGTTGATTAGAATTAATTTATTAAGTAATTTTTGTTAGTTTTTAGTTAAAGGATTAAATCGATTAAATATTAGAATTGATAGGGAATATTTGAGAATTTAGAATTAATGTGGGCTGTATGTGAAAGGGTAAAAATTCGGTTGGCTTGATAAGTCATAAAATTTTGTTAAATGTGGAGTTTTGGATTTAGGGACTAAATTGCATAAAAGTTAAAATATTAGGGGTAATTTTATAAATTTCCCAATAATGAGATAAGTTAAATTAATTATTTTAATTTATGGAATGGTTTAATTGAGTGAAATATTATTATTTAGATCACAAAACAAACCAAACGGATCAAAATCGAGGAAAAGTTGTGGTTGGATTAGTTATCGACTTTGTTGTTACAACTGTATTTGTCGAGATAAGTTCGTATATGAATAGAAATTATTATTTTTTCATTTTGGATGAATGTAAATAATTAATTATGATATGGCTAAATTTATTGTTAAAGATGTGATAAATTATTATTACGGATCAATTAGAGGAATTAATCAAATTAAAAGATATGTGAACTATTGCTAATGTATTTGGTGATTATGAATTATAGATTTTTTATTTAAATATTACTTGGATTAAGGTAAGTTCATAATGTTTGATGTGTAAATTGTAAGTTTCTTGAAAATAAGTTATTGTTGCTAGTAAATTGTATAAATACATGTGAAATTTTACATGTTATTATAGTAATTTAAATATTGAAATTAAATTCATATGAAAGTGATTAATGGATGGTGTCAATCATTGTGATGACACATTGACAATATGAATATATATATGTGTACAGTAAAAATGAAGTGCCCTTGATTAAAATGTGTAAAGGAAATGGATTACATAAAATGTCCGGTTAAATGTAATAATCACTAGGATATGATTGAAATAACAATAGGGTTAGTACGCGTGCTTGTACGAGATTTGCACTTTGGTGCCTCTATTTGCACTTAGATGCCTCTGTATTGTAGCACCCCAAACCCGGCCCATACGTTTCGACCAGATCTGGTATGCTATGGGTTGTACATTGAAAACTTTTGCTTCGTTGGTTTCAGAAATTGTAAGTTAATTAGACAATATTTAAATAAACAGGTGACCTTTTGAAAATAAAACCTTGTATTATTATTATTTTGAATAATTAAACCTTTTGACAAAATTTCTTAAGTTGCAAATATTAAAAACTACTTAGGTGAGTATAAACTATGGGGCCTTATTACATATATATTTGCGAAATAAAAACCAAAAACTTAAAGAAAACCGAAAATAGTCTAAAGAAATAAAACTTGATGGCCCCTCGAGTACATCTCGGCTCTCATGTCCACGATCTACTGCTCATCTGAAAAGTTAGGGAAAATAATAGGGTGAGTCACCAAGACTCAGTGTGTAAATCCCGTAAACACATAAAAGGCTTGGGCCCACAAACACATTTTGAGCCCTGGCCCATAAACAATGGCAACAATCATAATTACATGATAGATAATAAATGATGCATAGCCCAACCCATCCTAGAATTCCATCCTCTACACACCAACCCGTACCAACCATTACACCTTGGGGATTTCTACAATCAACCCTCCATCCATTACACACCATAACGACTGTGCTGCCGGTCCTAAAGACCGATCATTGTGTGACCTATGTGGCAAAGCCACCGATCGCTATGCGACCTAACATTCATATTTGTGGGTTTTCTACCACCGATCGCTATGCGACCTAACATTTCATTACGTGGGTTTTCTACCACCGATCACCATGTGACCTAACATTTCATTACGCAGGTTTTCTACCACCGATCACCATGTGACCAATCATGCTCTTTCCCTTTCCATATCAAACCCATCCCATGCATACATTCATGCAAAATCAAACAATCTACTACCTAAGAGTTTACAGTCTTTCGCATACATCGATACACATAGAGAAGTTCTATGATTACGTACCTGGCATTCCTTGCCTAACCCTTTTTGGGTTTCATATGACTGTCTACACAGCCACTTTCCGGCTTTTTAGCCCATAACATAAACATACATATATTTATACAGATTATTAGTGTGTTAGAGATCTACACACGACTATTCATCTGACCTCATTTTTCCAAACTTTTATTTTCCTAATGTATAATACAAAATAAAACTTATGTGATAAGGATCTACACACCTGATTAATGTCGATACCCTTGCTAAATCGATCTACAACTTTGCTCAAAAAGCCGGAAGGATGTGAAACTAGGGCCTCTCCTATATTTGGCCATTGTTAGTGTTCTACCCAATTTTATATATTTGAATAACAAATCTTCTTACCTTAAAATCCCGAAATTGGAGACTAGCTATTTTCGGCTTTTAGATCTAGTTGACCAAGCTTCCTTCAAATCCCGAATTGCCGCCCAATCATAGAACCATTAAACTATTAGCTTTTCGGCTTTTTGCCTTTCAACTATCCAGGGGTACTTTCATAATTTATCCTATAGGGGTATTTTCGTAATTTTCCAAAATAGGGTTCCTTGGTGATTTTGTAAAATAAGGGTATTTTGGTAATTTTGCAATCTGGGGGTATTTCGGTAATTTTGCACTCCAGGGGTATTTCGATAATTTTAAAATCTGGGGGTATTTCGATAATTTTGAAATTTGGGGGTATTTCGGTAATTTTGAAATCCGGGGGTATTTCGATAATTTTAAAACCCGGGGGTATTTCGGTAATTTTAAAATCTAGGGGTATTTCGGTAATTTTGAAATCCAATGGTATTTTGGTAATTTTGAAATCCGGGGGTATTTCGGTAATTTTAAAATCCGGAGGTAATTTGCTAATTTTACAAACCAGGGGTATTTTGGTCATTTTGCAAAATAAGGGTAGTTTGGTAATTTACAAACCAGGGATGTTTTGATGTTGTTGTTGTTGTTGTTTTTTTAAGTAGGGGTACTCTAGGAAAATCTAGTTTCATAAACTAGGTTATTCTTGTAAATATGAGGTTGTCGGGTAAATTTTTAAAACGTAAGTGTTTATAAATTCAGGGTTGATTGGAAATTTTCACAAATCAAAAGTATTTTATTTTGAAAATTTTACTACACTTGGGGATTTTTTTCAAACAGGATGGTTGGTCCCTTTCGGGTTTTAATTATGGGTTTAGCCCATGAACAAGTCCTTATAGCTAGAGTGAATAGTCACCATGCACCAGGTAAGATTCCAGCGAAGAGGAGGTGAGTCACTTGGACTGCTTAAATACCAAGCTCTTCCGGATCTACTCCTAGACATGCATATGCCTGTTGCCACACCTTAGTCTTGCGACTCGTTTACAGGTTTTGTTTAGTGAAATTAAGTCTTATGGAATTGAAGAGTTGTTTGTCTAAGCCTAGAGTCCATCAAGTTCTAATCTAGATAGTCTACGTCCCATAAAGCCCATTATGCCCACATTTATATCACAATCAGGAGTTCAGAATACTTACCTAGGTGGATCGGGTGCCGGTAGACTCGAAGGCCATATCTTCATCCAAAACATTTTTTTAAAAACACAACTAGACCCATTTCACAGCCCGAGTTTTGAACTGGGCTCTGATATCAAAATTGTAACACCCCAAACCCGGCCAATACGTTTCGACCAGATCTGGTATGCTACGGGTTGTACATTGAAAACTTTTGCTTCGTTGGTTTCAGAAATTGTAATTTAATTAGACAATATTTAAATAAATAGGTGACCTTTTGAAAATAAAACCTTGTATTATTATTATTTTGAATAATTAAACCTTTTGACAAAATTTCTTAAGTTGCAAATATTAAAAACTACCTAGGTGAGTATAAACTATGGGGCCTTATTACATATATATTTGCGAAATAAAAACCAAAAATTTAAAGAAAACCGAAAATAGTCTAAAGAAATAAAACTTGATGGCCCCCCGAGTCTGTCTCGGCTCCCATGTCCACGATCTACTGCTCATCTGAAAAGTTAGGGAAAATAATAGGGTGAGTCACCAAGACTCAGTGTGTAAATCCCATAAACACATAAAAGGCTTGGGCCCACAAACACATTATGAGCCCTGGCCCATAAACAATGGCAACAATCATAATTACATGATAGATAATAAATGATGCATAGCCCAACCCATCCTAGAATTCCATCCTCTAGACACCAACCCGTACCAACCATCACACCTTGGGTATTTCTACAATCAACCCTCTATCCGCTACACACCATAACGACAGCTGTGCTGCCTGTCTTAAAGACCGATCACTGTGTGACCTATGTGGCAAAGCCACCGATCGCTATGCGACCTAACATTCATATTTGTGGGTTTTCTACTACCGATCACCATGTGACCTAACATTTCATTACGTGGGTTTTTTACCACCAATCACCATGTGACCAATCATGCTCTTCCCCTTTCCATATCAAACACATCCCATGCATACATTCATGCAAAATCAAACAATCTACTACCTAAGAGTTTACAATCTTTCGCATACATCGATACACATAGAGAAGTTCTATGATTACATACCTGGCATTCCTTGCCTAACCCTTTTTGGGTTTCATTTGACTGTCTACACAGCCACTTTCCGGCTTTTTAGCCCATAACATAAACATACATATATTCATACAGATTATTAGTGTGAGAGATCTACACACGACTATTCATACAGCCTCATTTTTCCGGCTTTTCAGCCCCTAATAGGTATAATACAAAATAAAACTTATGTGATAAGGATCTACACACCTAATTAATGTCGATACCCTTGCTAAACCGATCTACAACTTTGCTCAAAAAGCCGGAAGGATGTGAAACTAGGGCCTCTCCTATATTTGGCCATGGTTAGTGTTCTACCCAATTTTATATATTTGAATAACAAATCTTCTTACCTTAAAATCCTGAAATTGGAGACTAGCTATTTTCGGCTTTTAGATCTAGTTGACCAAGCTTCCTTCAAATCCCGAATTACCGCCAATCATAGAACCATTAAACTATTAGCTTTTCGGCTTTTTGCCTTTCAACTACCCAGGGGTACTTTCGTAATTTATCCTATAGGGGTATTTTTGTAATTTTCCAAAATAGGGTTCCTTGGTGATTTTGGAAAATAAGGGTATTTTGGTAATTTTACAATCTGGGGGTATTTCAGTAATTTTGCACTCCGGGGGTATTTCGATAATTTCAAAATCTGGGGGTATTTCGATAATTTAGAGAGGAGAATTTGCCATCTAGTCATCCTTCCATTCAAAGCAGTTGACTCTATCATTTATTTTAGAGGGTCTAATTTCGAGATTAACCAAGTCGTGTGATATAGTATTTGTTGCATCAACCTCTGAGTCGTCCAAATCAAGGCACAACACAATTTCTCAATTGGCGAATATCTCATCTCACATTCAGTGGATTTTTTACTACGATATTATATCGCCTTTTCTTTTCTTCCCGAATCATCGTGTTGACCTAGCACGCATCCCATAGAGTGATCAAACACTGTCAAATATAGGATTAATGGTTTATCCAAGCATAGGGGTGACAATACCGGAGGATTTGACAAGTACAGTTTGACCCTATCAAAATCTTTTTGGCATTCATTGTTCCATACGCCTGGATTATGCTTCTTCAGAAGGCGAAATATGGGATCACATTTCTCGGTTAACTGCGAAATAAACCGAGCAATGTAATTTAACCTTCCCAAGAAACCTCGAACTTCTTTTTGAGTGCGTGGTGGAGGCAATTCTTGTATAGCTTGGACCTTGTCTGAGTCGATCTCGATTCTTTTCCCGCTAACTATGAAGCCCAGCAATTTGTCAGTTCCAGCTCCAAAAGTACATTTCATTGAATTGAACTTTAGTTGGAATTTTCTCAACCTTAGGAACAGCTTCCTCAAAACTCGAATGTGTTCCTCTTCTGTTCTAGACTTTGCAATCATGTCATCCACATAAACTTTGATTTCTTTATGCATCAAGTCATAGAACAAAGTCACCATGACCCTTTAGTATGTAGCTCCTGCGTTTTTCAACCCAAATGGCATCACTTTATAACAAAATGTACCCCATAAGGCTATGAAGGTAGTTTTTCCCATGTCCTGAGGATGCATCTTTATCTAATTGTACCCCGAGAACCTATCCATGAATGAAAACAATGAGTAACCTGTCGTGTTATCCATTAGAGTATCAATGTAGGGTAACGGGAAATTATCCTTTGGGCTAGCCTTATTTAGGTCTCTATAATCTACACACATTCCCACTTTCCCATCTTTCTTAGGGACAGGCACGATGTTGGCTACCCATTTCGAATATTTGATCTCTTGCAAGAATCTGGCATCAATCTGTTTTTTTACTTCCTCATTTATTTTTAGCACAATATATGGCCTCATCTTTCGGAGCTTCTGCTGAACTGGCTTGCAATCCTCTTTTATAGGAAGGCAGCGTACTACAATGTCAGTGCTTAACCCCGGCATATCTTGGTACGACCACGCAAAGACATCCTTGAATTCTTGAAGTAAATCTACGAGGTCTCGTTTCGTTTTTTCGATTATGCACGTTCTAATTTTCACTGCCTTTCCCTCTTCCAAGGTCACGACCTTCCCTGTCTCTTCATGAGGTAGAATTTGTTTTTCCTCTTGTTCTACCATTCTTAACAAGTCTGGAGATAAGCCACAGTCTATGTCATCTTCAAAGTTCTGGGATCCCTCTAAACATATGTCTTGCTCAAAAGGGGATTCTGATCTAGTAGCAGCATCACTCATGTCGTTGATATTTGGGAATCTGTTGTAGGTACAAAGGAATATACAAAAATGAATAAATTTAAGAATAATTATTTGTATGGCATGACTATGAAGAATAAAAGAATATTTGGAATAAAGAATGATTGTTTGTAAAATATGGTTATGGATGAATTGGAAAGAATAAAGAATATTTGCTCAAGAAATTTAGAAGCATTTCCATTGAATTAAAGATTTTTGGAACATAAGCTTATTTCACAAATGATTCTTATTACTCCTAGGTTGAGAGCAATAAGTGTTCTGGGACATTACTCTGAAATAGTTCTAAACACTATAGGAATCTCCTCTGCGATCCAATTATTTAGAACACTCCCAGGTTCAAAGGGGCAGATGCCCGACAAGTTCTCCCCTTCAATTGCCTCGTCAAATATGGCATTAATGTAGACACTGCCCAACATTGCTATAACATCTTCTTCTTTTGGCATCTTCTGCTCAGTATGAATGACCCCTCCCGACACAAAGGTTTTGGATATGTACGGAATTATCATTGGCTCCCACTTGATTTCCTCTCCGCTCAACTGTGCTCTTCTCCTTTCTTGGTTCTTTTCGAGTTCCTTTTTTCTTTGACTCACGTCTGGCTTAAACCCTAAGCCGAAGCAGTCTCGTTTTTCCTTTAGCAACGATACCTCAACCTTTCCTTGGAGGTATTTTCCAAACCTTTTTCCTAGCAAAGCTCCTTTTCCTACAGTCATCTGCAATCCCATTCTTGTGGTTTTAGAGATTTTTGGTACTGGAATTCTATTTCCTTCCGTAATAAAGGCTGCATTTATGAATTCCAAGGATCGAAAAGAGCACTCGATTGCCTCGTCATCCTTCTCCAGATATGGTGTATTGCTGGTCACAGCTGTGATAATATCCTCTTCAGCATTTATTGTCACTAGCCGGCCCTCTGATACTAACTTCAGTTTCTGATGTAGTGATGAAGGTACCGCTCCCGCTGAGTGAATCCACGGCCTCTCCAATAGGCATTTATAGGAAGGTTTGATATCCATTACCAGAAAATCCACCTCGTATGTGTTAGGGCCGATCAGAAGTGGTATTTCAATTCTGCCCATCACCCTTCTCTTTGTACCATCAAATGCCCTTACCATATTCTGGCATGGCTTCATGTGAGAACTATCTAATGGCAGCCTATTTAATGTGGATAGGGGCAAGACATTTAATGCCGAACCATTGTCAATCAAGACTCCTAGTAATGTGTATCCCTTGCATTGAGTGGTGACGTGCAGGGCTTTTGTAGATCCCCTTCCTCCATACGGTATTTCATTATCGTTAAAGAAGATGAAATTATCGGCAGTGATGTTATTGACCAGACGATCGATCTTGTTGACGGAGATGTCCTTCATGACATAAGTTTCATTCAATACTTTCAGTAATGCATTGCGGTGGGTTTTTGAGCTTAACAGCAGGGCTAGTACCGATATGCGCGTTGGTTGTTTGTACAGTTGCTCCATGATGCTATATTCGCTATGCTTCAGGAACTCTTTAGCCTCCTTCTCGGTCACCGGCTCATTGACAAGCGATTCAGAAACAACTCTATTCTCTATCACAGATTTTCCTTTAATAGGCTCAGGTTTTGCAGCTGGTGTACCATAGCGCTTCCCACTGCGCATGTAAAAACCTATCTTTTGTCCCTCTTTTGGAGCATTGATCAGTTTCTCTTTTCCTGGGACCGTCACGTTACAGTCATAGTTCCAAGGAACCCTTTTGATATCCTTGTAAGGAAATGCTGCAAGTTTTTGAATTATGACCCGCGGTGTTACTTGTGTTCTGGCTTTATTGACTCTTGGCTTCGAGATGATCACTACTGGGCGGGTGCCCTTTTGGACCCATTCCATTGATCCCTCATCTGAAGCATAAACCTCTCGTCCTTCTGATCCTTCAATCTCCTCGTAAAATTCCACCTCTTTATTATCTATCAAATTTTGCACTACGGCTCTAAACTCAGTGCATTCTTGTATTCCATGTCCTTCTCTATTATGGAACTCGCAATGATTCCTTTTTCCTTCAGACCTCTCCTCCGAATCCAATAGGATTAGTCCTCTCTCTACCATCTCCTTCCAAACTTGTCTCAATGGGGTTTTGACTTCTGTAACCTCATATTTGACTTTCCTCCCACCATCATTTATTCTATTTACTCCTTGATCAGTATGATTAAGTAAGGGGTTTCCCGCTACATTTGGTACGGGTGAGTCGTCAAACTTTACGATCCCCATTTTTTATTAATTTTTCGACCACTTTCTTGAACGTGGTACTATTTTCAATTGAATGCCCCGCGATCCCAGCATGATATTCGCATTGGGCACTTGCGTTATACCACTTGGGAAACGGGGGTTGCAGCAGTGTTAAGTAGAAAGGGGACACTACATGTGCATCAAAGAGGTTCTGGTACAACTCTTTATACGTCATGGGTATAGGTGTGAACTACATCCTTTCGTTGTTCCCCCTTGTGGTGGATTCCTGTCTCGGGGGACCCTGTTGAGTAGCAGTTGTTGCTTTTAGCTGGCTTACTATGATTACTCTCGAATGACCTTTGTTATATGTGCTCGTGTTATTCACCTCATTCTCCCTCCTTCTCGGGGCTGATCTCTTGGTGCCTTCCCCTGTTTCAATCTTCCCACATCTTATCACATTTTCTATCATCTCCTCAGACATTACGATATCAGAAAAGCTTTTAGTAGCGCTTCTCAACATGTGGTTGATGAAGGGAGCCTTCAACGTACTGATGAAGAGCATAGTCGTCTCTTTCTCTAAGAGTGGGGGTTGGACTTGCGTCGCCACCTCCCTCCATCGCTAGGCATACTGCCTAAAGCTCTCGTTTGTCTTCTTCTCCATGTTCTGGAGTGTAATCCTATCGGATGCTATGTCTGTCACTGGTTGTACTGTTTCATGAAAGCTTGAGCCAAGTCTTTCCATGAGCCAATTTGGGAAAGGGTCAACTGATTATACCACTTGGCCGCAGACCCGGTCAAACTTTCTTAAAAGAAGTGGATTAATAATTGGTCCTTGTGACATATCTTGTCATTCTCTGACAGAACATCGTTATGTAAGCCTCAGGACAACTAGTCCCATTGTACCTCTCGAACTCTGGCATTTTAAACTTTAGTAGGAGCACCAGATCTGGGACCAAGCTTAAATCCTTCGCATTGGCCTCGCAACGAAAATTAGTAGTTTCCATTGCTTTAAACTTCTCTTCCAGCCACTTACACCTCTCTTCTAATTTCCTTTGGGATTCTGTCATTACTCTTTCCTCTTCTACCACTTCATCCAAGTCAGGAACAATTGGATTGTTTGAATTATGGCTAGGGTTAGAGCTTGAGCCAGCCTGGAAATGCATCGGTGTTGAGGCTCCGGCCTGAATTTGTTGCGGCTTAATAGAGACAAATGACTTTTATGGATTAATCTCTGGTGGTGCATGTACATGCATTGGAGTAAAACCAAGAGGATATTGATTACTTTTCGTGATATTATCCATAGGGCCTTTCCTTTTGTCTATTCCTCCCGCCAATAATTGAGTCAATTGCGACATCATATTCTTTTGTGATTCCATCATTCGATCCATCATATCTTGTTGGATCTTAGCCAGCTGCTCTTGTATTTGCAGCTGAAGTTTATCCTGCATCTCCCTTTGGAGTTGTTCAAGCTTTTCTAATCTTTGATCCATATCTTTCGTCTTAGTTCAGGTACCATAGGGATGTTTGGTTTTGCCAGTGTCCAGGTTAATGCTGAAATAATTTTTATTCAATTAGAATCTTTTAATGATCTTTAATGCATATGAATGAAATGAAAATGAAAATGCATGAATGTAAAGAAGGTGTCGGTTCTGATTCAATTTCATTTAGAAAACTTTACTAGAAAGCAAAATCCTTTACATAAAATCGAGTTACAAATAGGGCCTTGCCCTAGCACCTAAAGCTTTAATTTTCCAAAGTAGTGAAGCTAACTCCTGTCCACGATCTGACTGCGACTCATACTGCACGATCAATATATCTGCTTGTAACGCCAAAGTCTGCAAGTAATCGACTATCTCTCGAATTTGGGTGATGGCTTCCCCCATGATGTAATCCCTACTTCTAACTTGATTGTGAGAGTTGTGAAGCTCCTCTTTCCAATGCTTTTCATTCATCTCTAGGGACTCAATATGGTTTTGACAATTCTGCAATGCCATTTCTAATTCTTCAATCTTTTTTTTTCATTTCTTCAATTTTTCTCAAACTCGCTCTTAATTCTTTCATAGAGTTACGGTTTCGATGATGACGAAGAGATCTCTCGAGTTCCATGACTCTTGCCTTCAACTCGTTTTGTTAATTTCAACTTTTCGAGAGCCTTTTTTCTACAGATTCATTTCGTGCTTGTGCCTCTTGAAATTTCTCCTCCCATTTGTCAACTTTAGCCTTTTCGCCTTGAACCTCCTGAAGCAATTGTTCTGAAGTTTTTCCTAAACCAGTAGTCCTCATTGATAGACGCATCTTCTTATAGTCGATCTTTAAGCTGTTTAGATCCTCTTCAACCCAATTTTTTTCCTTTTCTGAACTTCTCTGCCTCTGCCTTCTGTACTTCCACGTCTAATCTGAAGTGCATTTTCTCCTCCTTTAACTGCTCGATCCTTTTCCCAAACTCGAGACTCTTCTTTTCAAAGTCCTACCTTATAATCTCTAGCTTGGGCTGGACAACTTGCAAACATTCTTCTATTGATCGAGCACCTTCTAAACTCGGCCCAGGTATATTATCGTTGATCCTTTTGCTAAACCATTTGTTGTACTCGGGCGACGTCATAGAACCAATGGCCTATCTCTTCATTCGACGAGTCTACTTCCAAGCGTCATAAATCTTCTGAACCGTTTTCTTATAATTGTCTGCTTTATATGATAACTCAGATTGAGCAAGCCCATAAGTTGCCGGTATAAATTGCCTCGACTTGTATTACCTTAATGGAAGCAACGGAGCGTGTCCAATGACCTGCCAAATTCTGGGCAAAAGGACATAATCAAAGCTCCCACATCGATAAAGAATCTCATCAGGGACCATCCAAAAGGCTCTCCATTCGACATTCTCCTCTTTGAGATTTTGAAGAATTGCCATCCATCTTTCTTCTGAGATGTCATTTCTCCTTTGCATAGCTACCTCTTCCTTTAATAGGGAATAACTTTCAGAGAAAACCCGGTAAGAGACCTTGTCCACCTTCCAGAAATGTCCGTGAAACCATGCCAGTAACAGCTGCGCACATCCAATAAATCTACCTTCGCCTGCCCTCCGACACAAGCTCAAAGTTTTGAATGTCTCAGCTAGAATTGTGGGTACTGGTGTGATTCTTTTATCCGGATGATTAAATAAGTCAGTGACTGCTTCATCTATGTACCTTAGAGCTTTATGAAAAATCACCAAACCATAAATGCTCAAGGCGAATATATCCACCTTCTTCTTTGCATCCGGGTGTGCTAAGATCAAATCTCTCAAAATCACCCAAGGAATACATTTACCATCCCCTTTCTACTGAATTCTAGCCGTAACCCAAGGCTTGCTCATCGCGGTGATACTCATTAACTTCTTCACGAAAGTCGGGGCATTAGCCGCCTTAGAGTAAGTTTTGTCGACTAGGATCCTTAGACAACGAAGCAAGGTCGTATACTCCTCCATAGTGGGCACCAAATCTACCTTCCCGAAAGTGAAACAATTATACACAGGATTCCAAAACTGGGTCATAGCCCGAAACAAATGTTTGTCTACCTGGACATCTAGCAAATACGGTATGTCGCCATAATTCTGGTAGAACTAATGCTTAGTTCCCTCATCCCAATGGGCCCATATAACAGTTAGTTTTGTATCACACTGACGCGGGTAAAGTCCCACAACTCTGATATGTATCCTTTAGCCAGACTGTCCCCTTTCTCTAATTATAGCTTCTCCGACCATGTGCGAACGGCTGCGTTATCCTCGACTCTATCAAGGAATTCATTCTCCATGTTAAGCCTTCTAACTTAGTAACCGAACACGAATCGACTCCTCCTTAAATATGCAATGCCATGCAATCATAAACAAAATACACAAGCTAGTATCAAATATCCATATTTAAGGCGAACGGAAAACAATTAAACACCTACATGGGTAACCACTAACATTCAGCACTACTACATCTGGTGGGTTCCTACGGTCCACTATATGAGGTAAAGTTCTAAGGAAAAGGGTACCCGAACCAGCAGATTTCTAATCCTCACCCATTATAGGCTCATATGGATCAAGTTCGGTTCAGGGGAATACATTTCCGTATGCCCATGCGGAGGTAAAAACCTCACGAAGACATAGGTACGGATGTATCCCGGAAGCAGTCCACTAGCCCATGCGGAGGTGAAAACCTCACGAAGGCATAGTTTCTCACTCCCACTTAATATGTGTGACCACAACGGTCATGCAATGCAATGTGTGCAAGGAAATAACAATCATATGCAATGACACCAACACATGCAACAAAAGTATCAAATTTCCAAATCAAATTTTGAAATCGAATTTTCAAATTCCCGACAAAGGACAGAAAGTAATCAATTTTACGGCTTGACTCTCGTTTCCCCAGTGAAGTCACCAAGCTGTCAAAACCATTTTTTTGTTGAGTTTTATCGAGTTTGAAAAACGGGATCGACTTTAAAATAAAATATGGAGTCGCCACCGATCCTTTATTCAAGGTGTGATCGGGTCACCTTAAGATGGATTATTTTAAAAAAACATTTTAGATTTATTAAAGCAATAATTTTGGTCTATGAAATCTAAGAAAACAGGTTCGGAAGTTGGTTACGTGCAAGGAAGGATTAGCACCCTCACAACGCCCAAAATTGGTACCAAACTGATTAATTGATGTCCTAATGTCAAAAATTTGAAATGATTTTAGAATACAATTCCGTTTTTAAAAATTTTAAATAACTCGAATTGGATATTGAGATTCTCTTGTTCCAAAAGAATAAAAAATCACATCCAACAAGATAGGATATGACGTTTCAAACCCTCGATGCCAAGATCCTCTCGTGATTTCCAAAATTCATGCATTGAGATTTTTATAAGGATATCCAATTATTTGGATAAATGAAAAATTGAAACCCAGCACGATCGGACACGATTCCTCAAGTTTCAAACACGGAATCTTGCCTTATTTTTTGAAAACATGGACAAAATTTAAAAAAAAAAAGATATTTTGTTATTTGGTCAAACGGAAAACCGAAACCCAGCACGATAGGGCACGATTCTCGAAATTCCAAACACACAAATATTGCCTTATTTAGAAACATGGATATAATTTTAAAAGGTTATTTGGTTATTTGGTCAAACAAAAAATCGAAACCCAGCACGATAGGGCACGATTTCTCGAATTTCCAAATACACAAATATTGCCTTATTTTGAAATACTTTATTTTAGAATTGACTCCAAATGCTTTTATTCGATCACTATTCGATAATGAAAAGCAAAATTATAATATCGAGCATAGAAGAATAATATATAAAAAAAAAACATATAAAGGGACAACATCACATGAAAATAACAAGAAACCAAATTAATACACATACGATGGCAATACACATATACTTTACGAATACTAACATTCAAAATCCATAAATTGAAAAGACAATTTTCTTAAAAAGAATCTCAAACAAATTAACACAATTCACATGCGACAAATATGTAAAAGTAAATGAATAACATAAAATAACAACCATTTGCCACCAATGTTAAACGAATTATCAATTATATACAAAAGTTTTGAAGTTGCATGTAAAAGTGTGAAATAGGTTAATAAACAAAAGGAGAGATAATTAATAAAAAGGATTCACAAATAAATATTATATAAAGAGAAAATCCAAGTGAATTATACAAAGTAATACATGTATTAATCTAAATAAATAACATTCATAAAATAAAAAATCAATATGAATAATATAGAAAATAATATATAAAGGTGTAGAAAATATATAAAAAATTATGATAAAATAAAACAAACATAAAAGAAACCAATTATAAAAGATTTATTAATGATATACTATATAATAAAATAAGATCTTTAGGAGGATTTAAAAATAATAAACATAATAGATTAAAAAATATATATGCATAAAATAATGTGAAATCAATGATATACACATAGTATAAAAAAATAATTTTAATATAAGTTATACGTGTATGTATATAAAATATAGAAATATTCAAATTAAATATCATACAAATTCTTGAAACCTAGAAATATATACAAAAGTGACCTTCAAGATAAATAAGTTATAAAATAAAACAACAAAGAATATGTATAAATGAAAGTCAAAACAATCAAATTAAAATAGTGTAAAATTAGTAAAAGAATTCAACATAATATATTAAAATAATCAAAATAATGAATGATTAAAATAACTCAATTGAAATAAGAAACAAAATCAAAAGTATAATTTTTAAACAAATAAGAACAGAATTATGGACTTAAATAAAATGAGCATAAATGAACGAGGACTAAAAAAATAATATTTCCATTCGCGAAAACGCTGCGTACGGATTGGACCGAATTAGAACAGTGCGTGATTTACAGAGATCAATTTTAAAAAATAAAGAAAATGTATAATGGATCTAATTATATAGCGATGCAGAAAAGGAGGACTGATTGCGCAAATATCCCATCACCGCAAAAACATGCGGATCCCATGGGAGTTGGATCGGGTAATGTCGGGTCAATCCATGTGACACCATTTTAGAGCCACTGAAACAGGCCTAAATGGTGTCGTTTCGTGCGCTTTAATAAAGCTAAAAAAAAACTAATTCTAAGTTACCTAGTCCCTTAAAACAGAAAGAAAAAAAAGAAACCTAAACACTCCTAACCCCTCCCTTAGCCAGCCACCTCAAAAACCCATCGTTAAGGGCCATCTAACTGCCAGGCGCTTCAAGAATTGGCGAAGGCATTAGATGAACACCGGGCATAGCCCTTTTTGTGCTCATGCTCGAAAGTGTTTCACTCCCAAATCCCCTTTCCGGCTTCGATTTCGACGAAGCGAATAGGGATCCGGTGACGGCGATAAGTGGGTAAATATTTCTTTCTTTTCTCTCTTTGTATGCAATAGATTAAAAAAAAAAGAAGAAGATCAGTCCAGTTGAAATAATAGAATAGGAAATTTTAAAGAAACTCAGAATCAGAAATCACCTTTTCAAAAAAAAACTTTTTGATTTCTCTGTATTTTCTGTATATATTCTGTATGCATAAAATTGTAACCTTACAATCGTTTTTTGGTTTTCTTTTTATAACTAAGAAGAAGAAAAGAAAAGAAAATCGAAATACAATTTTTTATTTTCCTTTTTTCATTGTGGTTTCTCTATTATTCGTTTGCAGGTACGAAAGGCGAACGTGGCGTACGGAGGCTTGCTGGTGGTACGAGGCTGCGTGGAGGCGCGCGTGGTGGCGCGCATAGGGGCACGCGTGCGGCGCTGTTAGCTCCTAGAACCTTAGGGTTTCGGCCTGTCCAAACTCCTTTGGGCCATTCGGGCCGTTCTAAAAATCAAGTTGTTCGGTTTAGGTTTGTTTAGAAAACATTTGGGCTGGTAATTTTGGGTTTTGTGTAATAGGCTAGGTTTGGGCCAGTTTGCTTATTTGGGCCTATTTTTTGTAATCTGGACTGTTTTAATGGACACTGGATTGTTAATTTTTGGTGTTTTATTGCAATTTATTTTGGTATGGGTCCGGGCATAAATTGGGTCCTACAATTCTTAAATAGATTTCTACAATAATCATTCGCATTCACGAAATGCGTTAATAAATATAACGTATGCGATTAGGATGCGTCGTTTACACATAACTCACCATGGTTTCCTCATATACCGAATTCACCTCAAATGAGTTCTAGGCACATACCAGTACCTCTCATAGTATGACTACATACTTTCTCATCTTCAACATACCTGTTGAATTATTCAAAATTCTAAAGAACACTCTTGAATTTCATACATATAGTATCCAATCAACATCATACCCCCAATAAGGTCTTACATGAAATATCATATCGATGCCATGTCCCTGACATGGTCTTACACGAAATCTCACACCGAGGCCATAATCCAAATATGGTCTTACACGGGACCTTAATTATCATAGTATCATAATATTTGCATTCCCTCTATTCTTAGATTCAATTGAAGACTTTCAATTCTTGACATCTCGTCAAAACGTATTTAATATATTTATAGAGTCCATATACATTTCATACAACATTGAAATATTAAATACTTCACTTACAGTTGCATTATTAGCACATGAACTTACCTCGATATCGAAAAGGGTAAAAAGGGACCTAATTGTCCATATTTCTCTTTTCTCCCGTTCTAGGTCTAAATCTTTTTTGCTTTGATCTAGAACAATAAAATTTACTCATTTAATCACCACACTAATTAATACATTTTAAAATTTATACTTTGGCAAAATTATCATTTTGCCCTTAGACTTTGGCAAAATTACAATTTTGCCCCTAGGCTCGTATATCGATTCTCATCCAACTTCTTTGCTAATCAAGCCTATCCAATTCATATTCCCTTCTATAGCAACTCAATATTTCAGCTATTACACACATTTACCACTCATTTCACAGCCTTTACAAAAAGGTCCTTTTAGGTGTCTTCATGATAACACCCTTCACAAAAGTTGTTCATCTAACAACTAAGACTCATTTTCTTCTATAAAAATGCAGCAAACAACTTAATTACTCTCATAGAAAAACCCTAGACTCTTAACCATTTTGCAAAATAGTCCCTTCATTAGCTAGCTTAAGCTTTAGGGGTTCCAAAAGTACAAAAATTTTCAAGAAAGGCCATCAAGATCACTTACTTGCAAGGAAAAAAGCTTGGCTAAAATTATGAGCTCTCAACCCCCATTTTTTCTGCTCATTTTCGATGGAGAAGATGGAGAGAAAAGATGATATTTTCTTTTCATTATTTTATGATTAAAAATCAATTTTTATCACCAAATTTCCACCTAACAAATGACAAAGTCCTTTCTTGTCCCCCCATGGCCAGATATGACCTTTAAAAAGGCCTAATTTTACATTAGGGGCCTCCAATTAAAATTCTATGGCTATTTGGCACCTCTAGCAAATAAAATAGAACTTTCGCACTTTATGTAATTTAGTCCTTTTTTGCAATTAATCATGAAATCGCTAAAATTGAAGCACCAAAATTTTCATGCACCCTTATAATCATGCTATAACCCATAAAATAAAATTAAAATAAATTATCTCCAACCCCGGATTAGTGGTCTCGAGACCACTGTTTTGACTAGCCCCTAAATCAGGCTGTTACATGTATACACTTCGGTGTCCCTATTCGCACTACGATGCCCCTATTCGTACTACGGTGCCCCTGTTTGCACATTTGTGCCCCTTTCTGCACTTCAGTGCTCCTATTATGCATCTATGATGCCTCTGGTGTGGTGTAGTTACCTGGGTATCCGAGTTAAGTTACTAGTTCATCGGGCTAAATGGTAATGGAATTTATAAAATTATTTATGTGCTTAAAGGCTAATGTATAGTCAAGATATTAGTAAATGTTAAATGTTCAATGAGCTACTTGATCATATGTGAGTATAATGATATTGATGATTATAGGGCTAAAAATAGATATTTATACACATATATGAATAAGTTTGGCTTGAATTAGTATAGTACAGGAATCATACGATGAACCATTTTCAGTACTAATCCTATAAGTGCTTTGTAAAAGATTAATAGGTGTGATTAATCTATTTATTTAGTTTTCACAATGTTTAGTAGAAGTAAGTGATTCCGAGATGATATGTTTATATGAAAGTTTAAAACGAAAGATGAATTACAGAATGATTATATGATACATGTGTAAGTGTAATAGTAAGAACAAATGTTTAAGTGAAATGGTTATATGAAATGCTTATAAGGAAAATACATGTATGTATATGAAAGACTACACCAATTATCCATGAAAGGTGTAGTGAATAGAAAACGAAAGTTAGCTTAAGATATAATGAAATTTTTGTTTATTCTAATATGTTTAGTAGTTAATTTGTCTTCATTTGAACTTATTAAGCATTATTTCTTACGTTAGTTTTTTCTCTTCTTGTAGATCATCGGAAGGCTCGATCGGCTAAAATCTCGTTGGAGCACCATCACACTATTCATTCGTAGTTTTTTATTACTTTGGTTATGGTTATAAGTGGAATGTGTAGGGTTGAATGTTTATTTGGTATGTTGTTGTTTGTGTCAACCCTTGGTGTGCCTTACTGCTTTTGCTAATGGTTGGGCATGGTTCTTTTGAATTTAGGAAGGAAATGAATGAACTTATGATGTTAAATTGATTTTAAGATTAGTGTTTGAAATGTGGTGCCTATGAATGGTACAATAGTTAGAAGCTTTAGGTTGATTGTTTTAACATGTTTAAGAGTTTATTAAGAGTGTTTTGATCATAGGAATGTATGTCTTACCGGTGTACTTTGTTGGGTAAGATTTGATATTGAATTGACTTGAATTAGGGGTTAAATGGTGAGTATACAGCCATGGACATGAGTTGTCACATAGTTGTGTGAGGCACATAGGATGTCACATGGTCGTGTGAAGCACACGGCTATGTGTCATCTGAGGATTTGTTGGAGTTTAAGCTAGTGAGTTTCACGGCCTAGCATACGACCTGGCACAAGGGTGTGTGACATAGCCATGTGATACTTAATGAGTTACACGGGTGAGGATACAGGTTGAGACATGGCCGTGTGTCTCTTAGTCAAATGTTACACAGCCCAGGCTTTGTCACACGGCTGTGTGACCCCCTGTTTTCCAATTTTTGTAACTCTTTCTTGGACTTTTCATTTTGTTTCAAATTAGTTCCAATTTACTTCTAAGTTGTTTCTAGGGCCACGAAGGCTCAATTTAGGGATAGAAAGTATATAAATGAATGGTTTATAATATGTTTATTCATTTAAATATGATTTTTTTGTTAATCATTAATACTCTATAATCCTAATTTGATGTTGGAGACAGGTTAGGGGTGTTACACGGCTCTTGCATGAATAAATTCATATAAGATATATCTGTGGAAATTGATCAAAATATGAAACCTAAGCGAGAAAGGTATAGCCTGATGGTTATGTTATTGTATGAATATTTGTTGGGGTTCTCTGCGTGTCCCAGAATGGTTATTGGCAAACCAAACATAACATGTGTTTAGGCAAATATATATCGTAAACACGTCAGGAAAGAAAAGCCTTTGTGGAGAAACATGAAAAAAAAGCCTTTGTGGCGAAATATGAAAGAAAATTCTTTGTGGTGAATTGTGAAGGGATAGCCTCTGTGGTGAATCCTACAATGATAGCCTTTGTGGCGATAATTTGGGAAGTAAGCCTTTGTGGCACACTCTAAAAGAACAACTTACATGGAGTATTTTGAAAATAGTGTCCTTGTAACGTATCATAATAAGGCTTTGAATGGCGTACCCTAAAGGAATAATTCTTGTGGAAGATTTTGTATTAAATTCTTTTGGCGTGATTAGTATGGTTCGCAAGTGTGATTAGAAAGATCAGTAAGGCAGAGTGTCTCTATGGGTTATGGTAAAGTATTATACAATACCATGATTCAATTGCGAATAATGAATATAACAGATATATGAAGTGATGGGTTAACATAAGAAAAGTGTTTTCTGAGTACGAATTCCAAATTTGATATTTGAAGGAGGTATTTGCAATCTGTGTACATGATCATTCATGAATTATGATAAAACGATGGCTTAGAGTTATGTACGGCAAGGTAACTGTGTTTAGGTTGTATGGACCTCTGGAACAGAAATGAATAAAGATTTATAAAAGATCAAATTTACGAATGTAAGTGATGTATCAAAGGTGTTGATAGGTAAGCAATGAGTTCAAAGTAAGGCATGTTAATCTATAGTGAAAGAAGAATGAAATTTGAGTAAAGCATTCACCAGAGACAAGTTATAGGTCAAAAAAAATAAGATCGACATAACAATTCATCAGTAACAATGAGCGATTATTGCGCAGGTAAAGATTGTTTCTCTCACTAAGTTCTTATGATCTTACATGAGTTTATACTTTTGTTTCAAGTTGAATGAGAGTATTCGCCAAGAGGAACGATGCCAGGACTATGCAAAGGACAAGGCCATATTGTCAGTTTATTATGCATACGGTGCAAGTTTGGCGGCGCATTCAAAGTATAAATTGTCACTAATAATTCTATACTTGAGGGTCAGTAATAGATTAGGATTTCAAATCAAATATTGTTGTATTTTTATTACCACATGTTACAGTTGTATTTACTTCTTGTACATGCTTACGTGTTCAAGTTAGAAATTTTGTAATTTAGTAAGCCGTAATTGATTGTAATCCGTATAAGTAGACTAGGTTTATGTTTGTATTTGTTAGTAATTCCAAATATCCGAATTCGACAAATTGGATTTGGTTTTTGGTTGTTACATATCAGGTTAGCTATGAAGTTCCATATGAACTTACCTATTCAAAATGTGAAAAGAGTGAATACTTTAGGGACTAATATGCAATTTTAGCTTTCCCTTATATCTCTACTTTGATCCAAATCTTGATCTATACAATTATTTTATATAACCAATCAACACCAAACATTTTCATATTATATAGTTATATGTAAGATCCTAACTAATTCTATTTTTAATTCCCCTCATCTTTTACATTTTATTCAATTTAGTCTCTAAACTCGGGATAAACATAACTTTCGATTCCTATCTCATATTAAAACCTAATTTCATTTATTCTCCTTAGGGACCTTATACTTTATATTTTTAACATAATTTCATGAAAAATTTTACATTTATTCATTTTTGTCTTTAATGTAACAAGTTAACAAACAAGCTAAATTATCTTTACAATCTAGTCCTTTTCAAATTCTAAGCTTAAAATCTATCAATATCAAGCCTAATTCTTCAAGAAATTAGTAATGAAAACTTTCTTAAACGTTAAAAATTTTATAAATTGAGACATGGGCTAGCTAAATCAAGCTCTTATACCTCAAATATATAAAATAAATACAAGAAAAAGGCTTGAATTTACCTTCCAACTGTTAGTCGAATCTTATAAAAGGTTTTTTAGGTTTTCTTCTTCTTCTGAACGACAAGTACGGAGGTGCAAGACGAAGATGATATTCTGTGAGTTGAATTTTGTGCCGAAGTTTTCCATATCAGATCTACATTATTTGAGGATACTCCGATTTAAATTTCGTGATTTTTTGAAATCGGGAACACCTTGAAAGAAAAAATTCAAGTTGTTTTCCATTATTTCGAGTTTTAGGTTAGGTAGTTTATTTTCTTTGATTCTAGCATGAGGTTTACTTTTCTTTTAGCTTTTTTTCTTATTCTATTACTCATTCTAACACATTTTTGTTTCTTGTGTTAATAGGTACAAAAAGAGTTGCCTCTCCTTTCTCCATGTAATTACTTCCTTTGGAGTCAAGTTTTTCTTTGACTTCTTAGATATTTAGTCAACTTTGTTAGAAAGTGATCCCACATCTTTTTGAATATTATTGAGTTTGATTTCTCTTTAAAAGTTTCAAGCAAGAAAATATTAATTTCTTTTCTTTGTCTCTTAGAGTATTTTTTTTTAATTTCTAAGTGCATAACACTGAGGTTTGTTTAAATTTTATTTTCTTGAGTATTGTGTTCTTTTCAAGGTTTCATAATAATTTGCAATACTATGATTATGAAGTTGCAAAGGGATCAAGAGGTTTGAAATGCTTGAGATTAGCAATCTGACACTATTCGGGATATAATTAGTAAAAATTTGGAATGTCTAAGTACCAAAATTGAGCGACAAAATTGTAATTGGGGAGATAAGGTTGATCAGCCTCATCTTCGTGCAAATAATACTCGACGTTTCTCTCATGCAAATGATGAAACTTTGGTTAATAATGACCGTAAGGAATAATTTTTAGCTAAACCAAAGTTCAACATTTCGCCATTCCGAGGGAAGTATGATCCCGAAGCATATTGTGAATGGGAATAAAAAATTGAACTTATGTTTCCTTAATATAAATGTTTAGAAAAGGAAAAAGTCTCATTGACGGCCCTTGGATTTTCAGATTACGCGTTGAGTTGGTGGATTCAACATGGAATTAATCTTCAAAGAAACTACGAAAGGGTAATTAAAACCTGGGATGAGTTGAAGCAAGTGATACGAAAGCGTTACGTTCCTTCTCATTACTACAGAGAGGTCAAAATGAAACTTCAACGCATTGTTCAAGGTAACTGATCTGTTGATGAGTACTTTAAGGAAATGGAAAAGTTTATGTGCAAATGTGTGAGAAGATGAAGAGACTACCATGGTGCAGTTTGTAGATGGCTTGAACGTTTTGATAGCCAATGCTCTTAATCTTCAAACCTACATTGATCTTGAGGAGGCAATACACAATGCAGTTGAGATTGACCAGCAATTTCAGCAAACCAATCTCGTCCATTTGGTGCATCACAATATTATAGAGGTATGAGTTTTAATTCTACTTTTAAGAATTCGAAACCTCATTATGCTACTAATAAATTGCTGCCAAAACATGATGAGATTAAACCTTTTGAATGGAAAAGTTGGGCTCCTACAAAACCATCTTCTACATCTTTTATGCAACTTAGTTCTACTAATTCTTCACCAAAACAACAAAGAACTCGTGAAATTGAATGTTTTAAGTGCAAAGGACGTGGGCATTATAGTCGTGGTTGTGACAACACGAGGCTTTTGCTGATAAACAAAAATGATAGGAAGAATTTTTTTCCTCAAATCTATGGAGTTAGATGTGATAGAAACGTCATGTTCTCCAACTAGGATTGATTGTACTGAATTGGATATTCATAATACTTGTGAGGGGGATATGGGAAGTGAAGAAAAATTATGTGAAAAGATCGAGATAACCTTATGCATTTGATTTGGAAACAAAATTTTCTACCTTAGACTTCAAATATGAATTTTTACATAATAATATTAAACTACTTCATTTTAATATTTATGTGAAATTCTTGACTCATCGTTGGAAATTATTATGGATGGCCATGTATATTCAAAGAACGTTACAGGTTATTTTTACTTGGATAGTCATGTGCCTAACATTTCTTTGTTTAGTGTTGATGGTTTGTTTTTTGAAGGAGAGATATTTGATCCATGCAAATTTGGGAGATCAAAATCATATCTTTGATCCTGAAGATAGTTTTGGCGCACAAGAAAGCACAGGTAAGTATTTTTTTTTTTCATTTTATTGTTATTTATTCTAATCCTTCTTTTTTTTTGTGAAGTTAAAGTTTTGGGGACGAATCTTCGTGAGGAAGGGGGGAATGATGTGAGTCTTAAGGCCCAATTTCAAACCCATGGATGTGATGGGCTCACATTACCGTAAGGCCCAACAATAATGTTGAAGGCCAAGAAAATCAAACCAAGATTTAATCAAAGACAAGATTCAAAGATGAATCTTTTCGAGGAAAGTGGGAATGATATATGCACAGATGGGTTAAATTTATTAAATTTCATTCACTAAAGCTGCCAATTTTTAAGTTTGAGAAATCAATATACGATGACTTTTTGGATGGGATCCAGACATTTCTAGGTTGAGATGTCTCATGGTTTTCGAAGATCTATCTCTTAGCTTCGAAAAACATTTTGAATAACTCGACTTTGAGTTTGGGAGCTCAAGCCATTACCGTTGTAGTGAAGACTACGCGAGCAAAATTTCTGGACGAGATTATGACAAGAATTACGAGTTAGTTGTGCTTTTAATTCAAGTTTAAATCAATTGGGTTCGGGTTTTACGCTTAATTTTTATTATATATGAGCTCAATATTGTATTTATTAGCTCTTATTATTTTATTATTACGATTTTTAATAATTATTAAGTATTTTAAGTTACTTAGGAGTTTTATGTTAATAAGAAAGTTTTGTTTAAAACTATTTCTTATTTAGATTAATTAGAGTTTTAGTATACTTTAGAGTTTTATATGGATGTACTTAGCTAGCCTATATAAAGGCTTCTTAATTATTTATTAAGGATAATTGTTTTCATTAATAAAATTTTCAACTCTAGGAGTTTATTTCTTGTGAAAGATTTCTTTCTTGTGATTTTAGAAGTAGTTTTATTCTCGATTTTCTTTAAGGAGTCGTGTAAATTCATTCTTCATCCTTCAATTTGTCAATGATTATTTCTTATAGGGTTGATTAGAGTCATTAATTAAGTTTGTTGGGATTTAGATCTCAAAGGGTTCAATTGGACATTTATCATTCTATCCATCATATTCATCGATTTATCGTTCCATCTTCCACTTTACTTAATCTATATTTTCACTATTTAGTTATTATTTTGAATATATTCCACTTTTTTTTAATTTCTATTTCTTGTTTATTTATGATTTTTATTTGTTCTTTTTTTCTCAAATTTCTTCTTTTATTGTTTTTGATTTCTCTATTACTAGATTTCCTCTTTTTATATTAGATCCAAATCTTTCCTTTTCTAGTCAAACAACTTGAATTCAATCATTCTTCCGCTTTCACTTTCTCTGCTCCAATACTTATCAATTATGTAACTGTATAATTATAATTTGTACTACCAAACATGATATAGAGAATTATAAAATAATTATACACTGTCAGTCAAACATGTCTAAAGAATTACAAATCTTTGTAATTATAAGAAAGTATAATTAATACCCTAGTAATTACATTTTCATTCAATTATTTTATGTTGTCCAAATATACACTTATTCATTTTACCATACTTTTTTCCTTAAAAACATAAATTATAATTTGTTAATATATAAATTATATAGTTTGGTAGATATTTATCATACGAATTTATAAATATGAATAACATAAATAACATAATTTGTTAAGATAATCTAATTACTTTTAACCTACATAATTCTTTTAAAAGTATTATTGTTAACCATTAAATATTTACGGTATTTATTCAAAATATATATACGTTATTTTATATTATTAGTTTAACCATTTTTTATTTACTGAATTATTAGTTAATTATTAAAAATTTATTTATTATTATATATTCTCAAAAGAACTATTTATGCTATTATTTTTAATAAATTCTTTAAAATTAAGTATGTTAACATTTTTGTTATGCAAAATGTAAATTGCCTAAATTACATATTGTTTTATATGAACTGTGCCACTTTAAATTGTTTCCTAATCACTAACTTTATATTTGCTATAGTATATTAATTATTTAACTTCATATTCCTGCACATTACACGGATTGTTTTGTGTAGTAATATTATAATATGTTTTTAATTTTGGATTTGTTTAATTTAATTATTGAAAAATAATTAATGATATAAGCATAATTTTTTATTTATAAAGATTGTTGATTTCATTAACCAAAAATAGAATGTATAATAATACATTGAAATTAAAATAAGTCTAAATACATAGATACGGTGAACAATAAATATAAATATTTTTAAATTAATTAATAAATTAAATATATATATTTTTTATTTTTGAAGTAAGCAACATCTATTGTTAATATTGTGTTATCGTGTATTATTATAATTATAAGAAATTTTATAGTTTCTATTTTATACTTTATATAAAAATAAAATAAATTTAAATCTTTGTTTATACCAAATATAGTGTTGCATGTTGAAGATATTAAAAATATATATATGGAACTTTTTTCTTCTCAATTTGTCGCTATATGTTTATAAAGAATTTACATTGAATTGTTTTTTTTTTTTAAATAGTCAACAATTATGTAATAATCTATTTTCAGTGGTGTTAGAAACGGTGATTTCGGAATCTCAATTTCTAATTTTTAAGTCCGTAAATATTATATAATACTGAGGTTAGTATAGAGGTTAATTGAAATTTGGTCCCTTAATTTTTTTTTTCCAATTGGATAGTTAATTAAGGTACAAGGACTAACTTGTAAAAGTTTATTGCTATGAATTTTTAATTAATTAAAGGACCAATTAAGCAATTGGATCATTTTGCATCGATTGTTAGTGGAGGATGATGTATAAATCCACTAAGTTTTGTTAAATAAGCTTAGTACTAAGTTAATTAAGGCTTATTAACTTTCAAGCTAATTATAAAAGGTTAATTAAAAAAAACCAAGTCATTTCTTCCTTCACCATCTTTTTCATCGGTTCAAAGTTTAAAACAAAAATAAATTTCCACCTTACACACATAGAGTTTCTAACATAAGACCACTGAAAAGCTAAAACCTTACCACTAAACCAGCAAGCTCATTATGCTAACATTCTAACAAAAATTAAAGATAAACTAGATATGACTAGCCAGATATAGAGATAAATAAATAAAACCCAAGGGGAGGGATTCGAACCCGGAACCACACACACACTACTCAAATATCTTGACCATTGAACCAAATTAATTTACTTGAAAATTTTCACAATCTTAACCCAAAATCAGGGCATGACCATTCTTGATTTCACTAACCCAATTTCTTCTAACCTAATTTTCGGGATATGACATTTTTGATGTCCTAAGAGCTTGATTTAGTTAGCCCGTGTACCAATTTATAAAATTGTTAATTTTTTCAGTAGTTTCCATTGTATAATACTTGGTGAAATTGGTGTTAATCTATTAGATTTTAAACTTAGAAATGAAAAAAATGATTAGTTTGTAAATTTTAATCGCTAGTTTTTGAACATAGGGACTAAAGTGTATAAATTTCAAAATTGATGTATTTTTATAATTATTGATAATGTTGGTTTATAGAAGGATGTAAATGAGATCATTTTCAAAATCGAAGGTCAAATTTGGAAGTTATGGCAATTTCTGCTTTAGGGACTAAATTGAATAGAATAAAAAACTTTAGAGAAATCTTATAAAAAGAAATTGAACAATCATATGCATATAACAGGATGATATAACGTATTTTGAATTGATAAATTGAAATGAATTATTGTATAGATCAAAATCTGAACCAATCAGAGGATAATTGAGGAAAAGGCAAAATTACAGATTAGTCATCGACGTCTTGGTTGTTATTTTTGCTAGGTAAGTTCACATGGAATTTACTATGTTATTTATGTTATGTTTGAACTATATGTTAAAATGTCTATTAGTTTAGGTTAATTGTAATTTTGATAATTTTGGCATCTAAAGGACTAAATTGTAAAGTATGAGAAATATAGTTATTACGAGTAAATATAATGTACTAAATGGATGTGGAATTTTTATATATTGGGATGATATGTATATGAAAACATCACAGGGATTGAAATGAATTGAATATTGAATATTAAAATAGAGCCCGTGTTAAGTTATTAAACGATTAGGATACAGATGGAATGCCATTAGGGTCCAAAGCAAAAATAAGGTATTTGATCAGGGATTTCTTTAACAATGGATTGAGATCCAACAAGTGTTGTGGATTTTATGAAGCTTGTCTAAGCAGCATCGAATTAAGCTTGTGTGAGCAACCCTGGTCTGAAGCTTGTGTGAGTATCCCGAATATGTTAGCTTATGTGAGCAAATCAATCTCGTGTATCCAAGTTCAATTTACTATAGTTCTTCGAGTGAAAACAGAATATAAATTGATTGAATTGATTGCACATGAATGAAGTTATATGTGTTTGCAAATGGTTCATGATTGGTTATTACATGTTATACGATAAATGTTAAACATGCATAGAACTATGTTGTAAATTCATATCATGTAAACGAACTAACCTTTAAATGTATTTCTTGATGCATATATAAGAGTAGTACGATGCCAATGGATAGTCATGCTTATTTCCAATATGTTTTAATAGCTTAAGTTGTTGAATTATCAAGGTAATTTAAGTAAATTTCATTTGAACTTACTAAGCATTCAATATGCTTATACTGTTGTTTCTTTTCCTTGTAGTTGCCAACTTGCGGAATGTGTCGGTCGGGTTGTCCCAAAGCTCACACTATCTTGCTATCTATTCGGTAGACTTTGGTCATTTAAACTCTGTTATGTGGCATGTATATATGTGTTATTATAAGTGTTAATTTTGAATTGATAGTTGGTTTAAACTTGGTAAATGTTGAATTATGGAATGTTAATGCTCAATTGTGAAGATGTATGTTTGGTAATTGTATGATATAAAGTATGATAATTAAGTAGCATGATTGAACATTGATATGGTATGGTTTGAATGGCCTAAAGGCATATGATGTATGTTAAATTAGACTAGGTTGTTTTGGTTTGATTTGGTGGCACATTGTGGCATATTGGGTTGAATGATGAGAATGAGTTGAAATGAAATGTTTAGGTATGATTTTGGATTTATTTTATGTAGGTTTGAATGTGTATATAAGCACCAATTGTACATATTGTAAAGTTGGCATGAAAAAGGTACCAAAATGTGAGTTTTTGAAATTTTTGGCTTTAAGGTATTAATACCTTAAAAGAGGGTATCAGTAATTTAGTGGTTTTTCTTAAATTTTCAAACATCGAACCTAAAAATGATATCGATACAAAGATAAGGTATTGATACCTTGATAAAGGTATCGATACTTTATGCATGGTATCGATACATTCATTTTTAATTCAATTTTTCTAAAACATTGAAGCCCAAAAAGGTATCGATACCTATATGTGGTGTAACATCCAACCCCGACCCATTCTACGAGTCCGAGACCCGGATGATACAAATTTTGATTATCTAACTAACTCTATTTAGAATTCATTTCCCATTAATTAAATTATACACTATAAATTATACTAAAACATACATCCTTTAAATATTTCCACTTAACAAATTCGTTTATGAATTTAACTGTACAACTCAAAGGAGTTGTGACTAGGATAAAACTCCAAGACATAGCCTTTGGAAGTACCCCTCTATATACATGTTATGATTCCCCCCACCCATTTTCTCTCACGTCAGCAAAGTTTGGCTCAGCCCTTTGCTCAATTTCTGATGACAACTTTATCTTGCAATCAAGTAGACAGCTTATAAGCTAAAATGAGCTTAGTGAGATTCTGTGTAACTATTATATAAAAAAGATCAAAGTTAAGGGATTGAGGATTTAGAGGAAATTTTCCATTCCCTGGTCAACCCTCGCATTTAATGGATTGTATAAATAAAGACTTTTCCATTCCTCTTTCTTTTCCTTCAACTCAAAGCTAACTTACTTCTGCCCCATTTATAGTACATACCCAATTTTTCAACAGAATAGAGGTCCTCTAAGGGTATAGACCTGAATGCACCTTAATCGAAGTTTTGTTCCTCAAAACTTTTAATGGAAAACCCTATGACGGTCATTAATTGTCTGATCTTTATTCCCTCGAGTTTCAATTTTTTTCTTCCCTATTTCATGGCAAACTATTTGCCCCATAATAGTTCTTGATGAACTCATTCCTTTGCCAACCTGAACGATGTAGCCCTGTATAACTTCGACGGACACAATCGCCCTTAATTTTCCTTTATGTCTATGAAACCTTAAAATTTCAATCCTTGGACAAGTGCATCATTTTGCTCAGTCAACCTTAGATTTATTTCATACGACGATCCTTGCCAATCCTACATCATCGAGTCAAGAATATCCACTATATAGACTCTCGAGTCCACTTTACTTGGTTGAGTGTTTATGATGCCATAACCGAGTTATGGTTTCCACTCTTCTCAAGCAAATTGTCCTGGAAAAATTCATTGGTTGCTATAGTCAAACCATGGTCTTAAATCCCACAGTCCCTGTGTTTAATGTCCTAGTGGATTACCCTTTGTCTCGCATCCTAGCGGACTTCCCCATGTTTAGTGTCACATCGAACTTCCCGTCTTTAACGTCTCGTCGAACAATCTATGATGTTGTAGCATCTTTCAGCTAGGGTCTTACATAGTATCACCTGTTTTTATCATCCCGGCGAACTACCTGGGTTACCATAGTCCAACTACAGCCTTACACCTTATATTCCCCGTGTTTACTGTCCTAGTAGACTACTAGGATACCATAACGTCTTTCAGCTATGGTCTTAGTCCTGCCTACCATGATTCCATGGCATCTTTTAGCCATGATCTTACTTAATTTAGTCATTGTCCTACCCACCTAGGTTGTCATATTCCAACTATGGTCTTACACCTTATATTTCTTGTGTTTACTGTCTCGACGGACTACTAGGATACCATAGCGTCTTTCAACTATGGTCTTAGTCCTGTCTACCATGACTTCATGGCCTTTCAGCCATGGTCTTACTCATTTCAATCATGATGCCATAGCATCTTTTAGCTATGGTATTAGTCCTATCTAACATGATGCCATGGTGTATTTCAACCATAGTCTTTATTCATTTTAGTCATGATGTCATATCATCTTTCATCTATGGTCTTACTTATTTTATAGCGTATAGCTTCCGATTGGTCCCATAGCCTAGCCATGATCTTTCATTCATTCTTTCTGTCACATTTCATCCATTCCTCCATTCATCGTCCTATACCTTGATGCTTGAACACCACAATTTTCCTTCTGTAAGGCCCAAAGCTTCGCCTATCACAGTTTGTACTCTGTAATGTCGCATGGTGGTATTTAACGATTTCACCCCTTTACCCAATCCTAAATTCATCTAACCCATCAATATTACCCATCGTCTTAACTCATACGATGCATTTATTTCACTTACATGTCGACACTAAGTACGCCATCTATTAAAACTTGTGATTCTAACTATTTCATGCACAATAACTACCACAGGACAGGCATCCATATATTATGCAAATTCTGCTCATTTATAGTATACATAATCAATAGAAATCATTCATCGTTTCAAAAATAGGGTATAGAAACTCACCTTACTTTCTTATTCTTAACAACTTAGTTTGCACAAAGGCCAAAGCCTCATTCATCCTGGAAACTAACCATAACAACCCTTTATTGGTTAATCTTAAAGACACTCCAGCTTTAAAAACCATAAATTATAATTATACTGAAGCTTAGAGGATCCTTATTTTCTTCAATCCATAAGTTCGAAGGGATAAAGAAACTTACCAGTTCCCAATCTTTTTTACTTCTAAACTCCAATCCGTACGATAGTTGTAACATGCAAAACTTCCTTCAGCTACATCCTCTTTTCTTCAAACTGACTGAAGAAGACAATGCTTAGGAAGAAAGATTTAGGGAGCAGAATTGAGAGGCATTCTTTTCCCATACTCTCCTACATATATACACCATCGACACGGTCTCCACAGACCTTTTGTCACACCCCAAACTTAGAATGTTTTGTTTGCATATTCTAAACACGAATGAGTAATTGGCCTAATAGTTAATTGTTTGTGTAATTTCCTTGAAGTCTTGAGTTTGAACTTCGTTAGGTACAAAGGTCAGAAATATTTTTATGTGTTAGCCAAATTTGTAACTTTGAAAAGTGTTGGACTCTTTAAATTTTCTTCTAAAAAATTTAAAAAAATCAGATTTTTATTTTAATTTTCATATTTTTAACAATCATCCCATATTTTCTCCCACATTTTCCTCCTCCAATCGCCCACAGTCCACATATTTTTCTCCTTCATTATATTTTTTCCCTTTTCTTTTACCCTTCATATTTTTTTTTTGTTTGTTTTCCTTGCTTCTGCACTCTTGCCATATTATTGCTATACAATCTATCATAGGCCTATGTTGATACATTTTTGTTAATTTTGTTACTCTATCTGTGTCCTTGTCGCCTAGTGTGTCGGTTATTACCCTGTTCACCGATTCCGCGTTACCCTGTTCACCGATTCCGCGTTATGTAGTGTAAGTAGTATTAATTAACATTGTTTTCATTTGCCTTGTGCTGGACTTCGTGTGTTAATGGTCCAATTTAACCGTGTACATTTTGTGGGTGCACGTGTACATTGAGATCGTTTTCTGCTAGTTGGTTGCTGACGATTTCGTAGTTAAGGTGCGGGACTTCGTTAAGTTATATCGTATATGTGTGTGTGCCACACTTAAGTCATATGTTGCTGCCATTTTACGCTAATGTGGCTGTTGTTACCATGTCGTGTTTGTATACTAATTTTACATTAAATATGCCGATGCTGTTTGTCGTTTTGTGCTGAATTGGGCTGCTGTTCGCATGTTGATTTTTCATGAAAATACCCTGTCGTTGTAACGAACATTTATTGCTATTTTTTTTAGTAACTGTCGCATATGTGTGCACATTTTTCTATTGGATGAGTTTAATATTGCATATATGAGCCTAGTTGTTTCTGTTTTTAGTGCGTAAAATGCCATACATGTGGGTTGGTTTTCGTTATTGTTTTGGTGCACAAACGTTGTGCATATATGTGAAGTAGGCTACTGATTTTTTGCGGTACATGTGCGACATAAGCATTTTGTTTTTGTGATAAGTTTGTTTGTTGAATTATGACCCGGGTAGTGCTAGTATATGAGGCACATAAATGATGCTCGGTTAAGTTATTCGTTCACAAGTGGTGTCACTATTAAGTACAATACATATCTTTGTTCATTGAAAACACGATTGTATAGCATGATATGTTACTATTTATGTATGACATTTCACATGTGCATGGGGTTGGGTTATTGTTTTGGTTGTCGAAGGAGTTCCTTGGAGTTTTGGTGGCTATGTTACTATTTATGTATGACATTTCACATGTGCATGGGGTTGGGTTATTGTTTTGGTTGTTGAAGGAGTTCCTTCGAGTTTTTGTAACACCCCAAACCCGGCCCATGAGCCTTGACCGAATCTGGTGTGTCACAGAGTAAAAATGTTTTGAAAGATTTTGATTTACAGGTAAAAATCTGAAAATTTGCTGAGTTTGTAAAACGGTGTTTATTAAAACTCAGGTGGGATTGATTTATAACATGGTTGAGTCGAAACCTTTGAAAACATTTGATCATCTAATTTTTAGAAACATCAGAGTTATTGTTAACCTGGTGAATTGTGCTACCCGATGGTAACATCTTTGAAAACGCGTACGAGTACTTATTTTGAAAGCGTTACTCTTAACCGCTTGATTGATTTAGGTTTATAAATTCATTAGTAATAAAATAAAAACAACTACTTAAACATTCAAAATAACGACTAGCGGCCATATTACAAACCAAACCAAAATTTAGTAAATAATAAACTTTAACGATACGAAATAAAATTTCCAATCCAAGGAACAAGCATGGCCACCTCGAGTCCTCTCCGGCTCCATCTCCGCGATCTACTCACCTGCAAAATGATATGGAAAGGGGTGAGTCACCAAGACTCAGTGTATAAATCCCCAACCCGAGAATGCAACTCATACACAAGATATTAGTAAGAATGCAAATATGCAACCCAAGCTAGCCATCCATAGTCCTTTTTACTACCCCGTGTGGTCAAAACCACTGGTGGTCAAAACCACAGGTGACCGAAGTCACAAATATATCAAGTGATGGGGCCAACCCATCGTGTGGTCAAAACCACTGATGACCATAGGTCACAAATATCAACATATGGTCAAAACCACTGGTGGTACCAAACCACTGGGACTTAGTCACAAATTATATCAACGGTGTGGTCAAAACCACTGGTGACCGAAGTCACAAATAAATCTGATGGGGCCCACCCATCGTGTGGTCAAAACCACTGGTGACAGTCCATAGAGATCATCTCCCTCCTCTCATCAATCCCACCATCATCATGCTCACATAACAAGTATCATGATCCCATATATCATGCATTTTTGTATAGCATAGCATTTAACAGCATATGATGGCATACACAACATACATCATAGATCAAGTAATAGGGGACTTACCCGAAATCCAAGCTTATGCCCACAAGGCAAAATTTACTACACGAGAGGTTATTTAGCAATAAAATAGGCAGTCTATGCTAATAAAGTGTGTAAGAGTTTACACACCTATTTAATCGAAGATCTAAAGAGAAATCCCGAATCTATGCGATATCACAAAAGTCCCGAAACGTGTCACCGTATTGCTCTAACGCAATTTGAAATCCTGAAAGCCTCTGTTTTCCTTAGCCGATTAGCCCCTAAAATTATAACACACATGCGGTTACCACTTGAATACCTTACATGGCCCATTACCGAATATAACAACCACTTACCTTGCCTATCAAATCCTGAAATTTCCCCTTGTGCCTTGAGTAGTTGAGATCCTACACACCATATGTCAGAGTCAACTTTAATACATAAACCATATTCAAAGCCCTTGGCCGAAGAAGCGAAACCCGAAAGACACCTTCAAAGCCCCTTAGCATCGGCTACACACAAAAGATACACTATTAAGACCCTAAACATATTCGGCCAACCTTACCAGGGCCTAAACTCAAACTTTTGGCACATTAAAAGGAAGAGAAAAGAACCCAATCTTAAAAGGAACACTTACTTCTATCGTTTCCTTGAAGAGACTAAAAGTGAAGAGATTCTGGCTATGGCTCCCGAGGGTTGATGAAGATATTCAGCTAACACCAATTGGGAGATAAAATTTTGAGTACAATGGGGGTGATAGGTTCGGCCAAGAAGAACAAAAAGGAGAGAAAGATTTGAGAAATTTTTGAGTAAGGTGGCTAGAGAGGATATGGCCAAGAAACAATTGAAAAGAAAAGAAGAACAATTCCAAAGGATTTCGGCACCCTCTTGCTCTATTCAAAACCGATTGTGGAGTCCCCTAAGGAGTCCTACATTCGGCCATGCACAAAAATAGAGGGAAAGAAAAACAGATTCATGAAATTTGGCCATGCTCCCCTTTCAAAATTCAAGGCCGACCATGCTCCCCCCCTCTCTCTTGATAAAATTAATATCATAATTCAGCACCCATAAAACATAAAATTTTTTAACAATTTTGTCCCATCTTTCTACTCCCATCTTCCAATAAAATAATAAAGCAAAATAAAATAAAACTACCCCATACTCCAGCAGAATTTTAAAATAAAATAAAAACAATTTGCCTTTATCAATGTTTGAGCCCATGCGCAGGCCACTTCTCACGCCAGCAAAAAAAAAAGAAAAATTAAAACCCCCAGATGCTGTCCGTAGGTCTCGAACCCGAGACCTAAAGAAAACACTCTCGCCTCTGCCACTCTGCCACTGCTCATTTCATGACATAACTCGTCACAATTTTCTTTTAAGCTCTCCCTCCGCTAGCTCCCTTGTCTCAACGCCAAAGCAAAATAAAAACGTCCTTGCGCTTCCATCAGGACTCGAACGCGAGTCCATTCGCCCCCAGGCCCTTAAGTGGCGCTCCCAAGCCACTTTGCCAGGGCGTTCTCTTTGGTCTAAGCTCGCCACAATTATTTTTAAAGCATCCTTCACCTAGCTCTTTTAACGCCAAAAATAAAAACTCCCCAACGCGATTCCTGCAGCTCGAACCCTTTTCCTCCTGAAGCATCCTTGCACCTTAGCGCCTCAAGCCACTCTGCCACTCAATTTCTTATGTCAAACCCTTCCAAAAATTTCTCTTAACCCTTATCTCACCTAGTTTTCTCTCCTTAGGCACTAAAAGAAATTTTTAGCCCTAAGTCAAAACTAGCTCGGGTTTATGACTAGACCCTAAAACAAGTCAAGTGACATAATACTCCATCTCTTCGAGCATATACATGAAAAATAATTTAATAAAAATTTTTCCCCTATTTCATGATATTACAATTCTACCCTCCTTAAGAATAATTTCGTCCTCGAAATTACCTGGATCAGAAAAGTTGGGGGTAGTGCTGCCGCATCATATCCTCAGGTTCCCATGTGGCCTCTTCCGTACCATTGTTTCGCCATAACACCTTTACCAACGGTACCGACTTCCTCCTCAGAACTTTGACATCTCGATCTAAAATCTGCACCGGCTCCTCCTCAAAAAGACAAGTCCGCGTTCACCTCAATATCCGCAATCGGTAAGATGTGTGATGGATCTGATCGATAGCGCCTATGCATTGACACATGGAAGACGTCATGAATCTAACATTTCTGCGCGGCAACTCGAGTGGTAAGCCACGGTCCCATACGTTTCAACCGCGTATGCGGCCGATGAACCTAGTGCTTAGCTTGCCCTTCCGGCCAAACCTCAGCACCTTCTTCCAAGGTGATACCTTCAAGAAGACCTTATCACCCACTGCATACTCCACATCCTGGCGCTTAAGATCAGCGTAAGATTTTTTCCTGTCCGATGCCTCCTTAAGACGAGTCCGAATTACCCTAACCTTATCTTCCATCTCTACCACCAACTCTGGACTCAACATCTGACGCTCACCCAGTTCTGTCCAACAGGTAGGAGTACGGCATTTCTGACCATACAGCGCCTCGTACGGTGCCATCTGAATACTCGCTTGATAACTGTTGTTATAAGTGAATTCTGCCAAAGGTAGGTACTCCTTCCAACTTCCACGGAAGTCCAAGGCCATGCTGAAATTTAACTTCGTACCCAACGCCTGATGTAAGGCCTTCCAGAATCTCGACGTGAACCAGGGAACTCTATCTGAGATAATGGACACAGGTACACCATGCAACCACACTATCTCAGCTATATACAGCTTGGCTAACCTTTGAAGCGAGTAGTCAACCCTTATTGGTATGAAATGGGCCGATTTAGTTACCCGATCTACAATCACCCATATTGAGTCTTTCTTATTGGGCGTAAGGGGAAGCCCACTTACGAAATCCATCGTAATCCCCTCCCACTTCCACTGTGGGATCTTTATCGCTATAATGCACACGATGGCAATCGATGCTCAGCCTTAACTTGCTGGCATGTCAGACACTTGCCCACAAACTCGGTTACTTTCCGCTTAAGACCCGGCCACCAAAACTGCTCCCTTAAATCCCGATACATCTTGCTGCCTCCAGGATGCATAGCAGCACGAGGTCTGCTATGTCTTCTTTAAGGATCCACCGCCTCAAATCATCATCCTTAGGCATACATACTCTCCTGAAAATACAACACTCCATCGCTACCCAAGTCGAAACCTTGGCTGACCACCACTGTACTTGCAACCTTCGAGTACTCAAAACTTCGTCGGTCAACTGCCTCTTTTTAACCTCATCGATCCAAGATGGTTTTACCCGTAATTCCGCCAGGAGACTACCATCCTCATAGAGACTTAGGTGAGCAAACATTGCTCGCAATTCTGCCACCACTTTACGACTCAAAGCATCAGCGACTACGTTAGCCTTGCCCGGATGGTACTCGATAGAGCAATCGTAGTCCTTCAGAACTCAATCCACCTCCGCTGCCTCAAATTTAAATCTTTTTGGGTCAAGAGGTACTTCAGACTCTTATGGTCCGAGTACACCACCGACTTCTCCCCATCTGAGATAGTGCCTCCAAATTTTCAAGGCAAAACCACAGCAGACTAATTCCAAATATGTGTCGAGATAATTTCCTTCGTGAGGCCTCAAGCGCCTTAGTGACGCATAGCGACCACCTTCCCTTCTTGTATCAACAACACACCCTAAACCGATGTCGATGCATCACAATACACTGATGAATTCCTTTTCCGACTCAAAGTGAATCAAGATCGGTGCCTCTGTCAAAATCTTCTTGACTTGTCGAAACTCTCTTGCTGCCTCTCAGACCACACAAACAGAACTCCTTTTCTAAGAACTTAGTCAACGGGGCTGCGATTAAGGAGAAATTTTCCATGAATCTCCTGTAATATCCTGCCAACCCCAGAAAACTTCGGATTTCCGTAACCGACTTTGGTGGTTTCCACTCCAATACTGCCTCAATCTTACTAGGATCCACCCTAATTCCCTCAGCTGAAACAACATGCCCTAGGAAGGTTACCTCCTTAAGCTAGAACTCACACTTGCTGAATTTGGCGTACAACTGTTTCTCCCTTAGCACTTGCAAAACCACATGAAGGTGTGCGTCATGCTCCTCTTCAGACTTTGAGTATACCAAAATGTCGTCTATAAACACTACGACGAACCGATCCAGATAGGGTTGGAAAACCCGGTTCATCAAGTCCATAAACACGGCTGGTGCATTCGTCAAACCAAAAGGCATTACTAAAAACTCGTAGTGCCCATACCGAGTACGGAATGCTGTCTTATGGATATCCACTTCCTTCACCTTGAGCTGATGATACCCCAACCTAAGATCGATCTTAGAGAAAATCGATGCACCATTGAGTTGATCAAACAAATCATCAATCCTGGGCAAAGGATACCTGTTCTTTATTGTCAGCTTGTTCAGCTGTCGATAGTCTATGCACATCCTCATTGTTCCATCCTTCTTCTTGACAAAAAGCACTGGAGCTCTCCAAGGCGATACACTCGGTCGGATGAACCCTCTATCCAACAACTCCTGGATCTGAGCCTTCAACTCCACTAATTCTTTCGGTACCATCCGATACGGAGCTATAGATACTGGCGCGGTTCCGGGTAACAAATCTATACCAAACTCAACCTCACGATCAGGAGGTAGACCCGGGAGTTCTTCTGGAAACACATCAACATATTCCTTTACAGTCTTGACATCCCTAATAGCTGCGTCCTTAGCTTCCAAAGCACGAACATGCACTATATATGCCTCACATCCCTTCCTAACCATCTTTTCCGCCTTCAATGCAGAAACCAAATTGGATAGGTAATCTCTCCTCTTACCTATCATCACTACCTCATCTCTCTCACGGTCTTTAACACCATGTGCTTAGCTGTACAATCCAGGCTAGCTTGATATTTTACTAGCCAATCCATTCAGAGAATCAGATTGAACTCCCTAAATGGTAGTTCCATCAAGTCTGCCAAGAACACGACCCCTTGGAATTCTAGGGGTACGTTCCTATAGAGTTTATTTACTTCTACAGAGTGACCCAGAGGGCTTAACACAGTCATCTTCTTAGAAGTAAGCTCAAAGTCTAAATTCAGAGTTTTCACTAAACTACTAGCAACGTATGAGTGAGTCGAGCCAACATCAATCAAGGTGCTATAGGGTACTCCAAAGATCAAAAACATACCGGTTATGACGTCCAGGTGCGTGTCGCCTCCTCTTGGCGCCTCGCGCGGCATAGACCAAACCAGGTTGCCTAGCCTCGGTACCACCCGGTACCTCCACTCGATGCCCCACGACTGCGCGGCACCATTACCTCCCCTTCCGCGCACTACGACCTCTCGGTGGTCTGCTGGGTATCCCTCCTATTCGGTGGGCGCTCCGACCCTCGGACCTTAGCCTAGGCGCTTTTTGGACGATCCCTAACTTTCGATGTGTCACGAATCCACATTGAAGCATCCCCGATTACCATTCCAACACTCTCCCGCGTGAGACTTTCCCACACCGAGCACACCGTGGTAGCCTTTGAGTATTAGAAAGTGAGAAAGCAGCAGCGAGCCTAGCGACTTGATCGACCCACCATACCTTGTCTCTCTTCTGCGATTTCCAGAAAACCTCGAAGATCCGGAGCTCCTCTTATTCCAGCTCCTATCCTGATTCTGTCTAAAAGACTGTCTTACCCCTTCAGCAACTTTAGCCTTCTCTACTAGCACAGCGAACTCCCATTCCTGTTGCGGAGCTATCATCATCCTCAGCTCATCCCGCAGCCCATCCTCGAATCTGACACAGCGTTCATACTCAGTACCCACAATACCACGAGCATATCTACTCAATCAAAGAAATTCAGCCTCATACTCTGCCACCGTCTTATTACCCTGAACCAGGCTCAAGAAAGCTTTCCGTTGCACATCCACGTAGCTAGCTCCTATGTATTTCCTTTGGTAGGCTACCTTAAAGAATTCCTATGTGAGATCCTCCGCTATTGCTCCATCTCTTACGGTGAGCCACCATTGGTATGACTCATCCCGAAGTAGAGAGATTATACCGCCGATTTTTGCTCAATTTGAAAAATCCAGGTCATCCATGATCCTCTCAGTTGATTCCAGCCAATACTCCGCCGTACTGGGCGCCACACCTGATACACCTCGAAATATCTCCACCCCATTCACTTGGAGTCGCTCAGTGCTGATTTACGAGCTCTGCACCTCTACCGCCGCGACCATCATTTTCTAGAACTTCGCGGCACGGCTGCGCGATCATCGACTCGCCTCAAATCGATCTCCGTTGTCCAACACCAAAAGTTGGGGGTGGTGGTGGAGGTGGTATCTCATTATCAGACCCTGGCCCGACCTAACGGGTTCTGACACAGCCATCCTGCCTCTACCGCGTCCTCGACGGCCGCGTCCCCTAAAACTCATCTCTTATCGCGCGACCTGCTTAAAAAGTTTTATGAGTTAGTCATTGTTCCACTGTTTATTAGCGAAGAAATTTTTATGCATGGAGTTTAGGAGTTGTTCTTTCGATCAAACAAGTTTCAAGTCTTCTATTCTAATTCAAAGATACACATTCACTTATTCCATCACCTTTTTGTCCTATTCCTACCCCGGGGGTATTTTCGTCATTTGCCCTACAGGGGTATTTTGGTAATAAACCAGGGTAAATTTGTAATTCTTAATAAATCAAGGGTATTTTAAAAAATTTGTAAAACTTGGAGTTCTTTTTGAGAATTTGTTTTCCAAATTGGTAGTGTTGCAACAATTTTGAAAATCAGGGTCATTTTGGTAATTTTGTAAGTTAGGGGCAATTTCATAATTTTCCAAAATCATGGCATTTTTGATATTTACAAATTAAGGTTTTGGATAGTTTGTAAAATAAGAAAATTTTGTTGAATTTGGGGGTAGCTTAGTAATTTTTGAAACCAGGGGCATTTTTGTAATTTTTCGTAAATCAAAATTTTTTCGAAAATTTTGAAAATATAGTCTTCACAAGTTAAAGGGTAATTTTTAAGAGTTTTAAAACTAGAGTTTTTATAAAAATACGGCTAGTTCCCATTCGGGTTTTAGTTATTGGGTTTGGCCTATGAACAAGTCCTCACGGTTAGGGTGAACCGAAGCTACCACCAGGTAGGATCCTGCGAAGAGGAGGTGAGTCACTAGGACTGCTTAAGTACCAGGCTCTTCCGGATCCAATCCTAGACATGCGCACAAGGGTTACCACACCCTAACTCGGTGACTTAGTCATAGGTTTGTTTAATTAGGCAATTAAAGTCTTATGCAATTGTTGGGGTAAACTAGTCCTAGATTTCACATACCTTTCATACTATCTACGTTCCATTTCTACCCCTTTACAGATAATAATTCACAATTGGTGCTGGAGACTCGATGCCATGATGTTCAAAACAAAACCATTTTCATTATATTTCACAGAGGCCTATCAAGAAAACATTTTTGGGCCTTGGGCCCCCACAGCCGAGTTTTGAACCTGGCTCTGATACCAAATTTGTAACACCCCAAACCCGGCCCATGAGCCTTGACCGAATCTGGTGTGTCACAGAGTAAAAATGTTTTGAAAGATTTTGATTTACAGGTAAAAATCTGAAAATTTGCTGAGTTTGTAAAACGGTGTTTATTAAAACTCAGGTGGGATTGATCTATAACATGGTTGAGTCGAAACCTTTAAACACATTTGATCATCTAATTTTTAGAAACATCAGAGTTGTTGTTAACTTGGTGAATTGTGCTACCCGATGGTAATATCTTTGAAAACGCGTACGAGTACTTATTTTGAAAGCGTTACTCTTAACCGTTTGATTTAACAGTTTATAAGTTCATTAGTAATAAAATAAAAACAACTACTTAAACATTCAAAATAACGACTAGCGGCCATATTACAAACCAAACCAAAATTTAGTAAATAACAAACTTTAACGGTACGAAATAAAATTTCCAATCCAAGGAACAAGCATGGCCGCCTCGAGTCCTCTCCGGCTCCATCTCCGCAATCTACTCACCTGCAAAATGATATGGAAAGGGGTGAGTCACCAAGACTCAGTGTATAAATCCCCAACCCGAGAATGCAACTCATACACAAGATTTTAGTAAGAATGTAAATATGCAACCCAAGCTAGCCATCCATACTCCTTTTTACTACCCCGTGTGGTCAAAACCACTGGTGACCGAAGTCACAAATATATCAAGTGATGGGGCCAACCCATCGTGTGGTCAAAACCACTGATGACCAAAGGTCACAAATATCAACATGTGGTCAAAACCACTGGTGGTACCAAACCACTGGGACTTAGTCACAAATTATATCAACGGTGTGGTCAAAACCACTGGTGACCGAAGTCACAAATAAATCTGATGGGGCCCACCCATCGTGTGGTCAAAACCATCGTGGTGTGAGTCCATAGAGATCATCTCCTCCTCCTCTCATCAATCCCACCATCATCATGCTCACATAACAAGTATCATGATCCCATATATCATGCATTTTTGTATAGCATAGCATTTAACAGCATATGATGGCATACACAACATACATCATAGATCAAGTAATAGGGGACTTACCCGAAATCCAAGCTTATGCCCACAAGGCAAAATTTACTACACGAGAGGTTATTTAGCAATATAATAGGCAGTCTATGCTAATAAAGTGTGTAAGAGTTTACACACCTATTTAATCGAAGATCTAAAGAGAAATCCCGAATCTATGCGATATCACAAAAGTCCCGAAACGTGTCCCCGTATTGCTCCAACGCAATTTGAAATCCCGAAAGCCTCTGTTTTCCTTAGTTGATTAGCCCCTAAAATCATAACACACATGCGGTTACCACTTGAATACCTTACATGGCCCATTGCCGAATATAACAACCACTTACCTTGCCTATCAAATCCTGAAATTTCCCCTTGTGCCTTGAGTAGTTGAGATCCTACACACCATATGTCAGAGTCAACTTTAATACATAAACCATATTCAAAGCCCTTGGCCGAAACCACATGTCACCTTACCTTGAAGAAGCGAAACCCGAAAGACACCTTCAAAGCCCCTTAGCGTCGGCTACACACAAAAGATACACTATTAAGACCCTAAACATATTCGGCCAACCTTACCAGGGCCTAAACTCAAACTTTCGGCACATTAAAAGGAAGAGAAAAGAACCCAATCTTAAAAGGAACACTTACTTCTATCGTTTCCTTGAAGAGACTAAAAGTGAAGAGATTCCGGCTATGGCTCCCGAGGGTTGATGAAGATATTCGGCTAACACCAATTGGGAGATAAAATTTTGAGTACAATGGGGGTGATAGGTTCGGCCAAGAAGAACAAAAAGGAGAGAAAGATTTGAGAAATTTTTGAGTAAGGTGGCTAGAGAGGATTTGGCCAAGAAACAATTGAAAAGAAAAGAAGAACAATTCCAAAGGATTTGGCACCCTCTTGCTTCTATTCAAAACAGATTGTGGAGGCCCCTAAGGAGTCCTACATTCGGCCATGCACAAAAATGGAGGGAAAGAAAAACAGATTCATGAAATTCGGCCATGCTCCCCTTTCAAAATTCAAGGCCGACCATGCTCCCCCCCTCTCTCTTGATAAAATTAATATCATAATTCATCACCCATAAAACATAAAAATTTTTAACAATTTTGTCCCATCTTTCTACTCCCATCTTCCAATAAAATAATAAAGCAAAATAAAATAAAACTACCCCATACTCCAGCAGAATTTTAAAATAAAATAAAAATAATTTGCCTTTATCAATGTTTGAGCCCATGCGCAGGCCACTTCTCACGCCAGCAAAAAAAAAAAAGAGAAAAATTAAAACCCCCAGATGCTGCCCCTAGGTCTCGAACCCGAGACCTGAAGAAAACACCCTCGCCTCCTGCCACTCTGCCACTGCTCATTTTGTGACATAACTCGTCACAGTTTTCTTTTAAGCTCTCCCTCCGCTAGCTCCCTTGTCTCAACGCCAAAGCAAAATAAAAACGTCCTTGCGCTTCCATCAGGACTCGAACGTGAGTCCATTCGCCCCCGGGCCCTTAAGTGGCGCTCCTAAGCCACTTTGCCAGGGCGTTCTCTTTGGTCTAAGCTCGCCACAATTATTTTTAAAGCCTCCTTCACCTAGCTCCTTTAACGCCAAAAATAAAAACTCCCCGACGCGATTCCTGCAGCTCGAACCCCTTTCCTCTTGGAGCATCCTTGCACCTTAGTGCCTCAAGCCACTCTGCCACTCAATTTCTTATGTCAAATCCTTCCAAAAATTTCTCTTAACCCTTATCTCACCTAGTTTTCTCTCCTTAGGCACTAAAAGAAATTTTTAGCCCTAAGTCAAAACTAGCTCGGGTTTATGACTAGACCCTAAAACAAGTCAAGTGACATAATACTCCATCTCTTCGAGCATATACATGAAAAATAATTTAATAAAAATTTTACCCCTATTTCAGGATATTACAGTTTTGGTGGCTCTGTTCGCGTTATATATTTTGGAATTATGACATTGATATTACACCCCGGAAATTTGTTGGAGTTCTGACGACTTGTCCACTATATTGGCAGCTTGTTTGCATTATGAATTATTAATGGTAATTAAACCACAATATTTGGCGGCTCGACTGTGACTTATATGTTTTTATTGTTTTGGTGTTTGTAGACGAGTTATGGCAACTCATAGTGTGTAGCGAATGGTATGAGTAGGACTTGCATTAACTACATAATCATGACATGCATCATATTTAATCGCATCTACAATGTGCTATATGTTTGTTTTTTATGTACGGTTTATTATCACTGTGTTTGCTTTAGTCTCATACTGGGCTTTATAAGCTCACCCACAAACCTACAAACCTAGGGTTGCGCTTGGCTGGGGACGTCTCAGATCAGTGCATTTTACTTGATTTAACGTTTAATTCACGTGTTAGTTTTTTTTATATTTCTGAAGTTGAACCATCAAAATTGTTTTAAACTCGAACCTCTTATTTGTTTTTGCACTATGTTATAAACATGATTTTTCTGAAATTGTTAATGGGCCCAGTATGCATGTAACTGGATTAAATGTAAACATGGCTTAAAATGCAATACGATAAGTTCAGTAAATATCTGCGGTGTTTTATTTTCTGCTGCGCATTACTAAATTGTTTTAAGGCACAGGCCTTCAAAAGTAAACCCAACGTTTCAAAGCCACACTACAAATGCGTAACCTAGCATAATTAATTATTTGAAGAAAAAAGGAGGTTTTACGAATTACAACTCTTTTCCCCAAGTCTTTCCAAAACAATATGTATAGCTGTTTTTGGCCCATTCGGCCTTCATGGCCACCCGGTGATGAATGTAAATTTTTATATTCGACAGTAACATCTAGGCCGGGTTAAGAATGTTATACTTATATTACTACTTAATCCTAATTATTATGTCTCTCACTATGGAACCGATCAGTTCTAATCTAACTAAACCAATGTTAGATTTTAATCATTCCCTAACCAGCCATTGAAGTTTTTATAAATCTCATTTGAATCGTTAAATTCCCTTTTTCTTCCAATTTGCTCCCGGACTTGTCTTTAAATTCGGGTCCCTAAGGGGACTTGTCTTTAGATTTTTTATTTCAAAATTGTTGCAATATTTTTATTAAGAATTTATGTTGAATTATTTTGGTAGATTATTATTGTTACAAATGACGATTTACAAGCTATTACTCATAAGAATTATTTTATATTTTGATAATCTCATTTTGCTATAGTATATATTATGATTAGTAAAGATTTATTTATGCTGATATTTTTTAATCAATTCTTTAAATTATGCTAACTTTTTTTCTCAACAAAACATAAATTACCTAAATTATATGTTTAGAGTTTCTTAATTTTTAGAAAATAAGTATTATGAAATAATTTTAAAAATTATTTAAAATTGAGTATTTAGAATTGGAATATAAATTCAAATGAAAAGTTATTAAAATGTCAAATGGTCTTATGACAAGTGCCACATTGGATTATTTCCTAAATGGTAACTTCAAATTACTATAGTTTGGATTACGATGCATAAATTGTTTGTGTATGGTAATATTATAATATTTTTATGATTTTAGTTTTTTTTTAAATTAATTAATTATTTAAAAAGTAATTTATGATATATACATGCATAATCTTTTATTCATATAAAAATTATTGATTTTATTTAATAAAAATATAATGTATAGTAATATATTAAAAATAATAATAATATATTAAATCATTTTTATACCAAATATTCTCTAATACTTTTTATATAGAATGAGATAGATGTTGAATATATTAACAAAATATATGAATTTTTTTTTAACTTGTCATTATATTTTTATAGAAAATTATCTAGAATTGTTTTTTAACTATAGTCAACAGTTACACGTGACATAATATTGCAGTGACAAATGGCGATTTATAAGCTATCCGATATAAGTATTGTTTCCTTTTTTGGTAAACTCATATTGCTATAGTATATATAATTAGTAAAGGAAATTATTAGTCAATTATTAAAGATTTATTATATATTCTAAACAAATTATTTATGCTAATATTTTTTAACCATTTCTTTAAAATCAAGTATGCTAACATTTTTTTTCTTATGCAAATATAAATGGTCTAAATTATATATATATATATATAGGGTTTCATAATTTGTAGCAAATAAGTATTAAGAAATAATTTAAAAATTATTTAATATTGAGTGTTTAGAATTGGAATATAAATGCACATGATAGGTTATTAGAATGTTGGTTGTATAAGAATTGTGACACGTTGGATTGTTGTCAAATCGGTAGCTTCATATTGCTATACTGCACAGGTTGTTTGTGTGTAGTAATATTTATAATATTTTTATAATTTTAGTGTTTATTTAAATTTATTATTTATTTGAAAAAAATTTAATGACATATTCATAATCTTTATACATTTAAAATTTGTTGATTTCATTTAACAAAAATATGACATACGATAACATATTGAAAATAAAATAAGCCTAACTGCATCGATGACGTAAACAATAAATAGAAATATTTTTAAAATTAATTAATGAATTAAATATAGAAACATCTATTCTTTTAAATTTTTGAAGTAAGCAACATGTATTGCGAATATTGTGTTATCTCATATTATTATATATAATTCTTAAAAATTATATAGTTTCTATTTATATTTTATATCAAACAAAATTAAATTGTAATTGTAATTTAGAATTTTTATTCTCATAATCAATTTTTATACCAAATATGGTCTAATATTTTTTATATGCAATGTTGAAGATATTAATAAAGTCTAACCTTTTAAAATGCTTATATAAAGGCCTAACTTTTATAAAAATGTTTAAATAAGGATTTTTCATTCACTTCAACCTATTTTGAGTAAAAAATATGCGATAACGAGTTTTTATTGCATGTTTTACATGTTTAAATTAATTAATTTTTGAATTAATTCCTGCTAAATTGGTGATTTTATGTTTAAATTCTGTCAGGAACGCAATTCGGATGCTTAAATAAAAAACAAGTAGAAAATAACTAAATTGGAGCACAAGCAATAAAAGAGTGGCTGAATCGAAAATTTGAGACATTTAAGGGCTGATCAGATTTTTTTACTTTGTAAAAGCCATATTTAGGAAAAAAAATGATATGAATTTGATTTCATGTAATTACTTGTTAGGTGAGTTAGGCTAATTTTAGTATATGATATGTATATAAATAGGGTATGTGGTGACATTTGAAAAACACACTTGAATACATTGGAAATTGAATGAAATTATTTTTATTCCTTTCTATTTCATGTGTTATTTCTTTACAAATTTGTCCAATTGCTTCTTAAGTCCCTTCCCTTTCCACTTTCTACCATTTCCACTAGATACATTTACATACACCAACTAGCATGATTAATCTCATGCTTCACTAAACTTCTACTTAGCTTGAGGCCAGTATTCTTTCCGATCAAGAATCGTAAGAAAATGAATCCACACTAAAATTCTTTCATAATGGTATTCACCATCTATTCAGAATATGGGATAGTACAAATTCGTCCTTTAAGGTTAATTCAATTTCAACTCAAAGTGCACGTTGGGTTGGAGTCATTTTGGCATATAGTTGGGAAGTCGAGTCGGCCATACTATATTCAGATTTCCACGAACAAATTGGTGTATCATGGTGGGGTCATACTAGTTGGATTTTCGTCAAGAGAGTTAGTGATCGAATTTTAACGACGCACGCGGTTGAGGTTGTTGATCCGAGTTGGGTTCTTTAGAACTCAAGGTTGACAAGGTCTTGAATTACGAACTCGTGTATCACAGTTAGACGGTAATGTTTGATTTACAGGTCGTACCGAAATCAAATACGAAAGAAAGAATTGGTGGTTGGGACATTCTTTGTCGCTATAACTAGCTTATGGTTTGGAAGAGAAACCCATTTTTAATGATCGATTCGGAACAGAAATTCACTGAGTCTAAGGCTAAGACTTTATATTACTGCTTACTAAATTCAATCTCATTTTCTTATTTTATTTTGTTTTATTTTGTTTTTTTATTTATATAATTGTTTATTGCTTCAATTTCACTTTATTTACTTTCCAAATATTTTCATCTCCCCTTATTTTTTTTTTCAGCAAGTTCGTCACGAGCAAGTTTGTCACGAGTCGTGAGCACGACTATTGCCAGACAATAATTTTGGTCATAAGAAAATGCGAAATTAGATAACCAATCCCTGTGGATTCTACCCTACTACTCTATACTGCTATCTGGTGTTATTCTGTCATAGGAATTTTTATTTAGTGGTTTTGATGCCCATCAAATTTTGGTGTCGTTGCTGGGGATTGGAAATATTTTTTCTAATTTTCGTTTGTTTGCCTTATGACTAGGTCAAAACCGAGGACTCTAGAATTTAAACCAAAAATAGAGAAATTGGCTTAAACATTGCTAAGAAAGGCTATGCGGCGCAGTAAATGACTACAACCCGAGTTCAAAACAGGATCTTGTACCGAAGATATTTTCTCATTCAATGAACCAGAAGAAATGGCAGATCAAACTATACGCCAACTCGCAGCAGCACTAGATGAACAACAACCACTGTGCATAACTTATCCGGTGGGAGGAACACTGTTCGAGTTGAAGCCAGGCTTAATTCATCTATTGCCTACCTTCCGCGGATTGCAAAATGAAAAAATGCATATCCATATTAAAGAATTCCACATGGTTTGTACAAGCATGAAACCTCAATTAGTGATCGAAGATCAAATTAAACTTCTTGCTTTTCCTTTCTTATTATGCCCTGAATAATTTAAGTATACTTTTGTGGAGTTTGGCATAAATAAGTATTTACTTCAGTGGTTAAGTGTTATGGGTGTGTGTGTGAGGTCTTGGGTTCAAGTCCCACTTTTGGCAAATACTGTTATTTTTTTATCCTAGACTTATCCCAGCTGGGTAGGTTTGTGTTTTATTGTTAGTAAACTCACACCAAAATGAGTCAGCTGGTTCGAGTGGTGAGGAGTTAGCTTGCTGGAGGTCTTGTGTTCAAATCCGCGTACGAGGGTAGATGTTTATTTTTGTCTCGATTGTCTATGAGAGTTCGGACGGGTTCAGAAGTCTGTGTAAGTGGATGAGAGAGTGGGTAGTTGAGATTTGGTTAGTAGGAGATCATGCTTAGATTTGGGGGATATTATTTGTTTTGATTTTATTTTATAAAAAATTTGTTTCTCTCTCTTTCAAAAAAACTGACGTTAATTGTGCTCCCTTTTTTTTTCTGCACTTTCATTTTTCCTTTGGCTTTTTCCTTTCCATTCTTTTTGGTTTCAGTGGTGAATTCTTCGTTCAATCGTTGCTGCTCGGATTTCGGGTTCTCTATTTTGATTTGGTAAGTAGAGTTTTGCTCGTCATTAACATTTAGTTTTTTGGAGATGCTAACTATGTTTAATCGTAGTTATTAATTGATGGAATCTGTGTTTAGGCGAAGGTGATGAGGCAGGAAGCTTCACTTTAATGGCTTAGAACGCGTTAGCGGGATTTTTCGTTGGCGGTAAGTTCTTGGACATTGTTGAATTCTGCTGTGAATTTGCATTCTGATTGTTAAATCGGTGTTTGGGGTACTGGTTTTTAGGCTTGGAAGGGCTCCGAATTTCTTTCGCATCAAAATTGAACCAGGTGTGGACCCCTAACGCGAGAAAATGAGGCTTAGTGAAAGTCGAAAATTGGGTTTGTCAACGCCACACGGGCGTGTGGCTAGCCGTGTGTGAGACACGGCCGTGTGACTAATGAAGATGTAGTCGTACGCTTGACATGGCCATGTGACGGTGTGAGTGTGGTCGTGTGTGTAACACCCCTTACCCATATTCGACGCCGGAATAGGGTACGAGGCATTACTAGACATAACTTTCTTGAACATATAACTTTGGGCTATAAAAATTTCATTTCGACTTAAAACTTCTTATTCACATTCATAATATCCTTATTTTGGGCCTACGAGGCCTTAAACATACATCCGAGAGATTTCAGAGTTAAACCGAGAACTTTTGCATACTTAGAAAATTTTTGCCTAAAATGGGACACGCCTGTGTGGGCAAGCCGTGTGATCACACACGTCCCAATCCCTTGCCCGTGTGGAATTTATTTTTTCTTATCAAACCTACAGGGGTTTTCACATGGCCGGACACACGTCTGTGTCCTTGGCCCGTGTCCTTCACATGGCCTAGACACTCCCGTGTCCTCACTCATGTGTGAAAACCTAGGTATTCTATTTATGACGTCAGCAACCTCATAAGGGGCACACAGCCTAGGCGCACACCCATGTGTTTAGCCCGTGGTCAACACTAACTTGTAACACTAACATACAGGGGACACACGGCCTAGTCACACACCCATACACGGTCAGACACACGCTCGTGTGTCTACCCGTATGGACCAATTCAAGGCTGTTTTCCAAGCCATTTAGCTACCCTCCCTTGCACACATTCACACATCATCACATAACATTCTCAAATCATCAATTATAATACTTAAATCTTCACATTTAAACCATGGAAACCATATTATCTTCCTATATACGAGAGAGTACTATCACTAACACAAATACAATCGACATAAGCCATCATCCATAGCTATACGCCATCGAACCATAAACTATTTTAGGCCCACCCATTTGGCTACATTAACTATGACTTAATTAAACAAAAGATAAGATCCCTATACATGCCATATCTCATGAAGACTTGAAAACTTATACCTAAGTGACTGCTCGATAGTGTGAAAGCATCTCCGACGGCCTCCAACCCGAGCTAGTTAAGTTAACCTATGAGAGATAGGAAAGGAAAGGAGAGTAAGAAATAACTCTTAGTAAGTTCATATGCAAAAAAAAAAAATTCAACTATTGACATTCATTTATTTCGTTCAACCGCAAAGGTATTATAATGAGATTTACACTCAAGCTCATGGGTACTCATTCAATCATTCATAATGCTTGCTCATTTCGAACCTTCACCTATCATAAAACATCGTTCACCTTTACTTGCATCTATACCCACAAAGCAACATGTAATTTCACTTAGTTAAATTTCTAGAATACACTTCGAAATAATAATAAATATTCAATGGTCTCACACATAGCTTACCATTTAATGATTAATAAGGTGGTATCGCACACAGCCCATCATTAATACTAAACACGATGGTATCGCACACAACTCATCGGTAAATAATAATAACAAGGTGGTATCGCACACAACCCACCATTGATAATAATTGTGATGGTATCGCACACAGCCCATTGCTAACAATTAATAAGGTGGTATCGCATACAGCCCATCGCTAACAATTAATAATGTAGTATTGCACACAGCCCACCATTTATCACACATTCACGAATATTTGTCCAAATTCATTTTCCTATTTCGAATATTCATCCTGGGATTTCCTCATACTCTATCATTTTTACATAGATTTCTACAATAATCACTCATATTCACGCAATGCTTTAATATATGTAACATATGTAATCAGGATGCAGCATTTACACATAAACTCACCATGGGTTCATCACATACCGAATTCACCTCAAATGAGTTTTGGCACACACTTGTACCTCTCATGGCATAACCACATACTTTCTTATTTTCAACATACCTGTTGAATCACTCAAAATACTAAAGGATATTCTTGAGTCTCATACATATAGTATCATATCAACATCATATCCCCGATAGGGCCTTGTATGAAATATCATATGGATGCCATGTCCTTAACATGATCTTATACGAAATCTCACATCGAGGCCATATTCCAAATATGGTCTTACACGGGACCTTAATTATCTTAGTATCATGATATTTGCATTCTATCCATTCTTAAGTTCAATTGAAGATTTTCATTTGTTGACATCTCGTCAAAATGTATTTAATATATTCATAGAGACAATATAAAATTCATACAACATCGAAATATTAAATACTTCACTTATAGTTACATTGTTAGCACACGAACTTACCTCAATACCAAAAGGGTAAAAAGGGACCTAATTGTCCATATTTCTATTTTCTCCCGTTCTAGGTCCGAATCTAGTTTGCTTTGATCTATAATAATAGAATTTACTCATTTAATCTCCACACTAATCAATACATTTCAAAATTTCTACTTTGGAAAAATTATCATTTTGCCCTTAGACTTTGGCAAAATTACGATTTTACCCCTAGGCTCGTATATCAATTTTCATCAAATTTCTTTGTTAATCAAGCCTAGGCGATTCATATTTACTCCTATAACAACTATAGATTTCAAATTTTACACACATTTACCATCTATTTCACAGCTTTTACAAAAAGGTCCTTTTAGGTGTTTTCATGGTAACACCTTTCACAAAAGTTGTTCATCTAACAACTAAGACCCATTTTCTTCCATAAAAATACAGAAAACAACATGAAATCTCTCATGGCAAGTCCTTAGACTCTTAACCATTTTGCAAAATAGTCCCCTCATTAGCTAGCTTAAGCTTTAGGGGTTCCAAAAGTACACAAATTTTCAAGAAAGGTCACCAAAACCACTTACTTGCAAGGAGGAAAGCTTGGCTGAATTTTTTGAGTTCTCAACCCCCATTTTGCTGCTCATTTTTGGTTGAGAATATGGAGAGAAAATTTGATATTTTTCTTTCTTTATTTTATAATAAAAGTCAATTTTTATCACCAAATTTCATCTAACCAAATGACAAAGTCCATTCTTTGTCCATTCTTTGTCCCCTATGGCCAGCCATCACTTCTCCCATGGCCTATTTGTACTTTAAGGACCTCCAATTAATATTCTATGGCTATTTGGCACCTCTAGCAAATAAAATTGAACTTTCACACTTTATGCGATTTAATCCTTTTTCGCAATTAAGTATGAAATCGCTAAAATTAAAGCACCAAAATTTTTCATGCACCTTTATAATTGTGTTATAACTCATAAAATAACATTAAAATAATTTTCTCCAATCTTGGATTAGTGGTCCCGAGACCACTGTTTCGACTGGCCCCTAATTCAGGCTGTTACAGTGTGAGCCACACATGCTAGGCCAAGTTGGGCGTGTGGGCCCACATGGGCATGCCACACGGGCGTGTAGGTTATGGGCCAGGCTGTGTGGGCCACACAGGCAAGACCATTCTGGGCGTGTGGGCTACACGACTATGTGGACCCAGACGGGCATGTGTGCCTAAAAATATAAAATTTTTCCTAGGGTCGTACGAGTCGTTCTGATCAACTGTGGGCCTATCTTGGGGTCAGTAAGTGCTAACCAAACCCCATTTCATGTGATTTGATATTCTGATAGACTGATCTAAGTAGGATACTAATATGTATGCCTTAATATACTGTTTAAGTATGTATCTATCTGTATACGAGCATGTTAAGCATGTTTATTCTGATATTTCTGCATCTGTATTCTGTATTTGTATTTGGGGTGAGATTTGTATATGTGGAGGAAGTGATCTGTACGGCAACCTTTCGCCTATTTTCTGGCAACTTGAGTGCATCTACACTATATGGTGTGTGAGGATAGGTGGGTGTGTTTTTACCCCACATGGTTTGATGAGATGGACAGAGATGGTGTGTAGAGGACGAGGGTAGGATTTTGTACGTCTAATCTGTTATCTGATTCTTATATCTGTTACTATTATCGACTTAGGTCTGAATCTGTACCTGACTGTATATGATATTCTGTGTATGTTGCATTACTATTTGTGTTGAGTTACACACTGAGTTTAAAAAAACTCACATATGTTTGTCTGTTCTGTTTAGGTAATCCACAGACTTAAGTGGGTCAATGCGACGGAGGCTCAACAGTGACCACTCAGTAGAGAACTATTTAATTATTTAGTAATATCAGTTTTATTCTAAAATCTGGTTTTTCTTGAGAGTTTGTAATTTTTGGGACTCTCTGGACTGTATGGTTGAATTTTTGGATTTGGATTTTGTTTTGCTTTCTTTCCCGCAATGTTGACAAAAACACTTTACACAATCAAACGGTTTTAACAAATGGTTTTTGGAAACACGAGCTTGGTTTCAAATAAAAAGGTTTTCAAATTTCCGCCACAACATCTTGATAACTTAAAATGGTTTCAAATAAGATTATAAACTCAAGTTTTTCCGGATATAAAGACTTCGATTGTTAAACTAATAAAACGATACGTTTTAACTTAAAATATGTAATTTAAAACCCTTTATCATAACATACCCAGATTTGGCCATAGCGTCTAGGCCGTGTGGGGTTCAAAATTCTCGTGTAGAGGGAGGTACACAGCCGTGTGGCATAGGCACACGCCCGTGTGATGCAGAAACACAGCCATACGAACAAGCTGTGTAACCCACTGCCCAAATTTGCTAAATTAGAGTGTAGGGCAGACACAACCATGTGAGGGTTTCACACGCTCGTGTGCCCCACTAGACACGACTGTGTGCCCAAAACATACGCCCGTGTGGGATCCCTAAATCCCCAAATTAGCCACATAGTCGTGTGGCACCAAATCACTCAAACCTTAATCCATAACTCACATGCCTGTGTGCTCGAGGGACACGACCATATGAGATTCGATAAAATTCCAAAATCGGCCACACTACTATGTGGCCAGGTTCTGCCACCAAAATTGACCCGGAAACCCTAATTCCCAAAAGCACACGCCCGTGTGGGAACCTAGTGGCCACGAAAACACTCTAAAACAACTTGCAATCCGTAATTCTCAACCCCCAAACACTCCTTAACCTTTAATAAATCTCTTCCATACCATAGTAACTCGAATTGAAAGTAATTTAATATCAAACAATGTTACGATTACAACATTAAAGTCCCATACACGAATTCCACAATCCCAAAATCGATCGTTTAGAACACAAACGAGCATTGCCGAAACAATAAATTACCAAAATTAAAAGTAGACAAGATTCGAATCCCACACCTAATTCAGCGATGGAGAAACAGAATTCATCGATATCTACGCAGCGAGAATTGTTTTCCCAAGCACAAGAAAGAAAAACTAAAAAAAAAACCCAAAAAGAGGAAGAAAAGAAACAGAGAGCCCAAAAGAAAAGGAAAAAACGTCCAGGAGAAGAAAATAGAAAAATAAAAATAAAAATAAAAACAACAATAAATAATTAGAAAAAATATTAACTTAAAACTAAACAAAATAAAACACAATAAAAGGTTCCCAGAATGCGTATACAGCGACTCGAACCCAGAACCCAAATGTTCACTAACACTCAATCAACCACTGAACCTGCAGGCCCATTCTGATACTTAAATGCGCCACTAAACTCAATAGCACCGCTGACTCACTGACCTTAACCACAAAACCCAAAACTTCTAGCCCAAAAATTCAGGGCGTTACAACTCACCCCTCTTTAAAGAAATTTGGTCCCCGAAATTTCCAACTAACAGAACAGTGGTAAATCACAAATTACACCACCACGCTCCCGCTGCGCACTCTAGTCCGAGCAGAACCATATCAAACCTAAAACCTTTCACACATACCCAGAACACTTAACCACCGAAGTAGATACACAGTTATCCTATCACACACAATTTCAATACTTTAATCTAAACATCGAAATATTCACCACCATATCTACCTAAATGTCGTCGCGAACACTCCCTAATTTGATGTTCTTTGGACCTGCACCGAAAACACGCACCCGCCTTTTTCCAACACTTGCTCGGATGACACTTCTTACAGTAGTCACAAAATGGAGTGATCGCACCACTACCAACACTCACTATAAAACCACTATTGCCACTCACATGCGTTCTAACACGCTTCCCAGAACGAGGCTCTAACAAGTCGAGTTTTTGTAAACCTAGCTCCAATACCACTAAATGTAACACCCCAAACCCAGCCTAGAAGTTTAAACTAAATCCCAGATGCCACATTGATAACTGAAGTGATCATAAGTAAATTTTTACAAAATCGGTTGCCACGTTATATCGAAACATTTAGTCTTTTAAAATACAAATAACAAAAATACTATTGAGATAATATACATCAGGGGAGTAAAACTAAAAACTTAAAACGGGATTTGTACCACATTTTTTATAAAATCTTACAGTTCAAAAACTAAAATATCAATTAGAAACTGAAAATTTATTCTACTTCGAGACTATTTGAGACTTCCGCATACCGAGTCCAGTGTCAAAATTCTGAAATGTACCTACAAAGGAAACACTAAGAGGTGTGAGCTACTCAGTGTGAGTCCGAACCAAGTCTAAACACAAAAGAACAAATCATGGTTCAATATAGAAACGTACTCACAAAGACATACAGACTCAAAAGGTAACCCGAAACCAACATCTCAAAACTAAACAACAAATCGAGCATACTAAGTCACACTCATAGGCACACTGTCACATGTGCTAACCAGTCAAACAGAAACTGTCAGAGAATCTCACACACAAAATACTCAAACAGATGCGTATGTATGCAGTCTGATATTAAAAGAACCTACCCATCTAGCCAAACATACCTCTTTGTCCCCCGATCACACCTCGTAAGAGCTATTTGAGCTCACCTAACCAATCACACTGCATAGGACCAAGTAGGCCCATCCAACCCTACACACCATATAAAGTCATACCGGGTTGTCCGACAACAATGACTTATCAAAGTACAGTTGAACTGCCAGATCAAATATATATATGTAGAATAGCTAATGTGCATGCGGTACAATGCAATGTGGTAACCTGCTATATCGATAATTCGTAGTTAAACTGCCAGATCAGATAATGGTACGTAGCATAGTTAACATACATACGGTACAGTACGATGCGGTAAACCACTATACCGGTTATTTGCAGTTTAACTACCAGATTAGATAACTATACGCAACAAAGTGGCGTGAGGTACTATGTCTGATGCGATCGCGGTAATCCAAGTAATCTGAGACAAATTGCAATTTAAACTGCCAGATCAGATCAGAACTAGACTCCCTTCTCTTCAAAACCCATCACAAAATATTTTATGTAGGTGTATGGATGCATACAATTTCAAAGAACAGAGACACAATATCAGACAGTCAAACAGAACAGCTATGCACACACACCTAACAAAACAGATTCAGATTCAATCGCCTCACATGACAGTCACAGATACATTCAGGCCGAAGCCTAGATCAGAATTTTTAGCCACCCTAACTAAAGATCAATCAAGGAAAACACACAGACAAATGCTCGGATCAAAATCACACAGAATCAAAATAGGTGACTTAAAGCCACACGGTCGTGTGCTCCGGTCGTATGGGAAAACCTAGGCCATGTGGAGTTCAAAACGCCCGTGTGGAGAGAGGTACACGCCCGTGTGATGCAGAGACATGGTCGTGCGAATAGGCCGTGTAACCTACTGTCCAAATTTGCTAAATTAGAGTGTAGGGCAAGTGTGCCCTACCAGACATGACCATGTGCCTAGAACACACGCCTCTGTGGGATCCCTAAATCCCCAAATCAGTCATACAACCGTGTAGCCAGGCCTTGTGGCACCAAATCACTAAAATCCTAATCCCAAACTCATACGTCTGTATGCTCGAAAAGCACGACCGTGTGAGATTCGATAAAATTCCCAAATTGGCCACACGGCCATGTGGCACGAAAATTGACCCAGAAACCCTAATTCCCAAAAGCACACGGATGTGTGAACTGGCACACGTCTGTGTGGGAACCCAATGGCCATGAAACCTTCCTAAAATAGCTTGTAATTCGTGACTCTCAACCCCCCTAAATACTCCTTAACCTTCAATAAATCTCATCTATACCATAGTAACCCAAATTGAAAGCAATTTAATATCAAAAAACGTTACGATTACAACATTATAGTCCCATACACAAATTCCACAATCCCAAAATTGACTATTTAGAACACAAACGAACATTATCGAAACAATAAATTACCAAAAATAAAAGTAGACAAGATTTGAATCCCACACCTGATTCGATAACGAAGAAGCGGAATTCCACGATATCTACGCAGTGAGAATCGTTTTCCCAAGTGCAAGAAAGAAAAACTAAGAAAAACCCCAAAAAGAGGAAGAAAAGAAACAGAGAGACCAAAAGAAAATGAAAAAAGTCCAGGAGAAAAAAATAGAAAAATAAAAATAAAAACATTAATAAATAATTAAAAAATATTAACTTAAAACTAAACAAAATAAAACACAATAAAAAGGTCCTATAATGCGTACACAGCGGCTCGAACCAGAACCCAAAGGTTCACTAACACTCACTCAACCACCAAACCAGTAGGCCCATGCTAATACTTAAACGCCCCACTAAACTCAATAGTACCACCAACTCACTGACCCTAACCACAAAAACCAAAACTTCTAGCCCTAAAATTTGGGGCGTTACATTCTATGATAAGCTACTCCCAATGGAAATGAAGATGATAGATAATGCTAGTGGAAGGGCAATTGTAAATATGATGCTTCAAAGAGCAGGAGAGTTGAATTTGACTATGGCTGTCAATTTTCAACAATTTCGATCGGCTATAGAACCCACGAGACAAGTTCATGGGTTAAATTCTCTATATTCAGAAGATAAAATTGATAAGCTTACTAATATTTTTCAAAATTTTCTTATAGATAAAACAAGCCCAACATGGTTGTATGGAATTTGTGCTATGCTAGATCATCTGACGGACTCGTGTCCTATTTTACTCAAAAGTTTGACAGAAATAACAAATGTTGTCAGAAACTTTCTAGGGTCACCCCAAAGGCAATATAATCCCTATTCGAACATTTATAATATGGGGTGGAAAGATCATCTAAATATTAGTTATTGGTTGAATCATCGATTCAATCAGCCATACCAACAAAGACCGCTTCTGAGTCAACAATTACTACATCCAAAATCATATTTGTAAGCCATAGTGGAAAGGTTAGCCAGTAGTACTAAAACATTTTAATAGAAAATCGACATGCATTTATAGGAAATAGATAAGCAAGCCAGCAAGCTTGGGTTCATGGTAAGTCGTTTGGAGTCCCAAGGTAAGTTGTCATCTCCAGCTGAACCTAATCCTCGATATAATGCAAGTACTATGACATTGAGAAGTGGAAGAGTTTTGGATTCAGCTCCTAAAACAAATCATACCTACAACCCAAAACGGGAAAAATGAGAGCCTGATCTAGTGTCCACTATAGATTCGACTCCTCAAAAGTCATTTGCAATACCACATCCACTTCCCGAAAGACTTGTCTAATGCAAAAATGATCGAGAAGAGAATGAGATCCTTGACACTTTTTGAAAGGTAGAAATAAACAGTCCTCTTCTTGATGCGATTAAGCAAGATCCACGATATTGAAAATTCTTAAAAAAATTATGCACAAGTAAGAAAAAGCTTTTGGTTAATGAAAATGTGAGTGTCTTAGAAAACGTCTCCGTTGTTTTACAAAATAAAATCTGACCTAAGTGTAAGGCCCAAGGTATGTTTTCTATTTCTTGCAAAATAGGTGGTTTTGGAATTGAAAAAAGTCATATGCGATTTATGTGCATCTATTAATGTTATGCCTTTGTCTATTTATAAACTACTAAACACGGGTCCTTTGAAAGAAACATGTGTAATCATTCAGCTTGCAAACAGGTTTTTAGTGTATCCAAAAGGAGTGTTGGAAGATGTCTTTGTCAAGGTAAATGAACTAATTTTTCCTATAGATTTCCACATCATCGAAATAGAGGATGACAACTTGGCCAATTCTTCTGATATACTATTTAGGAGACCATTTTTTAGTACTGCACAAAAAAATATTGATGTGAGGAGTGAAATACTCGCTATAGAGTTTGATGGAGAAGTGGTGAAACTTAATATTTATAAGGCCATAGGCCGTCCCGGCACGATTATGAATGTTTCTAATATTGATATAATTGAGGCTTTAACTGAGCTGCATTTTGAATATCATGAAGAAGATGAGTTACAAACAGTTCTTTGTAGAAGTTTAGATTTTGACACTATGAAAGAACTAGAGGAATGGATGACGGTCAAAGAGTCAATTCTCTAAACAGTTGTTCATATGGAGGCATCACAATTTTAGAGAAATCCAGGTAAAACATTTGAATTATCTCATTCGCAAACTAAACTATTACCATCTATTTTGCAGGCTCTGGAATTGGAACTCAAACCATTACCAGGACATCTAAAGTATGTCATTTTTGGCGAAAGAAATACATTACCAGTAATAATCTTAAGTAAACTCTCTAAGTTACTCTCTAAGTTAGAAGAAGAAAATTTGGTATGAGTTCTTAGATATTATAAAGGAGTGATAGGATGGACAATTGCCGACATTAAAGTTTTGAGTCCTTCAACTTGTATGCAAAAAATTCTAGTACTAGAGAATGCAATTCCCAAAAGAGAAACTCAAAGACATCTTAATCCACCAATGGTGGAAGTGGTAAGAAAAGAAATTAAGAAATTACTTGACACCGGAATGATCTATCTCAGTTCTGACAGTGATTGGGTTAGCCCAGTTCATGTAGTGTCGAAGAAAACTAGCGTAATCGTAATTGAAAATTTGGCAAGTGAGATGGTTCCCAATTGGGTCCAAAATAGGTGGAGAGTTTGCATAGATTATAGAAAGTTGAATTCTTTAATTCGGAAAGACCACTTTCCATCTCCTTTAACTGACCAAATGCTAGAAAGTTTAGTTGGTAAGTCTCACTATTTCTATTTTGGTGGTTATTCAGGTTTTTTCTAGATTTCAGTGGCACTAGAGGACCAAGAGAAGACGTCGTTTACGTGTCCATTTGGTATATTCACATATAGGCGAATGCCATTTGGACTTTGTAAAACATTAGCCACGTTTTTAAGGTGTATGGTAAGTATATTTTCTAACTATGTCAAGAAAATAATTGAGGAATTTATGGATGAATTTATTGTGTATGGTGAATATTTTGATATATGTCTGTCAAATCTTGCTAAAATTTTAGAAAGGAGCCTAGAATTTAACCTTGTTCTAAATTACAATAAATGTAATTTTATAGTTAACAAAGGATTAGTTCTAGGCCATTTCATTTCTACTAACAGAATTTCGATTAATAAGGTAAAAATTGATGTTACAAATGTGAGGGAGGTCCGTTCTTTTATTGGTCACGCGGGTTTTTACAAATGACTCATTAAAGAATTTTCAAAGATTGCAAAATTGTTTTGTAACCTATTACAGAAAGACAAAGAATTTGAGTTTGATCAATCATGCAGGGATACATTTGACACACTTATACATAAACTTATTTCAGCACCTATAGTACAACCACCAAATTAGAACTATCCTTTCAAAATCATGTGTGACGCAAGTGACCATAGTGTAAGAGCAGTCCTTAGGTAAATAATTGAGAAGGAACTTCACGTTATTGCTATGCATCTAAGACCTTGGGTGTAGCCCAAAGCTACTAGTCCACCACTAAAAAAGACCTTTTAGTTATAGTTTTTGCTTTGGAAAAGTTTTGATCATATTTATTATGAACTAAAATTGTTGTTTTCTATGGCCATGCAGCTCTTAAGTATTTTATCGAAAAAAAAGAAGCAAAACTAAGGCTTATTAGATGGATTTTGCTTTTGTAAGAATTTGATTTTGAGGTTAAATATAAGAAAGGATGCGAGAATTTGGTAGTTGACTATTTGAACTGAATACCTCTATCAAAAGACGTCACTCCTCTTAAAGATGATTTCCCAGATGAAAGTTTACATTCTGCACAAATAATATTTCCTTGGTATGCAGACATTGTAAATTACCTTGTTACAAGTATCATTTCTTCTAATTTATCATGATATGAAAAAGATAAGATTAAATGAGAATCGTGATACTATATTTGGGACGACCCATACATTTAGAAGTGCTGTTCTGATCAGGTAATTAAACGCTGCATTGCAGAAACTGAGGTAAAATTAATTTTAGCCTTTTGTCATTCTTATGCATATTGTGGGCATTTTGGCCCTAAACGAACTACACATAAGATACTTGAATGTAGATTATTTTGGCCACATATTTTTCGTGATGCGTATTTATTTTTTAAAACCTGTAAAAGATGTCAAAACGTAGGAAATTTAAGCCGAAACAATGAAATGCATGAAATGCTTCTAACACCTATACATGTATGTGAAAATTTTTATGTATGGGGCATCGATTTTATATGACCTTTTGGTTCATCGTTTGGTAACATTTATATTTTACTTACTGTTGATTATGTGTCTAATTGGGTGGAAAATAGAGCCACATGTCATGGTGCTGTTAAAACTCTAGTAGGATTTCTAAAAAAATTTCATTTTTTCAATATTTGAAACACTAAAAGCATTGATCAACGATCGGGGAACGCACTTCTTCAATAAGGTAATTGACACACTTTTGAAAAAATATGGGGTAGTACAATGACTTGCTACGGTTTATCACCCTTAATCAAATGATCAAGCAGATGTGTCAAATCGAGAAATCAAATTGATTTTGGAAAAAACTATTAAGTTAGATAGGAAAGATTGGAGTTTGTGACTAAATGATGCACTGCGGGCATACCCTATAGCTTATAAGGGATCTATAGGTATGTCTCGTTATCGAGTTATATTTTGTAAACTATGTCATCTTCTTGTAGAACTAGAATACAAGACATTTTGGACTGTTAAGCAATGCAACATGCAGCTAGATGGTGAGGTAAGTATCAAAATTTACGTATTCAGGAACTTGAGGAAATTCGAAGAGAAGCATACGAAAATGACCAAATTTATAAAGATAAAATCAAGGCATTCCGTGATCAAAAGATAAATCGTAAACAATTTTTGATTGGGTGGAAAATACTACTTTATGACCCTACAATAAGAATTTTTGCAGGTAAACTATGAACTAAATGATTAGGGCCTTTTGCTATTACTCACATATTTTCGCATGGTGCAGTTGAAATCAAAAGTGAAGAATCCGTGAAAATCATCAAAGTAAATGGACAACGTTTGAAGCCTTTCTACGAAAATTTTCAAATGCACATGGTTGAGGAGTTAATACTTAAAGAGTCGATTGAATAAACTTTCAGGTCGTCGAGTTAACGATGTTAACAAAAAGCGCTTTTTGGGAGGCAACCCATATTTATTTAATTCTAAATCTAGTTTAATTTCAGCTGAAATAAATTATTTAGTCCATTTTAATGTGTTATTTTCTAGAAACATTAGTAAAGGCTGTCATTCTGTGCACGGCAATAAAAGCTACTATTTTTTTTATACCTAAACCTAATCCAACACTTAACCCAGAATAAAACAAGCCCAATTGATGCAAAATAAAAAAAAAGAGCTCAATGGCCAAATAAGGCCCAAAGAAAAAGAAAAAAGGAAAATAGGCCCAAAATAAATAAATAAATAAAACCCATGAAACCCCACCCCACCCCACCTACCCTAACATTTCCCTTTCCTTTTCTTTATTTTTTCTTTTTCCCTTTTTCTTCTTCCCTAGCTTTATTTACCATTTCCCACCGCTGCCACCGCCGAATGCTGGTTAATCTTTTCTCCACCATTCCAAACACCATCACTCGCTTCTCCTATTTCCTTTTCTCTATTCCACCGTCAGACCTTCTCAACTCCATCATTACCGCTAACACTACCACCTACCGTCCCTAAAACCACCATCAACCATACCACCAACATAACTCTGTCACAATGTCGTTCGACCTCCCCTCCTTATAAAAAACTACAACTGCCTTAAGCCTAAATGATCATTGCTCCGTACGCCTTTGTTTCCCCAAACCCAAATCTCGCCACTACCTCCGTTCGCCTTTGACCAAACGATGACATTGCCTAAAATACTAGAGACCTCCACCCTCTTGAAACCCAAACCCTAATCCCATTTTACTTTGCCTTTCTTCACACCGTCGTTGTCAACCATCGTGAACCGCTACCATGAGCAACTGTTAATAGACATCGTTTGTTTCTTAAGGCTGAACGTAGACCATGGTTTACACTGGGAACCGGACGATCGAAGGGTTCTCGGTTTCTCTTAATCATGGTAGGAAACTGACTTTCGATGCCTCCAGTCGTCAATTTAGATAATGAAGACTCGAAACCATCTACACTTCCTACAAGGTGAGCTGTCGTGCTTATTAGGAATTACTGCTGATGAAGCCCAACTGCTAACTTACAACCTATTTTGCCTTTACTACCGTATTATGCAGGTTGTTCAGATGAGGCCAGGACTTCTAATGACCATGGCTAATGCCCTTCAAGTAGAAATGAACACATTCTTGAGCATCAAACATGGTTGTCCACCACTCGAACACATAAACCACCACTTGATGAACCAATAACACCTCCACCTAACAGTATTAAAACTACTAAAAATTTTAGTCCACCACCCGACTCGCCTGAAGAAAATGTTCGACCACCCTAAGACGGTCAAGGTAATAAGTGAGGTCGTACCGACACTATATTTATAAAAGCACGACTTTGAAGGTCCCTAAACTTTACAACCTCAGAGCATCACGTAAGATACGATGACATTCGACAACAGCCACTTCCGATCTGTAAGAAATTTCTCTTTACACTATTGATATGCTTAATATGCGTGGTGTTGTATTGAACTATTTTGATGCTATTGGTTGGAATTTGTTTGCAAATATTTCATGTGCTGCATATTATGAACTAGTATATGAGTTCTATGCAACGTTTAGCTTCAATATTAATGCATTGAGAACTGTTGAAGCTCAAGATGTTGTCTGTGTTCGATTACTTGGTAAATATTTTAGGATGTTGATTTTAGATTTTAACATCACCATGGGTTTCACTAACCTTAACAATGTTCAAACTAATTTATACCATACTAATTTATTGGATATACCAAGTAATTTTGATGCTAATGCTGCTTATTCCACTTTAACTCAATCTAAGAATCATCTTTATAATTCCAAGACCTATAAGGACTTGTTAGTTCCTGAACCAACTTTAAACTATATTCATAAAGCTTAAGATAAGTTTAGATAAGTTTCAAAATTTCAGACTTCCACCGAGTTTTAACTTTGGATAAGTTTTGAAAACTTAAGTAATTATTTAGTCAATTTAAACCTTTATAGCATCAGCTAGGAATGTGGGCTCTCACTAACTGTTTTGGAGGCTGTGGTATTAAACCTGCTAGACTTAAAATTACAGTTGGGAGTTTGAGCTCATACTAACTATTGCGATGCAATATTGAACCTATTAGCCTTAAACTTACAATTGGGAGCTTGAGTTTGTGCTAACTATTTTGAGGCTACGATATTGAACCTGCTAGCCTTAAAATTACAGTTGGAAGCTTAAGCTTATTCTAATTGTTTTGGGGGCTGTGGTATTAAACCTTCTAGCTTTAAAATTACAGTTGCGAGCTTGAGTTCATGCTAACTATTTTGGGAGGGATTATATAAAGTAAGCACACCATTGAAAGAATATATTTTCATTAACGTATCAGACTTTACACATAATACTTTTTAAGATGACGCGCGTTCCATGTGCGAGGTAGAATTGTGCCATCCAGTCTTGCCAATTTGTATGCTCCAAAGACTATTTTGTCCATAACTTTGTATGGTCCCTTTCATTTTGGGGCCATCTTTCCTTGTTGTGAAGTTGGGAGGTTGGCTTCAGTACTGTTTGCTAAGTGCATGTCGCATTCCTGATTTCTTTTGCTTCCTGAACATCATCAATGAGATCAAGGTTGAACTTCATAGCTTCCTGGTTGAAATTTTCATTTAAGTGTGCTGTTTCATATGATCGAATACCAATCTCAGCGGAAATTACTACCTCTGCATCGTAAACCATTGAGAATGCAGTCTCCTCTATCGTGGTGTGCGGTGATGTTCATAGGGCCCACAAATTTAACTCCTCTAACTAAGCACCTTTGGCCTCTCCCACTTTCTTCTTCAAATCTATCAAAATCTACTTATTCATAGCCTCTACTTGTTCATTTGTCTATGGTGTTTTAATAGAGCTTTGAGCCAAAGCGATATGAAGATTAGCACAAAAGTTCTTGAATTTCCCTTGGAATTACGTACCATTTTCCGTGATTATCAAACATGGTACACCGAACCTACAAACAATCCACTACAATAGAAAATATTTCATTTTTTTTCTCAGTGGTGGTTGTCAGAGCCTCAGCTTCAATCCACTTTGTAAAGTAGTCCATTGCGACCACTATGAATTTTTTCTGCATTGTGACTATAAGGAATGTGCCAAAGATATTGACTACCTAGGTACAAATGGCCAAGGGCTTGCCATGATTTGAAGAGGTTCTGTTAGCTGTCGTTGTATTTGGGCATACCTTTGGCAAGAATCGCATGTGCGAACTAGCCCATGTACATCCTTCTGAACCATGGGCCTGTAATACCCTTGCTTAAAGATTTTTTGGTTGACCTATCTTCCACCCAAATGATCATCACAGATGCCTTCATGAATCTCTTGCATCACATACTCAGTCTCCAAAGACGTTAAACATCACGGTAGTGGCTGTGAGAATCCTTTTTATACAGTAGACCCTCTAAAAGGGTATGCCTAACAATTGTAAAACAAAATGAATCACTTTAAATTGCTACACAATCAAATAGTTTAATGACTAATCATTCATTATCCAGTTATCTAGTTTATGGACTTAAAGCATTCAGATATGCACAACACATAACATAGATATACATACCTCGCAGCTTTGCATTGTAGTTCTGTGAACTCTTTTTTTATCTGAGTGGTCATTTATCCCTTGCAGTATGCGAACTATAGGAGTCATCCATGTGTATTCTTGATCTACACTACATACTTGGAGTGCATCGTAACTTGGGGCTTCCTTGTGCTCTAACAAATTTTTTCCCCTTTTCTCGATGACAATGAAAGATGCTCATTGGGACTTGCCTTATATGTACTTTATCAAACCCTACTAGTAACTAGGTTACGATTATGTGGTATCTTTTCAACCCTGACTCCTTAACCTCAGACTCATCGTTCAACTGCTTGGTGACCAACTAGAAATCTGTATGAACAACAAATTATGTTGTCCCAAGTTGGTGAGCTAACTGCAATCCTGATATCAATGCCTCGTACATTGTGGCATTATTAGATGCATGAAATCCAAAGGAGAGTCCATACTGCCACTTATTTCTTTCGGGGTCCACCAAGATTACCCCTACTCTTGTCCAATCCTTGACATAAATCCATCAACATAAAGTAATCAATCCTTTGATTCATTGGTGGTCACAGTATCCTCTTGTGACGAACTAACTACTATGTTGTGCGTAACAAATAAAAAAGAAATTTTAGTACAAATTGGAAATTTGTCACAAGTTATTATAGAGGTAGCATAGCAAACCAAATATTACCATTGAGACTTACGAGGAATTACAGTTTAAATATATCTCTTCTCATAATTTAGTATAGAATTAACATTTATAAATTGGGTTACCTGATGAGTTGGTAGGTGCCTCGAATGAGTATTCAACTATGAAGTCAGCTAACACTTTCCCCTTAATTGCTGTCGTGGGCACGTACTCTATGCCAAATTTGACGAGCTTTATACACCATTTGGTCACTTTTCCATAGGTGTCAGGCTTAGATAAAATTACTTTGATGGGTTGATTCGTGACGACTACCATGGGATGGGCTTAAAGTATGGCTGCAGTTTGTGAGTTGTAATAATTAAAGTGAAAATAAGCTTTTTAACCTTTGCATATCTAAGCTCATCGTTTTGAAGCACCTTATTAACATAGTATATCAGAAATTGTCGAACACCCTCTACCCTAAGTAAGACAACTGTTACAGTTTCCTCACATGCGACGAGGTAAAATTAAAGGGTCTCTTCCTCGTAGGGTGACATTAGTAATAGTAGGGATGCCAAATACTCTAGCTTCTCAAAAGCTATTCAACACTCCTCTGTCTAGGAAAAAGAGGTGTGCAAGGCCTTGAAGAAAAATAAACACTTATCAGCTATTTACGACACAAATCTATTGAGTGCAACCACTTTTCCAATTAGCTGTTAGATATCCTTTCATGTCTTCGGAGAAGGCATCTCTAGTATGGTTTGAATCTTCTTAAGCCTAGCTTCAATTCCTCTCTCTTAGACTATAAAGCCCAAAAATTTGTAGGCCTTGACCTTGAAAATGTATTTGTCCGGGTTTAGCCTCATCCGATGGGCTAACAACATTGCAAATGCTTCTCACATATTCTCAACATGCTCTGCAAGGGTGGAGCGCTTAACCAACATATCATCAACATACACTTCAACACTTCACCCTATTTGCTATTTGAAAATTTTGTTCACCAGCCTCTGGTAAGTTGCACCTGCATTTTTCAAACCAAAAGGCATCACTCGGTAGCAAAATAAACCTTTTTCTGTAACAAAAGCTATTTTTTTCTGATCTTTGGATGCTATGGATATCTGATTATATACCTAGAGAAGGTATCCATAAAACTCATGAATTTGTTATCGAATGACGTGTCAACAAGTCTATCAAACAAAGGAAGGATAAGCTATATTTAGGACAAGCCTTGTAGAGATTGGTAAAATCTATACACATTCTCCACTTACCGCTCGCCTTTTTCACTATCACCATATTTGATATCCAATTCGGATACTCAACTTCCCTGATGAACCCTATAGCCAACAACTCTGCGACCTCCTGCTTTATAGCTTCTATAACCTGCAGTGCGAATCGCCTCCTCTTTTGCTTCATAGGTCTAGCTTCGGACAAAACATTCAACCTGTGCACAATTACATGAGGGTCCTTCCCTGGTATATCTATAGTGGACCAAGCAAAAATATTAGTATTTGTTCTCTAACAATTAATCAAACTTTACTTTTCCTCACTCATTAGCACAGACAAATTCTAACCACCTTATCTATACTACCGTTGAAAAGCTACAAAGTTTCCGTAGCCTCAGTTGTTTCTAGCTTCCTAGCCCGCTTCTTGCATATGTTATCTAGGCAGTCCAAATCTAGCAACTGTCCCTCTAGTTTTGGCTGATGCGAACCCTACCCTCGCTGCTCTTACTCATGGGCCAATTGTACCGACAATATGTGACACTGCTTGTTACTCTCTGATCCGACTGCATGTATCCAATCTCAGTTTTAGTGGGAATTTTTTTTCATGTAGAAAGTAGCCACCACCATCCTTACCATCCTCATGATCGAGCGTCCAAAGATAACATTATAAGCCATAGGATGATCTACCATAAAAAACTAGACATACTCTATAGTGGTGTGTTAGTCATCTCCCAAAGTCATTGGCAAGGTAATAGAGCCTTTACCTCAACGGGATGGTTCGTAAAACCATGCATCGAGCTCACCTTCTTTAATGTCTTCTCCTTTAACCCCATTTTCTAAAAAGCATCCCAAGTTAGAACCTTAACTGCCCTCCTATTATGCACAAGAATTCTTTTTACCTCAAAACTGACAATTATTGCAGTTACCACCATAGGATCATTGTCATTTTCATCACATACAAACTCTTCATCCTCATCAGTGAAATCCACCTTCCATTTTTCCTACTAGCATGGCCTCTTGGGTCAACCAATAGACATAACACCCCTGAGGTGTGTCTTCCTCTTAGTGCTAGAGGTCGACCACTCTTCATCTATTCCAATTATCATGTAGATGCCACCCCTAAATTTTTGTTTACCCTTAGGGTAGCCACACGAGCTCTAACCCTGTTGGGAAACACCCTAATCAACAAACTCAGCGAGCTTGCCATTTCTCACTGCTTCTTCGACGACATCTTTCAAAATGAAACGATCTTCAGTCTTGTGCCCAACATCATTGTGGAAGGCACATCTATCTCATGAGTTGGACCTCCTTGTACTATGCCTCATTGGAGATGGCTTAGGCAGAATTTCCAGATTTTTTACTTGGTTCAAAATGCAAGTGTGAGTAGCGTTAAAAGGGGTATGGACTTCGAACCTACCGTGGGGAATATATTTCTTGGTATGCTCTAGTTAAGATTTTTTAATATTTTATTAAATAATTTAAAATGAAATTTGAATGATAACTAACTATATTAAATATAAGTTAAATTGAGATCGAAAAATACAATAGGATGGATTTAAAACAGTATTTAAATAACATAATTTAATATTAAAATTAGAAAAATTAAATAATACTAAGATAAATTGTTTAAATAACATCAAGACTTCATATTTTTTTCTCTAAATTGAACACATTAAATTGGTAATATTTTTCAATATGGTGTCTAAACTTCTTTTTCATATTAGTTCAAAAATTTTAAAGTTGTTTTCCATTTTGATTCTTGAAATTGAATTTTGTTAAGATGTAATGACATGATACTCTAAGATTGTATGATGTCAACACCTGTAAATTTTAAATATATATAATCTAAAAAGCAAAAAATATAAAAAATATAATCAAGTTATGACATGGCACAACTTAGTGGAATTCAAGTTTAATGATCAAATTAGGAAAAACTGTCAAATTTTGGGACTAATATGAATAAAAAAATTTTAAAAACCTAATTGTGAGAATTTATCAAGTTTAGAGAATAACTATGTCAAAAAAAATATGCGAATTATTAATGCATAAAAAGTTATATGTTCATAACAATAAATCTAAAATATTTTAAATATTTAATAAAGGTTTAATATATCATTTGTCACATTGTGGTATCTAGTTTCAACGTTCAATTTGATATCTAAATTAAACAATATTATGAGGTCCAATAAATATTTGACATGTGTCTCTAATAAAAAAACACAGGGACTTAATTGGGACAAAGGAAAATCATGTACAAAATTGAACATTAAAATCAAATTTAGGTCCTTATAGGGGACAAAAAAAAATCAAGTATCAATTTGAAATAATTTAGATACCAAATTGAACGTGAAAACCAAACTCAAGTACTAAATTCAGACAAAAATCTCAAATACCAAATAGAACATTCAAACCAAATATAAGTGCCACATACTAAATTAACCCCTTAATAAATAATACACAACCAAAAAAAAAAAAAAAAACTTCCTTTTTCTCATTACTTTGTACTCTTTCTTTCTCACCCACAGTCCATGCCAAAAAAGAAAAAGCTAGCTGTTTAAAATCTAAGGTCTCATATCTACAGTGTCTTATGTATACTCTTTCTATATATATATATATATGCATGCTTGTGTGGAGTGTCAAGTTGCCAACTCTCTCTCCTTTTCTGAAAACCCCAAGCTATTCTTCTACCGTAACATATAGGAAAAGTGTAATAATAAGTTATAGATGCTTGTCAGGGGATGCCAAGTTGCCAACTCTCTCTCCTTTTTTGAATACACCAAGCCATTCTTTTCCGGAACATATAGGAAAAGTGTAATAAAAAAACATGGACGTCAATATGCATTTGAGGGGTCGATTCCATGCTTGGTCATAAAGTTGGATAAAAGTGAAAGGGACTTGCTTGGTGTAGGTTGATATGGTGAATTAACAGCGAGAAGTAAAAGGTGCTATCCTTGATTGTTAAACTTGTGTTAGGTATGGAGTTGATTACATCAATCAAACTTGAAGAGTGAAAGAGAGGAAGAATTCCAAAAAAAAAAAAAAAAGAAAGAAAGAAAGAAAACCCCTTACCTTTATTTTAAGAGGTGTATATAAAAAGATTTTGAGAGGATCTACGTTGTGGCCTAGATACTTAGGTATAATAATGATCGTGAACAAATGAGAGATATTGAAAAGAAAACTGCATAATACTTTAATGAGTAAAATGCTAGCTGTATGTACAAATATATATAGATTGTTTAAACATTTGAAGTCAAGTAAAATTTTGGTGGTTGTTTCTGAAACAATGACCATAAATTCAGGTATTATTTTGTTCTCGTATTTGTCTATTTTCAGAGTTTGTAAATGATGCGAACCCAGTCGCATCATGTTTCGACACAACTCGTCGATCTCAGAATTGACCTAAACTTGAATGGCCCAAGTACAAGATGAAACATCTCATAGACCTGATTGATTATTGCGTCGATGTTTTAAGGACTTTTTAATTTAATATAGTTTTATTTAAATTAATAAGTTTGCATATTTTTAATTTTAGATTTGCACTTTGTGTGTTCTGCATTTAATAAAATTATGCATTATGTAACTCCCATGCTAGTTTAAGTTTGCATCCTTAAATTAAGTCTTGCATTAAGTAACTTATTTGTTCATTTAGTTTGCATTTCAAACCATGCATTTAAACATTTTAGTTTAATAAATGAGTTGCTGGACATTTATTCAACTCATCTTTGTTTAATTAATAAGTGTTTTTGTTGAACTTTATTTAATAAGTGTTGATCTTAATTAATCTAGTTACTAGGATTAATTATTGATACACGAGTTTTAAGTTTATTTATTTATGTTTCTTTAATTAACTAGTTGCTAGAATAATTGATGCATATGTTTAGTTCATTCATTTAAGTTAAGTATTTATTTTTGATATGTTTAATTAGTGTTTAAATATGTTTAATAAGTTCATTTTAATGTGTTTATTGCAGGTGTCTCTTTAGCTTACAACCGTTACATTTCAAGGCTGTTACAACTTAATTGAAGTGACTTTTCAAGTGCTTTTTTGGTTACAAAAGCAGGAGCTATTACAAAGGGAGTTTTATAAATCATTTAAGGAGTTTTAAAGAGCATTATAACACCCTTTAAAATTCAGCAGCAACCTTTTCATCTACCAGCTGTTTTTTCCCTTTCAAAAGATTAAATCAAGCATTCAAAACACCATTAAGGAGTTGGTGTCTTTTTTGCTAGCCAAGGGACAATTCAAGAGTAATCTTTCAAGCATTCAAGGACATTCATTCAGCTAAATTGAAGTGAATTCAATGATGGAGTTATTTGGTTCAAGAATGTCAAGAGACTTGAACTTTATTTCAGCTTTTTATTAGCACATTAAGATGAATACTTGTGACTATTCGGCTACCCTATTCTAGCACTATAAATAGGTGAAATCAGCCTTCGTAAAGGGACTTTTGGACTTTTTAAACTTTGATTAAATTTTATGAACATTTTGTTCTCGAGTGAGTTTACCTCCTCTCCTATTTCGTACAAGTCTTGTTTGACTTATCTAGAATTGCTAGTGGCGTCTTCCCGACTTGTTTGCACTTATCACCAACTCCATTCGTGTGGCATTCATCCTACTTCTCCATCCAACCACCTTAACGACATAAGAAACGGGGTGACAGTATGATATACTGTTGAATCTTTCTTCCATTAAGTTCGTTTTCCATCCCCACCATTTATCCCAAAATGTAACACCCCTTACTCGTATTTGACGCAGGAACCGGGCCCGAGGCATTACCGGATTAAAACCACTTAATCGCCACATAGGCTCAACATGACTACTCTCTTTAAGTCATCACAACAACCCCATTCTCGACCTTCAAGGCCTCACTCATATGCACGAGGGCTCTCGAAACCACATCTGAAACTTCTACGATCTTAAAATTTTTCCATTTAGACAGGGATCACACGCCCGTGTAAGATAAGACACGCCCATGGAGGTCACACACGCCCATGTCCACTACCCGTGCACCAAAACTAAAGCATTCTACCAAAGTCCCACGGCTAGGGCACACGCCCGAGTGGCTAGCCCGTAGCCTACACTACTCGAATCTGCCAAATTGACACGGCCAAGTCACACGCTCGTGGGTTGGCCGTGTGCCACACATAGCCTAGACACACGCCCGTGTGTCTATCCACATGGACAAGAGCAAAGCTATATGCTAAGCTCTTTTTACCCATCTAGCTCATACAACATATACACATTCAACTCATCCATAATCAACTCATATTGAAACATAATCTTACATGGATAACCACATCTTTTCATATAATAAAGTAGCCAACAACCATGGCATTATATAAAATAGTTTATCCATCTAAAGGCCAACACATCTTAGCCAAAACAACAAACTTGCTAACTTGTCTAGCCTCTATACATGCCATATACAAAACATTTAGTCTAATGTACCAGAGTGTGTTGATAGTGTGGGATATCTTCCAATTGATCCTTGTATCACAATTCAACTCTTTTGCTCTATAAGACAAAGGGAAAAGAAAGAGAGTAAGCTTTATGCTTAGTAAGTTTGCACATAACAATTTAAGCATCCTAGTATAAGCTAAACAACAATTAGCATTATACTAACATATAATTCACATCCACAACTATGCTTACTCTTTCTATCCATTACCACATTTCCAACACATAATGAGTCACATACTCATAATCATTAACATGCACCCCTGCACTCAATATCACATTTACTCAATATACAACACATCATTATTTCTCAATAATGCATCCACACAGCTAAATTACTCGGTGGTTTCGTACTTAGCCCACCACAATTAGATGATAAGGTAGTATCGCACATAGCCTACCACAAAGGATAATTGTAGTGGTTCCGCACATAGCCCACTAAATCATATACTTAACAATAGTATTGCACTCAGCCCATCATTGTTAACTATTAAGGTGGTATCGCACTTAGCCCACCATCAAGCATTGTCACTACGCATTCACATATCTACTTTGTAATTCATTCACCCCTTCACAACCACTATCTTATTCATTCCACTTGAACCGTATAGGTTCTCAATCATACTACACTCTAGCTAGCATTAACAATGTATACGCATAACTGCATCGTTTATACGTAAACTTACCTCGGTACTCAAAAGTATGGAGATGTGCAATTTAGTCCACTACTTTACTTTTGCCTCTGTTTCGATCCGGGATTTGTCTTTCTTGATTTATAATGATAAATCAACTCATTCAATACACACATGGACTAAATTGACCCTTATCTCATACTTTAGCAAAAATTACCATTTTGCCCCTAAACTTTCTCATGCTTACACTTTTTGCCCTAAGGCTCGTAAAGTGATTTTCATTCAACTTTCTATCATTTCATGCTTAGCCGATTCATTAACTCAACTAAAGCAATCATCAATTCTTACTAAATCACACATGTATAAATAAACCCAAGACTTTCACGAACTAGTCCTTACATGCATTTTTCATGGAATTCACTTAGCAAAAGATGTTTCTACTACATCAAGTTTTCCTAATTTTCCATAAAACATCAAAATACATGCATGTCATACATGGGTACATTTTTGAACATCAATCCTAGCTCAACATATAGCTAAATATAGCTTATTCGTGTTACTAGGACCTCAAAAATATGAAGACTATTAAAAACGGGGCTTGGATGCACTTACTAGCAAGCTTAAAAAAATTGAGGAGCCCTAACAATGGCTTCTTGAAAATTTCAGCAGCTTGGAGAAGAAGATGAATGAAATTTTTGTCATCGTTTCCCTTTTTAATCACTTATTTAATGAATGACCAAAATGCCCTTCATGCCAAACTTTCAAATTTCATCCACTCATGCACATTTTTGTCCAAAAATTAGAATTTGGGAAAATTACTATTTAAGGACCTCTAATTGATAATCCAAAGCTATTTCATACAAATTGCTTCTAGAATCTCAGATTTTGCAGCTTTTGCAATTTAGTCCTTTTGGACAACTCAACCACAATTTAACAAAATTGCTTAATGAAACTTTCACACTAACATGCAAACATAGCATAAACCTCAAAACTCATACATATACCTCAGATTTGTGGTCCCACGCCACTATTCCGACTAGGCCCTAAATCAGGATGTTACACAAAATTATCTATATTTATCATTTTTGTTAAACCGAGCCTACTACATATTTCTAAATCTACCATTCTGTCCAAACCTTCTTTGTTAGCTTCCGCGTATTTTTTCCCCAAACTTACAATTTCAACAACTGAATAATCTTCTCGTCGATGATCGGGCAAACAAGTGAAATGACTCGATTAGCCTAGGCCGGATCTTATCATTTGGTATCAGAGCTAGAAAATGAGAAGCGCCGACGTTCGTGAAGATCCCGGCATAGGATCATATTGAAAAAAAATTGAAAAAAATGAAGTTGTATTTTATTTATTTTGAAACCAGCATATTATATTTGAAGTGAAAAAAAAACAAAAAAAAAAATTCGAGTATAAAAAAAAGTGCAAAGTTGAAAGTTCTTTTTTTGTTTTCATTCATTCTATTCCTGATCATCCCGTTGTCCATTCTTCTATCAATTTCTTCTACCCCCAATGCCACACATACCAAAATTTCTTTTTGTTTTTAGCCTACCCTACACCCGACTTTATCTTTTGTTACCGTTTTGAAGCCGACCCTCTAAGCCGCAAATAGGTCTAAACGAGACAAAATACGAAATCATGAGAGTGAAAAGAGCATTAAAAGGTAAGATATTGTGAGATTATTCGAGAGAAAGAAAAAGCCTATTAAACGAGCGTAAACACGAGCGGAGTGAAAAATCAACTATTTTCTTTCCGAGTGAATTTGTGAGGTTTGTGGTGAGGTAATCATTTTCTATTTTTGGTCTTAATATTTTACTTTTTTCTTTTCATTAATTCACCATGTCTTGAGACGGGTTTTCAGCATTTGAGTGTAACATCCAGGAATTAGGGGCTTTGCATTTAGTATGTTTCTGTGTATTGGTATGCTTGTTTGTTAATTTGTTATGTTTGGGGGCTCTGGGAAGGCTCGGGATTAAGCTGAAGCTTTAGCAAAAAATTCAATTTTTGGCACTTTAGGGGAGTGCTAGTTAGGTCAGGTGTTAAGGATTATTGCTTGTGTTTGATGACACAAAAATTGCAGTGGTAAGGGGGCAAGGTGATGCCACTTAGGGTGCAGGTAAGTGACGCCACAGGGGAGCAGTGAGGGAGCATGTTCGAGTCTCATAGTCAGCCTTTTTGGTGTTTATTTTGACGTCAGGTTGGGAGGTGATGGATTCGGCTAGGGACCTTGAAGAGTGGGAGTGGACTAATTCAAATATTTCAAATGGGAGGCCAAGAGTGAAAGGTGGAAGTTGAATCTTTCAAACTAATTCAAATGGGGGGATGGGAGTGAAAGTAGGAGATGAACAAGGAGTGGGTGGCTTGTTAGGAGTTGTTGCTGAATATGCCTTGGTTGAAGGGGAAGAGCTTTCGGTTTGGGGGCTAAGCAAAGTGCATGTTCTTTCTTCTTGTTGGTGCATTTTTCGGCTTTAGGTGTAGGTGTGTGTGAGTGCCGATTCTTCTATAGGTTACTTGGAGTAAAGAGTTAGCAAATCGGGTTTGGAAATTCTTTATTCTCTTTTGGCAATCGGTGAGCAATTATTTTTCTCCTCTCATTCACCAAAACCGAAATCACCTCTTGGGAATTCACTTTTTGCATTCTTTCTTCTTATCAACCAAAAGCCGAAACCTCAACTCTCTCTTTCTCTTTTTATTTCATTCATCTTTGTTTGCATTTCATAACCCCTTAGCCGAACCCTCCTATCACCCTTCCCATTTCATCATTTTCTCTCATTTGAATCTTCAAAGCTGAAACATCTGTTTGCTTCAATCTCTTCTCCATTTCTTCTAAAAGCAGAATCCTCCTAGCCATTTCTTCTTATATTTTTTTCCCTTTATTTCATTGCAAAACCGAAACTTATTCCATCTTTTCTCTCTGAGTTGTTCTTATCTTTCTTGTTAGCCGAATCTCTCTGGTCTGTTTAAACCTCTTCATCCGTTCTTGTTTCAGTGGACTGTCGTCACTCTTTTCCCTAACCTTCTCAAATCGGTTTCTTCTTGTTTGGTGGTAAGTGTGCTTCTTCTCTTTCGATTCTTTCTTTCCCTTGCTGGTTGTCAGATCAAAGATGTTAACCTTGAACTTTGGTGTATTGGCCGAATGTGGAGATGGTGTAGGGACTCAGCCGATTTCTTTGTACAAGCTTGTTAGCCTTCGGGTTCTGTCGATCTAGGTAAGAAACTTCTTCGCTTGAGTATCTATTCTTTCGTTCTTTTCATTGCTTAACCTAGTTCTCTGATCAAGATCTGTCATGGATTCGAATGCCAGTCAAAGGAAGGAGGGGGTTGGACTCGTAGTCCCTACCCCTAAGTTCAAAAAATGTGCGGTATCTGCAGTATGTGACTTTCCACCGGGTTATGGGCCGGCTTGGGAGAGGGATAAGCAGATCACTGTGATCCCTGCGGGTGAGGGTGTCAACGAGATTGATAGTCTAGTTCTTTGCGTTTATAGGTGTGTAATTCCCACACCTTCATTGTATGTTCTAATAAATGTATGTGTTGTTTGAAAGCCGAAAACGTAGAAATAACTATTGTGTTACGCATAGAGGGTGGCAACCGTGACACTAGGTGAGATATTTTCCGATTATGCTCGATAATTATTGTTGATGACATGATTATGCATATGCTTTGAACATTTTAAGTATGTTATTATATGTTGTATTACATTGCATTCATACCACTATGATAGTATGTTGCATGGGCATGGGGATATAATAATGATGAAAGGGGCAGTGTATTTCAGTGGCTTTGCCACATATTTCGGTGACGTTGTCACAATATTTCGGTGGCTCTACCACATATATCAGTGACGTTGTCGCCTTATTTCGGTGGCTATGCCATATATTTTGGTGATGAGCAGCTGACTACAGCAGGACTGCCATCGATGGTGTGTAGAAGTGAGGGTCGATTGTAGAAATCCCCACTAGTGTGATAGGCAGGAATGGGTGGTGTGTAGCAGATGGATATTTAGGCTGGGTTGGGTTTTGCATCATTTTGCATATGTTATCAGCTATATTGTGCTGTAGGGCTAAGGCCCAATCCAATTCTGAATGGGCTCCGCCCAATGTGATTTTGTAAAGGGCTAAGGCCCAAAGGGTATGTGAATGGGCTCGAGCCCAATTGTGGTTCATGTGGGAAAATTGCACACTGAGTCTTCTTTACTCACCCCTTCTGCTTAACATTTTTGCAGGTAATACTTAGTACAGTGGATTTGGGCCGGAGAGGACTACGAGGTGGCCATGCACGGTTTATTTAAATAGAACTTTACTTTTCTTTAAATTTTCGGGATTTTGTTATGTAATAAGGTCACCTTTAATTTGGTTTAATTACGATTTAAACTTTAGACGTTTTGAATACAAATAATCGATAAGTCGTTTTTACAAAATGCGAACGAAAGTTTTTCTCATAACTTAATTAACGATTTTACAAAGGGACTTTTACAACAAACATCTATTTTAATCTAAGGTAACGAACATGTGTTTTCAACGCCACCTAAACACAAAGAATGGGCTAATTAAAAATTTTCTTTAACTGGGTATTGAGTTTTCAACACAAATTACTAAACTTGGAGTTTCAAAATAAAAAGAGATTGTTAAAATTTTTCTAAAGTTCGCAAAGTTTTCTCAGGTGACATACCAGATCCGGGCGTGGTGTTTAGGCCGGGTTTGGGGTGTTACATTGAGTTTTAATACTTGTTGAAACCGAAAGATTAAGCCCATTCAAGACAAGCTTGAACCTCGAGCAAGCACCCGATGGAAACAAACTTCACCAAGTTGGAAAATGGAGTCAAGACCATCACGAAAACACCTTCCCAATGGCTATTCGAGAAGAGATTATTATCGGAACTCCTACTCAACAAAGCTTTCGAGACAATAAGAAGCAAACTTCGAGTCAAAAATCATTCGAGATGACGAACGAGAAAGTATGAGTTATTCCTCGTATTTTTCAAAAAAGTCCCTCTCCGAGAAACGTTCACGAAGATTTGATCGAGATGTCCATCTGAACACTTTCTCTTCCTTTGAGCCAAACACTTATATTTTTTATTCCTATGTATCATCTTCAAGTTGTAATAAAAGCGAAAAAGAAGTAGAAAAAGAAGAAAAAGAAAAGGTAAGTGAAAAAGAAATCAAAAAAGTGAGAGAAAAAGAAAACGAAGAAGAGAAAATTGAAAAAAAAAAATTGAGATTGAAAAAAAAATGTGAAAAAGAAACGAGAGAAAAAGAGGCAAGCGAACAAGAAAAGGTGAAGAATGCTTTAACTAACCCATATGAAATTTGTTCTTGTTTTGTTCCTTCTTTTCAGGTTTCCGAATGGCCGAGTGACAAGCTTCAACTTCATTACCTTTCCAACAAGAGACGGTTTCAATTGATCAAGAAAGGTAAGGTCGAAGTTGACATTAAACCACAAGCGCCTAAAGGTAAGCATGGTCAAGAGTTTTTAGCCATTGAATCATGGCAATCACATTTGAATGTTGTTGAGAAAATTGCTGAAAACTTGGTTTGTTAAAGAGTTCTTCATTTTTATTGGATTACTTGTCATTCTATGACTGAATTTGATGATTTCACTTTGGCTAGTGCTATGAAAAGTTTTTCTAATGATAAATTTTGCATTAGCAATTCTGTTGATGCCATGCGATTAAACTGACATATATAAAATTTGATCTTGAATGATAAAGATTTTACACATAAAAAGATTGAATTGTTTGATTATAATGGTTTTGTGAGTTCTTCGAATTCTCACACAAAACCTGTGTATTTGCATGCCTATTCAAATGAGATTTGCAAGGTTTGATCGATCGAATGATTGTATGCTTAAATTCTTGTTGTTTAGCATGGGTGAATTCTTGGTAAAAACGAATTTTCTATTCAAACCCGGAGCACGCTTTCCCAAGTTGTTGTCGAGTAAAGGTGATTATCGTAATTCCATTCTGAATAAATATATTGAACTTACTCATCTTCTTCGAATTTCATCTTCATTTCCGAAAACAAAGCTTGTGAATGTTGTTATTTTGCAAAATCAAATCAGATTTTTGATTCTGGAGGTTGTTCTACATTGTGGTACACGAGATTTGAACATGTTCTGTGTGATAAAGACTTTGAATTGTTTCGTGATCCTTTTATAATGTCGACCATAAAACTCTCAAGTCAATTTAAATTGATTAGAGAAAACCTTGTTTTTGATCCCGGAGACCTTTGTTCTATAGCTTTGTTCAAGAGGTTTGAGAATCGAAATGTTATTAACTCTCAAATGTTATGTGATTTTGGTTTGATTCCATTGGTGAACTTTTTGATTCAATATGGAAAGGTAAGTCTGATTTCTATTTTTGATCCCGGCATTATTTCATATGCTCAATTTTTGAATAAGATTTTAAGAACTTCTTTTGAGCATATAAAATATCTTGTCACTAATTTCTTTCTTTATCATGTAGGTGACAAGTCGAGAGGGCATTCTCCTAAAGAGGGAGGGTATGTAAATGACATATTTTCCTTTTGAGCCATATGTGATTTCCAGGTTACCGGTAGCAACTTTGCCAACTTAATCAAACAAGGGGGCTATGACTTTGAAAGATTCTTCACGATCAAGTGGCCCGATTTGAGGACAAATCGTCTTCAAGAGGGAGGGTATGATGCGAACCCGGTCACATCATGTTTCGACACAACTCGCCGACCTTAGAATTGGCCTAAACTTGAAGGGCCCAAGTGCAAGATGAAACATCTCATAGACCTGATAGATTATTGGGCCAATATTTTAAGGACTTTTTAATTTAATATAGTTTTATTTAAATTAATAAGTTTGTATATTTTTAATTTTAGATTTGCACTTTGTGTGTTCTGCATTTAATAAAGTTATGCATTATGTAACTCCCATGTTATTTTAAGTCTGCATCATTAGATTAAGTCTTGCATTAAGTAACTTATTTGTTCATTTAGTTTGCATTTCAAACCATGCACTTTAGCATCTTAGTTTAATAAATGAGTTGCTAGACATTTATTCAACTCATCTTCTTTTAATTAATAAACGTTATTGTTGAACTTTATTTAATAAGTGTTGCTCTTAATTAATCTAGTTACTAGGATTATTTATTGATGCATGAGTTTAAGTTTATTTATTTATGCTTCTTTAATTAACTAGTTGCTGGAATAATTGATGCATATGTTTAGTTCATTCATTTAAGTTAAGTATTTGTTTTTGATTTGTTTAATTAGTGTTTAAATATGTTTAATAAGTTCATTTTAATGTGTTTATTACAAGTGTCTCTTTAGCTTACAACCGTTACATTTCAAGGCTGTTACAACTTAATTGAAGTGACTTTTCAAGTGCTTTTTTGGTTACAAAAGCAGGAGCTGTTACAAAGGGAGTTTTATACATCATTTAAGGAGTTTTAAAGAGCATTATAACACCTTTTAAAATTTAGCAGCAACCCTTTCATCTACCAGCTATTTTTTCTCTTTCAAAAGATTAAATCAAGCATTCAAAACACCATTAAGGAGCTGGTGTCTATTTGGCTAGCCAAGGGACAATTCAAGAGTCATCTTTCAAGCATTCAAGGACATTCATTCAGCTAAATTGAAGTGAATTCAATGATGGAGTTATTTGGTTCAAGAATGTCAAGAGACTTGAACTTTATTTTAGCTTTTTATTAGCACATTAAGATGAACACTTGTTATAAATAGGTGAAATCAACCTTTGTAAAGGGACTTTTGGACTTTTTGAACTTTGATTAAATTTTATAAACATTTTTTTCTCGAGTGAGTTTACCTCCTCTCCTATTTCGTACAAATCTTGTTTGACTTATCTAGCATTACTAATGGCATCTTCCCGACTTGTTTGAACTTATCACCAACTCCATTGGTGTGGCGTTCATCCTACTTCTCCATCCAACCACCTTAACGACATAAGAAATGGGGTGACACTACGATATAGTGTTGAATCTTTCTTCCGTTAAGTTCGTTTTCCATCCCCCACCATTTATGTACACCCCTTACCCGTATTTTACACTGGAACCGGGCATGAGGCATTACTGGACTCAACTCACTTGGTCATATAACCTTAGGCTATCAAACTCATTTCAAATTATAACTTCTCCATTCATATGCCCATCATCCTTATGATGGACCTATAAGGCCCTAAACGTGCTCCTAAAAGATTTCGGGTGTAATTTGGAAACTTTTACGCACTTAAGAAAATTTTACTTAAACAGGGGCCACACGCCCGTGTGGGCAGGTCGTGTGGTCACGCATGCCCATGTCCCTATCCCGTGTGCAAAAACCTGGACATTCTGTTTGTGACACATGGCCTAGTCACACGCCTGTGTGGCTAGCTCGTGGTCGACACTGATTAATCCACACGGCCTGGGCACGCCTGTGTGCTTCAACCGTGTGACGATTCAAATTCTAAATTCAAGGTGCAGACTTCACAAGGTACACGCCCATGGACTGACTGTGTGTCACACTTGGCCTAGACACACGCCCGTGTGCCTACCTATGTGGACAAGAATATCCCCTCTAGCTCACACCACATGAACCCATTCAACATACCAATAAACAACTCATAATTTCAATATGAACTTCCATGGATAACTTTATATTTTCATAAATGATAGGGTGAGCCATCAACCATGGAAATATACAAAATAGTTATCTTAACAAGGGGCCAAACACTTTTGGCCAAATCAACAAAATAATCAAACTAGTCTAGCCCCTATACATGCCATACACAAAATCACTAAGTCTAAATATACCGAGGTGAGTAGATAGTATTGGCGAGCTTCTGGTTATCCTCATATCCCGGCTCGACTCTTAAACTCTATAAAACAAGGGAAAAAGAGAAGGGGAGTAAGCTTTAAGCTTAGTAAGTTTACATGTAAACAATATAACATTATAGCATGTACTAATCATTTATATAGCATTTCATACTAAGCAAGAAACAATCTACATTCATAATCATGCTTACTCATTTCCTCCTTTTCTATATTCCAACCATATCACAAGCTTAATGTATACATTCATTAGCATGTTCCCCTGCACTTAGCATCACAATGTCACATAAAACAACACATCACAACCTCTTAATCAATTACTCGTGGTCAAATTACTCGGTGGTTCCGAACTTAGCCCACCATCAGTCTTTATTAGGGTGGTACCGCACATAGCCCACCAAATGATAAATAAACGATGGTATCGCACATAGCCCATCTTAATTAAGCAACAAGGTGGTATCGCACTTAGCCCACCATTAAATGCTGTCATGACATGTTCATATGATTATTTCATCATCCATACAATAATAATTCAATGACTACCACATTCAATCCACTTGAACCACACATGTTCTCAGTCATGCCATAATCCAATTAGCAACATAATGTGTATAAAGAAAATGCATTGTTTACACATAAACTTACCTCGTTGCAAAACGTTGTAACTAACGATTTAATCCGTCACCTTGCCTTTTCCACGGTCAAGGTTGATTTCGCGCTCTTCTTGATCTATAACAATGAAATTCATTCATTTAGATCATCCTATGATCACAATACATCAAAATCTACACTTGGGCAAAAATGACCATTTTGCCCTTTTATTATGGCAAAATTACGATTTTACCCCTAGACTCGTAAATTATTTTTCAATACATTTTCTCAATAAATAAGCCTAGCTGAACATTTATTTCTCTTACAACTACTCACCATTCTCACCATTTCATGCATTTATGACACAAATTCATTCTTTGCATTTAAGTCCTATTTAGGTGTTTTCATGCTAACACCTTTCACAAAAGTTGTTTCTCACCTCCCTAACATTCATTTTCTTCCATAAAAACTCAGCTAACAACATGAACACTCTCATGGAAAGTCCCTAGAGTTTAACCATATCACAAACTAGTCCCCTCATTAGCTAGTTTAAGCTCTGAGGACTCCAAAAGTACAAAAATTATCAAATAAAAACCATCTAAATCACTTACTAGCAAGGGAGATAGCTTGGCAGAAAGTTTAAACCCCCAAAGCTCTATTTCTTCTTCAATTTTTGGTGGAGAGAAGATAGGTGAATAGTGAAAGATGATAACATCTTTTACTCCTCTTATTTTATTCATTTTTACCTCTTAATATCCACTAAGTTTAACCAACATTAAAATCTTGTCTCCCTAGCTCCTATATGGCCGACCACCACTAGATAAATGGCCTAGTTACATTTTAAAATCCTTCAAATTACATTCTATAGCTATTAGGTACCTCTACCTTACAAAATAAAACTTTCTCATCTTATGCGATTTAGCCCTTTTTTCACAATTAAGCATGCTATTGCTAAAATTAAAGCACCAAAATTTCTACATGGCCATATTTTAATGCTATAACACAAAAAATAATATTGAATAATTTTCCTTATCCTTGGTTTAGTGGTCTCAAAACCACAGTTTCGACTAGCCCCAAAATCGGGCTGTTACAATTTATCCCAAAATTATCTATCTTTATTATTTTTGTTAAACCGAGCTTACTACGTATTTCTAAACCTACCATTCTTTTCAAACCCTCTAAATTTTAAAACAAAAGTATTGAGCTATCCCTTTTGAAGATATTTGAACGAGTTAAAACTCAAAACATAAATACTAATTAAGTTAAATTTGAATACTTAAAGGTTGGTTACTTATGAAACAAGTAAAATCATTTTCTATTTCTGAAGACATTAAATTACATCAGGACTCTTACGAAATTATTATCCTATGTTAATTTTTATCTTTACTTTTATAGAAAAGTGATTAGACTATTGACTCTTATGTAAGTAAAACTTAAATAGTATATAAACATAAGTTTTGTCTAGGTTAAAGAGAGACAGAGAGATTGAGAGAGCAAAAATTTGTTTAAGTTAGGAACGTTTTATGTGTACTTTATTTTGGTAACCAATCAAAAGAATCTCTCGTATTGCAAAACTAAGCTTTCGAGGAGGAAGCTTAGTGGGAGAGTGATTTAGTCTTTGTACAACAGTAAGGTTGCTAAACTGGTGAGTTAGATTGATGTTAAGACTTAAATCATTGGTTGTACTATGAGAAAGATTATAGATCATTGCTCTAGACAAGACCCCACTAACGTAAACTGGGATTAAACTGTGTAAACAATCTCAATGTTTTTTTTTCTTTTTACGTTTTCACACTTTTAATTTTATAATTGAAAGTGTAACCACAGTTCCAAACACTATTATAACCACATGTTCTATTTATAAAATAGATACTGCTCATTTCTACGTAGACTATGTTCACTACAGGAAATTAAGCTTTTAGCGGCATTTTTAGAGGTGTTTGGATCGAAAATGCTGCAAAGGTTATACATTAGTGGCGCTAATCGGAAAACACCAAAATAAGTAAAGCAGTAGCCCGCAAAAGGTAAAACAATAGTGGCATTTTCTCATAAACGCCGCAAAAGGTTAGAATTAGAATGGCATTTTTCTGATAAACGTCGCAAAAGGTTAAAACTAGAACGGCATTTTCTCATAAACGCTGCAAAAAGGTAAGTAATAGCAGATTTTTTCATAAACACCGCGAATATTTATTAAATTTGATTGAAACGGTGTTGTTTTGTTAGCCCCGAAATCCTTTAGTTTTTCCCTAGATCAGTTTTCCCCGAAATCCCTAAGTTTTTCTCCAAATCAATTTTCCCCGAAATCCTCAATATTTTCCCAAATCCTTTCTTTCTTCCCCAATTTCTTTTCCCCAAATCAATTTCCCTCCTCGAAATCCCTAAGTTTTTCCCCTAATCCCTTTCTTTTTTCCCCAATTTCTTTTCCCCTCCCTGAAATCCCCAAGCTTTTTCCCAAATCCCTTTCTTTTTTTCCCCAATTTCTTTTCCCCAAATCAGTTACCCTCCTCGAAATCCAAAACTTTTTCCCCAACGTTTGGTGCATCACCGTTGATAGTCCTCTGCTACACCGTCGTGTAAGTTTTTATGTTTTTCATTTTGTTTGTTTGTTAATTTATTTTCTCATCTTTCAAATCCCTTTTCTCTTCTGTATAAATTCTTCACTAGAAACAGCAACAAAAAATTTCTCTTCGCCGTTCTCTTCGCTGAAACTAAAAAATTCTGGTAATTTTCCATTTCATTCTAATTTTTTATATATATATATTTTTTAAATTTCAGATAATGTTATTGGGTTGTTAAATTTCGTAAATGATTTTTTTAAAATCTGTCTTAGTTCTTAATTCTTGTTTCATGTTTTTTTTTAAAATTAGTTGCTTTATTTGAAGGTCTGAGGTTTAAGCAAATCACTGCAGTTATTGTTGAATAGGCGAACGAAAATGGCTATTTTTGCGGGTTTCCGGTAATGCATGTGAAATGTTTGACAAAATGACAGTAAGGAAATTTGAGTTTCTTTGAATGAGGGGAAAAACAGTGATTTAGTGACTACGTGGGGGTGAAGATTACATTGATGTTGGACTATCCTTTTTTACACTGTTTGCTGGTTTAGTGAAGTATGCCAATGAGGTCTGCACTTATTTTGTAGTATCTAATACAAAAAGAACTCTGCACTTATTTTTTTATTTTCCCCAAATTAGTTCCCCTCCCCGAAATCCAAAACTTGTTTTCCCAACATTTGCTATCGCCATGTAAGTTTTTATGTTTTTCATTTTGTTTGTTTGTTAATTTATTTTCTCATCTTTCAAATCCTAACCCTTTTCTCTTCTATATAAATTCTTCACTAGAAACAGTAACAAAAAATTTCTCTTCGCCGTTCTCTTCGCTGAAACTAAAAAATTTTGATATTTTTCATTTTATTCTAATTTTTTATATATTTTTTTAAATTTCAGATAATGTTATTGGGTTGTTAAATTTTGTAAATGATTTTTCAAAATCTGTCTTAGTTCTTAAATCTTGTTTCATGTTTTTTTTTTTAAATAGTTGCTTTATTTGAAGGTCTAAGCTTTAAGCAAATCACTGTAGTTATTGTTTAATAGGCAAACGAAATTGTCTATTTTTGCGGGTTTTGGGTTATGCATGTGAAATGTTTGACAAAATGACAGTAAGGAAATTTGAGTTTCTTTGAATGAGGGGAAAAACGGTGATTTAGTGACTACGTGGGGGGTGAAGATTACATTGATGTTGGACTATCCTTTTTTACACTTTTTGCTGGTTTAGTGAAGTATGCCAGTGAAGTCTGCACTTATTTTGTAGTATCTAATACAAAAAGAGCTCTGCACTTATTTTGTTATTTTGAGTAGCCAAAATTTGAAAAAATTATTGTTACTTAACATAAATATTTCAAATAATTTTCCAATCACATTAATTTGATTTAATTCCAAGCATATATATAAAAGAAGCAGTTAACTTCTTCATTTTCTTTCATTGATATGATTCCAACCTTAAGCATATGATTTCTAGATACACATGTTATGGACCAATTTTTCCTTGTGTTGTACAATAAATATAATTAATAGTTTTAAACTAACATTTTTATCATGTGAGATATTCCTTTGCTATTACAATAATTTAGAAGAGGTTTGAATATTCGCCAATTTTAGTTTTGCAGTTGGACGACTGTGAATTTCATGAAAATTTATTGATGAGTTGGGGGATTTTAATATGTTAATATTCAACATAGGAGAAAGATTTTAAGTATTTTCTTTATTCAGTTTATGGTTGCATTGCGTTTTTCTATTTTTCTACCATTGTGAGATTTATTTTTATTAATTAAGGCTAAAACTTAATTAAGTTTTGGGAGAATTATGGAGCCCATATTTGTAAGCCCAACTGAAATACTTGTAAAGGGAAATGAAGTCTATATTTATCTTATTATTTATTTATTATGTTTTTTATTATTGAAACAGTAAATTGGATCCCTATAAAAGAAGTATTCGATAGGCTCATTTGAATTGCCTAATCAAACAACTCCCTTTTAAGCTCTCCTTGACTGAATTTGTAATTACCTCGTATACTTACATGTTTTAATTTAATACAACATTTTTTTGAGATAAATCCATGTTAGTGATTTGAATTAAGGCATAATATCTTACATGTCTCACTGTGCAAGCGAGCACGATTGAGCAAATTGCTCAACTTAAAGCGGGGGTAGCATCGAGAGAAGTAGTGGCTCAAAGAAAATATGATAAACTCCATCTACAACTTAAAGCAGAGGCAGCAGCGAGGGAAGCAAAGGCAACAAGAAAATATGATGAACTCCAGTTATAGCTTCAGAATATGATGAAGATATTTCAGTAGTCGCAGAATCCGCCATCTTAGATTTTGGTTTTCTTATTGTGAGAATATCTTAACAATATAACTTTTGAATATAATATATTTTGTTATTTCATTTATTAATTTAGATCATATACATATTTCTTTCATGATAGTATCATTTAGAGTTGAAGTTTTTAGTTAGATTTGATGTTACAGGAAATTATGTTGAAAATTCGGGTTTTATATAAATTAAAATGGTTTGGTAAAATCTGCTAAAGTTAGTGGCGTTTTCCAACAGACGCCGCTAAAGAATATTCTTTAGTGGCGTTTTTAGTAAAAGCGCCGCTAAAGCTCATGTTCTTTAGCGGCATTTTTATGAGAAGCGCTACTAAAGGTTATGTTCTATTGCAGCGTTTCCCACATAAACGCCACAAAATTTAAGGGTATTATCTATAGCGGCATTTTTTGTGGCACTTATCAAAACGCCGCAAATTGTTTTAGTGGCGCTTATAAGCGCCACTATAGGGCAAAAAATGCCGCTAAAAACCTATTTTTGTTGGTTAACTATTGAATTTTTACCAATTAAAGTCACTTTTTTAACTAACTAATATTTTATATACAACTTTGGGAAAATATCTAATCCCTGACTTGCATGTTGTTGTACTCCTAAACTTGTTGGCCTTAAATAAACCTTTCTTGAATATTTTTCTATTTTAGATAATACTCATGTTTTGTGATTTTAGTAAAAAATAAGTAACCTCCTGCAATAAATTTTTTATACAATATTAAGAGTGAGGGATAGAAGTAATAGATTTCGAACTTATGTCAAACAGATGCAATCAATTTTATACTTGTGTTTTGTATTATCAATCAAGTGATAGATAAGTGTTAAGAGGGCCTTAATTTTTTTTTTTTTTTTGTTAGCAAACAATGTATTGGTTTCTTATTGATGTGTTAAAAATTGTGTTAAATTATAATACTTCCACTAAATAGCGAAGTTAGAAAATGTTTTAGAGGACCATGATTAAATTACAAAATTATTAAGACTTAAAATACAAATTTACTATTATATTAATTTATGATTTTACATTTTTTAAAAGGATTAAATCAACTTTTATAATTTTGAGGGGACAAAATATATTTTTATCATAAATCAACATATAAAATTACAAAATTTAAAGGAATCAAACACAAATTACCATTTTAGGGGAGACTAGACCCCTATTGTCGACCCTGCTTCTACCAAATATGACATAACAAATGTATTACAATATTAATATTCCTGCAAAATGAGGCATAAAAATCAATTTTTATATATAAGAAAAAATCTCAAAATTATATATAAACTTTGATCTAAAGTGAAATTTGTTAATGAATTTTGATTTTGTGCAATTATATACACGAAGCTTTGATTGTGGTTTAGATGTATACATAAAACTTTAATTTTGATTCAAATATATACATTTAAAAATTAAACACATATTTGCTAAAAAAAAATTAAACACATCAATTTATTTTCGTATTAGATAAATATAATTATTTTTGTATGTAACATGTAAATGTAAAATCGATCTCTATTGATAATGGATGGGAAAATTAATGTTTGTTAACTTTGCTAACATGGTAATCCACGTGTATGTCACTTTAACAATTAATTAATTTTTATATTGTTTTAATAACTTTTAAATTTTAAAAATATTTTTAAATTTTTTAAAATTTTAAATTTTAAAAATTAATTAATTGCTGACATGGTATTCACATGTATGTCAGGTCAACAAAATTAACGAGCATTAACTTCTCCATCCATATTAAGGTAATTTGATAAATTATATAAATTTAAAAGCTAAAAAAAAAAAAACTAAAATATTTTTTATTTTAAATTAGAAGGTGAAATAAATCAGTATCCCAAGTAACCAATTATCTGTCCTCGATTTTTCTGCATAGTCCAAGCCATTCTTTGAAGAACCATGTGCATAGAAAAACTGTAAGTACAAAGCGTGGGTCACTTATGCATGTGAGTGGTCGAATCCATGCTAAGATATAAAGGTGAATAGAAGTGAAAGGGACGTACCTGGTGTAGGTTCGGCAGTGATTTTTGAAGATAGAAATTCTTGATTTGGACAATTAATTGGCATAGAAGTATGGTAAAAGGAACACCAAATTCTTGACTCAAATAATTATTAAAAAACTATAAAGTTTTAAGCATCTTCGTTTAGTTTTGGCTGCTATCATAGACTTAATAAATAAATTGAATAAATTATACATTTTTGACGACTTGATACTTAAAAGAAAAAATTACAACCAAATACTTAAATTTGTATTATAGATTACCTTAATTGATTAATGCCTCTACCAAAAGCTATTGTGGTATACATGATTGATCAATAACAAGTAGTCATGTGTTATATCAAGCACTTCGCTAAATACATAAATACCATTGGTTTGATCCACGACAATCTCATTGACCTTGTAATGTGTTATTGATGAATAAGTTCTTTTAGATGCACTGTTTTACCACTTTATCTACTATGAGTGATGTTTTTAAATAAAATATCTCATTATAAATTTTATAAATTTGGAGTTTAGTTTTTATATTTTAATTTTTAGGAATTTAATTTTTTTATAAATTTGGAGTTTAGTTTTTATATTTTAATTTTTAGGAATTTAATTTTTTTTACTTTTTCAAATTTTAAAAATTGGGTTAATTAATGTTAACGATGTCTTTTATTTCAAAAAAGAAATATTCATTTGGTGGCAATGTAACTAAAAAATGACATTGCATGAACTTAAATTTACTGGGAGAGTAATTTAGACTCTGTACAATAGTAAGGTTGCTAAACTGGTGAGTTAGATTGATGTTAAGACTTAAATCATTGGTTATACTATGAGAAAGATAATAGATCATTGATCTAGACAAGACCCCACTAACGTAAACTGGGATCAAACTGTGTAAACAATCTCAATGTTTTTTTTTATACGTTTTCACACTTTTAATTTTATAATTGAAAGTGTAACCACAGTTCCAAACACTATTATAACCACATGTTCTATTTATAAAACAGGTACCGCTCATTTCTACGTAGACTATGTTCACTACAGGAAATTAAGCTTTTAGCGGCGTTTGGACCGAAAACGCCGCAAAGGTTATACATTAGTGGCACTAATCGAAAAACGCCGAAATAAGTAAAGCAGTAGCGGCGTTTATGAGAAAAACGCCGCAAAAGGTAAAATAATAGCGGCGTTTTCTCATAAACGTCACAAAAGGTTAGAACTATAGCGTCGTTTTTCTCATAAACGCCGAAAAGGTTAGAATTATAGCGGCATTTTCTCATAAACGCCGCAAAAAGGTAAGCAATAACGGCGTTTATGAAAAAAACGTCGCGAATATTTATTAAATTTGATTGAAACGACGTTGTTTTGTTAGCCCCGAAATCCCTTAGTTTTTCCCCAAATCAGTTTTCCCCGAAATCCCTAAGTTTTTCTCCAAATCAGTTTTCCCTGAAATCCCCATTTTTTTTTCCAAATCCTTTCTTTCTTCCCCAATTTCTTTTCCCCAAATCAGTTCCCCTCCCCGAAATCCCCAAAATTTTCCCCTAATCCCTTTCTTTTTTCCCCAATTTCTTTTCCCCTTCTTGAAATCCCCAAGCTTTTTCCCAAATCCTTTTCTTTTCCCCCCAATTTCTTTTCCCCAAATTAGTTCCCCTCCCCGAAATCCAAAACTTGTTTTCCCAACATTTGCTACCGCCATATAAGTTTTTATGTTTTTCATTTTATTTGTTTGTTAATTTATTTTCTCATCTTTCAAATCCTAACCCTTTTCTCTTCTGTATAAATTCTTCACTAGAAACAGCAACAAAAAATTTCTCTTCGCCGTTCTCTTCGCCAAAACTAAAAAATATATTTTTTAAATTTCGGATAATGTTATTGGGTTGTTAAATTTCGTAAATGATTTTTTAAAATCTGTCTTAGTTCTTAATTCTTGTTTCATGTTTTTTTTTTTTTAAATTAGTTGCTTTATTTGAAGGTCTGAGCTTTAAGCAAATCACTGTAGTTATTGTTGAATAGGCAAACGAAAATGGCTATTTTTGCTGGTTTCGGGTTATGCATGTGAAATGTTTGACAAAATGACAGTAAGGAAATTTGAGTTTCTTTGAATGAGGGGAAAAACAGTAATTTAGTGACTACGTGGGGGTGAAGATTACATTGATGTTGGGCAATCCTTTTTTACACTGTTTGCTGGTTTCGTGAAGTATGCCAATGAGGTTTGCACTTATTTTGTAGTATCTAATACAAAAAGAGCTCTGCACTTATTTTTTTATTTTAAGTAGCCAAAATTTGAAAAAAGTTATTGTTACTTTACATAAATATTTCAAATAATTTGCCAATCACATTAATTTGATTTAATTCCAAGCACATATATAAAAGAAGCAGTTAACTTCTTCATTTTCTTTCATTGATATGATACCTTCAGCATATGATTTCTAGATACACATGTTATGGACCAATTTTTCCTTGTGCTGTACAATAAATATAATTAATAGTTTTAAACTAATATTTTTATCATGTGAGATATTCCTTTGCTATTACAATAATTTAGAAGAGGTTTGAATATTCTCCAATTTTAGATTTGCAGTTGGAGGACTGTGAATTTCATGAAAATTTATTGATGAGTTGGGGGATTTTACATTTTTTAAAATTCATATTGTTGGTGTGGCAGGTAAATTGGATGCTCTTTTTCAGATTTTAAAATGTCAAACCTCGCTTTTAATCATCTGGGGTTGCTTAAAATCCTAGGTCTGGTCAAGATTAAGTTCATTACTTGGATACCATATTGAGTTAAGAAGATGACAATCACCAATCATATTTTTTCATCACATTCAAATCATTTTAATTCTAATTAATTTGTTGTTCTACCATGATTTCCTGTCAAAATATTTGACCAATTAAATATTTCTTATTTAACCATTTAAAATGTTTCAAAATTTAATAATAATTAGAAATTTCATAAGGATTTCTTATAAATAAAATTATAGTAACAAAATAACTCAAAGATAAAAAATAACTTAAATTTTGTGAAATAATCAAAGTTTTTGTTATAACTGGTTTTTCAATTCTCATCAGTTGAACTTTTCATTTATGATTCAACTGATTAATCTAGTTTAACAACATGCGTGCTCCACAAAATTTCATTTAGAAATTTAATAATAGATTAAGATTTAATGCATATATATATATGAAAATGAAATTAAAATAATTAAAATACAAATGATAAATTAGTTAGTTGTTACACTTGAAATGTTCCAAACTTAAATTTTAGAAATGAGAGAAAAGGTATTTATATAAATTTTAAAATATTTTAAATTTATATTGTAACACCCCTTACCCGAAACCGTTGCCGAAGTCGAGCACGAGACATTACTAGACTTAACTACTGATTCGGGGCATAAAAATTGAAACTGTCCATCTACGTCATGTTGACTAAATTGACTATAGCTTGAGTTATAGTCAATTTAGTCAACATGACGCAGATGGACAGTTTCAAAATTTATGCCCCGAATCAGTAGTTAAGTCTAGTAATGCCTAGTGCTCGACTCCGGCAATGGTCTCGGGTAAGGGGTGTTACATTTGATTGGTATCAGAGCTACGGTTTAGTCAGTTCTCGGACTAACGTAGCGCGTGTGAGTCTTGCAATACATGCCAAAATTTTTACTGAGATAGTGTAATGACTTCTGACAATGAAATATGTTTTTCTTCTTTCTTATAGTAAATGGATCCTGATCCCGAACGAGCAGTGGCTGATGATGTCGAGAGTGTAACGCCTGCTGCAGCGCCAGGGACCACACCGGTTGAATCTCGACCAGCTATGAGTAACCAAGATGAGGGGGCTAAGCAAGCCTTCTATGGTATAATGAATAATTGGTTTAATCAGTATATCCGGACAAATTCGGCTGTTCAACAACCCCCGAATCAAAATAATCCACCTGTAGTGCCTGTGATATCTTGGATTATTAACCCTGAGAGATTAAATAAGCCTCCTGTTGATAAAATTAGAAAACGTGGAGCTGATGAGTTTAGGGCCACAGCTACTGATGATGCTGAGCGGGCTGAATTTTGGCTCGATAATACTATTCGTGTCTTCGATGAACTATTTTGTACACCCGAAGAGTGCTTGAAATGTGCCATATCATTATTACGAGATTCTACCTATTATTGGTGGAACACTCTGGTTTCGGTTGTTCCGAAGAAACGAGTCACTTGGGACTTCTTTCAGACAGAGTTTCGTAAGAAATACATTAGTCAGCGATTCATAGATTTGAAACGCAAGGAATTTCTCGAGCTTAAACAGGATCGTATGACCGTATCCGAGTATGAACGCAAGTTTGTGAGACTTAGCCGTTATGCCCGCGAGTGTGTTTCATCAGAGGCTACCATGTACAGAAGATTTAAAAAAGGGTTAAACGAAGACATAAAATTACTGGTTGGTATACTTGAAATAAATGAGTTTGTGATACTTGTTGAGTGAGCTTGCAAAGCCGAAGAACTAGGGAAAGAAAAACGAAAAGTCGAGTTCGAAGCTAGAGATTTCTGTAAGAGATTAGCGGGCAAATTTTCTCAATCATCATCAAAGAAGTTCATAAATGACAATAGCCGATCCAAGGCTAAAATTGGGATCTCTATACGAGAACGACCACCAATGAGTTCACGAGCTACCTCGATTGCTAGTGTTGGGAATATTCGATCGGATAAACTTGAGTGTCAGCAGTGTGGTAGGCGACATTTTGGTGAATGTTGGGGAAAGTCCAACAACCGAGCTTCCTACAAGTGTGGTTCGCAGGATCATTTCATTCGGGATTGCCCGGAGTTAGCTGAGAAGGAAAATGCTCAGAGTGCAAGACCGAGCGGTACTGCAGCTAGAGGTAGACCACCCCGAAATGCGGGAGGTAGGAGCGGCACTCAGAGAGGGACTTCAGATACAACTATTCGATCAGAGGCTCGTGTGCCAGCTAGAGCCTATGCCATTCATGCCCGAAAGGAGGCTTCATCTCCAGATGTCATCACTGGTACATTTACTCTGATTGACCCCGGTTCAACTCATTCTTATGTGTGTGAAAAATTAGTATTCAGTAAGACTTAACCTGTTGAGTCTACTAAATTTGTGATTCGGGTTTTGAACCTCTTGGGCCGGTGTGTGCTAGTTGATAAGATGTGCAAGAATTACCCTTTGATGATTCGAGATTCATGTTTTTCGGCTGATGTGATGTTACTACCATTTGATGAGTTCGATATCATCCTCGGTATGGATTGGTTAACTGTGCACGATGCCGTAGTGAATTGTAGATGAAAGACTATTGATCTGCAGTGCCAGAATAATGAGATAATTCGGATTGAATCTGTAGATTTAAATGGGCTTCCAGTAGTGATATCTTCGATGTTGGCTCGAAAATATATAGGAAAGGGTTGCGAAGCTTACTTTGCTTATGTGATTGATAATAAAGTTTCCGAAAAGAAGATTGAATCTGTACCTATTGTATGTGAGTATCCGGATGTGTTTCCGGAAGAATTGCCAGGTTTGCTACCTGTTCGGGAAGTAGAGTTTGGTATTAAGTTAGTACTAGGGACGACTCTGATCTCAATAGCCCCGTATAGAATGGCACCGACTGAATTAAAAGAGTTGAAAGCTCAGTTGCAAGAATTGACAGATAGAGGTTTTACTCGACTGAGTTTCTCTCCCTGGGTGCGCCAGTGTTATTCATGAAGAAGAAATATGGAACTTTGAGGATGTGCATCGACTATCAACAATTAACAAAGTGACCATAAAGAATAAATACCCGTTGCGGCGCTTTGATGACCTATTCGATCAGTTGAAGGGAGCCTCAGTATTTTCGAAGATTGATTTAAGATCCGGTTATTATCAACTGCGAGTTAGAGATTCTGATGTACCTAAGACTACTTTCAAAATGAGATACAGCCACTACGAGTTCTTGGTGATGCCGTTCGAACTCACTAACGCCCCTGCTGTTTTCATGGATTTGATGAATCGGGTATTCCGACAGTAATTTGATCAGTTTGTGGTTGTATTCATAGATGACATTCTGATTTACTCGCGCAATGAAACTGAGCATGCCGCACACTTGAGACTTGTGTTACAGAATTTGCGTGATAAGCAGTTGTATACGAAATTCAGTAAATGTGAGTTCTGGTTACGTGAAGTTAGCTTCTTGGGGCATGTTATTTTAGCATTAGGTATTCGGGTTGATCCGAGTAAAATTTCGGCTATACTTGATTAGAAACCTCCGAGAAATGTATCTAAAGTTCGAAATTTTGTAGGACTTGTCGGTTATTATAGATGCTTCGTGAAAGGATTCTCAATGATTGCAGCTTCGATGACAAAGCTACTTCAGAAAGATGTTAAATTCGAGTGGATGGAAAAGTGCCAGAAGAGTTTTGACCAGTTGAAAACTTTGTTGATTGAAGCTCCAGTGTTGGTTCAGCCTGAGTCGGGTAAAGAGTTCGTTAACTTTAGTGATGCGTCCTTGAATGGTTTAGGCTGTGTTTTGATGCAGGAAGGTAAGGTTGTAGCTTACGCCTCGAGACAGTTAAAGTCGCATGATAAACCGTAAAAGTAACATATTTTAAGCCCACATTTAGTATGCTTTTGGATGAATTAAGCCTCGATTTATGTAAAAAGGTGCTCTTAATCCTTTATTTTCATGTCTTATACCCAGGAAAGCACCCGAGAACGAAAAGAACAGAAAACAGGCCCAAAACGAAGTAAATGGGCTATATCACAAAATCGACACGACCTGGCCCAAAGCTCACACGTGCCTCATCATGCATCTAGCACACGACCTCTCAACCAAGTCACACAGTCGTGCCTCATTAAGAAGTCTGAACACGGCCTGAAGTCGATTCACACGGGCGTGTGACATGGCCGTGTCCCTTTCGTGGCAAAGAGAAATTTCATTCGGATTTGGATACTTCGGGGCAAAGAAACCTGTTTTGAAAGCCTATATAAACCCCTTAAGTACCACCTTGGAGGGGGAGTTCAGCTAGGCCTAGGAGCCAAGTCGAAAAAGGCAGATTTGTGGGAATCACTCAAGGATAGCCAGTTGATCCATCTCCAGAAGCCGGAATTCTACTCAAGACGGCAGATTTCTCCTTCAATTCCTTCAGGGAGTTTTAGGGATTTCTTATGTTTTGTTTTATCTTTTCTCTTGAGATGTTTTCTTATTTTGTTATGAACTAAACCCTTCAGATACCCGAAGGGGATGAAACTTATGATGAATTTTGTTATTTATTATTAAATTATATGATAAATACTTAGTTTGTTTTTAATTATGCATATTAATCCAAATTTGATGTGCTTAGGTAGAAGAGGAATAGACCCTGCTTAAGAGTAGATCTAGCGTAATTAAGCGGAGTTGATCGCACGCCTAGAGATAGGGTGACGAGATTTTGCTGGATTAGGGTAAAACCTAATATGGGAGTCCACAGATCAATTTACTACTTTCCTAGGGGGTTATTATAAGAGAACGAGAGTTCCACTAGTTAACCTAGGATTAGACATTATTCGCCTCGAGAGAGGGTTTAATATAGGTTAGGGAGTCTTACGGATCAAGCTAAGTAAATAAATCTTATGATTCAGTGATAGATAACAAGAGGAGTCTAGATGGATTCTTCCCAAGGGTATCGTCTTAATCAACTGAGTTTTTCCTAAGTTATTTTCCCAATTCGTTTTTTTTTGTCTTGTGTCTTTGATAAATCGTAATTATAACATATTTTAACCCCGCATTTAGCTTACTTTTGGATGATTTATTCATTGATTTATGTAAAAAGGTGCTTTTAATCCTTTCTTTTCTTATCTTATACCCAGGAAAGCACCCGAGGATGAAAAGAACACAAAACGGGCCCAAAACGGAGTAAATGGTCCTTAGAAATTGACACGGCCTGGCCCAAAATCCACACGGCCGTGCCTCGACGAACACCTTGAGCATGGCCTCAACTCTGCCTCACACGGCCGTGCCTCAAGTTAGAAATCTGAACACGGTCTGATCTTGATTCACAAGGACGTGTGCCATGGCCATGCCTCTGTCACTGGAAAGAGCAATTTCAGTCGAAAAAGGATACTTAGGGAGAAAGAATCGCATTCCAAGAGCCTATATATATTCCCTAAGTACCACATTTGAAGAGGCGCCAAAGCTAGGCCAAGGAGCCAAGCCGAGAAGGTCAGAGTTAGGGAATAATGCAAGGATAACCAGTTAAGCCATCTCAAGAAGCCGGAATTATACTCAAGACGGCGGAATTCTCATTCAATTCCTTCAGGGGGTTTTAGGGTTTTCTTATGTTTTGTTTTATCTTTTCGCTTGTGATGTTCTTTTTATTCATTATCTAAACCCTTTAGATACTTGAAGGGGATGAAATCTAGATGAATTTCTAAGTTATATGAATATTGCTTAGTTTGTTCTTAATTATGTTGCTTAATCCAAATCTAATGTGCTTAGGTGTAGGAGGAATAGACCCTGCCTAAGAATAGATCTAACATAATTAAGCAGAGTTGATCGAACGCCTAGAGATAGGGTTACGAGATTTTGTCGGATTAGGGTGAAACCTAATATGGTAGTCCATTGATCGATTTACTGCTATCCTAGGGGGTTATTATAAGCGAATGAGAGTTCCACTAATTAACCTAGGGTTAGACATTATTTGCCTCGAGAGAGGGTTTAATATAGGTTAGGGAATCTTATGGATCAAACTAAGTAAAGAAATCATATAATTTAGGGTCAGATAACAAGTGAAGTCTAGGTGGATTCTTCCTGAGGGTATCGTCATAATCAACTGAGTTTTCCTTCAAAGTTATTTTCCTCTTTGTCCTTTTTGTCTTTGTGTCCTTAGTTTAGTCTTCGTCAATATAGTTTAAAGCAACTTCACTCTATTTTTAAGGCTAAATAATAAAAAGAAAGTTAGTATTAGTACTCTTAGTTCCTTTGGGTTCGATATCCGGTCTTACCTAAACTGTACTACTGTTCGATAGGTACACTTGCCTTTAATCGTTGTCAGAGTTAGTTTTCAGGTTTTGATCATTCTTTTATAAATTTTAAAACTCTAATTTCAGTGATCAAGTTTTTGGCGCCGTTACAGGGGAACTAAAATATTAAGAAAGCTCTATTTTTATTACTTTAGCCGTTATTTTATTTTTCACAATTTATTTCTTTTGTTTTTAGGTTAAATTTTAATTTTTGCTAATTTTTCTTTCTTTCTCATTTTTTCAGGTACCTCTAGTTTATGACTAGAAGAAACCCGAGAGGACCTTTGTTATACGATAGTGATATTGAAGCAATCGCTCGCAGGAATCATCGAGAAACCAGGCGAGCCCTAATTTACATAGAAAGAAAGGAAGAAAATTCGAATCCTACTGAAAGGATGGTCGAGAATAACCAACCACCACAAGATGTGGAGGAACGCAATGCTCTACGTACAATGTTTGATTATGCAAAACCGCATTTAACAGGAGCGGAATCAAGTATTGTTAGGTCTGCTATATCTGCTAGCAATTTTGAATTAAAGCCTAACACAATACAAATGATTCAACAGTTTGTTCAATTTGATGGTTTGCAGGACGAAGATCCAAACATGCATATAGCTAACTTTTTAGAGTTCTGTGATACTCTCAAAATAAATGGCGTTTCTGATGATGCCACACGTCTTCGGTTATTCTCTTTTTCATTGAGAAATAAAGCTAAACAGTGGTTAAACTCGTTACAACGAGGGTCAATCACCACATGGGATCAGATGACCGAAAAATTTTTAATGAAATATTTTTCACCGGCCAAAACGGCCAAATTAAGGAATGATATCTCTTCTTTTGTGCAGATGGATTTAGAAACGCTATACGATGCATGGGAAAGATTCAAAGATCTCTTGAGGAGGTGCCCACACCATGGCTTACCCTTGTGGCTAAAAGTCCAAACATTCTATAACGATGTAAACCCCTCAACAAGGCAACTAATTGATTCAACAGCCAGTGGAACCTTGAATAACAAAACTCCAGAAGCAGCCTACAAGTTCATTAAGGAGATGTCATTAAACAATTATCAATGGCAAGCTTGAAGGACCAAACTGACGAAATCGGTAGGAGTCTTCAACGTTGATGCTATGACCATGCTATAAACACAACTAGAGATGATGAATAAAAAGCTTGATAGTTTGTGTTCTTCGCAGGCACATCCAGTCATGCAGTGCAACACAAGTGGAACAATGGCGAATCCTGAGTACCCACCCTACCAACCGGAAGCAGAAAGCGAACAGATGAACTATATAGGTAATAATTTCCGATCCAATAATAATCCTTATAATAACACTTACAATCCAGGTTGGAGGAACCACCCAAATTTTTTATGGGGAGGTCAAGGCAATCAAGGAAATTAAAGGCAACAACTTCCTCAAAACTTTCAAAATCAGCCTTATCCGCAAGAGAAGAAACCTACCCTCGAGGAGATAATGGCAAGGTTTTCAGCAGACATAGAGAAACATATTCAAGAAACTGATAGAATAATCAAAAGCAACGAGAGTCGAATCAGTGAAATTACTAAGTCGGTCAAGGAAGTAACTAACGCAGTAGAACAACTCGCAAAGCTAATGTCAGAACGACCGTAAGGATGTCTACCAAGTAACACCGAGATTAACCCTAAGGAGCAAATTCAAGCCATCACAACTCAGGACAGCGAGGAGTTAGATGAACCCACACTAATTCCAAAAAGTAAGGTAGACGAAGGTACAACAGAGGTAGCACAAGAAAAGTCAAAATCGGTAATCAAGGAGTACAAACCTTGCATACCTTATCCTGAAGCACTAAAAAGAGACGATTCAGAGGAACATTTCAGTAAGTTTCTTAAACTTTTAAAGAAATTAAATATTAACTTACCTCTTCTTGAAGCTCTTTTTCAGATGCCAGACTCGAGGAAATTTTTAAGATAGCTTTTGACCAATAAACGCAAAATAGATGAAGAGCACCACGTGGAACTGAACGCAACATGCTCAGCAATGTTACAAAATAGACTACCACAGAAGGAAAAAGATCCATGGAGTTTTACAATTCCATGTTTAATCGGTAGTTTAAATATTGATAATGCGTTAGCTGATTTAGGGGCAAGCATAAATGTCATGCCTTATACATTATTTAAACGAATAGGTCTAGGGAAGCCCAAACAAACTACGATGAGTATTCAATTAGCTGATAAAACTGTTAGAATTCCTAGGGGCATTATTGAAGACGTTCTCGTAAAAATCGATAAATTTGTTTTCCCAATAGACTTTGTTGTTTTAGACATGGATGAGGATAATTTAATTCCCTTAATTTAAGGAAGACCTTTCCTAGCAACTGCCAAGACTAAAACTGATGTTGCCACAGGCGAGCTCATACTTTGTGTAGGAGACGACTCTATTAGTCTTCAAGCCCTCGACTCAGCCAGGTCATTAAAGAACCAAGGTGAGAATGAAACTTCTTTTGATGACCATCCAATTACACCTTCTTTTCAGGAACCATCGAAAAAAGGAATGATTGAACCAGATCCTTAGTTCAGTGCCAACAAAGAAATAACTCATGAGGGGCAAAGGATTCAATCCAATAACTTAGATGAGTGGAAAATGCACTTCAAGGAAAAACTAGGATCACACGAAGTAAAACCAGAGGAACCACCAGAAGAGCTCGTGGGGACATCAAATCACTTTAAAATAGGAGACCAGGTAATATTAGACAAAGCTGATCCTGACATCACCGCAACAGACCTGAAGGCAAAGGGAGAACTTCTTCTTAAGGTACACGATATCTTCCCACAAGGAATAGTCGAGGTAAGCAATCCGATATTCGGCAATTTCAAGGTAAACGCTTCTCGACTTCAACTTTATCAAGAGAATAAAACCATAAGCATGAGGAAAGATATTCAAACCTTTAAACCTCCCTAAATATTTTCAAATATGGGGAAAGTCTAGCTTAAAACTATAAAGGAGCACTTCTCGAGAGGCAACCCGAGTACTAACCCTATTTCTTTTTACATTTATTTGCATTTAATTTTATTTTTATTTTTCTTTGTTTTAAACTAACCAAAAATGTAAGTTTTCCAGGTCACACGACCTTACACACAGCCGTGTCCGTGGCCATGTGGACCACTGGAACCGCCACACTGACAGAGTAGAGGCCGTGCAAGTTAGTCCAACCACCTCCCCAACATCACGGATCCAACCACCCTCCCCACGGGCACCGACAGAAAGGCACGGCCGTGCCCCTTAACCGTGTGAAGCTACTGACTTCTACACCATGGAAAGAACACGCCCGTGCTGACAAACCGTACGAAACTACTAACTTGCCGAACACGGGCATGGAGCAATAACACACCCATACACACGGCCGTGCAAGGCGGCCGTGTAAATCGACACACCCTAGGACCACGGCTGTGGGAAAGCATCAGACCTGAACCCCTATTTAAACCCCACAGCCATTCCCCTTCTCCTAATCTAATTTCGTCTTACTTTCACTATTTCCCCTTCTTCCTCTCAGATCTTTCACTCCATTGACTGAACTCTAGATCCTCGAGCCACCACACAACATGTCAAAAAAGCGTAAAGGCTAAACTCCTTAAAGGAGGATGATTTACATGAGTTCATGCCGGTAGCTTCATCCAACCAACAGGCCAAGGGTCTTTGAGACCATTTAGTTTTTATTTTCGATTTCTCTTTCTTTTCATTCTCCTTTTCTTTAATAATCTTATGTTTAATTTATCTTAATTTAATTTAGTTTCTTAGTGCCAGGTTCGTCAGGCTGCTTGGGAATCACGCCAACCACCACGATAACCTCTTCACTTCCGCTACTGCCATCACATCCCCAACCTTAGTGTTGATTCCCACCTTACGAACCATCCTTCAATAAGGACTTCACAGTCCATCAATATTTTCTTTTCATTTTAGTTTTCTTCTTAGTCTCCTTTCATTTAGTTTGTTTTTCTTTAATTTTATATTTAGTTTATTTTTATTAGGTCTTAATAAATCCTGGCTACTTCTTAGTGCGCTACCCAATTTTTGCATCTAACGTAGGTTCGTCATCAAGACCGACCATCACCGCCACCAAAGACACTCCTCCGAGAAAAACATCCAAAATTCAGGGAGTAATTCCTTCCCCTTCCCTTTAGATTTATCCATAAATGTTATTATCTATGTTTGTACATTGAGGGCAATGTACATCTTAAGTGTGGGGGGCGAATAGTTATTCTGAGAAAATGCCTAACTTTTTTCATTATTCTCAAACCCTGAGGATAAAAATGCCTAACTTTCTGCATTGTTCTCAAATCCCTGAATTTAATCTTGTTTGAAAGTAATTTTCTCATATTACTAATTAAGATGAAATTTCTGATGATTTGTGATTGTTATTGACATGTTTTAGAATAAGTCATAGTTAATTGTACATTGACAATTAATTTGGAGATTACTAGAGAATCCAGCATGATAAGTCTGTTTTTCAGGAATTAAAATTTTGCTAGGTTGTTAACCTAAATTTTACACGGATGATGTCAAAACACCCATAATTTTTGTGAGATTTTGAACCTTATAGAGCATCTATTCTTTTTCGTGCTCACTTTATTGATTATGAGTGTGTCAACTATGAACTGTTAGTCTAGAACTTGCCTTGATTATACATGTCAAGACACAGTTATGATTTGATATACCGAGATGATAAAAGCACCTAGGTTTAACCCTACTCACTCCACTAAATAGCCGACCTTTACAATTGACCCCTAGTGAACCCCGTTGATCCTAACAAAATTTTTTTATTTTATTAACTTACCTACTAATATTAACCCAAAGCCCCATTTGTATTTGTTATTACCCTTTCTTTTAACTACCCCTTAATCGAGATTTGATTTGAGCTAGTTACCTAAGCATATTATTCTGGTAGTTAAATTTATCGTGTATTTAGTTTGTTCTTAAAAAAATTTTGAAGTAGTCAATATTAGTAAGTATAAAAAGTAAGCTTACACAATCAAAGTCTATTTACAAAAGAAAAGCTCGTATTAGTAGGTTTATTACTTTTCAATTGATAAAATTTCGGAAAAGTTTTAGATAGGTACTTATCAATTCAATCTCAATTCCAACTTTCTAATTTCAGCCTGTGACCACACTTTTTACCCTAGCCCCGTTACAACTCTAGCCCCGTTACAACCCTAACAAAGACCTTTTGATCTGTTTGTCATCTCATATTACAGTGGTGGAGATTTGATTTTCAGGCAAGCCTATGAGATTAACTTTTCAGGTTCGACTTACGAGCAATTTTTTTTCCTGAACCTTAAACACTTTAGAGTGATTTGAGTGAATCTTTAGTGAGGATATCAATCATTGTTGGTTTTGGATTGAAAAGGTAGTTATTTAAATGAGGGGAGACACCTATGTTTTTAAAGTACAAACTCATGACTTATCTCATTTGAATCTTTAGGACACTTTGAATCAAGTTATCCATGTAAGAATTATCTATGAATTAGGATAAGGCATTGTTGATAAGAATTATGAATCATGGAAAGTTCGTTTTAATTGTAAGTTGAGAATTTTGCTTGAGGACAAGCAAAAGCTTAAGTGTGGGGGTATTTGATAAACCGTAATTATAACATATTTTAACCCTGCATTTAGCTTACTTTTGGATGATTTATCCCTTGATTTATGTAAAAAGGCGCTTTTAATCCTTTCTTTTCATGTCTTATACCCAGAAAAGCACCCGAGGATGAAAAGAGCATAAAACGGGCCCAAAACGGAGTAAATGACCCTTAGAAATTGACACAGCCTAGCCCAAAATCCACACGGCCGTGCCTCGACAAACACCTAAAGCACGGCCTCAACTCTGCCTCACAGGCCATGCCCCAAGTTAGAAATTTGAACACGGTCTGGTCTCGATTCACACGGGCGTGTGCCATGGCTGTGCCTCTGTCGCTGGAAAGAGCAATTTCAGTCGGAAAAGGATACTTAGGGAGAAAGAATCGCATTCCAAGAGCCTATATATATCCCCTAAGTACCACCTTTGAAGAGGCGTCAAAGCTAGGCCAAGGAGCCAAGCTGAGAAGGTCAGAGTTTGGGAATAACGTGAGGATAGCCAGCTGAGCCATCCTAAGAAGCCGGAATTATACTCAAGACGGCAAAATTCTCCTTCAATTCCTTCAGGAGGTTTTAGGGTTTTCTTATGTTTTGTTTTATCTTTTCTCTTGTGATGTTCTTTTTATTCATTATGAACTAAACCCTTTAGATACCTGAAGGGGTTGAAACCTAGATGAATTTTGTTATTTGATTTCTAAGTTATATGAATATTGCTTAGTTTGTTCTTAATTATGTTGCTTAATCCAAATCTAATGTGCTTAGGTGGAGGAGGAATAGACCTGCCTAAGAGTAGATCTAACATAATTAAGCAGAGTTTATCGAACGCCTAGAGATAGGGTTACGAGATTTTACCGGATTAGGGTGAAACATAATATGGGAGTCCATTGATCGATTTACTGCTATCCTAGGGGGTTATTATAAGCGAACGAGAGTTACACTAATTAACCTAGGGTTAGATGTTATTCGCCTCGAAAAAGGGTTTAATATAGGTTAGGGAATCTTACGGATCAAACTAAGTAAAGAAATCATATAATTTAGGGTCAGATAACAAGTGAAGCCTAGGTGGATTCCACCTGAGGGTATCATCGTAATCAACTGAGTTTTCCTTCAAAGTTATTTTCCTCTTCGTCCTTTTTGTCTTTGTGTCCTTAGTTTATAGTTTAAAGCAACTTCACTCTATTTTTCAGGCTAAATAATAAAAAGTTAGTATTAGTACTCTTAGTTCCTTTGGGTTCAATATCCGGTCTTGCCTAAACTATACTACTGTTCGATAGGTACACTTGCCTTTAATCGTTGTTAGAGTTAGTTTTTAGGTTTTGATCATTCTTTTATAAATTTTAAAACTCTTATTTCAGCGATCAGTCTTTAGCCTAGTAGTTCATTAGTTTTAGGTTAAACAACTTCACTTTATTTTTAAGACTAAATAATAAAAAGAAAGTTAGTATTAGTACTTTTAGTTCCTGTGGGTTCGACAATCCAGTCTTGCCTAAGCTATACTATTGTTCGATAGGTACACTTGCCTTTAATCGTTGTCAGAGTTAGTTTCTAGGTTCAATCATTCTTTTATAAGTTTTAAAACTTTGATTTCAGCGATCAAGTTTTGGCGCCGTTGCCGGGGAACTAAAATATTAAGAAAGCTCTATTTTTATTACTTTAGCCATTATTTTTTTATTTTTCGCAATTTACTTCTATTTTTATTTTAGGATAAATTTTAATTTTTGCTAAATTCTTCTTTTCTCCTTTCTTTTTCCTTTGTAGGTACCTCTAGTTTATGACTAGAAGGAACTTGAGAGGACCTTTAGTATACGACAGTGATATTGAAGTGACCGCTCGCAGGAATTGCCGAGAAATCAGGCGAGCCCTAAACTACACAGAAAGAGAAGAAGAAGAACAAGGATCCAATCCTACTGAAGGGATGGATGAGACTAATCCATCCCCACACGATGTGAGGGAATGCAATGCTCCACGCACAATGTTTGATTATGCTAAACCACATTTAACAGGAGCAGAATCTAGTATTGTTAGGCCTGCTATAGCTGCTAATAATTTTGAATTAAAGCCTAACACAATACAGATTATTCAACAGTTTGTTCAATTTGATGGTTTACAGGACGAAGATCCAAACGCTCACATAGCTAATTTCTTAGAGTTTTGTGATACTTTCAAAATAAATGGCCTTTCTGATGATGCCATATTTCTTCAGTTATTTCCCTTTTTATTACGGAAAAAAGCCAAACAGTGGTTAAACTCGTTACCACGAGGGTCAATCACTACATGGGAACAAATGACCGAAAAGTTTTTATTGAAATATTTCCCACCGGTGAAAATGGCCAAATTACGAGATGATATCTCGTCTTTTGTACAGATGGATTTAGAGACGTTATATGATGCATGGGATAGATACAAGGATCTCTTGAGGAGACGTCCACACCATAGTTTACCTTTGTGGCTACAAGTCCAAACTTTTTACAACAGTGTGAACCCTTCAATGAGACAACTAATCGACTCAGCTGCCGGTGGAACTTTGAATAATAAAACTCCTGAAGCAGCCCAAGAGTTTATAGAAGAGATGTCGCTGAACAATTATCAGTGGCAAGTTACAAGGACGACACCAACAAAATTAGCTGGAATTTACAACCTCGATGCAGTAACAATACTATCAAACCAGGTAGAATTGATGAATAAAAAGCTTGATAGTTTGTGCTCTTCGCAGGTTCATCCAGTTATGCAGTGTGATGCAAGTGGAACTGTGGTGAATCTTGAGTACCCACCCTACCAACCGGAAGCAGAGAGCGAACAGATGAACTATATAGGTAACAATTTCAGATCTAATAATAATCCCTATCGTAACACTTACAATCCAGGTTAGAGGAACCACCCAAATTTTTCATGGGGAGGGCATGGAAATCAAGGAAATCAAAGACAACAACCTCCTCAAAACTTCCAAAATTAGCCCTATCCACAAGAGACGAAACCAACCCTCGAAGAGATGCTGACAAAATTCTCAGTAGATACAGAAAAATGACTCTAAGAAACTGAGAGAACAATCAAAAGCAAGGAGAGACGAATCGGGGAAATCACTAAGTCAGTGAAGGAAGTTACTAATGCAGTAGAACAACTAGCAAAGCTGATGTCAAAACGACCGCAAGGACGTCTACCAAGTAACACCAAGATTAACCCAAAAGAGCAAATTCAAACCATCTTAGCTTATGACAGTAAAAAGGTAGATGAACCCGATTCAACACAAGAAAACAAGGCAAACGAAGGTAAAGTAGAGGTAACGCAAGAAAAGCCAAAACCGATAATCAAGGAGTACAAACCTCGCATACCTTATCCCGAAGCATTAAGAAGAGACGATTAGAAATTACATATTAACTTACCTCTTCTTGAAGCTCTTTTTCAGATGCCAGATTCGAGGAATTTTTTAAGACAACTCTTGACGAACAAACGCAAATTAGACGAAGAGGCACATGTGGAATTAAACGCAACATGTTCAGCAATGTTACAACATAGACTACCACAGAAGCAGAAAGATCCAGGGAGTTTTACAATTCCATGTTTAATTGGTAGTTTAACTATTGATAATGCGTTAGCGGATTTAGGGGCAAGCATAAATGTCATGCCTTATACATTGTTTAAACAACTAGGTCTAGGGAAGCCCAAACAAACTAGGATGAGTATTCAATTAGTTGATAAAACTATTAGAATTCCTAGGGGCATTATAGAAGATGTTCTTGTTAAAATAGATAAATTCGTTTTCCCAGTAGATTTTGTTGTTTTAGACATGGATGAGGACAATTCGATCCCCTTAATTTTAGGAAGGCCTTTTCTAGCAACTGCCAAGACTAAAATTGATGTTGCCATAGACGAGCTAATACTTTGTGTAGATGACGACTCAATCAGTCTCTAAGCCCTCGACTCGGTCAGAACATCAAGGAACAAAGGTGAGAAAGAAAATTCCTTTAATAACCATTCGATAACACCTTCTTCTCAGGAACCTCCAAAAAAGGGCACGACTAAACCTGATCCTGAGTAAGTACCAACAATGAAATCACCCACGAAGAGCAAAGGATTCAAATCGATGACCTAGATGAGTGGAAAATGTACTTCAAGGAGAAATTAGGGATACACGAGGAAGAGCCAGAACCACACAATGTAAAGCCGAAGGAGCCACCAAAAGAGCTCGTAGGAACATCAAATCACATCAAAATAGGAAACCAGGTACTGACCAATAAAGTCGATCTTAGCATCATCACAACAAACCTGAAGAAAGAAATCCCTCTTGAGGTACGCAATATCTCCTTCCACGAAAGAGTCGAGGTAAGCAACCCAACATTCGGCACTTCTAAGGTAAATGCTTCTCGACTTAACCTTTGTCAAGAAAATAGAATTATAAGCATGAGGGAAGATATCCAAACCTTCAAACCTCCCTAAATTTTTCAAATACGAGGAAAAGTCTAGCTTAAGACTATAAACAAGCGCTTCTCGAGAGGCAACCTGAGTACTAACCCTGTTTCTTTTTAAATTTGTTTCATTCCCTTTCATTTCCTTTATTTTTCTCTTTTTACACTAATCAAAAAGTGCAGGTTTCCAGGTCACCCGGTCTTACACACGACCGTGCCCATGGCTGTGTGGACCATCGGAACTACCGCACTAACAGAGTAGAGGCCGTGCGAATCAAATCCCACCTAATCCCAGCATCATGGATCCAACCACCCTCAACACGAGCATCGACAAAATAGCACGGCCATGTCCTACGGCCGTGTGAAGCTACTGACTTACATAGCACGACCAAAACACGCCCGTGGCTCCTAATCGTGCCTACATACTAACTTCCGAAGCACGGGTGTGGATGGCTGAAGCACAGGCATGGGGTAATAACACACCCCAAAACATGGCAGTACGAGGCGGCCGTGTAAATTGAAACGGTCTTAGACCACGATCGTAGGGACATGGCAGACTTGAACCCCTATTTAAACACCACCACTCCCTATCCCCATCTTCTTTTTCCTCCTTTCTTCTGTCAAAACCTTTTTCTTTTCCTTAGGAACAGTGCCCAAACTCTTGAGCTATACCGAAACCATGCCAAAGAAGCGTAAAAGGCCAAACTCCGTAAAGGAGAACAATCAACATGAGTTTATGAAGTAATTTTCTCATATTACAAATTAGGATGAAATTTCTGATGATTTATGATTTTTATTGACATGTATTTGAATAAGTCATAGTTAATTGTGCATTGATAATTAAATTTGAAGAATATTAGAGAATCAAGCATGATAAGTCTATTTTTCAAAAAAATAAAATAAAATTTCTAGGTTGTTAACCTGAATCTGAATGTTATCTTGAAATTTGAAATTTACAAGGTTAATGTCAAAAAAAAAAAAAACACCCATAATTTTTGTGAGATTTTGAGCCTTATAAGAGCATAATTCCTTTTTATTGCTCACTTTATTAATTATGAGTATGTCAACCATGAACTGTTATTCTAAAACTTGCCTTGTTTATACATGTTGAGACCACAGTTATGATTTGATATACTGAGATGATAAAGGCACCTAGGACTTAACCCACTTACACCACTAAAAGACCAACCTCCATAAATTAACCCCTAGTGAACCCCGTTGAGCCTAACAACCCTTTTTATTGACTAACCCACTAATTTTAACCCAAAACCCTTTGTATTTGTTATCACCCTTCTTTTTGACTACACCTTAATCGAGATATGACTTGATTAGTCACCTAATTTTTTATTACGAGTGAAGTTGTCTTTATTAGTTTGTTCTTAAAAAAAAAATCAAAGTATCTTCAGTATTAGTATTATGAAGAGTGAGCTTATACAGTTAAAGTCAAATTATCAAAAGAAGAAAAAGCTCGTATTAGTAGGTTTATTATTATTTTCAGTTGATGTAATTATTATCTCAGAAATTTTTAGGCGCTTGTCAATTCAATCTCGATTCTAACCTTCTAATTTCAGCCTGTATCGACACCTTTAACCCTAGCCCCATTACAACCCTAATAAATATCTTTTGATCTATTTATCATCTCATATTAACAGTGGTGGAGATTTGATTTTCAGGCAAGCCTATGGGATTAACTTTTCAGGTTCGACTTATGAGTACTTTTTCCTGAACCTTAAACACTTTAGAGTGATTTGAGTGAATCTTTTGTGAGGATGTCAATCCTTGTCAATTTTGAATCAAGAGGTAATTATTTAGATGAAGGGAAACACCTATGTTTTCGTGCTACAAATATATGACTTATCTTGTTTGAATCTTTAGGACTCTTTGAATTAAATTATCCATGTATAAATTATCTATGAATTAGGATAAGGCATTGTTGATAGGAACTGTGAATCATGGAAAGTTCGTTTTAATTGTAAGTTGAGAATTTTGCTTGAGGACAAGCAAAAGCTTAAGTGTAGGGGTATTTGATAAACTGTAAAAGTAACATATTTTAAGCCCACATTTAGTATGCTTTTGGATGAATTAAGCCTTGATTTATGTAAAAAGGTGCTCTTAATCCTTTCTTTTCATGTCTTATACCCAGGAAAGCACTCGAGAACGAAAAAAACACAAAACAGGCCCAAAACGGAGTAAATGGGCCATATCACGAAATCGACACGGCCTGGCCCAAAGCTCACACAGCCGTGCCTCATCATGCATCTAGAACACAGCCTCTCAACCGAGTCACACGGTCGTGCCTCATTAAGAAGTCCGAACACGGCCTGAAGTCGATTCACACGGGCGTGTGACATGGCCGTGTCCCTATCGTGGCAAAGAGAAATTTCATTCGGATTTGGATACTTCAGGGCAAAGAAACCTGTTTTGAAAGCCTATATAAACCCCCTAAGTACCACCTTGGAGGGGGCGTTCAGCTAAGCCTAAGAACCAAGCCGAAAAGGAAAGATTTGAGGGAGATCACTCGAGGATAGCCAGTTGATCCATCTCCAGAAGCCGGAATTCTACTCAAGACGGTAGATTTCTCCTTCAATTCCTTCAGGGAGTTTTAGGGATTTCTTATGTTTTGTTTTATCTTTTCTCTTGAGATGTTTTCTTATTTTGTTATGAACTAAACCCTTCAGATACCCGAAGGGGATGAAACCTATGATGAATTTTGTTACTTATTATTGAATTATATGATAAATACTTAGTTTGTTCTTAATTATGCATATTAATCCAATCTGATGTGCTTAGGTAGAGGAGAATAGACCATGCTTAATAGTAGATCTAGCGTAATTAAGTGGAGTTGATCGGACGCCTAGAGATAGGGTGACGAGATTTTGCCAGATTAGGGTGAAACCTAATATGGGAGTCCACAGATCGATTTACTACTTTCCTAGGGGGTTATTATAAGAGAACGAGAGTTCCACTAATTAACCTAGGATTAGACGTTATTCACCTCGAGAAAGGGTTTAATATAGGTTAGGGAGCCTTACAGATAAAGCTAAGTAAATAAATCGTATGATTCAGTGATAGATAATAAGAGGAGTCTAGGTGGATTCTTCCCAAGGGTATCATCTTAATCAACTGAGTTTTCCCAAAGTTATTTTCTGAATTTGTTCTTTTTGTCTTGTGTCTTTAGCCTAGTAGCTCATTAATTTTAGGTTAAACAACTTCACTTTTTTTTAAGGCTAAATATAAAAAGAAAGTTAGTATTAGTACTTTTAGTTCCTGTGGGTTCGACAATCCGGTCTTGCCTAAGCTATACTACTGTTCGATAGGTACACTTGCCTTTAATCGTTGTCACAGTTAGTTTCTAGGTTCGATCATTCTTTTATAAATTTTAAAACTCTGATTTCAGCGATCATCGCATTAAAAGAACTATCTGACGAACGATTTTGAATTAGTTGCTATAGTCTTTGCTCTGAAGAAATGGCGCCACTATCTATTCGATGAAAAATGCCATGTTTATTCTGATCATAAAAGCCTAAAGTACTTAATGACTCAGAAGGATATGAATTTGAGACAACAACGGTGGTTGGAATTATTAAAAGATTACGAGTTTGTGATTGATTATCACCCGGGAAAGACTAATGTAGTTGCCGATGCCTTATTATTGTTTGCTTTACGTACGATGAATGCAGATATGGCTATAACTAATGATGGTACAATTATAGCAGAATTAAAAGCAAGACCATTATTTGTTCAACAGATTTACAAAGCTCAAAGAGTTGATGATAAATTGATGGGGAAAAGTAAGCATTGTGGTTCGAATGCTGATTCAGGATTTCAGGTTGATGCTGAGGGATGTTTGCGGTTCAGAAATTGAATATGTGTACCAGAGAATCCTGAGTTGATTCGAATGATTTGTAGTGAAGCTCATAATGGTACATTGTCTGTTCACCCGGGTAGTACGAAGATGTATAATGACTTGAAACAGCATTATTGATGGCATGGTATGAAACGAGATATTTCAGATTTTGTGTCGAAATGTTTCATATGTCAGCAGGTAAAAGCCGAGCATCAGGTGCCATCAGGATTACTTCAGCCAATTATGATACCTGAGTGGAAATGGGATCGGGTCACGATGGATTTTGTATCTGGGTTACCATTAACACCGAGCAAGAAAGATGCAATCTGGGTTATTGTTGATAGATTGACGAAGTCGGCTCACTTTATTCCAGTCCGTACAGACTATTCACTTGATAAGCTAGCTGAATTGTACATTTCTCAAATTGTACGATTACATGGAGTACCTATTTCTATTGTTTCATATAAAGATCCGAGGTTTACATCGTAATTTTGGAAGAAACTGCAAGATGCATTAGGTACTAAATTGCACTTAGCACTGCTTTCCACCCTCAAACGGATGGTCAATCTGAGAGAATTATTCAAATACTTAAGGATATGTTGAGATGCTGTGTTCTCGAGTTCAAGGGTACGTGGGAACGGTACTTGTCTTTTGATTGAATTTGCGTACAATAATAGTTTTCAATCGAGTATCAAAATGGCACCTTATGAGGATTTGTACAGTCATAAATGTCGTACAAATTTGTATTGGACCGAGGTAAGTGAAAGCAAGACAGGGTTGATCTAATCAAAGAGACTAAACAGAAAGTAAAAGTGATCCACGAAAGTTTGAAAGCAGCGTCGGATCGGCAGAAAACATATGCGGATTTGAAACGTAAAGATATAGAGTTTTCGATTGTTGACCGAGTATTTTTGATAGTCTCGCCATGGAAGAAAATACTTAGATTTGGTTGCAAGGGAAAGCTGAGTCCGAGATTTATTGGACCATACAAGATTATTGAGCGTATTGGGTCGGTTGCATACAGGTTGATGTTGCCACCTGAGTTAGAAAAGATCCACAATAGTTTCCATGTTTTGATGCTTCGACGATATAGATCCGATCCTTTTCATGTGATTAGTCTGTTAGAAATAGAGATTCAATCTGATTTGACCTATGAGGAAGAACCGATTCGTATTTTGGCTCACGAAGTGAAAGAGTTGCGTAATAAGAAAATCTCATTGGTAAAAGTACTCTGGCATAAACACGGAGTCGAGGAAGCAACTTGGGAACTTGAGGATTCAATGAAAGAACGATACCCAAACTTATTCACCAGTAAGATTTTCGAGGACGAAAATCCCTAAGGGGGGAGAGTTGTAATAGCCCGATTTTGACCTAATCAAAATGGTGGTTTCGGGACCACGAATTCGAGTCAGAAAAATATTTAAATATTATTTTCTATGCTTATTATGTATGAATTAGTGTGTGTGAAATTTTTGTATTAAAACTTAATCGTTTTAATGCCTAAATTTGAAATAAGGGCTTAATCGCGTAAATTGAAAATTTGATGGTTAGATGAGATAGTGCTTAATTGTTGATGTTTTAATAAATTTGAGGCTTAAAGTAGCAATTTGGCCATAAAGGAATGTTAGTGGCCAATTGGTATGCATGAAATAGTTATCTAAATTGTTTACTATTTCTTTAGGTGAAAATGGTACATTATTTTAATATGTTAGTGGTTACAATAGAATAAAATAAACAAAATGAAAGAAAAATGTGCATAGCGGCCGGCCATGATGTGCATGTAATAGTGACTTGATTTGTTTATATTATTTTATGATGAAAGTGGTAATCTAATATATGTTAAAATATGATATTTGGTAAAAAGATGAAAGTGTTCATCTTTTTTATTTATTTGACCGAAATTAAGAGAAAGAAGAGAAAGCTTAAGCTTTGTGATGTTCGGTCCTTTGCAAGCTCATTAGGTAAGTGATTTGAGTTCGGTTTTTGATAATTTTTATGTTTTTGAGATCGTTGTTATGTGATTTAGCTAACCCATGCATGAATTTTTGAATTGGTTGTGTATTTTGTGAATTGCCATTGAAGAGAGCTTGTTGTTTTTGTGGGTTGATGATGAAAAATTGATTATATGTGTTCGATTAACAAAATACACAACCAATTCAAACATTCAAGCATGGGTTAGCTAAATCACATAACAACGATCTCAAAAACGTAAAAATTATCAAAAATCATACTCAAATAACTTACCTATTGAGCTTGCAAAGGACCGAACATCACAAAGCTTAAGCTTTCTCTTCTTTCTCTTAGTTTCAGTCAAATAAATAAGAAAGATGAACACTTTCATCTTTTTACCAAATATCATATTTTAACATATATTAGATTACCACTTTCATCATAAAATAATATAAACAAATAAGTCACTATTACATGCACATATGGCTGGCCACTATGCACATTTCTCTTTCATTTTGTTTATTTTATTCTATTGTAACCACTAACATATTAAAATAATGTACCATTTTCACCTAAAGAAATAGTAAAAAATTTATATCACTATTTCATGCATACCAACCAGCCACTAACCTTCCTTTATGGCCAAATTGCTACTTTAAGCCTCAAATTTATTAAAACATCAACAATTAAGCACTATCTCATCTAACCATCGAATTTTCAATTTACGCGATTAAGCCCTTATTTCAAATTTAGGCATTAAAACGATCAAATTTTAATACGAAAATTTCACACACACTAATTCATACATAATAAGCATAGAAAATAATATTTAAGTATTTTTTCTGACTCGGATTCGTGGTCCCAAAACTACAGTTTGGATTAAGATCAAAATCGGGCTGTTACAACTCTCCCCCCTTAGGGATTTTCGTCCTCGAAAATCTTACCGGTGAATAAGTTTGGGTATCGTTCTTTCATTGAATCCTCAAGTTCCCAAGTTGCTTCCTCGACCCCGTGCTTATGCCACAATACTTTTACCAATGAGATTTTCTTATTACTCAACTCTTTCATTTCGCGAGCCAAAATACGAATCGGTTCTTCCTCATAGGTCAAATCAGACTGAATCTCAATTTCTAACGGACTAATCACATGAGAAGGATTGGATCTATATCATCGAAGCATCGAACCATGGAAAACATTATGGATCTTTTCTAACTCAGGTGGCAACATCAACCTATACGCGACTGGCCCGATATGCTCAATAATCTCGTACGGTCCATTAAATCCCGGACTCAGCTTTCCCTTGCGACCAAATCTAAGTATTTTCTTCCATGGCGAGACTTCCAAAAATACTCGGTCACTAATCTAAAACTCTATATCTTTACATTTCAAATCTGCATATGATTCCTGTCGATCCGATGCTGCTTTCAAACTTTCGCGGATCACTTTTATTTTCTGTTCAGTCTCTTTGATTAGATCAACCCCGTGTATCTTGCTTTCACTTAGCTCGGTCTAATACAAAGGTGTACAACATTTATGACCGTACAAAGCCTCGTAAGGTGCCATTTTGATACTCGATTGAAAACTATTACTGTATGCAATTTCAATCAAAGACAAGTACCGTTCCCACGTACCCTCGAATTCGAGAACACAACATCTCAACATATCCTCAAGTATTTGAATATTTCTCTCGGAATGACCATCTATTTGAGGGTGGAAAGCGGTGCTAAAATGCAATTTAGTACCTAATGCATCTTGTAGTTTCTTCCAAAACCGCGATGTAAACCTTGGATCTCTATCCGAAACAATAAAAATAGGTACTCCATGTAATCGTACAATTTGAGAAATGTATAATTCAGCTAGCTTATCAAGTGAATAGTCTGTACAGACCGGAATAAAATGAGCCGAGTTGGTCAATCTATCAACAATAACCCAGATTGCATCTTTCTTGCTCGATGTTAATGGTAACCCAGATACGAAATCCATCGTGACCCGATCCCATTTCCACTTAGGTATCATAATCCGCTGAAGTAATCCTGATGGCAACTGATGCTGGGCTTTTACCTACTGACATATCAAACATTTTGACACAAAATCCGAAATATCTCGTTTCATACTTTGCCACCAATAATGTTGTTTCAAGTCATTATACATCTTCATACTACCCGGATGAACAAACAATCTACTATTATGAGCTTCACTACAAATCATTCGAATCAACTCAGGATTCTCTGGTACACATATTCGATTTTTGAACCGCAAACATCCCTCAGCATCAACCTGAAATTCTGAATCAGCATTCGAACCACAATTCTTCCTTTTCGCCATCAAATTATCATCAACTCTTTGAGCTTCGCAAATCTGTTGAACAAATAACGGTCTTGATTTTAATTCTGCTATAATTGTACCATCATTAGTTATAACCATATCTGCATTCATCCACGTAAAGCAAATAATGATTTTCGGCTTAAAGCATCAGCAACTACATTAGCCTTTCCCGGGTGATAATCAATCACAAGCTTGTAATCCTTTAATAATTCCAACAACCGTCGTTGTCTCAAATTCAGATCCTTTTGAGTCATTAAGTACTTTAGGCTTTTATGATTAGAATAAACATGGTATTTTTCATCGAATAGATAGTGGCGCCATATCTTCAAAGTAAAGACTATAGCAGCTAATTCAAGATCGTGCTTCGGATAGTTCTTTTCATGCGGCTTTAACTATCTCGAGGCGTAAGCTACAACCTTACCCTTCTGCATCAAAACACAGCCTAAACTATTCAGGGACGCATCACTGAAGATAACGAACTCTTTACCCGACTCAGGCTGAACTAGCACTCGAGCTTTAGTCAACAAAGTTTTTAACTGGTTAAAACTCTTCTGGCACTTTTCCGTCCACTCGAATTTAACATCTTTCTGAAGTAGTTTTGTCATCGGAGCTGCAATCATTGAGAATCCTTTCACAAAGCGTCTATAATAACCAGCAAGTCTTAGAAAACTCCGAACTTTAGATACATTCCTCGGACATTTCCAATCAAGTATAGCCAAAATTTTACTCGGATCAACCAGAATACCTAATGCTGAAATAACATGCCCCAAGAAGCTAACTTCACGTAACCAGAACTCACATTTACTGAATTTCGCTTACAACTTCTTATCACGCAAATTTTGCAATGCAAGTCTCAAGTGTTCGGCATGCTCATTTTCGTTGCGTGAATAAATCAGAATGTCATCTATGAATACAACCACAAACAGATCCAAATACTGTCTGAATACCCGATTCATCAAATCCGTGAAAACAGCAGGGGTGTTAGTGAGTCTGAACGGCATCACCAAGAACTCGTAGTGGCTGTATCTCGTTCTGAAAGTAGTCTTAGGCACATCAGAATCTCTAACTCGCAGTTGATAATAACCCGATCTTAAATCAATCCTCGAAAATACTGAGGCTCCCTTAAACTGATCGAATAGGTCATCAATGCGTGACAACGGGTATTTATTCTTTATGGTCACTTTGTTAAGTTGTCGACAATTGATGCACATCCTCAAAGTTCCATCTTTTTTCTTCACGAATAACACTGGCGCACCCCAAGGAGAGAAACTCGGTCGAGCAAAACCTCTATCTGTCAATTCTTGCAACTGAGCTTTCAACTCTTTTAATTCAGTCAGAGCCATTCTGTATGGGGCTATTGAGATCGGAGTCATCCTTGGTACTAACTCAATACCAAACTCTACTTCCCGAATAGGTGGCAAACCCGACAATTCTTCCGGAAACACATCCGGATACTCACATATAACCGGTACAGATTCAATCTTCTTTTCAGTCACTTTATTATCAATCACTTAAGCAAAGTAATCTTCGCAACCCTTTCTCATATATTTTTGAGCCAACATCGAAGATATCACTGCTGGAAGCCCTTTTAAATCCGTAAATTCAATCCGAATTATCTCATTATTGTAGCACCCAAAAGTCTTTCGTCTACAATTTATTACAGTATCATGCACAATTAACCAATCCATACCGAGGATGATATTGAACTCATTAAATGGTAGTAACATCAAATCAGTCGGAAAACATAAATCTCAAATCATCAAAGGGCAATTCTTGCACATCTTATCATCTAGCACACACCGGCCCAGGGGGTTCGAAACCCGAATCACAAATTCAGTAGACTTAACAGGTAAAGTCTTACTGAATACTAATGTTTCACACACATAAGAATAAGTTGAACCGGGGTCAATCAGAGCAATTACACTAGTATTAAAGAGAGTAAATGTACCGGTGATGACATCTGGGGATGAAGCCTCCTCTCAGGCACGAATGCCATAGGCTCTAGCTGGCACACGAGCCTCTAATCGAATAGCTATATCCAAAGTTCCTCTCTAAATGCCGCTCCTACCTCCCGCATTTCGGGGTGGTCTACCTCTAGCTGCAGTACTGCTCGGTCTTGCACTCTGAGCATTTTCCTTTTTAGCTAACTCCGGGCAATCCCGAATGAAATGATCATGTGAACCACACTTGTAGCAAGCTCGGTTCTTGGACTTGCCCCAGCATTCACCAAAATGTCGCCTACCACACTACTGATAGTCTAGTTTATCCGATCGAGTATTCCCAACACTAGCAATCGAGGTAGCTCGTGAACTCACTAGTGGTCGTTCTCGTATAGAGATCCTAGTTTTAGCCTTGTATCAGCTATTGTCATTTTTGAACTTCTTTGATGATGATTGAGAAAATTTGCCCGTTAATCTCTTAAGAAAATCTCTAGCTTCGAACTCGGCTTTTCGTTTTTCTTTCCCTAGTTCTTCGGCTTTGCAAGCTCGCTCAACAAGTATCACAAACTCATTTATTTCAAGTATACCAACCAGTAATTTTATGCCTTCATTTAACCCTTCTTCAAATCTTCTGCACATGGTAGCCTCTGATGAAACACACTCGCGGGCATAACGGCTAAGTCTCACAAACTTGTGTTCATACTCGGATACGGTCATACGACCTTGTTTAAGCTCGAGAAATTCATTGCGTTTCAAATCTATAAATCGCTGACTATTGTATTTCTTACGAAACTCCGTCTGAAAGAAGTCTCAAGTGACTCGTTCCTTCAGAACAATCGAAACCAGAGTGTTCCACCAATAATAGGCAGAATCTCGTAATAATGATATGGCACATTTCAAGCACTCTTCGGGTGTACAAGATAGTTCATCAAAGACACGAATAGTATTATCGAGCCAAAATTTAGCCCGCTCAGCATCATCAGTAGTTGTGGCCCTAAACTCTTCAGCTCCGCGTTTTCTAATTTTATCAACAGAAGGCTTAATAATATCTCAGGATTAATAATCGAAGATATCATAGGCACTATAGGTGGATTATTCTGATTCAGGGGTTGTTGAACAGTTGGATTTGTCTGGATATACTAATTAAACCAATCATTCATTATACTATAGAAGGCTTGCTTAGCCCCCTCATCTTGGTTACTTGTAGCTAGTTGAGATTCAACCGGCGCAGTCCCTAACGCGGGAGCAGGCGCCACACTCTTGACATCATCAGCCACTGCTCGTTCGGGATCAGGATCCATTTCCTATAAGAAAGAAGAAAAACATATTTCATTGTCAGAAGTCATCACACTATCTCAGCAAAAATTTTGGCATGTATAGCTAGACTCACACGCACTACGTTAGTCCGAGAACCGACTAAACCGTAGCTCTGGTACCAATCAAATGTAACACCCCTTTCCCGAGACCGTTCCGGAGTCGAGCACCAGGCATTACTAGACTTAAATACTAATTCGAGGCATAAAAATTGAAACTGTCCATCTGCATCATGTTGACTAAATTGACTATAACTCGAGTTACAAAACTTGAAATTTAGATCCGTAAATTTTCCTTGAAACTAGACTCATATATATTCTTACTATAATTTTTCCAAAATTTTTGGCTTAGCCAATTAGTAGTTTCCCCTGTTTCACTAACCAATGGTTCTGACCTCTCTTAACCTAAATTCAAATATCTCATCGTACAATTTTCATATGTTGTTCCCACTTGTTTCTATTGAAAATAGACTCGCTAAGGAATCTAGAAATATAAATTATAACTCATAATTCATTTTGTACAATTTTGAATGATTTTCTAAAGTCAAAATAGAGGACTTCAAATACCATCTTGACCCGGTCTCACTAAAATTCAAATATCACAGAATATAAAATTCCTTTGCCTACTCTGTTTCTTTCATATAAAAATAGACACAATAATTTTTAATCCTATATCTTATTCACTTTCTAATTCCATTTTTCCTATTTTTGGTGATTTTTCAAAATCATATCACTGCTGCTAACCAAAAACTATTTCATTGCAAAATATGGTTAATTAGTTTATAACATCTTTACTCCATTTCATTTAAACTCTATACATTAACCATACTTATATATATACCAAAACCACAACCAAACATAATCATCAAGCCAAAATATAAATTCCAAGATTTAACAAGATGGACAAGCCATTTTCGCATGGCTTATACAAATATATACAACTTCAAAACCAAACATAATATTACTAGCCTATACATGCCATATATGTTCATGGTTTTAGACTTTTAAAATACCGAAATAAATCGATAGTGTGATAGACTTTGACGATGATCTCCGAGCTTGTAACTTGTCTCCAAAATCTAAGAAACAATGCAAACAAACACACCGAGTAAGCTATTATAGCTTAGTAAGTCATAAGCAATCTAATCAACCTAACAATAATACTCAAAGTGATTTAAATAATCATTGTAAATAAGAATTTATCAAATATCATTTACTAGTACAATCATAAACCACTTATTATCTCTCGAATATATAGTATACTATTCCATTCTCAAATCTCATCCACATACTCAATTTCGAGCTATCCACATATACTTATAATTCAATATCTCACATAACCGAATCTCATTAAATGATTCATAAAACATTTCATATGCTCTAGTAATTATTTTACCGAACCAACTCAATCATTCAAATTATACTTTTAAAATAGCAATCCATCTAAGCCACCTTTTAACATATATATTTGATTTCGAATGATAAGATCTCATAGTATCAACTTACTGAATTCAATCTTTGAGATTACAATTGATCGCACACTTAGTGCATAACAACCGATTTCTCACACTTAGTGCTCGGTATAATAAAATTCGCACACTTAGTGCCAAATGACTGATTTCACACACTTAGTGCTCGGTGTTAAAAATTTGCACATTTAGTGCATATCTCAAGCTTGCTACTTATTCACATTCATATATATACATTCATAAAGCTTAAACCTCAACCACATAGGTACATATATAGTAACATGTTCATTACATGATTTATAACAAGTCGAGTATATCATTTACATATATTTATACCTTACATTCGGTTCTACTCATTTTTCAATCAATATCATAATTGGATATACCATTATCAAATAAGTATACCTCACATTCGGCTTATCAACATATTGGTACATATATTTCCATTAAAATTTATATACATCAATATAGATAAATTCCATGCAATATGATTGCTTAAAAACTTACCTCGAATATCGACGGACTTCGTTTCCCGACTATTCAATTAACTTCTCCTTTCCCCGATCCAATCCCGATTCTTTTTGTTCTTGATCTAAATAATTTCAAATTAAGCTCATTCAACATATTTTCATTCAATTTAGTCCAAAAACACATAATCGAGAAAATTACAATTTTACCCCTGACATTTAAAATTTTTACAATTTAGTCCCTATTGCACCAAAACACAAAATACTCAAAATTTGGCTACACCTCTTTAGGACTGAATTTTCATAGTCCTAATACAAGCTCATACATTTCATTTGTTTTGCATTTTAGTCCCTCAAAAATTTATTTTTGCAATTTAATCCTAATTACTCAATTTCATCCAAACTTCAAAGACAAAACTTGTTAATCTAACACATATAATCAATATTTCATCATCAACCCACAAAAACAACAAGCTCTCTTCAATGGCAATTCACAAAATACACAACCAATTCAAAAGTTCATGCATGGGTTAGCTAAATCACATAACAATGATCTCAAAAACGTAAAAATTATCAAAAACTAAACTCAAATCACTTACCTATTGAGCTTGCAAAGGACCGAACATCACAAAGCTTAAGCTTTCTCTTCTTTCTCTTAGTTTCGGTCAAATAAACAAGAAAGATGAACACTTTCATCTTTTTACCAAATATCATATTTTAACATATATTAAATTACCACTTTCATCATAAAATAATATAAACAAATCAAGTCACTATTGCATGCACATCATGGCCGGCCACTATGCACATTTCTCTTTCATTTTGTTTATTTTATTCTATTGTAACCACTAACATATTAAAATAATGTACCATTTTCACCTAAAGAAATAGTAAACAATTTAGATCGCTATTTCATGCATACCAACCGGCCACTAACATTCCTTTATGGCCAAATTGCTACTTTAAGCCTCAAATTTATTAAAACATCAACAATTAAGCACTATCTTATCTAACCATCGAATTTTCAATTTACGTGATTAAGCCCTTATTTCAAATTTAGGCATTAAAACAATCAAATTTTAATACGAAAATTTCACACACACTAATTCATACATAATTAGCATAGAAAATAATATTTAAATATTTTCCTGACTCGAATTCGTGGTCCCGAAACTACCGTTCCGATTAGGGTCAAAATCGGGCTGTTACATATATAAATTTTGATTAATTAAAAACATTCTTTAATATTTTAATATTTAACATGGGAGAAAGATTTTAAGTATTTTCTTTATTCAGTTTATGGTTGCATTGCTTTTTTCTATTTTTCTACCATTGTGAGATTTATTTTTATTAATTAGGCTAAAACTTAATTAAGTTTTGGGAGAATTATGGAGCTCATATTTGTAAGCCCAACTAAAATACTTATAAAGGGAAATGAAGCCCATATTTATATTATCATTTATTTATTATGTTTTTATTGAAACAGTGAATTGGATCCCTACAAAAGAAGTATTCGATAGACTCATTTGAATTGCCTAATCAAACAACTCCATTTTAAGCTCTTCTTGACTGAATTTGTAAGTACCTCATATTACTTACATGTTTTAATTTAATACAACATTTTTTTGAGATAAATCCATGTTTTAATATCTTATAAGTCTCATTGTGCAAGCGAGCACAATTGAGCAAATTGCTCAACTTAAAGCGGGGGTAGCATCGAGAGAAGCAGTGGCTCAAAGAAAATATGATGAACTCCATCTACAACTTAAAGCAGAGGCAGCAGCGAGAAAAGCAAAGGCAATAAGAAAATATGACGAACTCTAGCTATAGCTTTAGAATATGATGAAGATATTTCAGTAGTCGCAGAATCCGCCATCTTAGACTTTGGTTTTCTTATTGTGAGAATATCTTAACAATATAACTTTTGAATATAATATATTTTGTTATTTCATTTATTAATTTAGATCATATACATGTTTCTTTCATGATAGTATCATTTAGAGTTGAAGTTTTTAGTTAGATTTGATGTTATAGGAAATTATGTTAAAAATTCAGGTTCTATATAAATTAAAATGGTTTGGTAAAATCTGCTAAAGTTAGTGGCGTTTTCCAACAGACGCCGCTAAAGAATATTCTTTAGTGGCGTTTTTAGTAAAAGCAAAGCTAAAGCTCATATTCTTTAGCGACATTTTTATGAGAAGCGCTACTAAAGGTTATGTTCTATAGCAGCGTTTCCCACATAAACGCCACAAAATTTAAGGGCATTATCTATAGCGGCATTTTTTGTGGCGCTTATCAAAATGCTGCAAATTGTTTTAGCGGCGCTTATAAGCACCACTATAGGGCAAAAAAATGCTGCTAAAAACATGTTTTGTTGGTTAACTATTGAATTTTTACCAATTAAAGTCACTTCTTTAACTAACTAATATTTTATATACAACTTTGGGAAAATATCTAATCCCTGACTTGCATGCTGTTGTACTCCTAAACTTGTTGGCCTTAAATAAACCTTTCTTGAATATTTTTCTATTTTAGATAATACTCGTGTTTTGTGATATTAGTAAAAAATAAGTAACCTCCTGCAATAAATTTTTTATACAATATTAAGAATGAGGGATAAAAGTAATAGATTTCGAACTTATGTCAAACAGATGCAATCAATTTTATACTTGTGTTTTATATTATCAATCAAGTGATAGATAAGTATTAAGAGGGCCTTAATTTTTTTTGTTAGCAAACAATGTATTGGTTTCTTATTGATGTATTAAAAATTGTGTTAAATTATAATACTTTTACTAAATAGCGAAGTTAGAAAATGTTTTAGAGGACCATGATTAAATTACAAATTTTTTAAGACTTAAAATACAAATTTACTATTATATTAATTTATGATTTTACATTTTCTAAAAGGATTAAATCAGTTTTTATAATTTTGAGGGGACAAAATGTATTTTTATCATAAATCAACATATAAAATTACAAAATTTAAAGGAATCAAACACAAATTACCATTTTAGGGGAGACTAGGCCCCTATTGTCGCCCCTGCTTCTACCAAATATGACATAACAAATGTATTACAATATTAATATTCCTGCAAAATGAGGCATAAAAATCAATTTATATATATATATAGGAAAAATCTCAAAACTATATATAAATTTTGATCCAAATTGAAATTTGTTAATAAATTTTGATTTTGTGCAATTATATATATGAAGCTTTGATTGTGGTTTAGATGTATACATAAAACTTTGATTTTGATTCAAATATATACATTTAAAAATTAAACACATCAATTTATTTTCGTATTAGATAAATACCATTGGTTTGATCCACGACAACCTCATTGACCTTTTAATGTGTTATTGATGAATAAGTTCTTTTAGATGCATTGTTTTACCACTTTATCTACTCGATGTTTTTAAATAAAATATCTCATTATAAATTTTATAAATTTGGAGTTTAGTTTTTATATTTTAATTTTTAGGAATTTAATTTTTTTACTTTTTAAAATTTTAAAAATTGGGTTTAATTAATGTTAACGATGTTTTTTATTTCAAAAAAAAATTCATTTGGTGGCAATGCAACTAAAAAATGACATTGCATGAACTTAAATTTAACAAAATAATATTAACAATATTAATAGTTGAAATTAAATTTTAAAATATGAAAATAATTAAATTTTTAAAATAAAAATAGTGATTAATGCACTTATTTTCTATATATGGGTCAAACATCTGTGATCCCAAAACAACCCGAAATTTCATTCCCTGTCAAATGAGAAAATTAAACTACTGAGAGAACAGTCAGCAAAGAGAAAAGGAATGGGAAGCAGTGTAAAGATGGATGGTGTCCAACGTATAGCAACCTTGGTGGGGATGGCCATGCTTGTTTTATTCAGTAACAATGAAGTGTCGGCATTTTCGGCTCCAACAAGCAGAAACAGCTCCGGCTTCCTCTCCTGCAGTGGCTCCATGGAGGAATGCCTCATCGTCAACGATGCAAATGATCTTTTCTCTTTCGCTGATGCAAAGGTCGGCTCACTGGAACTAGGCGGAGTAACCAAGCCGAAGCCGACGTCGATAAGCGGTAAACCAGCAATAGATTGTGGGAGAGATAATCCTTATGCTCCTTGCGTGCCAGGAGCAAACAATCCCAAAATACCAGAACCCTGTGATATATACAAAAGAGGTCTTAGTTGCAAATAGTAGGACTGCACAATTGCCTATCAGAAAATGTAAGTGAATAAATAAATAAGCATTGTCAAAGTGAGTAAAATTATAGTGTACGTCTAAAACATTGGCTTTGATTAAATAACACTTTGAAAAGAATCATGGTAACCAGTGTGTATCAGAAGGGTAGTTGGAGCATCCAATTATATTTAAAAGTATATAGTTGTATAATTATAATTTATACTAAGACATATGAAATTATATTATAGTTATACTCTATTAGATAAATACTTCTATAAAATTAATTTTTTTTTATATTTACGAAAGAGTATAAATATTACCTAATAATCACTTTCATCTAATTATTTTATGATATCCAAACACACTCGAATTAACATATTTGTTTTATTCAATACGGATGCTCTCCAGTAATTGCATCTACATTTTTGAGGATGTTGATATTAAAATATAGTTTCTAATAAACAAAGTGGTTTTGTATTAAATAATAATAAAAACAATTAAGATTTTATTTTCACATTTTTATAGAATCACAATATTAAGTGAGACAGTGTAGGAGTGAAGTCAGAATAATTTTTTAGGGGGCCACATAAAATTTTAAATTTTTATAGTCTATATCTTCATAATTTTTAAAGAATTAAATCGAATTTTTATAATTTTAGGAAGGGCCAAAGTGTAATTTTACCTTTACTAATTTAAATTTTTAAAATCTTTTAGAGGACCTAAATAATAATTTTTCATTTTACGGGAACCGAGCCCTAGGGAGGGAAGAAATGCCTAGGGATCAATAGTAAAAGAATTGAATATTCAAAATTTTCTTTAGATGTTGTGGATTTAAATAATTTATGAATTTTAGATATTAGGTTTACCATTCACAATAGATTTAGAGTAGATAGGGACATAAATTCTCCTATATTCGTTATAAGAATTAATTTAAATTTTGGTTTTTGAATGATATTGAATATTCGAATTTATATTCAAATTTATTTATACATATATCAAGTTTCAATTGGTATCTCGATATGAAACTCTTAAAATTTACATAATATAAAATTTTGGTGGAGTTATTTTTTTTTAACAATTTTATTATAGGTTCAAATTATATTTGCTCTTTTTCACATAATCTTTAAAACTATCCATAGCTCCTTCTCAACCCATAAATAAGAGAACAATGCATTTCAACTTACTCAAACCCATATTCTCTTGTATTGACAATTATACCTATATCAATTAATTTATTTTTTTTATCCTGAAATAGGAATGAGTGCGTCTGACTAAAGCTTTACTGCTCCATACAAGACAGTTAATTGAATTTGTGACTTAATTAGCAAAATTACTATTACATAAAAGATTATTAATAGTGTATAACAATTACATTATTGGAAGAGGAAAAAAGAAACGATAAGATATGAATTTATAGGACAAAACTTTCATTATCGCTCGAAACAAATCTCGGCTAAACAATTTCTTCATCAAATGTTTTTAGAAGAAAAAAAAAAAGACAAACAAAAAAAAAATTGTTGACAGTCAACAGATTATAAAATCAATCACATGCGCTCTAGTAGTAATACAGCATTTCTCACCCTATGCCAAAAAACCATCAATTATTCAGTTCACTGTATATGTACTTATTTTATCATTGATAAAGACCTAACTTCTAAATTAGTCCTAATGCAAATTCTAAGATAAGAGAAATTTTGCAAAAACAATGAAGATGATGAGAGATCAGCACCACCACCTTAAAAGGGCAAGTTTACATCTGCCAATTCTTCTTCTGATGTTGATGGTGATGATCCCATGGAGCACAAGCCATTATGCTTTAGACCCACCGGAGAAGAGAAACAGCCTCGGCTTCTTCCACTGCAACGGCTCGTCCGCTGAATGCTCCGGCGGTGAGGTTGAGGACGACATGGGATTGGAGTTCTTGGTGGAGGAGGAAACAAGAAGAATGCTGCAGCAAGGAGGCAATCGGCCTTCGACTAACACCCTTAAGCCTGATGCAGCTTGTGGTCGTGATAAGTACGGCTACTTATGCACTCCGCCGGACAACAAAAATGTTAAAAGATCTGAAAACTGTGGAGGGGATACGTTCAATCGTGGTTGCCACCAATTATCCAAATGAGCAGTTAGGTTGCCATATTCACCTGAACCCCCCCCCCCTTTTTCATCCACTCCTTCCTTTTATTCTTCATTTTATCCTATGCTAGTTCAAGGTATATCTAAGATGTTTGATGATCGCTTCAAGTTTCATTCTCTACTTTAGTAAATTATTATCGCTTTCTATTGGAATTTCTTCTTGGTATATGCTGATTCTTGTGGCAGAATACACATCTGTAATACCCCAAATTTTACCTAAACATTATGATTAGAATTTGAGAAATTAGATCAACTTATTTAAAAGAACTTCCATTTCAAGTACATTTGGAAAATATAAAATTTGACAAAAACTCACACAATTGTTTAGTAATACTTAAGTCCGTAATCACTTATCTCAAACCCAGAATTTGAATTCAAAATTGTGAATGTAATAATTTTGACAAATCTTTTCCAAGTTTAAGGAAAACATATGTTAAAACTATTTGTTTATTTTTAGAAAAACACTCAAGAGGTTACTTAATTTTGCAGCAGAAAATTTCAGAGTTTTAATTTTGAAAACCAAATTTTTAATTGTTAACCCGTGTGGTTTTGCAGTTTCATGCTAGAATACTAAAAAAGCAAAAAAAAAAAAAAGTCTAAAAAAATCTACAGTCCAACATAAATAATATCGTAAACTATCTTAATTTATTAATCGAAAAACAATCCGAGCTCCCGCATGCCGTCCAATCCTAAATTAGTTGATTACCTGAAAAGTCAAAAATAGAAGGATGAGCTCTAAAGTTGAGTGTGCAACTAAACTCAAACAAAGAACTCAATTACAGAGCAATCAAACCACAGATCACAAAGAATTTCATATTGATCATTTGAGAAAAACTGAGAATGCATGATTATGCCAATGAAGTACTTTTAAAAAAACATAATGCAGATCTTTTCAAAAAACTTCCTACCCAACTCCATTACACACCAAATAGAGTTCCTTAGAACTCGTACATCCAACCACACCAACAGATAGTTGTGGTTAATGCCACCAGAGTTGCAATTAAAATTGCCAAATCAAATTTATATGGTCAAATCATTGTATTGTAGCCAAGTTGTCAAAACTATGTGGTCAAGCCACAAGATGCCAGATAGAAATATGGGTAAAACATCAGCTAGTTAGATCATTAAATTGCCAAAACTTCTTCCGTTTCATATTATCCCAAATCCCACAATGTGACATGGCATGCATATACTGAATCAGAATGAAAAGCATGTATGCAACCGTACAATAACAAAAATCAAAAGATGTATCACAAATTCAACAAAAAACGAACCAGTTTTGCCATAATGTCACATGCATTGTCTTATAGCAAATTCAGAAATAACATATCCAAACAACATATGCTCATATACAAACATAACAATACAAAAATATGCCATTAAAACTATCAATATACAGATTATACGTCTATAGCTCACATACCTTTTTCACATAACTTAAGATATTATACTATCAGATATAATGTTTTAAAGTTTTATTTAAACAATACGGACCCTACAAAAGGCTTAGATTCCAATTGCACATCAAATATAATGCTAAAGAAAACTTTTAAAAATTGGACCCATGCGCCTGTGTGGACCAACTAACCCAGCCCGTGTGGCCCACACGGCTCAAATAGCCTGTGTGACACACATGGTCTAGCACATGGCCGTTTGACGTTGATAGTGAATTTTTTAACTTTTATGTCATTCGTTATTTTTACGAGGTTGACTCACACACTTGAAGCAGTTTCAATGTTGAATTCACAATCGCAATTATCGAACCTAAAATCAAGATTTAACACGACTAATTAGCAACAAGAAATTCAAAACCAAATCACTAAGTTGACTACGAACATTGATCACTCGCTTCTAATTCCACAAACCAACCCTTCAACACACGAAAACTTACCCAAACAACAGCAGTAGCAACCCCCAAAATTTCCTTAACTCGCCGAAAGATCGTCGTGAGACTCGTGAATTTTCCCTAATAGTACACCAATACCAACAATTAAACCGAAACTCACAAACACACACACACTCCTCCAAACCTTGCCCACGAACGAACACATCATAACCAATATTTAAAAGGATTTATATACACCGTACTAAGCAAAACCTCAATCAAAATTGCACGAACAACTCAAAAATAGATAGCACAAATGAACCAAAGAATGGAAGAAAATCAATCACCAGTATTGAAAAAAAAAAAAACTGAACGAGGGAAGGGTGTGAGAAAGTGAAAACGTGTGAGGAAAAATTGGGGAAAAATTTAGGGAAAGGTAAACGGCAAAAACGTGAGAAACTGTTGAGGGATTTTGGTAAAACAAAAATAATATATTTTATCATTATTATTATATATTTTAAAAGAAAAATCTTTCAAAAACTACCCACAGCCCCACTAAATTTAGTTCCTTATTCTTATCAGATTTTCTCTAGAATTTAAAACAAAAAAGAAATAATTTTCACAGCTTTTAAGTAAATTAAAAAGCTAAAATAACAAAAATTCAAGGAAAAGATTTGAACCTAAAACCTCACACACTCAAACGCAATACCTATCCCCTAAAATAAATTAATACACTTAATTTAATTTCACAATCTTAATTCAAAAAATCATAACGTGATTACTCTATGTTTTTATTAACCTAATTTTTTCTAACTCGATTTTCGGGATATGACAGTATTTCTAGTTAAATCAATTTATAATAAATTTAATTTTTATAAACACATTTAATAATTCATAATAAATTAAAATCAAATTATTAAATTTTATAAAAAATGAAAAATGATAAGTAAATAACCTACTTAAAATATTTTAAATTATTTTAAAAAAAAAACCTAGCGTAATTAAAACTAGCCCACTACCTTAAATTTATACATTATGAAAAACTTAACCTCAATATCCCACTCTTATTTATAACATTCATTATTTTTAAAAAATATAAAATGAAAATTCGCTGAATTTGTTCGTGAGGTGCACATTCAGTTGTAATTGGCCGTAACAATTAGAAAAGTAAAACACAGATGGAGATAGAAATCGATTTCGTAGTTCAAAACATTATTCAACGGCCTGAGATTAGGGTGGAAATTTTTTTTAAATGCGGAATAAAATTATATATTTTTATAAGAATTAAAATGTAATATTATTATTTTAATAATTTATATTTTTATAACTTTTTAAAAGATTAAATTAAAATTTTTATCATTTTAAGATTTAAGTGTTATTTTATCATATACTAACTTAAAATTTAATAAATTTTAAAGAGTCATTTTAAGAAGATTGAGGCCCAACCTAATTCAAAGGGTGATCCACTATTGATCTCAATTCTCCCACTAACATTTTTCCCATTACCCATGAAGAATATTTGTTTACAATAAATTTGTACTAACACAAGTTCCTAACCATTATCTCTTAAACATACTAAAATAAACGAGCCTTGTTTAAATAAAAGTTAAAAGCTTGTAAAAACTCCATTTAGCGTGAAAGTGTATCTCTTTGAATTTTAGTTCAAACAATAAAATAATAAAATATTAGTTGGAAATCCAATCACAGATAAATTATTCAAAGAATCCTGCTTGACTAGATTTTCTTTACATGTTAATTCGATAAATTACTACTAAAAATCCTTAATATTGTGTAAGGCAAGGTCCGAGATTTTTTTTGATAAAAGAAAATGCTGACAAAGTATATAATCATGTAATTGTAAGACAAATTGTAATAAGGGTAACATCTAGCAAATGCAACTGACACTAATAATATTCTCCTGACATATTTCAGCAAAAACATAACAGATAATCTTTTGACATAGCATTCCTCTTAATTCAATACAATTTTTGGAGTTAATGGGAGAGAGCCTTGTGAGTTCATCATTAGGCATGTACTTAAGTATGAATAGCTAATACTTCTTATTACTAGCACACCTTTATAAAATAATTAATTAAAATATTTATCATAAAATGAAATTCTTAAAATTTATTTGTTACGTTAATTTTTTTTAAAGTAATTATTAATACACTTATATTAATATAAATAATTACTAAAATAAACAATAAATAGTTAGATCAATAATAAAGGAAAATATTATAATACATATTATTAGTTTTTTAATGAAATTATAATAGCATGTTTATTATATGTTGTTAAAAAATAAAATAATTTAAAACTTATATTATATTCATCTCATTGTTACAAGTGCGTTTAAATTTAGCACATATCCTACAAGTGATTTAATATCAGTACTAGATTATTCAATCTCACTGTTATAGTTGCCGCCCTCACTGTTTTTAATTTCATTGAAGCCAATCTTATTGTCCACCCAAAAGGAGATAGAGGTAGTATCATGAGTTAACCAAACATCAACTTAATTGGTAAATAACTAAAAGCTCATTGTTTTACAAAGTAAAAAATATGACTACGAGTGTATTTTTTTTATAAAATATCAATTTAAATTCAAAATAAATTTAGTAAAATATCACACATGGTTGGACTTGAACATAAGATCCCATGACCTTCAAAGATTCAACTTTACCATTTTAATTAAATCATCACTTATTTCTTGCATAATTTTTTTAATAAATACATCTTTTATAAAATTTATTTTTAATCACATTGAAGGTGTGTCGTAATCAAGTTTATTTAACCAGCCTTATTCTTTTTAACATGGCAAAAATACCTTTTGATACTTGAGTTTGGCTCCAATTCCAAAATGGAATGTTTTTTTTTCTTTCAAATTGATATTCGAATTTGACTTATGTCACAGTTTTTAGTCCATTTTTGTAACTTCGTTAAAATTGGATTAATGGAGTTATAAAATTAGACAAAAATGTGCAATGGAAGCCAAATTCACAATCTCTAACGGAAGTCAATTTCAGGTACCAATCAAAAAAAAAGAAAAACATAGGTACAAATTTGAATATTGAAACTAAACTTAGACGCCAAAAATTATATTTATCCTATTTTAAATTTTGATAAATTTTTTTATACAATTCCTACTTCTACTCATAAATCCTCCAAACTTTTAAATCGAAAGAAAATACATGCATAAGAATGCTCAAATTCACGACCTCTTAATTGTTGTAATAACAATGGTACCAACATTTGATAAATTATTCATTTCCTTTCATCAGGGAATCTTTAATAAACTCTCTATTTGTGCTCGATAGGTAATTTTTTTGTTTTTTAAAATGTATATAAGAATAATATTTCAAAATAAAAGATTCTTAATATATTAAAGGTTTAATATATTATTTGGTACTCAAGTTTGACACTATTTTTTAATGTGGTACATGTGTTGTTTTTTGTTATAATTTGGTACCTATATTTGACAAAAGTTTTATATTTTGATACTCAAAGGTAACAATGTTAATTTTTTAGTGTTTAATTCGGGTTTTAGGATTCATTTGATGAAAACTATTTGCAATATTATTAGGTTAGAAATTTTCATGATTTTGTTAATAAAATAAATTTAGTGTTAATTGTGAATTTGTTTAATTTTGCATTTAATTTGTCAAATATAGCTCGATTGATGTGATTTAATTCGGGTTTTAGGGTAGATTTGATGAAAGTTAATAGTTATTATTATAAGTTGATTATGAATTTTCATCGAATCAGCTCTAAACCCAAATTAAACACTAAATAGTTAACATTGTTACCTTTAAGTACCAAAATATATAATTTTTGTTAAATACAGGTACCACATTGGACCAAAAAAATAACACAGGTACCACATTAGAAAAAAGATGTCCAACTCAAGTATTAAATTATATATTAAGCCTATATTAAAAGGTAAACTACGATCACTCAACTATACATATATATATTTTTTTGTCATCCAACTTTTAAGACTTTCAAAATGGTCACTCAACTATTCGAGTTTATCTCTTTTGTCGTTTCTGTGGCAACATTTGGTATGATGGAACATGGTAACTTACTTGGGAATTTAATCAGTTGGAAAGTGATTCCAATGTTTGGTACATCAAAATTTTTCAGTTTTTTGTTAGCCCAAACAATTGTTGAGACATACGTAGAGTGCTTGGAAGAAGTGGCTAAGGGAGTGGGCACTTCTTTAAGCACTACAATAACAAGAATAAAATAGGGGACACAAAGATTGTTTACGTAGTTCTGTTTCCCTACATCTGGCAGAGCCTAACTTAGTGAGAAAAATTCACTATCTTCAACACTTGCAAGAAGTGAACCTAAATCTATCACACACCCATGACAATTTCCTCACCTTTATACCTTGAAGAATGATACTTTCACCACTAAGTTCACCCCCATAAAACTTAATAAGTAAAATCACAACACAACAGGTTTTCCTCACTTGAACATATTAAGTGTTTTATCTCTCAGTACAATAACCTATATGAGTCTCTTAATTGTATAGAATATTTTGAGATTTGTTAACATAAAGAAGATCTATCACAATCTCTATTAAATAACAACTAAATAAGCTTAATACAATATAATAAGGGATAAAATCATGATGTCGTAACGACACAACTTGTTCCTCACAAATTAGGTTTCTTCTCCAAGTTAAACTCTGCTATCATTTTTCAATCAAACTCTAATGACTCTAGAGATATTTTGAATTATATCATCTTACAAATTTTAGCCTATAAAAGGGGTCTTTAGTAACCCTAGAAAAGTTTATCATAACATAACATTAGAGAGAAAATTAAGATAAAGTTTTGAGAGAGCTTTGTATGGAATTTTGTGTTTAAGCTGGATAGTTTTGTTTTTTCAAAGTTTAGGGTTTTGTTTTGAATATCTACATCTTGTACTCTTTGACTATTTACTTATTAGTGAAGTCTCCTTTTCTCGTTGTTTTTTTATCCTTTTCATTGGAGGAGTTTTTTCACATAAATATTTTTGATTTTGATCTTTTTTACTTTTCTTGTTCGTCATTTATTTGGGTTTATCTCCAATAAAATGGTATCAGAGCTTGGTTAGGATTTCACAATCAACCCGTTCAGATATGGCGATAATGAGATTCGAGTACCAGAAGTTCGATGGGATCATAAATTTCTATTTATGGCAAGTTTGGATGATTTCAATACTGGTTTAGAATATCTTGAAGAAGGTCGTTACAAGGCAAAAGCCTGCGGATTTGGATCAGTCGGAATGAGATGAGCTTAATGAGAAGGTTCTATCTATAATTCAATTGTGCCTCACGAATAATGTGTTGCAAGAGGTGCTTACGAAGAAAATAACATCAGCCTTATAGAGAAAGTTAGAAACTCTCTACATGACAAAGTTTCTGGTTAATCGATTGGTGTTGAAATAACACCTATACATGTTCCTTATGGCCGAATGTCAGTCTATTAGGGCTCACATCGGAGAATTTGTTACTCTTTGGAATGATCTGAAGAATGTCAAGTCTAAAATAGATGATTAAGATCAGACTATGCTATTGCTATGCTCTTTCCTTCTTCATATAAAACTTTCAGGGAGACCCTAATTTATGGTAGAGCCTTGATCCTCGCGATATGATGCTGTCAATAACGTCAATATAACCCCAATCAAAAATTTTAGCATCACAACTTACAAAGTATCAAGAATTCTCTTACCGGAACGTATGACGACAATCGAACTAACGAAGGCGAAGGTGATAGTTAACAAAAAGAAGCGAAAACAAAGAGAAAATGGAAGAAAGAAATCGGTAGAGAAGTAGGGCTAACGTTAGTTATCTTTAGGAACATGAAGAGAAATTTTGGAAAAAAAAAATAGAATCCCCCCACCTGATAACCGATAACTCCCATATCCCTTAAATTTCTCCCAATATCCCTACTACACACAGCTACTCAGAATCCCGGTTACTTCAAACTCCTACCAAACACCAGTAGCAAAAATAATTCCCTTGCCTTCTCAAGGACTCAAACACAGGACCTTCAGCAAATTAACACTCCACTTAACCACCAGACCAGCAAGCCTATTCTAATATCAAACAGTAACAAATAAACTTAAGCCCACTGAGCAAGGATAAGGCTTAAGACAAAAAAATACCAAAATTTGCCAAACGCAAGGCTTGAACATGAGACCTCACAAACACACCTAGAACACTTAATCACTAAAGCGAATACACAGATTTATCACATTTCCACAAAAGCCGAAATAGAAATTTTGGGGCGTTACATGTTTTCAAAACGACATAATAATAATATTAAAATCAATTCACTAGTAAAGTCGATTTAAAGAATGAATGTTTTTCCTAAAAACAAAAGAGCGATTTTTATACAAATCAACTCAAGTAAAAAGAAGGGCTTTACAGGATCACTTTGATGATCGAATGTAACGCCTTTGACTTAGCCGAAACTCCTAAGTGGGGTCAAGGGTGTTACACTACTTGCACTGACTGAAAGCTCTCTTTCTGCTTTTCTTCTATAGTTCAGTGTTTGTTTTCATGAAATAACTTTGGATATCATGAATTTGTGAACTGAAATTCAAATAGTTTTTTTTTCTGATATCCAACATTGACCATTAAAATAACTTAGATCTAAGGTGTATTGTTCTACTCGTTGATAGGTACTGATCCAATGTACTGGTCGTTGAATCGTTGATTGGAGCTCGTAGGCAGAACTTTTTTAAAAAAAACTTAACAACTTAGTGACTTAAACAATTTTGTTTTGAATAATTTAGTGACTTAAATGAAAACTTTTGAATAATTTAATGATTAAATTGTAATTTTTTTAGTTAAATAATTAAAACAAAACATTTACTCATAATTTAATGACTAATAATGTAATTCATCTAAAAGTTTAGGGATAAAAGAATTTTAACCTATGGTACATAGTGTGGTCCATAGTGTTGATGTTTCATGTGTTGAATTTTCTAGTTTAGAAAGGTGGAACCACAAAGCTTAAAGTGAATTGGATTTTTCTCATTATATGAGCATATGTATTCAATAATTTAAGTAGTCAAAATAAGATATCATTTTCTTTTATTGTTTGTTTTGGAATAATTAATATATTTTTTATAAGAAGATTTTTTTCATATTGATAATTGTTTGTCTCGAAAATAACACTTCTAAAATTTGTGGAAAAATTTCTAAAGGTGTTATGTGTTTTGTCATAATATAAATGATTAAAAAATATTGAAATATTGAATTATACTATGACAAAAACTTGAGGATGATTGCTTTCAGGTCAATGATAATAATTAAAACTAATATGATTGTACGTTTTGTGTTGGATTAATTTTTTTTTTGTGTGTTAAATTTCAAGGTTAAAATATACTCTAATCCTATTTTTATTTTGAATATAGTATAAGGGTTAAAATTGAAAATTATTGTCTTATAATATCCCAAAAAAAAAAAAACAAAGACAAACTTAAAAGAAATAAAAAAATCACATATTCGTCTCTTAAAACTCTTAGGGCATTTAAATTAATATAACTATCATTAACTATTTAGACTAATTAATAACATTACAAAATTATAAGAATCATATTACATTAAAAATTAAAGTGTAGCGGTTAAATCTCAAATTTATGAGTAATAGAGAAATCAAAATTAAAATTTAACTATATTTCTACATTTGCAAAAAAAAAAAAAAAAGATAAAGATAAACATTGACGTAAACCTAAAAAAATAGAAAGTCACGTGTTAATTTATAAAACTTTTAGGGTGAGTAGCATTATATATAAATCATGTAATGTTTTAACTGAAAAGTTAATAATATTAATTATTAATTATTTGGACTAATTAATAATATTATAAAAATATAAAGATCAAATTATTTTAAAGTTTAAATATATATATTAAATCTCAAATTTAATCATATTAGAGGAACGAAAATGAAATTTAATCCTTTTGTAAAAGGTGAGAAAGGCAGGTCTTAGGAGGTACCTTCATTTTATATATAAGTATATAGATTTGTTGGAGTCCATTTTGTTCAATAATGCAATAAATAATGGAAAATGTGTTTTATAATTAAGTTCTGAAAATTTCGATGTAATTATCCACGTTATTTGAGTGGCATTGGATAGAATGACAAACATTTATGTTATTCAATTTTATTTATCGAGTTTAGTCGATCACCATAATTATTAACATTATCATTTTTAAATAATACAATTAATATTATGCATTTTCGGATTAAACTAGAATTAAAATAGAGTTGATGTTACGATGAGGAAAATCATGATGTCATAATGACGTGACGTCAATTAGAGACACAAAGCAAAGGCAACGTCCTGACTACGCGACATGGGATGTCATAACGATGGGCAACGTCGGGATAACACGATGCAGGACATTATGACGTGGCGATGTGAATCCCGCTAAACTAAATTTCTTTTTCCAGTCGAACTTTGATAACTCTAAGGATAATTAGCCTACAAATTTTAACTTATAAATAGGACTTTTAGCAACCTTAAAGAAGTTGATACAATAACCCAACAAAAGAGAGTTAGAATTTTGTGCTTTAGCCGGAGAATTTTGTATTATTCAAGAAGTTGATAAAATAACCCAACAAAAGAGAGTTGGAATTTTGTGCTTTAGCCGGAGAATTTTGTATTATTCAAGATTTAGGGTTTTTCAATTTGATTTTCTCCATCATTGTACTCTTTCAGATTTTTTGCCGACTAGTGAAATTTTGGTTTTTTATCCTCTTCATTAGACACGTAAATATTTGTTTTCAATTTTTTTTCTATTCGTTCTTGTTTGTTACTTAAATCGCATTTAACCCTTACAATTGTAAACATTCATAAGAGATATAATAAATTAGCTTGAAAATATTCCATAGAATCATATTTGATGTCATAAGTAATGTATAAATTTTATATATTATAAGGAAATAATAACATGATAAATCATTATTAAATTAAATAAATATATAAACAACCTGTAAATAAATAATAATATTAAGTTACAAATTTTTTCTTAAATTATCTAGTAATACTGTTGGATCTTTCTCAAATGAACTCATCGGCCATTACTCTCAAGATTCCCTAATCTACGAGATTTGTGCTTCCGTCATCGTCCTTGTGGATCTCTAATCTCGGAAAACACTGCCTTTGACAAGTGTTTATCAGAACCCTTTCTCATAAAACTTTGTTCATCACTTGTTAAACTGAACGAAGTAGTGCTCCTGGAATTCATGACATGGTCGCCGATGCTACTGAACACTTCCCCACTCTCATCTTCCATTGCATAGGCTATGATGGGGCTCTCCTCATCGATATCTTCCTCAATGCCAGCAATGGCATTAGGCTTAAGCCCCTCCTCTGCAATTTCTTGCAATTGCAGTGCGAACTGTAAGCCCCACACCACAGCATCCATCGATGGCCTTTCCATTCCGTCATCATGCAAGCAACTCATTACCACTTCGGTGAATTTTTTCAAACACTCGGCCGCAATCTTTCCTTTTAAAAATGGATCAATCATATTATAAAGTGTTCCGTTTCGATGGCATTCTTGAGCCCGTGCTGCTAAGTTTACTCGAGCATTCTCGGCCGAGCGGTGAATTGCTGGCCTAGCGCATAATATTTCACAAAGGACAACTCCGAATGAATATACATCGGATTTCTCAGTCAATTGTCCACGACGGGAATACTCTGGATCCAAGTATCAGATGCTGCCTTTCACTACCGTGCTAACATGCGTTTGGGACATGTTCGTGGGGCCGATTCTAGACAACCCAAAGTCTGAAACCTTAGCCACCCATTTCTCATCCAACAAGATATTTGTTGTCTTTACGTCTCGATGAATGATTGTGTGTTTTGCACCTGAGTGAAGATACTGCAACCCTTGCGCGGCACCAAGACAAACCTCTACCCGTTGTTTCCATGGAAGAGGAGGGTTTGTGGTGTTGTAAAGATGATCACGAAGTGTTCCATTGGCCATATAATCGTATACCAGAATCATCTCACCGCGATCGTTGCAATAGCCGATCAATGAGACCAAATGGAGGTGGCGTAGCTGGGAAAGCATCTCGATCTCGGTCCTGAATTCGTGAGCACCTTGTTGAGACTCAGGGTTCAACCGTTTTATTGCAACTTGGGTCTCCCCACCATCGATGAATCCTTTGTAAACGTTGCCGAAACCTCCAACACCAATAATGAAAACATTGTCGAAGTTGTTGGTTGCTCGTTTGATCTCAGACAGTGAAAAGTAGCGACAAAGATCGGAAGGCAGAGATGAGCCACCACACTTGGTTGACCCCATTACTGGAACTCCTCCTTTACTGGAAAACTGACTCCACTGTGAAACTCCCTTACTGGAATCGGTATCTTTGACTCTCCTCTTTCGACGGAAAACGAAGAAACAAAGAAGAGAAAGAACAACAAACCCCAATATTATGCCTCCCACAATGCCGAATACTGCTTTGTCGTTGTTAGGGTTGGTTGAGGTTGGTGGTGAATTTTCTTTTCGATTTATTGGTGGATCAGGATTTGGACTGGCAAGATCAAAACCGTTGCTCAATTTGAAGATTTCAAGCCCATTCAAGATGGCATCAGAATGAAGAGTTCTCCAAGCTGGCGAAGGATGCAAAGCAATAGAGAGATTTCGCTGCTTTTGATTTCCTTCCTTTCCTATTAACACCACATAATCCCGATATACTGGAATCCCATTACCACCACTCCAGGATATAACATCTGCTTGAGTTTCTGCAGTTGTATTATCCAAGAAGATCTCAAACACTCTATCACCTTGTGTTGTTATCTCTATTTGGAACTCACAAAAATGTAATCTTACGAAGTAATTGAACCCAGAATCAACAGGAAAATCCCATGTCAGCTGGTAGTTCTCATTCTGGGTCTTGTTCGTCCCCATGGTCCTTGCAGTTACATAAACCTCCCTTGGAGCAGAGTACGATGGTATATCACTGCTGAAGGTGAGTTCCGCTTTGGTACCTTCAGGAAGAGCACTTGGTTTGGCTATTGTCAAGTAGGCGTCATCTGTTAACCAGCCCCGGAACATCTCAATGTCTTCTCCAGGCGAGATTTCCCTCCCACCAACGTTGATCCGATACATCATCTCAAGGGCAGTGTTGTTTCCTAGGGTGTACAAGGTTCCCTGGGCCTGGCCTAGAAAAGGTATCCCTTCATCACTCTCTGGTGTATAATATAGATTGGCTGGCATGGAAACAACTTCGATGCCATTGATGAAAGCATAAGAATCAGTGATATCAGGAGTAGGAGTGAAGATTAAGTTTAACCTTTGACCTTCATCAACGTTTACACAAAATTCTTTGACAACTGTAACTTCACCTCGAGCATGAAACAAAGCACTGAAATCCCGGAGAAGTGTAAAAGTACCAGCTTGAACAGAGAAGAAAGCTTTCTTAGAAGGGTCGTCAAAGCCTGGATATGAAGTTGGATAGAAGTGCAAGCGGATGAACTTTGGGCCAGAAGTGAGGGGAATAGAATAGGTGAACTGTGAGTAAGAAAGATGAGCTGTGGAGTAGGGGACAGTATCAACTGATGAGGGCGGTGGATATACAGCTTTAGCCGCTGATGATTTGTTCTTGTTGTTTTGTGGCTCTATGGGGCTGAATTTTCCATTGCCATCTCCAACCCAAGAACGTTTATCAAGAGAGTCGGCATTGGTGGAAGAACCACAGTCAATTGTGATGTTATCTGTGGGGTAGTAAGGGGTAACATTGAAATCTGCTGTGACAGGAACCACAAGGTATTGACTGAAGAAGAAGAAGAAAAGACAGGGAAGCAAGAAAAATAAGAGGTTTTGAAGGAAAAAAGTCGCTGCTTTAGTTGGATTCCCCATTGCAGGAGAAAATCAAAGAAGCAGAGAGAAATGCATATGAGGAAAGGGATACGAGATGGACAAAAATCGGTAGACCGTGCAGTCAAGAGTCATTCTTTTTTACGTTTGAATTTTCAAATTCCCTTTTTCCTGTTTTGTTTCCATTTGTTTACAAAATTTAACATTTTTTTTATATACGAATAAATGTCACCAAAAGTTATGCAAATGTCACGTTATTGTCACTCCACTACTCTGCAGCATAAGGGTGAGGGAGGACCTACTCAAAAAAGAAAAAGACGTTTTGGCAAGACTTGATTGGTGCTATTTTTCAGCTATCCAAATAATAAGACGCAGTGAGATAATTCTTTTTCCCTTTTAGTATTAAATTTCAATTGCGGGGATTTAGATTCCATTCATAAAAGCATATTAAGATTTGGGATGGACAATAAGTTCGACTATTGGTCATCCACAAATAGGGTTGGAGAAGGATTTAAGATTGAAAGCTTTTTCAGTTGTAATTCTGGTGAGATGTGGATAAGAATCCTAAAATGTTTTTTATAAAATATTTTATTTGTTTCATGGGGTTTTCTTTTTTTTATGGAAAATGAATTAACAAAGGAAATTATTCTCCAAAATAAAAAGATAAAATCAAGATTTTTTAAGGAAAATGTCTTATCAATTTCTCCATAATACATTTTTCAAATTTATAAAACCTTGTTCATTGTCTTCATTATCGAAAAAAAACAAAAAGGAAAGCTTTCAGAGTAATAAAGGGAAATGTCTCTTCACTATCGAAGAAAACATTCTCTTATATTTTAATTTTAAATTTTTTATGATTTAATCCCTCAAATCCAAATTTTTACTATTCTACAATTTAATTCCTCAAAAACACATTTTCTTATTCTACAGTTAAGTCCTAAAACCTCATTTTGCACAGTTTTGCAAAATAGTCTATTTTCTAAAATTTCCAACTTTTATAATTTAGTCCTTAAAACTAAAATTGTCAAAATTTCCAAAAATTAGTCCTTGATTTTTGAAAAGTTCAACTTTTATATTCTATTTTTTAGAATTGTAAATTCTCAAATAATGTAAATTAGTCTTAAAACTCAAGTTTTGAAATCTTTATAATTTAACCCCTATAGTTTCAAACTTTACTATTCTATGCTCAACTTTCCAAATTTTCATATTTCATAATCATATAATTTAGTTACTACATCAATGTTTCAGATTTCATTACCCAAACCCTTAAATTTGAAAGTTTACAAATTTTACAATTTGGCCCTTCAATTTTTATTAAATTAAATCATTTTTCAACTTACTCATCCAAATAATATTCAAAATAAATATTTACCACTTTCAACTTAATTAAACATAAATATATTAATATTCTCTAATTTACGAAATTAACAATTAAGCTTAATTAAGTAAATTAAGATTGATAAATCTAAAACATAATTGATTGAAATATAAATAAGCTTTATAAAATAAACTCAGTTAAACAATGAAAAGATAATAAAATCTCATATGTATGCTTGTTTTATTGAAAACAATTTTTATGAAATATTTTCAAGAAATTTGCCAAACAATAGAAAATATTTTACACAGATTCATCTAAACACCGAAAAGTATTAACTTTTCTGGAAAAGTAAGTCATTTTCCAGAAATCATTTTCCGAAAGCCATTTTTAGTGAAACAAACTGAGCTAAAGTAAAGTAAAAATGGCTGAAGAACATCGCAACAAAACACTTGTTTGTTGTAATTGCTTTTCATGAAGTATTTTAGATGGAATAACAAAATCACACCATGGGGTTTTTTACACTAATAATCCAAAAAGATTATTTAAATACTAAAATGGTATCCTCATGGCGTTATTTACCAAAATGGTGTGAGATGAATAGTGCATTGTGGTGGTGCCCAAGAAGGTAGCGGTACCACTCAATTTTTTTGCTGCCCAATCATTAGGTCGTTACACAAAAAAAAAAAAAATTAACGGTGGAGGGATCGTATACGATGGCACCGATATGCTTATACAAGTAAAATACAAGTCTTTGGAAAAGTAATTTTTAGTGGTTGGAGGATAGGGATAAGGTGGCATCGAATGAGTGGTGGCAACTTGTCAGGTGACACTTACAGTGGATGTGACACATTAGTCACGCCGTTCAATTTTCTTTTGGTGGCCTGAATATGTGTTTCACGGGAAAAAAAAGGGGGGGACCTTATAGTAAACCATAATCCCCTCAACCATGGTGCTGCAAAAAAAAAAAAAAAAAAAAGAACATAGCAATTTTTGGAGAGAAGAGAAAGGGGAGGGTTTAGCTAGTAAAAAAAGGAAAGTAATAGTTCAGGGAGAAAAAAGGGAAAAAAGAATAGAAGTGTTTAGGGAGAATAGAAGAGTGTTTTAGTGTTTTAAAAGGGGAGGAGACAAAAGACAAATTGTTTGATTTTAAAAGGTAAATTTTTTATTAATATTTATTTGTTTAGTGTTTATGGATATTTATTAATCGTTTGATTTTGTAAGTTTAAGGAGGAGAGGAGGCAGCAACCAAATTTTTATTTAAAGGAAATATTTTTTCTTGTAATTATTATTTTTTGTTTATGGATTTGGGTTACTTATTATTTGTTTGATTTTGTGGTTTTGGAAGGAGGAGTGGCAGCAAGAAATTTTATTTGAAAGGTAAATTTATTTTTGTAATTATTTTTTATTTGTTTAGAGTTTTGGTTTTTTTTTTTTTTTTTGTGATTTTGTAGTTTTGGAAATAGTAATTTAATTGAGTTTGAAGGTACATTTGTATTTTTTTGTGGGAATTATTTATTTGTTTGTTTTTTTAATTTTAATTATTTGTCCAAGTCTTGAGATACTATAAGAAATTGAAAGCATGAATCCGATCTAAAAATGAAAAATAAAAGGGAGATACTCTCTTCTTCTTCTTCTTCTTCTTCTTTTTTTTTTTGTAGCCTTTTGGCGACATGTCCGAGTGGTAAGGTGGGCGATTGCAAATCCCTTATTCCTCAGTTCAAATCCAAGTGTCACCTGATCGACAAAAAACTCGAAATCCTAACGTCTCCTAACATATAGGATTCAAGGAAAAACTAAAGTAGTGGAAATGAATCAATAAACCTTGATATGAGAGCCCCCATATTAATGGAGTGGCTACTAGAGAAGTCTTGAATTAGATTGGAGAACAAGAGTGTCTAATTAACTAATGAATGGTTGTAGAAGTGTTGGAAGATACTTTGTATACAGACGGATGAAAGTCTTTGAATATTCAGACATCCAATTAATATTAAATTAGATAGATAATTGGCTTTTACTAAAAATTTAGGCCCATTCATCGGGTTCGGGCCAGGCCGGGTCTAAAAAATGGGCCTAAAATTTTTTCCCAAACTCAACCCATATAAAAATGCTAAAACCCGGGCCCGGCCCGGCCCGCCCGTATTAAATTTTTATATTATTTTATATAACTTTTAAATATATATAATACATCAAAAATACTAAAAAAATCAAAATAAGTATTTCTCAACAAATTGAAAATAATGTAACTTAACAAGCAAATACCTCTAAAATAATAATAAAATTAACAAATGCCATTACAATAATAACAAAATTAACAATAAAATAAGTTTATACAATATTCAATCAATAACAACAAAATAGTAATATGGTAGCAAAAAAGGGAGAAAACAACAAGAAAATAACATTCAAAAATAAAAAAATAGCATATTTTTTTATCATTTAGTGAATCCGGGCCGGGCTCGGGCCAAAAATACCTTACCTGAGGCCCGGCCCATTTTTTAAACGGGCCTTATTTTTTGTCCAAGCCTATTTTTCGGGCTTATATTTTTTCCCAAACCCTTCCAAATTTCGGTCGGGCCTTAGGGCCGGGCCGGGCCACCCGGCCCATGAACACCTCTAGTTTGAAATTAAATAATTAGATAAACAAGGGTTAGATTGCAATTTAAACAAAACTTTGGGATAGATTTTAAAATAAAGAAAGGAAAGAGCAGCTTGAAGGGTTGAGATAAAACGTGCGTAAAGGTGCAGGGCCTAGATGGAAAATTATTTCCATTCCTCAGAGTGCATCGTTTCAATGTGGACCAAAATGAAACAAAGATAAAATTATGGGGCAAAATTAAAAAGAAAAAGAAAACTAAATTGCAATGCGTCGCAAAAGCTGAAGGACCACACGCGCAAATAACCCATGCGCTAAAAAACACGCAGATCCTAGCCTTGCGGGTCGAGTCATCAAGTCGGATTTTAGGTTATTGTTAAAACGACGCCATTTTGGCATCTGGAAATGAAACCCAAAACGACGCCGTTTTGGAATGCAATAAAAGTAGAAATTTTAAGAAAAAAAAGTCATTTGCTTCTCTTTTAAAAAAAAATTTCTTTCTCTTCATTTTCTCTTTGGGCATTGCCCAAGATCTGGCCATTGGGCCGCCGTGGGCCACCGGTAGTCGGCGACGGTTCCGCCTCTCCCGATGGTCAGAGATTGTTAAAAGGGCATTTTTATCCCCGTCCTCTAGGGGATCTGGATCTGGGGTTAAAAACCCCTAGATCCGGCCAAAGCTCGACAACGAAGGAAGAGGCTTTCGGTTTTTACACCAATCTCCGCCGCGACAATAACAAAGGTAAAACTCTTTTACTCTTCTCTCTTTTTGTATATATATGATGTATTTGAAAAATAAATATGCAGAAAAATAATCTTTCGCTAAAAAAACTAGAGAGCTTTTTTATTTCTTTGGATTGATTTTTTTTTCGTATTTTTCTCCCCACAAATACATTGATCGTTGGGGCTTTTTAAGGCCGATTTACACTGTTGTTACTGCTCTACTATTTTTTGTTACTGTTCTCTGCTATTTCTGCTTTTCTTTTCTATCTTTTTCTTCTTGCTTTGTTTGCAGGTCTTGGCACATGGTCAACAGTGGTGGCAGAGGGGTGTCAGACGGCACGGGCGGCGCGATCGAGGAGGGTGCGACACGGCTCACATAGGCTTAGGGTTTCAGTTTTTACTGAAACTGAGTTTAGTTTTTGGGCCAACGGGCGGCCTAGGGTTTTTAGTTTTTGGGTTTGTAAATTGGGCTTTATGGGTTTAATGTATATTGGGCTACATTTATTGTAAATGGACTGTGGACTATTATTTTATATTTTTATTTTCTTTGTTTTGGTTTTTTTGGTTGAGCCCGGGCAAAATTGGGCTTCTACAATAATCATAATAATAAATTTAACATTTATATTTTTGTCAATTTGATTCTTATTATTTTTAGCTGAATTTAACTCTTAATCTTTTAAAATAAATTAAATTTGATCATTGGTCTTTCAAAAAGAGTTAAATTGTAATTTCAAAACATTAAATTTTTAAACATGACAGCTCACGTGACAATTCACTTGTACTTCATACTAATTTTTTTAAAACTTTTATAAACTCTTTAATATTTGTTTTGAATTTGTAAATATTTTTATAAGTTTTAAATTATTTGTTGACACATATGAGAAATATAGTGTCATATCAGTATGAAGTACACATGGATTGTCATGCAAGTTGTCACGCCAACATTATTATAAAATTAATTTTTTATTCAGTATTTCCATTGAAATAATAATTTAACTTTTTTTTTTTTAAAAATAATGATCAAACTAAACTAAATAATAATAATAATGAGTAAATTACCAAAATAAATATAAATATTGAGAATTAAATTTTGCATTATTCTAAAAAATATATACTGAAGTATGTAAATAAATCTACAAATTAAGCCTTTCCTCAAATAACAGTTCTGCATTTGCTGGCTAAAAATGATAAGTACTGTTACCGGCATGTGTGAGTAAAATCAATTGAAGTACCGAGAGGCCAATTGGTTAGTTGTTTTTATTTTATTTTATGTTTGATTCATTTTATTCAAAACGTTATTCTTAGAGTTGCTTATGGGTAAGATTGAATTTTGTTTAGATTAATTTTATGTATGGTATTAAATTAAACTTGAGCTATACATTTATTGGTTGAATCGAGTTTTATCTATATTCAAGATCAAGGTTCAATTCGTAGGTTCATTTGTGTAGTAGTTTAGTGTATGAGTGTACGAGTTTGAAATTGTATTGTATTAAAAAGAAAACAAATATAGTTGCAAAGCCTATTCTAGCTTGAAATATGATATTCAAATTTTGTCTAAATCTATCTCTATTTGTAAATAATTAACTCAAACTTGTTTAGATCCTTTCATATTGTTGTTTATTTTTAAAAGTTATTTATTTTTATTTAATATTTAGTAATTATTAATCACTTTCACTATCGATATATGTTTTTCTTTTATAAATCTTAGTATATACAACTTAATATTTTTAATATTTACATTATAGTTTAATATATTTAATTTTCATATAATATAAATTTCATAATATATACAATAAAATATCATAAACTGAAAAATAGATCAAGCCAAATTAGGGGGTAATCGAGTCAAACTCAAATACTAACAAGCTCGAGCTCAACTCGATACTCAGCTCAAGCTTAATCAAATATCTAATTGTAAGTTTGAGATTAACTCGAGATATAATCGAGCTACTCGAGCTCGAGCTCGATTAAGCTTGTTTACCAAATTTTGTACTCAAGCTCGAGCTCAAACTCGAGCCAATAATTACGCTCAGGGCTAATATTACATATTAAGGGAAATATGAAAAGTTTGATAAGACTCATGAGTTGTTCGGCTCAAGTATTACTAAGCTCGAATTTGTTCGACTATTAACTCGAGTTGTTCAAGCTCGAATTCGGCTCAATAATTACCAAATCGAGTTCAAATTTTTTCAAGTCGAACTCAAGTAACTTGTAGGCACTACTGTTTCATTTACACCCCTAAGTCAAATAAAACTCGAGCTTTGAATATTGAAATTCAAACTCAACTCATATTTTAAACGAGTCTAATTTCTTTTGTTTAATCTCATTTTTTGAGAACTAATATTTTTATTTATATCCTCCAAATTTGAAGTAAATATTAGAGGTAAAAGTTAAGTAATATACAGGGTGAACTTTTTTCTTTTGGTTTTTAATATAATTAAAAGAAATATTAATTATTAATAAATGATCGGTAAAAATTAGAGAGATTGATAGTGAAATGGTAGTAAAAAATGCAAAATATGTGCTGCTAATATATGAAAAAAATGATGAAATTATCCCACGTTATTTGAGTGGCAGTTATGCATTGGCAGCGGATAGAATGGTTTAATGAATTAACTTTTAGTTATTTGAATTTTCATATATGGAGGTTGAAACGTCAATTCGATTCACATGGGTTGTCATTGTTTCAACTTGTATATAAATTGCATGACCTTAGAGAGAGCTGTTTAAGCTTTGTCATTGATTTGAGGCTGGAGAGACAGATTATGGAAGCCAAAATGATGAAAGCATCTCTCTCACTTGCAATTATAGTGCTTGTGCTCTACAATCCAATGAATCCCTGTAGAGCTATGTCAATGCAAACCAACACCAGCCGCACCTCATCACTCATCGCCGACGATGAGGAGTTGGAGTTCCTGATGGATTCTCATAGCGGTAGAATCCTCCGAACTGGTGGACCTGTGACTGGGAATACTGGCAATAGTGGTCAACCAATTGTAGATTGTGGGAAAGGTCTCCCTTACAAATCCTGCCTTCCCGGCCAAAATCCAGGCGGCCGGAAGCCAGAAAATCATGGAGTTTATAACCGTGGTGGACACTAGGACACTCAGGGACTTACAGCCGTGGATGTTGAAGGTGAATGACGAATTGAACTGTTTTTAGTAATTAATTTTACTTTAAAGCCGAAGTTTATCATTTCCTTTTCCATCCATCTGCTAGACTCAAATCGTATTGGTCGGTAAATGATTATAAACATGTATCACTAATCATATTTACTTCATAATTTGCAATTACTCCTGACAGCGTCATCAATCATTTTCCAAAGCCAACCCTCCATGATTTAACGGTTTAAAGTTATTGATTAAATATTAAATAAAATTGGTTAAATGCGAAAATTCGTTCTACTCACTAACAAAACGATATAAATCAGTTAATGTAGGTTAAGAAATAATACAAATGTTTAGTCTGTTGAAATTTCAGTTAAAATTGAATTAATTGATAGAATTGATCTAATTCGGTTAATCGGTTAGTTAATTGATTTAATTCGGTCGGAGGTCGGTTAATGATTTTTTAGAAGTTCAGTTATTGATTAATTCGATTTGAAATCGAATAATTAACCGAATTAACCAAACTTAATAATTAATAATAGAAATTATATGTAGTTTTAATTTGGTTAACTCAATTAATTCGGTCAAATGAACATTATCAAATTTTTTATATGTTCTATACTTATTTTAACCAAAAAATATAAAAAAATATAATTTTTAGTTAATTCGGTTAACCGACTAAATTAACGAAAATATTTCTGTTTAGTTAATTTTTTTGAAAAAAAATTAGTTCAATTAACTATTAAAAGATAAAAGATTTTGGCTAATTCAATTAATATTAGTTTGATTTACTTAAATGTTCGACTGTTTACTTAAATGTTCGACTGTAACTTCAGAGATATAGGATTCGTCGCCTTAATCTGCTCCACTGCAACTTCAGAGAGATAAGATTTATAACTTGAATATGTTCCACTGCAACTTCAAGTAAATAAGATTCGCTATCTTCAATCTGCTCTACTGCAACTTAAGGAAGATGAGATTTGTAGCCTGTAGCTTTAGTATATTCCACTGCAACTTTAAGGAGAAAAGACACGTTATCTTCAATTTGCCCCACTGCAACTTCAGGGATTTTTTTATTTTTAACCTACTCCACTGCAACTTCAGGGAGATAAGGTTTGTGGCTTTAATCTGCTCCACTAAAACTTCAGGGAGATAAGATTTGTAACCTGTCTTCAATCTGCTCCACTCCAACTTTAGGGAGATAAGATTTGTAACCTGTCTTCAATCTCCACTCCAACTTTAGGGAGATAAGATTTATAACCTGTCTTCAATCTGCTCCACTGCAACTTCAAGGAGATAAGATTTGTAGCCTGTAGCTTTAGTCTATTCCACTACAACTTCAGGGAGATAAGATTTGTTTATTTTTAACCTGCTCTACTACAATTTCAGGGAGATAAGGTTAATGGCTTCGATCTGCTCCACTGCAACTTTAGGGAGATAAGATTCGCCATAATAACTTCAATCCGTCCCACTGCAACTTCAGGGGTATGAGATTTATGATTTCTATGATCTGTCAACCATTGTCTGGGGAACATGACCTGTAGAATCCATTTCATGGGCTTATTTATGCCAATTGATTAGGATGTCATGATCAGAATGAATCAAATGCTACTAACTAGATGTGTATGAATGATAATTGTATGAATGCAGAATGTTATTTTTTTGTTTCGAGAATAATGTCTTTTTAATACTTAGGTTGTTATTGCTCGTTGTTCATCAAGGTTCTATCACTGATGTGTTACCATGCCTTCTTGTTCAGCTGGTATCTTTGACAAAAAATCCAAAGAAATAGTCACAATTTAGACTATTCTTTCTCAAATGTTTCCAACCCTTAGGTTTGGTTAATTCTAATTAGTGCTCCTGTTTTAGGTCCTTGTACTATTTAGAAGCCTTTCAGAGTAATATGCAAAAAAACTTTTGTTTGAATATTACTAGTCCATTAATTGTTATTTCAATAAAAAATGCTTGAAAAAGATCGTGGTGGACAATGTTGAAATTTATTAGGAGCAAAGCTTGAAATGAATAGATTAATCAAAATAACAAATTTGCTAAAATACAAAATGAATAAGATGAAAACGAGTGCCCCAGATATCGTAGTATGAGCTTATCCGCGCAAACTCCTTCGAGGACCTTTTGAACTTGATATGTGTTTAGAAGACCTAGAATACTTTGTTGATGCCCCAAGATGTAGCATCCCTCCTTCTTGTTAGTTCGGAGAAGACAATACTATTACATGCCCCATCTTCAATCAAAATTTGAATTTCCCTTTCCTGGGTTTTTAATTCAAAACCCCTTTAGTCTCAATACACCCTTTTTCGAGTTTTCGCCTTGGCATCTCTCCCCCCTTTTTTTAAGTGAAGTATTTCTTGATTGAATCCGAATTCACAGGATTACGCAGGTTCTTGTCATCCATCTCAGTCAATATCAATGCTCCTCTAGAAAATGCCTTTTTTACCACATAAGATCCTTCCCAGTTTAGCATCCATTTTCCTCTGAAGTCCTTTTATATGGGGAGGATCTTTTTCAATACTAGGTCTCTTTTATGGAATTCTCTAGGGCGAACATTTTTGTTGTAAGCTTGCATCATTCGTTTTTGGTACATTTGACCATGACGGATGACTTTCAACCTTTTCTCTTAAATCAAGTTTAGCTGATCATATCGAGATTGGATCCATTCCACTTCATCCAACTTCAACTCTGACAAAACTCGAAGAGAAGAATCTCAACTTCAATAGGCAAAATTGTCTCCATTCCATAAACTAATGAGAAAGGCGTTGCCCCAGTAGAGGTCCTAACTGACGTTTGATAAGCATAGAAGGCAAATGGTAACTTCTCATGTAAATCTTTATAAGTCTTAATCATTTTCCCCACGATCTTTTTAATGTTTTTATTGGCTGCCTCGACTGCACCGTTCATTTTTGGGTGATACGGTGACGAGTTATGGTGTTTGATCATGAACTGACTGTAGACTTCTGATATCGTGCTATTGTTCAAATTCAATGCATTGTCAGTTATGATCCTTTCTGGCATTTCATATCGACATATGATTTTCTTATTCAAGAATTTGATGACTGCCAAATTTGTAACATTGGCATATGAAGTGGCTTCTACCCACTTGGTGAAGTAGTCAATGACCACAAATATGAATCGATGCCCATTTGAAAATTTTGGCGAGATCGGCCCAATGACATTCATGCCACACATAGAGAAAGGTCATTGAGAAGTCATAACATGAAAAGGTGAATAAGGTACATGAAATTTATCTCCATAAATTTGGCACTTATGACATTCCTTGGCATAATTGATGCAGTCTCCTTCCATGATGAAGCAGAATTTGCCATTGCCCCATCCTTCCATTCAAAGCAGTCGACTCCATCTTGTACTTTAGAGCGTCCAGTTCGAGATGAGCCAATTTGTGTGGTACAACATGTACTGTCTCAGTCTTCGAATTGTCCAGATTAAGGCGCAACACAATTTCTCAATCAGCGAGTACCTTGTCTCACATTTGGTGAACTTCTTACTGAGGTAGTATATTGCTTTTTCTTTCCTACCTAACTCATCATGTTGGCCCAACATGCATCCCATAGAATTTCCAAATACTGCTAAGTACAGTATCAATGGCTTATCGGACTAGGTGCATCAGCACTAGGGCATTGCATAAGTAATGTTTGACCTTATCAAAAGTTTCTGGCACTTCTCATCCCACACACCTGGGTTGTGTTTCTTAAGGAGACAGAATATGGGGTCACATTTCTCAGTTAGTTGTGAAATGAACCGAGCAATGTAATTTAGTCTTCCTAGGAAACCACGAACTTCTTTTTGAGTGCGCGTTGGAGGCAGCTCTTGTATAGCCTTGACTTTGTCTGGGTCAATCTCAATCCCCTTTTTATTGACCACAAATCCTAGCAGTTTCCTCGACCTAGCCCCCAAGGTACATTTTGTTGGATTGAGCTTTAGCTGAAATTTTCTTAACCTCAAGAATAATTTCCTCAAGACTTGTACATGCCCCTATTCTGTTCAGGATTTGGCAATCATATCGTTGACATAAAATTCAATTTCTTTGTGCATAATATCATGGAACAAGGTTACCATGGCTCTCTGATATGTTGTTCCCGCATTTTTCAGTCCAAATGGCATCACCTTATAGCAAAATGTTCGCCACATGGTTATGAATGTGGTTTTATTTATGTCCTCAGGATGCATCTTTATCTGGTTGTATCCTGAGAAGCCATCCATGAAGGAAAATAGTGAGTAACCTGCTGTGTTTTCTACAAGGTGTCGATATAAGTCAATGAGAAATTGTACTTCTGGATGGATTTGTTCAAATCCCTACAATCTACGCACATTCGTACTTTCTCATCCTTTTTAGAGACAGGGACGATATTGGCTACCCATTTTGACTATTTGACCACTTGTAAGAAACCAGCATCGAATTGCTTCTTGACCTCCTCTTTTATTTTCAGCAAAACGTCGAGCCTCATCTTTCGGAGCTTCTGTTGAATTGATTTGCACTCTTCCTTTATGGGGAGCCTATGTACCATGATATCAGTACTTAAACCGGGCATATCTTGATAAGACCATGCGAAGACATCTTTGAATTCTTGAAGTAACTCAATGAGGTCCCGCTTAGTCTCTTCGGCGATGCAAGTTCTGATCTTCACTTCTTTCTTTTCTTGTTCATCTCCCAAGTTCACAATTTCTACTAAGTCTTTGTGAGGTAGAATTTGTTTCTTCTCTTGTTCTACCATCCTTAATAAATTAGGAGATAAGTTACAATCTCTGTCATCTTCAAAGTCTTGAGGTTCTTCTACACACATATCTCGCTTAAAAGGAGATTTTGAGTCAGTAGCAGCGTCACTCATGTCATTGATATCTAGAGACAAGTTATAAGAACAAAAGAAGATCCAAAGAACAAAAAAATCTAAGAATAATTATTTGTATGGTATGATTATGAATAAAATGAAAAAAATAAAAGAATATTTGCTCAGAATGATACACAAAGATGCATTTTATTGAAATAAAGATGTTGGACATAAGCATATTTCACAAAAGACTCTTATTGCTCCTAGGTTTAGAATAATAAGCGTGTTTTGAACATTACTCTGGATTAGCTATAAAAACTACATGAATCTCTTCCGCAGTCCAATTGTTCAGAACACTTCCTGGTACATAAGGGCAAATGCCTGATAAATTATCCTCCCCAATTCCTTCTTCGAATATGGCGTTGATATTCAGATTTCCCATCATTTCTTCGGCAGACTCCTTTCTTGTCATCTTCTTTTCAGGATAAATAGTTCCTCCTGACACGAATGTTCTGGATATATGGGGAAAGGTCATTGGTTCCCATTTGACCTCTTCCTTGCTTAATCGCACTCTTTTCCTTTCTTGCTTCTTCTCACAACTCCTTTTGCTTCACATCTGGCTTATACCCCAAACTAAAGTGACCTCATTTGTCTGTCAAAATTGGTACCTCAACTCTTTCTTAGAGGCATTTCTCGAGTCCCCTTCCAGGCAATGCTCCTGTCTCAACCATCAGTTACAGGCTCATCCTCATAGTTTTGGATATATTGGGCATTTGGATTTTGTTCCCTTCAACGATGAAGGTTGCATTCACAAATTCTAGATATCGAAAGGAACATTCTATCGTTTCATCGTCTACCCTTATATATGGCGCATCACTGGTAACAGATGCAATAATGCAATAATGTCTTTTCTTTTTTTTTTTTGTTTGACCACCAAAGCTTTTCCTTTAACGGGTCCAGCTCTCACATTTGATGGATCATAGCGCTTTATACTGCTTGTGTAGAATCCCACATCCTGGCCCTCTTCAGAAATGCTGAGTGGGTTTTTCTCTCCCATGATCATCATGTTGCAGTCATAGTTCCATGGAACCCATTAGCTATCCTTGTACGGAAAAGCTACGGGTTTCTTAATTATGACCATTGGTGGCATTTGTGCTCCCACTTCATTACCTCTTGGTTGTGAAATAATCACTACTGGGTGATTAACTTTATGGACCTTTTTCCTTGATCCTTCCTCTGAAGCATAAACATCTATTCCTTCCAAATCCTTGACATTTTCATAAAATTCAATTTCTTTATTATCAATCAGATTTTGCACTAGGCCCCTGAACTCAATGCACTCATAGATCGCATGACCCTTCTCAATATGGAACTCACAGTAGTTCCTCACTCTTTTAGGTCTCTCCTTTGAATCTTGTATGATTAATCCTTCATCTACCATTTTTTCCAAACCCTTTTTTAGTGGGGTTTTTACTTTCACCACGTCAATTTTGGTTATTTTTCCTCCACTCTCAATTCTAGCATTTACCCATGGGTCTGAATGATTGGGTAATGGATTTCCTGCTACATTAGGTCCCGACAATTCCCATCTTTATGAACATTTCAATCAACTTTTTAAAAGCGGTGCAGCTCTCGATTGAGTGTCCCGTTATTCTCGTGTGGTACTCAAATTGAGCATTCGCGTCATACCATTTTGGGAATGAAGGTTGCATAGATTTCAAGTAGAAAGGGGATACAACATATGCATCAAATAGACTCTGATACAGCTCCCTATATGTCATCGGGATCAGCGTGAACTTTAGCCTTTTTGTGTTTGGCCTTGGGTTGGATTCTTGCCTTGGGGAACCCTGATGGTTGGTAGTTATGGCCCTCGGCTGGCCTACCGTGACCGGTTTAGAGTATCCTTTATTATATATGCTCGCGTTATTCACATCATGTTTCTTCTTCCTCGGGGCTGACTTTTTGGTGTTTTCCCCCTCATCTATCTTACCACTTCTCACTACATTTTCAATTATTTTGCTGGACATTACTGTATCCCAGAAGCTCTTAGTAGCTCTTCCTAACATATGGTTAATGAACGGGGCTTTTAAAGTATTGATGAAAAGCATTGTGGTTTCTTTCTCCAGAAGAGGTGGCTGGACTTGTGTTGCCACCTCTCTCCATCATTGGGCATATTGCATGAAGCTCTCACTTTGCTTCTTTTTCATATTCTACAATGTGATTCTATCTGGTGTCATGTCCGTCACAACTATATTGTTTCATAAAAGCCTGTGCTAAGTCTTTCCATGAATTGATTTTGGAACGGCTTAGTTGGTTATACCATTTGGCCGCAGACCCGATCAGACTGTCTTGGAAACAGTGTATTAATAATTGGTCATTATTAATATATCCTGTCATCCTTCGGCAGAACATCGTGATGTGGGCTTCAGGATAGCTAGTTCTATTATACTTTTCAAATTCTGGAGTTTTGAACTTTGGTGGAAGCACTAGATCTTGGATCAAACTCAAGCCCTTGGCATCAATCTCGCAATGGTAATCAGCGTTCTCCATTGCTCTAAATTTTTCTTCTAACCATATGCACTGATCTTTAAGATTTTTTGGCAACTCCACCCTTACTTTTTTCATTTCTACTATATCATCTAGATCAAGGACTGCGGGATTGGTTGGATTATCCCCCGGATTGGACCCTGAGCCTGTTAGGTAGTTCATCGGTGTCGAGGTACCAGCCTGATATTGTTAGGGTCTGATAGTGACGGGTACCCCTAATGGATACACGTCTGGTTGGGTTTGGACGTTTACCGGGGTAAAGCCTGGGGGTAGGTAAGGTCTTTGTTATCATATCCCGAATTAACCACAGTGCTCTTCCCTTTTTTGATTCCTCCAGCCAGTAACTGGGTCATCTAGCTTATCATACTTCTTTGGGATTCTTGTATTTGATCCCTCATGTCTTGTTGAACTTTGGCTAGTTATTCTTGTAACTACGCTTGCAACTGGTCTTGTATATCCTTTTAAATCTGTTCTAGTCTCTCTAATCTTTGATCCATTGCTTTAGTTTTGCCACGAGTACCGTAACGATGTTCAGTTGGTAGATTCTTGTTGGTTTCCAGGTTAACTGGCATAATTTTGATTAATTAGGGTGTTTTGGTGAAGTTTAATGCATGAAATGTAATGCAAATAAATGAAATGAATGCAAAAAAGACATTGATTCTGATTCAATTCTATTAGATGAACTTTACTAGAAAGCAAATATCTTTAAATAAAATGAATATTTTACATATATGGCTTTGCCCTAATACTCAAGGCTTTAACTTTCCTAAGAAGCCAATCTAATTCTCGGCCCCGATCTAATTCTAACTCGTATCTCAAGCTCAGCAAGTCGGCCTGAATTGCTAAGGTTTGCAAATGATCAACCACCTCTCATACTTGAGTCACAGCTTCTCCCATAATGTGATCACTATCGCTAACCTGATCTTGAGAACGATGGAATTGTCCTTTCCAATGTTCATTATTCACTTCAACGAGTTCACCTCGAAGTTCACAATTTTGTAATGCAGTCTCGAGCTCTTCTTCCTTTCCCTTCAACTCTTCAATCTTGTTTAGGCTGGCCCTCAACTCAATCACAGAGTTACGACTACGATGCTGATGTAGTGACTTTTCCAACTCTACTACCCGAGCTCCCAATCTCACCTTTTCATTTTGTCTTTCTAACAAACTTCTTTTTAGAGCATATTCCCGAACTTGAGCATCTTGAAACCTCTTTTCCCACTGATCGACTTTGATCTTTTCTTCATTGATTTCTTTTTGCCATTGCTCTGATGTTTTACCCAAACTGGCAGTTCTTATTGACAAACATAGCTTTTTATAATCCGTTTTTAGACTGTCAAAGTCTCTTTCGGCCTTGTTCTTTCCTTTCTCAATTTCTTGGCCTCTAACTTCTGGACTTCGACATCTAATCCTAGCTGCATCTTTTCTTTCTCCAATTGTTCTATCTTTTTTCCTAGCTCTGAACTCATTTTCTTGAAGTTTTGCTTGATGATCTCTAAATCAGATGGGATTACTCGTAGGTGCTCTTCTATTGGCCGAGTATTTTCTTGACTTGGCATAAGGATGTTGTCATTGACTCTTTTACCCCACCACCAATCATATTCATGGGTCGCCATTGGATTTGCAGAAAATCTTTTCATTTTATGAGTTTCGTTCCAAGAATTTGATATTTCACGAACCTTTTACATGTAATTATCACCCTTGTATGCAAACTTGCACTGATCCAACCCTTATGTTGTTGGTATAAATTGCCTTGATCTATACTGTCTCAACACAACTAGATGAGTATATCCAACAACTCCCCATATCCCGAGTAGAGGGACCCAATCAAAGTCTCCACACTGGTACAAAATCTCATTAGGGATCAACCAAGGAGCCCTCCATTCAACGTCTTTATCTTGGAGATTCTAGAGAACTGCCATCCAATTTTCTTTCGAAATCTCATCTCGCCTCGGTGTAGCCACTAATTCTTTCAATGGAGAGTAGTTCTCAGAGAATACTCGATAAGTGACATTTTCTATCTTCCAAAAGTGGCTATGGAACCAAGCTAACAAAAGTTGTGCACACCCGATAAATCTTCCTTCACCCTCTCTTTGGCATGCATTCAAAGAGCTAAAAGTTTAAGCTAAAATTACCGGGACGGGCGTGACCTTTTTATCAAGTCAGTCAAATAAATCTGTAATTGTCTCATTTATATGCTCTAATGCCTTGGGGAAGATGACCGACCTGTAAATGTTCAAAGCAAGGATATCGACTCTTTTCTTTGTATCTGGGTGTGCCAAGATCAAATCCCGCAAACTTTTCCAAAGGATGCATTTACTATCTCCTTTTTGCTTGACCTGGGCCTCAACCCATTGCTCACTCATACCCGTGGTGCTCGTTAGTTTCTTTAAGAAAGTCGGGACATTGGCGGCATTAGAATAGGCTTTGTCGGCTTGAATCCTCGAACAACGAAGCAAGGTTGTATACTCTTCTATAGTGGGTGTAATAACCAATTTTTGCCCGACCCAATATTAAAGTCCAGTCCCTTTTACAAACCCAATTACTAAACCCACAAAGCCCGATTCGTCTAGCCCAATACCCCAAGACCAATAACCCAATACCAGACCCAATTAATAGCCTACTTAAACTAGCCCAAACCCGAAGGACCCATTTGCAATAATTAGTCCAAGCTGCAAACGGCCCAAAAGGCCCACCACATATTGAAATTTTCAGAAACCCTAAGGAGCCCCAAAGCTATGCGCAACTGACCCATCGTCTACCACCACGCGCACGAACCTTTCGTCTGCCACCACGCCCCTCGACATCCACGCACATCGGTTCCCACACCCACAGCTACTACGCACACCGACCAGCAACTCTCGCGCGCCCCACGCCCCGCATTTCTGACATCCTCGGTCTCCAGCAACCCGCCTCACCCATACCTTGCAAGCAGAGAAATAGAGGCAACGAAGCAGAGAAGGGTGGAACAAAATAATAGATTAATAGAAAAGGGTCATACCTTTTGGCTATAAAGCCACGAAAAAATAGAGTATTAGGGGCTTTTTTTTACGAACTCAGAGCAATCGAAAGAAAGAAATTTTGAGGTTGAGTTTTAATTTAGTGACTCTTTTATTCTCTGTCATATTAACCCTGTCATTTTACTTTTTTATTTTCATTCACCGTCTTTGAAATCGAATACAAGAACCTGTTAAAAAATGAAAAAGAAGAGAAAAGAACTTACCTAGAGCCCTCTCAGTCACAGCGTCGGGAGTGTGCCTTTTGGTTGACGGAGCTCGGTTCGTGGAGGGGTGCCGAAGGCCCTCTCCCTTCGCTTCGGGCACCGAGGGATGATTTCTCAACAAGGCTTCGAAAGTGGGGCTAAAACTCGTCGCCTCGAGAGTCGCTCGCCACCCATCCGGTGGTGGCGTGGTGGCGCGGTGAACAGCCTGGGGAGCCCGATCGACTGGAAAACGAAAAAGGGGAGAGAAAGGGGGCTGTTATCTTCTTGATTTTTGAAAAGGCAGAGTCTGAAATGGAAAAGATGAAATTTGGGTTTAAAAACCATTGAATGAAATGGCGCCGTTTGGCTTCAGGAAGCTGCGCATATCCCTTAAAAGGGATATTTCGCGATGGCCCCCTCCCCTTTTTCTTCGCTTTCGATTAGCTCCCTGCTAGTATTTTTTCTTTTTTAAATTAGCCCTATTATTTTATTTTATTTTTGATTTGGTCCGCGTCCAGGTCACTTGAAACGTAGCGCATAAGGACCGGGATTATTTCCCATTTGGTCCCTCTCTATTTTCGCGCGTTACAAAGAGGCCCCAATTTATTTTTTTATTTTAAATTTTGGCCTTTAATTTTACTTTTCTCTTGATTTAGTCCTTTTTTTAATATCTTTTTGTTAATTTCACTATTTCTATCTTTTTAATATTAATGTTTCTATTATTATCATTACCATTATTTTTCTTATTAATATATTATTATTTTCTATTGAAGCTATTGTTATTATCGTTATTAATGTATATTAACATATTATGGCTATTGTTTTCTTTTATTATTATTATTATTATTACTATTATTATTATCTTACAACTGTTGTACATAGTATTAATTTATTTGTTAACCTACATTTAGCTGTTGCTCTTATTCTTTCCTTTATTTGTTTATCTATCCATTATTTCTAATGCGTATTTGTTATTTCATACTAATTATTTGATTTAGCTTTTATTGTATTTTACTTTAATCTTCATTATCATTATTTACATTACTGCCCTCATCTTTATTCTATTAGCATTTAAATTTTTATGTTTACGCATCTCATCCTTGTATTATATTTCAAACTTCGACATATTCAAACCTTTTCCAAATATTTCATTACTTAAAAAATGAATCTTGAACGAATTTTAAGATCTCGTATTTGAAAAACAAGGCAATATTTGTATGTTTAGAAGTATGGAAAATTACATCCTAACGTGCTGGGTGTTGATTTTTCATTCAACTAAATAACCAAATACCCTTTTAATTATATGTTTTGAAGATCCAAGATGACCTCGGTGTCGAAGTATAAATGTGTTATATCCTAATATGCTGGGTATGGGATTTTTGTTCCTTTGAAATGAGTTAATCTTGAAATTTAATTCAGGGTTAGTCAACGCTTCTTTAAAAATTTCATACCTTAAATATTTTCAAATTTTTGATGCAAGGACATTAATTAATCGATTTGGTACCAATTTTGGGCGTTGCGAGGGTGCTAGCCCTTCCTCATACGTAATCGACTCCCGAACTCGTTTTCTCTAATTACGCAGACCAAAATATTTTTATAGGTGACCCGATCACACCTAATAAAAGGTCGGTGGCGACTCCCATTTTTATTTTCAAAACCCAAGTTCGATTCCCTTTTTTTTTCAAAAAAATAGTTACGACAGCTTAGTGACTCCACTGGGGACTGTTCGAGAGTCAGGCCATAAGTTGATTAATTTTTGTCCTTTGAAAATTTGGAAAATTGTTGTGAAAAAAATCTTTTCTTTTAATGCAATTGTTCGTGATACACTGTTGAGTCTCATAAAATACTTTGGCATCGCATTGCATGACCGTTGTGGTCACATCTTTAAGTGGGAGTGAGAAACTAAGCTTTCGTGAGGTTTTCACCTCCGCATGGGCTAGTGGACTGCTTTCGGGACACATCTGTACCTATGTGCTTCGTGAGGTTTTCACCTCCGTATGGCCATAGGGAAATGTGTTCCCCTGAACTGAACTCGATCCATATGAGCCTATAATGGGTGAGGATTGAGGAATCTGCTGGTTCAGGTACCATTCTTTAGAACCGAACCTCATATTGTGAGTCTTAAGAACCCACCTTAGGAAGAGTCATTCCAAACCCCTAGCGGTCACCCGGATAAATGTTCTGTGTTTATTTATTTTTCTTGCACTAACATGTTTTCTTTTGGGATTGTTTATCCCTCTTGTGCTAACGTGTTATCCCCTGTCTTGATTGCATTGCATCGCATCTTAGAAAGGAGGTGTTGATTCATATCCGATTCTTAAATAGAGGAGTTTTGTCATAAGGGAATATGTCACTTGATAAAGTGGATTGTAATACGGTCGTTCGAACATAGTTTAGGAAAACAATGAGAGACGGCTAATAGCCCATAGAAGGATATGAGACCCTACTCAAAGATTCAGGCTGACAAAGATTATTCTGAAGTCATCATTTTTCTAAAAGAAGCTTAGGACAAGCGAGCGAAGAGATACGACCTGACTAGGGAACAATGAGCTAGAAGAGATGTCTATTGAGAAAGTTCACGGGACACAAGACACGGAGAAGAGGATTGGTGATGTCACATGGATTATGAGGATAAGACCGTATATACAATCCGTTTTATGTAAAGAAATGTATTTTCTAGAAAAGTTCTTCTAGTGGAATTGAATTCATGATCAACGCCTCTCTTTCTTTTTGCATTCATTCCATGCATGTACATCGCATCTCATACACTCGCATCGCATCATATCATATGCATTTAACACCATAGAGAGAGCCTAACAAGCTGAAAACATACAGAAGAGAGGAAAAAGAGAACCTGAAAGATGAACATTCGTACGGCACTCGCGCTAAATCAAGGAGAATGGATCAAAGACTAGAGCAATTCCAGAAAGAGGTGCAAGACCAGGTGCAGGCACAGGCGCAAGAGCAGCTAGTCAAAATCCAATAAGGTATGATGGATAAGATGATGGAGTCCCAAAGAAATATGACGGCTCAAATGACCCGACTGTTGAATGGACTTATGGAAAAAGGAAAAGGCCCCATGGTCATTGCTGCAGGGGAGAATGAAGGTATCCTCTCAGGTTCTGCCCTGCAGCATGTGTCTTCACAGCAGGAAGAGCATCCCCGGAGGCCATCTGTCATGATTAGGCCTCAACAAGGACAAGCTAATATAGGATCCCCTATGAATTTCCAAGTGTGCTTGGGATCCAACCCAGGAGATGACCTATTAACCCTATTGTGCCAGATTTTGATATGATGGAAAAAGAATGAATGAAAGCTGAATCCTCAAGGCAGATGGAAGATCGCTATAAGTGGCTAGAGGAGAAAGTCAAGGCGATAGAAAATGCTGAAATTCGTTATGGAATTGATGTCAAAGAGCTAAGTTTGGTCCCAAACTTAGTACTTCCACCAAAGTTCAAAACTCCAGATTTTGAAAAATACAATGGGACTAGCTGCCCTGAAGCACACCTAAAGATGTTTTGTCGACGAATGGCGGGACACGCAGATAATGAAAAATTACTGATTCACTGTTTTCAGGATAGTCTGGTTGGATCTGCGGCCAAATGGTACGATCAGCTCAGTAACACCCAAATTAAGACGTGGAAGGACCTGGCCCAAGCCTTCATGAAACACTATGGCCACGTAGTGGACATAGCTCCCGACAGGATCACTCTTCAAAACATGGAAAAAAAAAGGAACGAAAGCTTTAGGTAATATGCACAGAGCTGGAGGGAGGTTGCCATCCAAGTCCAGCCACCACTTCTGGAGAAAGAGACCACAATGCTCTTCATCCGCACACTGAAAGCCCCATTCCTCATGCATATGTTAGGAAGTGCAACCAGGAGCTTTTCAGACATCGTAACGACCGGAGAAATGATTGAGAACATTATAAAAAGTGGAGGGATCGAGACGGGGGAAAGTGCCAAAAGAATGCCCCCAAGGAAGAAAGAAAGTGAGGTGAATAATGTGAGCATAGGATACCCGAAGTCAATCACCATTAATCAGCCGAAAGCAATGGCCACAGGGCAGCAGGGTTACCCAAGAAAGAACCTGGCACCTCATGACAAAATAATGAGAAACTCCAATTCACACCGATTCCGATGATGTACAAGGAGATGTATCAAACCCTGTTCGAGGTGCATATTGTGTCCCCTTATCATCTAAAACCAATGCAACCTCCGTATCCCAAGTGGTATGACTCGAATGCACAGTGTGAATACCATGCAGGAATCACAGGACACTCAATAAAGAATTGCCTGGCTTTCAAGAAATTGGTGGAGAAATTTATCAATATGGGTGTGGTTGAGTTGGATAACGTGCCAAACGTAACAAATCCTTTACCCAATCACGCTAATAGCGGAGTCAATGCAATTAGCGAAAGTTCAAAAAAAAGAATCAAAGTAAGTGTCGCGGAGGTTAAGACCCCCTTAAGATTGGTCTGGAAACAAATGGTCAAACAGGGATTAATTATTGCGGAAAAGAGTCAAGGAGAGCTGACAAATTATTGTGAGCACCATCAGGAGTTGGGGTATGAGATTCAGACTTGTGGGGAATTCAGAACTCTGGTGCAAAATTTAATGAACAATAAAGAAGTCGAATTTTATGATGAAGGCACAGAAGATAGGAGCATATGCGCGTCAGAGTCAACAGTAAAAAGTTCGAAAGTCAACCTTCCGATGATCATTATTTCACGTCCCAAAAGCGATAAAGCAAGGATACAGGTAGCACCGAAAGTGGTAATACGGACGCCCACTGTCTTTGAAGATAATAGGGAGGCTTCTCGGAATCATGAGTATAATGTAGCACTCCCCGAAAAGGAGAATTTGGCTAGCAATGAGGCAGGAATACGGGTAGTACCGAAAGTAATAATACGGAGGCCCACTGCCTTTGCTTACAAAGATAGTAAAGAAGTTTCCTGGAACTATGAGTGTAATGTAGCAGTCACAGAAAAAAAAACTTAACTAATATGACGAAGGAGGATTTAGATGAAGGCTTCCATACTCGAAGCGGGAGACGCTACGACCTAATAAAGGGGAAAGCTCCAATGGTGGAACGGAAGAAAGAAAAGCCAGTTGAGCCTGAGCCGAGAACCAAGGAACCATTGTCTAAGGAAGAAGCTAAAGAGTTCCTAAAATTTTTGAAACACAGTGAATATTGTGTGGTAGAACAGCTGCACAAACAACCAGCGCGCATATCCATGTTGGCTTTGCTTCAGAGCTCGAAAGTACATAGGAACGTACTGATGAAAGTTTTGAACGAAACCTACGTCGCCAGTGACATCTCGAATAATAAATTGGATCGATTGATCGGCAACATAAGTACGGACAACTTCATTTATTTTAATGACGATGAAATACCGCCAGGTGGTAGAGGATCCACCAAGACTTTGCACGTTACCGCTAGATGCAAAGGGCACATGCTACCAGGGGTCTTGATAGACAACGGGTCTGCATTAAATGTATTACCCTTGTCCACCCTAAACAGATTACCGGTAGATAGTTCGCACATGAAGGAGTGCCAGAGTGTAGTAAAGGCATTTGACGGCAACTAAAGAAGAGTCATGGGGAGGATTGAGGTACCCTTACTAATTGGCCCAACTACTTACGAAGTAGACTTTTTGGTGATAGACATCGAGCCTTCCTATAACTGCTTATTAGGGAGACCATGGATGTATTCGTCAGGGCCAGTGCCTTCATCATTACATCAGAAGGTGAAGTTAATAGCGGATGGCCGGCTGGTAACGATAAAAGCTGAGGAGGACATTATTGCAGTTGTGATTAGTGATATGTCGTACTTAGAGATAAACGACGAGGCAGTTGAATGCTCTTTCCGATCTCTCGAGTTCGTAAATACAACTTTTATTATAGAAGGAAATAGAATCTTAAAACCAAGAATCTTTAAGACTAAAAGAATGGGATTGAAAATAACCATGGGGAAAGGAGCTTTACCGGGAAGAGGACTCAGAAAATACCTCCAGGGGAGAATGGCAGCCCCGACGTTGAGAGAAAAATAAGATCGCTTTGGCCTGGGATTCAGGCCAGATGCAAGACAAAAGAAGAAAGAATTAGAAAGGAGATAAGAAAAAAGACGCGCTCATTTGAGTGGAGAGGAAACCAAGTGGGAACCCATGGTAATTCCGCACATATCCAAAACCTTTATGTCGGGAGGGGTAATCCACTCTGAGCCAAAAGCACGGAAGGGAGAGGACATCGTAGCAATGTTGGGTGATGTCTACATTAGTGGCATATCTGAGGAGGCAGTTGAAGGAGGAATCTTGCCAAATATTTAGCCTTATGAACCAGGAAGCGTCTTGAACAATTGGACTGCAGAGGAAATCCCTGTAGTATTTAGGGCCTATTCAGAGTAATGTCCAGGACACACTTGTTGCTTTAAGCCTAAGAGCAACAAGATTTCTTTTGTAAAATAGGCGCATGTTCGAGTATTGTTATATCAATAAAGTGCATTTTCACCATCATTTGAAGAAAACATTTCCTGTCTTTGTTTTCTGATTATTCTTTCGTCATTATCACACATACAATTTACAAATTTATTCATTCTGCCCGTATTTTCTTAAACTGCAACAGGTCCCTGGATATCAATGACTTGAGCAACGCCGTCATGGATTCGAAATATCCTTTTGAGCAAGACATATTCTTAGAAAAATTACAGGATTTTGAAGATAACACAGACGATGACTTGCCTCCTGATTTGTTAAGAATGGTAGAGCAGGAAGAGAGACAAATTCAGCCTCATAAGGAAGCAGTAGAGACTGTGATGTTGGAGGAAGGGAAAGTGGTAAATATTGGAACATGTATAGCCGAGGAAACAAGGCAGAATCTTATCAAATTGTTGCAGAAGTTCAAGGATGTCTTCGCATGGTTTTATGAAGATATGCTTGGTTTAAGCATCGATATAGCAGTACACCGCTTACCCATAAGGAGGGATTACAAGCCAATTCAGTAGAAGCTCCGAAGGATGAGACCAGATATTATGCTGAAAATAAAGGAAGAAGTCCAAAAGCAGTTCGACGCTGGATTCTTGCAAGAGATCAAATATTCAGAATGGGTAGCCAATATCGTGCCTGTTCCTAAAAAAGATGAGAAGGTACGAATGTGTGTGGATTATAGAGACCTAAATAAGGCTAGCCCAAAGGATAACTTTCCTTTGCCCCATATTGATGCTCTAGTAGACAATACAGCAGGCTTTTCACTGTTTTCCTTCATGGATGGTTTCTCTAGATACAACCAGATAAAAATGCCTCCTGAAGATATGGGAAAGACTAACTTCATAACATTGTGGGGCACATTCTGTTATAAAGTAATGCCGTTTGGGTTGAAAAACGCAGGAGCTATATACCAAAAGGCCATGGTGACCTTGTTCCATGGTATGATGCATAAAGAAATTGAGGTTTATGTGGATGACATGATTGCAAAGTCTAGAACAGAAGAAGAACATATTCGAGTTCTACAGAAACTATTTCTGAGGTTAAGGAAATTCCAACTGAGACTCAATCCTACGAAATGTACCTTTGGAGCTAGATCTGGCAAACTGTTGGGCTTCATAGTTAGTAAGAAAGGGATCAAGTTTGACTCAGACAAGGTCCGGGCTATACAAGAATTGCCTCTGCCGCGCACTCAAAAAGAAGCTCGAGGTTTCCTTGAAAGACTAAATTACATTACTCGGTTTATTTCACAGTTAACCGAGAAATGTGATCCCATATTTCATCTTTTGAAGAAGCATAACCCAGACGTATGGAATGATGAATGTCAGGAAGCTTTCGATAGGGTCAAACAGTACTTGTCAAACCCTCCAGTATTGTCACCTCCACGCCCGAGATAAGCCATTAATCCTATATATCGGCGGTGCTTAATCACTCATGGGATGTGTGCTAGGTCAACATGATGATTCAGGAAGAAGAGAAAAGGCGATATACTACCTCAGTAAGAAATTCACTGAGTTCGAAATGAGATATTCGCCAATTGAGAAACTGTGTTGTGCGTTGATTTGGACGAATTAGAGATTGAGACAATACATGCTGTATCACACGACCTGGTTAATCTCGAAATTAGACCCTCTAAAGTATATGATGGAGGCAGCCGCTTTGAATGGAAGGATGGCTAGATGGCAAATTCTGCTGTCTGAATTTGATATTGTATATTTGAGTCAGAAAGCTGTAAAAGGGAGCACAATAGCCGACTTCCTAGTTAGCAGAGCTTTAGAAGATTATGAGTTGAACTTTGATTTCCCCAATAAGGATCTAATGTATGTGGTAGCTATTAAAGAGGACACTGCAAAAGATTGCCTTTGGAAATTGAATTTTGATGGAGCATCAAATGCTGTTGGAAATGGGATTGGGACAGTCTTGGTATCCCCAAATGGAGATCACTACCCGTTCACATGCAAGTTGGATTTTGATTGCACAAATAATATGGCAGAATATGAAGCATGTGTCATGGGACTCCGCGCTTCCATTGAATGTAGAATTAAAGCGCTGGAAGTATATGGAGATTTTGCACTAGTGATCTACCAACTAAAAGGTGAATGGGAGACAAGAGACCTCAAATTGATCAATTATCGAAGGGTAGTCATGGGGTTAATTGAGAAGTTTGACGATATCGCTTTTAGTTATCTTCCACGAGAAGAAAACTAGATGGCGGATGCTTTGGCTACTTTGGCTTCCATGATTAAGGTGAGTAACCAAGAAGATGTAAAACCATTCAAATGAGTATTTACGAGGCCCCAGCTTATTGTTGCAATGTAGAAGAAGAAGAAAGGGATGATCACCCCTGGTACCAAGATATATTGCGATATGTTAGAAATCGCGAATACCCCAAACAAGCAACCGAGAATGAAAAGAGGATATTGAGAAGGTTAGCCTATGATTATGTCCTGGACGGGGAGGTCCTGTACAAAAGAAAGAAGGATCAAGTACTGTTAAGATGTGTCGACCTAGTGGAAGCTAAGAAAATTTTGGAGGAAGTCCACGAGGGTGTTTGCAGAACACATGCAAATGGTTTCACAATGGCTAGACAAATCATGAGATTTGGATATTATTGGTCTAGTATGGAAGAGGATTGTATCAAATATGCTAAGACATGTCACAAATGCCAGATATATGGGGACAAGACTCACGTACCCCCTTCACCGTTACATGTTATGACTTCCCCATGACCATTCTCTATGTGGGGCATGAACGTCATCGGACCAATCTCGCCAAAAGCTTTGAACAGTCATCGATTTATCTTTATGGTCATTGACTACTTCACGAAATGGATAGAAGCTGCTTCATATGCTAGCATCACTAAATTAGCGGTTAGTTAGTTTTTAAAGAAGGAGATCATTTGCCGATATGGGATGCCTGAGAGGATCATATTAGACAATGCATTGAATTTGAACAACAGCACGATAGCAGATGTTTGTAGTCAATTCAACATTAAACATCATAACTCATCTCCGTACCGTCCAAAAATGAATGGGGCAGTGGAAGCAGCGAACAAGAACATCAAGAAGATAGTGGGGAAGATGACCGAGACTTACAAGGATTGGCATGAGAAATTACCATTTGCACTTCATGCTTATCGAACGTCCGTCAGAATCTCTACTAGGGCAACACCTTTCTCACTGATCTACGGGATGGAGGCAGTCCTACCCATTGAAGTGGAAATACCTTCTCTTCAGGTTTTGACAGAAATAAATCTAGATGAAGCCGAATGGATTCAGGCTCGATACGATCAATTGAACCTAATCGAAGAAAAGAGGCTAAGGGCTATTAGTCACGGTCAGATGTATCAAAAGTATATGATGCGAGCCTATAACAAAAATTCACCCAAGAGAGTTTCACGAGGGAGACCTGGTACTGAAAAAGATCCTTCCTATACAGAAGGATTTCAGAGGAAAATGGATGCCGAATTGGGAAGGACCGTACGTGCTGAAGAAGGCTTTCTCCGGAGATGCACTGATTCTAACTAAAATGGATGGGAAAAGCTTGCCCAACCCCGTAAATTCAGATTCAGTCAAAAGATACTTTGCTTGAACAAGCTAAGACGAAAACCCGCCAAGGACACCTTCAATCTAAAAAAAAAAAAAAAAGAGAGGCCAAGGCGAAAACCCGCGAAGGGCGCTTTGAGACCAAAAGGGATTTGGGTCGAAAACCTGAAAAAGACGGCTCAAATTGTGATGGGAAAAATCCCGCTTCACTCGAATAGAGAAGGAAGGGGTATGTTGCGTCTCGGTGCATCGGCAAAATACTTAAGATCTCCTAAGCACGTATCAAACTCAAAATGGTCTTCCAAATGCTCAGGCAGAGAAGCTTAGGCTGCGATATTGGGGCACCTATTTTCCATTTCACCCATTTTAAATTTGTAATTTGTGATTATCTTATTCAATGAATTTCTTTCTTGATTGCATTTGCCAGTTTGGATTAACCTATTTTGTTTTGAGCTATGCTGCCAATCAATTTCCTTCTTACAATCCTTTCTGGGCATTTTACATTGAAATAATGATTACTGAACTAATAATACTTTCATAAAAGGAGTTCGAATATTACTCACGAAAGCCCTCGAATAATACAGGACACGAAACTTGACTATTGTTCAAAATTCATTCCGCCTAGGGTTTAGAAATGTTGGAGAAAAATGATTATTTCTTTGAACAAAGACCAGACATCTCGTCGGTGATACGACCTTAACAAATAATGAGCAATGCCAATCCAGGTACACAATGAAATCATGATACCATTATACCCAATGAACAGTGATTGGTCCTATACCTCAGAGTTGCAGCAAGATGGTTGGAAGAAACCAAATGTTATTCTCCTGGAGTTGCAGTAAGAGGTACAAACTTTATGTCCCAGAGGGTACAGTGGAAGGGACAATGAAATTACAGCGGGGCAAGCTTGCTGATAGAATATGATCGTTTCTTTGGGTTTCCTCTCAAAGATATCTACTGAACAAGAAAGCATCATAATGCATCAGTGATAGAACCTTATTGAACTATGAGCAATGACAACCAAACAATAAAAGGGGTATTTCGCATGTATTCATACGCATCCAGTTAGGAGCATTTAATTTATTGCGATCATTACATCCTAGTCATTTTTACATTGTGAAAAATCATCATTCTCATGACATTCAGCATTCATGTAAATGTCATCCATAGCACATGTAGTTAGAAGCATTTGAGTTATCCCGATCATAACGTCCTCATCATTTACATAAGCTTAAGCACATATGAAGGACAGGTTCCTCAAAGAACGGTGTGGAGCAGGCTGAAGATTGAAGTCTTCCTGAAGATAGTAAGGAAGCAAATTGAAAAATTCAGATTTATTTCCTCGACGTCCCAGTGGAGCAGGCCGAAGCTGCTAATCCCTCCTCCCTGAGTTTATTGAGGATCCACCTTTCCGAGAAGTTTCAGTGAGAAGATCAAAGTTACTGATCTCTTCTTTCTAAATTCTTATCATTTCAAAACCCAGTGGAGCAGGCCGAAGCTGCTAATCCCTCCTCCCTGAGTGTATTGAGGATCCACCTTTCCGAGAAGTTTCAGTGAGAAGATCAAAGTTACGGATCTTTTCTTTCTGAATTCTTATCATTTCAAAACCCAGTGGAGCAGGCCGAAGCTGCTAATCCCTCCTCCCTGGGTGTATTGAGGATCAACCTTTTCGAGAAGTTTTAGTGAGAAGATCAAAGTTACGGATCTCTTCTCTCTAAATTCCTATCACCTCGACGTCCCAGTGGAGCAGACCGAAGCTGCTAATCCCTCTCCCTTGAGCGTATTGAGGATCAACTATTATTTTCGAGAAGTTTTAGTAAGAAGATCAGAGTTACAGATCTCTTCTTTCTGAATTCTTATCAGTTCAAAGTTCCAGCGGAGCAGGTCAAAACTTCTAATCCCTCCGCCAACCCATCGTCTACCACCAAACACACCAACCTTTTATCTGCCACCACGCGCCTCGACATCCACGTGCATCGGTTCCCACACCCATAGCCACTACGCACACCGGCCAGCAACTCTCGCACGCCCCACGCCTCGCATCTCTGACATCCTCGGCCCCCAGCAACACGCCTCGCCCATACCTTGCAAGCAGAGAAATAGAGGCAATGAAGCAGAGAAGGGTGGAACAAAATAATAGATTAATAGAAAAGGGTCATACCTTTTGGCTATAAAGCCACGAAAAAACAATGTATTAGGGGCTTTTTTTTTACGAACTCAGAGCAATCGAAAGAAAGAAATTTTGAGGTTGAGTTTTAATTTGGTGACTCTTTTATTCTCTGTCATTTTAACCCTGTCATTTTACTTTTTTATTTTCATTCACCGTCTTTGAAACCGAATACAAGAACCTGTTAAAAAATGAAAATGAAGAGAAAAGCACTTACCTAGAGCCCTCTCAGTCACAGCGTCGAGAGTCTGCCTTTTGGTCGACGGAGCTCGGTTCGTGGAGGTGTACCGAAGGCCCTCTCCCCTCGCTTTGGGCACCGAGAGATGATTTCTCAACAAGGCTTCAAAAGTGGGGCTAAAACCTGTCTCCTCGAGCGTCACTGGCCACTCATCCGGTGGTGGCGTGGTGGCACGGTGAACGGCCTGGAGAGCCCGATCGACGGGAGGACAAAAAGGGGGAGAGAAAGGGGGCTGTTATCTTCTTGATTTTTGAAAAGGCAGAGTCTGAAATGGAAAAGATGAAATTTGGGTTTAAAAACCATTGAATGAAACGGCGTCGTTTGGCTTCAGGAAGCTGCGCATATCCCTTAAAAGCGATATTTGCGCGATGGCCCCCTCCCCCTTTTCTGCGCTTTTGATCAGCTCCCTGCTAGTATTTTTCTTTTTTAAATTGGCCCTATTATTTTATTTCATTTTTGATTTGGTCCGCGTCCAGGTCACTTGAAACACAGCGCACAAGGACCGGGATTATTTCCCATCTGGTCCCTCTCCACTTTTGCGCGTTACAAAAAGGCCCCAATTCATTTTTTTATTTTAAATTTTGGCCGTTAATTTTACTTTTCTCTTGATTTAGTCCTTTTTTTAATATCCTTTTGTTAATTTCACTATTTCTATCTTTTTAATATTAATGTTTCTATTATTATCATTACCATTATTTTTCTTATTAATATATTATTATTTTCTATTGAAGCTATTTTTATTATCGTTATTAATGTATATTAACATATTATGGCTATTGTTTTCTTTTATTATTACTATTATTATTACTATTATTATTATCTTACAACTGTTGTACATAGTATTAATTTATTTGTTAACTTACATTTAGCTGTTTCTCTTATTCTTATTTCCTTTATTTGTTTATCTATCCATTATTTCTAATGCGTATTTGTTATTTCATACTAATTATTTGATTTAGCTTTTATTGTATTTTACTTTAATCTTCATTGTCATTATTTACATTACTGCCCTCATCTTTATTCTATTGACATTTAAATTTTTATGTTTACGCATCTCATCCTTGTATTGTATTTCAAACTTCGACATATTCAAACCTTTTCCAAATATTTCATTAAGTAAAAAATGAATCTTGAACGAATTTTAAGATCTCGTATTTGAAAAACAAGGCAATGTTTGTATGTTTAGAAGTATGGAAAATTACATCCTAACGTGCTGGGTGTTGATTTTTCATTCAACTAAATAACCAAATACCCTTTTAATTATATGTTTTGAAGATCCAAGATGACCTCGGTGTCGAAGTATAAATGTGTTATATCCTAATGTACTGGGTATGGCATTTTTGTTCCTTTGAAATGAGTTAATCTTGAAATTCAATTCAGGGTTAGTCAACGCTTCTTTAAAAATTTCATCCCTTAAATATTTTCAAATTTTCGATGCAAGGACATTAATTAATCAATTTGGTACCAATTTTGGGCGTTGCGAGGGTGCTAGCCCTTCCTCGCACGTAATCGACTCCCGAAGTCGTTTTCTCTAATTACGCAGACCAAAATATTTTTACAGGTGACCGGATCACACCTAATAAAAGGTCGGTGGCGACTCCCGTTTTTATTTTCAAAACCCAAGTTTGATTCCCATTTTTTTTCCAAAAAATGGTTACGACAGTGGGTACCAAATCTGCTTTCCCAAAAGTGAAGCAACTATATACAGGGTTCCAATATTGGACTAGAGCCCTGAACAAGTGCTTACGCACGTTGACGTCGAGTAGATACGGCAGATCACCATAGTTACGATAAAATAGCTATTTGGTTTCTTTGTCTCATTGGTTCCACACTTCTTTCAACTATTGGAGGTTATTTTGAGTCACACTGATGCGAGTGAAATCCTACAATTCTGATACGTATCTCTCGGTCAGACTATCACCCTTCTCTTGTTGCCTTTTCTCGGACCAAATTCAGACGGCCACATTATCTTCCACTTTATCAAGATATCCTTTTTTCCATGATAAGCTCTCTATTTAGTAACTGAACGTGAATCGACCCTTTTTTTTATGATAAAAATGCCATGCAATCACAATCAAAGCAAAACAAAACAAGTCAACACATTTCTTACAGAGTAAGAAATGATAAATAGAGTACCTATTCGGGTGAACACTAGGAATTTGGTATGGTTCTACCAAGGGTGGGCTCTTAGGGCTCATTATATGCGTTTTGGTTCTAAAGGAAAGGGACCTGAACCGGTAGATTCCTCGATCCTCACCTATTATAGGCTCATATGGACTGAGTTTGGTTTAGAGGAATACATTTTCCTATGGCTACACGGAGATGAAAATCTCACGAAGATATAGGTACAGATGTATCCCGAAAGTGATGCACTATCCTACACGGAGGTGAAGACCTCACGAAGGAATACTTTCTCACTCCAAATTAAAAGGGTATAACCGAGTGGTCATGTAATGCAATATGCAAAAATATATCAAAATGCTCGGACCAATAAAGCAAACATAAAAATGATGAAAACCATAAAAATGAAATGCAACCAAAAGGATTGTAGATTTAAACCAAATTATCAATTTTCGACAAAAAGACAAAAAGTAATCAACTTGTGGCTTGACTCTCTTTTCTAATTTCCCAGCGGAGTCGCCAAGCTGTTACCATTTTTATTATGAAATTTACATTTGTTTGAAAACGAAAAATGGGAGTTGCCACCAATCCTTTTTATGAGGTGTGATCGGATCACCTCATAATTTGATCATTTTAATAAAAGATTTGATTTACTAAAACAATGATTTTCGGTCTACAAAATTGGTACATAGTTGATTACTTGATGTCTTAGTGTCAAAAATTGAAAATTTGAAGAGATTTTAAAAAATACAATCCTTCGTTAAAACAACACTTAGCTAATTCAATTTTTATGAAAAAAGGGCTTATTTCCAATTAATCGAGGAGAAAAAATTATATCCTGTAAGTTAGGACATAATACCTTGGATGTCAAAAACGAGAACAAACGCTAAAAATTTTCTTTATTTTAAAAGATATTTGATTATTTCGGTTTTAGAAAGATATCATATTTCATAAGTTAGAACACCATCTTTCTAAATCCAAAATAATGAAAATTAATCTCGGTTTAAAAATCTCTTTTTCATGCACTGTGCGAAAACGAATAACATTTGAAATATCGTGTAATTAATTTATTCGGGTATGGTATAAAAAAACGGCTAAAAGGTTAAAAAATATCATGCTTAGCAAATATTGATAATGTAACATAAATTCGTAGTGATAATGGCATAAAATGCTTAATAAAATATAAAAGATATGATAGTAATAATAAATCACGATACTAATATGCATAATAGAATAATAATAATGAAAATGATAAATATAAATAACAATAATAGTAACATTAATAATAATATTAATAATAATAATGAATAATATAAAATTTTGAAAGTATATAAAAATATATAAATAATGAAATAATGAAATAACAATAATAAGGGCAAAAATAAAAATAAAACACGCCTATTATAAATAAAAAGAATAATAAGTAAATAAACAAATAAAAACTAATCAAAGTTTAATTAAAAATTAAAATTAAGCAAACAAGCAAATAAATAAATATTAAATAAAACAGTTTAAATAATAACAATAACAATAAAATGACTAAATTGAAAGCTAAACAATATTTTAGGGGGAAAATATGAATAAAATAAAGTAAAGGACCGAATTGTAATGCGCTAGTGAAAGGGACGGACCAAAAGGGAAACATTTCTCGTCCTCCAAAGCGTGCCGTTTCAAAAGGACCAGATTGAAACCGAAATAAAATTCCAGGGTATGAGTTTAAAACGAAAAAAAAGTTTGAAAACCAAAAAATGCGGAAGGGCCAAATGTGCAAATAACCCATGCGTTGAAAACACGCGGATCCTAGCTCTAGGGTCAGGTCAGACGCGGGTCGACCCAAAATGGCACCGTTTTAGGTGCTTGACCCTTAAAACAGTCCAAGGACCAAATTGAAACAAGAAATAAAACTAAGTGGCAAAATTTAAAAAAACAAAAAATAGGATAGGACCTACTTGTAAACCTCTTGAAAAGCGGAAGGATCGATCGCACAAATATCCCCTCAAGCGAAAACACGCTGATCCTATGGGGCGGATCAGGTCAGCTCGGGTTAGCCAAAACAACGCCGTTTTGGGGCTCCAGAGGCCTACCCCAAATGACGTCGTTTAGAGGCGTATTTAAACCATTTTTTTTAAAAAAAATCATTTCTGCCATTCTTTTTATTAAAAAAACTAAAACTTTCTTTTTTTTCCTCTCTCAAAACCCTCACCCCTTCAGCCAGACTTTGGGGAACAGCCGCCGCACCGGCCATCGATCGCCGGCGACGGCACCATAGTCTACGGCGGCCAAAAAAATAAATTTTTCTTTTTCCTCTGGCGATCGAAAACAGGTGACCCTTCTCCCTTTTTTTATTATATATGTATATGTATAAAAAACAGATTCGAGAAAAAGGAAAGAAAAGAAAAAAATAAAAAATATAACCACCTTAGTCCTATTCGATTTCCTTTTCTATTTTGCTCTTTTTTTTTTTTGTGAACTTTTTGTTTCTTGATTCAATTGCTTGTAAAAAAATTTATATTTTCTTGAGGCTTTTATAACCTGATTTCAATACAATATTTCCTATTTCTGCTACTGTCCACTGTCTTTTCTGCTGTTGATTTTGCAGGTGGCGGTTGAGCGGTGGCAGAGGCTAGGGACTAGGGGCGATAGCAAACCTAGGTGCGGCGCACCTAGGGTTTTTTTATTTTCTATTTATTTTTGTTTTTGGCTAGGGTTTTTTAGGTTTTGGGCCATTCGGGCTTGGGCCATTTGGGCCCTTGTAATTTAGGTTGATTATTTTTATTACTATATTTTGGTTTATTCTTTGATGGGCCGAGGCAAATTGGGCTTATTACACAAACTAATAAACCTAAGGTCAATCAAGTTACTAATTGCTAATTATGCTAATACACAATTTCGATCGAGTTGTTTATTACTCCAAATTAGGATTACTCTCTCGATCTCCGCCTAAGTAAAAGTTACCAATAAGTTGTCCTCTCGTCCTTATCTAGGCATACGGCTTTCTTCTCGGTCTCACCGCTCGGCATATTTCATGTCAAATCATTACAGGACAAATTCTCCTTTCAATTTCATTTGTCTAAATATCTCTTAGATTCGTCAATTCTAACAGTTTGAAAAGTTTGGAAAAATTGCATAAACACCCAACCAAATCTAGGTAAACACTTAATTGAATAATTAATTAATTAATACACACATGCAAGATAGTCGTAATAGCATATGATTTATTCTAATTTTTATACAAACATTCTATCAGACACTTGATGAACAAAATATCAAAATGAGAATAATGAGAGAAACGCTCATTAATAAATCAAGATAAAGGTATGAATCTTGAGTATTCTCCAATCACAAAGTTTTAACATAAAAATAGAAAAATCTATACAAGAAAATAAAATGAATATCTAATCTACTAAGAAAGGTCGAAAGAAATCTCTACACTAACCTATTTCTAAAACTATCATCCACTACTTACTCTCTACTTATTCTTCCAAAATGAGATTAAAAGTTGGTTTATATAAGAAAAAATAAAAAAACTAAAATTTCCTATTATGTCATTTTAATTCATAAGGCTTGAAAATAGAGAGTGACTACCAATTGCCCCTATCTTGCTCCAGCCAATGCTCCATTTAACGTGAAAATCATTGTAACTACAAATGCATCTCTTCGCGACTTGGGTTGTGACGTCACATGGTTCCACTTCGTGACGAGCCCACCTGTAATGGTCTCCTTTGGCTTTCGTATCTGTCTTGAATGTCGTGACTTTCACTTCTCGTGGTTGTGACCTCAACCCTAGTTCCACCTTGAAGTCACATTTTCAGCTCTCAATTTTATCTTATATAGTCACATAAATTTATTTAATTTCGAGAAATCATTAAAACCATAAAAAGACTTTGAAAAACTTTTAAAATGACATAACATACACTTTTACTACTTACACACTTGAAAACACTAACTGAAACTAAAACAACTCAATTCTACATAAAAACATGCTGAAATGTACGTAAAGGAGTAGCAAATATGTATACTAAATTACGATGTATCAAGCTTACAGATTGAGTGCTTGAAGGAGTGCTCACTTCCTAGACCACTAAAGCAAGTTAAGGCAGTTTTTATATTTGTGTTGTTAGAAATTTATTGAACTGTGTTTATAGGTTGTGCTAATTATGTGGATGATATCTAGCCCATCAAAAAAGATCATATCACTTGAGGAAACACATTTAGATAACAAGATCAGATCGAATCACCCCTATCTAATCCTTTAGATCGTAGGTATTGGATTGAAAGAGTCCTTATTTACCTTGTTCATTATTATATTGTATTTAGCTTATAATGTTGTTGTTTTATAGGGATTGATATAAATATTCTTACGTAAGAAAGTCTCAAAATTTTCTGTATAATTGAGAAACTTGTATAGCTTATTGTACTGAAAGATTGAGAACTTAATCTATCCAAGTGAGGAACTATATTCTATGGGTGCATTTTGATAGTAAAAACTTTGGTGTTTTGGTTTTACTTGTAGAATTTAGAGGGGTGAATTTAGTTGTGAGAGTATCATTCTTCAAAGTGCAAAAGTGAGGAAATTGTCACGGGTGCGTGATAGATTTAGGATCACTTATTGTAAGTGTTGGAGATAGTGAATACTTCTTACTAAGATAGGCTTTGAAGACATAGGGAAACTAAATTGTGTAAACAAACATTTTGTCCCTTATTTGTTTTTTGTTTCACATAGTGCTTGAAGGTGTGCCTATTCCCTTAGCCACTCCTTCCAAGCATATAACTTACATCTCTACAAATGTTTTAAATCTTCAAATACTATTGAGGTTTAGAACAAAAAAATGGTAAAATTTGGGTTACAAGAAGGAAAAAATCTAAACAAGGTTAAGAAAAGGAATGAAGGAGCTATTTTGTCTCTGTATAAAAGTAGAGAGTAAGGATGAAAGTTATCCTATCCTACTTAGTGGGAGTTTCAAAGGAGCTAAGGCAACATAGCTTGAAACAAGAGAAAATTGCTTACAAGAGATCCAGAAGAAATTAAGAGAACAAATGTAACACCCAAAACTCGGTCTAGATGTTATTGTCGAATCTGGTGATGTCACATGGAATAGAATTTGAAATCGAACTTGTCAAGTTAAAACCATTTCCGTTTATTAGCTATTATTTTTTTCATCAATTTCAAAACTATTTTCTCGTTAATTTGATTCGTTTAAAAACATATTCTGTAGCTGAAACTTTTAAAACCATGATGTTTAGAGAAAATTGTTCGCGTTTAGGAAAAACGTTGAGTTTAATAAAACTGAGTTTTCGTTGCAGTTCAAAAGTTCATGAAACAGTTAAAATCCAAATCAAAAGAAAAGAGTCCAAAAGTGCCAATTTACATAAAAAATACCCTAGAAAATAAATAGGAAATGAATACCATAACTGGAATTAAAACAATTTAATAATCGTGTGGTCATCGTCGAGTCCTCCGCCGCACCGATCCATCTAAGTCTGGGGATTACCTGCACAGATAAAATAAAAATAGGCGAGTTTACGTAAACTCAGTGTGTAATCCCCATAGGAAACATGCATACAGTCAAACAACAGTTATCAATCAAATACTGTTTGAGCCTAAGTCCATTTCAGTTTCAGTAGCAGTTCAACCTTAGCCCATTTTCAGTTTCAGTATCAGAAATGCATTAGGGTCTAAGCCCATTACAGTAACAGTACTAGATATAAATTAATCAGTAAACATAGTCCTTCCTAACCAGCCTCTACACACCATCTCCATCCATCCCTACACTCTATGTGGGGTTTAAAACACCCACCTATCCCTACACTAAGTAGTACCGAATGCGGTACATAATCAGTAAATTGCATCTGAGCTGCCATATAATAGGCTTAAGAGCCTTTCAGTACACTTCCTCCAAATATCAACATCCCAACCCAATGTAATGCAACAAACAGTATATGACATGCTAATACATGGATATTAGTTATACATACAGTTCAGTATTTATTTGTATAATCATCATGCTCAGTACATACATCATACATACAGTTCTCGCATTCAAGGGTCTAAGTAGTGCTTACTGACCCTATAGTAGGTTCATAGTCGATTGGGTGACTCGTGCAACCTTAAAACACATTTCAGTTAAATGGGCACACAAGCCCATGAGGCCTACCTGTATGGGCCCACACACCCATGTGGCCCTTAAGGCCCAATTTGGCTTTGGCCGTGTGATCCTAGAATCTCGCACATCCATGTAGACTACCCATGTGGATCCACACGCCCGTGTGGCGTACACGACCCAAATCAATTAGCCCGTGTGTCGCACACGGCTAACCTGGCCATCACACGGTCGTATCTTGCGCGCACGGCTTGGTCTCATCTATCACACGCCTGTGTTATGACACACAGCCTACCATACAGGTGACCACACGCCCGTGCCGCGTCAACAGTAGGGTTTTTGGCTTTAGTTGAAACCCTATTTTCTATATTTTCTAGTACACACCTATTACCGATTTGATGCACAAGCCCTCCCGAGACCATCGAACCTAAGACACAGCATTCAAAAAACCCAATTCAATGCACAATTAGGAAACTCAATCTGAAACTAATCAACATAGTCGGCCTTAGAACATCAACCAATGAGTACGAAAACATACCATCAACAAACAAATACCCTTAAAGATCAAATCGCAGAATGAGTAACAATTGCTCCTTGACCTTTCCCTAGCCAAGAGTAACCACAAAGAAACCCCTTTTAGAAAACTAACCATGAAACAATAAGATTGTAGCAGCACAAAACTTACGCGACGAACACAGTCGAACGATTGCCCAAGAACAAGGTGAATTTTAAAAATCAAAAGAAGAGGCAAAAGAAAATTTGGCAGAGGAGAAGGGGAACAAAACGTCAAAAGATAGATGGATTTTGGGGAAAAAGACGTCAGAAAGGTTTGGAAAATTTTGGCACAGAGAGAAAATTCGAGAAACATAAAATAAAAATATGATATCACCAAATCCCTTAAATTTCTCTCACTAAACCCAATACATCTCAACCACCATAGAATTTCGGTTCAACCAGAACTCTTACTGATAACAAAGCAAAAATAATCTCCCACGCTCGCGCAGGGATTCAAACATAGGAACTCTAACACACCAACACCCTTGCCACTTGAACCAGCAGGCTCATTCTGATATAGTTTTACAAATAGTTTAATATAAGCCCACTGACAATATAAAGGCTTAAATCAGAAAAATACCAAAATTTGCCAAAGGCAAGGCTTGAACTCGGGACCTCTCACACACACCCAGAACACCTAACCACTGAAGCAGATACATAGTTGTGTCAAAAATATACAAAAACAGAAACATACATTTGTGGGGCGTTACAACTCTACCCCTTAAAAAGAAATTTCGACCTCGAAATTTACCTGATCAGAATAGATGAGGATACTATTGACGCATTGCATCCTCAGGCTCCCACATTTTGATTTCGCCATAGCATCTTCACTAATGGGATAGACTTCATTCATAGAACATTAACATCTCGATCTAGGATCTGAATCGGCTCCTTCTCGAAAGTCAAATCTGACCTAACCTAAATCTCCTCTACAGGGACAATATGAGTAGGATTGGAGCAGTAACGCCTCAACATCAAGACGTGGAATACATCATCAATGCGGTCTAGCTCTAGAGGTAATTCCAACTGATAATTGACTGGTCCCACTATCTTTAGAATTCGGTAAGGCCCAATAAACCTAGGGCTCAACTTGCCCTTACGACTGAACCTCAAAACCTTCTTCCATGGCAAGACCTTAAGAAATACGAAGTCCCCCACAGAATACTCAATCTCACGTCTCTTAAGATTAGTATAAGATTTCTATCTATCAGAAGCCGCTTTCAGGTGATCTCGAATCGATCGAACCTTATCATCAGTCTCAGACACCAATTCCAGACCCAAGACTCGATGTTCGCCCAACTCAGTCCAGCACAAAAGAGTATGAAACTTACGGCCATACAGAGCCTTGTAAGGTGCCATTTGAATGCTAGACTGGAAGCTGGTATTATAGGCAAACTCCGCTAGTGAAAAATAATCCTCCTAACTGCCTCGAAAATTGATAACACAACTCCTCAACATATCCTCTAGTATCTGAATCACCTTCTCAGATTGACCATCGGTCTGAGGATGGAACACAGTATTGAAGTCCAATATTGAACCTAGAGCCTCATATAGCTTTTTCTAAAACTAAGACGTGAAGCGAGGATCCCTATCAGAAATGATTGAGACCAATACCCCATGCAATTTCACTCTCTCAGAAATGTAGAGCTTAACCAACTTCTAAAGAGAATAGTCGATCCTAACCGAAATGAAGTCCATCGTTACTCGCTCCCACTGCAAGAAACCCGAAGGTAATTGATGTTCAGCCTTAACCTGCTGGCATGTCAGACATCGTGCCACAAAATCAATAACCTCACGCTTCAGACCTGACCATTAGTACAATTCTCGAAGTTCTCGGTACATTTTATTCCCACCGAGATGCATAGCATAAGGGCTACTATAGGACTCTCTTAGAATAGACTACCTCAGATCAGTATCATTTGGTACACAAATCCTACCACAGAAATAGAGTACCCCTTCACTATTCAGCCCAAAGTTCGTAGTGCTGCCACTCTCAACCTGACGGAACCGAAGACCCAGCGATTCATCCTCTAACTGCTTATCCCGAATTTGTTCTATCCAAGTCAATTTAACCTGTAGCTTAGCCAACAAACTTCCATTGTCGAACACACTAAGTCGAACGAACATCGCTCTTAGATCAGTCATCGCCCTACGGCTTAACACATCAGCCACCACATTGGCCTTGCCAAGATGGTACTCAATAGTATAGTTATAGTCCTTAAGCAGCTCAATCTATCTACGCTGCCTAAGATTCAACTCCTTCTAAGTTAGGAGGTACTGAAGGCTTTTGTGATCAGTGTAGATAATGCACTTCTCATTATTCAGATACTGCCTCCAAATTTTCAAGGCAAAGACTACGGCGGCCAATTCCAAATTATGCATTGGATAGTTTGCCTCATGCGTCTCGAGCTAACAAGACGCATATGCCACAACCCTACCATCCTGCATCAGAACACAACCCAAACCCATATGTGACGCATCACTGTACACTACAAACTCTTTTCTAAATTCAGGTTGTATCAGAACAGGAGCTTGAGTCAGAACAGACTTGAGCTTCTCAAAGTTCTCCTGCTGCACATCAGTCCAGACAAACGGAACACCCTTACGTAGCAGTTTTATTAAGGGAGCTGCAATCAATAAGAAACCTTTCCAAACTGCCGATAATAACCCGTCAAGCCCAGAAAACTACGGATCCCTAACATATTCTTAAGCTGTTTCCAATCCAGTACAACCTTAATCTTCTTAGGATTGACTCGAATCCCTTCAGCAGAAGCCACGTGTCCCAAAAATGTTACCTCGTGTAGCCAGAATTCACACTTTCTGAATTTAGAGTACAGTTGCTTCTCACCTAGAATCTGAAGCACAACTCTAAGATGCTCATCATGCTCATCCTCAGTCTTAAAGTATACCAAAATGTCATCGATGAAAACTACAACGAACTGATCCAGATAGGGCTGAAACACTCAATTTATCAGATCTATAAATGCGGCCGGTGCATTCGTCAACCCAAAAGGCATAACTAGAAACTTGTAATGTCCATAACGATTCCTAAATCCCATTTTATGAACATTCACCTCTTTAACCCTCAACTGGAGATACCCAGAATGGATATCGATCTTAGAGAAGACAGAAGCCCCTCAGAACTAATCAAACAGATCATCAATCCTCAAAAGTGGATACTTGGTCTTAATAGTCAACTTGTTCAGTTACCGATAGTCAATACACATTCTCATGGACCCATCCTTCTTTTTAAGAAACAGTACAGGTGCTCCCAATGGAGACACATTAGGACGGATGAACCCACGGTCTAACAACTCCTGAACTTGAGCCTTAAGCTCAATAAACTCATTCGGTGCCATTCGATAGGAGGTGATAGACACCAGAGCTGTACTAGAAAGAATCTTAAATTTCACTTCTCGATTCGAAGGTAAACTTGGTAGCTCTTCAGGAAAGACGTTTGGAAAATCCTTTACAGTTCAGATGTCATTTACGGTAGAGTCCCCAGAAACGGAAACACTTATATAGGCCAAGAACGTCTCACATCCTTTACGAACCAGTTTCTCAGCCACCAGTGTCTAGATCACATTAGCCAAATAATTTTGACGTTCTCCAATAATGACTACCTCAATATCCTCCTTAGTTCTCAAAACGACCCTTTTAGTCACATAGTTCAGACTGACACAGTACTTGACCAACAAGTCCATACCCAGAATCAGGTCGGACTCCCCAAACGAAAACTCTATCAGATTAGCCAGGAATATCGACCCTTGAACCTCTAGTGGAACATTTCTATACAGTTTGCTAACCCGAACCAGTTTCCCCAGTGGACTCAAGATAGTCACCTCACTAGAGGTACTCTCAACCAAAATCCCCAAGTTTCTAGACACAGTGCTAGCTATATAGGAATGTGTGGAACCTATGTCTGTCAATGCAAAATAATGTACATCATAAATTAAGAACGTACCGGTAACGATGTCTGGAGCATTTCTGTCATCTCGGCGATGAGTAACATAAACAAGAGCAGACTGCCTCACCTCAGTCTGTCCAGAACCTTTTTTTGGTGCCCCCTGTCCACGGCCTATACCGTTACCACCCCTAGCCTGACCACAGCCCCTCAGTGGCTGCTGAACTACCCTCTGTGGCCGCACAGTACCAGAGCCCAGAGCTTGCATCTGATTGGCCCTCAGTGCCTACACCTCAAACACGCCCCAGTCCTTCTCCAACACTCTCCCTGTTGGCGTCTACCACAATCTCCACACCGCTGTGATCCAATAAGAGGAATAGGGGGCCCAGTTCTAACCTACCCATCAGTCTTGGCCTTTTTCTTAGGCTTCTACATCGAACTCGAGGGCTCCGAATCCCTCCTGTTCTTACCCCTATCATGATCCTTGTTTTGGCGCTTAACGCGCTTAACCTCTTCGGTAATTTTCACATACTCCACCAGAACTGTTAACTCACACTCCCTCTGTGGAGCTATCAACACTCTTAAATTATCTCTAAGGCCATCCTTAAAATAGATGCATCTCTCATACTCAGATGCCACCATACCTCGCGTATAGTGGCTTTATCTCAAGAATTCAGCCTTATACTCGGCTACTAATCGGTCTCCCTGAGTGAGGTTCAGAAACTCATGCCTACGAGCATCGATATAACTTGCTCCCACATACTTCCCTTGGAAGGCAGTCTTAAAGAACTCCCAAGACAGACAATTGGGCTGAGTGCCCCCCTTAACGGTCAACCACCACTGATAGGCCTCATCGTGAAGCAACGAGGCTGCACCCTTCAATTTCTGCTCAGGGGCACAGTCTAAATCATCTATTATCCTCTTAGTAGCCTACATCCAGTACTCAGCCACATTAGCGACGACTCCAATGACACCCCTAAAAAGTTCAGCTCTATTGGACCAGAGTCGTTCTGTAACCGACCCTTGGGCCCTCAGATCCAGTATTGGGCCCAACGACCCTCTTTAGTGTCCTTAACATAGCTTGGTACAGTGCGTCGTTCCCAGCCATACGATCTTGAAACTTAGTCTCAGTAGCAGGTGACACTGGTGTCTCACTAGTGTCTAGGTTCAGCATGTTACCTAGAGAAGAGAACTCAGCTCGAGCCCCCCTCTATGGCCTCTACCTTGACCTCTAGTACCCCATCCACGGATACCTCATGCGTTCATGTCTATTTAGATTTATCAGTATTATGAATTTTATGAATCAGTTACAGTTTCAGTATTTGTTAATATATGTTTTAGGTAAAGCAATATCATAAATTCAGAGTTTTACTTTTCGTGATTACAGTCTCTATCAGTTTTAGTTTCACTATAGTTTCATTATACACTAATTAGAGTGTTTTCAGAACAGACTATCTATAATATCATAACTGTTCATCAGAATACTTACAAGATCGGCGTCGGAGACTCGGTGTACCACATTCCCAGTCAAATCATTTGAAAATCATTCTTAAAAACCAAGTTTTAAAAAACCCAAAATTCACAGTTGAGTTTTGCGACCTGGCTTTGATACCACTAAATGTAACACCCCAAACCTGGCCTAGACGTTATGGTCGAATCTGGCGATGTCACATGGAATGGAATTTGAAATCGAACTTATCAAGTTAAAACCACTTCCGTTTATTAGCTATTTCAATACTATTTTCTCGTTAATTTCATTCGTTTAAAAATATATTCTGTAGTGGAAGCTTTTAAAACCGTGATGTTTAGCTAAAATCATTTGCGTTTAGGAAAAACATTGAGTTTAATTTGAGTTTTCGTTGCAGTTCAAAAGTTCATGAAACAGTTAAAGTCCAAATCAAAAGCAAAGAGTCCAAAAGTCCCATTTTACATAAAAAATCCCTCATTAAAAAAATAGGAAATGAATACCATAATTAAAATTAAAATGGTTCAATAATCATGAGGTCATCGTTGAGTCCTCCGCCGCATCGATCCATCTAAGTCTAGGGATTACCTGCATAGATAAAACAGAATGGGGTGAGTTTACGTAAACCCAGTATGTAATCCCCACAGAAAATATGCATACAGTCAAACAACAGTTATCAGTCAAATGCGGTCTGGGCCTAAGCCCATTCAGTGTCAGTAGCAGTTCGACCTTAGCCCATTTTAGTTTCAGTATCAAATATGCATTAGGGCCTAAGCTCATCACAGTAACAGTATCAGATATACATTAATCAGTAAATAGAGTCCTACCCAACCAGCCTCCACACACCATCTCTGTCCATCCCTACACTCTATGTAGGGTTTAAAACACCCATCCATCCCTACACTTCAAGTAGTACCAAATGCGGCACATAATCAGTAAATTGCAGTTGAGCTGCTAGATAATAGGCTTAAGAGCCTTCCAGTACACTTCCTTCAAATATCAACATCCCAACCCAATGCAATGCAACATACAGTATATGACATGCTAATACATGGATATCAGTTATACATACAGTTTAGTATTCATTCATATAACCATCATGCTCAGTACATACATCATACATACAGTTCTCAAATTTAAGGGTCTAAGTAGTGCTTACCGACCCTATAGTAGGTTCACAGTCGATTGGGCGACTCATTTAATCTTAAAACACATTTCAGTTAAATGGGCTCACACGCCCATGTTGCCTGCCCGTGTGGGCCCACACGCCCGTGTGGCCCAAACAACCCAATTTGGCCCTGGCCTAGAATCTCACACGCCCGTGTGGACTACCCGTGTGGACTTACACACCTGTGTGACCTACACGACCCAAATCAGTCTAGTCCGTGTGTCATACACGGCCTACCTGGCCGTCACACGATCGTGTCTTGCACGCACAGCCTGGCCTCGTCATTCACACGCCCGTGATATGGCACACGGCCTACCACACGGGCAACCACACGCCCGTGTGACGTCGATGATGGGGTTTTTGGCTTTACCACCAACAAATAGAGACCCTTAAAGATCAAATTGCGGAAGGAGTAACAATCGCTCCTTGACCTTCCCCTAGCTAAGAGTATCCACAAAGAAACCCCTTTTAGAAAACTAACTATGAAACAATAAGATTGTAGCAATGCAAAACTTACCCGATGAACACAATTGAAAGATTGCCCAAGAACAAGGCGAATTTGAAAAATCAAAAGAAGAGGCAAAAGTAAAAAAAAATTCGGTAGAGGAGAAGGGGAACAAAATGTCAAAAGATGGATGAATTTTGGGGAAAAATATGTCAGAAAGGTTTGAGAAATTTTGGCAGAGAGAAAATTTGAGAAACATAAAATAAAGGCTCAAATTTCTCCGACTAAACCCAGTACATCTCAACCAACATAGAATTTCGGTTCAACCGGAACTCTCACTGATAACGGAGCAAAAATAATCTCCCACGCTCTTGCAAGGATTCAAACATAAGAACTCTAGCACACCAACACCCTTGCCTCTTGAACCAGCAGGCTCATTCTGATATAGTTTTACAAATAGTTCAATATAAGCCCACTGAGCAAGATAAAGGCTTAAATCAGAAAAATACCAAAATTTGCCAAAGGCATGGCTTGAACTTTGGACCTCTCACACACACCCATAACACTTAACCACTAAAGTAGATACACAGTTGTGTCAAAAATTTACAGAAACAAAAACATACATTTTTGGGGCGTTACAATAAACATCTTAAATGGAGGTTTTTTGTATTGAAAAAATTACTTAAGAAAACGGTTTTACAATTACAATGAAAGTTTTGAAAATTTTTAAACCAAACCCTTTTATGATTTTATTTATATTAGTAAACCTTAAACAAAAATAGTACTTATGCTTTGTGCGAGATGAATTTAGTTGATTTTTTTTTTCAACCGAACGATCTTCTTCGTTATACTCATACTACGAATTGCGGCGAGTGTAGGCTTGAGCAACACAAATCAAATTACTTAATAAAACAGTTTACTTACTTTCAGTTGGATAGTAAGTTCTCTATATAAAAACTAGTAAAGACCATAATTCCCAAAAAATAAAATTTATTCTAAGTAAATAAATTTTCACTACTACTTCTTGACAGAATAATGATAACTCTAATAATGTATGAAGTGTATTTTTAGGTCAATTGGTACTCTCTATTTATAGAGGGAAGTCCAATAATACTAGTTGAACAATCTCATGATAAATAATAAGAAACCACACAAATAGTCACCCAACCATTAAAAATTTTCATTTTAGGCACCCAAAATTAAAAGTTGGCAATTTCCTCACTTTACATAGTTTGGTCACTATCGCTAAACTCACAAATGACAAGCTGATGTGGTAGTTAAAAATAAGTATAATAAAGAATTTATCCATAAACTTTTACATATTATATTGATTTGGTCATAATTTTAAAAAATTAACCCTCAAAATTTACAAATGTTCTCAATTTAGTCATAATTCTAGAAAATCAAAGAAATAAATAAAAATACATAAATATTTTCAAAAAAATACAATAATAAATTTAAATTTCATATTAATACTTATATTAACAACAAATAAATATAATTATATTAATACTAAATAAAATTAAAATCTCCCACCCCGTACCTCTCTCCCTCCCTCATTGAACCTTCCCCCCCCCCCCCCCAAAAAAAACCATCCTGTCCCCCCTCCTCCCATCTGGTCAACAATCTATGCCCTTACAAATTGCAATGGAATTGCCCCAACTTTAAGGATTTAAGCCTGGGGCACTTGGAATTAAGCAACTCCAAAGCCCGCTAAGCATCCCTAACGTTGTAAAAAACATGGAGAACCAACTTTTCAAGTAGTAGCAATCCAACTAATACATCTCCAAGTGTAGCATGGCTGATACTTGCATCCTTAGATGTGTTACCCACATCATTTGGATCGGGCCTACTGTTGGACAAAACGTAGCATCAACAAGGTGAAGTTAAGAAAGGCAAGGACAATTGGAAGCAAGAGCAAGCAAGGTTTGATCACCAACAAATCCAATAAATTGATGGTCAAATATACATGTTGCAAGCAAATTACGGAGGTTTGGACAAGCGGCAATAATGGCTAAAAGCTCATGGGACTTGAATTCCTCAGCCGAATAATATTTGAGATTTTTTTATTATATTTTTTATAAAATATTTATGTATTTTTATATATTTTTATTTTTTATATATTATTTTTTGTTAACAATCATTTTTTATTTATATATATTTAAATATATTATTATATTTTTTAAAAATATTTATGTATTTTTATATATTTATTTGATTTTTTTATAATTAAGATCAAATTGAGAACTTGTAAATTTTAAGGGTTAAATTTTAAAATTATGACTAAATCAATATAATTTGTAAAAGTTGAGGGTTAAATTTGTTATTATACCTGTTTCTTAACTGCCACGTCAACTTACCATTTGTAGTTTTAACAGAAGTAACTAAAATGACTAAACTATGTAACGTGGGTGATTATATTGCAAACATTTTATTTTGGGTGTCTAAAATAAAAAATTTTAATAGTTGAGTGACTATCTATTCAATTTACCATAAATAATGTTGTTTAAATAGAAAAGATAATCTCATTGTAAATGCGATAGGGATGGGTGGCACAACCTCGTGTTTTCTACTTAGGGTTGCCACTCTTTACATGCTAGGGCCATGTTGGGTCTCTAATGTATTGGGTCTAATTATGTATACCTTCTTGACTTTTAATTCAATACTTTATAATTTAGTTCAATCAAATATTTTTTTATTTCTCAAAAAAATATTCGTTATTCAATTAATTTAATTAACTAAATTAATTTCTCAATTAAATAATTTTCTGAACCTAATTTTAACTTTGTTAAAGTCATGACAACTTTACTGTAAAAGATTCTATGAGGAAATATATTTAGCCTTTTTCAATTGATTCATAATGACTAATTAATTTAATTCAAATATTAACTTCAAATATTTAATTATTTAATAATTCAAAAAATCTTAAATTAATTTTCAAGTTATTACCGTACTTAGCAAGACAACACATTCAATGTGAACTGCAAGCTATTTGCCTTCATCGTTTCTTGCCATTTGGTTCTACAAGCAATTCATTTCTGGTCTCAACGAGTTAGCGGAGAGAGCGATTCGACATATATAATTAGGGATCAAATAATTTATCATTAAGTTTTAGGTTTTCGCTTATTGATAATAAACTTTTTTAGTCACGAAGTCATTTCACTAAAGTATCATCATTAAGATCTCCCTTATTATATACATTACGAAAGTTACTTAATAAGCACTCATCTAATGAACATTTCATAAGTGTATTACTCTCATAGGGTATAATTAATCTCTTTGGGATAAATCAGTTCTCCTAGTATGACCCTATTTTATCACATGGTAACCATACATTTTCTTTCATTTGCCTTCATCGTTTCTCGCTATTTGGTTCTACAAGCAATTCATTTCTGGTCTCAACGAGTTAGCGGAGAGAGCGATTCGACATATATAATTAGGGATCAAATAATTTATAATTAAGTTCCAGGTTTTCGCTTATTAATAATAAACTTATTTAGTCACGAAGTCATTTCACTAAAATATCGTCATTAAGATCTCCCTTATTATATACCATTACGAAAGTTAATTAATAAGCACTCATCTAATGAACTTTTCATAAGTGTATTACTCTCATAGGATACAATTAATCTCTTTGGGATAAATCAGTTCTTCTAGTATGACCCTATTTTATCACATGGTAACCATACATTTTCTTTCATGAAAAGTCAATTACTATCAAATAATAATTAAATCATTTATCACAAAGATAAATGACTCATAGTCATGTTAACTTTTCATCTATCATGTAATATTGATGAGAAGATATCATTTACCCTTTAGTTGGGCTATGAATTCCACTATTTTAGAATGATACTACAAACTGTAGAAGTCATATAACATACCAACTTTCGATTCCTTATCTATTTGAACTCAAGTTGTACCAGTCAATTTTTAGTGGTTCTAGAAATGGTGGTTTTGGAACCCCGTATTCCGATGATCAAGTCAATAAATATTATTTATAATATTTACGAGTCTAATATAGAATTATATTATTTTTGGTCTGGTAATTTCTATTGATCGTTAGTATTTAAGGTATAAGGAATAAATCGTAAAAATCATAAAAGTTAATCATTATTGAATTTTATTTTTTAAAAGCTTAAATAGTGATCATTCAAGGATTTATGAGGGAATTAGACCATTTTAAATATAGGTGGACGGTTAATGCTTAATATTTAGTGAAATCCTATGTTACATTATAATTAAAATTTATAATTAAAAATGAAAGAAATAAAACAAAAGAAAGTGGACATCTTTCTTCTATCATCTTCACCATTGTTTTCACAAAAAAAAAAAAAATAAGGGAAGACATTGTTGAGAGCTTGCAACATTCGGCCTTGGTGCATGATAGGTTATACTAGCTCATTTCTTATAATTTTTATGTTTTTGAAATCTCAAGAGCTTGATTTAGCTAGCCTGAGGACTATTTCACAAAACTGTTAAAGTTTTAAAATATTTCCATTTAATTATTTTTAAAGTTTTTAGTGATAAATTGTTGCATGTTAAGCTTAGATGTTAAGTAGGACTAATTTGTAAAGTGGATTATATTAGTTTTGAGTTTAAGGACCAAAATGTAATTATGTCAAAATTGACATGAAGTTTCTGTACTTTTTTATTCTAGATGGTTATAAAAGGATAGAAGAATTTCAAGACTACCTTCAATGTTACGACACAACCTGAGGATGTTGCGACATACCCCTGAAGACACCCCCGAAGCTGAGCATACTACCCTTGATGTCGCGACACAAGACCTGGTGTGTCGCAATATTGCCTCTGTATGAGAAATAATTACGAGCTAGGGGCATTTTGGTTTGCCCTATCAAACATTAAATATGAGGACGGCAGTTGACCTAGGGTTAAGGACGACGGCCACCCTAAAGTCTATAAATAGGTTCATGTAGCACACATTACATATACTTGGCTATTGTATAATTTTCTCTTTAGTTTTTCCCTTTTCTTAGGTTTATAAATATTTGTTATTCAATTAATTTAATTAACTAAATTAATTTCTTAATTAAATAATTTTATCAACCTAATTCTAATTTTTTTTAAAGTCATGACAACTTCAGCGTAAAAGAATATATGAGGAAATATATTTAATATCCTTTTTCAATTGATTCATAATGACTAATTAATTTAATTTAATTTATTATCTTCAATGATTTAATTATTTAATAATTCAAAAAATCTTAAATTAATTTTCCAGTCATTTTTTTTACTTAGCGAGAAAACGTATTCAATGCAAATTACGACATATTTCTCTTATTTCATGGTTTCTAGTAATTTGGCTCTACATGCAATTCATATATGGTTTCAACGAGCTAGTGGACATATATAATTAGGGATCAAATCATTTATAATTAAGTTTCAACTTTTCACTTATTAATTATAAATTTATTTGGACACAAAGTCATTTTACTAAAGTATCGTCACTGAGCTCTCCCTTATTATATACCATTACGAAAGCTACTTAATTAGCGCTCATCTAATGACCTTGTAATGAGTGTGTTACACTCATAGGATATCATTAATCTCTTTGGGATAAATTTGTTCTCCCAATATGATCCTATTTTTTATCTCAAGGTAATCATTACATCTTCTTTCATGAAAAGTCAATTACTATTAAATAGTAATTAAATCATTTATCACAAAGATAATAATCATGTTAACTTTTCATATATCATGTAATACCGATGAGAGGATATTATTTACCCTTTAGTTGGGCTATGAATTCCACTATTGTGGAATGATACTACGTACTGTAAAAGTCATATAACGTATCAACTTTCAATTCCTTATCTATTTGAACTCAATCTTTCACTTACATCAAAGTATACGAGTCACACATACATAGTTCATTATCCGCTCAAGATTAATATATGTCACACTATGAACGTCACAAGTGAATAGATCCATAAATAAATCTAGGATCTATTCTACTTACGTCCTATACGAAATATTGTCAATCCAATCAGTCACATCTATATATCTATCACTTAGGAGTCACCCATTTCGATGCCCTAGACAAAACATTTCCCTAGTAGGAGTTGATATACATTACATTAGTCATTTAATTGATTTGTTCATTTTTTATTAGACTAAGGACATGTTTATATTATCTACTAATACAAGTCATCTTTCTGTATTATGATTTGACCTTGTAATACTGTTTGGTATTAGTTAAATATTAGATAATAAGTGAGTCAATATTGCTTCCATTTTGCTTTGCATGTAAAAACCATTGGGGACAATATAGAAAGAATATTAATGTAATCATTGAATATTTTATTAAACCAAATTTTTGAAAAAATACAAGTATATGTAGACGAAAACACTACATTGAGGACACTAAATTTCAACATTTCGATGGATAAGAAGAATCAATATCTAGAAGAGAAAGCAAGAAGCAAGCTAAGGTAAGTAGGAACAGACAAATATTTTTGTGCAACCATGAATATTGTTTAGCTTATCCAAAAATTTTGAATATCTAAATGATGAGCTATGAGCTAGAGGGAGAATTATGGTGATTGTCTTTCTAATAAGGTGTTTGTTGGTTTATGCAAGAAACATGTAACATCTTAAAAATTTGAGTATCAATATGTTGCTTGTCTTTGGTGTTAGCTCGAATATGATTTTTTTTTATGTGCTAAATATAGTCTTGAGAAGGCTCGGATTTACTTGGAATTAGAATCAATTTTAGTAAAAGAGTACTTTAGTGAAAAGGAATCAGGTAACCTTGGAGTTTAAGTTATTTAAGTGATAAAAGTTAGCATAAGATGAGCAAGTGGTAAAGGAGATATGACGCCATGTATGTTTGCTTGAGGGAAGAGGTTCGAATCCCTTGGTATGCATTTTTGTGACTAAAATTTTTGTTTTCTTTTCACTCATCTAGCATGTGTTGGTCAAGCTATATTTTTGGAAGGTTGGACTTTTGGTTTTTTATGACAAGGTGGCTAATGGATTAAGACAAAAATTGACATAGGAAAAGGAATCAATAGGATAAGGTAGGTAGGGGAACAAGTTGCTTAAATTGAGGAATGTTTTATGGGAAAGTAGAAAGAAATTATGGTATGGAGGAAAATATGGGAAAGTGGAAAGAAAGAAACAAAAAAAGGAGTAAAAGGGAATATGTTGGCATTTTCATGGGTGATGTTTTAGAAAGTGTTTTTGGTCAACACTTATCCATTTTTGGAGAAGCAACACACGGCTTGGGAAGGAGTATTTGGGTAGCCAAATTCTTCATTTGTCATTTGGGAAAACTTTGGTGCTTGTTAGGCCAAATTCCTTTTAGCATTACTTTGTGCCATTTTTTTTCTTGCTCCAAACTTCTCTTCTCTAATCCATACCCCCATAACCGAATATTCTTTCTCATTTTTCCTCCATAGCCGAACCCTTCATCTCGTCTTTATCATTTCTTCCCATTCGTGTTGACACTCACTCCTTTGATCAATCGAGTTATAGTGGAAGGCCGGATTTTAGAATCTCGTAGGGAAGGATCGCGATTGTGGGGGCAACGAAGAGTGGTTCTTTAGGGAATCCTAATCAAGGTGTGTAATCCCTTACTTTCCGAATACATGTTTGAAATGGGATGTGTAGTCTCATGCCTCTCTAAATGTTTGCATGAAATGTTCTGTGAATCGGTCACAAGATTGAAAAGCTGAAGACCAGCATCTATGGCCACTCGGGCGTACGTATGTTCGAAGTGGTAATCATATTTTGTAACAAAACAGTTTTGGTTAACAACAGTGACGTGATTTTGAAAAATCACCAAAAATAGTAGGAATTGAATTAGAAAGTGAAGGATATATGGATTGAAAGATAATCGAGTCTATTTTCTTATAAAAGAAACGGAGCAAGCAAAGGATCAGTATATTTTGAGAGTTTTAGATTTTTGTAAGACTGGTTCAGAGTGATTTCGAGATCCCCTGTTCTGACTTTGAAAAATCACTATAAATTGTAGAAAAATAATTATAGGACATGGTTTATATTATTAGAATCCTTAGGGAGTCTATTTTTATTTGGGTCAAACGAAATCAGTATTTTGGTTCTGTACAATAAGATATCTGAGATTTTGTGAAGAGAGGTCAGAACTATCAAACAGTGAAACAAGGGATACTTTGAAGAATAAACTGTACTAATTGGCTAAGCCAAAAATTCTGGAAACATTACAGTAAGAAGTTATATGAGTCTAGTTTCAGAGAAAATTTACGGATCAAAATTTCGAGTTTCCCAACTTGAGTTATAGTCATTTTAGTCAGTACGACGCAGATGGACAGTTTTGATTTTTATGCTCCAAATTAGTCATTAAGCCTAGGTTGCAAAAATTTCCATCATACCCTTGGAGGGTAAATTACCAAATTACCCTTAGTGGGTACGATCACCGAATTATGAAAATGCCCTTATGGGCCAAATTACAAAAATGCCCCTAATGAGCTGAATTACGAAATGTTCTTATGGACCGAATTACGAAAATACCCTTAATGGGTCAATTTGATAAATTGCTATATGGGCCCAACTTGATAAATCGATATATATAGGCCAAAATTGCTAGATCGATATATATATATATATATATATATGGGCCAAAATTTGCTAGATCGTTAAATGGGCTAAATTGCTATTTTGACTAACGGGCCAAATTGATAATTTGTAATATGGGCTTTTTGTTGAAATTTACCTTATGAATATATTGTTATGCATTATATATATACATGATTGCATGGGTTGGGATAATTGTGAAGAGAAGAAAGGCTCTGTTGCCAAAATCTAGTTCGGTGGCTTTGCCACAAATATTTTTAATGGCTTAATGCCTCAGGTTCGGTGACTTTGTCACAATCTAGTTCGGTGGCTCTGCCACAAATATTATATTTGGCTTAATGCCTGCTATCGGTGTGTTGGCGGGGTGGGTTGACTTGATCCCCATAGGTGTGTTGGTTGGTACGGGTGGTGTGTAGCGGATGGAAATTAGGTTTGGTTGGGAATTGCATATCACATGCATTTTTATATTTTATTTATATAATGCACATTTGTAAATGGGCTCAAGCCCAACTAATTGTTTAAATGGTTTTGGCCAAGTGAACACGGTAAGTGGGTTACACACTGAGTTCTAAGTAACTCACCCTTTATTCTTACCCTTCTCAGGTAATGACAATTGATGGAGGTTTGGGCCGAGGATGACTTCGTGTGGAGGCCATACTACGAATGATGAGTTATAAAAACTTTGGACTTCTTTTAAGTATTTTTATTTAAGTACTATTTTAAATTGCGGTGTAATAAGGCCTCTAGTATTATTTTTATGGATTTTTATTTGTGGATGGTTTTTAATATGTTTTAATTACTTAAATGGGATTGTTTAATTTTTATAAATGTTTTCTTAAACTTGTGTATAAAAAGGGGTTTTTCTTAAATATCACCCACTCGTAAAATTTTGTGAAAACTCTTTTATAAATTCATTTCAACCAATTATTTAGATTTTCAACCAATTATCTCTCTCTAAATCAAATTGTAAACTCTTATGTTTTAAAATCATGGTTTTTCAAATAAATCTCGATTTTTGATAAATTCCGTCTTCAAAATCGTTTTGAAAAATTATTTTCATTAAAAGCATTGACGACTGGACGTAAATTCGAATCGCGTGGCATGCCAAGTCCGGTCTTAACGCATAGAAGCGGGTTTGGGGTGTTACATTTTGTGGTATCGAGCTAGTTTCAAAACTCATTTTGTGGTTTGGGTTCAACAACAAATTTTGTTTAAGAACCATTTAAATTAGTATGGCACCACGAGCATCCGGCACCAAGTCAAGTAAGTATTTGTATATTAAATATTTATTATTGTGATATGACCATAGGAACACTTTAGAACTTCTAGTTTTAGATGTTGAAAACGGTATAGATTGAGACTATAGGAAGTGATTGCGAAAACAACTTTACCTCTTATATCTCATAAAATATCGTTAATAAATACTGAAATAGTATACTAATTCATAAAACTTGTGATCAGATTAAACCGAAATACCCAATATGAGTACTAGAGGACATGGACGTGGACGTGGACGTGGACGTGGACGTGGTAGAAGTGGCCGTGGTAGAGGCCGAGGTGCTAGGGTAGCGTCTGAAGCGTCGGGTCTTATGCCGGAAATGGATGCACCTGTGTCACCTGGGAGTGAGACTGGATCTCATGATCATACGAGAGAGGATAATGCTTTGACTCGAGCAATGTTGCGATTCTTAGAAAGGGTTACTAGGGTTAGAACTGGTCCAGCAATCCGTGGATCAATCTCGGAACGACTTAAATCAAGTGGTGCCGAGGTTTTTAGAGGTGTCTCGGGTGTAGCTCCGAATGTTGCAGAATATTGGCTCGAGGCTGTAGAGCGGATTATGGATGATATGGAGTGCACTGTCGAGCAAAAACTGAGAGGAAATGTGTCTTTGCTAAGAGACGAGGCGTATCAATGGTGGCTTACGGTTTGAGAAGGCACCGAGGCTGCATTGATTACTTGGGATTTCTTCAAAGCTACTTTCCAAGGAAAGTACGTCGGGATAAGTTATGTAGATGCTCGGAGGAAGGAATTCCTAAATTTGGTTCAAGGAAATAAGACGGTGGCAGCTTACGAGGCGGAATTTCTTCGCTTAAACCGTTATGCTCGCACAATAGTGTCTACTGATCATGAGCGCTGTGTACGCTTTGAAGATGGGCTGAATGATGAGTTGCAGGTACTGATAGCCCCACAACAAGTACGAATTTTTGCCTCGCTTGTGGAGAAAGCCAAGATAGCCGAAGAGGCTAAGAATTCAGAACGCCAGAACCGGGAAAGAGTTAGAGGCAAGAGGGATATTAGGTACACGGGCTCTGCTAAAAGGTTCCAGAAGAGGCTCCGAAATGATGAGTCAGCTCAAGCTAGAACACTTGTAACTACCAATCGTCGAGTCGAGATCAGATCGATCGTGGGAAGCGACACACCGGGAATGCTTTGGAGGAAAAAGCGGTGCTCGCTATAAATGTGGTTCCAAAGACCATCAGTATAAGAATTGCCCTCGACGGACTAATACGACTCCAGTAGCTCGTAACCTTGATGCTCAGCCAGCTAGAGGCACTCCGCAGCCACCGAGAGGCCGTGGACCAGGTCGTGGCGGTAATGGTATTGGACATGGTCAAGGTGCACCGGGTCGAGGAAATGGCTTTAGAGGTAACGCGGAGGCAAGACAGCCGGGGTTGGTCTATGCGGTTAGGCGTCGGGAAGATGGCGATGCACCTGATGTGATAACTGGTACATTTTTCATCTTTGATGTACCTGTTACTGCTTTGATAGATATCAGGTCTACGCACTCGTATGTTGCTAGTGCCATATCTGGAAACCTGAATATTAGATCTGAGGTTACCGATAAAGAGATGACGGTACTTAGTCCTTTAGGACAGTCGGTAATTGTGAATAAACTGTTTAGAGACGTGCCCTTAGAAATCCAAAGAGAAATATTTCTGGCGGATTTGATGGAATTGCCTTTTGGCGAGTTCGATCTTATTCTGGGAATAGATTGGTTGGTGAAGCACCGGGCGTAAGTAGATTGTGCTGAAAAGCGGATGTTGATAAGGACTGTGGATGATGAGGAGGTAGTTATGATTAGTGAGCGAAGGAACTTTTTGGCAAATGTGGTATCTACTTTGAAGGCAGAAAAGATGGTGCGGAAAGGGTATGGAGCATTCCTAGCTTTCATTAGTGCTTTGGATGCCAAGGAATTATCGGTGGAAGGTGTGAGAACGGTGAAGGAATTTCTAGATGTCTTTCAGAAGAACTTTAGGTCTACTCTCAGATCGAGAAGTAGAGTTTGGTATTGAGCTTTTTGCGAACAGCTCGGTGTCCATTGCTCCTTATAGAATGGCGCCGAGAAAGAGTTAAGCTGAGCTTAAAGCTCAAATTCAAGAATTGTTAGATCGGGGATTCATTCGACCTAGTGTGTCTCCGTGGGGAGCACCGGTTTTGTTAAATCAAGAAGAAGGATGGGTCGATGCGTATGTGCATTGATTATAGGCGATTAAATAAATTGACGATCAAGAACAGTACCCATTGCTGAGAATCGATGACTGTTTGATCAATTGAGAGGAGCTTGATTTTTCCAAGATTGATTTGAGATCGGGTTATCATCAACTAAAGGTTAAAGAGGCGGATATTCATAAGACGGCATTCGAACTCGTTATGGACATTATGAGTTTTTGGTTATGCCATTTGGTTTGACCAATGCACCACCATTGCATTTATGGACATGATGAACCGAAGTCTTTCAACCCTATCTAGACCAGTTCGTAGTGGTGTTCATAGATGATATCTTGGTATATTCGAGGAATGAAGAAGAGCATGACTCACATTTGCGCATTGTGTTGAAAATTTTGCGGGATAAGCAACTTTATGCCAAATTCAGTAAATGCGAATTTTGGTTGAAGGAAGTGACTTTCTTGGGGCATGTGGTGTCATTTGAAGGAATAAGAGTTGATCCTCGGAAGGTAGAGATTTGTGTTGGAATGGAAACCACCGAGGTCGATGCATTGAAATTCGGAGTTTCCTAGGGTTGGTGGTTATTACCAGGCTTTTTGTTGAGGGGTTTTCATTGATTGCCGCACCCCTAACTAAGTTGTTGCGAAAAGGAGTACCGTAGGTGTGGACCGATAAACAACAATAAAGTTTTGAGAAACTGAAGAAGATTTTTGTAAGCGCCGATCGATTCAACCCGAGGTCGAAAAAAGTTTACCGTTTACTGTGATGCATCACATACGGGTTTAGGATGTGTGTTGATGCAAAGTAGGAAAGTGGTGGCATATGCTTCTCGTCAGTTGAGGCCGCATGAAGTCAACTATCCTACTCATGACTTGGAATTGGCTGCAGTGGTGTTTGCTTTAAAGATTTGGAGGCACTATCTCTATGGTGAGAAGTCGATCATTTATACGGACCATAAGAGTCTTAAGTACCTCCTTACCCAAAAGGAGTTAAACCTGAGACAACGGAGATGGGTGGAGTTGTTAAAAGATTATGACTTCTCAATCGAGTACCATCCTGGAAAGGCTAACGTGGTGGCAGACGCATTGAGTCGTAAGGTAGTATCGGAGTTGAGAGCAATGTTTGCTCATCTCAGTTTGTTTGAGGATGGCAGTCTACTAGCGGAGGTGAAGCCTCTGTGGTTGGAGCAAATCAAGGAAAAGCAGTTATCAGATGAAAAGTTGGGTCCTTTAATGCAACAAGTTGAAAGTGGTATAATAGGGGATTTTGGATTGAACAAGGATGGCGTGCTATGTTTTTGTGGAAGAGTTTGTGTGCCCATGGATTCGGATTTGAGACAAATGATTCTACGGGAGGCGCATAGTAGTCCTTATGCTATGCACCCCGGAGGAAATAAGATGTATCGGGATCTTCGTGAGCAATATTGGTGGCCAGGGTTGAAACGAGAGGTTACTGAATTTGTGGGGAAATGCTTGACTTGTCAACAAGTGAAGGCGGAACATCAATTACCATCGGGATTATTACAACCGGTAAAGATTCCTCTATGGAAATGAGAACAGATAACGATGGATTTTGTTAGTGGGTTACCCTTAACACCTACTAAGAAAGATTCTGTTTGGGTGGTAGTTGATCGATTAACGAAGACCGCTCATTTTCTACCGGTTTCGCATGATTACTCGTTGCGAGAAATTGGGTAAGTTTGTATGTATCCGAGATCGTGAGGTTGCATGGGGTACCAAAGTGTCTATCATATCGATAGGGATCCGTGTTTACATCACGGTTTTGGAAAGCTTTACATGAGGCTTTGGGAACAAAGTTAAACTTTAGCACGGCTTTTCATCCTCAGTCAGATGGTCAATCGAAAGAGTAATTCAGATTTCGGAAGACATGTTACGTGGTTGTGTAATCGACTTCAGAGGTAGTTGGGAGGATTTCCTACCGTTGGCAGAGTTCGCGTATAATAACAGTTACCAATCCAGTATTCAAATGGCGCCTTACGAAGCTTTATATGGTCGTAGGTGTCGTACCCCTACTTGTTGGACTGAATTGGGAGAGCGACAGTTGTTGGGTCCTGAGTTGATATCTGAGACAGAAGAAAAGGTAAAGGTGATTCGAGCACGGTTAAAGGAAGCTTCGGATCGACAAAAGTCATATGCGGATCTGAAGCGTAAGGATATTGAGTTTGCTGTGGGGGAGCAGGTCTTTCTGAAGGTCTCACCTTGGAAGAAAATTTTTAGATTTGGAAGAAAGGGCAAGTTGAGCCCTAGGTTCATCGGACCATATCGTGTGATGAAGCGTGTTGGTCCAAATGGCCTATCGATTGAATTACCTCCGGAGTTGAGTCAAATTCATAATGTTTTCCATGTTTCCATGCTGAGGCGCTATAGATCGGATCCGTCTCACATAGTACCGGTAGAAGAAGTGGAGTTGAGATCAGACTTGTCTTTCGATGAGGAACCAGTGAAAATATTAGACCGAGATGTTAAGGTGCTAAGAAAGAAAATTGTGCCGTTGGTCAAGGTTTTATGGCGTAATCACGGAGCGGAGGAAGCTACGTGGGAGCCTGAGGATGCAATTCGACAACAATATCCTCACCTCTTCTAATCAGGTAAATTTCAAGGACGGAATTTCTTTAAGGGGGTAGAATTGTAACATCTTAAAAATTTGAGTATCAATATGTTGCTTGTCTTTGGTGTTAGCTCGAATATGATTTTTTTTTATGTGCTAAATATAGTCTTGAGAAGGCTCGAATTTACTTGGAATTAGAATCAATTTTAGTAAAAGTGTACTTTAGTGAAAAGGAATCAGGTAACCTTGGAGTTTAAGTTATTTAAGTGATAAAAGTTAGCATAAGATGAGCAAGTGGTAAAGGAGATATAACGCCATGTATGTTTGCTTGAGGGAAGAGGTTCGAATCCCTTGGTATGCATTTTTGTGACTAAAATTTTTGTTTTCTTTTCACTCATCTAGCATGTGTCGGTCAAGCTATATTTTTGGAAGGTTGGACTTTTGGTTTTATGACAAGGTGGCTAATGGATTAAGACAAAAATTGACATAGGAAAAGGAATCAATAGGATAAGGTAGGTAGGGGAACAAGTGGCTTAAATTGAGGAATGTTTTATGGGAAAGTAGAAAGAAATTATGGTATGGAGGAAAATATGGGAAAGTGGAAAGAAAGAAACAAAAAAAAAGGAGTAAAAAGGGGAATATGTTGGCATTTTCATGGGTGATGTTTTAGAAAGTGTTTTTGGTCAACACTTATCCATTTTTGGAGAAGCAACACACGGCTTGGGAAGGAGTATTTGGGTAGCCAAATTCTTCATTTGTCATTTGGGAAAACTTTGGTGCTTGTTAGGCCAAATTCCTTTTAGCATTACTTTGTGCCATTTTTTTTCTTGCTCCAAACTTCTCTTCTCTAATCCATACCCCCATAACCGAATATTCTTTCTCATTTTTCCTCCATAGCCGAACCCTTCATCTCGTCTTTATCATTTCTTCCCATTCGTGTTGACACTCACTCCTTTGATCAATCGAGTTATAGTGGAAGGCCGGATTTTAGAATCTCGTAGGGAAGGATCGCGATTGTGGGGGCAACGAAGAGTGGTTCTTTAGGGAATCCTAATCAAGGTGTGTAATCCCTTACTTTCCGAATACATGTTTGAAATGGGATGTGTAGTCTCATGCCTCTCTAAATGTTTGCATGAAATGTTACGTGAATCGGTCACAAGATTGAAAAGTCAAGACCAGCATCTATGGCCACTCGGGCGCACGTATGTTCGAAGTGGTAATCATATTTTGTAACAAAACAGTTTTGGTTAACAACAGTGACGTGATTTTGAAAAATCACCAAAAATATTAGGAATTGAATTAGAAAGTGAAGGATATATGGATTGAAAGATAATCGAGTCTATTTTCTTATAAAAGAAACGGAGCAAGCAAAGGATCGTATATTTTGAGAGTTTTAGATTTTCGTAAGTAAGACTGGTTCGAGTGATTTGAGATCCCTGTTTCGACTTTGAAAAATCACTATAAATTTTAGAAAATAAATACAGGACATGGTTTATATTATTAGAATCCTTAGTACGAAATCAGTATTTGGGTTCTGTACAATAAGATATCTGAGATTTTGTGAAGAGAGGTCAGAACTGTCAAACAGTGAAACAAGGGATACTTTGAAGAATAAACTGTACTAATTGGCTAAGCCAAAAATTCTGGAAACATTACAGTAAGAAGTTATATGAGTCTAGTTTCAGAGAAAATTTACGGATCGAAATTTGAGTTTCCCAACTCGAGTTATAGTCATTTTAGTCGAAGACGACGCAGATGGATGATTTTGATTTTTATGCTCCAAATTAGTCATTAAGCCTAGGTTGCAAAAATTTCCATCATACCCTTGGAGGGTAAATTACCAAATTACCCTTAGTGGGTACGATCACCGAATTATGAAAATGCCCTTATGGGCCAAATTACAAAAATGCCCCTAATGAGCTGAATTACGAAATGTTCTTATGGACCGAATTACGAAAATACCCTTAATGGGTCAATTTGATAAATTAATATATGGGCCCAACTTGATAAATCGATATATATAGGCCAAAATTGCTAGATCGATATATATATATATGGGCCAAAATTTGCTAGATCGTTAAATGGGCTAAATTGCTATTTTGACTAACGGGCCAAATTGATAATTTGTAATATGGGCTTTTTGTTGAAATTTACCTTATGAATATATTGTTATGCATTATATATATACATATTTGCATGGGTTGGGATAATTGAAGAGAGAAGAAAGACATTGCCAAAATCTAGTTCGGTGGCTTTGCCACAAATATTTTTAATGGCTTAATGCCTCAGGTTCGGTGACTTTGTCACAATCTAGTTCGGTGGCTCGCCACAAATATTATATTTGGCTTAATGCCCGCTATCGGTGTGTTGGCGGGGTGGGTTGACTTGATCCCCACAGTGTGTGTTGGTTGGTACGGGTGGTGTGTAGCGGATGGAAATTAGGTTTGGTTGGGAATTGCATATCACATGCATTTTTATATTTTATTTATATAATGCACATTTGTAAATGGGCTCAAGCCCAACTAATTGTTTAAATGGTTTTGGCCAAGTGAACACGGTAAGTGGGTTACACACATCGAGTTCTAAGTAACTCACCCTTTATTCTTACCCTTCTCGTGTAATGACAATTGATGGAGGTTTGGGCGAGGATGACTTTCGTGTGGAGGCCATACTACGAATGATGAGTTATAAAAACTTTGGACTTCTTTTTAAGTATTTTTATTTAAGTACTATTTTAAATTATGTGTAATAAGGCCTCTAGTATTATTTTTATGGATTTTTATTTGTGGATGGTTTTAATATGTTTTAATTACTTAAATGGGATTGTTTAATTTTTATAAATGTTTTCTTAAACTTATGTATAAAAAGGGGTTTTTCTTAAATATCACCCACTCGTAAAATTTTGTGAAAACTCTTTTATAAATTCATTTCAACCAATTATTTAGATTTTCAACCAATTATCTCTCTCTAAATCAAATTGTAAACTCTTATGTTTTAAAATCATGGTTTTTCAAATAAATCTCGATTTTTGATAAATTCCGTCTTCAAAATCGTTTTGAAAAATTATTTTCATTAAAAGCATTGACGACTGGACGTAAATTCGAATCGCGTGGCATGCCAAGTCTGGTCTTAACGCATAGGCCGGGTTTGGGGTGTTACAAAACATGTGAGACTTGGGTTCTTTATAGTGTCTTTGGTGTTGTTTTGAGGGTTCTTTTTCTCCTGCAATTCTCAAATTAGCTATTGTTTGTATGGTGTTTATAGAATTTTTTTTAATGTAACATTTTTAAAGCTTTTTATGAAATAAATTTAATTTGACTAGGCAAAACATATAAAGACATTTTTGCTCATTTTCAAGTAGACAACTAAATTTAAGATATAGTTCAAAAATGACTATGATACTTTTACATACAGGAGCCCAAATTAGTGTGTCACTTTTGAAAATATTAAGTTGTGTCTAATTGTCTTTAATTGCTCATTTTTTTAATTGGTAAGGGATTAAAGAGGTCTTTTTACCTATTAAATTTTTTATTGAATTTGGTGTCACGAGTTAAGTGACATAACATAGCTGGTTAAACTACTAATTAACCTAATCGTATTTTAAATTATATTTTTATGATGGTATTTTTCTTTTTCATATTTTTATACTTTTAAGAAAACCAAAAAAAAATTGTATATAAAGATATTTTGTGGATTTATGATCCGCATTTTCAGACTAAATAGTGTGTGACGTTGCAATGAGGAAGTGTTCTTTGTCCTAACAAGCAGTTGACGTCACGACAAGAAGAAAGCCCTCGTCCCAACGACATGATCCTTTTTGTCTCGACAACGCGATTCCACATCACCATGTGGCGACATGAGGTTCAAATTTTTTGGCTTTTCTTCTCCCAGTTAAACTCTGTTTCTAGTTTCCCACTTAAATGCTGATTAACCTGGGGTTGTTGTAATCATATATACTATGAATATCAACCTATAAATAGGCCTTAGTTACTCTAGGTTTTAAAACAACAGAAAAATTTAGATTGAGAGAATTTTGTTCTTTATTTTGAAGGGTTTTTCTTGTGGGGCTTTGTGTTTTCCTTTAATTTTGTTTTTTGGTTTGTATCCTCATTTGAGAAGTTTTTCTACGTAAAATTTGTGTGTTCAATTTTAATTTATATACTTGTCCATTGCATTACTCGGGTTAATTCCCTACAAACTGGTATTAGAGCTAGTTCGATTTTTGCATTCAACCTGTTTAGAGATGGTAGCATCAAGGTTTGATATCAACAAGTTCGATGGCATCACAAATTTCAGTCTATGGTAAGTTTCCATATCAGCAATACTAATTCAGAGTGATTTTGCAAGGATTCGTATAGAGAGAAAACCCGTAAACATGAAACAATCAGAATGGGATAGGTGAGACAAAAAAGCTCTATCCATAATTCAATTATGTTTAAAAAATAGTGTGTTACAGAAGGTTTTGAAGAAGAAAGCAAATTTTTCATTATGGAAGAAACTGGAAGCCATGTATTTGACGAAATCCTTGGCCAACAGTTTAGTATTAAAACAATGTCTCTACATGTTCAGAATGGCCGAAGATGAGTCTATTAGAGATCATATTAGTGACTTTGTTACCCTTTTTAATGACTTAAATAATCTCGAAGCAGAGATTAGTGATGAGGAACAAACTATGTTGTTATGATATTTGCCCTTTTCTTGTAAAATGATCAGGGAAACTCTGATTTATCAGAGAGATCACATCTCATTCGAGGATGTGAAGGGGAATTTACTGAGCAAAGATAAATTTGAAAATGAGTTGGGCCCAAAAAATAAATCAGACAGGCAAGCAACAGTTCTAGTTGCAAGAGGAAAACAACAATCCAGAAAAACAGATCGAAACAGGTCTAGAGTGAGATCCAAATCCAGAAACCATGACAAATATTGTGGCTATTGCAAAAATGTGGGCCATGCTGAGGTAGAATGATGGAAACTTCAAAATAAAATTAAGAGGGATGTCGAAAACAATGAGAGAGATAAGCAGAAAGCCAAGGTTGTTGATGCTAATGTAGTCGAAAATAGAGGTGGTGATTTCTTATTACTGTCAACGAGCAAAAGCTCCAATTTTACTTTTGAATAGATCCTAGATTCAGGGTGCTCCTATCACATGTCCTAACAGGGACTGGTTCTCTACGTACAGTTCAGTTGAAGGTAGAGTTGTGCTAATGGGGAATAATTCTCCTTGTAAGATAGCTGGCGTAAGAACCGTACAAATCAGGATTCACGATAGAATTATTTGAACACTTTTAGATGTCAAGTATGTACTCGAACTAAAGAAAAGTCTCATCGCGTTGGGAATTGTGGACTCTAATAGTTGTAAGATAGTTATTGAATCAAATGGCTTAAAAGTCTCTCGTGGAGCTCTCGTTATGATGAAAGGATAAAAAAATGTAGTATATACATTCTACAAGGGTCAAAGGTAATTAGTGTGGCTGTAATTACTGAAGAACAGTCAAAATCGTCGTAACATTGAGACGAGGAAGACCCCGATGTCATGATGGCATGACATCCTAACGATGATATTTTCCATGTCTCAAAGACGCAACGTGATTCTTTCTCAACTGATTTGATTCCATCAAACATTGGCACATACAACTGTTATATGAGTGAGAATGATATGGCAATCTTGTACAACAGAGGTATTCTCAAAGATACTGGAGTTGGTAAGTTAGGTTTCTACAAGTATTGCATTTCCCGAAAGTAAACTCGAGTCAACTTCGATTCAATAGTGTACGAATCAAAAGGGACTCCTAATTACATTTATTGATTTATAGGGTTCGTCTCTGACATCTCAAAAGGAGGTAATAAATATTTCCTAAATCTTATTGATAATTACTCTAGAAAAGTTTGGATTTAACTTTTTAAACAAAAAAAATGAAGTCTTTGAAATCTTCAAATAGTGGAAGACACTGTTAGAAAAACAAATAAAAAAATTTGTGAAACGGTTGAGAACGGATAATGGTCTTGAGTTTTGTTCGTCAGAGTTTAACGATTTCTACAAACGGGAAGGAATTAAAGGACATCGAACCATTGTTGGAACTTCATGATAAGTCTTGAAAAGAGTTATATTACAAGCCTCTGAATTTAAGTAATTGTCTGTACTTAAGTGGTTATATTTTCATTTTTAGGATATTTTTATAACATTGCATCATGAAGCTTGGACTATGCTTCCAATATTATTATATGTTACTTTTGTTGGTGGAAGGAAAAAAATTGTTTGAGTTTGTAGCAAATGTAGGTAGGAAGAAGAAAAATGAAGGAGTGAATTATTGTCATGGCCATGCAGGTTAAAGGTATTTGAAGTTGTCACCACCTACCATGGTTAAAGGTATTTGAAGTTTCCTTAGCCATGCAGGATTTTATCGACGCTTTTATTAAGGATTTTTTGAAAATATCAAAACCCCTGTGTGCACTGTTGAAGCATAATAGATCTTTCAAGTTTGATGAGTCTTGTTTACAACCATTTGAAGAATTTAAAAAGTAACTAGTGTAAGCACCGATTATCATAGCACCAAATTGGACACTACCTTTTGAACTCATGTGTGATGCCAGTGATTTTCCTATACGAGTAGTGCTTGGGCAAAGGAAGGATAAAGTATTTCATGCCATTTATTATACAAGCAGAACCATGAAAAATGTGTAGCTGAATTATACGACTACTGAGAAGGAGCTATTGGCTATGGTATAGGCATTTGAAAAATTCATATCTTATTTAGTTGCTACCAAAGTTATAGTTTATATGGACCATTCTACGGTTAAGTATTTGTTGATCAAGAAAGATGCCAAGCCAAGGTTAATTCGGTGGATCTTACTGCTGCAGGAATTTGATTTTGAAATTCGAGATAAGAAGGGAACCGAGAATCAAGTGGTTGATCACTTATCGAGACTTGAAGCAGGTAATGAAGACGACAATATCCAACTCATTAAAGAGGATTTCCCAGATGAGCAACTGCTGGTTGCCACAGCATTCCCTTGGTATCCTAATATCGTTAACTTTTCAGCAAGTTGGTTACTGCCACCCAAGCTTAACAATTAGAGACGAAGCAAATTTATCCATGATGCCAAGCAATATTATTGGGACGAGTCATTTTTATTCAAACATTGTGTAGGTCAAATAATTCGGTTGTGTGTTCCGGATGATGAGATTCAGAGTATTTTACACCACTTTCATTCTGCACTGTATGGAAGACACTTTGAGGGAATGCGAACTGAGAAAAAAGTTCTACAATCTGGCTTTTATTGGCCAAGCATGTTTAAAGATGCTCATGAATTTTGATATGCTTGTGATTGTTGTCAAAGAATTGAGAACCTCTTAAGAAGGCATGAATTGTCATAGCAAAATATTCTAGAGGTTGAGTTATTTGATGTGTAGGGAATCGATTTTATGGGCCCATTTCCACCTTCTTGGGGCAACATGTACATACTTGTGGCTGTAGATTATGTTTCCAAATCGGTACTAAAGTTCTTGCATAAGAATATTTTCACTAGGTGTGGTACACCTCGGGCGCTTATTAGTGATGAAGGCTCCCCTTTTGATTGTAAATTAGTTGCTACTGCCTTGATAAGATATGGGGTAAAGCTTAAGGTTTCCATGACATACCACCCTCAAACAAATGGACAAGCTGAAGTCTCTAATAGAGAAGTTAAGCAAATTTTGGAGAAGTGGTGAATCCAACTCGTAAATATTGGTCATCAAGACTGGATGAAGTTTTATGGGCGTATCGTATTGCGTTCAAGACACCATTGGGAATGTCACCTTTCAAGCTGGTATATGGAAAACCTTGTCATTTGCCTGTTGAACTTGAACATAAGGCACTTTTGGCAATTAAGAAACTGATTATGGATTGGATTAATGCTGGCAATAACCGACAATTAGAACTGAATGAGATGAAGGAGTTTAGAGCTCAAGCTTATTAGAATGCCAAACTATATAAAGAAAGGACAAGCGATGGCATGATAAGAAGATTTTGCCATGGCAATTTGAACTTGGACAATAGGTGCTGTAGTTCAATTCCAGGCTGAAATTGTTTCCTGGCAAATTGAAGTCTCATTGGTCTGACCCATTTGAGATAGTGCATGTCTACCCTCATGGAGTTGTAGAAGTCAAAGATGGTAAGACTGGCCTTAATTTCAAAGTCAATAGCCAACGTTTGAAGCATTATTGGGGTGTTCATATAACTCAGGATAAACAGTCTATTACTCTTCGAAATGCTTAAATTCCCACCTCTGCATGAGTTTCCTTGTTTTATTTTTTTTATTTGATTCAAATAATTAATTAATTTTTTATTTCTATTTTCCTTTGCAAGTATACTAAGGATTGAGCTTGGTAGCTTAGTGGTTCGCCCATTAGCAACACTTGCCAGTTTTGCTTTCTTTACCCTCCAATAAAATTTTATCTTCCTACCTAAACTTTCTTTTACCGTGTCAGGCCATAATTTTAGCCTTCTTATCACCCGCGTCACGACCTGATTTTTCTCTTTCTTTTACCCTAATTGTTTCCTCTTCTTGCACATTTACTATCTATTTCTTTTACCCTGATGAACAAGATGAAGACACCCAGTTTGTCGATACAATCACCATCGCTGGTCTAACTCAAGTTTTGCAAGACCTCTGTATTGAAGGAACCAAATGGATGGTGTCATGCCAAGACTACTGCATAGTGGAAAGAACCTCATTGAAACCCAACTGTCGAGTATCGTACCATTTCCTTAAACCCTCCTCAGCCCTTCTACTCATAACTCCACCATTTCTAAAGAAAGGATGTTACTCCTTCATTTCATTATGATTAGGAGGAAAAATAAATATAAGAAATAATATATTCAAAGGAATCCACCACTGCACCTGTAATAGGCCCAATTTGCCTGGGCCCTAAACAAAAATAGAAAAAAAAGAAATAAATCCACAGTCCAAATTACAAAATTACAAGCAACAGGCCCAATTTACAAATTAAATGGCCCAAACCCTAGCCCAAATCCTATAGCCCACAACCTTAACTACTTTCATCAAAAAAAGAGAGAAGAGAAAACCCTAGTAGCATGTCCAGCTGCACCGCTTCTCTATGTCGGTAGGCATGTGTCTGCCACTGCCACTGTCACCTCTAAAGAAAAGCAACATGCAAAAAATCCAACATGCAAGGCAGTAAAAAAATAACAGAGAAAAAAACAAACGGAATCTTGTAACTCTTCGGCTATAAAAAAGCCACAACCATCACATGTAGTTTTTCTTGGACACGAGAGCAATAAAAAAAGACAGTGATTCAAATACAAAAAAAAAAAAAGAGAAAGAAAATCGAAAACAAAGTCTAATGAAGGTGGTTTTTTTTATTGATATCTTTTTATTTTTATCCTTTTTCACTTGTTTTTTTTTAAGAAATAAAAAAAATAAAAAGGCCGAAATCTTACCCTTTTTTTAGCGTTTCCACCGTTGTGGGGGAAAGGAGGCTGCCATCTCCGATGAAAGATGGCATTTTTGGGATCGGGGAATTAAAAAGTTAAAAAATGGCCTTTTTTTTCTTCGGTCACCGTGGACGGCGCTGCAGGCAACGACCGGAGCCAAGGCTGGCCAAGGGCTGGTTCAAAGGAAAAAATAGAGGGCTTTAGGTGTTTTTTTTTTAGAAAAACAGGTTGAAATGATCTTTTTGAAAAAAAAATTGGGTTTAAATGGACCCCTTCGACGTCGTTTTAGGACTAGCTTCAATAGCCCCAAAATGACGTCGTTCCACCCTTGACCCACGCGCCGATCCAATCCAACCCAGAGGATCCGCGTGTTTTGACGAAATGGTATATTTGCATGATCAGCCCTTTCGCTTTTGCAGCACGCTTCAGTTTAGTCCTTTTTTCACTTTTTTTATTTTATGAATTTTGCCACTGAATTTTTCATGTGTTTCAATTTAGTCCCTGGTTCGCTGATCTCCTGAAGAAGGGACGCGTGTCCAGAGGATCGGGTTATTTGCCCATTTAGTCCTCGTTTGTTTTCGCGCTCTTCATTTTAATCCGTTATTTATTTTGTTATCTTAATTTATCTTTTTAATTTAATTTAGGTTACGATTAAGTCCCCCATTTTTTAATTTATTTATTTATTTGCCTATTTATTATTTCTTTACTTTTTGTTTTATTTTATTTTTCATTGGGTATGTATTTATTTATTTTATTTTATTATCCATTATTATTATTATTTATGTACTTTATTACAAATTGCACTCCTAATTTCATTTACGTTTTAATTTGGTCCTTTATTTTTGATATTTTATTAACTATTTTCCTCAATATTTATTTATGTATTTATTTATTCATTCCCTTGTCCTTATTATATTTAAAAATTGGTATTGTCTTTTTTATGTGCATATTTTGTTATTATTATCATTGTTATTATTTATTTTATTTTTCTTTGATTGGTCATATTAGCATTAAAATAGTATATATTATGTGATTATCGTATATTGTTTTCATTAGTATATTCATTATTGTCATTTATTAACGCGACATTTCATTCGTATATCATCGTTCCGTTCTCTACATCACCATTTTATCTCATTTCGTTTAAATCACGTCATGAATTATGTTTAAACGTATTTACTCATAATAGGCCATTTTTATATTATACTCCGAATAAGAGAAATACACATCTTTTAAATATTACACCTGTTATTATTCAAAACAATTTTCAAAATAAAGCAATGTTCCAAATTTGGGAGATTCGAGAAATTGTACCCTAACTTACAGGGTCTTGATTTTCTCATTGAACTTAAATAACCGAATATCCTTTCAAAATTAAAATACATGAGATTTAAATAAAATAATAAAAAAATGAGCTTATTTTTCAAGATTTCAAGGTGTCGTATCCTAACTTACAGATGTGATCTTTTGTTACCTTGAGATAAGATGACCTTTAACATTCTTTTCGTTTTCATGCCACGCTGAATAAATTAAATGCGTATCACTTTAAGTATCATGTTCGTTTTTTTTTTTGCACGATGAATAAAAAGAAAATTTTTACATTGAAACGACATTCATTATTTTTAGAATTAGAAAAGTCGTGTTCCTAACTTACTAATATGTCTTTTTTCTAAAACTGAGATAATCGAATATATTTTAAAATAAATAAAAATTTTAGCATTTATTCTCGTTTTCGGGGATTTAGGGCATTGTATCCTAACTTACGGGACATGATCCTTCCTTTTTGAATAACTTGAAATAAACTCTTTTCATGAAAATTATTTTAGTTAGATAGCGCCTTAATATAAAGAGGGATCATTTTTTAAATTCTTTTCTAGTTTTCAACTTTCGACACTAAAACATTAATTAATCAACTAGGTACCAATTTTGGGCGTTACAATGGTGCTAATCCTTCCTCGTGCGTAACCGACTCCCGAACCCATTTTCTAAATTTTGTAGACAAAAAAAAATCGTTGTTTTAGTAAATCAAACCTTTTATCAAAATGATCAAATTACGAGGTGATCCGATCACACCTCATAAAAAGGATTGGTGGCGACTCCTTTTTCGTTTAAAAAAAAACAAAGTCGATTTCAAAATGGTTTAGACGGCACCCAAAAGAATACTGGAAGCCTCAACTTTCTGTTTCTTATCACGGTAATGTGTCAGCATGTTAATGTTCCTCTTCAAGCCAATAAGGATCCTATTCCCAACAAAGGGGCTATCACAAAGCAAATTCCTATGAGATTTGCAGCGGAGGAAATGCCACGTTATCCACCCTATGGTTCTGCATCTACATCTTCCACTCCCACTTGTGCCCCAACAACTCCATCCACGTCTCAAAATGCCTTAAAGCAACATGTGCTCAATTTCTTTAAGAAGTTGCATAAGCAATTCAGTATGTTTGAAAAGTAGCAACTACAGATTGCCACAAACTTAGGCAGAGCATAATAAGAGATGTATCTTTTTGGGGGCTATGTAAGAAAAAGGGACGTTACTATCAAGAAGTCCCTTTAGAAGAATTTTACCGGGCCTATGCCTGTGTTCCCTAACTTTCCTAAGGAACTGCTATTTGATGCAAAGGAAAAGGATGAAGCCGAAATTGATGCAACCAAACCTACCACCATCTACACTGCCACTAAGGAGAAGGGCCAAACAAGATCGAAGTAGAGGAAGAGAAAATTGAATCTGTGAATATTGAGTTTGACGGGGAAGGAGAAGAAACAAACTCGATTTCTACACGGACTAAACCTGTTACTATACCTATCCCACCTCCACCGACTGCACCAATATCAAAATAAAAAAGTGAGATTAATAAGTTGATTGATGATCTCACCAAATTAGATGATGAGGAGGACGAGGTGCCAATCAATTCCTTGATATGGAAACAGTGTTACAAGCATGTTGCTCGCAAAACCACTCGCCCAAACTGAAGTAACAACATTTTCTTTCCAAGCTTTCATTTTCAATTTCATTTCATCATGCATTCATAATTGTTGTCTTTACATTTTCTTTCTATATATGTCTTTGCATTTTTTTGTCGGTTCATGTATTGAGGACATTGTATTCCTTAGGTTTGGGGGGTGTTGTCCATTAGATAGCTGTTTTAATATTTGTTCATTTTTTCATTCATTTTGCCATGACACACAAATGCCAGAAAACTTTTAAACTACGATGAGTATATTTTTGCCAATGATGTTCAATGAGGAATTTAATTCTTCGGCAGACCTAGAAATTTGTGACGGTGAATTAGGTGAGTTTATCTTAGAACAGTTGCTTGAGAATTGACCTCTAAAAATAAAATGCCTTAATTCCAATCACAATTAGTCTATTGTAGGTTTCTTTTAATAATCTTAGAAATTCTTGAGGCTAAGTTCAGGATATTGGTAATTCTATATAATAATAAATATATATAAATAAATGCCATAAGTTACTCCAATGCTTGAAATTGCCAAGTAGGTCAGCAACATGTTGTTTGGTCCATTATATTGTTGATTAGAAAAGTAAGTTTAAGTAAGAGTAATTCAATAAAAGAAGCAGTTTAGGGACACTCCAATGTAGTGCTAGGTTGAGTAGCTAAGGAGGTAGTTGCCTGCTCTATCCATCTTCTAAGTTAAAAGCCTTAACTTTATGAGTGCATTTTATTCAAATTGTGACTAGCAATTTAGTATATGCTCTATTGAAATTGTCAAGTAAAGAAACTATATGACAAGATGAATTCCCTAGTAAAAATATTTGTAATTAAGTTATGAAAAGTCAGTTTTAATATTAAAAAAATAAAAGAAAAAAGTGAGTTTAGATGAAAGATAAACTAAGTATATTAGGAGGTACTTGCTATAGTTGAAATTGTTTGAGCAATTAGGAAATTTTATTTTTAAGGCAATATTTTCTACACTTACTTTGCTAAATAGGCTTATGAAACTTGAACCAATTCTTGGACACTGAAGATAGCTGAGAATGAAGGTAAAAGAAATATGCTTCATACGGTTTGGTAGTATAAGAGGTAATTATGTGTTATGGAAATTTTTGCATTCATGCATTCATACATATTTTGATTGAAGACAAGCAATAACTTAGGTTTGGATGTGTGATAACTCTTAAAAAGAGTTATATTGCAGGCCTCTAAGCTTGATTAATTGTCTGTACTTAAGTGGTTATATTTGCATTTTTAGGATATTTTTATAACATTACATCATGAAGCTTGGATTGTGCTTTCAATATTACTATATGTTACTTTTATTAGTAGAAAGAAAGGAATTGTTTGTGTTTGTAGCAGGTATAGGTAGGAAAAAGAGAAATGAATAGTGAAGCATTGTCATGGCAAAAAATTTGATAGAAATTTCAACAGATAGATATTCTGGGAAATTGTTTTTATCAAAAAAAATATACATAAAGAAGATCCTTAAGCAATTTGAGATGCCAGATGCAAAACCGGTAAGTACTCCTTTAGGTGCACATGTTAAACTTTCAATTCTGATTTCCGATAGAATGAAAAAGATGAAAGGTACATGTCAAAAGTATCTTATTCAAGCACAATTGGAAGTTTGATGTATGCAATGGTATGCACTCGTCTCAATATTTCACATATTGTTAATGTTGTTAGTTGATACATGGCCAATCCTGGTAAGTTACACTGACATGCAGTTAAGTGGATTTTCAAATATTTGATGGGTACTTCTAACATGTGTTTAGATTTCAAAAGAACTCAAAAGGGTTTAGTCGGATATGTTGATTCTGATTATGCAGGAGACTTAGATCAAAGAAGGTCACTCACAAGTTACCTATTTTCTTTTGAGAATTGTTTCATTAGTTTGTAAGTGACACTTCAAGCTACAGTGGCTTTGTTGACTACTGAAGCAGAATACATGGTAATTACTGAAGCAGTAAAAGAAGAAATTTGGTTAAAGGGTCTATTTAGTGAATTGGTTAGTTAAAAAGGGGCAACTGTCGTATATTGGGATAGTCAAAGTAATATACATCTCAACCAAGATCAAATGCATCACGAAAGAACGAAGGGTATAGACATTCGTTATCACTTTGTTTGAGAGTGGTCATTCAAGGGGATGTCAGATTCTTAAAATTGGCATAGAACACAACCTGACTGACATGTTGACAAAAAGCCTTATATTTTCAAAGTTTGAGCATTCTTGAACTTAGTCGGTATCTAAAGAAGAATCAATTAAGCTCATAATAGGGATTGGCAAATGAGTTAAGTTAAATACAAGTCAATGTGGAGATTTATGGAGTTATGCCTCAAATTTTTGGACTAAATAGTATGTGACGTCAAAACAAAGAAGTGTTCTTCGTACCAATGAGTAACCGAGGTCACGACAAGAAGAAAGCCATCGTCCTGACGATGCAATCCTTTTCGTCCTGACGATGCATTGCCACGTCACAACGCGACAACATGCAATTCAAGTTTTTCGATTTTCTTCTCCCAGTTAAACTCTCTGATTAACTTAGGGTTGTTGTAATCATATATACTATGAATTTTAGCCTATAAATAAGCCATAGTTACTCTAGGTTTTAAAACAACAAAAATATTTAGATTGAGAGAATTATGTTCTTTGTTTTGAAGGATTTTTCTTGTGGGGCGTCGGGTTTTCCTTTAATTCTCTCCATCTTTTGTACTCTCTTTTATTATAGTGAAATATCATTTTGCACGTGGTTTTTTTATTCTCATGTGAGGAGTTTTTTCACGTAAAATTTACGTGTTCGATTTGTTAAATTTTAATTTATTTGCTTGTTCGTTGCATTACTCGGATTAATTCCCTAGATATTTGAATCCATGTCATCAATATAAATGACAATTGAAATTTACCGATACAACCAAAATTTTATTTTAATATTTTGATACATCTATAACTTCAACTAATTATGAAAATTTTCTTAAGTGGCCCACTTATTTTTATGACAAGTGACACATTCTTTTATCGAGATATATAAACTAAATTGAGTTAATTAATATATGTATTTATATTTGTATTTTTGGAATGACCTTTTAAAATAAGCAATGTAATCATATATAGATATATAACCTATAGCAAGATTTTGAAAGAACTGTGAAAATTTTCTTAGGTGGCACATTCTTTTGTTGAGATATGTAAACTAAATTGAGTTAATTAATAAATTGTATTTATATTATATTTTTGGAATGACTTTTTAAAAAAAAATGTAATGTAGTCATATATACATATAAAATTATATATATCTAATATATATTTTAAAGCTAGGTTTTAACCATATATGAAAAATTTTAGTTCTAGACCACTTCTGTGCTTGATAAATGGATCAACATTTGGCTCACACCTAAGCATTATTTATAACATGTTAATTGGGTCCCAATTAAATGAAAATAAACAATTTTGAATAATGAAAAGTAATCAATTTAAATCAATTATATTTTTGTTATATATGTACGTGCATTAATTTAGGGGTAAATATCTCAATAATACAAAAAAAAACAAAATTAACCGGAAAGTACAGGGTTCAGGAAAATTGACCGGAAAGTGTAATTTCCCCCAAAAACGTGTCCATGTCAGCGCGTTTTTGGGGGAAAACAGCCTAAAGCGCGTCCCCGGGGGACCGCTTTTGGCCACGTCAGTGAAAACGCTCCCACGAGGGCACACTTTCGCTGACGTGGCCAAAAGCGCTCCCCCAAGGACGCGCTTTAGGCCGTGCCAATGGTAAATTTTTTTTGACCGTTGGCCCCCTAACGGTCAGAAAAAAAAACTATAAATACCCCCAACCCTTCATTTTTTTCACACTTCAATCCTTTCTCATTATTCTCTCAATTTGCTCTCAATTTTCTCTCAAGTTTCTCTCAAAGTCCTTGAAATTTACGCTCAAATTTCAAAATAGTCCTTGCTATTTACTGAAAAAGCCTTTTATAATTTTTAATATATCTATTTTTGGAAAATTTGAAAATTCTTTATCTGAGTACAATGGTAGGAATTACGTCGCCTAGACAACAAGCACATTGTCGTCGAGCAAATGAAAATGGTAAGTTTGAATGTTAATTTTTCAATGTTATTAAATTTTTTTAATTATGTAATTTTAATTAATTTTGAATTTTATAATTTTTAAGCGATCTGTAGATCGGGTGTTGCAATGTTATATTCGCAACATGCCCGGTCCCCATCGCCATTGATCGAGAATTACTCGGGGAAGCGGGTTTTTGGCACGTGGCCACGATAGTAGGGGTTCAAGTTGGACCCGCTTTGATCGGCAGCGTTGATAGAGAGGTGGAGACCCAGAGCGCACACTTTCCATCCGCCATGCAGAGAGTGTACCATCACCTAAGAAGATGTGCGATTCTGATTGGGATTACGGTGGATGGGTCGGTAGTCACCGGGTCCGTAACATCTCTCGATTGGATGGTCGTATGCTACGAGCTTACGGGTGCCATTCGGATAAAATTCAAGGAGCTCGGATCGAAATGGGTTGGTTACGAGATGCATTCCTGAGGCGAATGAAGGTTCGACCAGAAGAAGAAAGAATACGGTATCTTGGCGGGCATACATACTTGAGATAATTGGAGGCTATCTCGATCTTTGGACCTCTCTAGACACCTCGTCCACACGAGATGGCTCTCGAAACTTGTTGATTTGAGCGTAGGTGAATTGAGTTGGGGTCCGCGTGCTATCGAGGTTATACCAGGGAGATGTGCGGGCAACGCGCCGAGTAAAGCAAAAATCGAGGTTGCCTATCACTATCTGCGATCATGGGCATGGTTTCGATTTCCATTTTACGTCCTCGACTCGACCCGACCATATTCATTCCCACTGATAACGAATTAAATTTAATATTATATTTTACAATTATGTCATAGATTTATAGTATAATTGCATGCTAAAAGTTTATTTAATTAGGTGGAACCATCCGACGAGTCATGTTGGAATACCTAACTCGCTTGAGGATATACGGCTCCTATTGGAACAACGGTCGGAATCACAAGTAAGTGTCGAATTTCGTTATTATAATTTAGTATTTCGTATGTAGTGTCTAGTATTATGTATATAACTAATATTTTGGTAATGTTAATATAGTTTCAATGGACACCGTACGAGGATCCCGAAATTCGGGCAGTAATTCCGGAGAAGTTCCTCCAAAATCCGAACAGTTGGCACGTTAAGGTCCCGCTAATCACCTACTCAACCGTGGAGATGCACCAGTCAGATCGGGTTCTGCGGCAATTTGGATGCCGGCAACCGCGACCCCGTCCCTCCGAGGTGCTCGATGATGAGCACAAAGTGGACTTACTGGCGGCAGCGAAAGACTGCGGATTGGCCAAGATTTTGGTCGAATATATCGAGGCGTGGGAGAACCGGTATGACTTTTTACCTAACTGAGAACCGATCATAGTTCCTGAGTTAGCGTGCGTGCCGGAGTACATGCCATGGTTTAGAATCCATGGCAAGCCGTATCTGTTGTCGGATGAAGAGAGGCGATGGCAAATTCGCAAGCGAAGGGAACGTCGGGCCCCTTTACATTCAAGGAGAAGGGTGATGAGGCGGGCCAAAGAACGGCGTCTACGATCACCCGGCCAAAGAACAACAGCGCCTACACAGTCACCGGGCCCATCAACAGCGCCTACACAATCACCGGGCCCATCAGTTCAGCTGTCAACACCGACATCACAGCGTCCATATTTTATGCCAGGTGCGTACCCTACCCCTTATATGTATCCTCCTAACCCATATATGTTTCCTTTTCCTAGTCCCACCCCAGGTTGGAATGTATGGCTGGGTTCGAGTCCGTTCCCGACAACTCCCATTAGCCAGCCGATCGTGAGGCCGACGTCGGGATTAGAGGAGGCGCCGTCGGGGAGCAGTTCTTTCTACCATGCTCCTTCACCAGACGGATCGCGATCACCCCGCCGTGGTTTATGCAAACACCTCCGGGGTCATTATTTTATCAAGGTGGGTCATCATCGTAATGTACCAGAACCGGACTCCACCGCCGGGAGAACCCGATTTCGCTTTGAGGTTCGACGACCCCCGTCGGAAGCTAGAAGAAGGAGGAATCCAGCGCGTAACCGCCGACCGCCCTCCTGTGGCACTGGTTCCCACCGGCATCAACATTGATTAGGATGGGCTTTTTTAATTTTTAAATTGTAATAAATTTTTTTATTTTTTGAATCAAAAAAGTTGTTTTTTATTTGTGTTTGTAATTTAATTTTAATATCTTCACTAAAATAGAAGTTGTGTATTTTTTTGTATGTAATTTAATTTGATTTTTTTAATAAAATACAAAATTTATTTTTATTTTATATTTTTTTAATTTAGTTTTAATATATTTAATAAAATAATAGTTGTTTAATTTTTTTATTATAATTTAATTTTAATATCTTTAATAAAATAGAAATTGTTTAAGTTTTTTATTGTAATTTAATTTTAATATATGTAATAGAATAAGAATTTGTTTTTATTTTTTATTTTATTGTAATTTAGTTTTAATATATTTAATAAATAAGAAGTTTTCTTTATTTTTTATTTGTTTGTAATTTAGTTGTAGTATATTTAATAAATAAGAAGTTTTCATTGATAATTTAGTTTTTTGCAATATAAATTTTTTTTATATTTAATAAAATTGAGTTTAATGTTATTTCTTTTGTAATTTAATTTTTTTTAATTTCTTTTGTAATTTAATTTTTTTACTTTAGTTTTAATATCTTTGATAAAATAGAAATGGTTTAATTTTCAGTTTTTGCAATTGAATTATCTTATATTTAATAAATTTGAGTTATTGTACAAAAGTTCACCGTTTTCCTCCAAAAAAATAGAAATTACATAGCCAGCAAGAGACAAACAAGCTAAGAACACGGTCAACTAGTCCGATTTGGACACGAGCGAGATGTATGGCCCGGGTTCCTACACCACCCGCACCGCCTACTTTGGTTGGTCGGTTCTCGGATATCCATATTGTTGCGTATTCTAGTCGAGGAAGGTCGACCTTTTGGTTTGCGCCTCAATTCTCTATCCGGCAACAACTTATATGGTGCAAGCGATACTGGTGGCCACTTACGTTCATCCGCATCGGTGGGAATACGTGTCTCCACACGTTGTACATGTTTTCTAATTTGTAGACTTAAATCGACGACATAGCTCGTGGGGTCAAGACGAAGATTATGACAAGCCGCAAGTACATGAGCACATGGGTAACAAAGTGCATCAAATATCCCACAGTCGCATGTCCTATTTGTCAAGTGTACACGATAATGCCCGCCAACAATACCTTGGTTCAGTCTGTCAAACTCCGTGACACGGAACCATAAGCCGTCGCGATCGTGACACTTTGTGTGCATGGTGTTCGCCGCGCCTTCCCACGGTTAATTTCTTGCAAGACCTTCGGGCTCCATACATGGCCTCCTTGCATACGCCTCGATAACTCGCGCTGCTCTTCGGAAATAGTCTTTGCTAAGCGAAAAATATATCTCCCGCAAAACCGCTGTAATTGGCAGATGACGGGTTCTTTTTAGCACAGAATTTATGCATTCGGCCAGGTTTGTGGTCATATGACCATATCATAGGCTGCCGTCATATGCTTGTGTCCACTGTTCAAAAGGAATATTGCATAGGTACTTTGCGCCTTCGGCGTTATCTGCGCGCAAACTGGCCAACATCTCGTGAAAACGGTCTTTATTGATCTCGTACCCTGCCAATATACGTTGATAGCGAATATTACATACCACTATTCAATTGCGAATAAATTGAAAATTTCAAAAGAAATTATATTAATAGATATTTCATACCCATATCGGTCACTTGCCGTTTCTGTCTTTTAGATCGGTGTTGCCCATAATAGTTGGATGAAACATGCCTCAGGCAATATCGATGGTGTGTGCGATGCCACATGCTTCCCTGTCGTTCTATTGCCGCAAGTATTCCAGGGCCCCGATCCGATATAACGCGTATGTCAGGTTGAGGGCAGACATGCCTCCTTAACCTAGATAGGAAGAAGTCCCAGTTATCAGCTGACTCCCCTGGTGTTATTGCGAACGCAATCGGAAGGATTCTCCCACAGCCGTCTTGTGCCACAGCTAGCAATAGCCGATGCGTATATCTACCATACATGAAGGTACCGTCAATTTGTACCAATGGCTTGCAGTATGTAAAAGCATCTCAAAGATTGCTTAAATGTCCGTAACAGCGCTTGAACACTGCGCGCATCCATGAAGCGGGCGATCGTTATAGTACGCCGTTCCGTTTCAAGGTCCGTTGTCTTTGCGCTCGGGACATACGTCTCAACACACGACACCACCGCCACACTTCATTATATGAAGCGCCCCATCGATCAGTGCAACTTTTCCAACGCAACGCCGCTTGGCTATCCAAGCCTTTCTGTAAGAGGGCGTGTACCCCATTTGGCTACGAATATTGCCAATTAAGGTCGGCACTATAGTTTTGGGATCGGCCTTCACCGTCGGGATTATTAAATCAGCCAACATGTCTGAATCCATCCTCGGATGATCTTGTGTTACACCTGTCAACGAAGTACGTTAAATAATGCAACATTACATAATATTAGTGTTATTCGAAATCATTGAACACGTAGTATCTTTGTGCAAGCAAGACATGTATGTGGACCTTTGTACTTTTTCACCTCCCACAACCCTGTCTTTTTCCTCAACGACGCCATAATTTTCCATGAACATGTGCCGTCTTGCACTGCACACTTCGCCTCGTACCTATCGAGGTTTGATCTAACCATAGTGTAGTTAACCCCATTCCTGATGCTGTATTGTTTCAATGCACCAAGAAAAGTATTCTTGTTGGAAAACTGGTTACCAACTTCTAATTCGTTCGAATCCAACGAAGAATTTGTACGGTCACGCCTCCGGTGTGGTAGTTCAGGAAACTCCAATGCATCATCTTGAGATAGATTGACATTATGCATGTGCGCTGGAGGTGAGTATGCCCTAAATAGCGGATCTTCTTCTTCTTCGTCTGAACTGACCTCAACGTCTTCAGGTACAATTGGAACGGGCTCCGGTTCAGAAAATAATCCAACTTCTGCACCGTCGGGCCGTGGCTCCAGAGGTGGATCCACATCGGATTCATCGTCCGACCCTCCATAACCTGCAACAAACGAGGGCCCCTCGCCGGTGGATGTCGTCGGGAGTACATCATCCCTCTTTAAACATCTTTCGTACAGATTCCAATCGTATGTGGATTGCCAACCACTAGAAGTTGACGACATCCCCCAATACGTATTTCTATCATCGGACATCGACTGACGGATATGCATGTCCCATCCACCAACCGAGTGTCATGCAGGGGTTATGTTTTCCATACTACGATCGCACACGGGCACTTCTGTGTTTTGCCTCCTACTTACAGAGTGTCGACTTGGGGTCGTGTAGTCCCCTCGAACGATACTAGATGTTGAGCTCGCAGCCAGACCACTTGGAGATGAAAATTCTACATATACCTCGATATAGGGTGAACCACTGGCAAGATGAGTCTCCACCATTGCCTCAAGGCTCCGAGGACCTTTGATGTCGAATGAGTCATATCTCACCGGATCAACCAAAGCGCAAAATCTATACTTAATAGACTGAACTTTCATTGGCGTTGTTCCGAATATTTTACGCCTAATTCTTTTGCGAAGTTCTACCAAATCGACGTTCTGATTAAAACTCAATCGCGCTATGTTCTCCTATAAAAAAACAACACCATTTTCGGTGTCTCGCACTTCACCATCGTAGTAAATAACAGCATTAATACATTCACTCATTTTTAATTTTTTTTTCCTTTTGCTTGAATTTGGTTTCTGCCAATTGAGAATGAAATTTGGCTGATTTATAGCCTAATTTTGCCGGAGAGCACTGTAGCAAAAGTGCGTCCACGTGGGAGCATTTTTCGCCACTGTTTGTTCAGAAACATCTCCTCAAAATAATTTTGTCAGAGACCACTGTAGCAAAAGAGAGTCCACATGCGAGCGTTTTCGGTCACGGTTTGTTCTGCAACGTCTCCTTAAAATAATTTTGCCGGAGACCACTGTAGCAAAAGCGCGTCCACGTGGAAGCGTTTTCGGCCATAGTTTATTCTGAAACGTCTCCTCAAAAGTATTTTGCCGGAGACTACTGCCTAAAAACTTATTTCAATTTTCACATTGCATGTGGACGGAAAGAATCCCCAAAAACGCGTCCACGTCAGCGCGTTTTTGGGGGAAAATGGCCTAAAGCGCGTCCCCGAGGGAGCGCTTTTGGCCGTTTTCCCCCAAAACCGCGCTGACGTAGACGTGTTTTTGGGGAAAATTGCACTTTCCAGTCAATTTTCCTGAACCCTGTACTTTCCGGTTAATTTTATTTTTTTTGGTATTATTGAGATATTTACCCTTAATTTAGGGTAATATAATATGCATGCACTAATATTTAAAAATGTTTTAAATTAAACCTATTTAAAAATTTAAATATATTTTATAATAAATTTATAAAATATTAAAATATTAAAAATATTATAGTTGTTTTACAAAAGGTTTAAAACTGTTGAACCAATTAAATCTATTTCAATTAAAATTTTAATAAAATTAGAAAATTTTAAAACTTCTTAAAAGTTAAAAATGTTATTTCAACTTTTTCCATATTTAAAAAAATTAAATAGAAATTTTTAAACATTTAAAATTAAATAAAAAAGTTAAATATATACAAATTGAATTGCACATATACATAATTTATGTTTAATGTTTATGTTTAATGTTGTTTTAATATTTTAGTGTAGAAACTATATAATTTTATATAGATAATTTTTTATCATAATAATTGAATAAATACTTACATTTAAATCTAAGAATTATGTTGAATTAATTTAGATAATACTATGTTTAATCTATTTTAATTACATGATGTAGATTATGTACGTTTTAAGGTCATATTTATAAATTAATGTATTTTTCCAAAATTATTTAATCTGTGAATAATATTATTCATTCTTATTTACTTAAAATAGAGTATAACAATGGTGGTTGGCTATCGACCACATCTTTCTACCTCCCACCAACCTTTTCTATATTTCTTCTTCTCATTCATCCCACATTTCTCTATTTTTAGTTTGTAAATCTATTTTTTGGGTATCTTTGTTGCCTTCACAAGTTGTGATGGATAGATGATGGCACCTATATTCACTAAAACTCCATCGGTCACCAGTAGTTTCCCAGAATAATAAATGATTTCATGAGTCGATTTGGACCCGTGTTGTCTTAAGTTTCATATATATTTTTTGTTTATTTTTCTATTGTTTATCAAGTTTTAAGTTTTAGAAGTTTTTGTCTGCTCTTGTAGCACATTTTTTAGTCTTGTTTATGCATGTAACTTTAGTTCTTCAAGTGATTTTAGGGATGATTTTGTCATCGTCCTCTCTAGTTTGGTGTGTTAGGAATCAACCCGATTAAGCAACGAAGAAGTAAAAATAGCGAAATAAATTGAGAAATTGAACACACAACTTTAACATGGAAAAACCCCTCTAAAGAGGATAGAAAACCACGGACAAAGATAATTTTACTATAATGGCAAAAGAATGAAGAGTACAAAAAATGGAGATAAAAACCTAAACCTCGAAAACTCGAAAATAAAGAACCCTCAAAACGTAACACAAAATTCTCTAAATGTGGTATGAGTTCAAATCTGTATTGGGTGTATTTTCTAAAGTTGTAAAAGAGCCTATTTATAGGCTAAATTCATAGGTCAAATAATAATAAAATAATCTAGACTAATCATAGTTTGATTGAAACAAATAAACAGAGTTCAATTGGAAGATTGTTTCTCAAATTTGACTGAAATAGGAGTCATACTCAACAAATCTCCACATTGACTCATATTTCCACAATACCATCTTTGCCAAAGCCCACCACGGGCCTATCTTGAACTATGCAGGGAATTAACTGAGTAGAATCTGTACTTAGAAACTAGAAGACTTCTGGACCTCGACTTGTTCACTGCCAAATCAAAACTAATACGGGTCTGATTTTCATGAACACAGTGCCCTAACATTTCAAAACCTACATCCAAAAGAAAACCTCTTTTCAACAAAACGATCATACATTTTTCCCTCCTATGACCAAGTTGCCTGTAACGCCCTAAAAATCTCTTATATTTATTTTCGTGTGTTTGTGACACAAATATCTGTCTGTTTCAGTGATTAAATGTTCTGGGTGTGTATGAGAGGTCCTAAGTTCAAGCCTTACCTTAGGCAAATTTTAGCATTTTTATGAATAAAGCTCTATCTCAGGTCAGTAGGCTTATAATTAAATGTTGGTAAAATATGTCAGAATGGGTCTGTTGGTCTGGTGGTTAAAGCGGAGTGTCAAGATGCTGGTGTTCTTGAGTTCGAGTCCTTGTGCATGCAATGGAGTGTTTTATTTTGCTGTTTGTGCCGTGTGGGTGTTTTGGCTAAGCTGAAATACTGAAAAGTTTGAGTGGAATTTAAATTTGGTGGTTGAGGGAGAGGTGGATAGTTTCGGGGAGTGGATTTAGGGATAGGGGAAAGAAATAAAGGAGTGAGGAGTTTGAAAATATCCAAATTGTGGTTGCAAGTTGGGCTCTCCTCCCTCGCTCTCTCATTTTTCTGATAGTTTTTCTCTTACTGTTCTTCTTTTCTCCCCATTTCCGAATTTTGGTTCTCAAAAAGTTCTCTGCCAAATTCTGCTTCTCCTACCCCCACCATTGATGTTTCTTTTCTTTTCTCCAACTCCCTCATCTATTTTTTTTTCTCTGCTTTTCTCTCTTCCCACTTCACGTTGCTCTCTTCCCTGTTGCTACTCCATCTCTATTTTTCCTTGCTTTCTGTTACTAACTCCGTCTTTTCCGTAGGCCTTGTGGCGTTTTGGTATGTATGGTTACTTTGCTCTCCATCTTGGTTTGGTAATGCGTTTTTAAGAGGGGATTTTTTTTGGTGTTATGAGAGGACTAAGGGACTGAGGTAGTTCTCGATGGTGCCTTAGTTGTGAGGATTCATCAGAGTACGACCGAAGGTAAGGAATTTTATGATTATAGTTTGCTATACCTCACCGAATTTTGATTAGTTATCGATTAAAGTGACTAATTGGAGGGTTACTTTCTATTTTGGCAGCAAGGAATTGGGTGGAACGGGGCTGTTATAGCATTGATTTATAGTTGGATCGTCGAAATGTTGAGGGTAAGTGAGCTTTTGAATAATCGTTGATGTTGTTGAATTCAGTACCACTTTTCGATCGTGATTAAATCCGTTCTAAACTCTACTTTGACGTTTTAGGGTGCTGGAGTGATCATGGTGGTGTTAGCATCAAAAACATTTCAGGTGTGCAACCATAACACTGAAAATAGGAATCGGCAAAAAAGTCGAAAGGTGGGGCTGTCAACGCCACACGAGCGTGTGGCCACCCGTGTGGCAGGCCGTGTGACGGATACACGGGCTTGTGATCAACGAGGCATGCCGTGTGTGATATACGGCCCAGACCGAATTGGGTTGAGTGGGCCATACGGACGTGTGGGCTCACACAGTTGAACCACACAAGCGTGTGACCAAGGCCATTTTGGGCCGTGTGGGCCACACGAGCGTGTGGGTCCCATACAGGCAGACAACATAGGCATGTGAGCCCATTTTTACTGTTTTGTTGCTAAGGTTGCACTGGTCGCCTGAGTCAACTGTGGACCTACTGTAGGGTCGCTAAGCTTACCTAGACCCCTAATTGACTGAAATGACTGTATAATTTATATATATTTACATGTTATCGAGTATGATGATTACTGAATTGATATTGTATGCACTGTTGCCATGTTATAGTATGTCATTACTGTATATTGCATTACATTGGGTTGGGGGTTGGTATTGTTTGGAGGAAGTGTACTGAAAGGCCTCGGGCCTAAATTATTGGCAGCTTAGCTGCAAACTACTGTTTAGTGCAGCATTCGGTACTTTTTGGAGTGTAGGGATGGGTGGGTTGATTATATCCCCACATGGAGTGTAGGGTTGGACAGATATGGTGTGTAAAGGCTGGTTGGGTAGGATTTTGTGACTGTATATTTGTTACTATACTGATTACTGATACTGTAATGGGCCAAGGCCTTAATGCATGACTGCCTCTATACTGAAATAGGCTAGGGCCCTAACTGAAATTGAATCTGATACTAAAAGGGCTTAGGCCCAAACTGTGACTGCATCTTTGTCTGCTTGTTCTATATGGGGATTACACACTGAGTTTTCAAACACTCACCCTTCTGATTTATTTGTACAGGCAATCCCTAGGCTTAGGCAGATCCATGCGGCGGAGGACTCAGTGGTGGCCACACGACCTCATTGACTCTGTGTCGTACTTAATTATGGTTTTTAAATTTTATTTGGGAATTTTATTGTAAATATAGCCTCTATGGGTTTTTTCTTTTTAATTTTGGGTTTTTTTATTAGTTATGGATTATAACTGCTAGTTTTAGGAAAATTTGAGTTTTCAAAAGAACCAAACGTTTTAACAAAATACTCACAAATACGCAAACTGTTTTAAAAGCTTCCGCATAGAATAAACGTCTTGAAAACTTTCGACTGATTAATTAACATGATTTTGGAATTAATAAGTAATAATGAAAAGATTCTAAACGAAAAATGTTTTGAGGAAAGTTACAGTATTCCAACACAAGTTACAGTTTTCAAAGACACTATCATGTGACACTGTCAGATTCGACCATATCGTCCAGGCCGGGTTTGGGGTGTTACGTTGCCTCCGCTCCAAACGAGTTGACTTCGACTCCGTAATGGACGAGGGACCTCCGATTTCACCGGTCACTATAGAACCATCCAGATTATAAAGAATGCCAGTCCTTATACCTTTTAACAAAACGAGAGCTCTACAAGATACCTTAATGTAGCTCAACTCGATGTTGATTCTGCATCCTTTTAAGTCTAAAATACTCAATGAGATGAGATTCTTTTGTAAATCAAGTACATACATGACATCTAAGAGTGTCCTAATCGTCCCATCATGCATCCTAATTTTAACAGTACTAATACCAATTACCTTACTAGATGAATCGTTTCCCATGCGCACAACTCCACCTTCAACCAAACTGTATGTGGAGAATCATTCTCTATTGGGACATATGTGGAAATAACATCCCAAATCTAGGATCCGCTCAGACGTAAGCTTGGAGTTAATGCTGTTGACACTAACAAGAAATCATCACCGCTTTCATCGGCCAAATTAGCACCAGCTACATCTTTCCCGTTACTTTCAGCAGCTCTTTTATTTCGCAGTTTATAACAATTTGCTTTGATGTAACCTAACTTTTTACAATAGCGATACCTTTTGTCTCACTTCTTTAATGCTACCAAAATGGAAGCTTGCCTATCTGCCTTACTATCCAAACCAAACTCATTGTCGAGTTTGTCTCTACTCAACAAATGACCCTTCACATCTTCGAACGAGAGTTTTTCTCTGCCATAAATCAGGGTCTCCCTAAAAGACTTGTATGAAGGGTGTAAAGAGCACAATAATAGCATAGCTTAATCTTCATCGTCAATCTGAATCTCAACATTCTTTAAATCATTTAAAAGAGTAATGAATTGACTTATGTGATATCTAAGAAGCTCACCTTCGTTCATGCGAAACGCAAATAGACGTTGTTTTTTACACTAAACAGTTAGGTAGAGACTTAGTTACATAAATAGTTCCTAACCTTTTCCACAAAGCGGATGAGGTATTCTCCATCAATACCTCTTGCAATACTGTATTCATGAGACACAATTGGATTGCAGACAATGCCTTTTCATCAAGCTCTTAATGCCTTTTCATCAATCTCTTCCCATTCTGTTTGATTTAGATTTTCAGGATTTTTCCCAGTAACAACCTTTTTCAGGCAGATTTGAACTAGAATTGTCATCTCCGAACTTGCCATAGATTGAAATTGGTGACTCCATCGAACTTCTCAATTTTAAATCTTGTAACACTTGTTGGAGATCGACCCGATTAAGCAACTAACAAGTCAAAATAGTGAAAGAAATTGAGAAATTGAACACACAAATTTAACGTGAAAAATCCCCTCCAAAGAGGATAAAAAACCACGGGCAAAGATAATTTTACTATAATGGCAAAAGAACGAAGAGTACAAAAGATGGAGATAAAAAACTAAACCCCGAAAACCCGAAAACAAAGAACCCTCAAAACGTAAACACAAAATTCTCTAACTTTGTTATGAGTTCTAATCTCTAATGGGTGTATTTTTTAAGGTTGTAAAAGAGCCTATTTATAGGCTAAATTCATAGGTCAAATAATAAAAAAATAATCTAGACTAATTAGAGTTTGATTGAAATAAATAAACAGAGTTTAATTGAAAGATTATTTCTCAAATTTGACTTAAATAGGAGTCATACTCAACATGGTGAATGTTTGATTCTTTCATCGATTTTTATTCGCCGCTTTGAACCATTCAGGGCTGATTTTTCTTATCGTTTTAAGTGCTTGCAATTACTCCAGATATATTGTACTTGAGTTGTGACAAAGCCAATTGTCGACGTGTCATGATGTTCTATTGATGTTGAAGCTAAAGCCTTTATTGAGTTGATGGCGCTTTTCCTTTACCATTTACAACAAATGTTTGTTATTCTTTTTCCCTGAATTGTATGGTTACATTCATTGAAGAAATTAATGAAATCACCTTTAAAAAAAATAGAGTATAACAATAAATCAAAACTAACATTGTAAGTATTTAATTACATTAAATATAAATTAGGATGATTGTTTTCGTAATTATCACATATGACAGTCACATAAGTTTAAATAAGAAATTATCACATAAGTTTAACAGAGAGTGAATAAAAGGGAAAAAATATATATATAATATAAAGAAAAGGTAGGATTAAATTTTAGGTTAGTTATTTGAATTCCAAAATGTTTTATTTTTTAGGTATATTAATTGTTTTGATATTACATTTAATTGTATTAAACAATTTTATTTATGTTCACATTTGAATATATAGTAATTAACATTATATTAATTATCATTGTCTTTGAATTTTAAAATCAATATTATATTATAATTGTTGTTTATATTCACATTTTATTTCTAATATATTTACATAATTCTTAGTTATAAAAATAATAATTTTATTAACATTAACATCCACATAAAATTCTATTTAATTATTATACTACATTGACTTAATAAATAAATAATTCCATTTTTACACCAATTTTTAAGAGGTCACCATTACCATACGGATTACAATTATTTTCTTTCTCATCGTAACCATTCGTATTATCATACGTATTACAACTATTTCAATATCGACAACTTTATAATATAAAAGATTATTAATTTTGTTATACAAAATGTGTAATTCCTAGAAATATTGCACATTTTATTATACAATTTATTGTTACGCTAGCATTGCAATAAATGATACTATATCATGTTAATTAAAGTAAATACACATTTTCAAGACATTGCACATGTTAATTAATTATTAGTATTGTTTTCTAAAATAAGATTAATAGAAATATTTTTAAACACTATTTAGAATAAATATTGAATATACATTGATTCATCTTTTAAAATTCTAAATTTTTAATCATTTTAATGAATATCAACAATTAATTTAAGTTTATTTTAAACAATCAACTTGTTCTTAATTTATATTTATTATAATACAAATTTTCTTAATTCTAAAAATTAAACATTTATATTATTTATTTTACTTTCTCAATTATACCATTACTGAAATGTTACAAATTTTTAATTAATAAACATAAAATTTTTAAATTGATACATACAACTTGACCCAAGATAAAAAAAAACCTAGCATGTTATACAAAAGAAGATACAAGAGCATATATTAAAGGTACTGGTTTCAAAATTTGTAACATTTTTTTAAGAAATAAAAACAAATTTTCGCATATTACAAAATTTATAATGTTTCATAAATACTAAGATTGGAAAAATAAAAACAAAATAATATAAAATTTTAATTTTTAAGATTTTTATAGTTTGTAATGTGATAAAATATAAGTTAAGAATTGTAACATCTTAGATTAGGGGTTATGCGTTCGTGCATAATTCATGAGTTAGTAGGTTTTGGTAGTGTTTGGAAATGTAAGGAAATGTTTTGACTTGGAAATGTAAGGAAATGACTTGGAAATATCTTGTAAGGAAATGACTAGGAAATATCTTGTAAGGAAATGACTTGGAAATGTAAGGAAATGTCTTGTAAGGAAATGACTTGGAAAGGTAAGGAAATGTCTTGTAAGGAAATGTCATGGAAATGTAAGGAAATGCCTTAGAAATGTTAAGTTTTAAAAGTTTAAAAGAGGGAACGAAGGCAAGGTGGCCTTAAGAAAATTTATGGAGGAAATATGACATGAAATTGGGCTTGGAAAAGTGGCCTGGAGGTGCCCCTTAAGGCCTCTGGAAATGACGCCACATACATGGGTATTGGGCCAAGGTTCGAGTAGCATGGGAAGCTAAAAATAAAAGTTTTATTTTGCTGCAAGGATGGACAGAGGTGGACGGCACCAAGGCTAATTATTAGGAGTTTTTATCCCTTTTATTTTGATAGATAATGATGGGTTATTATTAGTATTATTTTAATTAAGAGATAAGAGATAATTAAAGGATTATTTCTTTAATTTTAAATAAAGTGATAAGGATATGAGAGTGTTGGCCAAGTAAGGGAGTCTTGGCCTAGTAAATTCGGCAATAGGAGGAAAATAAGGCCATTCTACCTATTTTCTTTTCTCCCCAACTAGGTCTCTGCCGAAAATTCCCTAGCAAACTTTCTTCTTTCTCTTTTATTTTTGCCAAAGCCGAAATCTTCTTCTCCCTAAGTCCACCATTGTCGATCCCTCCCAAATCCCATACTTTTCCTTTGAAGCCCAAATCAAGTTCCTTCTAGGCCATAGCCGAATACTCAAAGTAGTCCTAGCCGATTACTCCATTAAGCCAAAGCCGAATATCCCTATGGTGACAGAGATAGGTGCTGTCGATTTCTTCAGTAAAGGTAAGATTAAGTTTGATTTCTATTCTTTCCTTTAAGGACTTGTCAAAATTTCAAAGGCTAATTTTTATTATTATTCTTTGACCGAAATCTTAAGGAGAGATTTCGGGATCTTTACTAAGTGTCGACTACAAGAAGGGAGAAGTTCTTTTCCCGAAGGTACACCATAGACCGCGTGTTCCCTAGTTATTCGGTGAGTTTCGGGATTTAAAATCCACAAGGTAAGTGTCTATAGCATTCGGCCAAGGCCATATTTGGTAAATAGATGTGTTTCATTAATTATTCAAAAGCCGAAACTAATCTATTTAAGTAATCTAGTGATTGCCGATTTCAAGAAAGAAGGATACAAAGTTTCCAGCATTTGATTAGACATCAATCGGCACCAAGGTAAGTTTTGAGTAATAACAATCCTAATAGGATTTGGTTTTATGGCCGAATGGTCTTCATTAAATTTTTAAAGTGATGACCTAATGTAGGGAGTTAAGGATCTAAGGCAGTAGATCGGATTTCGGGATTTCAGTGAATTTGTTAAGCGAATCAGGTGTGTACCCCACACTATCTTTTAATACAATTTACGGCAATATTTAATATAAGTATATATAAGAATGTGAATATGGCTAAGGTACCATATTGTGGTACAAAGTACTCAGGTACATTTCCTACTCCTACTAGGATTATGAAATATGTTATATTTAACATGTTATAAGTGATAAGAATGTGAAATTTGGCATGTTAATGCATAATATGTATGATATGAGGCATATGGGTTATTGAAAATGGGAAGTGAATGTGGTGACCTAAGACCACGATATTTGAATGTGGTGACCTAAGACCACGATACCTGAATGTGGTGACCTAAGACCACGATATCTGAATGTGGTGACCTAAGACAACGATATCTGAATGTGGTGACCTAAGACCACAAATATTTATAAGGGCGATGAGCACGTCGACTGCAGCGACTGCCTTCGATGGTGTGTAGCGGATGGAGGGTTGACTTAGTAGTCCCCACGGTGTGCAGGATGGTACGGGTGATGTGTAGCGGATGGCATATAGGCTTGGGTTCGGGTTGCATCACTTTTTCTATCTGATATATGAATGTGTATGTGATATGATAATGTATGCCTGAATTTATTAAATCTTAGTGTTGGTTACACATTGAGTCTGTTTTGACTCGGCCGTTGGGGAACTTTTTCCTCCGGTGACGATCGCAAGAATGGACCGGGGTTGTGAAGCTTAGGGATGGCCATGCTCAGCAAGAAATTCATTTTATTTGGACTATTTTATTTTAAGTACTTTGGTTTTTATTTTGGGTTTTAATTTGATGTAATAAGGCCATAGTGCACTATTTTATTTCTGTTTTATTTATTATGTTACGAAATTTTATTTATTAAAGATTAAGTTAATTTCATTTAAAATAAACCTTAAATATTTTGTCACCTGAAATAAACGGGTTTCCAATATAAAATAAACTTGTTTTCAACTCGAGCCCAACCCACAAACAAACTTTCTTCAAACCACACAGTTTTTCCTAAGTAACAAAAGAATTTTGAACCGGTATACATCGAGGAACATACCAGATCCGGTCAAGGCTCATGGGCCGGGTTTGGGGTGTTTCAATTTGGTATCAAAGCCAGGTTTTAAACTCTCGGCCTGGGGTTTAAGGCCCAAAACGTTTTCAAATCGAGCCCAAATAAGTTTTATGAAAACATTTTTTTTGAAATAAGCAGGTTTTTGGCATGGCACCCAAGTCTCTGACCCGCAGTCCACCAGTTAAGTACCCCTATCCATTGTGTGAATTATAAATTATAGAAGGGTAAGAATGGAACATAGAATTAGTATGATAAGTATGTGAACCCTAGGACTAGTTTACCCCAACAATCACATAAGACTTAAGGCCTAATTAAAACAAACCTGTGGTTAAGTCGCCGAGTTAGGGTGTGGCAACCATGGTGCGCATGTCTAGGATTGGATCCGTAAGAGAGCACGGTACTTAAGCAAACCCTAGTGACTCACCTCCTCTTCGCAGGAATCCTACTTGGTGCGTAGCTTCGGTTCACCCTAACCAAGAGGACTCGGTCATAGGCTAAACACAATAACTAAAACCCAAAAGGGATTAGCCACGTTTTCATGGAAACCCTAGTTTTTTTTTTAAAAAAGTCAACAAACTACTCTTTTGAAACGTGAAAATTTTTATTTTCGAAAAATATCCTAAAAAATTTCAAAGTTACAAAATTTACCTAAAATACCCCTAATGGTAAAATTACAAAAATGCCCTTGGTTTATGAAATTCCCAAAATACCCACAGTTCTTAACAAGATTTCATTACTTTATAAAATGTTCAAAAACCCTAATTTGCAAATTATCAAAAATATCTTGATTTTGGAAAATTTCAAAATTACCCCTGACTTACAAAATTACCAAAATGACCCTGATTCCTAAAATTTTTGCAACATCACCATTTTGGAAAACGAATTCTCAAAAATAACCCTCAAGCTTTGTAAATTCTGAAATATCCCTGATTTATTGAGCTTTACAAATTTACCCTGGTTTATTACCAAAATACCCCTGAGTTTCAAAATTACCAAAATGCCCTCGGATTTCAAAATTTCCAAAAATACCCCGGGAACGCAAAATTACCAAAATACCCTTATTGACAAAATCACCAAAGAACCTTATTTTGAAAAAAATTACGAAAATACCCCTGTAGGACAAATTACGAAAATACCCCTGGGATAGGAATAAGACAAGAGTGTCGAATAGTGAATGTGTGTGTTGGATGCTACTGAAGGAATGTCTGAATGAATGTGCTTCTCTGAATAAGAATAGAGAACTTGAATGAAAACCTTGATTGATCGAAAGAACAACTTCTAAAAACTTCTTTCATAAAATTTCTTCGTGGATAATAAGTGAAACAAGGCCTAATTCATAAAACTTTTTAATCAGAATGCAACGTTAGAAATGAGCTCTAGAGGACGTGTCCATCGTGGACGCTGTAGAGGCAGAATGACTGTGTCAGAACCCGTTAGATCGGGTCAAGGGTCTGAAAATGAGGTACCACCGCCACCGCCACCCCCAGCTTTTGGTGCTGAACAGCAGGATCAGACAGGGGGTGATGCTGTGTCACAGGCTATGCTGCAAGTTCTTGAAATGGTGACGGGAGCAAGTGGAGGCACGGGAGCTCGGATGTCTGTACCCGAGCGACTCCGAGCCAACGGAGCTGAGGTGTTCCGTGGAGTGTGAGGAGTAACCCCCAGTACCGCTGAGTATTGGTTGGAATCAACCGAGCGCATTATGAATGATCTCGATCTGACCCCTGAGGAGAAGCTGAAAGGAATGGTGGCATTCCTACGCGATGAAGCATACCAATGGTGGCTCATAGTTTGTGATGGTGCCACAGCTGAGGACTGACGTGGGACTATGTTAAGACGGCTTATCAGAAGAAGTATGTCGGTACCTGGTATACTGATGAGCAAAGGAAGGCATTTATGGGGCTGGTTCAAGGGAACAAGTCCGTGGCAGAGTATGAAGCCGAGTTTCTGAGGCTGAGCCGTTATGCTCGAGGAGTGGTGGCTACGGAGCATGAAAGGTGTGTCCGATTTGAGGACGGTTTGAGGGATGGTTTAAGGTTGTTGATAGCCCCACATCAGGAGCGGGAATTTTCTGCGTTAGTGGAAAAGGCTAAGATAGCCGAGGGAATCAAGAACTCGGTTAAGCAGAGCTCTGATAGGAATAGACCCGATAGGGGTTATGGGTCGTCAGGCTCGTCGGGAAATGTACAGAAAAGGCCTAGAGCTGATGGGCCGCGAAGTCAGCAAGTTGGTGTAGGAGGGCAGTACCGTCCTTGTGATCAATGTGGGAAGAAACACTTAGGGGAGTGTTGGAAAAAGACAGGAGGATGTTTCAAGTGTGGGTCAAAGGACCATATGATTAAGGATTGCCCTATGAGGCCAGATGGAAATCGACCAAGAGGCTCGTAATGTTAATCAAGCTTGGTAGAGGTGGGATGACTGACCTCGGCGAGGTCGTGGTCTGAACCATGGAGGGAATGGTTTCGGCCGAGGTCATGGAGCACCAAACGGAGGTGCTGAAGGTTCAGATGCAAGGCAGCCAAGGTTGGTTTATGCAGTTGGCTGTCGTGAGGAGGAAGATGTGCCAGATATGACAACGGGTACGTTCCTTGTTTCTGGAATACCCTTAATTACTTTGATTGTTGTAGAGTTTTCTTATGTTGCTAATGAAGTTTATGGGACCTTGATTGTGAACATAGAGATTGTGCCTAGAAAGTATGATGGTTTTATTAAGATCAGAGTGCGCAGCATAAGCGTAGTGCGGTGAGTTAAGATGTACAATTATTCGTTAGTAAGTAATTTCAAGGACGAAATTATTTTTAAGGAGGGTAGAACTGTAACATCCTAGATTAGGGGTTATGCGTTCGTGCATAATTCATGAGTTAGTAGGTTTTGGCAATGTTTGGAAATGTAAGGAAATGTTTTGACTTGGAAATGTAAGGAAATGTCTTGACTTGGAAATGTAAGGAAATGTCTTGTAAGGAAATGACTTGGAAAGGTAAGGAAATGTCTTGTAAGGAAATGTCATGGAAATGTAAGGAAATGCCTTAGAAATGTTAAGTTTTAAAAGTTTAAAAGGGGGAACGAAGGCAAGGTGGCCTTAAGAAAATTTATGGAGGAAATATGACATGAAATTGGGCTTGGAAAGAGGTGCCCCTTAAGGCCTCTGGAAATGACGCCACATACAGGGGTATTGGGCCAAGGTTCGAGTCGCATGGGAAGCTAAAAATAAAAGTTTTATTTTGCTACAAGGATGGACAGAGGTGGACGGCACCAAGGCTAATTATTAGGAGTTTTTATCCCTTTTATTTTGATAGATAATGATGGGTTATTATTAGTATTATTTTAATTAAGAGATAAGAGATAATTAAAGGATTATTTCTTTAATTTTAAATAAAGTGATAAGGATATGAGAGTGTTGGCCAAGTAAGGGAGTCTTGGCCTAGTAAATTCGGCAATAGGAGGAAAATAAGGCCATTCTACCTATTTTCTTTTCTCCCCAACTAGGTCTCTGCCGAAAATTCCCTAGCAAACTTTCTTCTTTCTCTTTTATTTTTGCCAAAGCTGAAATCTTCTTCTCCCTAAGTCCACCATTGTCGATCCCTCCCAAATCCCATACTTTTCCTTTGAAGCCGAAAACAAGTTCCTTCTAGGCCATAGCCGAATACTCAAAGTAGTCCTAGCCGATTACTCCATTAAGCCAAAGCCGAATATCCCTATGGTGACAGAGATAGGTGCTGTCGATTTCTTCAGTAAAGGTAAGATTAAGTTTGATTTCTATTCTTTCCTTTAAGGACTTGTTGAAATTTCAAAGGCTAATTCTTATTATTATTCTTTGACCGAAATCTTAAGGAGAGATTTCGGGATCTTTACTAAGTGTCGACTACAAGGAGGGAGAAGTTCTTTTCCCGAAGGTACACCATAGGCCGCGTGTTCCCTAGTTATTCGGTGAGTTTCGGGATTTAAAATCCACAAGGTAAGTGTCTATAGCATTCGGCCAAGGCCATATTTGGTAAATAGATGTGTTTCATTAATTATTCAAAAGCCGAAACTAATCTATTTAAGTAATCTAGTGATTGCCGATTTCAAGAAAGAAGGATACAAAGTTTCCGGCATTTGATTAGACATCAATCGGCACCAAGGTAAGTTTTGAGTAATAACAATCCTAATAGGATTTGGTTTTATGGCCGAATGGTCTTCATTAAATTTTTAAAGTGATGACCTAATGTAGGGAGTTAAGGATCTAAGGCAGTAGATCGGATTTCGGGATTTCAGTGAATTTGTTAAGCAAATCAGGTGTGTACCCCACACTATCTTTTAATACAATTTACAGCAATATTTAATATAAGTATATATAAGAATGTGAATATGGCTAAGGTACCATATTGTGGTACAAAGTACTCAGGTACGTTTCCTACTCCTACTAGGATTATGAAATATGTTATATTTAACATGTGATAAGTGATAAGAATGTGAAATTTGGCATGTTAATGCATAATATGTATGATATGGGGCATATGGGTTATTGAAAAGGGGAAGTGAGTGTGGTGACCTAAGACCACGATATCTGAATGTGGTGACCTAAGACCACAAATATTTATAAAGGCGATGAGCAAGTCGACTGCAGCGACTACCTTCGATGGTGTGTAGCGGATGGAGGGTTGACTTAGTAGTCCCCACGGTGTGCAGGATGGTACGGGTGATGTGTAGCGGATGGCATATAGGTTTGGGTTCGGGTTGCATCACTTTTTCTATCTGATATATGAATGTGTATGTGATATGATAATGTATGCCTGAATTTATTAAATCTTAGTGTTGGTTACACATTGAGTCTGTTTGACTCAGCCCGTTGGGGAACTTTTTCCTCCAGGTGACGATCAGTAATGGACCGGGTTCGGCAGAAGCTTAGGGATGGCCATGCTCAGCAAGAAATTCATTTTATTTGGACTATTTTATTATAAGTACTTTGGTTTTTATTTTGGGTTTTAATTTGATGTAATAAGGCCATAGTGCACTATTTTATTTCTGTTTTATTTATTATGTTACGAAATTTTATTTATTAAAGATTAAGTTAATTTCATTTAAAATAAACCTTAAATATTTTGTCACTTGAAATAAACGGGTTTCCAATATAAAATAAACTTGTTTTCAACTCGAGCCCAACCCACAAACAAACTTTCTTCAAACCACACAGTTTTTCCTAAGTAACAAAAGAATTTTGAACCGGTATACATCGAGGAACATACCAGATCCGGTCAAGGCTCGTGGGCCGCGTTTGGGGTGTTTCAAGAATTAAAAAAATTAATATTTAAGATATAGTTGAGTTAATTACAATTTGTGACAATGTATGCAATGTCAAATAATGATGATATATTACTTAAAACTTTGAAAGAGAAAACAAAAATTCATTATGACAGATATTATATAAAAGTCTAATATTAATTTAAAATTATGTAATGATACTTATATTTCTACTAATAATTATTGAGCTTCACATTCATATCAGTTCCATAATTTCTTAATTAAGAAAAATAATGTGTTGCATGATGTCATTAATATTTAGATTTGAATTTCTAATTCATTAAGGAGTTATGTACATTTTGGCCATTTCGATTTATAACAATATTTACAAAGTTAAATAATCTTAAAATATTGTTTTAAAGACGGAAACTATGATTATGATTTTAAAATTTTAAAAAATTATTCAAATATTGTTAAAAATTTTATTTTTTTTAAAAAAAAACTTAATTTAAGATGGGATTTAAAATTTGCACCTTTAAAATCAGTTTTCATTTGATAGTATTTTAAAATTTATAAATAGTTTTTTAGAGTTTATAAATAAAATATTTTCAAAACTTATGGTTACAAATATTTAATGTATTTATTAAAAATATTTTTATATTTAAAAGGTTTAAATTTATGGATAATTATAAAATGTTTATACTTGTATTGCAAAAAAAAATATTACTTCAAAATGTTTAAATACTATTTAAATTTATTTTTTGATGAAACAACAACTTGTAATAAAAAATTCTAACCCTTTTTATTTTTTTTAAATATTTCTTTTTAGAGGGATAAAGCTTTTTAAAACTTAAATACTCAACTATAAACATATTTGACTAAAATCATGAAAAATAAATGTCAACACAAATAAGTTAATATAGGCATCTAAACCAAAAAAAAAGAATCATTAAAAACAAAATAAAAATTAGCCAAATTAACTAATTATACATTAGGACATTAATAATTTGAAAATAATATAAAAGATACATTTAAATTCAAATAAAAATAAAGGGTTAACTGCACCATAGATCACTCTAAAATAGTGTCACTCCTATTTTGGTCATTTGTCAATTTAATCACTCCAATTAAGATAGTTGCTAGAATTGGTCATTGCCATTAAAAATTTCATTAATCCACTAATGAATTATTAACGTAACATTTTTTTGAATTTTCACTAAAACTAAGGACATCACTATAATTAATCTAAAACACTTTTTAAATTTATTTGCAACGTAAGAACTACCAACACTCATCACCGCCTAACACGCACTATAAAAATCACCAATCTTCATCACCACCCATCCCCTACTCCTCCATCACTATTGCTCCTCACTACTCCATCTTGCATCATAAGGACCACCTTACATGACATGACTGCGTCTCCATAGTGAAGACATAGAGTCAACAAGTATAACAATCATTGATTTTTGTATAAAACATGCTAACAACAAACAAACAAGCAAAACTAATTATTGCTTAGTATTCTATCATTATGTATGACTTATATAATATAATCATACAATATTTATTAAACAAAATATTAATATATTTTATATATCACATTTAAGTATCTTTTTTACGTGACAACTGAGTTTTAATTTGATTAGTATTGACATTATTGTCAATGTAGAAAAATGTGGGTTTAAGTATGTTGAAACGCGTTATTCTCTTATTTATGAGTTAAAAAGGTATAGGTAATTCTAAATATTATATCGATAAGAACCTATAATGAGATTGTTCAAAAAATAAAAATGTCTCTTTTACATTTAGTCTAATAATATGATTTATTAATCTTAATATTTTTAGTTTTAAAATGTTATGTTCAAATTTGTTTCCCATATTATTATGAAATTTATACAAAAATAGAATGAAATAAAATATATCTTAATTAATACATATAGTCAACTCGCGCATTATTAATTGTGGACGCATTGATTACTCGTTTCTAAAATATGATGCATGGTTGAATTTACATATTAACCCTTTTGAATTAACAACTCTACTTTTGATTGCTATTAATTGATGAGTACTGGAATTAAAATCAAATCCAACTACCCGAGCAGCCAACAGTGGGACGCATTGATTACTTGCCTTTCGACCCTTCTCATGTATGAGCCAAAAGCATAAATAATAATAGAAAATTACATGTTGTTTATAAATTAAACCTCCCATCTATTTATAATCCCATAAGAACATTTATGACCAAAAAGAAAAACCCATAAGAACATGAAATTTCTTTCACTTGTGAGAAAATTAAACTGCGCTCAGAGAACAGGCAGAAAAATAGAGAACAAAACGGGAAGCTATGCAAAGAGTGATGGTCTGCTACGTATAGCGACCTTGGTGGTGATAGTCATGGTATTTTTCGTTTTTGAGCTATCATTTATGTTGGTTTTATAATTTATAAAAAATATTTTTTTTTAATTTGTGATTACCTCTTTTAACTAGCTGAAAATACGATCTGACTTACCTTTATCAGACTCCATCAACTCTAGCGACTACACGATGGAATGCCTTATTATCGACGTTGCAAACGATCTTGTCTTAATGAATTAAAAGCATCGTAAGTTCGCAAGTGGTAGAGTGGTAGTAATTAAAGTCTTCACCAAAATATAAACATCATTAGCCCCATGAATATGATATGCCAACCTCTCAAAAGGATATGTCACAATCCTTGTAATATGTAAACTAAGAACCAAAATATACCGACAATTTTCGGTGGCTGCAACTGTTCTAATAAGGTAAAAGAATCAATCATCTCGGTCTATATAATACCCTCCTAGTTAAGTCATTTCTAAAGAAGCAAGCTAGAGAAATTATTAAGCTAAGAGAGGAATTGGAGAAGGAATAAAAAATGGAAGACAACCAAAGGAAAGGTTTATTTTTAGCAATTCCGATAATGATGATGATGATGATGGTGAGCACCAACAATCACTACTGTGTAGGTGCCTTAGTAGAGAAGACGAAGAGCTCAAGCTCACACTGCAATGGCTCAATTCAGGAATGCCTTCACTTAGAGGAAGACGATGTGTTGGTGGAGTCCGAAATAAGCCAAGTATTTTCTGATCTAGCAGCTAATTCTTATAACAATAAAGCTGTATATCAATCCCTTTTTGCCGACGCAAGCTGCGCCCGCGGATATCCACATAAACGTTGCACTCCAAAGCCCAATAACCCTAAAATCCAACAGCATTGCAGCATATACACTCGTAGATGCCACTCGTAGATGCCAAACCCCAGACATCGATGATTTTCCAAGCAGATATATTCCCGTTTCAATAAAGTCATGGCTATTGTTTCATGTTCTGTAAGTACTTCGTTGTCCATCTTTTAGAACGAGTCTTTATTTGGTTATCATTTTGGGTTATTCTGAATTTCATTTTAAACATTAATTGGTTTCTCATAATGCAACAACTTAATTCTTGTTTTAACATCAAAGGTTTTTCTTTCATCTTTCACTGCAACAATTAATGCTTTTGGAAATTCATATGGATCCTTAATTCAATTCCCAGAGTGAAAATGTTGATTTGGAGATTGTGCACAAATATAATGGTAACAACATTGTGAAAATGAAGCATTAGGTGATAAGAATCCATAAAGCTGCACTCTCGAGTATTTGTGTTTCTTTAGAATTCTATTGTTTACATTCTTGATTTTTAGCGATTTGTTTTCCTTAAGAATAAAGTCCACGTCTGTTATTTTTAGCAGATTTCTTAGCATGTCTTTTGTATATAAACTTATATCAATCAATGAAAACAACCCAAGTGAAAACATTCCAAAACCAAGTTGTCTCTTCATGGTATCACAACCACTCTCATACGAGATTTAGGTTTTTTTTTTTCCAACAAAATCCTCCTTCACATCTTCCTTAATTTCTGATCACAGTTCTACCCATGGCCACTAGAAACACTCAAGCTACCCTCCCAAACATTCAAAACCTAGAAAATCCTCTAACCTTGGTCACCTTCCACAACTCCATAAAACTTACCATATATAAGTAATTATCTCTCCTGGAAAACTCAGATAGAATCCATCCTCATTGGCTATGATCTCTACAAATTCATTGATGGTTCTTATCCATCCCCTCCCACCACCATCACCGACAACAATACACCCTCTCCCAATCCTGCATATCAAACGTGGCTAAGGTAGGACAAACTTTTATTTGGAGCACTTGTCAGCACGATCTCAACTAATCTTGTGCCGCTTATTACCCAATCCACAACATCTCGTGATGCTTGGCGTATCCTCGCCAACACCTATACTCGTCCCTCCCGTGGCCATATCAAACAGCTCAAAAACAACTTGAAGAATATCACCAAATGGTCAAAATATGTCACTGACTATATGCAAGCCATCAAAACCAAAGCTGATGAACTTGCTGCTCTTGGCAAGCCCCTTGATCATGAAGATTTAATTGAAAAAGGCTTAGAAGGTCTTGACGACCCCTACCAATCTGTCATTGATGTAGTCAACAATAGAGATACTCCAATCACCTTTGATGAACTCCATGAAACGCTTATTCACAAGGAGTTATCCCTGCACACCATCTCACCCTCCCTACCATTACTAGCCTATGCCCACCTCGCCAATACCTGCTTCAACCCACGAACTCCAACTTTTCATCCATCCGAGTCAGTTCTATATCGGCTATATCAATCAGTTCCTAATCCACCAAATCGACCTACTTCTCAACCCCGCCGACCTTTTTTTGGCAAGTGCCAATGGTGTTGTGCTCAAGGACATGTTGTTTCTCAGTGTCCCACCTTCCGTAACCAATTTCCCCATACTTCTCCACCACTACCACCTAGCAATGCTTATCCCATCAGTGCGCCTCTTCCTTGGCAAGCTCAAACTCATATTGCTACATCTTCCTCTACACATGACTCTTGGCTACTGGACAGTGGTGCCACTCATCAAATTACAACTGATTTTCAAAATCTTGCCCTTCACGAACCTTATAGCGGCACTGATGAAATCATGATTGGTTCACTCAGGTATTCCTATCACACACACGGGTTCCATATCTCTCAAAACTCCCTTCAAGTATTTTACTCTCTCTAATGTTCTTTGTGTACCAACTATGAAACGAAATTTAATTTCCATTTCTCAGTTTTGCAAACCTAACAATGCCTCTGTTGAGTTCTTACCCTCCTCTTTCTATGTTAAGGATCTTCAAAGGGTTTGATTCTCCTCTAAGGCAAAACTAAGAATGGCATCTATAAGTGGCCTCGTAACGCCCCGAATTTAGGCCTAGTAGAATTGGGCCCATTGGGCCTTGGGCGTGGGAGCGTTTAAAATTTTTGAGAACATGAGAACGGCATTAATGCTAGTTAGACTTATTAGGTGAGTGATTTTGGAAGATTAGGGGGCTTCTATGAAGTCCCGGGTTTAAACTTGGGCTTTAGGAAAAAATTTGGTTTTAGGTGAGTAAAACCCTGGGTGTTAGAAAGTAAGCTTTAAGAATAAAATGTGGAAAAAAATGACACAAAAGGAGTTGTTGTCTAGTGGCAAATGACGCTGCATGGGAGACAATGAAGTGATGCCATAGAGGAAGCAAGGGATCCAAGGTTCAAGTCTTGGCGCTTGTAATTCATTTTGATTTCTTTTAAATGAACTTAGACTTTGGCCCATAGGTTTATATTTAGTTGCGCATGCTTTAAGTCACAAAAGTAGCTTGTGTTGTGGTGGCATATAGCATCTGGAGTATAGGAGAAGGCAAGGGTTCGAATCCTATTGCAAGCAAAAAGGGATATTTATTTTGCTAAGTTGGGGCGACAGGTGGTTGTGATGAAATTAAACTCTGTTGAAGGAGGGATCCCACATCGAGAAGCTAGCATGGGGGAAGATGAGAAGCTGGCTTTAAATAGAGCAATCTATGAGAAGAGTAAGGATACCTTGGTTGACGTTTGGGCATAGGAGTGTTCGGAGAGCGGATCAACTCCAGATTCTTATCAGGTGTTTATTTCGCATTACTCTAGCTGTAGAGCAGCAAATGCCGAAATACCAGTCACACGGTGATGGTAGCCACACGAGTGTGCGAGCGCACGTGTGGGAGCTTCGACACGATAGTTGAAGCCATCGTGAGTGTTCTTGAGGGTTTAGGCTGTTTGGGCCGAAAGGGGCCATGTGGGGCCAATGGGCCAGTGGGCCCAATCAGATAAGTTGTATGATTGTGTAGTAAATATTGGACTGGACTGTCGAAACCATTCTTTTGTATCAGAGTTTTAAAAAGGGATCGACTTTAGAAATATGGAAATGGAGTCGCCACCGATCTTTTATTCGAGGTGTGATCAGATCACCTTGATCATTTTAATAAAACTTAAATTTTTTAAAACAAATTTTTGGTCTACGAAGTCCAAAAAATGGGTTCGGGAGTCGGTTACGCACGAGGAAGGATTAGCACCCTCGCGACGCCCAAAATTGGTACCAAATTGATTAATTACTGTCCTGATATCAGACATTTGAAAAGATCTTTTCAATTACGATTCATTTATATATGCGTTTGGACAAAACCGTATTGGATGCCAAAGCTCCATATTTCAAAGAAACAAAATGCCATACTCAGTAAGTTAGGGCATAACATCTTATATTCTCGAAGTTGGATTTATCTTTTGTCATTCAATACTTGTATATTTAAAATGAAAAGGATATTCCCTTATTTGGGTCAAGTGAAAAATCGCAACCCAGTAAGTTAGGGTACTATTTCTCAAAATTCCCGAATACGAAATATTGCCTTTATTCTTTCAAAAATCTTATCTTGAGATACTAAAATATCGCGCTCAGTAAGTTAGAGCGCAATATTTCCAAGAATCCTAAGGATAAGTTTTAAATTGAAATATTATGCATTTTCATTTAGAAGAGAAAGGATATTCGGTTATTAGGTTTTAAACAAAGAAAATCGGAACTCAGTAAGTTAGAGCACGATTTTCTTGTAACCACAAAACACGAACTTTGCCTTTAGCTTTGAGTATAACGATTTTAAAACTTAAATGATATTAAAACACTACACCTTATGTAAGATGCAACGTAATATTAATACCCAAAGCAATATATTGATTCATACATCAAGCATTGCAACAATGAATCACAAATAGTTAATAGGTACGAATTAACAAATCACAATTCACATGCTAGCAGAAATTATACGACGAAATTAACAATTGAAGAGAAAATATGACATACAACATATACAAGAGAAAATTATGGTATACAATAATTTTGAAAGGATGATATTGCCAAAAGAGAACCAATTATACAATATGAAAACAATTTTTAAATAAATAATACTAAAACATGTTAAACTAATTAACACATATGAACAATAACACACAAAAAAAGAAAAAACAAATGGTATGAATATAATTTTTCATATAATAGAATAATTTAAAATCTAATTAGCAAATAAGCTAAATAAAGGCAAAAATTGTATATGGAATCAAAAGGGTATTTAATTGAAACGGAAACAAAACATAATAGCTATTTTATAATAAATAAAAACATTAAAATGCGCAGGGACCGATTTGAAATGCGGGTAAACAACCAGGGACTAGACCAACAAATAGTTTTAAGGCTCAAAACGCTGCGTTCGGAATGGACTAAGTTGAAATCGCGCTTAAATTATAGAGACTAATTAAAAAACAAATAAAATAAAACCCAGGGTCTGATTAAATAACGGTGCAAGAAAAGGGGGACTAAACACGCAAATAATCCCTTTTAGCAGAAACACGCGGGTCTTTCGGGTTTCGAATCGGGTCGTGTCTGGGCGCTAACACGTCGCCGTTTCAAGGCTATCGGACTAAGCTTGAAACGCCGTCGTTTCACTAAGACTAATCCCTCTATAAATGCAAACTAAACCCTCAGCAGACCTCCTCTTTGCCTTCTTTGAAACTCTAGCCGCAAGTAAAACTAACCTAATCCTCTGCTAACTTTTCCCTATTGAAACCCTAGCTTCATTTTCTCTCGTCACGCCCCCCTTTTGTTTTTTCGTTTCCCCTCTCCGTCGCAAAGAAAAGAGTGAAGAAACGACCACTATGACGCCACGAAGATCGGCGGATAGTGGTCGGATCTAGGCCCTTCAACGACCGCCTCTTTGAATCCGGCCCGAATGTTTAGCGTTCAACACCCCGGAGGAGCGCTTTGCTTCGATTGCTGCGAATAAAGCAACCCCAACGGTTTCGATTCCGAAGGTAAGACGCGCTCCTCTCTCGTTTAGGTATATTAAAAGTAGAAAAAGATACACAGAAATATATAAAAAATGATTCCAGAAAGGAGTCGAAAAAGCAACCTCTTTTTTAATCTCTGCTATTGATCTCTTTTTTTACTGTATTCAATGTGTGTCCTTAAAAAAAATACAAGGTTCCTGACTCGGCCCTTTTATAGCCGATTTGAAAAAGAAAAGGAAAAAAATAAAATCTCTACAAATCTCTGCTTTTCAACCCTTTTCTATTCTGTTTCTTTGCTTTCTCTCTTCGTTGTTTTTCTCGTTTGTTTTGCAGGTACCGAACGCGGCCTAGGCGCAGAGGGATCGTACAACTTGAGGGCGCTGGAGGTAGTACGTATGCGTGCTGATAAAAGTTGGAGCGTGGGAGAAGCGCGTAGGGGCACGCGTGGGCATACGAACGGCCAGGCGCGTGGAGGCACGCGGTAGCCCAAGAGTCGCGCGTGAGCTGCTACGAGGAAGACGCCAGAAGCTTCTGCAACTCTGTTCTGCTGAGATCCCTTGGGCCGTTCGGGCCAAATTCAGATTAGGCCTAGTGTTTTGGGCTAGGCTATAAATGGGTAAGGCATTTGGGCTGATATTGGGTTTTATTTGTATTTGGACTTTTTATTGGACTACTATTATTGTTTTTTTTAATATATTTCTTTTGAAAAAAATTTGTTTAATGGGTTTGGTTTATTCGGGCCCGGGCAATTTTGGGCTCTTACAGCTGCCCCTCTTTGCTCATTGTCGTGTAACGAGAATGAAGCAAAGACTTTAAAAAAGGCCAAATTTGCCCGGTCTTACCAAATCTTGACTTCTTTTTCAATGCTTTTCTTCTTCGTGTAGCCTCACTCCATCCCACTACATCTTCAAGGGCCCAGGAACTGACGCTTTGATCCACTCGATGTGATTTTCTGGATAAGAGATTTGTAGCTTCAATCTGCTCCGTCAGAACTTCGAGGAGATGAGAATTCAGAGAGGAGAGATTCGTAGCTTCGATCTTCCTACTGAAACTTCTCGAAAATAAAAGTTGATCCTCAATACACTCAGGGAGGAGGGATTTGTAACCTCGACCTGCTTCACTGGGACTTCGAGGTGATAAGAATCCAGAGAGAAGAGATTTGTAGTTTCGATCTTCTCACTAAAACTTCTCGAAAATAAAAGTTGATCCTCAATACACTCAGGGAGGAGGGATTTGTAACCTCGACCGCTTCCTTCTGGACTTCGAGGTGATAAGAATCCAGAGAGAAGAGATTTGTAGTTTCGATCTTCTCACTGAAACTTCTCGAAAATAAAAGTTAATCCTCAATACACTCAGGGAGGAGGGATTTGTAACTTCGACCTGCTCCACTAGGACTTCGAGGTGATAAGAATCCAGAGAGAAGAGATTTGTAGTTTCGATCTTCTCACTGAAACTTCTCGAAAATAAAAGTTGATCCTCAATACACTCAGGGAGGAGGGATTTGTAACCTCGACCTGCTTCACTGGGACTTCGAGGTGATAAGAATCCAGAGAGAAGAGATTTGTAGTTTTGATCTTCTCACTGAAGCTTCTCAAAAATAAACGTTGATCCTCAATACACTTAGGGAGGAGGGATTTGTAGCTTCGACCTGCTCCACTGGGACTTCGAGGTGATAAGAATCCAGAAAGAAGATATTTGTAGTTTTGATCTTCTCACTGAAGCTTCTCGAAAATAAACGTTGATCCTCAATACACTTTCGGAGGAGGAGGATTTGTAACCTCGACTGCTTCATCGGGACTTCGAGGTGATAAGAATCCAGAGAGAAGAGATTTATAGTTTCGATCTTCTCACTGAAGCTTCTCGAAAATAAACGTTGATCCTCAATACACTCAGGGAGGAGGGATTTGTAGCTTCGACCTGCTCCACTGGGACTTCGAGGTGATAAGAATCCAGAGAAAAGAGATTTGTAGTTTCGATCTTTTCACTGAAGCTTCTCGAAAATAAACGTTGATCCTCAATACACTCAGGGAGGAGGGATTTGTAGCTTCGACCTGCTCCACTGGGACTTCGAGGTGAAAAGATTCGCATTTTTGATCCGCTCCACTCAGGAAGGCAAGATCTTCTATCTTTAATATTGTGCCACCGTCCTCTAGGGGACCTTTCCTATGACATTGGTTTTGTGCTTATGCTTATGCATCATGGTTAGGATGTCATGATCAGAATGAATCTAATACTCCTACCTAAATGTGTCCTATGGATGACATTTGCGTGAATGTAAAATGTCATGAGAATGATCCTTTTACGAAAATTAGGATGTAATGATTGGAATGAATCAAATGCTTCTAAATGTGTTTGGTATGACGACAAAATTTTGTGAGGATGAGTCCTTTCGCATGTTTCAAAGGTGCTTCCGCCTGCATTTTGTTGTCATGGTTTAGCCTGGTAACTTCACCCCCAAAAACTTAAAGGAAACACTATTCTGCTCCACTGCTTTACCCTTGTTGTAATTTCAATGCCTACTTCCTCATATCTCAGAGTACGAGGTCTGTGTCATTGTATAACCTCTCGTCTTGTCTTTGGCATATAGGATTTAAAATAATTTGTTACCATTCTCTGAGTATCCAGTCTAAATACAGAAATTCAATTTTCGAGACAATCTCTCCCTTATTATTGTCAAAGCCTCACTTCTATCGTGATACTGGAAACGAAAGGATCATTGCTCATGGGCACCCTCTTTTCCGATATTATCAACCCCTTTAAACCGGGTAGGTTCTATACAATAGTCCTGTTTTGGGTTCTTATATTATTTAGAGACCTCCAGAGTAATATGTGGAACCTCTTTTATGAAAGAATTATTAGTTCATCCATCATTATTTCAATGCAACGTGTTTGTATAGGGGTAATATCAACAGATGAGGATAGAACTAGTATGAAGTAAAGCTTACGGTTAACGAAAGAAATTAATTAAAAATGTACATCCTGAAAAGAACAAAGTCTTCATATTTAACGAGAATAAAAAGGGATAAATATTGTGTGACTCCTAGATATGACAGCCTCGCCTTCCCTGCTCCAGTGTCCAGAAGACCATTTTGAGTTCGACATGTGTTTAGGAAATCTCGAGTACTTTGTCGATGCACCAGAATGTAATATGCCCCATTTCTTGTTAATTCAAGCAGTAGGATTATCAAATCAAAATTTGAGCCGCCCTTTTCGGGTTTTCAACTCAAATCCCTTTAGTCTCAAAGCGCCCTTTGCGGGTTTTCGCCTTGGCTTCTCCCTTTCTTTCTCTCTCTTTTTTTTTTGAGAAAAACTCAAAGTGCCCTTTGCGAGTTTTCACCTTGGCTTCTTTTCTTCTTTAAGTATAGTACTTCTTGACAGAATCTGAGTTTACAGGACTAGGTAGATTTTTTCCATCCATTTCTGCCAGGATCAATACTCCTCCGGAGAAAGCCTTCTTCACCACATAGGGTCCTTCTCAATTTTGCATCCACTTCCCTCTAAAATCCTTTTGCATGGGGAGGATCTTTTTCAAGACTAGGTCTCCCTCGTAAAATTCTCTTGGGCGAACTTTTTTGTTATAAGCCCGCATCATCCTCTTTTGGTATACCTGACCGTGACGAATGGCCTTTAGCCTTTTCTCCTCAATTAAGTTTAATTGATCATATCGAGACTGGATCCACTCGGCTTCCTCTAGTTTTAGCTCAGACAGGACTCGAAGGGAAGGAATTTCAACCTCGATGGGTAGCACTGCCTCCATTCCGTAAACTAGTGAGAAAAGAGTCGCCCCAGTAGAGGTCCTGACTGATGTTCGATAGGCGTAGAGAGCGAATGGCAACTTCTCGTGCCAATCTTTATAGGTTTTGGCCATTTTCCCCACAATCTTCTGAATGTTCTTATTGGCTGCCTCTACTGCACCATTCATTTTCGGACGATATGGTGACGAATTGTGGTGTCTGATCTTAAATTGACTACAGACCTCCACAATCGTGCTGTTGTTCAGGTTTAACGCATTGTCTGATATGATTCTTTCTGGCATTCCATATCGGCATATGATTTCCTTTTTTAGGAACCTGCTGACTGCCGTCTTGGTAACATTGGCATATGAAGCAGCCTCTACCCATTTGGTGAAGTAATCAATGACTACAAAGATGAATCTATGCCCGTTCGATGCTTTTGGAGAGATTGGCCCAATGACATCCATGCCCCACATGGAGAAGGGCCATGGGGAGGTCATGACATGCAGAGGTAAAGGGGGCACGTGTATTTTATCCCCATAAATCTGGCATTTGTGACACCTCTTGGCGTAGTTGATGCAATCACCTTCCATGGTGGACTAATAGTATCCAAACCTCATAATCTGTCTGGCCATTGTGAAGCCATTAGCATGAGTTCCACAGACACCTTCATGGACTTCTTCTAAAATCTTCCTAGCTTCGATAGTATCTACTCATCTCAGAAGTACTTGATCCTTCCCTTTTTTGTATAAGACCTCTCCGTCCAAAACATAATCACATGCTGACCTCCTCAATGTCCTTTTGTCATTTTCTGTAGCTCGGTCGGGGTATTCGCGGTTCTTCATATATTGCAGAATGTTATGATACCAAGGAGGATCATCTCCCCTTTCCTCCTTGTTGACATTACAACAGTGAGCCAGAGCCCCATAGATACTCATTTGGATGGGCTTCATACTTTCCTGCTCATTTACTCTGATCATAGAAGCTAATGTGGCCAAAGCATCAGCCATCTAGTTTTCGTCACGCGGGAGGTAAAAGAACGTGATATCATCAAATTCTTCAGTCAATTCTAGAATCAACTTTCGGTAATTGATCAATTTGGGATCCCTTGTTTCCCATTCTCCTTTGAGCTGATAGATCACCAACGCGGAATCTCCATATACCTCTAGTATTTTGGCTTTGTAGTCTATGGCCGTTTGAATTCCCATAATACAAGCCTCGTATTCTGCCATATTATTTGTGCAATCAAAATTCAACTTGCAAGTGAATGGGTAATGATCTCCATTTGGGGATGTTAAGACTGCCCCAATTCCATTGCCCACGGCATTTGACGCTCCATCAAAGTTCAACTTCCAAGAACAATCTTTTAGAATACCTCTTTCTGTGTCTGCTACGACCATCAGATCTTCATTAGGAAAGTTGAAATTCAAGGGTTCGTAATCATCTAGTGCTCTGCTGGCTAGAAATTCTGCTACTGCGCTTCCCTTGACAGCTTTCTGGCTCACATAGACTATGTCGAATTCCGAGAGCAAAATTTGCCATCGAGCCATTCTTCCGTTTAAAGCGGCCGACTCCATCATGTATTTAAGAGGATCTAGTTTCGAGATTAACCAGGTTGTATGGTACAACATGTACTGCCTTAACCTCCGAGTTGTCCAGATCAAGGCACAGCACAGTTTTTCGATTGGCGAATATCTCATCTCACACCCCGTGAATTTCTTGCTGAGGTAATATATCGCCTTTTCTTTTCTCCCCGAGTCATCATGTTGACCTAATACACACCCCATAGAATGATCAAACACTGCTAAGTATAAGATCAACAGCCTGTCTGGGCGAGGAGGTGATAAGACCGGAGGGTTCGACAAGTACTGTTTAACCCTATCGAAAGCTTTCTGGCATTCATCGTCCCACACACCCGGATTATGCTTCTTCGGAAGGCGAAATATGGGATCACATTTTTCGGTTAATTGTGAAATAAACCTGGCAATGTAATTTAACCTTCCCAGGAAACCTCGAACTTCCTTTTGTGTGCGAGGTGGGGATAACTCTTGTATAGCTCTAGCCTTATCTGAATCAATCTCAATTCCCTTTTTGCTGACTATGAAGCCTAGTAATTTACCCGACCTTACTCCAAAAGTACATTTTATGGGATTGAGCTTTAATCGAATTTCCTCGGCCTCAAGAACAATTTTCTCAAGACTTGGATGTGTTCTTCCTCTGTTCTAGACTTTGCAATCATGTCATCCACGTAAACCTCCACTTCCTTATGCATCATATCATGGAATAAAGCCACCATAGCTCTTTGGTATGTAGCTCCTGCATTTTTCAATCCAAACGGCATCACTTTGTAACAGAATGTGCCCCACAATGTTATGAAGGTAGTCTTTCCCATATCTTCAGGATGCATTTTTATCTGATTGTACCCTAAGAATCCGTCCATAAATGAAAACAACGAGTAGCCCACCGTTTATCCATCAGAGTATCAATATGAGGTAAAGGAAAATTATCCTTTGGGCTAGCCTTATTTAGATCTCTGTAGTCCACACACATTCGCACCTTTCTATCTTTCTTCGGAACAGGCACTATATTGGCCACCCATTCTGAGTATTTGACTTTTTGCAAAAATCCAGCATCAAACTGCTTTTCAACTTCCTCCTTTATTTTTAACACAACATCTGACCTCATCCTTCTGAGCTTCTGTTGAACGGGTTTGCAATCTTCTTTTATAGGTAGGCGATGTACCACAACGTCAGTGCTCAAACCAGGCATATCCTTGTATGACCATGCAAAGACATCTTCGAACTCCTGTAGCAATTTGGCGAGATTCTGTCTTGTTTCTTTAGCTATATGCGTTCCAATTTTTACTACCTTCCCCTCTTTCAATGTCATAGTCTCTATTATTTCTTTATGAGGTAGAATTTGTTTCTCTTCCTCTTCTACCATTCTTAACAATTCAGGAGATAAATCACTATTCGTGTCATATTCAAAATCCTGTGATTCCTCTAAACACATATCTTGCTCAAAAGGATGCTCTGACTCTCTGGCAGCGTCGCTCAAGTCATTGATATCCGGGGACCTAGAATAGTTCAAGAGAATATTGAAAGAATGAATGAATTCATAAATGGTTATTAGTATTATGAAAGAATGATTTAATAAAATCGAAAATATATATAAAAAAAATGGAGGGATGTTTGCTTCAAGTGATAGCAAAATGTATTTCATTAATATAATAATGTTTGAACATGCCTATTTCAAAAAAATATCTTATCACTTCTAGGCTTAAAGTAATAAGTGCGTTCTGAACATTACTCTGAATAAGTTTTAAATACTACAGGAATCTCCTCTGCAGTCCAGTTGTCCAAAACACTCTCCGGTTCATAAGGTCGAATATCCGATAAGGTTCTTTCTTCAACTGCCTCCTCTGATATGGCGTTAACACAAGCATTGCCCAACATTGCAGCGATATCCTCTCCCTTTAACACCTTCTGCTCAGCATGAATTATCCCCCCTGACACAAAGGTCTTGGATATATGTGGAATCACCAAGGGTTCCCATTTGGCCTCTTCGCCCCTCAGGCGAGCACGTCTTCTTTCTTGTCTCTTTTCCAGTTCTTTCCTTTTTTGTTTGGCATCGGACTTGAATCCTAAGCCGAAGTGGTCTTGTTTTTCCCTCAATGTTGGGGCCATAACCCTCCTCTGAAGATACCTTCCAAGCCCTTTTCCTGGCAAAGCTCCTTTCCCCACGGTCATCTTTAAGCCCATTCTCATAGTCTTGGAGATTTTTGGTATTGGGATTCTGTTTCCTTCTATAACGAAAGTTGCATCTACGAGCTCGAGAGATCGAAAAGAGCATTCAGTTGTTTCACCATTTATCTCTAAATATGGCATCTCACTAGTCACAGCCGCGATAATGTCCTCCTCAGCCTTTATCGTTATCAACCGACCATCCACTATCAACTTCACCTTCTGGTGTAATGAAGAGGGCACCGCCCCTGATGCATGTATCCACGGCCTTCCTAATAAGCAGTTATATGAGGGCTTGATGTCTATTACGGAAAAATCTATTTCGTAAGTAGTCGGGCCGATCAATAAAGGTATTTCGATTTTCCTCAATACTTTCCTTTGTGTGCCATCGAATGCCTTCACTATGCTCTGGCATTCCTTCATGTGTGAGCTATCTATTGGTAATCGATTCAGAGTGGACAAGGGCAGTACATTTAACGCAGACCCATTGTCTATTAGAACCCCTGGTAGCGTATACCCTTTGCATCTAGTGGTAATGTGCAAAGCTTTGGTGGATCCCCTACCACCTGGTGGTATCTCGTCGTCACTAAAATGGATGAAGTTGTCTGCGCTGATGTTACCCACCAGTCGATCCAATTTGTCCACCGAAATATCATTAGTGACATAGGTCTCGTTTAAGACTTTCATTAATGCATTCCTGTGTACCTCAGAATTCTGGAGCAGAGCCAATATAGATATGCGTGCTGGTTGCTTATGCAGCTGCTCTACCACACAATATTCACTATGTTTCAAAAATTTTAAGAACTCCTTGGCTTCTTCCTCCTTTACGGGTTCTTTTAAAGTTGATTCGGACTCGATTAATTTTTCCTCCTCTTGTTCCATCATCGGGGCTTTCCCCTTTACCAAATCATAATGTCTCCCGCTACGGGTATGAGAGCCTGCATTCAACTCTTCTTCCGAAACACTGGTCGATTTCTCCTTCCCTGGTATTGTCATACTACATTTGTAGTTCCAGGGGACCCTCTTGCTATCCTCATAAGCAAGGGCTACAGGTCCTTGTATTATAATCTTCGGTACTATCTTCACCCCAGGTCCACTATGTTTATTTTCTGCAGGTCTGTGTATTATCACTTTTTGTGCTGTTCGCGCTTTCGCTTCGTTGTTCTTAAGTGCCGAGATGACGATCAAAGGGAATTTAACTTGTGAGCCCCTCGTTGCCGACTCCGAGGTGCATACACTCCTCTCTTCTGTACCCTCTTCATAAAACTCCATTTCTTTATTGTTCATTAAATTTTGGACCAAAGCCCTGAATTCCTCACAGTTCTGAATTTCGTGGCCCAATTCTCGATGGTACTCACAATAATTTACCCTTTTTTCTTGGCTCTCTTTTGCGACAATTAGCCCCTGTTTCACCATTTCTTTCCAGACCAATCTTAAGGGAGTTTTAACTTTCACCACATTTGTTTTGACCTTTCTCTCTAAACTTCCACCGACTGCATTAACCCCACTATGACCGGGTAATGGATTCTCTGCCTTCGATAAATCTTTCAACTCTATGACCCTCATATTGACAAGTTTTTCTACTAATTTCTTGAAATCCAGGCAATTCTCTATTGAGTGTCCCGTGATTCCCGCATGATATTCACACTCCGCGTTCGGGTCGTACCACTTGGGGTACGAAGGCTGCATTGGTGTTAAGTAGCGAGGAGACACTATGTGCGCATCAAACAGGTTCTTATACATCGCCTTGTATGTTATCGGGATTGGTGTGAATCGAAGCTTCTCCTTGTTCTGTCCAGCAGTACCAGATTCCTTTCTGGATGAACCCTGATGCCCAGTAATACTGCCTTAGGTTGATTTACGGTGACTGACTTTGAGTACCCCATGCCCGTGTTGTTCACTTCATTCTCTTTCCTTCTCATAGTCGCTCTTTTGTTATTTTCCCCCGCCTCGATCTTGCCACTTTTTATAGCATTCTCAATCATCTCTTCGGTCATCACGATGTCTGAGAAACTCTTGGTTGCGCTCCCTAGCATGTGAGTAAGGAATGGGGCTTTCAACGTATTGATAAAGAGCATTGTTGTTTCTTTCTCTAGAAGAGGTGGCTGAACCTGAATGGCAACATCCCTCCACCTCTGTGCGTACTGCCGGAAACTCTCGTTTGGTTTCTTTTCCATGTTTTGCAGAACAATTCGGTCAGGAGTCATATCGGTTACATGACTGTATTGTCTCATGAATGCCTGTGCTAGATCTCTCCAAGAACTAATTTCGGTACGGCTTAATTGATTGTACCATTTGGCTGCTGCCCCGACCAGACTATCCTAGAAGCAGTGGATTAGCAGTTGGTCATTATTAATATACCCAATCATTCTTCGGCAAAACATAGTTATGTGAGCCTCGGGGCAAGTAGTCCCTTTGTACTTTTCAAATTCTGGCATCTTAAATTTATGGGGTAGTATCAGATCTGACACTAAACTCAGATCTTTAGCGTCAATTCCGTGTTGCCTATCAGCATCCTCCATAGCCCGAAATTTGTCCTCTAACCATTTACAACGTTCTTCTATCTGTTTTGGCAATCCAGACTTTACTTTTTCCTCCTCCGCTGTCTCATTGAAGTCGGGAACAGTTGCGTTGGTTGGATGATCAACCAAATTCGAACCTGACCCAGCTTGGAGATTTGGCAGTATTGAGACACCCTCCTACAATTGTTGAGGTTTAATTACAACGGGTACCCTTCGTGGTTGCGCTTCATGATGTGTCGGGGTAAAACCTGGAGGATATGGTCGTTCCTCACCATCCTCCTCATTGCCAATCATGGGGACTTTCCCTTTGTCTGTCAATAACTGAGTTAATTGGGACATCATGTTTCTTTGTGATTCCATCATTTGATCCATCATATCACGCTGGATCTTGGCAAGCTGCTCTTGCATTTGAAGTTGAAGTTTTTCCTGCATCTCCTTTTGGAGTTGCTCAAGTTTTTCTATCCTCTGATCCATATCTTTTGTTTTCTTTCTTATGTTGTAGGGGTGCGTTTCTGGAAAAGTTTTGCTGGTTTCCAGGTTGCTGAAATGATTTTTACTTTAATCAGGGCGTTTTAAAGATTTGTAATGCATATGAATGAAATGGATGATAAATGCGAATGCATGAAATGCAAAAGAAGTCGGTTCTGATTCAATTCCATTTAGGAAACTTTATTTGAAAACAAAGCTCTTTACATAAAGTGGATTACAAATACGGCCTTACTTTTTCACCCAAGGCTTTAATTTTTGTAAGTAGGGAAGCTAATTCTCGTCCACGATCTGATCGTGTCTCAAATTGCAGACTCAATACATCAGCTTGTATAGCTCAAGCCCGTAAATACTCAGCTATCTCTCGCATCTGCGTTATAGCTTCCCCCATAATGTAGTCTCTATTATTGACTTGATTCCGAGCATGGCGAAGCTCCTCTCCTCTTTGTTCTTCGTTTGCCTCTAGATACTGGATATGGTTTTGGCAACTTAGCAAAGCTGTTTCTAACCCTTCGATCTTTTTCTTCATCTTTTCGATCTGGCTCAAACTGGCTTTTAATTCTTTCACCGAGTCACGGCTTCGATGATGGTGAAGGGATCTCTTGAGTTCCATAATCCTAGCCCTTAGTTTGACTTGTTCGCTTAGGCTTTCTGAGAGGTTCTTTTCCACAAGCTCGTTTAGTGCTTGACCTTCCCTAAATTTTTCCTCCCACTTGTTAGCTTTAACCCTTTCCTCTTGGATTTCCTGACGCCATTGATCGGGAGTTTTTCCTAACCCGGCGGTTCTCATCGACAATCGCATCTTCTTATAATCAGTCTTCAAGCTGTTGAGATCTTCTTCAACTCGCTCTTTCCTTTTTCTGAATCTCTCTGCCTCTGCTTTTTGAACATTAGCATCTAATCTTAAATGCATCTTCTCTTCCTCTAGTCGCTCTATTTTCTTTTCCAACTCCTGATTCCTCTTTTCAAAATCCTGTTTTATTATCTCCAATTTAGACGGGATGACTTGTAGGCATTCTTCTAGGGATCTAGCACATTCCAAACTGGGTCCGGGTATGTTATCGTTAATCCTTTGGCTGAACCAACTATTATACTCCGGCCTCGTCATAGGTCCTACCAACAATCTTTTCAAGCGTCGGGTCTGATTCCAAGCAATAGAAATTTCCTTGATTTTCTTCTTGTAGTCATCTCCCTTAAATGGAAACTCGCATTGTGCTAGACCATGAGTCACCGATATGAACTGCCTTGACCCATACTGTCTTAGTACCAGTAAGGGAGCATAAGCCGTGGCTTCCCAAACCCCGAGCAAAGGGACCCAATTAAAATTCCTGCATCGGAACAAAATGTCACTGGACCCCAACCAAGGAGCTTTCCACTGAATATCTTCTTCTCGAAGACCCTGTAGCAGTGTAGTCCAATTTTCTTCGGACACATCATTTCTTCTTGGCGTGGCAGCTATTTCTTTTAGTGGAGAATAGTCATCACGAAAAACGCGGCAAGAGATCCTATCCACCCTCTAGAAATGGCTGTGAAACCAGACTAATAACAACTGTGCACATCCTATGAACCTTCCCTCTCCAGATCTTCTACAGGTGCTTAACGACCTAAAAGTCTCGGCCAAAATCGCAGGTACTGGCGTGATCCCTTTGCTGAGTCGGTCGGACAAATCTGTGACTGCTTCGTCTACATGCCCCAGAGCCTTAGGAAATAACACCAATTCGTAGATGCTCAATGCAAACATATCGATTCTCTTTTTTGCATCCGAATAAGCTATAACCAAATCCCTCAAATTTCTCCACGGAATACACTTATACTCCTCCTTTTGCTTTATTCTGGCTGTTATCCATTCTTCGCTCATCCCCGTAACATTCATTAGCTTCTTCCAGAAGGCTGGTACGTAGGCAGCTTTCGAGTAAATTTTATCCTTTTGGGTTATTGGGCAATGCAACAGAGCAGTACATTCTTCCACAGTTGGCACCAAGTCTACCCTTCCGAAGGTAAAATAACTATATGCGGCGTTCCAATATTGCGTAATGGCTCGGAACAACTGTTCGTCTATTTTGATGTCCAGTAGGTACGGTAAATCTCCATAACTCTGAAAGAACAATCTCCTGGTCTCATCGTCCCATCGATCCCATATTGTTTTCAATTCTTGAAGATTATTCTGCGTAACACTAATGCGGGTGTAATCTCCTAACTCTGATTCATATCCTGCAACCAAGCTATTCCCTTGTTCCAACTGCATCGTTTCTGACCAAATTTTAACCGTTGCATTGTCTTCCACCTTATCAAGAAAGTCGTTTTCCATGTCGAGCTCCCTAATTTAGCAACTGAACCCGAATCGACACCTTTCTCTAATATGGTAATGCATGCAAAGCAGCAAAGATAAACAGGTAGTTAGTACGATAGAAACGTAGTTCAAAGCATATAGAACATTCAAGCATCTATTGGGTAGCCACTAGGGTTTACCACAACTCCATCAGGGGTAGGCTCTTAGGGTATTTTATATGTGGTTTGTGTTCTAAAGCGGAGGGTACCTGAGCCAGCAGATTCCTCAATCCTCACCCATCATAGGCTCATACGGACCGAGTTCAGTTCAGGGGAATACATTTCCCTATGGCTGCACGGAGATGAAAATCTCACGAAGACATAGGTACGGATGTATTCCGGAAGCGATTCACTATCCTGCACAGAGGTGAAAACCTCACGAAGGAGTAGCTTCTCACTCCCACTTAAGGGTGTGACCCAACGGTCATGCAACATGATGCTAAAACATCCTACATAAGTACAATAATCAAAGCAATATGAATGAATGCAGTAATAGGATCATAATTTTTGAATCAAATTTTCAACTTTTGACAAAAGGACAAAAATTAATCAATTTATGGCCTGACTCTCAACCAGTCCCCAGTGGAGTCGCCAAGCTGTCGAAACCATTCTTTTGTATCAGAGTTTTAAAAAGGGATCGACTTTAGAAATATGGAAATGGAGTCGCCACCGATCTTTTATTCGAGGTGTGATCAGATCACCTTGATCATTTTAATAAAACTTGAATTTTGTAAAACAAATTTTTGGTCTACGAAGTCCAAAAAATGGGTTCGGGAGTCGGTTACACACGAGGAAGGATTAGCACCCTCGCGACGCCCAAAATTGGTACCAAATTGATTAATTACTGTCCTGATATCAAACATTTGAAAAGATCTTTTCAATTACGATTCATTTATATATGCGTTTGGACAAAACCGTATTGGATGCCAAAGCTCCATATTTCAAAGAAACAAAATGCCATACTCAGTAAGTTAGGGCATAACATCTTATATTCTCGAAGTTGGATTTATCTTTTGTCATTCAATACTTGTATATTTAAAATGAAAAGGATATTCCCTTATTTGGGTCAAATGAAAAATCGCAACCCAGTAAGTTAAGGTACTATTTCTCAAAATTCCCGAATACAAAATATTGCCTTTATTCTTTCAAAAATCTTATCTTGAGATACTAAAATATCGCGCTCAGTAAGTTAGAGCGCAATATTTCCAAGAATCCCAAGGATAAGTTTTAAATTGAAATATTATGCATTTTCATTTAGAAGAGAAAGGATATTCGGTTATTAGGTTTTAAACAAAGAAAATCGAAACTCAATAAGTTAGAGCACGATTTTCTTGTAACCACAAAACACGAACTTTGCCTTTAGCTTTGAGTATAATGATTTTAAAACTTAAATGATATTAAAACACTACACCTTATGTAAGATGCAACGTAATATTAATACCCAAAGCAATATATTGATTCATACATCAAGCATTGCAACAATGAATCACAAATAGTTAATAGGTACGAATTAACAAATCACAATTCACATGCTAGCAGAAATTATACGACGAAATTAACAATTGAAGAGAAAATATGACATACAACATATACAAGAGAAAACTATGGTATACAATAATTTTGAAAGGATGATATTGCCAAAAGGGAACCAATTATACAAGATGAAAACAATTTTTAAATAAATAATACTAAAACATGTTAAACTAATTAACACATATGAACAATAACACACAAAAAAAGAAAAAAAAATGGTATGAATATAATTTTTCATATAATAGAATAATTTAAAATCTAATTAGAAAATAAGCTAAATAAAGGCAAAAATTGTATATGGAATCAAAAGGGTATTTAATTGAAATGGAAACAAAACATAATAGCTATTTTATAATAAATAAAAACATTAAAATGCGCAGGGACCGATTTGAAATACGGGTAAACAACTAGGGACTAGACCAACAAATAGTTTTAAGGCTCAAAAACGCTGCGTTCGGAATGGACTAAGTTGAAATCGCGCTTAAATTATAGAGACTAATTAAAAAACAAATAAAATAAAACCCAGGGACTGATTAAATAACGGCGCAAGAAAAGGGGGACTAAACAAGCAAATAATCCCTTTTAGCAGAAACACGCGGGTCTTCCGGGTTTCGAATTGGGTCGTGTCTGGGCGCTAACACGTCGCCGTTTCAAGGCTATCGGACTGAGCCTGAAACGCCGTCGTTTCGCTAAGACTAATCCCCCTATAAATGCAACCTAAACCCTCAGCAGACCTTCTCTTTGCCTTCTTTGAAACCCTAGCCGCAAGTAAAACTAACCTAATCCTCTACTAACTTTTCCCTATTGAAACCCTAGCTTCGTTTTCTCTCGTCACGCCCCCCTTTTGTTTTTTTGTTTCCCCTCTCCGTCGCAAAGAAAAGAGCGAAGAAACGACCACTATGATGCCATGAAGATCGGCGGTTAGTGGTCGAATCTAGGCCCTTCAATGACCGCCTCTTTGAATCCGGCCCGAATGTTTAGGGTTCAACACCCCGGAGGAGCGCTTTGCTTCGATTGCTGCGAAGAAAGCAACCCCAACGGTTCCGATTCCGAAGGTAAGACGCGCTCCTCTCTCGTTTAGGTATATTAAAAGTAGATAAAGATACACAGAAATATATAAAAAATGATTCCAGAAAGGAGTCGAAAAAGCAACCTCTTTTTTAATCTCTGCTATTGATCTCTTTTTTTGCTGTATTCAATGTGTGTCCTTAAAAAAATACAAGGTTCCTGACTCGGCCCTTTTATAGCCGATTTGAAAAAGAAAAGAAAAAAAATAAAATCTCTACAAATCTCTCGCTTTTGCCACCCTTTTCTATTCTTTCTTTGCTTTTCTCTTCGTTGTTTTTCTCGTTCGTTTTGCAGGTACCGAACGCGGCCTAGGCGCAGAGGGATCGTACGACTTGAGGGCGCTAGAGGCAGTACGTATGCGTGCTGATGAAAGCTGGAGCGTGGGAGGAGCGCGTGGGGGCACGCGTGGGCATACGAACGGCCAGGCGCGTGGAGGCACGCGGTAGCCCAAGAGTCGGCGTGAATCGCGCACGAGGAAGACGCCGAAGCTTTCGGAACTCGTTCACTTGAGATCCCTTGGGCCATTCGGGCCAAATTCAGATTAGGCCTAGTGTTTTGGGCTAGGCTGTAAATGGGTTAGGCATTTGGGCTGATATTGGGTTTTATTTGTATTTGGACTTTTTATTGGACTATTATTATTGTTCTTTTTAAAATATTTCTTTTTAAAAAAAATTGTTTAATGGGTTTGGTTTATTCGGGCCTGGGCAATTTTGGGCTCTTACATGGACTATGTGAATCTCATATCTGTGGCTAGATTTGGGCTAAATGGGCCATACGAGCGTGTGGGCCTATTTGGGTCGAGAATGGGCCCTAAGCCCATTCGCATCGTTATCTCTATTTAGAATACCTTGGTTTGTAAAATTACCGAAATACCTCCCAACTTGCAAAATTATCGAAATACCCTTAGTTTACGAAATTACCAAAATACCCTTGATTTACAAAATTACTGAAATACCCCTAATTTGTAATATTACTGAAATACCCTCGATTTGCAAAAATATTGAAATACCCTCGATTTAAAAAATTACTAAAATACCCTCGATTTACAAAATTACCAAAATACCCTCAGGTTACGAAATTACCAAAGTACCCCTAATTTGTAAAATTAATGAAATACCCTTAGTTTGGAAAATTATCGAAATACCCTCGATTTGCAAAATTATCAAAACACCCCTAATTTGTAAAATTATCGAAATACCCTTGGTTTACAAAATTACCGAAATACCCTTGATTTGCAAAATTACCAAAGTACCCCTAATTTGCAAAATTATTGAATTACCCTTATTTTGGAAAATTATCGAAATACCCCCAGGTTGCAAAATTACCGAAATACCCTTAATTTGCAAAATTATCGAAATACCCCTAATTTGTAAAATTATCGAAATACCCTTGGTTTACAAAATTACCGAAATACCCTCGGTTTGCAAAATTACCAAAGTACCTCTAATTTGCAAAATTATTGAAATACCCTCAGTTTGGAAAATTACCAAAATACCCCTATGTTGTAAAATTACCGAAATACCCTTGATTTGTAAAATTACTAAAATACCCTTGATTTGTAAAATTACCGAAATACCCTTTATTTGTAAAATTACTAAAATACCCTTAGTTTATGAAATTATTGAAATACCCTCGGTTTATGAAATTATTAAAATACCCTCAATTTGTAAAATTACTGAAATACCCTTCGTTTACAATATTACTGAAATACCCTTGATTTGTAAAATTACTAAAATACCCTTAATTTGTAAAATTACTGAAATACCATTGATTTGTAAAATTACTCAAATACCCTTGATTTGTAAAATTATCGAAATACCCTTGATATGTAAAATTACTGAAATACCCTCGGTTTAAGAAATTACTAAAATACCCTCGATTTGTAAAATTACTAAAATACCCTTGGTTTACAAATTATTGAAATACCCTAATTTGTAAAATTTCTAAAATACCCTGATTTGTGAAATTACTAAAATACCCTTCTAGGGTAGAACTACCGAATTACCCCTGTAGGGTAGAATCACTGAATTACCCCGTAGGGTAGAACCACCGAAATACCCCTAAGGGGTAAGATTACCGAAATACCTTTATAGGGTAAATGACTGTTTTGCCCTTGTGGGTAAATGACTGACTTGTACTATGATTTGACTGATTTGACTGTGATCGTATGACTGTGTTTTAACTAACTTGACTGTGGGCGTGTGACTGATATGCTGTTCTTATGTGTTTGAAATGACTGTTACTAAGCATGGCTATTTTGCATACATGTGTAATGATTGAGCATGACATACACGACATATTGCATGGGGTTGGGATTTCTAAGTGGAGGAAGTACTGTACCAGTGGCTCTACCAAGTTTTATTGCTCTAGTGGCTTCGCCACGTATACTGATTTTAGTGGCCTGGCCACATTCACTGTTATTAGCAGCTCCGTTGCATTAGTACTATGTACTAGTGGCTCTGCCACGTTTTACTGCTACAGTGGCATCGCCACGTAATCTGATTTTAATGGCTCAGCCACGTATATTGTTATTAGCAGCTTTGCTGCGTTGTTATTAGCAGCTAGGCTACGTTATTGGTGTGCTGGTTAGGTGGGTCGACTTGGTCCCCACGTGGTGTGTTGGTTTGTACGGGAGGTGTGTTGGCTGGACTGGGTTGGGATGCATCCTCATACTATTGCATATCTGTTTATGAGATCTATCACTGTACTGGGCTTAAGCCACTTGTTCTGTCATTGGTTTGGGCTAGGCCCAATTGATACTGTTATGGGCTGTGACCCAAATAATTTTGTAGTGGGCTTTGACCTACATATGCTCTGATCTGTACTGTACTGTTACTTTTGGAAGGGCTTCGGCCCAGACTGTTTAGGTTTCTACTTCTGTATAGTGATTGATACTCTGGTAAGGGGATTACACACTGAGTTTTCATAAACTCACCCTGTTTTTAACTGTGCAGGTAATCCTCAGCCTTAGACGGATCAGAGCTGCGAGGGACTCGGAGGTGACCACACGTCCGATTGGCTTTAAAGTTAAACTTAGCAACTCCTATTTTATTCTAGTTTAATTTATTGGGTTATTAATTTTGTAATAAGGCCTTAAGATTTCTGAACTTTAAGTTTTGGGATTTTATTGATTGTTTTATAATTGCTAGAAGTAGAACACGATTTTTCAGAAATAACTACTATTTTTCAAAATATCACATTCCGCAACTGTTTTAAATTAAGCTTTCGCAATAAATATGGTTTTAAAGATAACAATATTTTCCAAGAATGGTTTCTAATAAACCACGTTTTGATAATAAGCAAACGAAATCTGAGGTTTTGAATAGCAGAAAGTTTGAAGTTGTAAGAAGGGTTTCTAATGAAAGCAGGGTTTGCGAAAAACTTTTCAGTATGACACGCCAGATTTGGGCCTAACTTATAGGCCGGCTTTGGGGTGTTACATTTAATGGTATCAGAGTCAGGTTGCAAAACTCGGCTGTGGATTGGGTTTTCAAAATTGAATTTCTGAAAGTGTTGTTTCAAAAAGCCTTGAAAAGATTTGATGTTCTGAAATGTTGTATTGACCGTTTTCTGAAAGTGTGGTACACCGAGTCTCCGGCGCCGAATCCGTAAGTTTCTAAAACTGTTGTTGTTGAAAAGTAGTAGTTAGAAATACTGTGGTTTCTTTAGATACTGAATTGTATTTTTGGTATTTATTCTGTGTGTGTTTGGTTTGGATGTGATGTTTGGATATAGAAATTGGTTGCGTATGAGATATATGTCTGCTTTAATGGTTGCGTATGGGAGACAAGGAAGTGACGCCATAGAGGAAGCAAGGGGTCCAAGGTTCAAGTTTTGGCCTTGCAATTCATTTTGATTTCTTTTTAAATGAACTTAGACTTTGGCCCATAGGTTTATATTTAGTTGCGCATGCTTTAAGTCACAAAAGTAGCTTGTGTTGTGGTGGCATGTAACATCTGGAGTATAGGAGAGGGCAAGGGTTGGAATCCCATTGCAAGCAAAAAGGGATATTTATTTTGCTAAGTTGGGGCGACAGGTGGTTGTGATAGAATTAAACTCTGTTAAAGGAGGGATCCCACATCGGGAAGCTAGCATGAAGGAAGATGAGAAGCTGGCTTTAAATAGAGCAATCTATGAGGAGAGTAAGGATACCTTGGTTGGCGTTTGGGCTTAGGAGTGTTCAGAGCGCGAATCAACTCCAAATTCTTATCAGTTGTGTATTTCGCACTGCTCTATCTGTAGAGCAGCAAATGCTGAAATGTCGGTCACACGACGATGGTAGCCACACGAGTGTTTAGTGCACGTGTGGGAGCTTGCCCATTCGCATCGTTATCTCTGTTTAGAATACCTTGGTGTGCAAAATTACCGAAATACCCTTAGTTTACGAAATTACTGAAATACCCTCGATTTACAAAATTACTAAAATACCCTCGATTTGTAAAATTACTGAAATACCTTCAATTTGCAAAATTACTAAAATACCATCTATTTGCAAAATTACTAAAATACCCTCGATTTGTAAAATTACCGAAATACCCCCGATTTGCAAAATTACCAAAATACCCTCAGGTTGCGAAATTACCAATATACCCCTAATTTGAAAAATTAATGAAATACCCTCAATTTGGAAAATTATCGAAAGACCTTCAGTTTGCGAAATTACCAAAGTACCCCTAATTTGTAAAATTACTGAAATACCCTTATTTTTAGAAAATTACCGAAATACCTCTACGTTGAAAAATTACCGAAATACCATTGATTTGCAAAATTATCGAAACACCCCTAATTTGAAAAATTATCAAAATACCCTTGGTTTACAAAATTACTGAAATACCCTCAGTTTGGAAAATTACCGAAATACCCCCAGGTTGTAAAATTACAGAAATACCCTTGATTTGTAAAATTACTAAAATACCCTTAATTTTTAAAATTACCGAAATACCTTTTATTTGTAAAATTACTAAAATACCCTTAGTTTATGAAATTACTAAAATACCCTTGGTTTATGAAATTATTGAAATACCCTCGATTTGTAAAATTACTAAAATACCCTTGGTTTACAAGATTACTTAAATACCCTTGATTTGTAAAATTACCGTACCCTTAATTTGTAAAATTATTAAAATACCCTTGATTTGTAAAATTACCGAAATACCCTTTATATGTAAAATTACTGAAATACCCTCGATTTATGAAATTACTAAAATATTTTTGATTTGTAAAATTACTGAAATACCCTTGGTTTACAAATTATTAAAATACCCTAATTTGTGAAATTACTAAAATATCCCTCTAGGGTAGAACTACCGAATTACCCCTGTAGGGTAGAATCACCGAATTACCCCGTAGAGTAGAACCACCGAAATACCTTTATAGGGTAAATGACTGTTTTGCCCTTGTGGGTAAATGACTGACTTGTACTATAATTTGACTGATTTGACTGTGATCCTATGACTGTGTTTTAACTAACTTGACTGTGGGCGTGTGACTGATATGCTGTTCATATGTGTTTGAAATGACTGTTACTATGCATGGCTATTTTGCATACACGTGTAATGATTGAGCATGACATACACGACATATTGCATGGGGTTGGGATTTGTAATTGGAGGAAGTCTTCGTGCCGATGGCTGCATCGCTTATCGCTCTAGTGGCCGCCCATTATATCGATTTTAGTGGCTTGGCCACGTTCACTGTTATTAGCAGCTCTGCTGCGTTAGTACTATGTACTAGTGGCTCTGCAACGTTTTACTGTTATAGTGGCATCGCCACGTAATTTGATTTTAGTGGCTCAGCCACGTATACTGTTATTAGCAGCTTTGCTGCATTGTTATAAGCAGCTAGGCTACGTTATTGGTGTGTTGGTTGGGTGGGTCGACTTGGTCCCCACGTGGTGTGTTGGTTGGTATGGGAGGTGTGTTGGATGGAGTGGGTTGGATGCATCCTCATACAGTTGCATATCTGTTTATGAGATCTGTCACTGTACTGGGCTTAGGCCACTTGTTCTGTTATTGGTTTGGGCTAGGCCCAATTGATACTGTTATGGGCTGTGACCCAAATAATTTCATAGTGGGCTTTGACCCACGTATGCTCTGATCTGTACTATACTGTTACTGTTGAAAGGGCTTTGGCCCAGACTGTTTAGGTTTCTACTTCTGTATACTGATTGATACTCTGGTAACGGGATTACACACTAAGTTTTCATAAACTCTCCCCATTTTTAACTATGCAGGTAATCCTCAGCCTTAGATGGATCAGAACTGCGAGGGACTCGGAGGTGACCACACGTCCGATTGGCTTTAAAGATAAACTTAGCAACTCCTATTTTATTCTAATTTAATTTATTGGGTTATTAACTTTGTAATAAGGCCTTAAGATTTCTGAACTTTAAGTTTTGGGATTTTATTGATTGTTTTATAATTACTAGAAATAGAACACGATTTTTCAGAAATAACTACTGTTTTTCAAAATATCACGTTTCGCAACTGTTTTAAATTAAGCTTCCGCAACAAACAATATTTTAAAGATAACAATGTTTTCCAAGAATGATTTCTAATAAACTACGTTTTGATAATAAGCAAACGTAATCTGAAGTTTTGAATAGCAGAAAGTTTGAAGTTGTAAGAATGGTTTCTAATGAAAGTAGGGTTTTCGAAAAACTCTTCAATGTGACACGCTAGATTTGGGCCTAACTTCTAGGCCGGGTTTGGGGTGTTACAGGCCTGGTTTTTCTTCATCATCCCCTCTCCTTGTTTTCTCTACAATAAAGACCACATCTAATAATTGGCATCACTGACTTGGTCATCCATCAATGCGCAGAGTAAGGAGAGACAACTTTAGTACCTATTAACATAAAAAGCAAAAATGTGTTAGAATTCATAATAGAATAAGAAAAGCTAAAAAAAAAAAAAACCTAATGCTAGAATCAAAGAAAATAAACTATTTAGCAGAAAACTCGAAACAATGGGAAACAACTTGAATTTTTTGTTCAAGGTGTTTCGATGTGCTAAAATTATGAAATCTTATCTAGAGCTTCCTCAAATGATAAAAAAAGACTTATCTGGAATTTTTTGGAACAAAATTTCACCCACAAAATATTTTGCGACTTTTTTCACTTGTTTGAATTTTTTTCTTTTTAACTCTTTTTTTTGTGGAAATATTTTTTATTGTATCAAAGTGACAAGAAACAATATACAATTCAGATCAATTGGAATTCATTTACCCACTGAAATCAATAGTTTTTCAAAAAAAATTAAGGGTAAAAACAATTTTTTTTAACTTATTTAAGCAAAACTGGTGAACACACTTTATTTAGCACAAGGAAACAACTCAAAAGTGCCCAAACCTGATAGCAAATGGTATCAAACAATTAGGGGCAACCGACCAAAATCGTATTCAAGTTGTTTGACTCGAGAAAGAAAGATTTGGATCTGACCTGAAAAGAAGAAACCAAACATATTTAGGAAAACAAAAAAAAAATAAAATAAGGAATTTAAGAATAAAGAATAATATTCAAAACAATGAATAAAGAAAGAAATGATCGATTAAAAAGTGGAAGATGGATCTAATAAACCAATGGATATGATGGATATATGTATAAGTGTCCAATTGAAACTTTTGATATATAAACCCCAAAAAATTCATCTAGTGGCTCCAACCAACTCTCCAATAAATAATCCTTGGCAAATTGAATGATGAAGAATGGATTCACACGACTTCTTGAAGAAAACCAAGAAGAAAAATACTTCTAAAAAAATAGCAATCTTGCACAAAAGAAATTAACTCCTAGAATTGAAAATTTTATTAATGAATGAATCAATCTATACCTTTAATGAACATTGAAGAGGTCTTTATATAGGCTAGCTAAACACATGCAAATAAAACTCTCAAGAACAATAAAACTCTTATTAATCCAAATAAGAACTAATTTTATTGAAACTAAACTTTCTTATTAACTAAGAAACATAAAACTCATAAACAATTTAAAATACTCAAAAAATAAAAAATAATAAATAATAAAATAATAAATCTAATAAATACAATATTTTGCTCATATATAATAAAATTTAAGCCTAAAAATCGAACCCAATATGATTTAAACTCGAATTAAAGCCTGAAACTCATAATTTCCCGTAATAATCCCGTCCAAACATTCTGCTATCACAATCTTCACTAAAACAGTCATACCTCGAGCTCCTGAAGTAGAAATCGAGTGATTCAAAGTGCATTGCGAAATTAAGAGATAGACCTTCGAACGCTATGTAGACATATCAACCTGGAAATGGCTGAGTCCTATCCAAAAAGTTATCACAAGTTGACTGATTTTCCAAACTTGAAAATTGGCAACTTCGGTAGATAGAATTTAATAATTTTCATCTCTCCCAAGCATAATCAGGGCTGAATCCATAAATTTTTTTAGCAGGAGTTGGAGTTTAATTATAATTTTCCATATATCAAAATATAACTTTATTATGTTTTAATTTATAATTTCATCATTTTTGAAGGGACTAGACATAATTTGTTTTCATTTTTAGGGGGTAAAGGGAAATTTTACTATATACTAATTTATAATTTCTTTATTTACAAGAGGACTTGATTTTTTTTTTCATTTGGAGGGGGCAAAGTGCAATTTCATTATATATTAATTTATAGTTTATCTAGTTATAAGAGGACTCAATTGAAATATAATTATTGTTTGTTTTTGGAGGGGGACAAGGCCCTTGTCTGCCCTCTTCAGACTTGCCCCTGGTCACAAGTTAACTGAACACTAATTAAAGATTGATAACAACACTAGAATAAATAATTGTAGTACATTTAGTGTTTTTAGTATAATGTATTTATGTATTTATGTATTTAAATTTTGTTTTACTCACAAATTAATATATTCTTTTCAGTTTAATATCATATATATTTATGTGTTATTTATTTATTAATTTCAAACTAGATGTTTTATTATTTAATATGTCATTTTTAAACATATCTCTGTGTTCTAAAAATTTAGTTTCTAAACTAATGTGTGATAAAATTTATAGTAATTAAATTTACAATATTTAACATTTTCAGTATACAATTATTTAAAGACAAATAAATAAAAATATAATATAATTTTTATAAAAAATAATCTATTATCATTAAATTTTGTTAAAAATAGACATCCGTGTAACTTGAAAAATATATTATATTTAATATAAACTTTATGGGTTAGTATTTGGTACACTGGTAGTATACTTTTTTCAATTTCACAAGCACCTTAAAAATTGCCATGTGTATCTTTTTTTTAAAAATATTTAATATTTAATATTTTACTATACTCCTATAGGACACTTGTTAGCCTCCTGATCTTACTTGTGAAGTCTAAATATTTTTTCAAATTTTATTATAAAATGATTATAAAAATACTTTTTATTGTGATAAATTATAAAAATACTTTTAATACTAATTAGATCTGTACTATTTTGTAATTAATTTTTCAAAAAAATAAACATAGAATAATTAATAGGCACAATAACTTATTTGGCCCTTTAATTTTACAAAAAAAAAAAAAAGAAGAAAAAGAATATTTTAACCATCCATATAATTTTCCACTTGATTTAGCCCTTAAGCTTCCACTGTTTGCCAAATCACCCCAAAATGGATAAAAGCGTTAACGTCTGTTAACTTTATTGATGTGGCATACACTTAAATTGTCACATGGATGCCACATCAGCAATTAATTAATTTTTTAAATTTTAAAAAATTAAAAAAAATATTTTAAAAAATAAAATTATTGAAAAGTATAAAAATATTTTTTTATTTTTTTCAAAATTAATTAATTACTCATGTGACATATATGTTAACTTTTCCTTCCATTTTGGGATGATTTAACAAATAATGCAAGTTCAAGGGATAAAAGAGGCAAAAAATTAAATAGAGGGTTAAAATGACTTTTTTTGTAAAGCTAGATGGCCAAATAAGTCATTATGCCTAATTTAAAATTTACCTTGTAAATAAATTGGTTAAATTTTGCTATTAGTCCATGTACTTTGTGAAAGTTGTGGATTTTGTTCCTATACTTTTCGAATTTTTAAATTTTAGTCCTGATCCAAACAATATCAATTAAATCTTTTTGGTTAAATTCAATTACTAGTCATATACTATGCGTATAGTTGTAGGTTTACTTCATATTCTCCAATTAAATAGTTCTAAAGGGTTAGTTATCTATTGCTGCTACAATCAAAATGTGTTTTTCAAAAGTACTTGAAAAGTGCTTTGTAGAAAAGTGTGTTTGTTAGTTTTTAGCATTCTCCATTGCAACAAAAAATTGCAGTTGAAAATTAAAATGTCATTTTTAGACATGATAGTAAAAAATAAAAAATTAGTTAAGTTGTATGATATTTAAATAATTTAATATAATGATAAATAAAATATAAATTTTAAATATATTTTAAGTAATTAATATAAATTATTTATAAAATTGATGATATATAAAATATTTTTAAAAAATTAAATATAATAATAAATAATATTTAAATAATTTAATATATTGATAAATGATATTTAAATAATTTAATATAATGATATATAAAATATAATTAAGCTAATTTTTTATATACATTTTAAATAATTAATATAAATAAAAGTATTTTGATAATTTTCACTCTCAAACGCAAAAGCCAGAAGCATCCAAATCCTAGCTTTTGCGTTTGTATAAAAAAACACTTTTCCATCTTAGTTTTTGTGTTTGTATAAAAAAACACTACTCCACCGCAACGGAGAACGTGCCCCAAATTTTTATACTTTTCGAATTTTGAAATTTTAATATTGACGCAAATAACAGTCGTTAGTTTATTAACTGGATTTTTAGCAAGTAATATGTGGAAATGAAAGGCTAATATGTATTTACATATAATAATATATTTGTAGCAACAACTTTTAAAAATAGTAAAACTTAACTAAATAAATTTAACAATTATTGTTTGGTAAGGTCTAAAATTTAAAATTCTAAAAATATAGAAATTCAAAATAATCAAATTAAAATGTATAGATTAAATCTGCATATTTTGTAAAGTATTAGGACTAACGGCGAAATTTAACTAAACAAATTTTAGAGAAATTACTATAATATCTTTTATGAAACTTAAAGAGAATCAATAACATTTTAATCTATACGAGGTAAGCCTATTTTCTATCAAATATAGGGAATTTGTGTTCTTTTCGTGTTAACATATTTTGTAATCTTGAAAGTGATGTAATAATGTCACGAGTGTCAGATAACGATGTGTGTGGTGGGTTTGTAATATAAGAAGTCACATCATTTTTCTTTTTGTCAAAATGGGTGTTAGCTAGATTTGTTGATGTGTGGGGTATTTAAAGGTCGGTCTAAAAAATAGGAATGTTTAAATAAAAATAAAAATTTTAAAAAATTGATAAAAAATAAAATTTATTTTTTAAATAGATCGGGTCTCGTCGAATTTAAAAAAAAAAACTGTTACTAAGTTCTTTTTTATTGTTTTGTTATTATTTTGCTATTATATTACTATTTTTTTGTTGTTATTATTTGGATATTATATAACTCTTATTTTATTATTAATTTTCTACTATTTTAGAGATATTTGTTCGATAAGTTGCACTTATCTTAGTATTATAAACATTTATTTTAATGTTTTTAGTGTATTTAATGTATTATATTTTTAAAATTTATTTTTATATAAAAAATAATATAAATTTTTTTTTAATACGGGTGGGTGAGCCAAACTCGAATTTTAACATTTTTATCTAAATCGCATTTGATAAAATTTAAGACCTTTCTTTAAATCGAACTGAAACTAAAAAGCAGACTTAAATTGACCCGACCCTGCCCATTAATAACACTAATGTAAACTTTTATTTACCTTAAGTTTTAATAAACTTAACTGATTTTTTTCAAATTATCTTCGCAAACAACTAAACCTTACAAATTAAGGGGCAAAAAAGCTTAAGGATTGTTTTTCATCTCAATTCCAAAAATTTTGTAGACTGCAAGAAACTCATTTTATCTCTAGATAATTGATTCGATAAATGGAACGTTTATTTATTTTTAAATAATTAGAACTGTTTCCATCCCTTTTACAATTTAAAATTAGTTCTATTACTACCGAAATGATATTTAAATAAATATTTTTAATAATATTTTCTCTAGAATTAATATAATTTATCCTATAAAAATTATATTTTAAAAGAATTTTTATTTTAATATTAAACTTTTTTTTTTCAAAATTATTAGGTTGTTAAGTGAAGTTCTGATTGATAAAATATTAAAAAAATTCAATCAACTAAAAGTTAATATTTTCAAGAACGTTTGGTAACCCACTATAAAAACTACTCAATAAAATTTTATTTTATTTTTACAAAAAGATATAGAAAATGATAAGCAGATAGGAATTTACTTATCACTTAATAGAGAATAAATTCAATTGTTTTTATTTTATTTCATTTAAGATTATATTATCTTTTATCAAATAATCTAATAATATTTATTTTAATTTTAAATAAAATATCAAATATATTTTATAACTTAAATTCAACACTTAATTTTTAATATTTATCTTTTCAATACTTAATTTCTTTTTCGATTTATTAAAGATTACTAATTGATTGTAAAAGTTGAATGACTCGAGTTTCCGTCTTAATCTTTTGTCTTACTAAATCATTAATAATTCTACTGAAATAAAGTATTTAATAGATAGTTTATTTAACAAACTCTGTGTTGGCATGCACTCCTATAAATTTATTTTTAAAGTGTTTCCCTTACTTTTTTTAACCTCACACTCTATTACTTAATATTGTATTTATAAGGTAAAAAATATTATTTAATAAATATATTTATTACGATTTCACATAAAAATTAATTAATGTTTTTATTATATGATAAAATTAACTATTTATTATTCATAGTGTTCCAAATTTAAATCAATTAAATTTTCATTAATTTATTATATAAAAAGAAAAAATACTATCATAACAATATCTTTTTTGTATATTGTAGCGACCTAAAATTTTGTACGGGCGCTAATTGAGGAAATTATTAAAAATTTGAAAAACAGAGTTTCAATTTTATTAAAAAAGGGAGTCGCCACCAATCCTTTTTTTCTAAGTGTGATCGGACACCTAATAAATCATCTTTTTAAAAGAAAGATTATTTTTTTTTAATTTTCTTAAAAAAAAGGGCCGATTTTAGGTCTACATCAAAATTCCAGAGAAAAATAGAGTTCGGGAGTCAGTTACGCGCAAGGAATGTATTAGCACCCTCGTGACGCCCAAAATTGGTATCTCGTTAAACGCGTGTTGTCTTAATTTTCAGAATTACAAATTCAATTTAATATTTAATCGTGATCCGATTGAAACACGAGAATTTTTGAAAACACGAAAATTTTTGAAAACGAGAAATTTTTGAAAACTAGAGAATTTTTTGAAACCTGAGAATTTTTGAAAACACGATAATTTTTGAAAACACGAGAATTCTTGAAAACACGAAATTTTTTTAAACACGAAATTTTTTTAAAAACTCGAAAACTTTTGAAAACACGATTTTTTTTAAATTACATATTATTATATTATATATATTTTAAAAACGAAATTTTGATAATTTAAAAATAACCACAAAAATAATCATTTTATTTTAAAACTCGGAATTTTTTAGATCTTTTACACGAACCAATGTTATTCACCCAACATAGCGATGAAATCAAATGACTAGTGTTAAACCGATTCGTTGTCTTATTTATTAAAAAAAAAGCTCTCTAAAAATTACAATTAGTGAATAAAATCACAACATAATGAAAAAAACATTAAAAATGTTAATGAAACAAAATTTAAACATGTGAGCCAATTAACAAATAAGGCTACTAAATTGAGTCCACTTTGGAGTGGGCTTGCGCCATGTTGGCCCGTTGCTAGGTCAATGGTAATGGGCTGCTGCTGATGGGTATGGGGGTGTAGGCTTATTTCATTTATTTTTATTTTTTTGGGCCAAATATTAAAATGGGTATTAGGCTATTCCCTTTTTATTTTTTTATTTTTTTGTTCCTTTAGCCCCTAACATACAGCATGCACGGGAAAAATGAAATTGGTGGTGAGGTAACTGGAAAAGAGGGAGATCGGTGGGCGGTGGTTCTCACGGTGGTGGTGGGGGGTTTTGTAGGAAAATTTTGACTCGAATGGGTGGTGGAAGAAAGGTTTATTTTTGATGTTTTGGAACCATCACCAAGGAAGAAAAAAGAAAATGATGGTTTATGGAAATCGGGGTTGGGTACCAAAGAGGATGGCCGATCGGAGCCCACAAAGCCGTCGAGAGATCGTGACCGAAGGGATTTTTCCTTTTTCTTTTTTGATTGCTGAAATATTTGGGCTGATTTTCCTTTGGGAATTTTCCTCCAAAACTTTTCTTTTTTGCCAAATCCTCTTGGGAGGGGATTTTTTTTTTTTTTTTTGCCGAATTGTTGGAGCCTTTTTGTGATGATTTCCCTCCTTTTATGCCCTCATTTTTACCTTCTCTCTGCATTTTCAAGTGGTAGTTGAAGAAGGGAGCAGCCCCCCATGCTGGTGGCCAGAAAATCAGGGGAGTGGGTGCCCCAAATCGCGTAATCTGCCAGAGAGACTCAGTTGGTCAAAACGTAATTTTGAAAAAGTATCAAGGTCAATTTTAATTTTAGAAAAATTTAGGGGTCAAAATGAAATTTTTAAAAAAGTTTAGGGGTTAAAGTGTAATTTTGGAAAAGTTAAGGGGTCAAAATATAATTTTGGAAACATTGAGGGGTCAAAATGTAATTTTTATTTTTGTATTTTTTATTTTTTTTATTGTTGAAAATTAAACGCGAAATCAAGCCGAACAAAATTTAGTGCTTACATATATATGAGGTGTAATGGCCTAAATTCAAGGTTATCGGAATAATGGTTTCGCAACCATAAATCCGATTTAAATAGAAATTTATTTCAATATATTTGCATGAATATTTATATGATAGGAAATATTTTTATAAATATTTATAAAATGTTAGTAATGTGGTATTAAATTTTCGTTAGAAAATTTTATCGTTTGGGTAGGAAATTAAATGAAAAGGACTAGATTAAAATGAAAGTAAAAGTTAAATTATATATTAAAAGAAATTATGAAGGACCAAAATGGCAATTGTACCATTTTGTAAAGTTGAGGCGATTTTAAGTATGAAAATCTAAGATTTTTTTTAAAGTATATTATTATATTATTATATTATATATTATATTATTATATTATTATATATATACAAACAAACTAAAGGAAAAAGGGTTAGAAACAGAAGAAAAGAGAGTAAAGACGAAACAGAGAAAGAAAAAGAGAAAAGAAAGAAGAAAAAGGAAAAATAGAAAGTTTGAAGTTTGGAGTTTAATTTGGTAAGTTAATTTAGTCCTTTTCTTTTAATTTTGATGCTTTATAAGTTTTAGAACAAAGTTTTGATAAATTTAAGTTGAAGTTTTTGAAGTTTTAGAGTTTTTGAATATAGCATATGATGAATAAAATGATGACTTAGTGGTTTGATTGAAAGAATTTGAAGTTAGAATTGGATAAAGGACTTAATTGTAAAACAAGCTATAAGAAAACAGTTTTGAGACAGCAGCAGTAGAGTAAGTTTGAAAATTCACCAAAAATCGTAGAAGTGGAATTAGAAGTTGTGTGAGATATGAAATTAAAGCTTATTGAGTCTATTTTTATATGAAAGAAACAAGGAAAGAAAAGAAGTTCTGTATTTTGAGATATTTAGATTTTTGTAAGACTGGTTCAGAATGAATTCCGGTTCCCCTATTTTAACTTTAGAAAATCATCAAAAATTGGATAAAAATAATTAAGGGCTTAAATTTATATGTTTAGAATTCTTAATGAGTCTATTTTCAATAGAAATAAACAGAAATATCATCCGAATCCTGTATGAAGAGATAATTAATTTTTAGTAAAGAAGGGTCAGAACTACTAGATAGCAGAATAGGGGTGATTTTAATGAATAAACTGTATGAATTGAATAAGCCAAAAATACTGGAAATTTTATGGTATGAAGAAATATGAGTCTAGTTTCAGAGAAAATTAACGGTTATTCATTTGGAGTTCTGTAGCTCGAGAAATAAATAATTAAGTGACTGTGACTCAAGTAGACAGCTTTGAACAAACTAAAAATAATAATAGAATTATAGAAAATGCTACATGTGAACATGAAATGTATTGAGTTGATGATTTAATTTATTTATTTAGATCCGGAAAACTCAAATACGAAGCTAGATCGAGGAAAGGAAAAAGTCCTGGATTAGTAGATTTTGTAAACGAACTAGTATCAAGGTAAGTCCATGTAACTTGAATTATATTCTTAAATGTTTGAAATGTATGTTATTGATGTGAATATAATTTGAATGTTCATTGTATGAAAATTGATGAAACATTGATATATTTGGTAAAAAGGGAAAGAAATCCCGGTTGAATGAAAGGAAAATTCGATGGATCTCTGAAAAGGAATTGACGGTAAAAAGGATCTAGCCCGGACGGGTGATCCTATCTTGATATAGCCCTCCCGAAGAATATGTGGAAAATGGATTTAGCCCAGACGGGTAATCCGAATTAGGGTCAATTTAGCTGGACTGTAATTCAGATCCAAGCTCATTAGAGTAATTGTCGTTGCAGGGGATTTAGCTTTGGACTGGTAATCCCGACAATACTCTATGAGTTTATATTACAGGGATTTAGCCCGGGTGGTAATCTCTTTGTAAAGATGAGGTTCATGGAGTGTGCTCTCTCTGAAATGGAAATGTGCGCACATGAATATGAATTGACGGACCGAATTTGTACACTAAATTGTACCTCTGAAAATCCATCGAAATTCCGAGTAATTCAATAGGATAAATATAAAAAAAAATGGAAATTATGGTATTGATGAGCTCATCAATCATAGTATATATATTATTGATACATAGAAATTATTGAACTAACTTGAATGTTGAGCTTGTGTATGTGAGGGTAATAACGTATTGAATGGATATATGAATGTTTATTACATTGTATTGAAAATATTAGGTAAGTATAATTCTTGTTACATGGGCTTACTAAGCACAAAGTGCTTACCCTATTTCCTTTTTCCCTGTTTTGTAGTGTTAAGAGCTCGGAGGTCGGATCGGTGGGAGACTCATCACACTATCAACCCTGATGATTTCGGTATTTAAGGAAACTTTAGTTTGGAAATGAATGGCATGTATAAGCTAATAAAATAAATGTTAACATGAAATGAATGTAAGGTCAGCCATTGGTATGGCTTATGTGTTAAAGTTATCTTATAAATATGCATGAATTATTTTGAAAATATGTTGAATTGGAATGGTCTCGGTTTTTTTTAAAAAAAAAAATTTGTAAATTCTGGTAATGCCTCGTACCTTATTCTGACAACGAATACGGGTAGGGGGTGTTACATTTGTTGGTATCAGAGCTACGGTTTAGCCGGTTTTAAAAAAAATTCGTAAATTCTGGTAATGCCTCGTACCTTATTCTGACAACGAATACGGGTAGGGGGTGTTACATTTGTTGGTATCAGAGCTACGATTTAGCCGGTTTTAGGACTGACATAGCGAATACGGATTAGCTATACATGCCATTTAAATTATTTTTGATAGTGGATATCTCCTGACCATTTAAATTGTGTTTTCCTTATAGTAATGTCATTTGACCGAGCTCAACCTGAGGAAGCTGGGAGTCATGCTCGGCCGATGACAAAGAGAAAAAACTAGCGATAGAAGGTCCGATATAGAGGTCAAGGAGAGGAGGCAAAAATAGCCTTCTTTCAAATGACGAATGAATGGTTTACCCAAACATATAAGAACTAATCCTCTGAAGACAACAAACTCAAGCTCCCCCCTCCTGCTCCTCCACCAGGTTCTCGAGATTCCACAGGCACAGTGTCGAATCAATCATCGAGAAAAGGAAAAGCTCCGGTCGATAAAATTCAAAAATATGGGGTAGAAGAATTTGAGCAAATAGATTGATGATGATCCCGAAAAGAGCTGATTGAATTTTGGCTAGAAAATACTATTCGGGTTTTGGAGGAATTATCTTGCACGCTGAGGAAGAATGTTTGAAATGTGTTGTTTCATCGCTAAAAGACACGACTTATCATTGGTGGAATACTAAAGCTTGCTTGTTCGAAAGAATAAATTTCATGGGAATTCTTCCGCATCGAGTTCAAAAAGAAATATATCATCAGAGATTCCTTGATCGAAAAAAGAAAAGAATTTCTTGGTAAACAGGATAATAGATCGATGTCACGAGTATGAAAGAGAATTTGTTCGGTTGAGTAAATATGCTCGAGAATGGGTACGATCGGAAGTGAAATGCATAAACGATTCGAAGAAGGGTTGAATGAAGAAATTAAGCTACTTATTAGAATTCTTGAAATTCGAGAGTTTGCTACACTAGCAGAGCGAGCTTATAAAGCAGAAGGATGGAGCAAAGAAAAGAAACAGGCTGAGAGGTAAGCTCGAATTTTTAGTAAAAGACCAATGGGAAAATCTCAGTTTTCTGCTCCAAAGAAATTAAAGAAGTACCAGGATCGTTCTACCTCAACCACTGGGTATTCGGATAGAGTGCGAGGTTCACAGCGCACTAATTCAAGACCTTCCACTCCATCAGTGACCAGTGTTGGCAGTGTTAGTACCCCTAAGCCGAGATGCCAGTATTGTAATAAAGCTCATTTTGGTGAATGTCGATTTAAGAGCGGGGCTTGTTACCGATGTGGTTCTTTTGACCATTTCCTATGAGATTGTCCAGAAAGAAGTGAAAAATAAGCTGAATATATATCGAAGCCAAGTAATCCATCTTTGAGGGGTAGACCATCTCGACCATCCGGTAATGTCAGTAGTAGCCGAGGAGCTACAAAAGATACTGCAAGTAGGCCTGAGACACGAGCGCCTCTTAGGACATATGTCATTCGTACCAGAGAAGATGCTTCAGCACCCGGTGTTATTACTGGTACATTTTCTTTACTTGAAACTGATATTACTGCATTAATTGATCTCGGTTCTACGCATTCATATATATGTGTAAAACTTGCATGCGTTAAAGATTTATCTGTTGAACCTACTGAATTTGTGGTTAAAGTCTCGAACCCCTTTGGCCAATCTATTTTGGTGGATAAAATTTGTAAAAATTGTCCACTGATGGTAAGAGGTTATTGTTTCTGGGTGATCCGATGTTTCCGCCATTTGATGAGTTTGATGTGATATTGGGCATGGATTGGTTAACTCAAAGATGATGCGAGAGTAAAGCAGAAGCGTGAAATATATTGTGTTGAAGTGTCGAATGGTGAATTACTTGGGTTAAATCGATCGACGGAGGATTTATCGATGTGATTTCAGTTATTCTCGCTCGAGGTATGTCAAAAAGGGTATGATGCTTTTCTTGCTTATGTATTAGATACCAAGGTATCGAGTCGAAGATTCAAGCGATTGCGGTGGTATGCGAATTTTTCCGATGTGTTTCGGAGAAGTTACGGGGTTGCCACGAGTAAAGAGAAGTGGAATTTTTATAGATTTGATTAGGAAACTACTCCGATTTCCATAGCTCTGCATCGAATGGATCCTACTGAATTAAAGGAATTAAAGACACGATTACTGAGAACTTGTTGATAGAGGTTTTGACCGACCGAGTCATTCACCTTGGGGTGCTCGGTTGTTTGTGAAAAAGAAAGATGGGTCTTTGAGATTGTGTATTGACTATCGATACTCAATAAGGTAACTATAAAGAATCGTGATCCGTTGCCCGGATTAATGATTTATTTGATCGATTGAAAAGTGCTCTTTGTATTTTCAAAGATAGATCTCCGATCGGGCTACTATCTATCGATTCTGAGTAAAAGGAGTCGGATGTGCCAAAGACGACTTTTCGAGAACCAGTCACAGGCATTATGAGTTTACGGTTATGCCATTTGGGTTGACTAATGCACTGCAGTATTTATGGATCGATGAATCGAATATTCGGACCGCATTTTAGACAGATTTGTGGTAGTATTCATTGATGATATTTTGGTTTATTCTCGAGATGAAGAAGAACATCTGAGAACATTTGAGAATTGTGTTGCAAATTTCTGAGAGAAAGCGATTATATCCTAAATTCGAGTAAATGTGAATTTTGGCTTCGAGAAGTGGGTTTTCTTGGACATATTGTATCCATTGAAGGCATCGGGGTAGATCAAGTAAAATCTCACTATTGTCAATTGGAATCCACCAAGATCAGATTCAAGGTAGAAGTTTCTTGGGTTTAGCTGGTTATTATCGAGAGAGATTTGTACTGAGGATTCTCTATGATAGCTTCTCAGATGACTCGATTCATCGCAGAAAGATGTAAAGTTCGAGTGGATGATGAATGTCATGAGTTTCAACCGATTAAAAGATCTACTAACAAAAGCACCAGTATTAATGCGGCTTTCAACCGTAAGAAATTTGTTATTTACAGTGATGCCTCATTAAATGGTTTAGGTTGTGTATTGATGCAAGAAGGTAAAGTAATAGCCTATGCTTCAAGACAACTTAAACCACATGAAAGAAATTATCTGGTACATGATCTTGAGTTAAGTTTGCTATTGTTTTTGCATTGAAGATATGGCGGTATTACTTGTACGGTGAGAAATGTCATATTTATACTGATCATAAAAGCATGAAATATTTAATGACACAGAAAAATTTGAATTTGAGACAGCGTAGGTGGCTTGAACTGATAAAGGACTATGATTTGATTATTGATTATCATCCAGGTAAGGCTAATGTTGCGGCTGATGCTTTGAGTCGAAAATCTCTGTTTGCTTTACGAGTTATGAATACCCGATTGTCACTGACTGATGATGGTTCAATCATAGCTGAATTGAGAGCTAAACCGACATTTCTACAGCAAATATGTGAAACTCAGAAGAATGATGAGAAGTTACAGGTTAAACGGGCACAATGTGAGTCGTCATCGATCGAATTTCAAGTTGGGGTTGATGATTGTTTATTATTCAGAGGTAGGGTATGTGTACCCAAGAATTCAGAGCTCATATAGAAAATTTTACACAAGGCTCACAGTGGTACTATGTCTGTACATCCGGGAAGTAATAAAATGTATAATGATTTGAAGAAGATGTACTGGTGGCCAGGTATGAAACGTGATATTTCTGAGTTTGTATCAAGATGTTTGATATGTCAACAGGTCAAAGCAGAACATCAGGTACCTTCGGGGTTACTTCAGCCAATTACTATACCAGAATGGAAATGGGAAAGAATCACTATGGATTTTGTATCGGGATTACCATTGTCTTCGAGGAAAAAAGATGCTATTTGGGTGATTGTTGACCGATTGACAAAGTCAGCACACTTTATTCCGGTACGTATGGATTATTCTTTAGATAAACTGGCTGAATTGTACATATCTGAGATTGTCAGGCTACATAGAGTGCCTGTCTCCATTATATCAGATAGAGATCCCCGATTTACGTCTCGTTTCTGGGATAAATTGCAAGAAGCTTTGGGTACTCAGTTGTATTTTTAGATCTTGCATTTCATCCTCTCGATGGATGGCCAACTCGAGCGTGTAATTCAAATATTGGAAGATATGCTCCGATGTTGTACACTAGAGTTTGAAGGTAATTGGGAGAGGTATCTACCTTTGATTGAATTTGCTTACAATAACAGTTATCAGTCCAGTATTAAAATGGCTCCATATGAAGCTTTATACGGTAGAAAGTGTAGAACCCCGTTGTATTGGACAGAGCTCAATGAAAAGAAGATACATGGGGTTGATTTAATCCGGGAAACAAATGAAAAAGTGAAGGTTATTTGGGATAGTTTAAAAGCAGCTTCCGATCGCCAAAAATCATATGCCGATCTTAAACGAAAAGAGATTGAATTTTAGGTTGGTGACAAGGTATTCCTGAAAGTATCTCCTTGGAAGAAAGTTCTCCGGTTCAGTCGAAAGGGTAAATTGAGTCCAAGATTTATCAGGCCATATGAGATCATAGAAAGAATTGGACCGGTCGCTTATCGGTTGGCATTACCACCAGAACTTGATAGAATCCATAATGTTTTTCATGTGTCTATGCTACGACGATATCGGTCAGATCTTTCACAAGTTATTTCTCCGATAGAAGTGGAGATTCAACCGGAGGATATGAGTTCTGATGAAGAACCGATCAAGATATTGGCATGGGAAACAAAGGAGCTTAGAAATAAAAAAATAAATTTGGTGAAAGTATTGTGGCAAAAACACGGGATTGAGGAAGCGACATGGGAACCGGAGGAGGCAATGAGTAAACAATATCCAAACCTCTTAACTGGTAAGATTTTCAAGGACGAAAATCCTTAAAAGGGGGGGGGGGAGAGTTGTAATGGCCTAAATTCAAGGTTATCGGAATAATGGTTTCGCAACCATAAATCCGATTTAAATAGAAATTTATTTCAATATATTTGCATGAATATTTATATGATAGGAAATATTTTTATAAATATTTATAAAATGTTAGTAATGTGGTATTAAATTTTCGTTAGAAAATTTTATCGTTTGGGTAGGAAATTAAATGAAAAGGACTAGATTGAAATGAAAGTAAAAGTTAAATTATAGATTAAAAGAAATTATGAAGGACCAAAATGGCAATTGTACCATTTTATAAAGTTGAGGGGGTTTTAAGTATGAAAATCTGAGATTTTTTTAAAGTATATTATTATATTATTATATTATATATTATATTATTAGATTATTATATATATACAAACAAACTAAAGGAAAAAGAGTTAGAAACAGAAAAGAAACAGAGAGTAAAGACGAAACAGAGAAAGAAAAAGAGAAAAGAAAGAAGAAAAAGGAACAATAGAAAGTTTGAAGCTTGGAGTTTAATTTGGTAAGTTAATTTAGTCCTTTTCTTTTAATTTTGATGCTTTATAAGTTTTAGAACAAAGTTTTGATGAATTTAAGTTGAAGTTTTTGAAGTTTTAGAGTTTTTGAATATAGCATATGATGAATAAAATGATGACTTAGTGGTTTGATTGAAAGAATTTGAAGTTAGAATTGGATAAAGGACTTAATTGTAAAACAAGCTATAAGAAAACAGTTTTGGGACAGCAGCAGTAGAGTAAGTTTGAAAATTCACCAAAAACCGTAGAAGTGGATTAGAGGTTGAGTGAGATATGAAATTAAATCTTATTGAGTCTATTTTCATATGAAAGAAACAAGGAAAGAAAAGAAGTTATGTATTTTGACGTATTTAGATTTTTGTAAGACTAGTTTAGAATGAATTTGGGTTCCCCTATTTTAATTTTAGAAAATCATCAAAAATTGGATAAAAATAATTAGGGGCTTAAATTTATATGTTTAGAATTCTTAATGAGTCTATTTTCAATAGAAATAAACAGGAACATCATCTGAATCCTGTATGAAGAGATAATTAATTTTTAGTAAAGAAGGGTCAGAACTACTAGATAGCAGAATAGGGGTGATTTTAATGAATAAACTGTACGAATTGGCTAAGCCAAAAATAATGGAAATTTTATGGTATGAAGACATATGAGTCTAGTTTCAGAGAAAATTAACGGTTATTCATTTGGAGTTCTGTAGCTCGAGAAATAAATAATTAAGTGACTGTGACTCAAGTAAACAACTTTGAACAAACTAAAAATAATAATAGAATTATAGAAAATGCTACATGTGAACATGAAATGTATTGAGTTGATGATTGAATTTATTTATCTAGATCCAGAAAACTCAAATACGAAGCTAGATTGAGGAAAGAAAAAAGTCCCAGATTAGTAGATTTTGTAAACGAACTAGTATCAAGGTAAGTCCATGTAACTTGAATTATATTCTTAAATGCTTGAAATGTATGTTATTGATGTGAATATAATTTGAATGCTCATTGTATGAAAATTGATGAAACATTGATATATTTGGTAAAAAGGGAAAGAAATCTCGGTTGAATGAAAGGAAAATTCCACGGATCTCTGAAAAGAAATTGACGGTAAAAAGGATCTAGCCCGGACGGGTGATCCTATCTTGATATAGCCCTCCCGAAGAATATGTGGAAAATGGATTTAGCTTGGACGGGTAATCCAAATTAAGTCTGCAATTTGCTTTGGGTAGTAATTGGATCCAAGCTCATTAGAGTAATTGTCGTTGCAGAGATTTGCTGGGTGGTAATCCCGACAATACTCTATGAGTTTATATTCTGAGGATTTAGCTCTGGATCGTAATCCATTTGTAAAGATGAGGTTCGCGGAGTGTGCTCTCTGAAATGGAAATGTGCGCACATGAATATGAATTGACGGACCCGAATTTGTACACTGAAGTGTACCTCTGAAAATCCATCGAAATTCCGAGTAATTCAATGGGATAAATATAAAAAAAATATGGAAATTATGGTATTGATGAGCTCATCAATCATAGTATATATATTATTGATACATGGAAATTATTGAACTAACTTGAATGTTGAGCTTGTGTATGTTAGGGTAATAACGTATTGAATGGATATATGAATGTTTATTACATTGTATTGAAAATATTAGGTAAGTATAATTCTTGTTACATGGGCTTACTAAGCACAAAGTGCTTACCCTATTTCCTTTTTCCCTGTTTTGTAGTGTTAAGAGCTCGGAGGTCGGATCGGTGGGAGACTCATCACACTATCAATTGATTTTTCGGTATTTAAAGAAACTTTAGTTTGGAAATGAATGGCATGTATAAGCTAATAAAATAAATGTTAACATGAAATGAATGTAAGGTCAGCCATTGGTATGGCTTATGTGTTAAAGTTATCTTATAAATATGCATGAAATATTTTGAAAATATGTTGAATTGGAATGGTCTCGGTTTTTTTTTAAAAAAAAAAGTTCGTAAATTCTGGTAATGCCTCGTACCTTATTCTGACAACGAATACGGGTAGGGGGTGTTACATGAGGATATTTTAATAATTTTATAATTTCATAATTAAGTTGATGTCTGATTAACGTATAACATTAACATCTCGTTTGGTTACTAATGTAATAACATATGAAAAATACTTATTTAATATATATGTTTTAACATGAGAAAAACCTAGTGTACTAACATGATGAAAAAATAGTCCATTGTAGTCAAAACGTTTGGTAGGTAGATTGTTAATCATGTAAAAAACATATATTATTTTGTTGGGTTAAAGTATTAAAACAAGTAAAACATAAATGTTATTTTATAAAATATCATTTTTGCTTAAAAACCAATCACTTATTTAAAAATTTATGATACAACAAATGAATTGATACATCATAAATCTATTGACTGTTGTATTATTATTATTTTTTAATTTACTTCTTTTCATATGAATGTATCATCATGATTTCTAATCTTGAATTTTCAATACAATGCCTAAAACTACTCGTAAACTCTTCAAAACTCTTAAATAAAAAGATGAATACATGAAATTACCTTGAAATATCCAATATCACAATACAAATTTTTTTTTGAAATCAAGCAAATATATATTTGGATCTTTCTCAAATGAACTCAACAAAACTACCAACAAGCTTCATGTTTGGATCATCGTCCTTGTGGGTTTCTAATCTCGGAAAACACTGCCTTAGACGAGTATTTATCAGAATCCTTGATGCAAAAACTTTGCTCATCGCTTGTTGTTAAACTGAAAGAAGTAGTGCTAGTGCTCTTGGAGTTCATGACATGATCGCCAATGCTACTGAACACTTCCCCACTCTCATCTTCCATTTCATAGGTTTTAAACTCATCCATGTCTTCTTCAATGCCACCACTGGCATTTGGTTTAAGGGGCTCCTCCTCTGCACTTTCTTGCAATTGCAGTGCGAACTGTAGCCCCCACACCACAGCATCCAGCGATGGTCTCTCGATTCCATCATCATGCAAGCAACTCATTGCCACTTCAGTGAATTTTTTCCAACACTCAGGTGCAATCTTTTCTTTCAAAAATGGATCAATGATATTGTAAAGTGTTCCATTTCGATAGCATTCTTGAGCCCATGTTGCTAAGCTTACCTTATTCTTCTCGGCCGACCGACTAATCGGTGGCCTAGCACATAATATTTCACAAAGGACCACACCGAATGAATATACATCGGACTTTTCAGTCAATTGTCCACGACGATAATACTGTGGATCCAAGTACCCGAAGCTGCCTTTCACAACCGTGCTAACATGGGCTTGGGACATGTTAGTGGGGCCGACTCTAGACAATCCGAAATCCGAAACTTTAGCCACCCAGTTCTCATCCAGCAAGATATTTGTTGTCTTAACGTCTCGATGAATGATGGTGTGTTTTGCACCTGAATGAAGATACTGCAATCCTTGAGCGGCACCAACACAAATCTCTAGCCTTTGTTTCCATGAAAGAGGAGGGTTTTTGGTATTGTAGAGATGATCACGAAGTGTTCCATTAGCCATGTAATCGTAGACCAGAATCATCTCACCGTCATCGTTGCAATAGCCGATCAATGAGACCAAATGGAGGTGGCGTAGCTGGGAAAGCATCTCGATCTCGGTCCTGAATTCGTGAGCACCTTGTTGAGACTCAGGGTTCAACCGTTTGATTGCAACTTGGGTCTCCCCACCATCGATGAATCCTTTGTAAACGTTGCCGAAACCTCCAACACCAATAATGAAAACATTGTCGAAGTTGTTGGTTGCTCGTTTGATCTCAGACAGTGAAAAGTAACGACAAAGATCAGAAGGCAGAGATGAGCCACCATACTTGGTTGACTCCTTTACTGGAACTCCTTTACCGGAGAACTGACTCCACTGTGAAACTCCCTTACTGGAACTGGTATCTTTGACTCTCATCTTTTGACGGTAGACGAAGAAACAAAGAAGAGAAAGAACAACAAAGCCCGATATTACGCCTACCACAATTATTCCGAATACTGCTTTCTTGTTGTTAGGCTTGGTTGAGGTGGGTAGCGAATTTTCATTTTGATTTATTGGAACTGGATCTGGACTAGCAAGATCAAAACTGTTGCTCAATTTGAATATTTCAAGCCCATTCAAGATTGCATCAGAATATTTAGTGCTCCAAGCTGGCGAAGGATGCAAAGCAATAGAGAGATTTCTGTTCTTTCCTATGGAGACCACATAATCCCGATATACTGGAATCCCATTTCCACTACTCCAGGATATAACATCTGCTGCAGTTTCTGCAGTTGAATTAGCCAATAAGATCTCAAACACTCTTTCATGTTCTTTGGTTATCTCTCTCTGGAACTCACAAAAATGTAACCTTACGAAGTAATTGAACCCAGAATCAACAGGAAACTCCCACGTCAGCTGGTAGTTCTTATTCTGGGTCTTGTTCTTCCCCATAGTCCTGGCAGTTATATAAACCTCCCTTGGAGCAGAGTACGATGGTATACCGCTGAAGGTGAGATTAATACCGATATTTTCAGGAAGAGCACTTGGTTTGGCTATTGTCAAATAGTTATAATCTGCTAACCAGCCCCGGAACATTCCAGTGTCGTCTATTGGCGGGATTTCTGCCCCACCAACATTGACTCGATACATCATCTCAAGGGCAGTGTTGTTTCCTACGGTGTACAAGCTTCCCTGGGCCTGGCCTAGAAAGGGTACCCCGTTAACACTCTCTGGTGTATAATATAGATTGGTTGGCATAGAAAAAACTTCGATGCCATTGATGAAAGCATAAGAATCAGTGATATCAGGACTAGGAGTGAAGGTTAAGTTTAACCTTTGACCTTCAACGTTTGTACAAAATTCTTTGATAAGTGGAACTTTGGGTACAGCATGGAGAGTAGCATTGAAATTCCTGAGAAGGGTAAAAGGACCAGCTTGAACAGAGAAGAAAGCTTTCTTAGAAGGGTCGTCAAAGCTTAGATATGAAGTTGGATAGAAGTGCAAGCGGATGAACTTTGGGCCAGAAGTGAGGGGAATAGAATAGGTGAACAGCGAGTAAGAAAAACGAGCTGTGGAGTAGGGGACATTACCAACTGATGAGGGCGGTGGAGATACAGCTTTAGCCGCTGATGATTTGTTCTTGTTGTTTTCTGGCTCTATTGGGCTCAATTTTCCACTGCCATCTCCAACCCAAGAACGCTCATCGAGAAAGTCGGCATTGGTGGAAGAACCACAGTCAATTGTGATGTTATCTGTGGGGGAGTAAGGGGTAACATTGAAATCAGCTGTAACAGGAACCACAAGGTATTGACTGAAGAAGAAGAAGAAGAAGAAGAGACAGAGGAACGAGTTTTGAAGGGAAAAAGTTGGTGTTTTGGTTGGAATCTCCATTGCAAGGGAAAAAACAGAGGGGCAGAGAGAGAAGATGCATATGGAGAAAGGGATAAGAGATGAAGAAAGGTAGGAAATGAAGAGTGAAGTGGAGATGGAGTGCAGGAAAGAGTCAGTTATTGTAGATTCGAATTTTCAAATTCCCATTTTCGTAATTTGATTAGTGAAGTTAGTGGAGTTTAACATTTGTTTCTTATGTGTATTCCATAGAATGTCACTAAAAACCATTTGTTATTATCATCAGTCTCCTCTACTCCATCGGGGTAAAGGTAGACTTAGTCAAACAAGAATTGACTTTTTGGCAGGACGTTTTTGGTGCTATTTTTCAGCTATCCAAATATTAAGATGCAGTGAGATTTTTTTTTTTTTTCCCCTTTAGCATTAAATTTCTATCTGTTTTGGAAGAAAGTGGAAAAAAAGAGAGGAAAAAAAACAGAAATGGGATTGTATTGGTTGAATAATCAAATAGAGGCGACTATTCTCACCAATGACGAATTTGGAATTTTGATTGAATGTTCTAATAATTTGGGTACGCATTCATGTCTTTGCCTAAAATATAGTAAACTATAGTGTTTGCTTCGATTGAGCCCCTCCAAATATGAAAAGTAAAAAGAAAGAATTTTTTTTTTTTTGAAAACTATATATATTCTTTTCATATGATGTTTAGTATAAAATATTAAAAAAATGGAAATATACATTTTTACTATTTGGTATTGTTAAGATTTCACCTTATAAATATGTCCATCTTCTTACAATTGAATATTGAAATTTGTCACTATACTTTATTTTAATTGATATTTGTAATTATATTTTAAGAATATAGGTAAATTTATAACTCAAGTTTAATGCGATTGAACTTTGAATTTTATTAAATTTAGCCATCAACTTTAATTTTTTAATTAAAATTTATGATTTAATTTTGATGATTTAAAAACAAGATTTACCGAAAAAATATTTTCAGATATTTTATTTTAATAATTAATAATAAATTAATGGGTTAAGATTCACTCCATTACTTTTTAGTCCATTAGTATATAATCAAACGATTATCACCTTAAAATGTGTAGGATCATGTTATGCTCATCTATTAAATGTGGAAATTAAGTTGTGAATAGTGATTAAAAATGAAACAGTGAAATTACTTTTTTTTTTATAAATAAAAGTTTTTATTAATACTTAACATTATATTAATTAATTCATTATTTTAATTATAAAAGTAAAATATTAAAAATATTTTTATTAATTTTGTCTTCAAATCATTTAAAATTAAAATTGAATAGTAAAATTTAATCAAAAACCAATTAAGCAAAAGTGAACTTGTAAAATTCAATATACAGTTAAAAGTTGAATGGTAAGTTTATCTTTAGTTCAAATGTACAAGGGCAAAGATCAATAAAATTAAAATATGGTGACAAATTTCATTTTTTACATAAAATATAATGACAAATTTACACATTAACCCATAGAGAATAAAAAATTATATTTCAGAACTATATAATTTGTAAGCAAAGTAAAAAGATTTGAATAATTAGATTACTTTTCATTCACTATGAGTGAAAATTAAATAAAAACATATAAAACCAATATTGTTACTTTCATTTTGAACATTCTTGCCAAATCATCAAAACGGTACAAAGAACTTGTCAAAGCTCAATTTTGTGCACCACGAAGCTTGACCTCATAGTCTCGCTGGAGGAGCAATATCCTTCACCCAAATACCTTGTCACACCAAGAGGGCTCACATAATCTTCCAAAGAGGGTTTTTTTACCAAATTAGTACAAAAAAAAAAAAAAATCTAAAATGGAGTCTCCTTTTCAAAAATTACGAAAATGGTACATTTGACTTGGTGGAGGGGCTGTGAGAGGCGGCACAGGTGGAGGGGCTGTCAGAGACGGCACAGCCTCAAAGCTGCTAAATTTTTTTTTTAAAGATTGAGGGATCTATTATATAATTTTTCCAGTTTTGAGAAAAAGAAGGGAAAGGGTGACGCCTGCGGCATCAAAATTTAAATTTGAGTAATTGCCTTTTAAGCCCTCCCTATGTATTATTTTCTTTTTATTCCCCTTCAACACACTATATTGTATTTAAACAAGCTATTAATCTATTTTTGTAATTAAATAAGCCCTTTACTTATAGTATTTACTCATAAAAGCCTATTTTAATATTAAATTAAATATATATTTTTATTTAATAAATTATTTTCATCAAATTTACATCAACATAAGATATAAATTAGTTTTTTTTTTAAAAAATAGCTTTAATTTAATATTAAAATAGGCTTTTAATATTAATGTTAAAAAAACAATTACAAATTCAATGATCAAAGACATGTTTGTTAGTATAAAATATAAATTCATTACTACTTTACCTATATTTATTATTAAATAAATTTTGAAAAGAAATATTTTTAACATACAAATTTTTTTTCACTCACATCCTTGGCAAAATCTAGTATATATAATATGTTAATGAAAAAATTATTCCATAGATTATTACTAGTATTTAAAAACTCTATAATAAATGTGCAATACCTACATAATATTTTTTTTTAAAAAAGGACATGTGTCCATATTTAAACGAATAAAAATTTTCTACTAATAATATATCAAATTCTAGCAATTTATTAAATTGGACTATAATTAGACTACTAGTGGAAAATAATCGCAAATAATGTTAAGACGATGATCACATGTGTCTATTGAAATATATTTAAAATTATAAAAAAATAAATTAGACATATAACACATCTTAATCTTGTTTATCAACTTTGATAAATATTTTTTAATATTTATATTATAGAATAGTATATTAAATTTTTATAAAATATAAAATAAAATCATAAAACATAATATATTATAAACTTGAAAATGAGTTAGACTAGATTGCGCTTGAGATTTGATTATTGGAATCCAAACTCAACTCATATTTTAAATGATCCTAATTTATTTTATCTATGCTCATTTTTCGAATTTAATATTTTGCTCAAACCTTACAAATTTCAAATGAATATTTAGATTTGAGTGAATAATCTTACCCATATGAACAATACAATTAATTGAATGCTCAATATATAGTTATAAATTTTCACCAATATATATATAGTTATAAATAAATAAAAATCTATCTTATTAAAGATGAAAAAACTAATTTCAATATCAATATTAAAGTAAATATATATTTTTTATTTAATAAATTATTTTCATCAAATTTACGTCAACATAAGATATAAATTAGTTTATTTTTTTTAAAATAGCTTTAATTTAATATTAAAATAGGCTTTTATGAGTAAAAGCTATAATTAAAGGGCTTATTTAATTACAAAAATAGATTAATGGCTTGTTTAAACACAATATAGTGAGTTGAAGGGGAATAAAAAGAAAATAATAAATAGGGAGGGCTTAGAAGGCAATTACTCAAATTTAAATTTTGATGCCGCACGCCTCACCCTTTCCTTTCCTTTTCTCAGAACTGGAAAAATTACATAATAGGTCCCTCAATCTTTAAAATTTTTTTTCAATGACTTTAAGTCCGTGTGCGCTTATATCTTGATTTCTCCACCTGGGTGCCGCCTCTCACAATTTCTCCACCAAGTCAAATGTACCATTTTCGTAATTTTTGAAAAGGGGACCCCATTTTGGATATTTTAATTTTTTTATACTAATTTGGTAAAAAACCCCTTCCAAAGATAAATGATGAAGGGTTCTTAATGGCATTTCTTAATCCATCACATTTTAGTCTGACGAGCGCCTTGTCCAATCCATTTAACTCAATTCCAACAATACTCCATTGACATCCGTAACTCTACATGACACCCATAAAGTAGGAGACTCAACAGCTAGGACCCATGCCCAACCACCCTCCTTGATGTAACCCACCTGGGGGCACCCAATAAAATGTCATTCGGAGTTGGTGTGCCGAACGAAGGAGCAAAGCCCCGAGCTCAGATTAAGGGATGCAAGCTGTTAATGAAGTTATTATGCACCTTGGTGCATGTTATCCTTAATCCGGAGTAGCTTATTTGAGCTCAAGCCAGCTCATTGAGCTGAAACAATTAAGTTGTTTAATTTAATAGCTTGAGTTTTAATTTGTTTAATTTTACTACAGCAAGTTAAGGTGACCAAAAAGCTTTAATTAGTGCCGAATTAAAGTTGTTTAAACATTGTTTAATTTGTCTTCAATTAGTACAGGTTTTTATTGTGTCCTAGCATTAGCCTAATAATTATGGTGTCCTAGATTGCATGCATTTAGTTTGTCTAAATATTAGTTAATGTGTCTTAGAGTGTCTTAATATTATTCAGCTAATTTTTGGCTTGATTAAATTCTGTTCATGTGACTATTAGGTGCAGCTGAATGTTCATGGAGCCATTAAGAAGGTTCATGCACCTAGGTGCATTGTATGTGGATGATACATTGAACGCATGGAGCAAGGTATGTGCAGCTGAATCTACATTCATTTGCTGGTCACTTTTGGCTTCTCCCAGCACCTATTCGGCTAAAGAGTCTCCAGCCTTTAAGCTCTCCCATGTTGGCCATTCCTTTCCCCAAAGGAAGCATAATTCGTTTCACACAAGCTGTTCACACAAGGGAGTTGTTCGGTTGGTTAAGCTCACACAAGGAGACCATTCATTGCTGTATATTCACACTCAATGGGCTGCTCATATGCTCATTTTGATGCTAGTCACTTTTCATCAAAAGGCAGCAATTAAAGGAGTTTAAATTCAGCATAGGCCGAACCTAGACTTGTGCCATGAACTAAGCAAGTGAACCAAGTTCATCCATCCATCTAGAAGCCGTCCATTGAAGTGCCATTCAGCTGATTTAGTCATAGCTATTAATTGTTTAATTCTAGAACTATTAAGTATGTTATGGTCGAATTTCTTAGTAGCTAAGTATTGCATTTGTCCATTCGGCTAGCTAGCTAGATTAAGTATAAATACTTGTCATTTGCACATTGTAAAACAAAACTTTTGCAAATTTTAATATATGAACTTTTGTTCAAAAAGTAAGATTACTCCTCTGCTTATTCGTACGAGTTTTTGGTTGACTTATCAAGCTAGCTTGTGGCGTCTTCGATTCTTGTTTTGAACTTATCACTCCTTAACCCGAGTGTGGCATTCATTCTATTTTCATCAATCCATCTTAAACCGATTAGAATTGGGGTGACACTCCTTATAGTGTTGAATCGATGCCCTATTTAAGTTCTATTTTCCATCGCCATCAAATTATTTTCTTTATTCGTTCTTAAACCGAAACATCCATTATCCATCTTCTATCCATCCTCCTTCCATCCGATTAAACTGAACACCAAACATCTATCTTTCTTTCTCTAACCTAAACCCAAACCTTCTCCTTCCATCTTCTAAATTGAATCCATTCCATATTATTAAACCTTCATTCCTAACTTAATTAAAATTAGCTATCAAACTTAACAGAGCTTCCGCAAATCAACTCTTAAAACACCTTCATTTCCGAGTTTCCCAACTACTCCTCGTAGACGATCGGACACTCAATTGAACGACTCGACTACCCCAGGCCGTCTCACATCACTCCTTCTATAAGTACCTCTTTAGCAACGAGACAAAGACACATGCAAGCCATATAGTCCACACACTATAGAAACATAACCTCAAACCCTTTAAAAATACCAGTCTAGAGGCTCTTTGCACCATTTATGATGTGAATTGCCCCAGTTATATTCAACATCTTGTGTAACCTTAGTGTAGACACCTAATTTTGTGCAGGTCCCTTAATTTGTGTTTCATGGGAAACAGTCTTTAATTCTCTGAAGATAGATTATGGGCATATGTGAATTGTAGTTTAATCTTGAAGCTAAATTAAATTCTAATTTTGTATTAGGGATTAAATTAAAATTTTCAACTTTTAAAGGGGGATCAATTTTGTAATTAAACTTTGCATAAACTAGACCATTACTTACAAACTATGGTTAAGTTTTTGTTTTGATCACTTAACTTAAAAAGTTTTAATTTGATCACTGAACTATTAAATTTTTTATTTATTTAAGCCACTGAGTTGTTAAAATTGATGCTATATGGCTTTCTCTATTCACACTGATTGTACCAATTGAAAGCTCTCTTTCTCCTTGTCATCTACAATTATTTTTTTTTTATAAAACAACCTTGGACGTCACGAATCTACAAACTAAAATTCAAACAGTTTTTTTTATCCAATCTCTGACACTGACCACCAGATTGATTTGGACCTAAGATATGTTATTCTACTCGTCAATGGATACTATAACACCCCTTACCCGTATTCGACTCCGGAATAGGGTACGAGGCATTATCGAACTCGACTTGCTTAAGCTTTCAACTTTGGGCTATAAAATTTGTTCCAATTTAAAACTTTTTCATTTACAATTGTAAGGTCCCTAATATAGGTCTACGAGACACTCTACATATACCTGAGATGTTTTGGGACCAAACCGAGACTTTTAAACACTTAGAAAATTTTGGCAAAAAAACTGGGCTACACGCCCGTGTGTAGAGTGGGGCATGTCCGTGTGACATAACACACACCCGTGCTCTATACCCGTGTAGAATTATTTTCTTTTCGAACCTACAAGGGTTTTTAGACGGCTGGACAAACGCGCGTGTTCTTGGCTCGTGTGCTCCACACGGCCTAGACACTCCCGTGTCGTCCCGTGTGTAAAAACTTGGGTATTCTGTTTGTGACGTCAGCAACCCCATATGGGGCACACGGCCTAGACACACACCCATGTGGCTAGCCTGTGGTTCGACACTGACTTGCAATACCAACATTCAGGGGACACACGGCCTGGTCACACACCCATTGGATTGACCGTGTTTCTCACATGGCCTAGACACAAGCCCGTCTGTCTACCCGTGTGGACTAATTCAAGGCTATTTTCCAAGCCACTTAGCCACCCTCACTTGCACACATTCACACATCATCTCATAACATTTTCAAATCATCAATTATAACTCTTGAATTATCACATTTGAATCATGAAAATCAAATCTTCATCCCATATACAAGGGAAAACTAATACTAGTACAATTATAGTTGACTTGAGCCATCATTTATGGCTATACAGAACTAATCCATAAACTCTTTTAGGCCAACACATTTGGTTACTTTAACTATGACTTAATCAAACCAAAATATGTATACATGACATATCTTAAGAAGACTCGAATCTCATACCCAAGTGTCTGCTCGATAGTGTGAAATAATCTTTGACGGTTTCCAACCCGAGCTAGTTAAGTTAACCGATAAGAGATAGGAAAGGAAGAGGAGTAAGCAATAACGCTTAGTAAGTTCATATGCAAATAATAATCAACTATTGACATTCATTGATTATACTTAACCACAAAGGTATTATAATGAGATTTACTCTTAAACTCATGGTTACCCATTCAATCATTCATAAGGCTTATTCATTCCGTCTCTTACCACATTCTAACCATGTGACAATTATAGTACTCTCATTTATTAGACATAATCCCTGTATCCATCATCACAATAATCCATGAAACATATACTTAAACAATTTCTCAATGATCCATCCAAGATAATAAACTCTCGGTGGTTCTGCACATAGCCTACCATTTAATAAGTTAAGAGGCGGTATCGCACATAGCCCACCATTTAATACTAAGCACGACGGTATAGCACACAACCCATCGGTAACAAATAATAAGGTGGTAATGTACAGAGCCCACCATTGATAATACTGGCGATGGTATTGCACACAGCCCATCGCTAACAATTAATAAGGTGGTAACGCACACAACCCACCATTTGTTACACATTCATGGTTATTTATCCATACACCTTTTTCTATTTCAAATGTTCATCCAGGAATATCCTCATACATTATCATTCTTAAATAGATTTCTACAATAATCATTTGTATTCACGTAATGCATTAATAAATATAACATATGAAATCAGGATGCATCATTTACACATAACTCACCATGGGTTCATCATATACCAAATTCACCTCTATTGAGTTCTGACACATACATGTACCTCCCATGGCGTAACCACATACTTTCTCATTTTCAACATGCCTGTTGAATTATTCAAAATACTAAAGAGCACTATTGAATCTCATACATATAGTATCAAATCAACATCATACCCCTAATAGGGTCTTACATGAAATATCATACTGATCCCATGTCCCTGACATGGTCTTATACGAAATCTCATACCGAGGCCATATTCCCAATATGGTCTTACATGGGACCTTAATTATCATAGTATCATTCTATTTGCATTCCCTCTATTCTTAGATTCAATTGAAGACTTTCAATTCTAGACATCTCGTCAAAACGTATTTAATATATTCATAGAGTCAATATACAATTCATTCATCATTGAAATATTAAATACCTCACTATAGTTGCATTATAAGCACACGAACTTACCTCGATATTGAAAAGGGTAGAAAAGGACCTATTTGTCCATATTTCTCTTTTCTCCCGTTCTAGGTTCGAATCTTGTTTTCTTTGATCTAGAACAATAAAATTTTCTCATTTAATCATTTTATGATCATATTACATTATAATCTCTACTTAGGCAAAAATGACCATTTTGCTCTTGTACTATGGCAAAATTACGATTTTGCCTCTAGGCTCGTAAATCATTTTTCATCACATTTTCTTATTAAACAAGCCTAGATGAACATTTATTTCTCTCACAACTACTAAAAAATCCAACTATTTCATGCATTTGTTACCAAATTACAACATTTACAACATCATCCCATTTAGGTGTTTTCATGATAACACCTTTCACAAAAGTTATTTCTCATCTCCCTAACATTCATTTTCTTCCATAAAACTCAGAAAACAACATAAACTCTCTCATGGAAAGTCCTTATACTTTCAAACATTTAGCAATTTAGTCCCCTCATTAGCTAGCTTAAGCTTTGGGGACTCCAGAAGTACAAAAATTACGAAGTAAAACTATCATAATCACTTACTTGTAGAGAAGATGAGTTGCTGAAAACTTCAAGCTTTCAAAAACCCCTCTTTGCTGGTATTTTTGGTGGAAAAATGGTGAAGATGATAGGTGTTATCATCTTTCTTCTTATTTTATTTTAATTTATCAAATAAGTCACCAAAACCCCACCTAACTAATTGACCATGTCAATTCTTGTCCCTATGGTCGGCCACTACATTAAAAAAGGCCTAATTGCACATTAGGAACCTCCTTTTAGAATTCTATAGCTATTAGATACCTCTAGCTTGTAAAATAGAACTTTCGCACTTTATGCGATTTAGTCTTTTTTTGCAATTATGCGTTCAATCGTTAAAAGTAAAGTACCAAAATTCTCATGCATCCTTATAAACATGTTACAACACATAAAATAATATAAAAATAATTTTCCTCCACTTCAGATTAGTGGTCTCAAAACCACTGTTCTGATTAGCCCCTAATTCGGGCTGTTACAATTCTCCCCCTAGGGATTTTCGTCCCCGAAAATCTTACCAGAAGAAGTTGCTTTCAACATTCAAGAAACGTTTCCACCAACTTTTCAATCTCAAGTCGATGTACCCTTAAACCTCTTTCTTGCCAAAGACCTTTAAGCCGTAGGATACCAGGTTGAAGCACAACTTTAAAACTTAAATTACCCTTCCTCTAGGGCACATATACTCAGTAATCTGACATATGTGAACTCTGCACAAGCTAAAATGATCATTCAGATCTTATTGAATAATTCACTACAACCCGAATGATATCCCTATCATTGGGAAATCAGGTCAATCCAAATTCGAAATCTATAGTATTTTATCACACTTTCTCCCTAGGATCTTCACCGACTGTAATAGTCTTGACTTTGAACACTCTGAAAATTTAGCTTTTACCGGTCAACTACTTTTGAACATAAACTCAATCATATTGTGATGTTTATTCAATTGTCGAAACATTTATGTATATAACCGTACCCTTTTCTTATTCTTAAATGGGTAGACATGCTACTACTGAGCCTCATACCAAAACTCTTGCAAAAGTTCTGGATTCATCAACCTGTAAATTCTATCTTAAGGTAACAATAATAACAAAAATCTTGTCCGACCTGAATTTTAACATCTGAAACCAACTCATTCAGAACTTATCTAAAACACCATTCATTATCTCACCTCTGAACTCTTTTGTTTAAAAAGGAAGACTCGCTTTAGCCATTAACATCGCTAAAAATAGGATATTATCAACTAAGGTCAATCGAGTAACTAACTCGCATTGATTAAATGGGGATTTTTCATCCAGATATATGTACTATGTCCACTATTCAAGAAGTGTTCCAATAACTATACATACTCTGTAATAGCTCAAACCATCGTCGTTATCTTACATTCAAATTTTTCTGTAACATTAGATACTCTAGCTCATCAGGATTTCAGAAAGCACACGACATTTTTCTACAAATCATATTATATCATCAATTTCACAACACAAATACAAAAGTGATCATCTTTGGATCACCAATCTAACAATTCTTTTTGACGTAACTCTAACCACCCAAAGATGTAAACTATCTCTTTACACTCTCGCATTAAAACATATTTCCATTTATTCATTAGCGCATCACTAATTACCATAAATTCTTTTTCTCGATTCAAACTGAACTCAGTACTAGAACTTTCAGTTAATAATACCTTCAATAGCTTTCGACTTTACCATTCTGCAACAAACCATTAAAACTTTTATAAATGTGATAACCTTTCAATCAGAACAACTTCAATTTGAAATTAACGTTGCCCGGTTAGAATTTTCAATATTATGCTTCCTAGAATCTAATTTCCTCATCCAAACTATCCATCTCCCTACTATTGAATACGCAGAATTTATTTTCCCTATTGAAGCATGTGTAAGTATAGACATAACTCGAATCATATCTCAATACATCGATCTATTCTTTTCTCCACAGTGAGAATACATTTCAAACACACAATTATTTGAATTTCTCTTGTTATGCTAATCGAAAACCTTTACTATCGCCTTAGTTCAAAGTAGCAGGGATATCTCAATTGAATGCATTAACTCTATTCGGATTACCCGAAAAGTCCATCGCACAATTTGAAACTTGTGATTTCACTTCTTATACTTTTGTTGATATTAACATCTTATACGAAAATAAAGATATCCATATACTAGAATTATCACCTTTCTATGATCAAACTAAAAGCGTAATCATGGTAGATATAACTGTCACAACCTGAAGAACATACTTTAAAGATAACCATGATCAGCAGAAACATAAGAATAGTCTCATATTAAAATTTTATTATCGACTTCATCCCCAAAATACCAAAATAGAATTATGAAGAGATAAATGAATATCGGTCGCAAATCGACCAAATTGACTACCGTTTCGTCTGATTTTACAATCAGCTAACATTCTCACACAATCGCAATTTCATAAAAAAAAATGACCAACCACTTAATCCCCAAAAAGAAAGATAGATATCTATACAGAATACTCAAAGAGATCATTATTTCTATTCAACCATGATTGTCATAGTCCCGAATTAGACCCTAGTCGGAATGGTGGTTTCGAGACCACGAATTCGAGTAAAAAAATATTTAAATATTATTTTTCGTGTTTATTATATGTGAATTAGCATGTGTGAAAGTTTCGTATGAAAATTTGATTGTTTATGTACTTAATTAATAAAAGGACTAAATCGCATAAAATGTGAAAGTGACTTTCTAATTATTAAAGGTGTTTAATGGAAATTAAATAGAAATGTGGGGCACTTGCATGTCAATTATACCATTTATTATAGTGGTAGACAATATTGGACAAGGTTAGGTGAATTTTCATATTATATATTAAAGTTAAAATAGTAAAAAAATAAATAACATTAAATAAAACAAAAAAAAAATGGCCATGCATTCATCTTTCTTGGCCGAAACTAAAGAAGAAAATAAAGCTTTGAAAGCTTTGAATTTTTGGCACCTTTGGAAGCTTGATTCGGGTATGTACTTTGCTCGGTTTTTGATAAATTTTATGTTTTTGAAATCGTTGCTTCGAGTACTACCTGACCCATGCTTGAATTTTTTATTTTGGTGAATATTTTGAGTTATGCCATTAATGAATATTTGTGTTTTGTGATGTTTGATGATAAATTATGAAAGATATGTTTTGGATTAATATATTGTATTGGAGATTTTGATGATTTTGAATTATTAGGACTAAATTGAACAAATAATAATTTGAAGGGCTAAAAGGAAAAATAAATGAAATATATGGATTAGTATGAGCATAAGGAAGATTCAGCCTAACTATGATGTGGTGAGATTTTGTGTATTTTGTATTTTGTGCAATTAGGACTAATTTGTAAAAGTATGAAATATCAGGGGTAAAATGGTAATTTTCCCATTTATGTGTTGTTGGATTAAATTGAATGAAATTGTGTTTAAATGGGGTTAATTTGAAATTATATAGATCAAGAACAAAAGAAATCAGAATTGGATTGGGGAAAAACGAAAGTTGTCGACTAGCCGTCCCGCTCCGTTTTACATCGTCCGAGGTAAGTTTGTAGGCAAATAGACGTGTATAATTGTAGATAAACGTTATATATATATATATGCTGGTATGAAAAAAAAATATGAATTTATATGTGCTTATGCCGAATGTGAATAAGCTTGGTAACCATGTTCGAATAGCCGATTTATAACGTTCGTCGATATCCGAGGTAAGCTTTTAAGTAATTGAGTTGAATTGAATTTATTTATAATGACTTAAGTAATTTAAATGGAAGTATATATATATATACATATATATGTATATATATGTATATACATATACATACATATATATACATATGTATATGTATATATATATACATATACATACATATATATACATATGTATATACATATGCATATGTATATATATACACATATACATACATATATATACACATACATATACATATACATACATATACATACACATATATATATAAATTTGAATCAACTCATCCATCTCACAAATCCTTATCACATTCGGCATATATATATATATGTATATATATATATACATATATATATGTATGTATATGTATATGTATACATACATATACATATGTATATATACATATGTATATGTATATATACATATGTATACATACATATATATACATATATATATGTATATGTATATGTATGTATATATATACATATGTATATGTATATGTATATGTATATATATATATACATATGTATACATACATATATATATATATATATATATATATGTATATATATGTATATATATATATATATGTATACATATATATACATACATATACATATGTATATATACATATGTATATGTATGTATATATATATATACATATACATATGTATATATACATATGTATATGTATGTATGTATATATATATACATATATACATATATGTATACATATATATATATATATATATATATATACATATATATATACATATATATATATTAGAATGTGATAAGGATTTGTGAGATGGATGAGTTGATTCGAAATTTATATATATATATATGGTTGATTCTAAGTTTATGTGTATATGTATGAATGAGGAACAAGTTTGAGAGATGCACTAATGTGAAACTTTAACACCGAGCACTAAGTGTGCGAAATCGGTCATTTGGCACTAAGTGTGCGAAATCGGTTGTTATGCACTAAGTGTGCGAATCAAATTTCCGAGCACTAAGTGTGCGAAATCGAATAAAGAGCACTAAGTGTGCAATTAATTTTAATATTATGGATTGAATTTGGTAAGTTGATATTATGAGATGTTATTATTTGAAATCAAGTATGTGTGACAAATTGTGGGTTGGATGGAATGTGACTTTTAAATGTATAGTTTGAATGATGTAAGTTTATATGTGCAAATGTTTACAAAGTTATATTGATTGTACATAAATTACAAAATGTGATTCGAATATGTGGAAATTCAGTATAAGATATATGATTGAATAGTTGGGAATTTGAATATATGGATAATGCATGGGGATGAAATAATCATACTAGGTTCGGCTTGAATTTGAGAGTTAAGAGATGTTTTGTGTTGCATAAATAAATGAGTAGTTGATGGATCTTTGTCTATTAAATTTTTATTAAAATTATGATATAATGATATAATGCATTGTAGTCGAAATTGCTTATAACTTACTAAGCTATGATAGCTTACTGTATGTGTTTAATTGCATTGTTTTATAGATTTTGGAGATAAGTTACGAGCTCGGGATCTTTGTCAAAGTCTATCACACTATCGATTGTCTTCGGTATTTCATAACCTGAATTTTCGAACCTATGGCATGTATAGGCTAGATTGAAATTTGAAATGTTGGATTTTGGTTTTATAAAAATTAAGCCATGCAAAAATGGCCTAACTTCAATGCTTTATAACGATTTTGTTTGAATATGGCTTACGTTCATTTGGTTATTATGCTATATGTCTTGAATGAATGGTATTCATGATATCTATTTTGTGCATTGAAACTGGTTAGTAATTTTGGATGTATGCATTGGGCTGATTCGGTTATGATATATGGATAGATAAAAGTATGAGTGAATTTGGTTGTTAATTTGGTTAAGATGTTATTCATGAATTGGTACTAAAGGATAATAAGTTATGTTTGAATATAGAAAAAGGTTTATTTTGATATATTTATTACATAGTAGATAAGATTCGCATATGGGATATAAGTTTATATTTGGTTATTGATTTATTCTTATGAAGTAAATGATGTTTGCGTTTGAGTTATAACATGTAATGCATTAATTAGTAAAATGTATGTCAAGAATATGTGATACATTGGAGTATGCTTAAGTTATAAAACGATGATAGATATGGCCATTTGGATTGGCTAATTATTTGGAAATCAATTTATATGTACTAGTAGATCTTGGTTGCCGAATAGACATGAAATGAATATGTTTATGTATCGTTTTCAAATGGTACATTATTTGAATATTTTGGATAAATTATTTGAGTGGTTTAATTAGTTAAGTTGGTGATATATTTTAGCATATGGCTAAGTTGAATTATTAATATATGCTATCTAATATAATTTTTATATGTGCTATGCGTGAATGGTTGTGTAGTAAATTTGATTTTAATCTTGGTGTTTTGATTATGTGTTTGATTTAGGTGATGGATGTGTAATCATTAGGGATTGATGAGTCGGTTAAGTGTTGGATTTGTGGAGTAAATATAGTAGGGTGATCATTTGGCTAAGATATGTATAATTAAATGTGAAACTTTGTTAGTATATTTTGGTTAAGGTTTAACTATAAATTTTGGTATTTATGTTTGTACATTGTAAATTATATGATATTAGCATGTTAAATTCGGTTTGGTATTTTACTGTATTAGCCAAAAAGGTTACTAAGTTATATGTATAAATGCATTGTTGTAATGTTTTTAATGTGACATGAAAATCTTTGAATAAGTTGAAAAAGGGGACATTGAAATATGTATAATTATATGCATGATTATTTTAGGCTAAAGATTTGGTAAAGAGATTTAATGAATAGTACTTTAAGCTATAAAGAATAAAGTTCGTTATTTTCCTAATGGTGCCGAATGGAATTTGCTAAAAAAAAAAAATATGTGATGTGCTTGAATATCTTTATTTATTATGTCTTATGCATATGATTAATCAGAAGTTGTGTTTCGTTTGGTAATACCTTGTAACCCCTTTCCAGTGACGGATATGGGTTACGAGTGTTACATTTTGTTGGTATCAGAGTTATGGTTTAGTCGGTTCTAGGACTACCATAGTGTATGTGAGTCTAGCTATACATGCCATATTTAACCTGTGATAGTGTGATATCTCCTGACTCTGACGAAAATTATTGATGAGACAGATAAGTTTTCAACCGAGCTAATTTTGATAGTACGGAATGTGTATTCAAATGTTTGAATGGAAATGTGTTGATGATGAGTTGAAACTCATAAAGGAACGGATCAAAGAGTATGATATATTGATGTTGACAAATGTTATAATTATATGAGCACATAGATTATGATATGTGAGTTCTGATTGCTATTTGAAATGTTTTGATCGTAAATTAATGATTTGAGTTGGGATATGAATTAAGTGCTAAGAATAAAGGTGATTAAAGGCAAATGTTTATTAAACATTTGGACAATGGGAAATTATTTATGAATTGACTATTTGTGAAAAGTGTGTGTTGTATATATATGTGTAAGTTAAATTTGAGGCTTTATTACCCTCACCCCCCTTATTAGTGAAATGTTACTGTGAAATCTGTAAGATCTGGGTTGAATAAGCTCAAGAGTGTGGAGTTATAGAAGTCCGTGTTCGAAAGATTAATGATGTAGCCAGAAAAGAGATTGAATCAGCAAATGAAGACAGTATTAAAATAGACATTGAATAGTTCTGCAGATTATTCTGATTATGTGACGTCGCTGTTAAAGAAGAAGTTATCTCTGATCAAATGACTTATTCATGTATGTTAACTAAGGAAAATATTAGTTAAAAGCTTTTCTGAATTGATTTCTCTTAGTGAAGGGATAATGTGAAAATTTTTAATGGCAGAATTAGACAGTTGAAATAATGTTTGAATTGTATTGAGGGCTGAGTGTGGTGGTTATAGTCGGGCAGTTATTATGATTCCTTTTGGGCATTCTATGTGTATATTTATTCTCAGAAGTATATGTGGCTGTTTAATTTCAGAAGGAAATCTTATCATAAAAGAACATTGGCTAAACATATTAATAGACGAAAGTATCCTTGGTTTGTTTGGGGTTGTATTCGACATTGTTATGTCTTTCTTTGGTATTTATTCCTTTGTGTGAATATGAAAGACGATGGTGAAATCTGTATAATGCTAATACTCTGTTTCTGCTGGCTATTGTTCTGTTGAAAATATGTGAAGATTATATTGCTTCTACTACTGTGGATTTCAGCATTTACGAGTAATATTGTTCTTTCTGGACATTTTTGGAATATCATCAGAATTGATATCATTTTATATGAGCTATAATTTTCTGATATTCAGTGTAGCTTCAGATGTTAAAAATTTAGTTATTCTGGTTTTCTCATGATTTTATGTGATTATCTATAAGAGATGTCCATTTGAAGGAAATAGTTATAAAAGTTGTGCTTCTGCAATGGTTGTTGTTCAAATCATATTTGATTTTCTTCTGGGTCCTGATGCTTCGTTAATAGCTGTGATATTATCTATTGTCACGGGTAAGACGATAATACTATTATGACAATATGATTTCTATTTGATGACTGTAGTATATATAAAGATATGTTGGATTATTCTCTCTAACGAGAAGAAAAAAATTTCTTCGAAAAGACTGATTTTATGGTTTAATCTGATTTAAAACTATTTGATTGAAAATGTAACTGGGTTATATGAGTTTGAATCTATCCACTAGATCGAAAACAAACTTTAAATGTAAATGTGTGATCTGAAGGATAGTATGGAAGTAGAACTTGTATTTTTGAGGATTTGATACAGAATTAGGTCTATCGGAACAATCCTATCTGAGAAATGTTGTGGTAAATTAAAGTTAGTTCAATTGTTGAAGCTTTCTTTTGCACGAAGACATTATCCACTAAAATATTAGTTCTGATTTAGCCTAAATTGAACGAAGAGTTTACGAACCTCATTCATGTGTCAATGGACGGGTTGAAGTATAATAATGGAGCACACAGAGATACCCTGTGATTCCTTATGGTTAGAATTGTTAAAGGACTATGAGTTTGTGATTGACTACCATCCGAGAAAAGCTAATGTTGTTACTGATGTTTTAAGCCAAAAATCATTGTTTGCTTGGTGTGCAATGAATGCGTATATGGCTATGTTTGATGATGGTTCAATAATAGTTGAATTAAAAGTAAGACCGTTATTTATCCAGCAAAATTAGTGATACTCAAAAAGTTGATAATGATTTGTTAGCAAAGCAGGTCCAAGGTGATTTAAAGGTTGATTCAGAATTTCGAAGTTGATGCTGAAATTTTTCTGAGGTTCAGAAACCAAATATGTGTTCTGAGGAAATTCAGATGTTGATTCAGATGATTTTGAATGAAGCCCACAACAGTTGATTGTCTGTTCACTCAGGTAGTACAAAGATGCATAATGATCTGAAACAACTTTACTGGTGGTATGGTATGAAATGAGATATTTCTGACTTTTCTTTGAAATGCCTAATCTGTCAACAAGTAAAAAGCCGAGCATCAGGTACCTTCTTGGTTGCTTCAGCTGATTTTGATACCTGAATGGAAATGGGATAGAGTCACAATGGATTTTGTATTTGGTTTTCCGTTGACACCGAGAAAGAAAAATGCAATTTGGGTTATTATTGATTGATTGGCTAAATCGGCTTATTTTGTTTTGATATGTACAAACTACTCGCTTGATAAATTGGTTGAATTGTATGGTTCTCAATTTGAAAGATTACATGGTGTACCTATATCTATTGATTTGAATAAAGATCCGAGGTTTACATCGAAGTATTGGAAGAAACTGCATGATGATTTAGGTACGAAATTACATTTCAGCACAGCTTTCCATCCACAGATAGGTGGTCAGTCTAAACGAGTCATTCAGATACTAGAGGATATGTTGAAATGTTGCATTCTTAAGTTTGAAGGTACGTAGGAACGACATCTACCTCTGATTGGATTTTCGTACAATAAAATAGCACCTTATGAGGCTTTATACAGTTGTAAATGTCATACGTCATTGTATTGAACTGAGCTCTGTAAAAATAAGATATACAGGGTCGAATTGATCAGAGAGACTGTACAGAAAATAAAAGTGATCCATGAAAATCTGAAAACGACGTCAGATCGTCAGAAATCATTTTTGGACTTGAAACGAAAAGATATAGGATTTCAGATTGGGGACAAAGTTATTTTGAAAGTTTTATCGTAAAAGAAAATACTCAAAATCGGTTGAAAGGCAAATTGAGTCCGAGATTTGTTGTGTAGTATGAGATAGAACGTAACGGGTCGGTTGCTTATAGACTGTTATTGCTATCTCGGTTGGAAAAGATTCACAATGTATTCCATGTTTAAATACTTCAAATATATCAATCTGATCACTCACATGTGATTAATTTGTCTGAGATTGAGATTAAGTCCGATATGATATATAAGGAAGAACTAATTCGTATTCTGGCTTACAAGATTAAAGAATTGTTAAATAATAAAATTCCATTACTTAAGTGTTATGGCATAAACACGGAGTTGAAGAAGCAACGTGGGAGCCAAAGGATGCTATGAAAGAATGTTATCCGAACCCATTCATCGGTAAGATTTTCGCGGACGAAAGTCCTTAAGAGGGGAGAGTTGTAACATCCCGAATTAGACCCTAGTCAGAATGGTGGTTTCGGGACCACGAATCTGAGTAAAAAAATAATATTTAAATATTATTTTTCGTGTTTATTATAAACATTTTTACATCTCGAATATTGTTTCTCTAACCATTTCTATCATCATAAACCCCTTTCATTGATGAACATCAATTCTGAAAGATCTCGGTATGTACACATCTTAGGCTTTTTACTCAATTGAGTCAATTAGCCGAGGCTAACTTTTTCTTTACTCGTAACATTGCGTAATCAGTACAATCTTTAAAACATTCGGATATTCTTCCTAAAATTGTTTTCACCTTCGAACTAGCTTTAGCTCTATATACATTACTAATTGTTTCGCCATTGAACTCTTTTATTCCATACTCATGAACTTATTTAACTTGGCTCTCATAAAAATCTCATTATAAAACAACAGTGGTAAGGAGGTGAGGTCATAATGCATCTAACTTGACTCTCATGACTACACACATATGATTTAACATTCATTATTAATGAACACATATGATTTAACATTCATTATTAATGAAATATCATTGTAATTGCACAACTCGCTCCAAGCAATTTTTCACCCTTACTTATGTTACAATTGTTTCTATCACCCATAATTTCGAATGGTGATTTCACTTACCCAAACTCCATATTAATATCTATTCAAGTACTTAACATTTAACTCCAATTTCTCTTACCATCACTTATCAAATTAAAGAACGACTTACGGGTTTGAGTACGTCGTTTACTTGATTGCCATAGTCCAACTATGGTCTTACTCGTATCAAAATATCATAGCCCAGTTATAATCTTATATGTCGTCACAATGCCATAGCCTCGCTATGGCCTTACACGAAATCTCATATCAATACCAATGCCATATTCCCCGATATGGTCTTACATAGAAACACATGTCGATGTCGATGCCATATCCTAAATATGGTCTTACATAGGGTCATATATCGATGCCAATGCCATGTCCCAGACATGGTCTTATATGGGATTACATATACCGCCATGGTCCAACCATGTTCTTATTCATTAATTTATCATTGAATGACCGTACTCATCTCCTGCGTTCTACTTAATTTAACTGCCCAGTTTAACTCCCGCACTATAATATTTGTGGCTTCATAATAGAGTCATAAAACAAAACATTATGCATCCTCTACTTTAACAGTTGCACATGAGATTCAACTATGTAGGCATATTGATTATACGTCATTCAAATAGTTGTACATACACACATATTCCGTTCACTGGGTAAGTTTACTCACCATTTTCATTTAACCAAATAGGTTGAGTGTATAACACCGTATGCATATTGAACTAACATGGATAAGCTTATCACCTTATAACTTTCATTTCATTCCTCAACTTACAATTATCTCTTTTCGTACCTTATTACACATATGCCATAAACTTCTATTCGTACTGTAAGACCCATAATTTGCCCGGCCCAATAACACCTAAAACCCATTAAACCAACCCAAACCCGAATGGCCCTTAACCAACAACCCTAACCCACATCTAAGCCCAAATAAAAAAAAAAACCAAAAAAAAAAAATCCTAAAGCTACCCTAGGCGCCGTCCCGCCTACCCACTTGCCTCTGCTCCACCGCCACTGTCAGAGCAGCACCGACCCCTCCACAGCCGAGCACCTGCAAGCATTAAAGATGAAATGACAGAAACAATAAAAAAGAGGGGAAATCGCTTGTAAAAATGGCTATCTAAGCCATTGAAAATCCTTTGTAAAGGGGCCAATTTTTGTTATCAATACCAGAGATAACATTTTTCAAACACAAAGTATAGATTAAACACAAGAGAGCATCGATTAAGCACTAAAAAAACTACTAAAAAATCGAAAACAGTGGCCAAATAAGGTGATTTTTTTTGTTTTTATTCTACGCTTTTTTTTCTTTCTTTTTTCTTTTTCTTCTTTACGAAATATATATATTATTATTTTTTAAAAAAATAAAAAAATGAAAAATTTAACTCTCGGGGAAGCCGGCCGCCGTGTACGACGGTGCCAGCAACGGAGCCTACGGCGGAGGCTGGCTGGAATCCCACCGCTTCTCTTAGACCTGCAGAGAACAAAAAGAGAAAAGGGTCAGTTTTTTTTAACAAAGAAGAGAAAATGAATTTTTAAGAAAATTTTTTGGATTATATAGCCATTCAAAATGATGCCATTTTGGCCGGCGTCCATAAGCCCCAAAACGATGTCGTTTTAAGCCTGCGGCCCGATTACCCGACCCGCTCTAGGCAGGATCTGCGTGTTTTTCACAAAGGGGGTATTTACGCACGCAGTCCCTCCGCCTTTTCATGGTTTTGCAATCAAGTTTTTAGTTTCTTTAATTTTTCCCCGAAAGTCAATTTGGTTTTCAATTAAGTCCTCGCCTATGCTGCGCGTTTTGGGAGGGAAAGGGTTATTGCCCATTTTAGTCCCTCATGTTATCCGCGCGCTTAGAATAGGTCCTTTCCTTTTTATTTCATTTTCGAATCAGACCCAAACTTCCGTTTTAAATTCAATTTGGTCCCCTTTTTTTTAGTTATTTTGCAATTTTTATTCTTATTGCTATTATTTAGTATTTTTATCATTATATTATTATTATTATTACCATTATTACTATTATTATATCACTATTTATATATATTAATTATTATTTCATTTATTAACTGCTATTATTATTACTTTTATTATTATTATTTTATTTTTTTATATAATACCATCATTATTATTTTGTTATTATTACTTCTCATTTTATCATTTTTATTTCCATTACTATTTTATTATGATTATTATTATTACTATTATTTCTATTTCTATTTCTATTATTATTTCTTCTATTGTTATTATTATTATAGATGTATTATTATTATTCTTTATTTTACTATTATTGCATTATTATCGTTATTGTCGTCATTATATCATCGAATTAAGTTAATTTAGTATTGTTACATACATCGTTTTTTATTCGTTTAGTTTTATTTTTTATTTCTTCAGTTGATAATTCGTTTGTTTTATTTCTCTATTTCGTTTCATTCTCTTCTTTGCTATTACCATTCACATTAGTCCATTAATAGTCATTCTATTATGCAACCTGGCTTCACAATTTGTCTTTTTATTAGATCGTATTACATTAACCTTTACTCAGTGCATCAATTTTTTAAAATAATTGATATTTCGTATTTAGAGATTCGAGAAAATCAGGCCCTAACTTACTGGGTTTTGATTTTTCTCGTTTAACTTAAATAGCAGAATATCCTTTTAAAAACAAATAAGTTTTGAATAAAAAGAAAGCTATTTCTTGAGAATTAGAGATGTTGTGTCCTAACGTATTAAATATGGCATTTTGTTACATCGGGAAAAGATTTCTTAAAATAAAGGCAATCTTCTGTATTTAGAACTTCGAGAAATTGTGCCCTAACTTATTAGGTTCCGGTTTTTCATTTAATCCAAATGACCGAATATCCATCTTAAACATAAATACATGAGTTTTTATAGTCAAAAGACAAACCCAATTTCCGGAATTTGAAATTTCGTACCCTAACTTACTGGGCGTGACATTTTACTTCTTCAAAGCAGGAGGGTCTTGGCATCCATTTTTCTTTAAGCAAAGAGGATCGTATTTTAAAATCTTTTCAAACTTACGATATTAAGACGTTAACTAATCAATTAGGTACCAATTTTGGGCATATCGAGGGTGCTAACCCTTCCTGGTGCGTAACTGACTCCCGAACCCATTTTCTGGATTTTGTAGACCAAAAATCATTGTTTTGATAAATCAAACTGTTTATTAAAAACAACCGTTTTATGAGGTGACCCGATCACACCTCCACAAAAAGGATTGGTGACGACTCCTATTTTTTATTTTCATTTTCAAAACATAAAGTCGACCTTCGTTTTCTGAAAAATATGGTTTTGACAGCTTGGCGGCTCCACTGAGGACTTGAGAGAGTCGAGCCGTAAAATTGATTATTTTCTGTCGTGTTATCGAAAATTGAAAATCTGATTTGAAAAATTACGATCCTACTATTGCATTTGTTTGTATTGTTATTTCATAATTACTGTGGTTTGAATCTCGTATCATATTACATAGGGACCATTTTGGTCTTACCCTTTTAAGTGGGAGTGAGAAGCTACTCCTTCGTGAGGTTTTCACCTCCGTGCAGGATAGCGGATCGCTTTCGGTATACATCCATACCTATGTCTTCATGAGATTTTCATCTCCGTGTAGCCATAGGGAAATGTATCCCCTTGAACTGAACTCCGTCCATATGAGCCCATAATGGGCAAGGGTCGAGGAATCTGCTGGTTCGGGTACCTCTCGTTAGAACCAAACTGCCTATAGTGAACCTTAGGAACCCACCCTAGGTAGAGCCATTCTGAACCCCTAGTGGTCACCTGGATAGGTACTCTATTTTTTTAATTTCTCCTGTGCTAACATGTTTTCTTTTGTTTTGATTGCATTGCATCATCATCATAGAAAGGAGGTGTTGATTCATATTCGATTGCTAATAGAAGAGTTTGTCATAGGGAAATGAATTTCTTGATAAAGTGGATTATAATACGGTCATCCGAATATAGTCTAAGTAAACAACGAGAGAAGGCTGATAGTCCGCAGAAGAATACAAGACTTCGTCCTAGGGTCAAGCTGACAAAAACTATTCAAGAGCCGTCACGTCTCGACATTCTTAAAGGAGCTAACGAGCATCGTAGGGATGAGTGAGCAAAGAGTCACAACCTGGATCAAGCAACAAGGATCTAGAAGAAAAATCTATTGAGAAAGTCCATAGGACACGACCATAACATCCGGATATGAAGAAAAAGATTGGTGCCTTCACCTGGACTATGAGGATGAGGCCGCATATGTAATCCGTTTTATGTAAAGAAATTTATTTTCTAGAAAAGTTGTTTTAATGGAATTGAATTCAGAATCAACGCATTTCTTTCTTTTGCATTCATTCCATGCATCTACATTGCATTACATCATTTGCATTAGATTTTCATAAAAAGACCCTGATTAATCAAAATTCTGACAGTTACCTTAGAAACCAACGAAAATCCACCAGCTACATACCGTCACAATACCTGTCGCAAAACGAAGGCAATGGATCAGAGAGTAGAAAGGTTGGAACAAATACAAAAAGAGATGCAATAACAGATGAAAGCATAAATGCAAGAGCAGCTGGTTAAGATCCAGCAGGACATGATGGACAAAATGATGGAATCTCAAAGAAATATAATGTCTCAAATGACTCAGATGACACAGCTGTTGAATGAGCTTATGGATAAAGGAAAGAGCCTCATGATGCAGAGGAGAATACTGAGTATCCTCAACACCCCCTAGTTTTACTCCACCACATGTACAGGCGCAACCCAAGATAAATCCACAGAAACCATCTGTCACTATCAGGCCACAACAGTTTCAGGCTGAAGCCTCGATACCAATAAGTTTTCAGGCTGACTTAGGCTCGAACCCTGGCAATACTTCATATAATCCAATTGTTCCTGATTTGGATGAAATAGCTGAAAGAGAAAAGACAAAAGTAGAATTACCAAAGCAGCTAGAAGATAGATATAAATGGTTGGAGGAGAAGTTTAAGGCGATAGAAAGTGCTGATAGCTATTATGGAGTTGAAGCCAAAGATTTAAGCTTGGTCCTAGACTTGGTGTTTCCATATAAGTTCAAAATGCCTAAATTCGAGAAATATAATGGGACAAGTTGCCCCGAAGGTCATATTACTATATTTTGTAGAAGAATGACGGGGTACATTAATAATGACCAACTGTTGATCCATTGCTTCCAAGATAGCCTTATGGGAGCAGCATCCAAATGGTACAATCAGTTATCCTGTTCCCAAATTGGTGCATGGAAAGACATGGCTCAAGCTTCCATAAAACAAAACAGCCACGTGACAGACATAGCGCCCAACAGGATTACACTCCAAAACATGGAGAAAAAGACAAATGAGAGCTTTCGGCAGTATGCCCAGCGGTAAAGGGAGGTGGCAACGTAAGTCCAACCACCACTCTTAGAAAAAAAGACGACCATGCTCTTTATTAATACACTGAAGGCCCCGTTTATCACTCATATGCTAGGGAGCGCTACAAAGAGCTTCTCAGACATTGTAATGACTGGAGAAATGATTGAGAATGCCATAAAAAGTGGAAGGATAGAGGCAGGAGAAAGTGACAAGAGAATGGCCACAAGGAAGCAAGAAAATGAAGTGAATAATACAAACATGGGGTACTCAAAGTTGATTACCGTTATTCAGCCAAAAACAATGACTACTAGGTATCAGGGTTCATCAAGAAGAGAATCTGGTATAAGGAAGAATACTGAAAAACTCCAGTTTACGCCTATCCCAATGACGTATAAGGAGTTGTATCAAAGTTTATTTGATGCGCACGTTGTGTCCCCAAATGCCCAAAATGGTATAACCCAAATGCCCGGTGTGAGTACCATGCAGGGGTCACAGAGCATTCGATAGAAAATTGTCTTGCTTTCAAGAAATTGGTGGAAAAATTCATCAACATGGGTATTCTGAAGTTAGATGACACGCCGAATGCAGAAATATAAACCTGGGAGCGTTCTGGACAATAGGACTGCGGAAGAAATTCCTGTAGTATTTAGAGCTTACTTAGAGTAATGTACAAAACGCACTTATTGCTTTAAGCCTAGAAGCAATAAGATTTCTTTTGTGAAATAGGCTTGTGTCCAGAATTATTATTTCAATACAATGCATATTTTTGAGCAAATATTTTTTTTTTCACTCTTATTCATACTATACATTCTTTTGGTCTTTGGAATATTATTTCATTCTTCATTCATAAATAATCATCCTTAGAGGCATTTATTTTTTAGAATTTGCCTTCGTACCTACAATAGGTACCTAGATATCAAGACATGAGCGACGCTGTTACTGACTCCCTTTTGAGTGAAAAATGGGTCTAGAAGGATCTAAGAATTTTGAAGATGACAGAGATTGTAGCTTATCTTTTGATTTGTTAAGGATAGTAGAGTAAGATGAGAATATACTTTACCTTACAAAGGGCAAGTAGACGCTGCGAGCTTAGGAAAGAGGCAAAGATCGAAGCCTAATTCATCACAGAAATAAGGCGAAACATCATTGAGCTATTTTCAATAATTCAAAGATGTTTTCGCCTAATCATATCAAGGCACACCAGGCTACTGAAACGTGGGTATGTTGTTAGGATTGGTGTTTAAAGAACCCATGTTAATGGTTCTACAACGGCCAGGCTAATCAAGAGGTTCGGGCTACTGGTTTACCAAGAAAGGGAAATTCCATCAGTTACGCCGTAAATGCCAAATTGAGGAAGACAAGAGTTATGTGCCTCCTCTTTTTTTCCTATATGTGGGGTATGGATGTTATCAAGCCAGTCTTATAAAAAGCTTCTGGCCAACATCGATTCATTTTCATGGATGTCGATTACTTCACTAAGATGGTGAAAGTAGCTTCATATGCCAATCTCACAATGTCGACAATCATTAAACCCTATTCTAAAAAAAAACACAAAAAAACACAAAAAAGGAAAGAAAAAAAAAAGAAGAAAAAGGGGAGGCCGAGGTGAAAACTCGCAAAGGGCGCCTTGAGACCAAAGGGGATTTGAGTTGAAAACCCAAAAAGGGCGGCTCAAATTTTGATCAAAGTGAGGCATACAGTAGTCTTGCTACGCTTGAATTAACACTGAGGAAGTATGTTACGTCTTGGGGCATCGAAAAAGTACTCCAGATCCTCCTAACACATATTGAGCTTAAAATGGTCCTCAAGAAGTTTGAACAGAGAAGCTCAGGCTGCGATATCTGGGGCACCTAGCTTCTATATTACCCATTATGAATTTGCTATCTTTAATTATTTTATTTGTTTCAAAATACATTACCAATAATTTTCCTTCTTGATTGCATTTGCTATCTTTGTTTAACCTATTTGTTTCGAGCTATGCTCCTAATTAATTTAATTCTTATCCATAGTTATGATCTTTTTTAAGCATTTCGCATTGAATTAATGATTAGTGGACTAATGATACTTTCATAAAAGGAGTTTCGCATATTACTTTGAAAGCTTCTAAATAATACGAGAACCTGAAATCGAACTATTATTCAGAACTCACCAAAACTAAGGGTTGGAAAGGAGGTTAATTTGAGACTACCTGTTAAGATTTTTTGTCAAAAGTATCAGCTGAATGAAAAGGCAAGATATTGTATCGGTGATGCAGTTTCAACAAATAATGAGAAACCCAAGCATTAAAATGGGATTATTCTCAAAGAAATTTGACATTCATATGCATCCGGTCATAATACCCAGGGATTGGAAGGTGTAGCAGACCAAATTGATTACCCCCGAGTCACAGTGGGATGGATTGAAGATGATACAAGTTTTATACCCTTAAGTCACAGTGGGATGGATTGAAGAGGACCCAGATCGTATCCTCCTTGAATTGCAATGAGAGGGTCTGAAGATGGTATAAAGCCTTAAAGTCCTAGAGGTACCATGAAATGGACCTTGAGGTTACATTGGGGCAAACGGAGTGAGCAAGATACGATTGTTTCTTCGATTTTTCGGTCAGAATATCACCCTAAGCAAGAAGACAAGATATTACGTCAAATGATACGACCTGGAAGAGCAACGAGTAATGACAACCTTAAGCTCTTAAAAAAAAAGGGATCATTCTCATGACATTCTGCATTCATGCAAAACACATTCAGTTAGGAGCATTTGATTCATCTCGATCATTGCATCCTAATCATTGTACAAGATCACTCTCATGACATTCTGCATTCATGCAAATGTCACCCATAATATCACTTAGTTAGGAGCACTTGATTCATTCCGGTTACTGCATCCTAATCATTGTACTAAAAAAAAAAGAGAATCATTCTCATGACATTTATGCATTCATATCATTCATAACACATGTAGTTAGGAGCATTTGAGTCATTCCGATCATAGCATCCTCATCATTTGCATAAGCATAAGCATATAAAATTAATTCTACAGGACAGGTTTCCCAGAGAATGGCGTAGCAATATCTCGTATTTAAGATTTTGTTCCCTCGAGATAACAGTAGGGGAGCAAATCAAGGATGGTCAGTTCTATCTCCTTGAGCAGCAGTGGAGTAGGCTGAAGATTGTAGATCTCGTCTCCCTAAGCAGTAGTGGTGCAGATCAGTTAAAGATTGCAGATCTTATCTCACTATGCAGTAGTGAAACAGATCAAAAGCCACAATTCTTATATCCTCGAAGTTCCAGTGGAGTAGGTTGAGGCTACAAATCCATTTTCCCTAGAGTTTACATTGAGGATCAATCCTTATTTCTTTGAAGTTTCAGCAGAGAAGGTTGAGGTTATGAATCTCTTCTCTCTGAATTCTCATCTCCTCGAAGTTCTAGTGGAGTAGGTTGAGGCTACAAATCCCTTCTCCCTGAGTTTACATTGAGGATCAATGAGTTTACATTGAGGATCAATCCTTATTTCTTTGAAGTTTCAGCAGAGAAGATTGAGGTTACGAATCTCTTCTCTCTGAATTCTTATCTCCTCAAAGTTCCAGTGGAGTAGGTTGAGGCTACAAATCCCTTTTCCCTGAGTTTACATTGAGGATCAATCCTTATTTCTTTGAAGTTTCAGTAGAGATGATTAAGGTTATGGATCTCTTCTCCCTGAATTCTTATCTCCTCAAAGTTCCAGTGGAGCAGGTTGAGGCTACAAATCCCTTCTCCCTGAGTTTACATTGAGGATCAATCCTTATTTTTTTGAAGTTTTAGCAGAGAAGATTGAGGTTACGAATCTCTTCTCTCTGAATTCTTATCTCCTCGAAGTTCCAGTGGAGTAGGTTGAGGCTACAAATCCCTTCTCCCTGAGTTTACACTGAAGAACAATTCTTATTTCTTTGAAGTTTCAGCAGAGAAGATTGAGGTTACGAATCTCTTCTCACTGAATTCTTATCTCCTTGAAGTTTTAGCGGAGTAAGTCGAAGCTACAAATCCCTTCCCCCTGAGATTACATTGGAGCCACAAGTCTTATCTCCCTAAAGTTGCAGTGGAACAGACTGAAGACAGTTAATCCTATCTCCCTGAAGTTGCAGTGGAGCAGATTAAAATGACAAATCCTATACCTCTAAAGTTTTAGTAGGTCGGATCGATTTTGTTTAGGTCACAGCTCCTATCTATCTGAAGTAGCGGTGGAGTGGATCAAAGCAGCGAGATGCGGTTGACTAAAATGAGGCTACCTAAAGAAAAGGAGCACTGAAGAATCAAGATTCAGCAAGACCGGGCAAATTTTGACCTTCTTTATGTCTTTACTCTATTCCCGTTACACGACTACGAGCAAAGAGAGGTAGCTATAAGACCCATAATTTTCCCATCCCAATAACACCTAAAACCCATTAAACCAATCCAAACCTGAATGGCCCTAAACCAACAACCCTAGCCCACATCTAAGCCCAAATTAAAAAAAAAAAAACAAACAAAAAAAACCTAAAGCTACCCTAGGCGCCGTCCCATCTACCTACTTGCCTCTGCTCCACCGTCAGTGTCAGAGCAGCACCGACCCCTCCACAGTGAACACCCGTAAGCATTAAAGATGAAATGACAGAAACAATAAAAAAGATGGGAAATCGCTTGTAAAAATGGCTATATAAGCCATTGAAAATCCTTTGTAAAGGGGCCAATTTTTGTTATCAATACCAGAGATAACATTTTTCAAACACAAAGTATAGATTAAACACAAGAGAGCATCGATTAAGCACAAATAAACTACTAAAAAATTGAAAACAATGGCCAAAGAAGGTGATTTTTTTTTATTTGACGCATTTTTTCTTTTCTTTTTCTTTTTTCTTTTTCTTCTTTTCGAAATATATATATTATTTTAAAAAATAAAAAAATGAAAATTTTCCCTCTCGGGGACGCCGATCGTCGTGTACGGCGACGCGGGCATGATTTTTGAGCTCCAGCAGAGAGGTGGTGCCAAATCCCACCACTTCCCTTAGACCTGCAAAGAACAAAAAGAGAAAAGGGTCAGTTTTTTTAACAAAGAAGAGAAAAATTAATTTTTAAGAAAAATTTTTGGCTTATATAGCCATTCAAAACGACGCCGTTTTGGTCGGTGCCCATAAGCCCCAAAACGATGTCGTTTTGAGCCTGCGACCCAATTGCCCGACCCACTCCAGGCAGGATCAGCGTGTTTTTCACAAAAGGGGTATTTACGTGCGCAGTCCCTCCGCCTTTTAATGGTTTTGCAATCAAGTTTTCAGTTTCTTTAATTTTGCCCCGAAATTCTATTCGGTTTTCAATTAAGTCCTCCACTATGTTGCGTGTTTTGTGAGGGAAAGGGTTATTGCCCATTTTAGTCCCCTATGTTATCCGCGCGCTTAGAATAGGTCCTTTCCTTTTTTATTTCATTTTCGAATCAACCCCAAAGTTCCGTTTTAAATTCAATTTGGTCCCTTTTTTTAGTTATTTTGCAATTTTTATTCTTATTGCTATTATTTAGTATTTTTATCATTATATTATTATTATTACCATTATTACTATTATTATATCACTATTTATATATATATTATTTTTGCTTATTAACTGCTATCATTGTTACTTTTATTTTTATTTTATTTTTTTTATATAATACCATCATTATTTTTTTGTTATTATTACTTCTCATATTATCATTTTTATTTATATTACTATTTTATTATGATTATTATTGTTACTATTATTTCTATTTCTATTATTGTTTCTTCTATTGTTATTATTATAGATGTATTATTATTATTATTCTTTATTTTACTATTATCGCATTATTATCGTTATTGTCGTCATTATATAATCGAATTAAGTTAACTTAGTATTGTTACATACATCAGTTTTTACTCGTTTAGTTTTATTTATTATTTCTTCTGTTGATAATTCATTTATTTTATTTCTCTATTTCGTTTCATTCTCGTCTTTGCTATTACCATTCACATTAGTCCATTAATAGTCATTCTATTATGCAACCTGGCTTCGCAATTTGTCTTTTTATCAGATCGTATTACATTGACCTTTACTCGGTGCATCAAATAATTGATATTTCATATTTAGAGATTCGAAAAAATCGGGCCCTAACTTACTGGGTTTCGATTTTTCTCGTTTAACCTAAATAGCGGAATATCCTTTTAAAATAAATAAGTTTTGAATAAAAAGAAAGCTATTTCTCGAGAATTCGAGATGTTGTGTCCTAACGTATTGGATGTGACATTTTGTTACATCGGGAAAAGATTTCTTAAAATAAAGGCAATCTTCTGTATTTGGAACTTCGAGAAATCGTGCCCTAACTTACTAGGTTCTAGTTTTTCATTTCACCTAAATGACCGAATATCCTTCTTAAACTTAAATACATGAGTTTTTAAAGTCAAAAGACAAACTCAGTTTCAGGAATTCGAAATGTCGTACCCTAACTTACTGGGCGTGACATTTTACTTCTTCAAAGCAGGAGGGTCTTGGCATCCATTTTTAATTTATTCCATTTTTCTTTAAGTAAGGAGGATCGTATTTTAAAATCCTATCAAACTTTCGATTAGGTACAAATTTTGGGCGTATTGAGGGTGCTAACCCTTCCTCGTACGTAACTGACTCCCAAACCTGTTTTCTGGATTTTGTAGACCAAAAATCGTTGTTTTGATAAATCAAACTGTTTATTAAAAATAACCGTTTTATGAGGTGACCCGATCACACCTCCACAAAAAAGATTGGTGGCGACTCCTATTTTTCGTTTTCATTTTCAAAACATAAAGTTGACCTCTGTTTTCTAAAAAAAATGGTTTCGACACGTACCTTTCTAGATTATATCAATGCATAAGCACATTTTAATTACCTCATTATCACTTACAACATTATCGAAAATAGCTCGATTGGGAATCATCTCTGTCTTAGCAAAACAATTTCGTTAGAGTTGGGAGATATCACACTATCATGAGGAGCAACATGGCTCTGATACCACTAAATGTAACATCCCTTACCTGTATTCGACTCCGAAATTGGGTATGAGGCATTACCGGACAAGACTTGCTTGAGCTTTCAACTTTGGGCTATAAAATTTGTTCCAATTTAAAACTTTTTCATTTATAATCGTAACGTCCCCAATATGGGTCTACGAGATCCTTTACATATACTCAAGATGCTTTGGGACCAAACCGAGACTTTTAAACAGTTAGAAAATTTTGGCAAAAAAACTGGGTCACACACCCGTGTGTAGAGTGGGGTCACGCCCATGTGACATATCACACACCCGTGCTCCATACCCGTGTAGAATTATTGTCTTTTCGAACCTACATGGGTTTTCACATGGCTAGACAACGCCCATGTTCTTGACCTGTGTGCTCCACACAGCCTAGACACGCTTGTGTCCTCGCCCGCGTGTAAATACCTGGGTATTCTGTTTGTGACATCTGCAACTTCATATGGGGCACACGGCCTAGACACACGCCCGTGTGGCTAGCCCGTGGTCGACACTGACTTGCAATACCAATATTTAAGGGACACACGGCCTGGTCACACACCCATGGGACTGACCGTGTGTCTCACACGGCCTAGACACACGCTCGTGTGGACTAATTCAAGGCTATTTTCCAAGCCATTTAGCCACCCCCACTTGCACACATTCAAACATCATCTCATAATATTTTTAAATCATCAATTAACTCTTGAATTATCACATTTGAATCATGAAAATCAAACCTTCATCCCTATAAACGAGGGAAAACCAATATTAGTACAATTACAATCGACTTGAGCCATCATCTATGACTATGCACAACCAATCCATAAACTCTTTTAGGCCAACACATTTGGCTGCTTTAACTATAACTTAATTAAACCAAAATAAGATCCCTATACATGCCATATCTCAAGAAGACTCGAATCTCATACCCAAGTGTCTGCTCGATAATGTGAAAGCATCTCCAGTGGTTTCCAACCCAAGCTAGTTAAGTTAACCTATAAGAGATAGGAAAGGAAGAGGAGTAAGCAATAACGCTTAGTAAGTTCATATGCAAATAATAATCAACTATTGACATTCATTGATTATACTCAACCACAAAGGTATTATAATGAGATTTACTCTTAAACTCATGGTTACCCATTCAATCATTCATAAGGCTTACTCATTCCGTCTCTTACCACATTCTAACCATGTGACAATTATAGTACTCTCATTTATAAGCACATAATCCCTGCATCCATCATCACAACAATCCATGAAACATATACTTAAACAACTTCTCAATGATCCATCTAGGATAATACCAACTATTGGTGGTTCCGCACATAGTCCACCATTTAATAATTTATAAGGTGGTATCGTACATAGCCCACCATTTAATAATTTATAAGGTGGTATCACACATAGCCCACCATTTAATACTAAGCATGACGGTATCGCACACAGCCCATTGGTAACAAATAATAAGATGGTAACGCATACAGCCCACCATTTATAATATTGGCGATGGTATTGCACACAGCCCATCGCTAACAATTAATAAGGTGTAACGCCCACAGCCCACCATTTATTACTCATTCACGGTTATTTATGGACACACCTTTTCCTATTTCGAATGTTCATCCAAGAATATCCTCATACACTATCATTCTTAAATAGATTTCTACAATAATCATTTGCATTCATGTAATGCATTAATAACTATAACATATGAAATCAGGATGCATCATTTACACATAACTCACCATGGGTTTATCATATATCGAATTCACCTCAATTGAGTTCTGGCACATACATGTACCTCTCATGGTGTAACCACATACTTTCTCATTTTCAATATGCCTATTGAATTATTCAAAATGCTAAAGAGCACTCTTGAATCTTATACATATAGTATCAAATAAATATCATACCCCCAATAGGGTCTTATATGAGATATCATATCGATGCCATGTCCCTGACATGGTCTTATACGAAATCCCACCCAGAGGCCATATTCCCAATATGGTCTTACACGGGACCTTAATTATTATAGTATCATGCTATTTGTATTCCCTCTATTCTTAGATTCAATTGAAGACTTTCAATTCTTGACATCTCGTCAAAACATATTTAATATATTCATAGATTCAATATACAATTCTTACATCATCGAAATATTAAATATTTCACTATAGTTGCATTACGAGTACACGAGCTTACGTCGATACCGAAAAGGGTAGAAAGGGACCCATTTGTCTATATTTCTCTTTTCTCTCGTTCTAGGTCCGAATATCATTTTCTTTGATCTAGAACAATAAAATTTTCTCATTTAATCATTTTATGATCATATTACACTACTTAAGCAAAAATAACCATTTTGCCCTTGTACTATGACAAAATTACGATTTTGCCACTAGGCTCGTAAATCATTTTTCATCACATTTTATTATTAAGCAAGCCTAGATGAACATTTATTTCTCTCACAACTACTCAAAAATCCAACTATTTCATGCATTTGTTACCAAATTACAACATTTACAACTTAGTCCCATTTAGGTGTTTTTATGATAACACCTTTCACAAAAGTTGTTTCTCATCTCCCTAACATTCATTTATTTCCTTAAAAACTCAGAAAAAAACCTAAAATCTCTCATGGCAAGTCCCTAGACTTTCAACCATTTAGCAATTTAGTCCCCTCATTAGCTAGCTTAAGCTTTGGGGACTCCAAAAGTACAAAAATTACCAAGTAAAACCATCATAATCACTTACTTGTAGAGAAGATGAGTTGCTGAAAATTTTCAAGCTTTCAAAAATCCCTATTTTTTGGTATTTTCGGTGGGAAAATGGTGAAGATGATAGGTGTTATCATCTTTCTTCTTATTTTATTTTAATTTATTAAATAAGTCACCAAAACCCCACCTAACCAATTGACCTTGTCAATTCTTGTCCCTATGGTTGGCCACTACATTAAACAAGGCCTAATTTCACATTAGAGACCTCCCATTAGAATTCTATAGCTATTAGATACCTCTAGCTTGTAAAATAGAACTTTCACACTTTATGCGATTTAGTCATTTTTCGCAATTATGCGTTCAATTGTTAAAATTAAGGTACCAAAATTCTCATGCATCCTTATAAACATGTTACAACACATAAAATAATATCAAAATAATTTTCCTCCACCTCAGATTAGTGGTCTCGAAACCACTGTTTCGACTAGCCCCAAATTTGGGCTGTTACAGATACTAATCCAACATACTGATCACTGAATCGTTGCTTGGAGATTGCTTGCGGAACTTTAAAAAATAAAAACCTTAACAATTAAAACTTTTGAATAGTTCAGTGACCAAATTGTACTTTTTTTTAGTTAACTGACCAAAACGAAAATTTGTTCATAATTTAGTAACTAATGATAAAAAGAAGGAAAAATTGAAACTATGTGTGGCATGGGTGTATATTATTACTAGTTTAATTAGATTAGGAGTTTTAATGTTTTTAATGTTTTCATTTAAATAAATTAAGATAAATTAAAAATTTATTTTTGTTTTTCATGCTTGTTTTATAATCTATATTTTGAGTTGGTGGCTACCCCTTCTATTAACATAATCGCCAAATCTCGTCTCACTAATCATTTGTCAGGACTATTTGGAGTAAGTTTTTTAGCTTGGACAAGGCACTTAGTTCATGTCGCTATTCCTAGATCCTGAGGGGAATATGTTCGATGGAATAATTTCTTAGATGTATTATCACATTCCCAAGGGTTAGGCCCATTTTTTTCAGGTCAATGGAATCTTTATGCGTAAAACCCCGATTCAAGTAGTCATTTATTTGGTACCTCCCAAGGATCAGTAACTACCATTCTAACCCCTCTCTGGGGATTCCATCCACAAATGCAAAGTTTATGGCTAATTGATATTGCACACCATCATTTAATTATTGCAATTTTTTTTCCTAATAGTGGGCCACATGTATAGAACTAACTTTGGAATCGGTCACAGTATAAAAGATCTTTTAGAAGCACATATTCCTCCAGGAGGATGATTGGGGCGGGAGCATAAGGGTCTTTATGACATAATCAATAATTTGATTCATTTTTTATTAGGCTTTACTCTAGCTTCTTTAAGGGTTATTACATCCTTGGTAGCTCAACACATGTACTCTTTACTTGCTTATGCGTTCATAGCACAAGACTTTACTACTCAAGCTGCGTTATACCGATAAATCACATGATTCATCATGACGGGAGCTTTTGCCCATAGAGCTATATTTTTTATTAGAGATTGCAATCCGAAACAAAATGAGGATAATGTACCGACAAGAATGTTAGACCATAAAGAAGCTAACATATCACATTTAAGTTAGGCTAGCCTCTTTCTGGGATTCCATACTTTGGGAATTTATGTCCATAATGATGTCATGCTTGCTTTTGGAACTCTAGAGAAACAAATCTTGATCAAACCCATATTTACCCAATGGATCCAATCTATTAATGGTAAAACTTCATACAGGTTTGATGTTCTTTTATCTTCAATAACCATCATTCAACGCGGGTCGAAGCATATGGTTGCCTGGCTGGTTAAATATTGTTAATGAAAATAGTAATTCACTATTCTTAGCAATAGGTCTTGGAGACTTCTTGGTTCAACATGTTATTGCTCTAGGTTTACATACAACTACATTGATCTTAGTAAAGGATGCTTTAGATACGCGCAGTTCCAAGTTAATACTGGATAAAAAGGATTTCGGTTATAGTTTTTCTTGCGATGGTACGGGGCGAGGTGGTACTTGTGATATTTTGGCGTGGGACACATTTTATTTGGCTGTTTTTTAGATGTTAAATACCATTGGATGGGTTACTTTTTATTGGCATTGGAAACACATCACAGTATGGCAGGGTAACTTCTCACAGTTTAATGAATCTTCCACTTATTTGATGGGATGGTTAAGAGATTATCTATGGTTAGACTCTTCACAACTTATCAATGTGTATAACCCATTTGGTATGAATAGTTTATCAGTCTGGGCATGGATATTCTTATTTAGACATCTTGTTTGGGCTACCAGATTTATGTTCTTAATTTCTTGGTGCATATAATGAGAAGAATTGATTGAAATTTTAGCATGGGTTCATGAACGCATACCTTTAGCTAATTTGATTTAATGGAGAGATAAACTAGTGGCTCTTTCTATTGTGCAGGCAAGATTGGTTGGATTAGCCTGCTTTTCTGTAGTTTATATTTTACTTATGCGGCTTTCTTGATTGCCTCTACATTGGGCAAATTTGGTTAATTCCTTATTTTATGTGTTGTATCTGTGATAATATCATATCTTTCGATGGAAAATGAGGGTGTGCCCCCTTCTATTTCTACATCTAGGATTCGACTTGTATCATTGATAATATCAAGATTTAAGATTCAATTAATTTTTAATTGATGAATTATTATTTTTGTATCTTATGCCTATCATTTTCTTTTTCTTTTTTTTTGGTGGGAATAAGAGTGATAAGATTTGAATATGTGGCTATTTTTATATATGTATACCCATGCGCAAGGATTGATTGTATTAGTTTATTTAATTCAGTTCTGGAATAGTATTTTTTTTTTTTTTTACTTGAGTCACCATGAAATTTTTTAAAATTTGTAAAACTTTAAAATATAGTAAAATCAAATATTAAAAAATATGAACAATTTATTTTTAAGTCACAACTTTAAATTTCTAATCAATAGTTTTTTAATATATATTTAAAATTTTAAGCATCATTAAAAATTTAAACAAAATTTTCAATTAAATTTTTTTAACATTAAATTTATTCTTTTAAAGTTTCCTTTTAAACTTTATTTAAAATTTTTAACAATAAAAATAAAACAAACATCTACTTGAAATAAACAAAAATTAATCACAACTAAAATTAAAAATAAAAGAAAATAAAAATAAAAATAAGACTTAAGCTAACATCAAAATTAAATTAAAAACTATAATTATCATTACAAACTTTTAAAATATAAAATAAATAAAAATAAAAAAATGGCCTAAATAAAAAAGATTTAAATATAAAGAAAAGAAAAACTAAATGTAAAAACTTCAAATGTAAAAGCACTCAAAGGTTATTAAACCACAACATGGAATTGGGCAACTCAGTGAGAATCCAAAATTGAAATGAGTAGTCCCTTAAACATTTTATTTAAAAGAACAATCATTTCTCCGATGCTCTAAAAAACTATTTTTTCTTCAAAACACCATTTATAATCTGCCTTTTAAATAAATGTCTCAAAACTTTGTTTTCTTTTTTTTTTTTTTTAATTTCTCATATTTCCATATCCATTCTTCTAAACTTATATATCAATATCTGCACCCACAACTTCACGCACCTTTGGATTTCAATCTCTCTCTATCTACTTTATTTTTCAAAAAAAATTATTTTATTTTTTGCGAAAATTCAAAAAAATAATTTTATTTTTCCTTTCAAAATAAATTAAACCAAAAATATTTTTAAATAAAACAATTAACCTTTTCTAGTTTATATGTCGTGGATATTTTGGATAGAAGGAATGATGAATTTAGATTTTGGGAAAAATTTGGATAAAGCTTTGTGTTTTGTTTAGGATTTTATGTGTTGTGATTCATGGGCTTATGGACCTGTGTATATATATTTATGATGTAAGTACCTAATTCTGCCCGGCCCATAAAAACCAGAATAAATAAATAAAAAAAATAAAATGTCACAGTCCAGATTACAGATGACCCAGTAGCCCACTTACAGACCCTAGACCCAATACCTAAAAAGGACTGACCCAGACTTGGACTCGGCCCAAATAGGCCCAAAACTCTAATAGAGATCAGACCTAGGGTTTCTGAAGAAACCCTAGGCGCCGCAGAGCCCCAACCGACACAAGGGCCATTCCAATCGTCGCGCCGCAATGCCAGGCTAATCGTCGCCACAGCTGGAGCTCGACCGTCACACCTTCGCAGCGTCGCTAGTCACGCCGCAATCTGCGCGTAGCCACCGTCCTCTGGCTCCAAACCTGCAAAGGAAAGAAGCAGACAGCAGAAAGGAAACCAAATCGTAGCCAAAAAAGGAAATAATAGATTTAAAAAAAAAAGATATGCTTTCCTTTTTATTTCATTTTTGGGTTATAAAGAACCCTTGTAAAATCTGTAAAGGATACGAAAAACTATCAAAAAAATAGAGCTTTTCAGATACTAATACTCTCGCAAAGAAAATACAAGGAAAATAACGAGCGAATACTATACAAATACGCCAAAGCAGAAAACCCCAGATTCATACACGAACACACAACAGTCAGGATTTCATAGGTGATTTTTCGCTTCGCATACTTTTCTTATTTATTTCATTATTTATTTTTATATTTTCGCATATAACGATTGGCTGAAAGAGTAAAAGAGAATTTTGAGAAGAATTTTGCCCTAACTCATTGGGTTCGATTTTTCTTATGAAACTCTAGGTATTACATATTTCCGTCTTTTAAGAAATTTGAGATTTATCAATTTCAAAATAAAAAAACCTAGTCTTGGGAATTCAAAGTGTTTTGCCTTAACTTATTAGGTTCGACATTTTGTGTCTCGAGGTAGGAATTTCCTCAAACAAAGACGAGCTTAATTTTAAAGTAATGACATGCTATACCTTAACTTATTGGGTAAAGTATTTCATTTCTTTGAAATAAGTAAGTCTTAGTTTTCTTTCTAATAAGAGGATCATATTTTGTAATTTTCTTTATTTTCAACATTTGGACATGATTTTATCGATTTGGTACCAATTTTGGGCGTTATGAGGGTGCTAACCCTTCCTCATACGTAATCGACTCCTAAACTCGTTTTCTTGTTTTCGTGGACCAAAAATGTTTTTAAAATAAAATGTTTTACAAGGTGATCCAATCACACCTAAGTAAAAAAGATTGGTGGCGACTCCCGTTTTTGTTTTTTAAAGTCGATCCCCATTTTTCTAAACCCGATTTTAAAAATGGTTTCGACATATGAATCTATATTATTTTGTTTGTGTATTATATAATGGTATTTATATGGTGAAGGGAATGTATGTCTAAATATGCAATTACTGCATCTTTCTTCTTTCTTTTCTGCAACTTTATTCCAAATATATGATTTCTTGAACTGATTTCTGCAAAGTATTCCAAATGAAATATGATTGTGTAAAAAAACTCGTTAATTTTTTAGAGTATTTACCTAAACACTTGTAAACCTTTCTGTCATTCAATTGTAAACCTTCAAAGTAGTAGAATACTTTTGAGAGCATTATCTAAACATTTGGTATGCACTACTTTTCTGTGGCTTTTTGTTCGTTTGTGGCTTCTTTCATTTCGAGTTTGCTTTCACTTTGCTTTGGTGCCTTAGAGAATTTCTGTAAGAATTCTCATTTTTCTAGAGTAGGTTGACTTAGATAGGATTTGAACCCAATAAATCACCTAAGAAAGTGTGATTTTCCAGACTAAAGTTTCAGCCCCATGATAGTTGGTATCAGAGCTATTATTCGGAGGCACCAATTGAGATGACGAAAAGAGGTGAAGAGTAGAAGGTCCTTATGGAGACCTATGGGAGGTCTAGGAAAAATAGAAAATCGAGGGACATGTTGTCGGCTTTAAAAGGTCAAGCAACTAATATCAAGGAATCCATGGGTGGTCTGAAGGAAACACTCAGAGTAGTTGAAGGGTGCACTGATGATTTAGACTCGATGAGAGTGTAGCATGGGAATTATGTGGTGGAGGCTCTTAGTTCCAATTGGGATGCAATGAGAGAAACTCTCAATGCTGCCATGGATAATCAGAATGAGAAGCTGATAGAGTAGAATAATGTTCTTGAAGCCATGGTAACGACTTTGAAAGAATAAATTGTGGAGCTGAAGGGGGAGTTCATTATCTATAAAGTTGCTCTAGGTAATTGGATGTTGACTTCAGGATCAAAGCAACACAAAATGGATGTTCCCAAACTGGAAGAGTTCAAAGGGACAAGATTCGCAAGAGATGTAGAGAATTTTCTTTAGGGGGATGGAATAATACTTTCATACAATGGGTGTCAAGGATGATGACACTAATATAAACATTGCTACTATCTATTTTGCCAATGTCAGTCTCTTTTGGTGGCGTCGTAGGTCCATAGATGAGAAACTAGGCTAGAGCCAAGTGGCCTTGACTTTCCCACAGTATGTCGAGAAGGAGGAATTCTGAAAGGAGTTCAAAAAGAAATTTTACACACAGTTTGCCGAGAAGGAGGCTAGGGCCAAGTGGTCTTGGCTTATTTAACAAGGCACTGTTAGTATGTTCGGGAGTTTAGTGAATTGATGCTCCAAATATTTGACTTGAGTGAGAAAGAAGCATTCTACTGGTTTGAAGATGGGTTGAAGCCTTAGGCAAAGCAAGAGTTGCATCGACAAGGTATCATTAAGCTTACTGTAGCCATGGCCAAGGCAGAGTCCTTTATCAAGCTTGGTCTAAGGAAAGACAAGTTCGAGTTTCCCACCAAAAGAGATAGGAAATAGTGAGGGAGACCATGAGGAAGACGTACAAGTCAAAAATGACAAAGAGGGCAATGGTAGGAATAGTGGTAATGTGAAACCAGCGAATGAGAAGTGGAAGCCCAACAAGAATGGGGCTAATGTAATGCTTCATTTATGATAGTTTGCATATGGTGAGGGACTGTCCAAAAAAAATCTGCGCTTTCTGCCATCGAAAGGGATGATGAGCTAGACAAAAAAACGATGAGACTTGGTTCAATTGTGCATTCCGTTGAAGCCAAAAGGGTTAGAGAGAATGAAAATAAGCAAGTGAAGTGTTCCTTTTGTTATGGTTTGCATAGGATGTAAGACTATCTAGAACGAGCTAAGTTGTCCGTAGTCACTAACAGGGGCGAAACCAAAAAAATTTTTTAGGGGAGGGCCGAAATTAAATTGTAATTTTTTTTATAGAAAAAATGCAATCCCACCATTTTAATAGACTATACCTTTATAATTTTTAGATGATTAAATCAAATTTTTATATTTTTTAAGGGGCAAAGTGCAATTTTACCTTTACTAATTTAAAATTTTAAAATTTTTAAAGGGCCATATGAAAAATTTTTCATTTTAAGAGGGGCATTGCTAACCCCTTAGGTTTGCTACTAGTCACTAAAGAAGATGAAGCTGAGTAAGAGAGTAAGACTCTAAAGCTTGAGTCAATGATACTCAATCTGTTAAAGCGAAGAGGAATGACAAGCAGGAAGGGTTAATGTATGTTGAAAGCAACAGTGCAAGTTAAAGAATGAGTGCTCTTGTTGATATAGAGGCATCTGACTTATTTATATCGGAGAAAACTGTAGGTAAATTTGGTCTCTCAGTTAGCAAATTGACTAAGAAGATTAAGGTGGTAAATTTTGAAGAGGTCCCAACTATGGGAATAACAAAGAAATTGAGCTACAGATTAGTCAATAGAAAGGTAAGGACGACTTTAAGGTAATTCACTTAGATGGTTAAGAATTTGTGCTTGGCTTGAATTTCCTTGAGAAGATTAATGCTTTGTTGGTTCCTTTTTTCAATTGTATGTGTATCTTGGATAACCCGGGATGGTAGGGTTAATAAACCACCAAACTGGGTCGATTGGGATAATAGTTTATTGTAGTAAAAAGCCATCAAAACCGAACAATCAAGATGGTAAGTTATTGTAGTAAAAGTCATTGTCACAGATTTTAAGTAGACGACCATCATCACAGGAAAAATAAACCCGGGATGGTTGGTTTTTTATATGTGTTTTTGATGTGTCGAGCAGAGTTGGAAATTGGGATGAACGGGTGGGAAATTTGCATTTGCATTGCATCATAAATTTATTTTGTATATGCATTAATTTACTATATGTTCCTCACATTATGCTATTATGCTATGAGTTAAATACTCTGTTGTTTGAATAATTATATATAATGGTTTAAGACTAGTTTCACACTGAGCCTTTGTAAGCTTATCCCCCCTTTCTTTTCATCTCAGATAGCATAGAAAATTGGAACTCAGAAAGGCATTAGAGGAACCTCGGATTAGCAACTCGTTTTCCGTTGTTATTATTATTTTAAAGTTTTGTTAAAGCTTTTTTTTAATTGTTTTGTTTTCGAGTTGTAATTATTTCTCACTTCTATATCTAGGGTGAAGTTGTTTAGCTTAATTATTATACGGCATGGGACTTAGTTAATACTATGATAATTGCACGCTAATCGGTTTAGAAAACCATTTCTTTGAATGTTTTTCACTGCTTTACAAAATACTTAAAGTATCAATAAGCCTTTTATTAAAAACCTTACCTCATTTTTCAAATCTTCACATTAATAATATCGTAATTAGACTACTAAGAAAAGTTAGTTTAAATTAATGAATTTTTTTCCTAAAAGCGAAAGAGTGATTTTTATACAAATCAACTCAAGTAAAAATAATGGCTTTATAGGACCACTTCGGTGATCGAATGTAACGCATTCGACTTAGCCTAAACTCCTAGGCCAGGTCGGGGGTGTTACAAAAAGCAAAATGCACTAGCAAATATTAGCTCCTTGATTACCTAAGGTTTAACTAATAATAAGTTACATTATATGAACGAATTATAATGCAAGAAGACAACTTATATTAGTAGATAATTTAATTTGTCCACGGTCCATATGATTAATTTGATTAAATGGTATATTTTTAAAGAGGCTATTATGTCATCTATAAGTCCAATAAGAGAGATAACTTGTCTTGGATATCAGAGCTGTTTGACTACCAAAATGGCGACATTGAGGTAATTGTCTAAATTGACAATACATTGGATTGGACTTAAGTTGAATTTATCCTGGATCTGTTTATAGATTCATTCACTTGTGACTTACCTCAATTGAGCATACAAGGTCTTGACATTGACGTGACCTACATCTCTATAACAAATCAACGAAAGGTCTCGACTTAGTGCATCAAGTGTTTAACTCTTATACCAATTAAAAGTTCATTTCTTTTTACTTTTAGATATTCGTTCAGTTGCAATTGAACTAAGTCACTACTAGTAGTAAAAACAAAGATGGACACAAAAGTTTGATTACCTAAAGAGTAATCTATTATAAATCAACTTGTACAAGACGTGATTTAAGTATACCTCACTTACCAAGTTGCATTCTCACTCTTAAACAAAATCTAGATTACTTTCTAGCTAAGATTTTCCCCTTGAAAGCTTTGTTGCAAATTGAACAATAAGTACAACTGTAACATCCCGAAATTGGGCCTAGTAGGATTGAGACCAATAGGCCTTGGGAGTAGGAGTGTTTAAATTTTTTTTAGAATAAGAGAATGGCATTATTTCAAGTTGGACTTATTAAGAAGATGATTTTAGAAAGTTACGGGGTTCTATGAAGTTTCGGATTCAAGTTGGGCCTTAATGAAAGTTATTGTTTAAGCCTATTAAGGAGAAATAGTAAGAAGCATCAAAACTTATGGAAATAAGTGAGTAAATTGTTATCATAAATGAACTATTGGTAAAGAGGTTATGGCATCAAGTGGAGAGCATGGAGGGAAGGGGTTCAAATCCCATCTTTTGCAAAATTTTGATTTATTTTTGTGTACTCTTCCAAGTGTCAACCATGACATTATTAAAGAAAAGAAATAAAAGAAAAAGAATAAAAAAAGAAATGGGAGAAAAAGGAATGATGGAGAGTGATTTGTGGAAAAAAGAATGATGGAGAGTGATTTGTTGAAAAAGAAAAAAAAAATATAATGATGAGATTTGAAAAGAATGGGGTAGGTGAGAAAAAAAAAATGCATGGAGGGTGTAATAGCTCGATTTAGGGGATAGTCGGAATAGTGATCTCGGAATCACTAAACCGAGAATAGAGAAAATTATTTTTATGTTATTCTATGTGTTATAACATGTTTATAAACATGCATGAAATTTTTGGTGTCTCAATTTTAGCGATTGAGGGCTTAATTTTGAAAAAGGACTAAATCGCATCAAGTGCTAAAGTTTAATTTTAATTGCTAAAGGTGCCAAATAGCTATGGGCTATTAATTGGAGGCCCCAATTGTGCAATTTGGCCTTGTTTTAAGTGAGTAGGCCGGCCATGTGACATAGGGGACAATAATTTTAATTTTGGTCAAAATAGGTGGAAATTAGGTGATAAAATGAATAGAATAAGATGAGTAAAAGATGCTATCATCTTTTACTATTCATCTATCTTCTCTCCACCGAAAATTGATGAAGAAATGGAGCTTTGGGGGTTTGAACTTTCAGCCAAGCTATCTCCCTTATTAGTAAGTGATTTTGATGGCTTTAGTTGATAATTTTTGTATTTTTGGAACCCCAAAGCTTAAGCTAGCTAATGAGGGGACTAATTTGTAACATGGTTGAGAGTCTAGGACTTGCCATGAGAGATTTTATCCTGGTTGCAAGGTCTCAAGTACTTTATCAAAGGTTCAATCAAAGCCTATCCCTCGTAATAGGTTATTCGGATTTTTGGTGTCGTGGAGAGCATCGCGTTACGGATTCCGAATAAGGTGTGTAATCTCATACCCTTCCAAATACATGTTTGAAATGGTGTGTAATCTCACACTTCTCTGAAATTTTGCATTAATGTTCTGTGATTTGGTCAAAAAACCAAAGAAAACCGAAAATCGGCATCCGGGATCACTCGGACGCGCGTAGGTTCATAGTGGTAACCATGTTTTTGTAATAAAACAGTTTTGGTCAATGACAGTAACGTGATTTCCAAAAATCATGAAAAATAGGAGAAATGAAATTAGAAAGTGATTAAGATATCAAATTAAAGTTTACTGTGTCTATTTTAATATGGAAGAAACGGAGAAGGAAAAGGAATTTTATATACTGAGATATCTTGATTTTAGTGAGACTGGTTCTGATTAACTTCCGGGTTCACTGATCTGTTTTGGAAAAATCATATAAAATTGTACAAAATGAATTATGGGTTATAATTTATATGTATGGATTCTTTAGTGAGTCTATTTTCAAGAGAAACAAGTTGGAACAGTATATGAAAACCGTACAGCGAGATATTTGAAATTAAGCTAAGAGGTGTCAGAATCATTGGACAGTGAAACAAGGGAAACTTTAAGGAATAAACTGTACTAAATGGCTAGGCCAAAAATTCTGGAAAAATTGCAGTAAGAAGATATTTGAGTCTAGTTTCAAGGAAATTTTACGGATCTAAATTTTGAGTTTTCTAACTCGAGTTATAATCAATTTAGTCAGTATGACGCAGATGGACAGTTTTAAATTTTTATGCCCAAATTAGTAGTTAAGTCTAGAATTGCGAAATTACCCCGTTTGGGCCTAAAATGGATTTTTGACCCAATAGTTCCGAAGAGACCCAAATAGAATTCTGTGCCACTTGAGGCGATAGTGAATCTTCGGAAACACCGTTAAATATGAAATTACCGAATTACCCTTGTAGGGTAAATTACCAAATTACCCTTAGAGGGTAAAATTACCGGATTACCCTTGGTGGTTAAAACTACTGAATTACCCTTGGAGGGTAAATTACCGAATTACCCTTGGAGGGTAAATTACCGAATTACCCTTGGAGGGTATATTACCGAATTACCCTTGGTGGGTAAATTACCGAAATACCCTTAGAGGGTAAATTACTAAAATACCCTTGGGTTACAAAATTACTGAAATACCCTTAGAGGGTAAATTACCGAAATACCCCTGGGTTGCGAAATTACCGAAATACCCTTAGAGGGTAAATTATCGAAATACCCAGGTTGCAAAATTAGAAATACCCTTAGAGGGTAAATTATCGAAATACCCCTCGGTTGCAAACAAAATTACTTGAAATAACCTTAGAGGGTAAATTGCAGAAATACCCCTCGGTTGCAAACAAAATTTATGAAATACCCTTAGAGGGTAAATTACAGAGAAATACCCTCGGTTGAAAATAAAATTAGAAATACCCTTAGAGGGTAAATTCATCAAGTACCCACAGGTTGCGAAATTACCGAAACACCCTTAGAGAGTAAATTATTGAAAATACCCTATATGGGCCAAATGTGATATTTGTTATATGGGCCAAATGTGATATTTGCTATATGGGCCAAATGTTATATTTGTTATATGGGCCAAATGTGATATTTGCTATATGGGCCAAATGTGATATTTGCTATATGGGCAAAATGTTATATTTCTTTATATGGGCCAAATGTAAAATTTGCTAGATCGATTAATGGGCCAAATTTGCTAGATTGCTTAATGGGCCAACTTGTGTTATGGGCCTTATGTTGAAATTATTCTATAAATATTGTTATGCTTTGTATATGCATACATGATCGCATGGGTTGGGATAAATGACGAAGAGAAGAAAGGCTGTTGCCAAAATCTAGTTCGGTGGCTTTGCCACAAATATTTTAAATGGCCTGTTGCCAAAATATTTTAAATGCTTCATTGCCAAAAATCTAGTTCGGTGGCTTTGCCACAAATATTTTAAATGGCTGTTGCCAAAATATTTTAAATGGCACATTGCCAAAAATCTAGTTCGGTGGCTTTGCCACAAATATTTTAAATGGCTGTTGCCAAAATATTTTAAATGGCCATTGCCAAAAATCTAGTTCGGTGGCTTTGCTACAAATATTTTAAATGGCACTTGCAAAAATATTTTAAATGGCACATTGCCAAAAATCTAGTTCGGTGGCTTTGCCACAAATATTTTAAATGGCTGTTGCCAAAATATTTTAAATGGCTGCATTGCCAAAAATCTAGTTCGGTGGCTCTGCCATAAATATTTTAAATGGCCTATTGCCAAAATATTTTAAATGGCCTATTGCCAAAAATCAGATTCGGTGGCTCACACAAATATTTTAAATGGCTTAATGCCTCTAGTTCGGTGACTTTGTCACAATCTAGTTCGGTGGCTCGCCACAAATGTTATAATTGGCTTAATGCCCGCTATTGGTGTGTTGGTGGGGTGGGTTGACTTGATCCCACAGGTGTCTTTGGTTGGTACGGGTGGTGTGTAGCGGATGGAAATTAGTTTTGGTTTGGGATTTGCATATCATATGCATATTATATACATGTTATTATGTTATAATTGTAAATGGGCTTAGGCCCATAATATTGCTATGTGTGTTTCGACCCAGTGGATGATGGTAAAGGGATTACACACTGAGTTCTTGTAACTCACCCCCCTTTTTCTTAACCTTTTCAGGTAATACTCAATGACGTGGACTTGGGCCATGGATGACTCGATGGAGACCATACTTCAGAAATGGTTTATTCGGACTTCAGACTTCTTTCTTGTTTATTTTATTACTCTACCATTTTAGGTTAAATGTTGTAATAAGGCCTAAGATTTTCTTTCAAAATGCTTCTGCAACTCTATTCCCAAACATCCCATTTTCGTAAATTGTTTATTTCAAATATGTTTTCACAACAAAAAGGGGTCTTTAAAGATAATTACATTTTCAAGTAGATAACAATTGCTTAAGTGTTTTCGGTTTTAACAAAGAGGCCGTAAATCTCGAACAAGTTTTTAACAATCTCAAAGATGGTTTTAAAAAAAAAAAAACTTCCATGTGACACGCCAAATTCGGGCTTAACTTCTAGGCCGGGTTTGGGGTGTTACAACAACTTGCTTACAACAAATTTGCACAAAAAATAAGTTCCTCACACAAACAAGATAAACGCTCTTTCTATCTCATTAATAAATCAATGACAAGTCTTCTCTTAAATAAACATATAACTGCTTGCAAAAGTACAATCAATAAATATAAATCATTATCTCATAAAAAATAACCTTCAATATAGTCTTCAATATAGAATGATCTTGTCAAAATCTTCTTGGGGTAGTCTCGTAAGGAAAACAAATCTCTTCAATAAAGAGAATTGATCACATTAAAGGTCTTCAAAAGAGTCTTTGCTTGATTTTAACCTTTTTCTTAATATAGTCTCTTTAAATAAGGTAACTCTAGAACTTTTGAAAAATCAACAATCTCTCCTCCAATTATAATTTTATGGTTTATTGCTCAAAATCCTCCAAAATGTCTAACTAAATAATCAAAATAATTTAGTCAATAAAAAAAGTAATTATAACATCAGAATAATTTTATAAAAAAATTGTAACTAATATTTGAATTAGCTATTTTATAAAAAAAATTTCGAATTAATTATAGTTTAATATTGCTTCTCAAAAAAAACTTTTGGATTAAAAAAAAAACTTTTGAGCAAAAACTAAAATTTTCTACTTCTACTTTTAACTAAAAAAAATATTTTTGCAATGTAATTTTTTTGTCTCAAAAATATTTTTGAAAAATTTAAAATCATCTTATTTAATAATACTTTTATTTCAAAAAAAATTTTTATCCCAAAAATACATTTTAAAAAGAGTGGTAAAATCCCCTAATACTTTCCATGATTGCATTTTGGCTCGTTGTTCTAAAGGGAAACAACATTGTTAATGCTCCGGCTAAACAAGGGCTGCGTGTTCCTGAAGATTGTTTATGGGTAGAACTGGTTGAAGCTATAGTAAATTTGGCGGAACGGTACAATGTTTTGTTTGGTGAAACATTTATTCTATTAATGGAATTTATTACTTTCAAAAAAAGAAGATAGACACTTTTTAGATCTGTATTTAATAGCAAGTGTACTACGTTGACAAGTCAAATGCATGTGATTTTATGTACTATTACTACTTTATACTAATTCACAACTAAACTTTCTTTATTGATTTAAATGATATTATAATATTTTCTTTTTTATAAATCAATAGAAATGTATTCATAACAAGTTAAATTTTAACTTTATTATTATAACCAAAGTATCATTTAATATTTTTTAATAAATATACTTATTATACAGTAAATAATTGGATTAAATATTTTTAAGCATTTAATGTTTAAAGAATTAATCAATTGAAATTATTTAAAATTTTCTTAATTTTCAAAATTTCATCCAATAACTAAGCTTTATCATTTTTATTTTGCAAAAAATGATCTCCCTGAACAAGATACTTCAAAATACAAATATCATAAAGGTAGACCACAAGTTATACATTAAGTCACATAACAAACAAACTAGGGAACAAGAATATCAGGCAAAATACATGACTAGTACTACTAATTGAGGACACTACTAGCCTCAACCAATAACAGGTAAGCGCATTGTCGCGCAATCTAAGCCCCTATTAACACTTTCAATATAAATGACTCTGGTATATTAATTTTGAAGTATGAGCTCCCTTAATACCTTATATTCTGTTCAAATATCCTTTTAAGCTTAATATCACTCTCTTAATACCTTATGATACGAGTAGTTCGATCCAATTCAAAGGTCATAATAGAGATGAGCTTAGTTTCCCTCAAAGCCCAATCACGAGATCTAAATTTAAGCAGCTAAACTCAAACCTTAACTTATTCGTTCAACACTTTATCATAAAAAAAATTCGAGACGAAGAGTTGAAGCTTCAAGACAATTGATTTTTAGAGTGAGGATGAATTAGAATAGATGGATTTTGTTCGTGGGACTAAACTCTCAATCTATGATGAGAAGCCCATGTGGAGAATGAAAACAAGCATAGGTGTTTCACTTCAATGACCTTAGTCAATCCCAAAAGCTTAGGTATTTCATATTGGGTTCGGGTTTTAGACTTAATTTTTATTATATATGAGCCCAAATATTGTATATATCATCTCTTATTATTTTATTCCAAATTTTTGATAATTATTAAATATTTTAAGTTATTTAGGAATTTTATGTTAACATTAATAAAGTTTAGTTTAAAGTTACTTCTTATTTACGTTAAATTAGAGTTCTAGTATACTTAAGAGTTTTATTTAGATTTATTTAGTAAACCTATATATAGGTCTTTGCATTGTATACAAATCATTCAATTCATTATTAATCAAATTCTTTTTTGAGTTAATACGTTCTTTTTAAGTTTTCTTTTTAAGAATTTATCTTGAGTTTCTTTTAGAAGAGTTTTGGCAATCTTTTCTAATTGCGGGGATTATCTTCAAACTTTTTCTTCCCAAGTTTTCTTTCTTGTAGGGGAAATTAGAGCCGCTTGAAGAGGGTTGTGGATTCTTCGTGTTTCCAAGGCTTCCTAGGATTTCTACATACCACGTTCTATCTTTCCATCTATCTTATTTATTTTCTATATTTTCTTCCTTATTGTTCTAATTGTAGATTATTTTTATATTTTGATTATCTTAGTTATTTATTTTAATTGTTTTATCTGACTTGGATTTGATTGCGTTTTAGGTTGTGTCAAAATCCAAATTTCTTTTCAAACATCTAGAGCCCTAAGTCAAATTTGCGACTTTGACAAACTTTACGATTCGCTTCTGTAACACCCCAAACCCGGCCCAGACATCACGACCGGATCTGGCATGTCACATGGAAAGGTTGTTAAAGTAGCTTCGCGATCTCTTAAAGAAAGTGTCTGAAAACTCCGAGTTAGGTTGGTGGTTTGAAAACTCAGTGTTTATTTTAGAAGGGTTGTAATTATTTTGAAAACCGCATTTACTGTGAAAATCAAGTTTTAACTGTTGTGGGTATATTTTGAAACCACCTGATGTCGAGTTAAGTAAAACTGAAGTGTGGTCTATTATCCTCTGCTTTGGAAAACCGTTAGACATATTTTATTAAGAAAGTGTCATACTAATTAATTTGTAAAGTAAAGCATTTAAAAATCAATCCAAAATAATAGTGGCCTTAATACATATCAAAATTCCCAAATTAAAGAAAAATTCAAAGATAAATAAAATTTAATTTACTAAAATCGTGCATGGCCACCACGAAGTCCACTCCGACCCAATCCACTGAACTAGGAATCACCTGCAAATGTTTAAAAATAGGGTGAGTCATACGACTCAGTGTGCAATTTCTAGTACCATCATTGGGTCAGGCCCATTTACTTACCATCTGGGCCGTAGCCCCTTTTCGTAATCACATTGGCCAAAGCCCATTAGCATAGATTAACAAGTTTTATATGCAACATGATGCAAAACCCAAACCAACTTAAATTTCCATCCGCTACACACCACCCGATCCTGCCAATCACACCAGTGGGGATTTCTACAATCAACCCTCCATCCGCTACACACCATCGATGACAGTCATGATGCAGTTAGCTGTTCATCGCGTCATATGTGGCATAGCCACCGCAATAATGTGACAACGTCACCGCCATATGTGGCAGAGCCACCTTTAATAATGTGACAAAGTCACCGTAATATGTGGCAGAGCCACCTTTAACACTGCCCCTTTCATCATTTCATATCCCCATGCCCATGCAACATACAATCATAATGATATGAATGCAACATATTACAACATGCATAAAACATTTAAGGCACATGAATATTCATGCTGACGATCATATCTACAAGGCATACACGGAGAAAGAACGTACCTAGTATCACGACTTTTACCCTCTATGGGTATCACAATAGTTATTATTGTGTTTTCGGCTTTCAACAATCACATATATACATCATAATAATATCACTCATGAAGGTATGGGAATTACACACCTAAAAACCCGAAGAACTAAACTATCAATCTCGCTAACGTTCACACTCACAGGGATCACAGCGATCTGCTTATCCCTTTCTGAAGCCGACCCACAACCCGGTGGAAAGTCGCGAACGGCTGACACCGCACGTTTCTTGAATTTAGGGGTAGGGACTACGAGTCCAACCCCCTCATTTGCTTGACTGGCATTTGATTCCATAAAGCGATCTTGGTCAGAAAACCAGGTTAAGACATCAAAGCAGAAAACATAAGGATACACGCTCAACAATATAACGATTTCTTACCTAAATTAACAGAACCAGGAGGCTACTACACTTGGATTAATAAATCATTGAAGTCCCTACACAAACTCCACATTAGATTCGGCCCTCCAAGCTATGATTTAGAAGAAGTGGCCTTTCGGCCTAACCAAAGATGTAAACCCCTTATCTTGATTGACCGATTGTCTCCCCTAGGCTCCTCCAACAGTGATTAGATGTGAAAGGAGGCCCCTCCTACATTCGGCCAAAGAGATACATAACAAGATTAACCCCTACGGTTACCAACCAAATAGAAAATAAGAGAGAATCGAGAAAGAAGACGACGCTTACCACTTAACAGGAAGGAACTGATTTGGAAAGAGGATAGGGGATGAGTGGCGACACCTCACAAAGAAGATAAAGGAAGAATCGAAGCACAGACGTTTCGGCGTTGAAGGAGTAACTTTGTAACAAGTGGTGATAGAAGGTGACTAGAGGATGAAACACTAGCTTTTCGGTAATAGAGTGAGGACAAAAGGGATGTTACGGCTTGAAGTAAATGAAGGAAGAAGCAAAAAGAAGAATAGAAACTAAGAGGGTTCGACAAGAGGGAAAAAGGGAAAAGATGATGAAATGAAGGAGAATAGAAGATTCGGCCAAGAGGTTATCGAAAGAAAACGCTTTTCAACCAAAAGAAGATGAGAGACTTGTTTCGGCTTTTTGGTGATGAGGCAAAGAACTCAAGGTACCAAAAATGCAAAAGAGAGGGAGAGAAATGGTTTCGGTTTAGACTAAATGAAGAATGGACAAAGACCTTAGGGGTTTCGGCTCTTCAAAGAAAAGAACAAAATCGCCAAATGCACAACAGCCCCAAATGCCGAAAAAGAAAAGCTCACTACACCCAAAAGCTAACTCTTCAAAAATTCGGCATCTAAACCCACTAAACCGAATGCATATCCCCCTAACACCACTCAAAAAAATGGCTAACACCCTTTTCCACCTTCATCCCCTTGAAATGCAAAAGAGAGGGACAGAAATGGTTTCGGTTTAGACTAAATGAAGAATGGACAAAGACCTTAGTGGTTTCAGCTCTTCAAAGAAAAGAACAAAATCGCCAAATGGACAACAGCCCCAAATGCCAAAAAAGAAAAGCTTACTACACCCGAAAGCTAACTCTTCAAAAATTCGGCACATAAACCCACTAAACCGAATGCATATCCCCCTAACACCACTCAAAAAAACGGCTAACACCCTTTTCCACCTTCATCCCCTTGATTCTCTCCTATCTTCACTCACAACCTCCCATTTGAAATGTTTTGAACAAGTCAAAACCCGCCTTTCTCTCATGGCCTCCAATTCAAAATATTTGACCAATTCCACACTCCCCTCTTTAAGGTCCCTTGCCGAATCCAACTTTGCTCATCTTGACGCCAAAATAAATTCCAAAATGAGAACTGTGTGCCTCGAACCTGCTCCTTCCCTACTCCTTGTGGCGTCACTCTCCTGCCTCTTAAGTGGCGCCTGTTTGCCACCTTAACACTTAAATTCTTGTGTCACCAAACACATGCCATAAACCTTAAATCCTGCCCCGGTCAGCTTCCCTCCTTAAGTGCCCAAAACTAAAATTTTGGCCAAGGTTCTGACTTAACCCCGAGCCTTCTCGGGGACCCCAGACACATCAAACAACATACAAAGCATACCAAACACACTGATACAAAGTAGATGCAAAGCCCATAAATCTCGGATGTTACAGTTCTACCCCCCTTAAAGAAATTTTGGCCTCGAAATTTCCTGGTCAAAAGAGATGTGGGTATTACTGTCGCATAACATTCTCTGGCTCCCACGTAGCCTCCTCAGAACCGTGATTCCGCCATAACACTTTGACCAATAGGACTGATTTCCTTCTCAACACCTTAACGTCTCGCTCCAAGATCTGCACTGGTTCCTCCTCAAAAAATAGGTCAGGCCTTACTTCGATTTCCTCTACTGGCACAACATGAGATAGATCTGAACGATAGCTCCTTAACATCGAGACATGGAACAGATCATGAATCTGACTTAATTCTGAAGGTAGCTCGAGCTGATAAGCTACCGATCCCACACGCTTCAATACACGGTAAGACCCGATAAACTTGGGACTTAGCTTACCCTTCCGTCCAAACCTCATCACCTTCTTCCACAGATAAACTTTCAGGAAGACTTGATCACTTACCACAAATTCTATGTCTTTACGCTTCAGGTCAGCATAGGATTTCTGCCTGTCAGACGCTTCCTTCAACCGAGTTCGGATCAATTTAACTTTCTCCTCTATTTCTGAAACTAATTTCGAACCTAAAATCTGACGCACACCCAATTTCGTCCAGCAAGTAGGTGTACGACACCTCCGTCCATACAACGCTTCATAGGGCACCATCTGAATACTAGACTGATAGCTGTTGTTGTATGCGAATTCTGCCAACGGTAGAAACTCCTCCCAACTACCCCTGAAGTCAATGATACAGCCCCTCAACATATCTTCTAAGATCTGAATTACCCTCTCAGACTGCCCATCAGTCTGTGGATGAAAAGTTGTGCTGAAGTCTAACTTTGTACCCAAAACTTGATGTAACGCCTTCCAGAATCTCGACGTGAACCTAGGGTCTCTGTCAGATATGATAGACACAGGTACCCCATGCAACCTCACAATCTCTGCTACATACAGCTTGGCTAACTTTTGCAGAGAATAGTCGACTCGAACAGGTATGAAATGGGCGGACTTCGTCAACCAGTCAACAATCACCCATACCAAATCTTTCTTAGTAGGCGTAAGAGGTAGCCTACTCACAAAGTCCATCGTAATCCTCTCTCATTTCCACTGTGGAATCTTCACCGGCTACAATAACCCCGATGGCAACTGATGTTTCACTTTCACCTGCTGACAGGTCAAACATTTACTCACCAACTTGGTAATTTTTCGCTTCAAACCAGGCCACCAAAACTGTTCACGCAGATATCAGTACATCTTACTCCCATTACGATGCATAGCGTACGGACTGCTATGCGTCTCTTGGAGAATCATCTGTCTTAGCCCAACATCTTTCGGCATGCAAACCCTCTCACGGAAACACAAAGCTCCATCACTATTCAGACTATAATTCTCTACTCCTTCATTCTACACTTGTAAAAGTCGAGCACTCAAGACATCGTCCATCAACTGCTTCTCTTTAATCTGACTTATCCACGTCGGCTTCACTTGAAGTTTAGCTAATAGACTCCATCATCATACAAGCTGAGATGGGCAAACATCCCCTCAACTCTGATATTACCTTCCGACTTAACGCATCTGCCACCACGTTAGCTTTACCCGGATGGTATTTGATCGAGCAGTCGTAATCCTTCAATAGCTCAATCCACCTTCGTTGTCTTAAATTCAACTCCTTCTGAGTGAGGAGATACTTCAAACTCTTGTGGTCAGAGTAGATAATGGACTTCTCCCCATACATGTAGTGTCTTCAAATCTTCAGAGCGAACACCACCACAGCCAACTCCAGATCGTGCGTGGGATAGTTCATCTCATGCGGTCTTAACTGCCGGGATACATACGCAACCACCTTCCCATCTTGCATTAACACACACCCTAACCCCGTGTATGAAGCATCACAATAAACTACGAACTCTTTCCCAGCCTCGGGCTGAATTAACACAGGAGCCTCAGTTAGAATCCTCTTCAACTTCTCGAAACTTTCCTGTTGTTTTTTAGACCAAACAAACGGTACTTCTTTCCGTAACAACTTAGTTAAGGGTGCCGCAATTAAGGAGAAACCTTCAACAAACCTTCTGTAGTACCCAGCTAACCCAAGAAAACTTCAAATCTCTGCCACCGACCTAGACGATTTCCAATCCAACACTGCTTCAATCTTCCGGGGATCAACTCTAATCCCCTCAGTTGATACCACATGACCCAAAAAGGTAACTTCTTTCAACCAAAATTTACACTTGCTGAATTTGGCGTACAACTGCTTCTCCTTCAAAATCTGCAGCACCACCCAAAGATGCGAATCATGTTCCTCATCCATCTTGGAATATACCAAGATGTCATTTATGAACACCACTACAAATCTGTCTAGATAGGGTTGGAATACCCAGTTTATCATAACTATAAACACAGTTGGTGCATTCGTCAACCCAAACAGCATCACTAGAAATTCGTAGTGACCATAGCGAGTTCGAAAAGCCATCTTATGAATATCCGCTTCCTTGACCTTAAGTTGATGATATCCTGACCTCAAATCTATCTTCGAAAAGACTGAAGCCTTCTTGAGTTGATCAAACAAGTCGTCAATCCTCAATAGCGGGTACTTGTTATTGATCGTCAACTTATTCAACTGACGGTAGTCAATGCACATATGCATCGATCCGTCCTTCTTTTTTACAAACAGCACCGGTACTCCCCACGGAGACACACTTGGTCGAATAAAACCACGATCCAATAGCTCATGGATCTGGGCTTTCAACTCCACCAGCTCCTTTGGTGCCATCCTATAAAGGCTAACCACAGTCATCTTTCTAGCAGCTATTTCAGATTCTATACTTAGAGTCTCAAATACAGTGCTAGCAACATAGGAGTGGGTCGATCCAATATCAATTAAAGTAAGAAATGGCTTATCAGCTATAAGAAACGTACCGGTTATGACGTCCAGTGAGTCGCCATCCTCTCGCCGATGTGCTGCATAGATTAAACCTGGCTGTCTTGCATCTGTACTACAGGCACCCCTGCCAGGTGCTCCACGACCCTGACTGAATCCATTTCCTCCTCTAGCTAGGCCATGACCCCTTGGCGGTTGCTGACCACCTCTTCTGAACTGATCAAAGCCCTATCCAGCTGGCCTCACCTGTTCTACTTGTGGACAATCTCTAACCATATGATCCTTAGATCCACGTTTAAAACATTCCCTAATTCCTTTCCGGCATACCCCTGGATGCATCTTTCCATACTGAGCACATGAACGAAACTGACCTATTGCGACAGGCGTCGGAACTCGAGCTGGCCTATCCAACCTAGGCCTCTTCAGGAAACCCCCAGATGATATCGACAACCCAAAACTTCTCTTACCTTTCCCTCGATCCCTATTCTGCCTTTCAGTACGCTTTACTTCCTCGGCTATCTTAGCTTTTTCGACCAACACGGTAAAATCCCTTTCCCGCTGCGGAGCTATCAATACCCTCAACTCATCCCGCAGCCCATTTTCGAACTGCACACAATGCTTATAGTCAGTCACCATTATACCTCAGGCGTAATGACTCAGGCGCAGAAATTTCGCCTCATACTTAGCTACCGATTTACCCCATTGCACCAGATTCAAGAATCCTTTCCTCTGAGCATCCACATAACTTGCCCCAACGTATTTCCTCTGAAATACAGTTTTGAAGAAATCCCAGTCAATAAGATCCGCTGGAATACCCTCTCTTATCGTGAGCCACCACTGGTATGCCTCGTCCCGGAGAAGAGACACCACTCCTTTCAATTTTTCCTCTACCGTGCAGTCTAAATCCTCCATAATTCTCTCAACTGCCTCCAGCTAATATTCAACTACACTTGCGGCCACACCAGAAATACCCCTAAACATTTCAGCTCCGTTTGCTCAAAGTCACTCAGGAATAGACTTTGGAGATATCGTCCCAGTGCTTGCCCCAACAACTCGCTCCAACACCCGCAGCATTGCTTGAGACAGGGCATCGTCCCCACCAGTCCTATCTTGCGATCCCCTTTCTCCCATAGATGATGCTGGCACTTCACCTTCAGGCTCATTTCTTGCTTTCAAGAACTCAACCTCAGCACCCTGGCCTCTCCCACTACCGGGTGCTACACGTCCACGACCTCTGGCACTCATGTCTATCATTTCGTCTTAATCTGGGTTACAAATTTTATGAATTAGCATTTCTTTCCACTGTTGATTAATGAGTAGTTTTATGAAGATAGAGTTTTAAGTAGTTTTCCGCAATAACACACATATACCTATAGGTTTCATCACTAAAGTAGAGTTTCTTTAATTCTATCATCCATGGCAATATAATCCTATAATACATTCACTTCATGCAAATCACTTAACAATAAGAAAACTTACCTGGCAGACTTGGGCTGGCGACTCAGGTGCCATGCTTCTGAAAAAAATCGGTGTTTATACATGCATATATATTTTGTTTTAAAACCACTTTTAAATCAACTTCGGGAAACATTTTGAACCCAAAACCTAAGGTCGAGTTTTTGAAACCTGCTCTGATACCAAATTGTAACACCCCAAATCTGGCCCAGACGTCACGACCGGATCTGGCATGTCACATGGAAAGGTTGTTAAAGTAGCTTTGTGATCTCATTAAGAATGTGTCTGAAAACTCCAAGTTAGGTTGGTCGTTCGAAAACTCAGTGTTCATTTTAAAAGGGTTGTAATTATTTTGAAAACCGCCATTACTGTGAAAATCGAGTTTTAACTGTTGTGGGTATATTTTGAAACCACCTGATGTCGAGTTACGTAAAACTGAAGTGTGGTCTATTAGCCTCTACTTTGGAAAACCATTAGACATATTTTATTAAGAAAGTGTCATACTAATTAATTTGTAAAGTAAAGCGTTTAAAAATCAATCCAAAATAATAGTGGCCTTAATACATATTAGAATTCCCAAATTAAAGAAAAATTCAAAGATAAATAAAATTTAATTTACTAAAACCGTGCATGGCCACCACGAAGTCCACTCCGACCCAATCCACTGAACTAGGAATCACCTGTAAATGTTTAAACAAATAGGGTGAGTCATACGACTCAGTGTGCCATTTCCAGTACCATCATTGGGTCAGGCCCATTTACTTACCATCTGGGCCGTACCCCTTTTCATAATCACATTGGCCGAAGCCCATTAGCATAGATTAACAAGTTTCATATGCAACATGATGCAAAACCCAAACCAACCTAAATTTCTATCCGCTACACACCACTCGGCCCTACCAATCACACCAGTGGGGATTTCTACAATCAACCCTCCATCCGTTACACACCATCGATGACAGTCATGATGCAGTTAGCTGTTCATCGCGTCATATGTGGCATAGCCACCGTAATAATGTGACAACGTCACCATCATATGTGGCAGAGCCACTTTTAATAATGCGACAAAGTCACCATAATATGTGGCAGAGCCACCTTTAACACTACCCCTTTCATCATTTCATATCCCCATGCCCATGCAACATACAATCATAATGATATGAATGCAACATATTACAACATGCATAAAACATTTAAGGCACATGAATATTCATGCTAACGATCATATCTACAAGGCATACACGGAGAAAGAATGTATCTGGTATCACGACTTTTACCCTCTATGGGTATCACAATAGTTATTATTGTGTTTTCGACTTTCAACAATCACATATATACATCATAATAATATCACTCATGGAGGTATGGGAATTACACACCTAAAAACCCGAAAAACTAAACTATCAATCTCGCTAACATTCACACTCGTAGGGATCACAGCGATCTGCTTATCCCTTTCTGAAGCCGACCCACAACCCGGTGGAAAGTCGCGAACGGCTGACACCGTACGTTTCTTGAATTTAGGGGTAGGGACTACGAGTCCAACCCCTTCCTTTGCTTGGCTGGCATTTCCATAAAGCGATCTTGGTCAGAAGACCAGGTTAAGACATCGAAGCAGAGAACATAAGGATACACGCTCAACAATATAATGATTTCTTACTTAAATTGACAGAACCAGGAGGCTACTACACTTGGATTAATAAATCACTGAAATCCCTACACAAACTCCACATTAGATTCGGCCCTCCAAGCTATGGTTTAGAAGAAGTGGCCCTTCGGCCTAACCAAAGATGTAAACCCCTTACTTTAATTGACCGATTGTTTCTCCTAGGCTCCTCCAACAGTGATTAGATGTGAAAGGAGGCCCCTCCTACATTCGGCCAAAGAGGTACAGAACAAGATTAACCCTTACAGTTACCAACCAAACAGAAAATAAGAGAGAATCGAGAAAGAAGATGGCGCTTACCACATAACAGGAAGGAACCGATTTGGAAAGGGGATAGGGGATGAGTGGCGACACCTCACAAAGAAGATAAAGGAAGAATCGAAGCACAGATGTTTCGGCCTTGAAGGAGTAACTTTGTAACAAGTGGTTATAGAAGGTGACTAGAGGATGAAACACTAGCTTTTCTGTAATGGAGTGAGGACAAAAGGGATGTTACGGCTTGAAGTAAATGAGGAAAGAAGCAAAAAGAAGAATAGAAACTAAGAGGGTTTGGCAAGAGGGAAAAAGGGAAATGATGATGAAATGGAGGAGAATAGAAGAATCGGTCAAGAGGTTATCAAAAGAGAACGCTTTTCAACCAAAAAAAGATGAGAGACTTGTTTCGGCTTTTTGGTGATGAGGCAAAAAACTCAAGATACCAAAAATGCAAAAGAGAGGGAGAGAAATGGTTTCAGTTTAGACTAAAAGAAGAATGGACAAAGACCTTAGGGGTTTCGGCTCTTCAAAGAAAAGAACAAAATCGCCAAATGCACAACAGCCCCAAATGCCAAAAAAGAAAAGCTCACTACACCTAAAAGCTAACTCTTCAAAAATTCGGCACCTAAACCCACTAAACTGAATGCATATCCCCCTAACACCACCTTCATCCCCTTGATTCTCTCCTATCTTCACTCACAACCTCCCATTTGAAATATTTTGAACAAGTCAAAACCCACCTTTCTCTCATGGCCTCCAATTCAAAATATTTGACCAATTCCACACTCCCCTCTTTAGGGTCCCTTGCCGAATCCAACTCTGCTCATCCTGACGCCAAAATAAATTTCAAAATGAGTACTGTGTGCCTCGAACCTGCTCTTTCCCTGTCCCTTGTGGCGTCACTCTCCTGCCTCTTAAGTGGCGCCTCTTTGCCACCTTACCACTTAAATTCTTGTGTCACCAAACACAAGCCATAAACCTTAAGTCCTGCCCCAGTCAGCTTCCCTCCTTAAGTGCCCAAAATTAAAATTTTGGCCAAGGTTCCGACTTAACCCCGAGCCTTCTCGGGGACCCCAAACACATCAAACAACATACAAAGCATACCAGACACACTGATACAAAGTAGATGCAAGGCCCCTAAATCCCGGATGTTATAGCTTCCGCATTCATCCACCTCATTTCTTATCACCTTATATTCTGTTCAAATATCCTCTTAAGCTTACTATCTTGTAGTTCCTCGATCATCCTACTCTAGGATCATTGCAGTCCATTGCTGTCTTAATTGAAACAAAAATTAAAAATTAATCAAGGTTTCGCTAATTATGAAAAGTACTTGACTTTTAGAGTTTTTATATATTAAAAGAATTTAAATTATATTAAAGTAATCCAAAAATTCACTTTTTTTTTCATTTTAAAAAATAATAATTTCTAACTAATATCATACCCTTCTAACACTAGATCAATTCTACTTAATAATATTTCAACCTTAGGTAAATAAAATTAACAAATAATAATAGCAATGCAAGGTTTATGGTTTTTTTACGAAATAGATTTTTGATTTATGGCATAGTGTATTAGAATTTAGAATTTTAAGATTTATCAGTTTAAGGAAATGATTAGTTTAGGATTTAGGGTTTAAAGAGATCTAATGTGATAAGGTTTATGGTTTTAATTTTTTATAAAAAATAAATAAATTAATTTTAAAGTTAAAAATAATAATAATAACTAAATTGATGTTTATTGATGTATTATTTTTTATTTATATATTTTATAAAATGATGTGAAATATTATTATTGGACGCAAAAATCAAATGAAATATCTCTGCGAGATGATGCTTTGATTTTAATGAGATGTACATTTTTTATTGAAAAAGAAAAATCCCAATACAAAATTTCGCAAGCTCTAAATTAAGAGGGAAGCTAAATGAATCATTGTCGATTCATATGGTTCTCGTTTTAACCCCAACTACATATGCATACTACATTTATCAACTAAATTCACGAGAACTAGCGGTGAAAGATACGCATATTCATATTTCAATCATTTTATTGCCAAAAAGCCCTAAAGGCTAAAATCTTGAAACCAGGCACTATATTTGGCGGGCAACTGCCAATTATACATGTCATCAACTTAAATTTTCCATAAAACAATGATCAAGATATTTTTTTCACATGTTCCTCATCTCGGCACTATAAGTACTCCTCTCAAGGACATTGCATTAGTTTGCATTAAAAAAAAATGGGAAAACATTTGCCGACACCCGTCTTTTCAGCAACGCTTATTACCCTTATGTTTCTGTATATTACAAGCACCTCTCAAGCAACCAGCTTTGCTTCACTGACAAAGAAGATGAATGCTACTGTCACCATTGATGAAAGCCACATAGAAGCGGAGTTGTTAATGGACCTTGGTATGGGTAGAATGCTTTTCAATTACAGATATCTGATAAATCGGGCCAGCATCCGTAGGCGCCCTATTGTGACTTGCAATAGAGGAAACGCCTATGCGTCGTGTTTGCCTGCTAAAAACCAACGGATAAGATCAGAACGTTGCGGTATTTACAAGCGTCGTGGATGCTTCTAGTCTATTTGCGCAGGCAAAGGGGTAACTCGTGTGTATGAACTTCCTTTGCTTTTTGTGTTCTTTTTATTTTTTTCCCCTCTGTTTCTGTGTCAAGATTTATGACTTCCATTTGTGTGATGCTTATATATGTATCTACCTTTAAGAAAATGGAATTTTATATGTTGTGTTTGAAGTTTTTTAAGTCAATTTTCTTTTTCTTATTTTCATTCACTGGATTAATTTAGATTAACATCGATGGGTTGAACCAAAATCATAAGTCCAACTAGTCAAATCTGTGTTATATAACTAGAAATAGTTAGAACTGTTTCAATAAGATAAAAATCCGAAAATTAGGGATGAAAAACCAGGCAAACTAGATTTCTTTTTTAAAAAAATTAATTTTACATTTTTAGCAAAAGAATTTAGACGACTTCATTATGTTGGTTTTCTTTAAATATTCTTTTTTTCCTTAGTTTTTTTTTTAATTTTTAATAATTTTAAATATATTTTTAAATTTTTATGAAAATTTTAGTCATTATTACCTTTTCTTTAATTAAGCTATTGAATCGTCCAATTCAATGAAAATAAAAAATATAATGTATTCCGTTCTTATGCCATTAACTGATACTAATTTTTCCCATTCTTTCAATTATCTTAAGGTTTTTGATCTTTTTTAGAGAAGAAAACTATTTTTGTAACGCTTTCTAACCCAAACTCAAAACAACCTCGGTCACGACACTACATTTAAATCCTAGAGACATTTTGGATGATACAATCAGTTGTAGATGATTATATACGCCTTTTACTAATCATCTAACTCTATAATTAGATCAATTTATGGTATCACTTGATATTTCTAAACCCATTATCCGGGTAATCTATACTTAAGGGTATGCTTTTATATAAACTTATAACATAAGCAAACACATTAGGATTCCTTGTACAAGTATCTATTATGTAGGTGCCAAAAGCTATCAAACACAACTCAAACATAGCAAAATTTGCATTAAGATTGTTGAGACCATTTTAAAAATCGATTTCAAAAAAAAAAAGGGGATAGATTTTTTAAAAACAACAACGGGAGTCGTCACCAATCTCTTTTTGCTTAAGTGTGATTGGATCACCTCGTAAAACGTTTTATTTAAAGCATTTAATTTTGGTCCACGAAAAGCCAGAAAATGGGTTCGAGAGTCGGTTACGTATGAGGAAGGGTTAGCACCCTCATAACGCTCAAAAATTGGTACCTCATCGATAAAATCATGTCCAAATGTTTGAAACTTAGGATTTAAAAATATGTTCTAAAAAACTTCGAACAATTTGATTTAAAATTTAAGAGTTCTTCGATCCAAAAGAATATAAACATGACATCCAGCACGATTGGACACGATATTTTTAAATCCTCGTAACTAAGATCATCTCATAATTTATAAAACTTCGAGCAATTTTGATTTAAAATTTGAGAGTTCTTCGGTCCGAAAGAATATAAACATCACATCCAGCACGATTGGACACGATATTTTTAAACCCTCGTAACTAAGATCATCTCATAATTTATAAAACTTGTTAAAAGGATATTTAGTTATTTAGCCAAACGGAAAATCGCAACCAAGCACGATTGGACACTATTTCTCGAATTTCTAAATACCAAAACATTGCCTTATTTAAAAAAAAAACCTTTAGATAAAATATTAATTTTACAAAAATGTATTTTTATTTTAAACGATAACCATGTGACAATATTCCATTTATATACTATCGAACATATTCCATTTATATACTATCGAACATAAATATTAAAAGCAATTATAATATACTTAACATTTAAGATACGCAATAAAGAAATAATAATACAAAATATGACAAATAATAATTCCTAAACTAAAGCAATTGTAAATACATGATGAAGTATAAACAAATATAATAAACAATAAAATCAACTATGAACATATTTCATGCAAATTTAAAATTTTCATGCAATGATATACAAAAAAAATGTATATATATATTAAGAAAATAACTAATATATGACTTTAAATAAAAGTATATTTAATAATCTAATACATATAAAACTACATTTTTAAATAAATAATATATTATTCAATATAAATAATTCTAGATAAAATAAAATTTAAAAATAATATAAGATATAATACTATATAATATACTATTTTAAAAATATATAATATGACAAATAATGTATAAGTTAAAAATAATATGTAATAAAATAATTAAATCAAATAATATATAATAATTTAAAATAAATAAGGATAATATATAATAAAAATATACAAGTTTAATAAATTAATATATGAATAATAAGGGTAATATAATATAGATAAATTTTATAAAATGAAAAAAATGATATAATATTATATAACATACAAATTAGAAGAGCATGATATAATAATTAATATATATAAATCATAATATAAAAATAATATTTAAACCGAATAAAATAAAAGATAATAAATAATAATAATATGGAAAGTAATAATATTAAATATAATTATAATAAAAATTTAAATAATAACAACAATAATAAATATAAAAATAAAAAATAAAGAATACGGTAATAATAAAATAATAATAATAATATCTATATAGAAATAATAAATAAAGAATGTTAAAATCATGGCAAAATAACCAAAAATAATTAAAAAATAAAATAGGGATAAAATTAAACTTAAAAACAATACTTTGGGGCGAATTTTAAAAGAAATAAATGAATTAGGGCCCTCTAGTAATGAGCACAAAAAAGTGGAGGACCAAAAGAGAAATATTCCCACACTCCTAAAGCTGCACTTTATAGGGGATTAAAATGAAAACCAAATAAAATTTTAGGGCAAGATTAAAGAATAAAATAAACTTAATTATATAAAATCGAAAGGGCTAAAATCGCAATTAGCCCTTCCAATAAAAACACGCGGATCCTTTATGCGGGTCGGGTCAGAATTCAGGTAAAAGCCTTAAAACGACCCTGTTTTGGTCATTAACAGCCTTCACCAAAATGACGTCGTACGAATGTATTATAAAAGCTAAAATTAGCCCAAAAATCATTTTGAACATCCATTAAAAAAAATAGCAGAGAGCCCCCCAAAAGAAAATGCTCTGCTTTCATCGATCGTCTGTCCTCCGGCCGTCATCGCACACTCCCTTACGCACGTCACGTGCCGTCGCTCACGGTGGTTCTTTGACGGGAAATGCTCTTTTCGAAAGGTAATCTCGAGTTCTCTCTTTTTTATACTATTTTATATATATAGAATGTATAAATCGAAGAAAAAAAAATTAACACAATAGAAAATAATAAAAAAATCACCTTCTTTTTTATTTTTTTTATTTTTGTATTCTTTGTATTCGTGTGTTTTTCGTATCCCTTTCAATTTACAAGTTAGGGGTTTTTATAACCCAAAAACAAAATGAAAAAAGGGAAATCAAAATCTTGTCGTTTCTCTTGCTATTTTTGCTGCTCTTCTTTCCTTTTTTCAGGTGGTTGGCGATAGATCCAGCGATGATGCGGGGATTCGGGCGCGTTGACGGCGGCGTGACCAAAGGCTGATGGTGAAGCTTACGGCGCGAAAGCTTCTGGAAACCCTAGGTTTCTGTTTAGTCACTGGGCCATTGGGCTTGGTTGGGATCTGGTATTGGGCCACGGGTATTGGGCTCATTTTGGGGTCTATTTTTTTTAGGTCTGTATTTTTTGGGTTTTGTAGTTGTAAATAGACTGCTAAGAAAATCAGGACTTTATTTATTTATTTTTTATTCTGTTTTATGGGTCGGGACAAAAATGGGCCTCTACAGCTGCCCCTCTTTGCTCATTGTCGTGTAACGAGAATAGAGCAAAGACTATAAAAGGACTAATTTTGCCCGATCTTGGCTGAGCCTCAAGTTCTTGATCGTCGCTTCTTTCAAATGGCTTCCAACTCTACTGTAACTTCAATGTTATTGGAACTTCATCTCGATTTCAGTAAGTCTGCTAGCTTTATTCTGCTTCTTGCAATTTCAAGAATGCCAAATTGATGTCTTTGATCTGCTTCCTACAACTTCAGGAAGATAAGATCTGAAAGTGTCTTTTGATCTGCTTCTTAAAACTTCAGAAAGATGAGATCTTCTGTCTTTAGTCTACTTTTAGTCTACTCCACTACAACTTCAAAGAGATAAGACTGAAAGTGTCTTTTGATCTGCTTCCTACAACTTCAGGAAGATAAGATCTTCTATCTACTCCCTACAACTTCAGGGAGATAAGGCTGAAATTCTTTTCGATCTGCTTCCTACAACTTCAAGAAGATGAGATCTTCTATCTTCAGTCTACTCCCTACAATTTCAGGGAGATAAGGCTGAAATTCTTTTCGATCTACTTCCTACAACTTCAGGAAGATGAGATCTTCTGTCTTTAATCTACTCCCTACAACTTCAGGGAGATAAGGCTGAAATTCTTTTCAATCTGCTTCCTACAACTTTAGGAAGATGAGATCTTCTGTGTTCAGTCTACTCCTTACAACTTCAAGGAGATAAGGCTGAAATTCTTTTCAATCTGCTTCCTACAACTTTAGGAAGATGAGATCTGCAAACTTCATGGATATTGCTACACCATCCGCTGAGGAAGATGTCTTGTAGATTTGGTTTAGTATGTTTATGTCACATGACTAAGATGCTATGATCAGAATGAATCAAAAGCTTCTAGCTATATATAACATGTCATGAAGATGATTCCTTTTAAAGGATTAGGATGCAATGACCGAAATGAATCAAATGCTCCTAATGAAACTTGCTATGATATAAAAATGTTATGAGTATAATTCCTATTCTAGATGTTATCACTCATTTATTTTTCATTCTTGTTTATCAATCATATTCTGCTTAACCAGCTTGCCCCAATGTAATTTCTGAATCAGCCCTGCTTGGATCTTGAGTCATGAAGTTGGTACTTCCCACTGCAACTTCAGGGGAATAACATTCGGTTTCTTCCATCTTTTTGTTACCACTCAGAGGTACAAAACTTGTATCACTTTCAATCTGTTACACCATTCCCTGGGTGTAATGACCAGATGTGTGTGTCGAATGGGTGCAAGGTATCCCGACAATGATCCCTTTTTACACTTGGATTGACCTTGTTCGTCATTTGCTTGATGTGGTACCATCAACGAAATTGCCTTATCCAATAAGAATCTGAAGAGATAATCATTTTTCAATGTTTCCAGCCCTTAAGCTTGGTGAGTTCTGAACGATAGTCATGTTTTAGATTCCTCATATTATTTATAAGCTTCTAGAGTAATATGAGAAACTCCTTTTATGAAAGTGTTTTTAGTCCATTAATAGTTATTTCAATATAAAATGCTTGAAAAAGATTATGGACAAGAAAGAAATTAATCAGGAACAAATAAGCTAATCAAAGATAACCGAGGCAATAAATGAAAACTGATTGGTATATCTTAAAAAGAATAAAGTAAATATAGCAAAGGCTATAAAAGAAAATTAATTGGGCTGTTTCTTTGAAAAGAATAAAGTAATAAAAGATTTAAAATGGGTAAAATGGGAAACTAGGTGCCCCAGATATCGTAGTCTGAGCTTCTCTGTTCCGATCTCTTGAGGACCATTTTAAACTCAATATGTGTTTAGGGGATCTGGAGTACTCTGTCAATGCCCCAAGACGTAACATACTTCTTAATTGTTAATTCAAATGTAGCAAGATTACTGTGTGCCCCACTTTTGATCAAAATTTGAGCTGCCCTGTTCAGGTTTTCGGCTTAAAGCCCCTTTGGTCTCAAAGCGCCCTTTGCGGGTTTTAATCTTGGCCTCTCTTTTTTCTTCTTTTTTTTTTTTGATTTCGAGGCGCCCTTTACGGGTTTTCACCTTGGTCTTTCCTCTTTCAGGTCAAATATCTCTTGACTAAACCTGAATCCGCCAGATTGGGCAAGTCTTCAAATATTAATGCTCCTCTATAACAGGCCCTACATAAGTCATTCCCAGTTTGGCATATGCTTTCCTCTAAAATCGTTTTGTAGAGGAAAAATCTTTTTTCAACCTCAAGTTTCTTCGTGGAATTCCTAAGATGAACTTCTTTAACGTAAGTTCGCATCATCTGGCTGTGACGAATAGCTTTTAACCTTTTCTTCAATTAGGTTCAATTGGCAAAACGCTTCAGTTCCATAAACCAATGGGTAAGACGTTGCTCCCAGCGAAGGTTCTGGCCGATGTTCAATAAGACAGAAGGTAACGGTAGCTTCTTATGCCAATTATTACAAGTCTAAGTCACCTTTCATAATTTTTGTTGTTTTTTTTTTTTCTTTTGGCAACTTTTGTTGTACAGTGATATGCTACCTGATCTTTGGACAAACTGTAAACTTTAACTTTGTACAGTTATACAGCCTGTGCTTGCATCTAATCCTTTCCTTTATTCATTTTTTTTTATTCTTTTTGATTTTTTTTTTGAATTTGATGATTGTCGACTTTGCAATATTGGCATATGAAGCAACATTCACCCTCTTAATGAAGCAGACAATGACCATGACAATGAATCGATGTCAACTAGAAGCATTTGACAAGATTGGCCCCATAATATCCATGCCCCACATATGGAAAATTTGTGAAAAACTGGAGTAAGCCCATGAATCTTGTCTCCTTAGATACGGCATAGCTGATACCATCCCTTTCTCTGTAAATTGGCAGTGACCAATCCTCATATTTAGGGTGCGTCTTATTAGCCCAAGCATGTCCTGATATGATCGTGCAAAACATCTTTGAGCCTTTTTGAAAATAACTCAATGATGTCTCGCATTATTTCTATGGTAAGCTGGGCTTCGATCTTCACCCCTTTTCTAGGCACGTAATATCCAATGACCCTTTGTAGAGTAAGGTCTTTTTTTCATCTTGTTAAACCATTCTTAACAAGTCAGAAGATATGTCACAATCTCTGTAATCTTCAAAATCCTGAGATCCCCTAGACCCATATCTTGTTCAAAAAGGGAGTCAGTAACAACGTCGCTCATGACATTGATATCTGGATACCTAGGTACGAAGGCGAACAAATCCAAAGAATAAATGATTCTAAGGATGATTATTTGTATGGTCATGAATAAAGAATGAAAGAATATAAGAATGTACAGTATAAAATAGAAAGAATAGAAGAATATGTGCTCAAATAGATGCATTTTATTGAAATAAAATTTTGAACATAAGCCTATTTCACAAAAGAGTTCTTGTTGCCTCTAGGCTCAAGACAACAAGCATGTTTTGAACATTACTCTAGATTAGCCCTAAAAGTATAGAGATTTCTTCCACAGTCTTATTATTCAAAACACTCCCAAGTACACAAGGGTTTGGAAACTTCGTTCTTTGATTCCCTCTTTGATTTCTTCAAGGAGTAGCAACTTTCTTGTCTCCTCCTTCGATCACTGCATTCACTACCTTATTAAAGTGATCAGGTTTTGATGGGTCGTCGAACTTCACAACTCCCATTTTAATAAACCTTTCGACCAACTTTTTAAACGTATTGCAGTTTTAAATTGAGTGGCCCTTTATTCCCGCGTGGTACCCATATTGGGCATTCTCGTTATACCATTTTGGGAACGGAGGTTGCAACGGTTTCGAATAAAATGGGGACACCACGTGTGCGTCAAACAAACTTTGATATAGCTCCTTATGCGTCATGGGGATTGGCGTAAATTGGAGCCTTTCAGAGTTTTGCCTTGGGGAAACCTGATTGCTGGTAAATACCATCCTTGGCTGATTTATTGTAATCGGCTCTGAATGACTCTTGTTATTCCTACCAGCATTATTCGTTTTCTTTTCCTTCTTCTTCAGGGCTTTTGAGGTCCCTTCTCCTCTTTCCTTCGTTTCTACCAGAGTAACCGGTTTGGCTTGATCATCGATTGGGTTAAAACCTATTGGGGAGTAAACAATGTCTTCCTCCTCATCCACACTATTGACTGCTGGGCCACTCCTCTTTTCAAATCTTTCGGCTAGTAACTGGGTTAACTGGCCAATCACATTCTTTTGGAACTCTAACATTTATTCTAGCATTTCTTGCTGAATCTCGGTCAATTGCCCCTGCATCCTTTTTTGCATTTTTTTCTATTCTCTCCAACCTTTGCTCCATATTTTCCAGGTTAACTCTGAAATATTTTTACCTAATTAGGATTCTCTTGTAAAAGTCTAATGCAAATGATGCAATGTAATGCAAATGTATGAATGCAAAGAAAGAGAGGCGCTGACTCTGAATTCAGTTACATTAGAAAAACTTTACTAGAAAATAAATTTCTTTACACAAAACGGATCGCATACACGGCCTTATCCTCATAGTCCAAGTGAAAACATCAATCCCCTTCTTCTCAAAAGTCAAATCTTGCAAACTTCTAATAGATGCCCCCTCTAGCTCCTTTTGCTTGATCTGGACCGCGACTCCTATTCACTTGTTAGCCTCTTCAAGAAAGCTGACATGTGGTAATTCTCGAATAGTCTTCGTCAACTTTAATCCTTGGGTGATAAGGTCTTGTATTCCTTCACGGACTATCATTCTTCTCTCGTTGTATTCACTTAGACTATATTCGGACGACCGTATTATAATCCACTTTATCAAAAAATCCATTTTCTTATGACCAACTTTTCTATTTAGCAATCGAATTTGAAATCAACACCTCTTTTCTATGATGTGAATGCAATGCAATTAAAACAAAAGAAAACCTGTTAGCACAGGAAAAATAAATAACATAGAACCTATCAGGGTGTCCACTAGGGTTTGACATAGTTCTACCCAAGGTGGGCTCTTAGGGTTCACTATATGCGGTTTAGTTCTAAAGTTGAGGTACCTGAACCAGCAGATTCCTTGATCCTCACCCATTATAGGCTCATATGGACCGAGTTCGGTTCAGGGGAATACATTTCCCTATGGCCATGCGGAAGTGAAAATTTCACGAAGACATAAGTACAGATGTATTCCGGAAGCAATCCACTAGCCCATGCAGAGGTGAATACATCACGAAGGCATAGCTTCTCGCTCCCACATAAGGGTGTGACCACAACGGTCATGCAGTGCAAATGCAAAGAGATATATTTTAAAATCACATGCAATAAAAAGATCATATTTTTTAAAATCAGAATTTTATATTCGAACAAAAGGACATGAAATTATCAATTTTACGGCCTGACTCTCTTAGTCCCCAGTGGAGTCGCCAAGCTGTCGAAACCATTTTAAAAATCGATTTTAAAAAAAAAATGGGGATTGACTTTTTAAAAACAACAACGGGAGTCGCCACCAATCCCTTTTTGCTTAGGTGTGATTGGATCACCTCGTAAAACGTTTTATTTAAAGCATTTAATTTTGGTCCACGAAAAGCCAGAAAATAGGTTCGAGAGTTGGTTACGTATGAGGAAGGGTTAACACCCTCTTAACGCCCAAAAATTGGAACCTAATCGATAAAATCATGTCCAAATGTTTGAAACTTAAAAGGATTTAAAAATACGATTTCTAAAAAACTTCGAACAATTTGATTTAAAATTTGAGAGTTCTTCGATCCGAAAGAATATAAACATCACATCCAGCACGATTGGACACGATATTTTTAAATCCTCGTAACTAAGATCATCTCATAATTTATAAAACTTCGAGCAATTTTGATTTAAAATTTGAGAGTTCTTCGATCCGAAAGAATATAAACATCACATCCAGCACGATTGGACACGATATTTTGAAACCCTCGTAACTAAGATCATCTCATAATTTATAAAACTTGTTAAAAGGATATTTAGTTATTTAGCCAAATGGAAAATTGCAACCCAGCACGATTGGACACTATTTCTCAAATTTCTAAATACCAAAACATTTTCTTATTTTAAAAAAAAGCCTTTAGATAAAATATTAATTTTGCAAAAATATATTTTTATTTTAAACGATAACTATGTGACAATATTGCATTTATATACCATCAAACATAAATATTAAAAGAAATTATAATATACTTAACATTTAAGATAGGCAATAAAGAAATAATAATATAAAATATGACAAATAATAATTCCTAAACAAAAGCAATTGTAAATACATGATGAAGTATAAACAAATAAAATAAACAATAAAATCAACTATGAACTTATTTCATGTAAATTTAAAATTTTCATGCAATGATATATATATATATAAAAACAAATGTATATATATATATATGTATATATATATTAAGAAAAAACTAATATATGACTTTAGATAAAAGTATATTTAATAATCTAATACATATAAAACTACATATTTTAAAATAAATAATATATTATTCAATATAAATAATTTTAGATAAAATAAAATTTAAAAATAATATAAGATATAATATACTATTTTAAAAATATATAATATGACAAATAATGTATAAGTTAAAAATAATATGTAATAAAATAAATAAATCAAATAATAAATAATAATTTAAAATAAACAAGGATAATATATAATAAAAATATACAAGTTTAATAAATTAATATATGAATAATAAGGTAATATAATATAAACAAACTTTATAAAATGAAAAAAATAAAATATGATATAATATTATATAATATACAAATTAGAAGAGCATGATATAATAATTAATATATATAAATCATAATATAAAAAAATAATATTTAAACTGAATAAAATAAAAGATAATAAATAATAATAATAATAATATGGAAAGTAATAATAATAAATATAATTATAATAAAAATTTAAATAATAACAATAAAAATAAATATAAAAATAAAAAATAAAGAATATGGTAATAATAAAATAATAATAATATCTATATAGAAATAATAAATAAAGAATGTTAAAATAATGGCAAAATAACCAAAAATAATAAAAAAATAAAATAGGGATAAAATTAAACTTAAAAACAATACTTTGGGGCGAATTTTAAAAGAAATAAATGAATTATGGCCCTTTAGTAATGCGCACAAAAAAGTGGAGGACCAAAAGGGAAATATTCCCACACTCCTAAACGCTGCACTTTACAAGGGATTAAAATGAAAACCAAATAAAATTTTAGGGCAAGATTAAAGAATAAAATAAACTTAATTATAAAAAAACGGAAGGGCTAAAATCGCAATTAACCCTTCCAATAAAAACACGCGGATCCTTTATGCGGGTTGGGTCAGAATTCAGGTAAAAGCCTTAAAGCGACGCCGTTTTGGTCATTAATAGCCTTCACCAAAACGACGTCGTACGGATGTATTATAAAAGCTAAAATCAGCCCCAAAAATCATTTTGAACATTCATTTAAAAAAAAAAAAAATTAGTAGAGACCCCCCCAAAAGAAAATGCTCTGCTTTCATCGATCATTTGTCCTCCGGCCGTCATCGCACACTCCCCTACGCACGTCACGCGCCGTCGCTCATGGTGGTTCTTTAACGGGAAATGCTCTTTTCGAAAGGTAATCTCGAGTTCTCTCTTTTTTATACTATTTTATATATATAGAATGTATAAATCGAAGAAAAAAAAACTTAACGCAATAGAAAATAATAAAAAATCACCTTCTGTTTGATTTTTTTTTCTTTTTGTATTCTTTGTATTCGTGTGTGTTCGTATCCCTTTCGATTTACAAGTTAGGGGTTTTTTATAACCCAAAAACAAAATGAAAAAAAGGAAATCAAAATCTTGTCGTTTCTCTTGCTATTTTTGCTGCTCTTCTTTCCTTTTTTTAGGTGGCTGGCGATAGATCCGGCGATGATGCGGGGATTCGGGCGCGTTGACGGCAGCGTGACCAAAGGCTAATGGTGAAGCTTGCGGCGCGAAAGCTTCTGGAAACCCTAAGTTTCTGTTTAGTCACTGGGCCATTGGGCTTGGTTGGGATCTGGTATTGGGCCACGAGTATTGGGCTCATTTTTGGGTCTATTTTTTTTAGGTCTGTAATTTTTGGGTTTTTGTAGTTGTAAATGGACTGTTAAGAAAATCGGGACTTTATTTATTTATTTTTTTATTCTAATTTATGGGCCCGGATAAAAATGGGCCTCTACAAAGATGATTCTTACTTTGTAGGCAAAGACGTAATGGTTTATCTTTATAATCAACTGGATCAACTTATGCACAAGAGACGACAACGGTGCGTTGAGTATAAAAATACTCGATGATAACTCCATCAGTCTCAAACAATTAATATCAATTCAGAAAATTATTAATATGTCTGTAATACCTTCTCTTCAGTTCATTTACAACAATGTTATGTAGATTAACCTTAATCAATATTAATACCATAGTTCCAATTACAATAATGAACTCCATTTAAAAAAATCGAGACACATGTACAACTTAATAATTACACTATTAAGTTCCTTAGACTAAATCTTAAATTCATGTCCTATGGTACCTAACCTATTTATTCTATTAATTACAAGGTCACGGTTGAATAGATTATCTAGGCAATGTAAATTTTTTTATGGTCTGGTTAGAAACCATGATTTGGGTGAAAAAAATGGATTTAGATTTGAAAATTCTTTATTTTGATAACAAATTAAAAATTATGAGAACTTTCTTTTTGGTCACAATATGAGAATTTTTTAATTCTCTTTTCTTTCACACTTTCTTCAAAACCTAAACAATAAATAATTAATTTTATTTATAATATATCATCAATGAAGCTCAATATTTTCATAAATATTGGACCAATAGGCAAACCAGCCAAATCATCGGTTCCCAAATTAACCGGTTCATTTGATCCAATCAATTGCATTGAATAAATTATAAAAAATATTTAAAAATAGATAAAATTGGTTCAATCGGTTCGATCGTCGATTCAGCTGATTTGATTGGTTGAATTAATTAACAAAACCAATCTGACCCTATATTTCAGATTGGTACCCTAATTGATTCTTGATCCAATTGGTCTGATTGACTGGTCTGATGCGGTTCTGAAAACAGTGACGAAGCTTCATGCATTTAATTTAATATAATAAAAATATTCAAAATTTTCATTTATACCAAAATTTCAACAATTTCAATTTTAAACCCTTGACTTTCAATTTATAACTAAGTCCACTACTGCCCAGTGTAAATGATTTGACCAGTTGATCGGTCTGGTTTACATAATTGAATTGGTTGTTGAATTTATTAGGTCACAATTTTTGGGTCCAACCAATTCAATTGGCTTGACTGGTATGACCAGTTCGTTTGGTTCTATTAAATAAATCATTAAAAATTCATAAAAATAAAAAGAAATTGAGTTATCCAAACAATGAAGGTAGATTAATTCAAAATCTTGAAGTTCAAATATTTTAATTCCCAAACAAAGAATTTGAAAATAATGAATTCATAAATCATAAATTCCAAAGCTAAAATTTTAAAATCCAAATCTAAATTCCAAATTCCAAACACCACCTTAATATAATCAATTATAGGTTCAATACATGAATATTATACAGAATTCATTTAAGTATGTTTATCACTTAACAAAGAATTCTACTCTTGATTTATTTAATATTCAATTCAAGAACAAATTTAATATGTTTATTATTCTTACTACATTTTAGCTCTTCGTATATAATGTGGACACTCAAACCATGTACACGGATACTAACTCCTATACACCACGATAGAATAGAACGATAGGTGCATAAGTGCAACATATGAACGATACTTTGGTGTGCGTTAATACACGACTTAAAACCACCTATACACCAATGCACAAGGCGCAGCATATGAATGATACTCCTGAGTGTGAGACGCTAATCGTCAATAACATAAACATATCAATAATGCGTTGTACCTTATGGCATGCTAACTATACCTATCTGGTTTCAACAAAGTCTACAAGGGCCAATAATAATTTAATTCTTTTGATGCAATTTAATCGTTGTTATACATGTATAACTACTCCATTGTGACTATTGATATTTTTGAAGTTTCTACAATGTGCTAAGGAAGTTTCCACTTCCGACACCACTACTAAAAAACAAAAACTTGCAATATTTAGAAGATTGACAATTTATTGAACAAATCTTTGGGTTGTGCTGATAACATGGAGTGATACAAGCCCATCAATCAAGATCAATTCACTTAGAGAAACATATCTTGATGATCGGATCAAATTCATTATATCAAATCCCTTGGATTAGGGGAGTCAAATCGAGTCGAAACTTGAAACTTATCTGTCACCAATCCTTTTTTTACTTTTTTCATTAATATTATATTGTATTTAGCTAATAGTTGTTGTCTTGAAGGGATTGTAATTGATCTTTTAGTATGTTAGCAAGTGTTGAGAATCTTTATATATTTGAGAGACTTGTATTGATTTAGGTACTGATTTGTTTAGTAAGGAATGTTTTTTGTAAGAGTGCATTTGGATTGCAAAACCTATTTGTGATTGGTTTTACAAGCTAAGTTCTCAGGAGAGAATTCTGTGCTGAAAGGTCTAATATTTGATATACAAAAATGAGAATTCTTTACTAGGGTGTGCTAGAACTAGGATCACTGGTTGTATTTGTTTCAAAGATAATAGTTTCATCTCATTGAGCTATGCTCTGTAGACGTAGGGAAACCAAACTATAGAAACAACTTTGCTATCTCCTATTTTCATTATGGTTGTCATAGTTATTGTAGTAGTGCTCACTTCTTCTCATACTTTGTTCTTGTTAAGTATGACTCCTATTTCAGTTAAATTTGAGAAGTAATCTTCTAGTTAAACTCTGTTTACTTGTTTCAATCAAACTCTGATTAGTTTAGATTATTTTATTATTATTGTCGAAACCATTTTAAAATCAGTTTAGAAAAATGGGGATCGACTTTAAAAACGAAAATGGAGTCGCCACCAATCTTTTTTTACTTAGATGTGATTGGATCACCTTGTAAAACGTTTTATTTAAAGCATTTAATTTTGGTCCATGAAAAGCCAGAAAACGGGTTCGAGAGTCGGTTACGTATGAGGAAGGGGTTAGCACCCTCATAACGCCCAAAAATTGGTATATAATCAATAAAATCATGTCCAAATGTTTGAAATCTAAAAATATTTAAAAATATGATTTTTTTTTTTAAAAACTTCGAGCAATTTGAGTTAAAATTTGAGATTTCTTTGTTCTGAAGGAATATAAACATCACATCAAGCACGTTAGGACACGATATTTTGAAACATTCGCAATCAAAATCATCTCATGATTTACAAAACTTGTTAAAAGGATATTTAGCTATTTAGCCAAACGGAAAATCGCAATCCAACACGTTAGGGCACTATTTCCCGAATTTCTAAATACTAAACATTGCCTTATTTTCAAAAACCTTACCTCGAGATAACATAATGTCACATCCAGCACGTTAGGACACGACATTTTGAGTTCCCGAGAATAAGTTTTTATTTGAAATGAGAAGGGATATTTAATATTTTAAGTTCCACGAGAAAAATCGAAACCCAGTAAGTTAGGGCAAGATTCTTATCGAAGTCCCCAAATATCATATATCACATTATTTTGAAAACCATTTGAAATAAATGTTTTAATTCGAAAGGTATTTTTATAAAAATGGTTTGAGTGAATCATCGTAACATATATATCAATTGCAATTCTAGGAATTATATTAACAATAAATAATACATAACATGAATAAATTAATAATAAGAAAAATGTTAAAGCAATAATAAATGAACAAATAAATATATATAACAATTAGTAAAAATCATAATATATAATAAAATAATATAAAATAATTAATAATATAAGGATTATAAAACTAATTAGCAAATAATATATTTAATAATTAAAAAACATATATATATAATATACTAATCATAAAAATTATATATGTAATAAACAATATAAATAAAATAAGTTATATGATATAATAGATTTTATACAAAACAAAACTTAAAAAATGATATATAATATAATATAATACTATATAATTGAAAAAATAATATAAATAATGTATAAATTATAAAATAATATATAAATTATTAAACCAAGTAATATATAATAATAATTAAATATAAAAATAGTAAAAAAATATACATTTATATATAAATTTATATTATTAATAAATTAATATACAAAAAAATTTTACATTATTAATAAGTTAATATATAAATAATAAAGAAAATAGTATATTTAATATAATAAAATAATTTAATATGATATTAAAATAATAAAATAAAAGGATAAAAAAATAAAAAAATTTCAGGATTGAATAAATATAAAGGGATTAAATAACAATTAAAACAAATAGAAAAGGATTGAATTAAAACACGCGTTAAATTACAAGGATTAATATGGCAATTATTCAAAATTTTAAAACAACATCGTTTTGATTTTTAACTTTTAAAGCAATCTTGGATTCAATTAAAATAAACATAAACTTTTAGGGTTAATTTAATAAAAATAAAAATTTAAATTGGATTAAATTAAAATAAATAAAATTACGAAAGGACTGAAACCGCAAATTCTCCCTTTTTATAAAACGCGCGGATCCTGAGGGCCGGGTCGGGTCAACGTGCGGATCCTCCTTCAAAACGACGCCGTTTTATGCTTATTGAATCAAGCAAAAACGACGCCGTTTCTGCATCATTATATAAGTCAAAAATGGGTTAAAAAAATTCATTTTTAAAACTATTTAAAAAAAAAACTCCTAAAACTTCTCTGAAATCGTCCCTTCCCCTATCCAAAACTCGTTCGTCAGATTCGCGAGCCTCTCGCCGCATGCGCCTCCGTGGCCAGTGGCCGGAGGCCTAAAACCTCCATCTCAAGGGTAATTTTTCTCGCCATTTCTTATTTTATTGTTCGTGTATTTACTGTTTGCAGAAAAAAAGAACAAAAGGAAATAAAAATAAAAAAAAATAATATGAATAGATAATGAAAAATCACCTTCTGTATTCGTGAAAAATTTGTTCCTTTTTTATTTCTGTATATTTTCTGTTTTTCTGTGAGTCCCCCTTTACAAGTTTAATCTAGGGTTTTTATTACCCAAAAATGAAAGACAAAAAGGAAATAAATCTCTATTTGCCTCTGTTTCGCCTTTTTTGCTGTTGGTTGGTTTCCTTTCGCAGGTTTGGGCGAAGATCCTGGTGGTGACTGCGGCGTCATCTGCGCGGATTGCGGCGTGACAAGGCGAGAGGCTGCTGGTGCTGCGCTGGGTGCGAGGAGTGCGGCGCAATTGTTGGGTTCCCACCGTTACGGCGCGAGGGTTTCAGAAAACCCTTGGTTGGCTGGGTTCAGTTTAGAAACTGGGCCATTTTGGGCCTGTCTGTTGGGGTTGGGTTAGTGGTTTAGGAATGGGTCTGGGTCTGAGGGTGTATTCGGGTAATGGGTCAATATTTTGTAACTGGACTTTGGTGAACTGGACTTATTATTATTATTATTATTATTTGGTTTATTCAAATGGGCCCGGGCAAAAATGGGCCATTACAATTATTTGACCTATGAATTTAGCCTATAAATAGGCTCTTTTACAACCTTAGAAAATACACCCATTAGATATGAAAAAAAATAAAAGCAAAATAAAAAAAAAAAAAGAACACACAGATTTTACGTGGAAACCCTTTCGGGAAAAAACCACGGGCAGAGGAGAAGAAAATTCACTATGTCGAATTCAAATCAATTACAAGAGGAATAGACCATGTCTATTTATAGGCTTATAAAGCCATATTCTAATAGGAGTGTAGTAAGATTGAAACTCCTTATTCTAATCAATATCAAATAGATGGAGTTTAATAAGGTTTAAAAAACCTTATTCAAAATAAAATAAAAGAAGTGTAGTTCTATAGGGATTCTTCTTTTATTTTATTTTACCATTGTATTTTATTTAAATAAGAATTTGGGTCACTTAATTCTAACAATCTCCACCTTGACACGAATTCTCAATAAACAAGTTCTTCATCGCGAACTCTTAACGAACAAGTTCTCCACCTCTTCCATAAAACCCCTTAAGGGTTTAACTTCAACAATGAACACCAACCAAGTCTAAGCAATGCTTAAACTTGGTTATAGGAAGTGACTTAGTCATCATATCTGCAGGATTTTCATGAGTACTAATTTTGCTCACAACAATATCACCACGAGCAATAATATCACGAACAAAATGATACCGAACATCAATGTGTTTTGTTCTCTCATGAAACATTTGATCTTTTGTAAGGAAGATAGCACTCTGACTGTCACAAAATACTGTGCTAATTTGAAGGTCTTCATTGAGCTCACTAAAGAGTCCCTTCAACCAAATAGCTTCTTTACAAGCCTCAGTAATCGCCATGTACTCAGCTTCAGTGGTAGACAAAGCGACTGTAGTTTGCAAAGTAGCTTTCCAACTGATTGCACAACCTCCGATTGTAAAGACATAACCAGTGAGAGATCTTCTTCTATCAAGGTCTCCAGCAAAATCAGCATCAACATACCCAATGACTCCATCTCTAGTTCTTCCAAACTGTAAGCAAACATCAGTAGTACCTCGCAAGTATCTTAAAATCCACTGAACTGCTTTCCAATGTTCTTTACCGGGATTCGCCATGTATCGCTAATCGCACCGATCGCATATGATAAACGGACGTGAACAAACCATAGCATACATGAGAGATCCCACTGCACTAGAGTATGGAACATGTGACATGTACTCAATCTCATCATCTGATCGTGGAGACAAAACCGATGAAAGTCCGAAATGGTCGCTAAAAGGAGTACTAACAGCTTAGCACTCTGCATATTGAAACGCAAAGAACTTTCTCAATGTACCCTTCCGACTTAGGTACAATTTACTTGCTTTTCTATCTCTCGAGAATCTCCATACCAAGTATCTTCTTTCTTTGGTCCTAAATCTTTCATCTCAAATTCTTCATTTAGTTGGGATTTGACCTTTCTTATCTCTCCTTTATCTTTTCTTTCGCTATCAACATGTCATCAACATAAAGAAGTAGATACACAAAAGAACCATCACTGTTTTTCTTAAAGTAAACACAAATTGTCAAAACTACTTCTTTTAAAATCATGAGAAGTCATAAAGGAATCAAACCTCTTATACCACTGTCTTGGTGATTGTTTCAAACAAGTAAAGAGACTTTTTTTCAGCAAGCAAACATAGTCCTCCTTTTCGAGACTCAGAAACCCTCTGGTTGTTGCATGTAAATATCTTCCTCAAGTTCTCCATGCAAAAATGCGCTTTTTACATCTAACTGTTTCAAGCTCCAAATCTTGCATAGCCACAATACCAAGCAAAGCTCGAATCGAACTATGCTTCACAACCGGGAGAACACATCTGTGAAGTCCACTCTGGAATTTGACTATAACCCTTTGCAACAAGCCTTGCTTTATATCTGGATTCTTCAACTCCCGGAGTCCCTTCTTTCTTTTTAAACACCCATTTACTGATGAACAACCTTTTTACCTTTAGGAAGTTTCACAAGATCCCATGTTCTATTTTTATGGAGTGATTCTATTTCCTCTTGCATAGCAAACATCCACTTTTACGAGTCTTCACACTAACCTCTCGAGAATAATTAGACGGATCTTGGTTTGCATCTATATCTTCAACCACATTTAAAGCATAAGCAACTAGGTCACCTCAAGATACTTCTTTGGAGGTTTAATTTCTCTTCTAGTTTACATTTTTGGCGATAGAGTATTTTGGTGAAGAATCAACTCTATTCTCAATTTTTGTAATCGGCTTGAGGAGTTGACTCTGTATTAATCTGATGCTCCACCGCTTTTGATTTTCTTTATTGGAAGAGTCTTTAAGAGATAAGTTAGGTAGCATAGTGTTTCATCAAAAACAACATCTCTGCTAATCACAACTTTTCTATTTTCAGACACCATAACTTATACCCTTTTACACCCGGCTTTATAGCCAAGAAAAACACATTTAATGGATCTTGGTTCCAATTTTCCATTATTAACATGAGCATACGCAGGACACCCAAAAATCTTTAAATCAGAATAATTAGCAGGATTACCAGACCATACCTCTTGTGGAGTCTTTTTCTCAATGGCAATGGATGGAGATCGGTTGATCAAAAAACATGCGATGAGAGAGGTCGCTTCGCCCAAAACGACTTTGGTAAGTTGGCATTTGACAACATGCATCGAACCTTCTCCATAATCGCTTCTCGTTTCATTCGCTCGCAACACCGCTTTGTTGTGGAGTATGACGAACTGTCAAGTGTCTCACGATCCCTTCTGACTTGCACAGTTTATTAAACTCATCAGAACAAAACTCTAAGCCATTATCTGTGCGGAGGTATTTTATTTGTTTTCCCGTCTGTTTTTCAATCATAGTTTTCCAAGACTTAAATGCGGAAAACACATCGCTTTTCTGCTTCAGGAAGAATGCCCAAACTTTTCTGGAAAAATCATCAATAAAAGTTAGCATATAATTAGCTCCACCTCTCGAAGGCACTTTTGATGGCCCCCACAGATCAGAATGAATATACTCCAATGTTCCCTTCGTGTTATGGATTCCTCTAGTGAATCGAACTCTCTTTTGCTTCCCAAAACGCGCAGTTGCTCACAGAACTTCAGTTTGCAAATTCCTTGCCCATCAAGAAGTCCTCTTTTGCTCAATTCTGCCATGCCATTCTCACTCATATGCCCTAGGCGCATATGCCAAAGTTTAGTAATATCATCATCTGATAAAGAAGAGGAAGCGACAGCTGCATCACCAATAACAGTAGAACCTTGCAAAACATATAACTTGGTAGCCTTTCTCTGCCCTTTCATCACAATGAGGGAACCTTTGGAAATCTTCAAAATCCCACTTTCAGCTATGTATTTGTACCCTTTTGAATCAAGAGTACTCAACGAAATTAAATTTCTCTTCAATTCTGGAACATGCCGTACGTCACTAAGTGTTCTGACAACTCCATCAAACATCTTAACTTTAATTGTTCCAACACCTGCAATTTTACACGAAGCATTATTTCCCATCAAAACAACACCTTCAGATACCGTTTCATAATTTGTAAACCAATCCCGATTGGGACTCATGTGAAAGGTGCGGCTGAATCAAGTATCCACTCCTCGCTCTCTTTTGAATTATTGATGAGGCAACTAGAAGTTCACCATCACTGTAGTCTTCTACAATATCAGCTTCACCAGAATTTTTTGGTTGTTTTCCCTTTTGATTTGCAGCCTCCCTTTTAATTTTGTTCTGTAGCTTGTAGCACTCAGATTTAATGTGCCCTTTCTTCTTGCAGAAGTTACAAGTTTTACCTCTGTTTGAAGACTTTGATCTACCCTTAGATTTACCGCGAGGATTTCGTTCCTGTGTCCTTCCACGATCATCATCAGCATTCCGATCTTGTCTCCCACGAACGATGAGACCCTCTCCTTGAGAGTCAGTTTTAACCACAAGATGCTTCATCTTATCATACGAGGTCAAAGAATCATAAACCTCATCAACTGTGAGAGACTCGCGGCTATATAAAATCGTGTCTCTAAAGGTTGAATAAGACGGGGGCAACGAACAAAGCAGAATCAACCCTAGATCTTCCTTATCATACTGAACCTCCATGGCCTCCAAGTTTGAGAGAATTTCTTTAAACACTGTTAAGTGTTCGTGCACAGACGCACCTTCCTCCAAACGATGAGCATAAAGACGTTGCTTCATATGCAACTTGCTAGTTAAAGTTTTCGACATACATATTTGTTCTAGCCTCTTCCATAATGCTGCGGCAGTCTTCTCCTTCATCACATCCTGCAAAATTTCATTAGACAAATGCAGATGTAACTGTGTTAGTGCCTTTCGATCCTTGCGCTTCTTATCTTCCTCTCACAATGTCGAAGGCATCTTATCTACCCCTAACAGGCTTCCTCTAAATCCATCGTGCAAGAACCGCTGCATCTTTATCTGCCACAACGCGAATCTGGTGTTGCGATCCAACAGCGGAATTTCATACTTCAAAGACGCCATTACCGTGATCGAGATGAAAAAACCCGAAAGCTCTGATACCAATTTGAAAAAAAATAAAAGCAAAATAAAAAAAAAAAAAGAACACACAGATTTTACGTGGAAACCCTTTCGGGAAAAAACCACGGGCAGAGGAGAAGAAAATTCACTATGTCGAATTCAAATCAATTACAAGAGGAATAGACCATGTCTATTTATAGGCTTATAAAGCCATATTCTAATAGGAGTGTAGTAAGATTGAAACTCCTTATTCTAATCAATATCAAATAGATGGAGTTTAATAAGGTTTAAAAAACCTTATTCAAAATAAAATAAAAGAAGTGTAGTTCTATAGGGATTCTTCTTTTATTTTATTTTACCATTGTATTTTATTTAAATAAGAATTTGGGTCACTTAATTCTAACAAGATATTAAAACTCATAACACATTTAGAGAATTTTGTGTTTACGTTTTGAGGGTTCTTTATTTTCGGGTTTTCGGGGTTTAGTTTTTATCTCCATCTTTTGTACTCTTCGTTCTTTTGCCATTATAGTAAAACTATCTTTGCTTGTGGTTTTTTATCCTCTTTGGAGGAGTTTTTCCACGTTAAATTTGTGTGTATTCAATTTCTCAATTTATTCCGTTATTTTTTTTCTTGTTGCTTAATCGGGTCGATCCTAAAAATTCTTGCAATTTTGCAATTGATTCAAGTCAACAGTCACAATAAAGTATATGATAAAACATATCATTTATTGATACATCGATTTGAGCACTTCAATCCATATATGTTATTATTATTCATAATACGACGATTCCAATAGCACTAATAACATTTCTAAAAATAGATATTAGCCGCAATTCATCCGATATTCATATAGCTATCATTTTTATTGACATTAATGATATTTCTATCTTGGTAATTCATTAATATCCAATAAATGGTTTAAGGGTAAAAAAGGTTCTTAGTAAAAAATGAAAATAATCGATTGAGCCCTTAGAAAAAAAATGCACCTTATTGAGTCCTTAATGACAAGAAAAAATCAATTAAACCCTTCTGTTAACGGAAACTATTAGTTGACCGGTTTGACTGTTATAGGTGATGACATGGGTAACGATAGCCACGTAGCATGCCTTGTGGAAGGGTGTTGATGTCGCATGCCACATCAGCAAAAAGTTTCGATTTTTAAATATTAAAAAATATTTTTAAAATATTTTTAAAAAAATTATAAAAAATAAAAAAATATTAATAAAAATTATGTCTAGAATGAACCTAGACATGGTTATCTAGGTTCATTTTAATTTGGACAACCACTTGTCCCTATTCGTTCTAGATGACTCAATAGTATAAAAAATATAAATTATTAAATAATTATAAAAATTATAAAAAAATAAAAAATTGAAATTCAAATTTTAATGTTTTAAATTTTTATTAATAAATTTTATACATATTTGAATTTTAAAAAGTTCAAATTAAAAAATTGAATTAATATTTTTTAAATTCGAATTTTGTATATATAAATTATTATTAAAAATTTATATACAAAACTCGAATATAATCGTCCCAACGTGAATTAAAAAATTATTGAAAAATTTTAATAACTTTTATTTAAAAATTATAAGCTTTGATTGAATCTATTTTCATATTGATCCACCATTTGCAGCAAGTCCTTCTCGTATGCTGCCCTCTTTCTCTATCAAATCACATAACTCCTTTTTAGTGCCCAAGCTTCTCTGTTGCTTTTTGTATGAAAATATCTATACTCAATACAAATTAATTACAGAGGAGTTATGGTTAAAACAAATTACATTGATGCTTGCTTCCATGGAAGAAAGATAGGACTTAAATTTGAGAAAAAATGTTCAACTCATTCCCGTCACAAACAATATTTAAAATTTTCAATATATATATATTTTAATTCACGTTGGCAAGTTTAGATTCTATTTTTTTTTATAATTTTTATTAATATTTTTCATAATAATTTATATATACAAAATCTGAGTAAAAAAATTATTAATTCAAAATTTCAATTTCAACATTTTAAAATTCGAATATATATACATCATTAATAAAATTTAAAAATATTAAAATTTGAATTTGTTTCAATTTTTTATATATTTTTTATAACTTTTAGAATTTTTAAATACTTATTTATAACTTCTAAACATTTTATACTTTTGAATTCGTCTAAAACAAATTTGGACAGATTGTTGCCCATATTCAAATGAACTTGGACAATTTTGTGTCCAAGTTCATTCTAGATGCAATGTTTATTAAGTATTTTTATATTATTTAAAAAATATTTATTATTTTTTAAAAAAATTGAAATTACATGCCACGTTAACATCCTTCCATGTGGCATGCCATGTGTCATCTCTTAGTGGCTACCGTAAGTCACGTTAGCAGTTTTAACGGTCAAACCAAACAACTAATGGTTTTCGTTAACGAAAGAGTAGTTGATTTTATTTTTATTTTTTTGTTATCAAAGGCTCAATAGGGTGAACTTTATTTTTAAGGGCTCAATTGATTCTTTTTCATTTTTCATTAAGGGCTTTTTTTACCCTTAAACCCCAATAAATCAGTATATTTACTAACATATTTGCAAATTTAACTACAAAACAAGCTTACCTTAGTACCATATCATTAAGTTTCAACCATCCTTTAAGATATAGTTTTTTTTAATAATTAAATATAACTTTGTTATACCCCTTTTCCCAATGGATCAAAAAATATTGACCTCACATTAACCTGCCTTGAGAAAACGTTTTTCCTAAACACCCGCTGTAACACCCCATACCCGAGACCGATGCTAAGACTGGATACGGGACATTACCATGTTTGACATCACTTAAACATACACTTACGAGCTATAAAATTTCGTTCCGATTTAAAACTTCTCTTTCTTAGTCAAATCGTACATTTCATTGGCCCACAAGGCCTTAAGCACGTATTTTAAAACTTTCGTAGCTTAACCGAAAACCTTTCTTTGAAACAGGGGCCACAAGCCCATGTTGCTTGGGACACGCCCGTGTACCCTTTGACACACCCGGGCTATCAACCGCGGGGAGTTACTGCCAATTTTCACATAGCCTGGACACACCCGTGTTTACCAACCGTGTGAGGCTACTGACTTGATCCACACGACTTGAGCACAAGCCCATAACCAAACCGTGTGTCCTGCACGACTTATGCACACGGCCGTGGGGTTCACTCGTGGCCTATTCTAACTAATAATAATAAGGTGCAGGGTACACACGGCCCAGACACACGCCCGTGTGTCTAACCGTGTGGGCACTTAGAGGCTATTTACCAAGCCATTTGCCACCCTGAAATCAAAATTTACTCAACTCAAATCAATACATTTCATAATTGGTGCCACATGTTTCATTGACCTCAATAAACATACATACATAGTCAAATTGGCCAATCACTTAGCCATATACAAAAGAATAATATCTTGGTGGTCTATACAAAGGTCTTTCTTAAAACATGTTCTAAAAATGAAAGTTTCCTATACATGCCATACTTAGTAAAATAACTTGGCTATACCGAAATGAAGATTGATAGTGTGCTACGAGCTCCGACTCTGACGATCCACAAGTTAGCTTGGCGGGACTACATAGAAAGAAAGAATTAAAAATGTAAGCATTTAGTTCAGTAAGTTTGCATGTAAATCACATATCAATATACTTGCTTAATAAAGATCATTTGCCATAAAAATGGTATCGTAATTTCAGCTATAAAGCTTACTTACTCATACTTGATTCGTACATATCTCATGACACTTAATATTCTCATACTTGTAAGGTAAACAAGGTACCTGTATCACTTGATCACATTGATCAGCATACTTTAATATAATAATCATGATCTTTAACTCATCATTCATAACATGAATAATACCCAATTTCAACTTGATGATGTCTTTGCTTTATTAGCTTTCTTGTTATCACATCTTAATCTTACTCATTTGCCCTATGAATTTCTGCGAATAACCGAGGATACTAAATCTCGACCCACATAACTTGATGCCAAAGCCATATCCTAGATATGGTCTTACATGGAATATTTCATCTTGGTTTCAAGGCCATGCATTGACATGGGCTTATATGAAGTCTTTCTCTTGATAGCTTCTCAGTGCCAAGCTTGCCTTGGACTTACATGATAACTTGTTCAATGCCAAGCTTGCCTTGGACTTACATGATAACTTGCTTGATTGCCGATGCCATGCCTAGGCTTGGTCTTATACGGACTTTCTTGTCTCATGTGATAGATCGAGTATCCTGGGCATTTCTTCTTCAATCGGGACTTACTCAATATTTAATCTCATTGAGTTCTTTATTAACAAAACATTAAGCATTCTATGAATACAATAGACATTATACTAAACAATTCAATGATAGAAATCAGAAAAGCTTAGAAATCATACAAACTTACCTCGATATACAAAATGTATGTAGATATGCAATTTAGTCCTCGACTTTGTTATTGCCTCGGTTTCGATCCGGGCTTCGTTTTTCTTGATTAGCAAGCTTGAAAAATTGAAGAACCCTAGCTATGGCTTCCTTCAATTTTCGGCAATGGGGAAAGAAGATGAAGAGATTTTTTTTATCATCTTTTCCCTATTTTAATCACTTATTAGACAAATGACCAAAATGCCCTTATCACTAAAAATTTCTATAATACCATCTCAAGGTCAATTTTTGTCCAAAAATTAAATTTTGGGTAAATTGCTATTTAAGGACTTGTAATTATTATTCTAAAGCTATTTCATACAAAAAACTTCTAGAAACTCATATTTTGCAACTTTTGCAATTTAGTCCTTTTTGACCATTCATCCACAATTTAGCGAAATTGCTTCATGAAACTTTCATACTAACATGCAAACATGACATAAACCTTAAAAACTCATAAATTCATCTCGGTTTTGTGGTCTCGTACCACTATTTCGACTAGGCCCTAAATCGGGCTGTTACACCGGCCTTGAAACAAAAGGCATTAGCCCTCCACACCTCTAACCATCCATTACTTTCAAGATGACAAGGCATCCGCTTTTTAAGTATGAACACTCTTTTAGTGTGAGTACACTTCTAAGATAATAAAAAGTCTATTTATACATAACTACCTCATATTTATAAAGTCCAAGGATATGTGCTCATGATTATCTTTTACGCATTTAGCAGGGTTGAATGTATATCCTACTACGCCATATTAACAGATATTAGGACCTTTTTTATAAATACTTTGATGAACGATGAAGAAGGGATTGAATTTTTAATACCCTAAAGTTACTTTGAGCAACAACCTTTTCAATAAGCTTGTCCTCTTGTCCTTGCTTTGGCTCTCAACCTCTTCAGGTGACCAACCTACATTGCACCACTTTGATGTCCTCCTTGCTCCTCATTTTCCTTTTCCCTTCTTGTATGTTGTATCAACAATTGGTGTGGTGAGCGCGAATTTAAAAATGTCTCAAAATCAGAACAATGCTACCCCCAACCCCAAAAAGAAAGACACCAACCTCGTCAATTCCTCCACTTTGAGGAATAACAATGATGCCACCAACACTGAACTCCCTTCAGCCCAAACCAAAATATCAACTCACTAGTTGTTACCACCACGGCTACTCTAAATGTCCTTAACACTCATTTTTCTAGCACCACCATCATGGCCTCTTCTTCAATTCCCAATACCCCATCATCTCCTGTTACCCTACAAGATCCTATATATGACCTTATTAAACAAATGTTCTCTTGTTTGGCCTCCCAACCTTAACCCATTTCTACAATCATTCCTCCCGATCAAGCTTCCTGATAGCAGCAACTTTCTGGTTCCCAACACTGTGTTATCGAGATGAAAGAAAAATACGCCTCATAGAGGACCAATTCCTAGCTCAACAACAACAATTTCAGGAGCAATAGGAGCGCCAACGCTAATTAGATATGCAAAATGGTCATAATGAGTAGGTGATTGTAGAACTACATGCAGGCAAAGACACTTCCAAGGATGCCCATTTGCCTCTGCACCATCTAGAAGGTTTGGCTCAATCAACCATTGGTAGGAATTGGAAGGAGCTTGATGATGATGATGCGAGACCATCATCCTTTTAATTGGCTGAACTGAGTGGCTTAGAGCAAAGTTGCTTCTGTTGAATAGCAAATTACAACCCTTAGACTAGAATTGTTGAAAGAAGCTAAGGTTCTAAGTCTGATGAAGTTTCTTAGAGCTACACCAATGAACCCCTCATCAACCTCTCTACCTTCTTCAACTTTCCCAAACTAACTTATAGTGGCATTTGTGACACCTTATACTTGACCAAGTTGTTGGATCCAAATATAAAATGACACATTCCATTGCAGAAGATACTCACTTTTCCATTTTGTGTTTTAAGAAAAAAGAAAACGTAGTAGTAAAATTATTTTATAAAAATTTTAGTAGTATTTTTTCCTATTTAACATGAAATCCCCCTACAAAATTTGGATTTCACAAACTATCCACATTAAAATAATCTCCCAAATCAATTCCCAACACTATAATTTCTCAAAACATATCAATAAACAAGATTTCTTCATTTTACTATTTTATCAAATATTAATTATAAAGTACAAGCAAAGAAAACATAATGAAAATATTTAAATTCAGTTTACGACATAATATTTTATATATACAAGCTTAGGTACATGCCATTTACTTCAACTATAAAGTAAACTTTTCACCAACATTATTTGAGCTGAACTTTGGTTCTTCAAATGTTGCTGGAACGACCTAGTGAATCTGTAACAACCCGATTTTGAGCTTAGTCGGAATAGTGGTTTCGGGACCACAAATCCGATGAGGAAAAAAAAAATTTAAAAAAATTAATATTCTTATATTTTTATGATCTACAATTTTATGAAATGATTTCGTAAAAATTTCGTTCGAAAATTTTGGTGTTTGAGCACTCAATTTAGTCAAAAGGACTAAATTGTAAAAAGTGCAAAACTTGAGTTCTAGAAGCTAGAGGTATCTAATTGCTATGAAATTTTAAATTGAAGGTCCTTAAAAGGTAACTAGACCATTGGTTAACTTTCTGGAAAAAAAATGGACATTAAATAGGTTAAATAGAATATTTTTAAGTTAAGGGCATTTTGGTCATTTAGTGATTAAAATGAGTTAAAAACAAAATTAAAAGCTAATTTTTGATCATCTTCAACCCCTTGGCCGAAATTCTCATAAGGAAGACATAGCTAGGGTTTCTCAAGCTCCCAAGCTCGATTGTAAGTCCGTTCTAGCCTGTTTTTAATGATTTTTACGTTTTTGAAATCCTCGTAACAAGATTTACCTATTTCTACCATTATTTTGAGCTAGGGTTTGTGTTTAAAAATTTACCCATGGATGAAATGCATGTATTTTGATGTTTTATGGTAGAATATGAAGCTTGAAATGATGTTAAAGAACTTTTGCTAAGTAATTTTAAGTGAAAACTGGTAAAATGACATAATCGGTAAAAATTCCTAATGTTCATAAGTGTATGTTAGAGTAAGAATTTGATGTTGCCATAGAAGGGAAAAATGATCAGCATGCTATAAAACATAAGAATAAGGGCTGAAGTTTAATTTTCGAGTATTGGGGCAAAATTATAAATATGTGAAACTTTAGGGGCAAAAATGTAATTTTTCTATAGTGTGATTTTTAGACTAAATTGAATAATGTGCGTATTAAATGAGTTAAATATGTTATTATAGATCAAGAAAGACGAGGAATTGACCTTGATCGGGAAAAGAAAAGGTTGTTATTGAATTGCAAATTCGCCATATTTTGCACCGAGGTAAGTTTGTATGTAAATAATGTATTGTTTTTACTTACATTTTCATATTTTGATAAAGCGGCATGAATTGTGGCTGAATATTTGATGTAATTGACAAAATATCGACAAGTGAGAATTTTTCGGTTGAACCTTAGGAATAAAAATGGATTCGAGTGACATGTTCACTTGAAACCTATGTGAAATCTAAGTGGAATAAGTGATCCGGTGTTTGGTCCGCACGTTCTACCAAATGGTCGAGTTATCCAGCATGTGTTATGGATACTCGACAGCTTGTGTGAGCAGCATCGAGTAGTTACGTATGACCGATGCGACTTGTGGGAGCGGACGAGATTGTGATTATGTGAAACGGGTCTTTGGTCTTATAAGTTCTACCAGCTGGTCGGGTAATCCCGCATGTGTTGCGGATACCGACAGCTTGTGTGAGCAGCACCGAGTAGTTACGTATGACCGACAGCAGCTTGTGTGAGCAGACCGCTGAATGTGAATAGCTCAAGAACGAGCCTATGTGTGATAAGTGATGTGAAGTAGCTTTGGCTACAAGTGTGGCACTATGTGCAATATTCGATGTATCCGTTAATATTCTGATATGTTCAACGGGAAATGACTAAGTGTAAATGACTGTGATTATGTGATGAATAAGTGTAGGTATATGTGTGTAAACTTATGAGCAATGTGCTCGATATGTGATAGAACTTTGGTAAGATTGATACGGAGTAAATGTTACAATGAAAGTTAACAAATTTAGAAATAAAACAGTTTTGAACAGCAGCAGTTATGTGTCTTTGAAAAATCACCAAAATGGTAGAAATTGAATTAGAATTTGAATAATATATGAAATTAAATCTTATTGAGTCTATTTTCATATGAAAGAAACAAAGAAAGAAAAGAAGTTCTGTATTTTGAGATATTTAGATTTTTGTGAGACTGGTTCAGAGTGATTTCGAGATCCCCTGTTCTGACTTGGAAAAATCATTAAAAATTGTACAAAAATAATTTTGGGACATAATTTATATATTTAGATTCCTTAATGAGTCTAGTTTCAAATGAAACAAGTTACAACATCATTTGAATTCTGTACAAGGAGAAAATTGATTCGTAGTGAAAAGTGGTCAGAATAGTCAAACAGTGAAACAGGAGAAATTTTAATGAATAAACTGTACTAATTGGCTAAGTCAAAAATTCTGGAAATTTTATGGTATAAAGATATGTGAATCTAGTCTCAGTGAAAATTTACGGATCTTAATTTGGAGTTTCGTAGCTTAAGATAAAAATAATTTAGTCATTGTGACTCGAATAGACAGCTTGCTCCAAACTTGAATAAATAATGAATTTGATTGTAGGTTTGAATGTGTTGTTTTGTAAAAATACTAAATCCATTTATTAATTATTTATATACTTACTTACTAAGCTATATGCTTACTCTCTTTTCTTTTCCTTGTTTTATAGTGTCATCAAGCTAGTTCGGGATACGGTGATCGTCGGAGATCTATTCACACTATCAGCCTTCTTTTGGTATTTTGAAAACAATATTTTGGAAATTATGGCATGTATAGAAGGCTTAATTGTTTAGTTATTTATAGTTACGAATGGTTATTTTGCTTATGGGTATTGACGAGTTATTTTGCTTATGGGTATTGACGACTATGTATGGGAAAAGTTTTAACTTTATATGGATTTTACATTTTGAATTTTGTACAATAGCTTGGATCATGTCCCAGAATGCCTCGTATCCTGCTCCTGGCATGCACTTGGATACAAAGGAGTTCGACACTTGCGACCATATAATGCTTCGTACGGTGCCATCTGTATACTCGACTGATAACTATTATTGTAAGCAAATTCAACCAAAGGTAGATATTTCTCCCAACTACCTTCGAATTCTAAAACACAACATCGGAGCATGTCTTCAAGAACTCGAATTACTCTTTCGGATTGACCGTCGGTTTTATGGGTGAAACGCGGTACTAAAATTCAATTTCGCACCCAAGGCTTCTTGCAACTTTTTCCAAAACCTTGAAGTGAACCTCGGATCTCTATCCGAAATAATAGACATAGGCACTCCGTGCGCTTTCACAATTTCAACAATATACAATTCAGCCAACTTATCAAATGAGTAGTCGGACGCATCGCGGTATAAAGTGAGCCGATTTTGTCAATCTATCCACCACAACCCAAACGGCATCTTTCTTTTCTGAGTCGAGGCAAACCAGTCACAAAATCCATCGTAATTCTATCCCATTTCCATTCGGGAACCATCATCTGGTGAAGTAAACCCGAAGGCACTTGATGCTCTGGCTTTCACTTGTTGGCAAATCAAACACTTTGATACAAACTCGAAATTTCTCTTTTCATACCCGCCACCAATAAAATTTCTTCAAATCATTATACAATTTTGTACTACCCGGATGAACCGACAAACAACCACCGTGTGTGCCTCATGTAAAATTTTTCGAATCAACTCATCATGTTTTGGTACACACACCCTATCACGAAACATCAAACAATCATCCGTCCGATTCAAAATCTGAATCACTACCCAATTCACATTGAACTCTTTTAACTTGCAATTCCTGTCTTTCTTTTGAGCTTCGCAAATTTGTTGATGAAATAACGGTCTAGCCCTCAACTCGCCAAAAAATCGAACCGTCGTCAAACAAAGTCAAACTCGTATTCATAGCTCTCAAAGCATACAAAGATTTTCTACTCAAGGCATCCGCAACTACATTCGCTTTTCCGGATGATAATCAATCACTAACTCATAATCTTTCAATAATTCGAGCCACCTCCGTTGTCGCAAATTCAAGTCCTTTTGATTCATCGATATTTTAAACTTTTATGATCGGTAAAGATTCGACATTTCTCACCATACAAATAATGACGCCAAGTCTTCAAAGCAAATACGATGGCGGCCAATTCCAAATCATGCGCGTCGGATAGTTCTTTCGTGCGGTTTTAGCCGTCTCGAGGCATAAGCTACTACTTTGCCCTCTTGCATCAACACACAACCAAGACCATTCAATGATGCATCACTATAAATCACAAACTCTTTTCCGACTCAGTTGTACCAAAACCGGTGCTTCGTCAATCGCGCTTTCAACTTCTCGAAACTTTCTTTGACATTTATCGGTCCATTCAAACTTAACATTCTTTTGCAACAACTTAGTCATAGGAGAGGCAATCATTGAGAATCCTCAACAAAACGTCTATAATACCCGGCTAAACCCAAAAAGCTTCTAACTTCGGATACATTCTTTGGCGGTTTCCAATCAACTATTGCCGAAATTTTACTCGGATCAACCCGAATACCATCACCCAAACTATATGTCCCAAAAATTCGACTTCACAAAGCCAAAACTCACTTTTACTAAATTTAGCAAACAATTTCTTTTCTCTCAAAATCAGAACACCATTCTCAAGTGTTTAGCATGTTGGACTCATCTCGAGAATAAATCGGGATATCATCTATGAACACAACCACAAACTTATCCAAGTATGGTCGAAAAATGCGATTCATCATGTCCATAAAGATGACAGGAGCATTAGTCAAACCGAAAGGCATCACAAGAAACTCATAATGTCCGTACCTCGCTCTAAAAGCGGTTTTTGGCACATCCGACTCTTTAACTCTCAACCGATAGTAACTGGACCTCAAGTCGATCTTTGAAAATATCGTCGCTTCTTTTGGTGGTCAAATAAATCATCAATTCTAAAGAACGGATCCTTGTTCTTTATAGTCACTTTGTTGAGTTGTCGATAGTCAATACAAAGTCTCATAGATCCATCTTTTTTCTTTACAAACAATACGGAGCACCCTAAGGAGAAAAACTCGGTCTCACAAATCCCTTATCTCACAACTCTTGCAATCGAGCTTTTAATTCTTTCAATTCAATGAGCCATTCTATAAGGAGCAATCGAGATCGGTGCGATCCTGTGCAATAGATCAATAGCAAATTCAATCTCTCTAATTGGAGGTAACCTGCAATTCTTCCGGGAACACATCCGAAATTCACAAACTACTGGTATTGACTCAAGCTTCGACTCGGACATCTCAAGATTCAACACATAAGCAATATAAGCTTCACACCCTTTTCTCATGTATTTCGAGCGAGCAGGACATGTGCGAAATCACCATAGGCAATTTATTTGATTCATCTGTTTCAACCCAAAGAATCTCACCATTTTCACATTTCAATTCAAAGGTTTTTTACGTCTACAATTTACCTTAGCATCATACAATGTCAACCAATCCATACCTGAATAACGTCAAACTCATCAAATGGCAACAACATCGATTAGCGGAAAAAGCGGTGACCATGAATCATCAAAGGACAATTCTTGCAAACCTTATCAACTAACACATATTTGCCTAAAGGGTTTGACACTTTAATCACAAATTCGAGTAAGTTCAACAGCAAACTTTTACTAGATACTAAATTCACACAAACATAGGAATGAGTAGATCAGGGATCAATCAATGCAATAACATTAGTATCATAAAGAGAGAATGTACCAATGATCACATCGGGAGATGACGATTCTCACGCGCACGTATGACATAAACTCTAGCAGTGTGCTCACTTCTCGACCTTACAACCGATTCTTTCGCTATACTTTTATCGCTAGCTCCAGGTTCTAGCATTTCTCGATGGTCTACCTCTCTTTGGCAAGATACCCGGTCTAACACTCACGATATTTTCCTTCTTCAATCTTCTCAGGCAATCTTTAATATAGTGCTCTCGAGAACCACACTTAAAACAAGCACGGCTAACCATATAACACTCGCCGGGGTGTCGTCTACCACAATGCTGACATTCAGGTCTATTGGATCTAACATTACCCACACTTGCCATTGAAATAGCTTGAGTTTTAGAAGAATGGAGCAAAGAAAAGAAACAGGCTGAGAGGAAGCTCGAATTTTTAGTAAAAGACCAATGGAAAAATCTCGCTTTTTCTGCTCCAAAGAAATTGAAGAAGTACCGTGATCGTTCTACCTCAACCCATGGGTATTCGGATAGAGTGCGAGGTTCACAGCGACTAATTCAAGACCTTCCACTCCATCGGTGACCAGTGTTGGCAGTGTTGGTACCCCTAAGCCGAGATGCCAGTATTGTAATAAAGCTCATTTTGGTGAATGCCGATTTAAGAGCGGGGCATGTTACCGATGTGGTTCTTTTGACCATTTCCTCGAGATTGTCGAGAAAGAAGTGAAAAAGAAGTTGAATATATATCGAAGCCAAGCAATCCATCTTTGAGGGGTAGACCATCTCGACCATCCAAGAATGTCGGTGGTAGCCGAGGAGCTACAAAAGATATCGCAAGTAGGCCCGAGACACGAGCGCCTCCTAGGACATATGTCATGCGTGCGCAGAAGATGCCTCAAAGACCGATGTTATTACTGGTACATTTTCTTTACTTGAAACTGATATTACTGCATTGATTGATCCCGGTTCTACGCATTCATATATATGTGTAAAACTTGCATGCATAAAAGATTTATCTATTGAACCTCATCGAATTTGTCATAAAGTCTCGAACCCTTTGGCCAATCTATTTTGGTGGATAAAATTTGTAAAAATTGTCCACTGATGGTCAGAGGTTATTGTTTCCTGGCTGATTTGATGTTACTGGCTGATTTGATAAACCGGACTAGTAGATTTTGTATACAAACTAGAATCGAGGTAAGTTCATGTAACTTGAATTATATCCTTAAATGCTTGAAATGTATATTATTGATGTGAATATAATTTGAATGTTCATTGTATGAAAATTGATGAAATATTGATATATTTGATAAAAAGGGAAGAAATCCGGTTGAATGAAAGGAATTCGATGGGTTTTTCGTAAAGGAATTGACGGTAAAAAGGATCTAGCCCGGACGGGTGATCCTATCCCGATATAGCCCTCCCAGAAGAATATGTGGAAAATGGATTTAGCCTTGGACGGTAATCCGAATTAGGGTCTGAATTTAGCCTCGGGTGGTAATTCGGATCCAAGCTCATTAGAGTAATTGTCGTTTGTAGGATTTAGCTCGGATGGTAATCCCGACAATACTCTATGAGTTTATATTACAGGATTTAGCTCGAATCGGTAATCCCATTGTAAAGATGAGGTTCATGGGAGTGTGCTCTCTGAAATGAAAAATGTGCGCACATGAATATGAATTGACGGATTCAATTTGTACACTAAAGTGTACCTCTGAAAATCCATCAAATTCCGAGTAATTCAATGGGATAATTATAAAAAAATATGGAAATTATGGTATTGATGAGCTCATCAATGATAGTATATATTATTGATATATGAAAATTATTGACCGACTTGAATGTTGAGTTTGTAAATGTTAAGGTAATAATGCATTGAATGGATATATAAATGGATATTACATTATATTGAAAATGTTAGGTAAGTATAATTCTTGTTACATGGGCTTACTAAGCACAAAGTGCTTACTCTGTTTCTTTCTCTATTTTGTAGTATTAAGAGCTCTGAGGTCGGATTCGGTGGGAGACACATCACACTATCAACCCCGAGATTTGGTATATAAAGAAACTTTATTTTGGAAATCAACGGCATGTATAAGCTAATAAAGTAGATGTTAATATGAAATGAATGTAAGGTCACCATTGGTATGGCTAACAAATTTCTAGTTTCAGATGTAATGAGGTTATCTTATAAATTTGCATGGATCTATTTTGAAGGTATGTTGATTGGATTGGTTGATATGAATTAGTCTCGGTTTAAAAAAAAAAATTTTGCAGGAAGACTAGATTGTTTATAAAGGAGTTATATTGAGTAAAAAAAAATAAATAAATATTGTAAGCTCCGGTAATGCCTCGTTCCCTATTCCGATAATAAATACGGGTAGGGGGTGTTACAGAATCTAACTATTTGCGCACGAAAAAATAGGCAAACTGTACCCTAAGCAATTTTTATGCTCAGTGGTGCTAATACCATATAAATCATTACATAAGTATTGAACATAAATTAATTGATAGAAAAAAATTAAAACATGATCATAAATATCATTAATAACATCCTAATAAAAGAAAATTCTAATATTAATAAACTTTAAAATTTTAATATTGACAAATCCAATAAAGAAAATAAACTTTTTAATCAAATTCAAAATCGCATAACTAGTTAATTCGCAGAATATGAAAATTCAAATAAATTCAAAATTTGGTTTTACTTTTCTTTCAATTTAGACCTCATACTAAAGTTTATACTCAAAATTAGATACACGAATCCACCACCCTGAGTTGTTCGGCAATAATGGCTATCAGAGTAGTCCACAACTTTCTGGGAATTAGGACTGCCCACGACCCTTCAGGAATTGGGGCTAATAATAATAACTGACCAATTTGGCCTTTCCTCCCTTGACCCTCTTAGGAATTGGTGAGTTCTAAATTCTCTAATATAAAGACTCTATGGCATGCCAATTATATCTGATTTAGTCTAATATAGTGTAACGAAGTAAAAACCAAGTTTCATGATCCATTTTAGTTCAATTCCATTTTCATATCATTCTCATTTCAATTTCATTTCGTGTTCAAATCATATATTGCCTAATGTAAAATTAGGTTTCCAATTCAAAACATATTAAATATTTTCTTGTTCAATCATCCAAATCATAATACTCAAATTCAAATCATAACCATGAATTTTCTAATTTAATCATTTAAAAAACATAGTCTTCATCTTGAAACATAATTTTATAAATATTAACTAAATCATTCAAACTTATCCAAAACTCATAAAAATAAAATAAAATAAAATAAATATAACTAGTCTTAGTAAACTAAATATTCTAAAGCTTTATGTAATGAAATAAAATATTAGCACAAACCAAAGTTTCAAACGCTTTACTCATTCGTTTCGTCTTTCTCCTTCAAGATGCTCGCTTCGTTTTTAGCTACAATAGGGGAAATTCAATACAAAACAACGTCATTTAGCCATTCTAATACTAAAAGTAATAAAAACAAACTTAAATGTTCATGTTTATGACAACTTAAGTTTCCTAGCCCGAAATTCGCATATCTTTCGACTTGATTATTCGTTTTCAATTTCATCTTCACCGGAGTACTCACTACTTCACAAGTTACACAAAGTGGCCAACTTCCCCTTTAACACGGCCAAATATACCAACTAAACTTTCCATCTATTTTTATTCTTTTTCACACTTTTAACAAGCTAGAACTAATCTTCTAATCATTTTCTATCCAAAAATTATACCTACTTCACTTAAGTTTTCTAAGCTTCCATCAATGTCCTTTAATGGCAACTTTGAAAATACTTGGTAAAATAAAAATATTGATACATATATGTAAAACAAGCTTCAAAGATTCAAAATCTATGAAAAATTTGAAGAAAAATCATACCTCAAGTTTGAATTTAAAGGAAAAATAATGAAAGAAAAATTTTTCCCCCTTTTGTTTAGGTGAAAAGAAGAAAGAGATGAGAAAGATTTCATATTTTTTTCCTCTCTTTTTATATATTAAAATAGTAATTAATAAAATATTATTATTAGTAAAAATATCATTTAAATGCAATCATGAAACCATTGATTTTTTAAGTAATTTTAAAATTTCCATTAAGTCATTTCCATCAAAATAAAAATAGAATAATTGCATTTTAATCTCTATACTTTTCCAAATTATTCAAATTAGTCCCTGAACTTAATAGCAAATTTTTAACTTAACCACAAGATCTTACTAATAATTATTTATGTTTTCATGTCTGACAGTTTCCTCTAAAAATAATTATAATTTCTTATACTACTATTGTTTTTATAGATTGCTTATTTGATAACTTCTACCATAAATATTCTTCTTCTCTCTTTTTATTTTTTTTAAAGTGGAGATGACACAATTCTCCTCTCCTTTAAAATATTTCATCCTTAAAATTTACCTGAAAAGTTGCAGATATTGTGATCATATTGTCTCCTCAGGTTCCCAGGTAGCCTCTTCTAGGTTATGATTCCTCTACAATACTTTTACCAAAAGAATTCACTTGTTTCTCAACTCTTTTATGTCTCTTGCTAAAATATGCACCAGTTCTTCTTCATACAATAAGTCAAGTCGTACCTCAATGTTTCCACTAACACGATATAACATGAAATACATTATGGATTCAGTCTAATTATGGTGGCAAAGCTAGCCAATAAGTAACAGATCCAACTTTTTCTATAATATCATATAGTCCAATTAACCTCAAACATAATTTTCTTTTTCAACCAAATCTCATTATCTTTTTCCATGGAGAGACTTTTAGAAATACTTTATCTCCAACTTCGTAATTAATTTATCTTCTTTTTAAATCAGTATATGACTTCTGCCGATCTGAAGCTGCTTTTAATTTTCTTTAATTAGTCAAACCTTTTCTTCTATTTCTTGTATTAATTCTGGGCCAACCATCTTATTTTCACCAAGTTCAGTCCAACACAAAGGAGTACAACATTTACGTCCATATAGAGCTTTATACTATTCCATTTGAATACTTGATTGGAAACTATTGTTATATGCAAATTTCGCAAGTGGTAGATAGCGTTCTCAATCACTATCAAAGTCAATATTACAAGCTCATAACTATCTTCTAACAATTGAATCGCATGTTCTGATTGGTCACCTGTCTGAGGATGAAAGGCTGAGTTAAAGTTCAATCTGCTGCCAAGTGATTCATGTAACTTCCTCCAAAATCTTATTGTAAATTGGGGGTCACGATTAGAAATAATAGACTTTGGCAGACCATGTCATCTCACTATCTCAACTATGTATAATTCTACAAGCTTATCTAATGACCAATCAGTCCTTACGGGTAGAAAATTAGCTGACTTCGACAATCGATTCACTATAACCCATATTGATTTATACTTTCAAGTGAGAGGTAAACAACTGACGAAATCTATAGTTTTTCTATCCCATTTCCACTCGAGAATCGATATAGAACTTGGTGTTCAACTTTCACCATTTGACAAGTTAGACACTTTGTAACACCCCAAACCCGGCCTAAACGCTATGACCGGATCTGGTGCTTTACATGAAACTTCGCAATCATCTGAAAATATCAGAAGAATTTTCTTTCTTTTTAAACTTCAAGTTCGGTTGATCATTTGAAAACTCAGTGTTCATTTTGAAAACTTGCGTTTAACTCAGAATCTACTTTTAGGTGATGTTTGAAAACACTTGTTGTCGCTTTAAGTTAACTCAAGATGTTGTCCAGTACCGTTTGTAATTCGTTTGTTAAGTTTTGGAAAAAAAAAAACAGTCATTTACATTTTATTAAGAAACATCATACCAATTAAATCATAAATTAAAGCGTTTAAATCCCAAATCAAAGTACTAGTGGCCTTATTACATAACAGAATCCCCAAATTAAAGAAAATTCAAATATGAGTAAAGTTTAATTTACTAAAACCGTGCATGGCCACCTCGAAGTCCACTCCGGCCCATATCCACTGGATTAAGAATTACCTGCAAAAATTTAAACAGAACGGGTGAGTCAAGAAGACTTAGTGTGCAATTACCCTACACGAACCATAACTGGGCCCGAGCCCATTCAAATCCATCTAGGCCTTAGCCCTTACAAAATCACCTTGGGCGAAGCCCACTCAGAATCGGACTGGGCCTTAGCCCTATTAGCATAGTATAACACATAACATATGCAATATGATGCAAACCCAACCCAACCTAAATATCCATCCGCTACACACCGCCCATTCCTTTCAAACACACCAGTGGGGATTTCTACAATCGACCCTCACCGCTACACACCATCGATGACAGTCGTGCTGCAGTCAGTTGCTCATCATTGAAATATGTGGCATAACCACCGAAATAATGTGACATCGTCACCGAAATATATGGCAAAGCCACCGAAATGATGTAACAACGTCACCAAATTACACTGCCCCTTTTATCAATCATCATATCCCCATTTCCATGCAACATACAATCATAGTGAAATGGATGCAACATATATCAGCATACATAGAATATTCAGAGCATATGCATATTCATGCTAATGCATATTTACGGCATAGTCAGAAAGTAACTAACCTGATATTTCGATCTTACCCTTCAAGGTAGCTCAATAACCATTACCGAAGCTTCGGCTTTCAAACAATGCATATTCTTATTACATAAGAAACGAAGGAAGGTGTGAGAATTACACACCTGAATACGCGAAGAACTAGACTCTCAATATCGTCGACACTTTCACTAGAAGAAACAACCACAATCTGTCTATCTCAGGCAGATGTCGGCTCTTTACTGCAGCCCGACGAAAAATCCCGAATCACTGACACAGCATGACGCTTAAACTTAGGAACCGAGATTACGGGTCCACTCGCCTCCTTAGATTGACTGGCACTCGCATCCATGAAGAGAGCATTGATCAGTTACTCAAAAAGAAACACTGATTGTCTAACCAAAAGATTTGTTTTAGGCAGAGTAAAATGAATAGAATCTTGTTGAAAAGAATAAAAGAGAAGCTCCTTACCTCGACTACTAAGGAATCGTACCAGCGGATTCAACTTGCAAATTCAGATGGATCCCCAAAACAATTCACAAGTTAGAAATGGTGTTCCCAAATTAAATGAAGAAGCGGCCTTACGGCCTAAACAAAACATGAAGGAGGGCCTTCCCCTTATCCGGCCATAACAACTTACCACCCTCCTTACAAGATCCCGAAGCTAAGTAGAGGCTAGAAGGGTGTTCTTGCACTTCAACAGATTCGGCCTTAGGAAGACGAAACAGAGTAAGACTATCGGCTCTTAAGGACGAAGAAGATAGAAAGAAAAGAGAGAAAAATCGCTGGCAAGGAGATCAAGAAGACATTACCTTTCGGCTAGCAAATACCAAATGCAGAGGAACCTTCGGCAGTCAACAGAGACCTATCTACCCGCTTCACAATATTCGGCAGAGTTTGGTTAAGGAGATTACAATAAGAAAAGATGAGAGGAACAAGGTGGAAATGGATGAACAGCGACTCAAAGAAATGGTTCGGCCTCCCCCCAAACGAACAGCCACAGGGATATATGGTGGCTATCTAACAAAGGAAAGAGAAGAGTTAGAGAGTAGAAGAGGATTCGGCAACACTATGCACAAGAATGAGATGAGACGAAAAGGGAAGTGGTAGTTAGAGAATTCGACAAGGAGAATGGAAACTAAAAAGAAAAGAATGGAAGAAAGGGAGAAAAGAAAAGAAATGTTCAAAAGAAAATAGTAGGAACCGTGCAACACAGAAGGCCCAAAATGACTCAAGATAAAAGTCTAAAAATGTCAAAAGAGGAAAACTAAGCACATAAGGGAAACTCGGCACACACACTTCCAAGCTTTTGGCTTTCACTTCCCCCTACCAAAAGCCGAAGTTGCCTTCCAAAAACACCTCTAGTCGTAACACACCTCCCAACAACTCCCTAAATTCGGCCAACAACCCCACTCCACCAACATCCCTTGATTTTCTCCCTGTTTTACTTCACAATTCACTCCCCAACATCCATTTGATTTTATTGACCAGTTCAAATCTCCTAGAGCACCTATCCACCACCCATTTTGAACCTGTTGACTCATTCAACCTCCTCCTAGAAGAGTCCCAACCGAAGGCTACCTCCTCTCCATCTTAACGCCAAAAAAATTAAGCTCCAAAGCGTGGCATACGAGATTCGAACCTTCACCCTCTCTGCTATCCCTGTGGCGTCATCCCCCTTGCTCCCTAAGGCGTCACTTACCACTCTTCCACACTCCTTTTTGTGTCATCAACCACACACAAATATATATAAGGCCTACCTCTACAAGCTCTCCCCCGTAAAGTGCCTTGAAACAAAAATTTAACCAAGGCTCTGGCTTGAACCTGAGCCTTCCTAAGACCCCCAAACACATCCAAATAGCAAGCAGAACAAGCCAAACACACAGAAAACATAAAATGCAAAACCCCCTAACTTGGGATGTTACACACTTTGTAACAGATTGTATAATCTCTCTCTTTATACTTGACCACTAACACCATTCTCACAAATCCCAATACATCTTGGTACTTCTTGGATGCATAGCATAAGGACTACTATGTGCCTCTTGAAGGATTTCACTCTTCAATTCAACCTTGTTTGGCAGATAAATTCTTTCATGAAATCTTACACAACCATTATCTCCAATATGAAAGTCTCTTGAGTTGTTATGCTCAATTGATCTTCGTTTTTCCATCACCTTATCATCATTTTGCCAAGCCTCCCTAATTTGCTCAATTAACTGCAGCTTTACTTTTAATTCAGTTAATAATGCACCATCATCACAAACATTCAACTGTGCAAACATTGATATCAAATCAGTAAGGGATTTTTGGCTCAAAGCATCAACAACAACATTTGATTTACCTAGATGATAATCAATCACACAATCATAATCTTTTAACAGCTCTATCCAACAATGTTGTCTCAATTTCAATTTTTTCTGGGTGAGAAGATATTTCAAGCTTTTGTGATCTGTGTAGATGTAACACTTTTCATCATATAAATAGTATATCCATATTTTTAATGCAAAAACCACTGTTGTCAGTTTTAAACTATGCGTCAGATAGTTGCGTTCATATAGTTGCGTTCATATGATATTAGTTGTCATGAAGCATATGCAATCACTTTTCTGTCTTGCATCAAAACGCAGCCAAGACCATTAAGTGAAGCATCACTATATACCACAAACTCCTTTCCCGATTCCGGAAATGTTAACACTAGAGCCTCTGTCAACAATTTCTTGAGTGTATCAAAGCTTTCCTGGCATCGCTCATCCCATTTAAATGGTACATTCTTTTAGAGTGTTCTAGTCAAGGGTAAAGTTATCTTTGAAAATCCTTAAACGCTAGAAAACTGCAGATGTCTAGAGCATTTTTCGGTTGTTTCCATTCTAGAATGGCCTCAAATTTTTTTAGATCTACACAGATACCTTCAGTTGAGACTATATACCTAAGGAACACTACCTTAGATAACAAAAACTCACATTTTCTAGGTTTTCCATAAAGCTATTTTTCTCGTAATTTCTGCAGTACAATCCTTAAATGTTGATTATGCTCCTCCTCAGTCTTAGAATAAATGAAAATATCGTCAAAAAACACTACAACAAATCGATCTAAATATGGTTGAAAAATGCGATTCATGATATCTATGAATGCAATAGGAGCATTAGTCAGCCCAAAAGGCATTACCAAAAATTCATAATGTCAATATCTAGTTTGAAAAGTAGTCTTCGGTATATCACTTTCTTTCACCTTGAATTGGTAATAACCAAATCTCAGATCTATTTTAGATAATATTGTTGCACATTTCAACTGATCAAATAAATCATCAGTATGAGAAAAAGGATATTTATTCTTTATAGTTACATTGTTTAACTGTCGATAATCGATACACAATCAAAACGAACTATCTTTCTTCCTTACAAACAACACTGGTGTGCCCCAAGGTGATACGCTGGGTCATATAAAACCTCGATCTAATAAATCTTGCAGCTCTTTTGGGGACGTGCGAAAAGGGCAATATATACTGGAGTAGTTCCTGGACAAACTTCATTTGCAAGCTCCAAATCTCGATCAGGCGAAAGTCTTGGTAATTCTTCCAAAAACACATCTGGAAATTCACACAACGTATGAATTTCCTCCAATTTTGAACTTTTCAGAATCAAATTATAACATAAGCAAGAAATGCTTCACAACCCTGGTTAATCAACTTATCTACCTTTATTGTTGAGATTATTTGGGTAAGATCAACTGATTTCATACCTTTCACTTCTATTTCTTCACCATTTGAATCTTATATCATAAAATTTTTCTTTCAGCAATAAAGAATTACACCATGCTCTGACAGCCATCCATTCCCAAAATCACATCAAATTCATCAAATGGCATCAACAATAAATCGGCCGAAAATATTTTATCCTGAATACCAATAGGGCATCGCCTACTTACTTGATTTACTATCACCAAATGTCTCATCAAATTTGAAACATTAAGTCTAACCTCAAATATCTCAACTATTAGTTTCTATATATTAATCAACCTAGTTTTTTTGTATGAATGTGTAGAACTTGGATCTATCAATGCATGAATATATACAAAAAAAGAGAAAAAATATCAGAAACAACATCGGTGGCATCACCTTCCTCTCTGGTCCTAACAGTTAAACTCTAGTAGGAATAGTAGCCTTTACACGACTCGCAGATGAATCAGTGACTCTCTCCTGACTGGTTTTTCCACTAGCACCACTTCGAGTACTACCACGACCTCGAGGTGCAAAAGATGATCTCTAAAATGACACAGGGTAACATCAACTGGCTACGGAAAATCTCGAGCATAATGCTCCATCGAACCACATCTAATACATGCTCCTATCTTACACCAGCACTCTTCTTTATGATTCTTCCCACAATAATCGCACCGTGGTATCCAAACTGTATGACCAGGACGATATGTTCTGGCTATTAAAGTAGATGATTGTCTATATCAGCTTCTACCTTTAGCACCAATCTGAAATGTAGTGGGTCTCCCTTGACTTCTAAAATCCCTAACTTGTTTAAAAGATGGTTGTGAGCTAGAACCAATCGGCCTCTTTCCTTGAGCTTTATCATCCATTTTCTTTTAATCTAACCCTATTGTTTGCTCTCATTTTTTTACTCTTTCTACTATATTAGCAATCTTTTTAATCCTGTGAGAATCCAACTAAACTTTAATCTCATCTCTCAATCCCTGGCGAAAATGTTTGCAACTAGCTTCCTTCGTAAGAATCAATTCTGAAGCATACTTTGACAGGCAAAGAAATTATCATTCATAATCGGTAATGTTCATATTTCCCTACTTTATCTCAATAAACTCTTTCTTCCTTTCTGCTAAATACAATTCTCCAACATACCTCTTGTTAAACTTGTTTTGAAACAACTCTTAATTAATCCAATATATACGGTGGGAACGAACCATTGTTTTCCACCAATGAAAGGCATCTCCTAATAGTAGAGACACAACACACTTCAAACACTCAGTTGGGGTGCATTCTAATTGTTCGAATATCCTTTCAACTGATTCTAACCATTCTTTAACAATATAGGGATCAACACTTCTCACACCTTTAAACTCAGTGGCCCCGTGCTTTCTTACTTGTTTAATCAAAGTCCCTTTTTGTCTAGCGGGAGATGCAGGTTGAGTTGTAATAGCAACAACCCTCTGTAATAAATCAGCAACAATACGCAGTAATAGGTCATCATCTTGAGCCGACTGTCTCTGTCTGGAAATTCTCGGGGACTGATAAACACCAGTTTCATCTTCACCAAGTGCACTGGGTCTATTTTTGTATTCAATTTCTTGTTCCATACTATCTCTCAATTCCTCAGTTATTTTACTATACAAAATTTTAAACAAAGCAATTTCAGCATTCGATTTCATCTCAAGCTCAAAATTTAATAATGACATGTACACTAGACTTCACTATACATAATACAACACACTTTTACTCATTCGGTATCAAATTCGATGACACCTTATACCCAACCCAGTTGTTAGATCCGAATATAAAATGCCACATTTTGTTGTCAAAACAACTCACTTCTGCATTTTTTTAAAAAGGAAACGTAGTGGTAATTGGCAGTATTTTTGCCTATTTTACATAAAACCCTACAAAATTTAGATTTCACAAAATATCCACATTCAAATAATCTCCCAAATCAATTCCCAGCACTGCGATTTCTCGAAACATTTCAATAAACTAGATATCTACGCTTTACTATTTTATCAAAACATTAGTTATAAAATACTAGTAAAGAAAACATAACGAAAATATTTAAATTTAGTTTACGACATAGTATTATATATATACAAGCCTAGGTACATGCCATTTACATCAACTATAAAGTAAACTTTTCACCAACATTGTTTGAGCTGAACTTCGATTGTTCGGATGCTACTGGAACGATCTATCGAATCTAACTACCTGCGCACAGAAAAATAAATAAATCCTATGCTGAGGAATATTTATGCTCAGTGGTGCTAATATCATATAAATCATTACATAATTATTGAGCATAAATTAATTCATAGAAATAAATTAAAACACAATTATAAATATTATTAATAGCATCCCAATAAAAGAAAATTCTAATATTAATAAACTTTAAAATTTTATATTGACAAATCAAATAAAGAAAATAACCTTTTTAATAAAATTCAAAATCGCGTAATTAATTTAATTCGCACAATTTGAAAATTCAAATAAATTCAAATTATGTTTTTTTCTTTTCTTTCAATTTAGACCTCATACTAAAGTTTAGACCCATAACCAGATATAAGATCCCCCGCCCCGAGTTATTCGGCAATGATGACTATTAAAGTAGTCCACGACTCTTTAGGAATTAGGGCTGCCCTCGATCCTCTAGGAATTGAGGCTAATAATAATAATAATAATAATAATAACTACCCAATTTGACCTTTCCTCCCTCGATCCTCTAGGAATTGGTGAGTTCTAAATCCTTTGATATAAAGACTCTATGACATGCCAATTATATCTGATTTGGTCTAATATAATGTAACAGGTTAAAAACCAAGTTTCATGATCAGTTTCAATTCAATTCCATTTTCATATCATTCTCATTTAAATGTCATTTCATGTTCAAATCATATATTGCCTAATGTAAAATTAGGCTTCCAATTCAAAACATATTAAACATTTTCTTGTTCAATCATCCAAATCATAATACTCAAATTCAAATCTTAACCATGAATTTTCTAATTTAATCATTTAAAAAAAACATAGTCTTTATATTGAAACATAATTTTATAAATATTAACTAAATCATTCAAACTCGTCTAAAACTCATAAAAATAAAATAAAATAAAATAAAAATAAATATAACTACTCTTAGTAAACTAAATATTCTAAAGCTTTATGTAATGAAATAAGATATTAGCACAAACCGAAGTTTCAATCGCTTTACTCCTTCTTTTCACTTTTCTCCTTCAAGATACTCGCTTCGTTTTTAGCTACAATAGGAGAAATCCAATACCAAACAGTGTCATTTATCCATTCTAATACTAAAATTGATAAAAACAAACTTAAATATGCATGGTTAATAACAACTTAAGTTTCCTAGTCCGAAATTCGCATATTTTTTAATTCGATTATTTGTTTTATGTTTCGTCTTCACCAGAGTATTCACTGCTTCACAAGATATCATTTAGCACCAATATTATACAAAGTGGCCAAGGTTTTCTACTTCCCCTTTAACATGGTCACATATACCAAGTAAACTTTCCATCCATTTTTATTTCTATTTCACACTTTTAACAAGTTAGAACTCATCTTCTAATCATTTGCTATCCAAAAAATATACCTACTTCACTTAAGTTTTCTAAGCTTCCATCAATGTCCTTTAATGATAACTTTGAAAATACTTGGTAGAATAAAAAATTACTGATACATATATGTAAAACAAGCTTCAAAGGTTAAAAATCTATGAAAAATTTGAAGAAAAATCATTCCTTAAGCTTGAATTTGACGGCAAAATAATGAAAGAATTTTTTTCTTACCCCTTTTTGTTTAGGTGAAAAGAAGAAAAGGATGAGAAAGATTTCATCTTTTTTTCTCATTTTTTATATATTATAATAGTAATTAATAAAAAATTATTACTTATTAAATTATTATTAATAAAAATATCATTTAAAATCAATCATGAAACCATTGTTTTTTTTAAGTAATGGTAAAATTGTCATTAAGCCCTTTCCATCAAAATAAAAATAGAATAATTACACTTTAATCTCTATACTTTTCCAAATTATTCAATTTAGTCCCTGAATTCAATAGAAATTTTTTAACTTAACCATATGCTCCTACTAATAATTCTCTATGTTTTCATGTTTGACAGATTCCTCTAAAAACGATTATAATTTATTAAACTACTATTTATTTATAGATCGGTTATTCAAGGACTTCTATCATATTCTTCTATCTTCTTTTTATTTATTTATTCTTTTAAAGTGGGGATGTTATAGCATTGGAGACCTTGAAAGATCATTTGCCCCAGTACACATTCATATGAACATCCTTGGGGCTTTCGATGTTGTCAAATGCAGAGTTTTCTATTTGGCCCTCTCCAGTACTGCTCGACAGTGGTACTTGTCACTTCCTCAAGGATCAATCAAAAAATTTAATCAGTTAGTGGAGTTATTCATGAGAAAATTTTTAGATAACAAGACTCCACAATAGTCCCTAGCTTATCTTATGTCTATTTACCAAAGGGAGAACAAACCCCTCTTCTTCATGGAGAGGTTTAATGTTGCAACAATGATCATGAAGGGCGTCTCTAATGCCCTAGCCATTTTAGCATTTATGGCTTGATCAACCCATAAATTACTTTGGTTTCACATCACCAGCAAACCTTCAGAGAAACTGTCACAATTATATGTGATGGTCCGTCATTTCATGGAAGGTGATCAGATAAATAATGATCAGGCTAAACTTTCATTTCCTGTAATACCCTAAACCCGGCCTAGACGTTATGGCCGAATCTGACGATGTCACATGATAGTGCTTTAGAAAACGTAATTATCGTAAGACCATTTTTGATATCTTAGGCTATCGCCAAGACGTTTTGCTTGTTTATTCATTATCTATTTTGAAAACAATATACGTTGCGGAAGCTTTTGAAATAATTTGCGAATTCGTGTACATTTTGATAAAATATTTATTTATTTTGAAAACTTGATTCTTACCCTACTGCTAGCAATTACAAAACAAAAATCCCATATTTAATCAAAATCCGTAATGGCCATATTACATAAACTTTTCCCAGATATAATTAAACCATAAATGAAATTAAAAATAAAACCATTAATAACTGTCCAGAATCGTGGCCACCACCGAGTCTTCCGCCGCACCTATATGTCTACTGTTGGGGATTACCTGAACAGATTAAACGGAAAAGAGTGAGTTTTCACAAACTCAATGTGTAATCCCCACAGAAAACATGCACACAGTATCAAATCAGAAAATAGTCATGCATTCACAATTCGGGTATAAGCAAACGGTGTGGACCTTAGCCCACTCAGATACAAAATTAGACATAATACAGGCCCAAGCCCATTTTAGACAGAATATGCAGAAACAGAGTCCTACTCACCGGCCTCTACAAACCAACTCCGCCCAACTCTACACACCATATGGGGATAAAATCAACCCATCCAGCCCTACACACCATGTTGTACTGGATGTGGCACATAATCAAAAATTTGCAGCTGAGCTGCCAGATAACAGGCTTAAGAGCCTTTCAGATACTTCCTCCAATCATAATCAACCCACCCCGATGCAATGCAACATACAAGAATGACATGCTACCATGCAATTAAAACTCATATATTCAGATCAATATACATGCTTAGTATAGAAATCAAACAGACAAATCATTTATTTAAGGGTCTAAGTATTGCTTACCGACCCTACGGTAGGTCCACAATCGACTTGGGCGACCCGTGAAACCTTAAAGAGTTTTTCAGAAAAAAGGGCTCACACGCCTATATGGCCTTGGCCGTTTGGGCCCACAGCCCCTGTGGCTCACATGGCCCAAATTGGCCTTGGCTGTATAGATCACACAACTTGGCCCATAATTTCACACGCCCGTGTGGTTCATTCGTGTGGGACCACATGCCCTTGTGGCCCACACGGCCCAATCGGTCGAGCCCATGTGTTGCATACGGCTTTGCCTAGCCGTCACACGTCAGTGTCACTCGCACACAGCTTGGCTTATCGATCACACGGTCGTGTGGTGACTAACAGTCTTGCACACCGCCTACTACACAGGCGACCACACGCCCGTGTGGCGTCGATAGTAAGGTTTTCGACTTTCCTCAAAACCTCGTTTTCTGCGTTTTGGGTACACACCTGGTTTGATTTCAAAGCGTACACACTCCCGAGCCTTCAAGAACCTATAATTGGCATAACCAATGCCGATTTTTAGCGAAACTTATCGAAAACTAAATCGGGAACATTCCACAAGGAGATCTTAGAATATTGAAAAAGTAAATCCAATCACTTACCAACAGCGAACTGAGAACCCAACCGTTCAAAAACTACAGAAGCTCCAATCGCCACTTGATTTCCACCTAATCTGAAAGAACCAAAACATACCCTTTTTAAAAAACTAACTATGAACGAGGGGAAGAGGCAAAATAATTACTTATCGAATCAAGTGAATTCACTTGTCAAACAAGATGGAAGTGCAAAAGAAATCAAAAGAGAAGAGGAAGAAAACAATGAAAATTCGGCAGAGGAGGGGTGAAAAAGTCAGAATGATGGAAGAAGTTTGGGGAAGAGAGAACAAAATTTTCTTTTGGATGAACCAAAATTAACAAAAAGATTTTGATAGAATCCCAAAACCCCTTAATTTCCTCCCTCAACTCCCACTACACATCCACTACTCAGTGTCACCTTCCAACACAACTCTAGCTGAATCTTTAAGCAACAAAATAAAACAAAAAAAAATTATGCCTACGCTTCAACATGGATTTGAACCCAAGACCTCATGCAATCCAACACTCCACTTAACCACTAGACCAGCAAACCCATTCTGTTATTTAATTATCAACTATCAAACTTAAGCCCTTTAGGCCAGGTTAATGCTTTATTCATAACAAGACCAAAATTTTCCCAAGTTGTGCCTTGAACTTGGGACCTCCCACACACACCCAGGACACATAACCACTAAAGCAGACAGACAGTTGTGTCACAAAATTACAGAAGTCAAAAATAAGAAAATTTGGGGCGTTACATTTCCTCTGATGTAGGCGTCCCAATTATCCAAGCAGTCATCCCCGCCATACCAATACTAACCTCTACGCCAATATCAACCTCAATATAGAACTCAACCCTTGGTATGTAGTAGACAGTTCGACAGTATAACCTCACTCAAGACCTCCCTACCACTCAGCACCCATGCGAGAATGTCACCCATAACAATACAAACGAGATAAGTTCTCATATAGTTGTCACTGTACTTACCATCAGCTCAATTTCACCTCAGTCATTATATTTAACTAGGTTACATACCACAAAATCATAGCAAATCCCCTAATCATGCCTTTCAACCAGTGCCACGATGAGCCGCCCTTTCATTGTCGATACCATAACGATATGTTTTCTCTTTGAGCAAAATAGATAATCTAGAAGTGACACAATGACAAAAAGAAACTTGTAAGAGGTATTATTGATGTCTTGATTGGGGGAAACTACGAGTGGTCACTTCTAATTTGAAGCAAAAAGCTCACCAGTAGATTATCCTATCCATTTATACAACAATAAAAAAGCCAAGGTCTTCTCATTAGAATTTGAGGTTTTCGAAGAAAGATGAGTGAGAGGTTCTACATGCGAAAAGGGATGATCCTCTTGTCATTTTAGCCACCATTTCGTCCATCCAAGTTAGTAGAATCTTGGTAGACACGAGAAGCTCAGTGGACTTTTTAACGATTAAGGCAATTCATAAGATGGGTTTTAAGGAAATAACATTAACAAAAGCAAGTCCAATATATAGTTTCGCCAATCACCCAATCACAATCAAGGGATTTATTACTGACCAGTTGTGCTCGTGCCCATTAAAATAAATAATTTATGAAGCAAATTTTAAAGCCCAGTTTTACTACAAACATACAGGTCAGTTGAAATATTTATAGTGTTAAAATGAAACACTGAAGTATTCCAAGGATCGAACCTAAAGGAAGAGATGATTGAGCAATAACTAGCATACGTAATAGAGGCTAAGTGGCTACTAATATGATTTTATATTACGTTGATTCATAAAAGATAAGTTTGCAAGAAAATTAAATATTCTACTCTAGGGACTAAATTGTAAGAAATGTAAACTAGAGGGACTATCTAGAAAATGACTAATGAGGGTCGGTTGTGTAACATCCTGCACTAAGGTTGTTTGCAGTATATTTAATTATAGCATGCTTGCTTATATAAATACATGTGCTAGGGTTTGGTCAGAAATCCCGAGTTAGGTCGGGTTTAAGGTTAAAGGTTTCTTTTAGTGCTTGAGCAGAATAGGCTAAGAGAGGAAGCCTTATGTATATTTTAGAGGCAAATCTGACACAAACAATCGACTGGCAAAGTGGCGTGAGAGTGCCACTTAAGGGCCCTGCTGCTAGAGGCTCGGGTTCGAATCACAATGGGCGCAAAAGGGAGTTTGTTTTTGTTTTGGGCGTTGAAGTGAATGAGTAGTTAAAAGAAAATACTGTCGGGTTAGGTCACGAACGGGACATTAGAAGAGTGGTGGGGGCTTGGGACTATTTCTCCGGTCTTATGCTCGAGTCACGGAAGTCACACTGGGGCGTTTAAAATTTTTGCTTTTAGCGCTTAAGCTAAAGGAGCCATTGGGGAAGGATTAAAAGAAAATTTTGATGAGTTCATGTCACAAATAATACCTTGGCAAAGTGGCCGGGCGTGGCGGTTCGTTGCATTTCTGGGACTCGCGTTCGAGACTGTTAGGCGCGCTGCGGGTGCTTCTAATTTCTTTTGTTTTAGCGTTAAAGCGTCAAGGATCGATGAAGCATAGGTTTAAAAGAAAGTTTCTTTGGATCATGTCATCAAGTCATTTGAAGCAACCTGGCAGAGGCATGGAAATTTTCTCCGTGTCTCGGGTTCGAGACCGCAAAAGATTGGAGGGCTTATTTTATTTTATTCTTTCTTCTTCCTTGTGGCTAGCGTGCTTCAGTGGCCTGCTGCATGGGCACTTAAAAGCATGCAATTGCTTGATGGGTTACTCGCCATTATTTTACTTATTTATTGAAGTATGGTTTATATTTTTATTTTGTTTGTGCATAGGGTGTTGGGTTAGAATATGGGCACCATTAAACAATGCTTTGTTGCTTCATGGGGATGATTAGAATATGAGAATTTTCACCTCATGTGGCCGGCCTTGAATTGACAAAAGAGGTGTATGGCCGATTGAAGCATGGCCTAAACTTATGATATCCTTTTGGTATGTTTCTCCTTCTTTTACTTTTTCTTGTTTTGCCAATCTTTCAAATTTCTCCATGGCCGAATGCATTAGGGGCCCTTGTTAGACAGAGTAAGTGTTAGCAAGCAAGGCCGAAACTCCTTGTGTCTCCCGCTTCAAAATTTTTTGGCCGAATGAGGATTTTAGAGGCTTAGAATTCTCGGTCTTGAAGGTGTTTTAAGGGGGTGGTTTTGGCTAACATATTCTTCTTTGGTTCTTCCTTGGTTGTCCAAGCCAAAATCCATTTTTTTCTCCTCCTCTTTGCTACCTTATAACTTTCCTTTGAAGCATGCGAAGCACCTTGTGCCGAAAGTGATATTTTGTTGGTATTTTACTCCCACTTTTGCTTGGCCGAATCCATCCTAGTCTACACGCACCAAGTCCCTTAAATCTCTTTTTCTTCTTTTGGGCTACTTGGTCGAATCTTTCCTTTTAAAAGAAAGGTATTTTTGAAGGTTGGTAAGTACTCCCCCTCCGACTTCTGCCTCTTACCTCTCTTTTGATGTGCCGAAAGCATGAATTAAAGCACTTCTAAGGTTGGCCAATTTTTGCATAGGGCCTTTGTTTTAGCGTACGTGCGTGTAGCCGCCACCAAGGAGTACTTTGGATTTTGATTCTTCAGAGAATCTCAACAAGTCAAACAATAACTTGGGATTTTGGTAAGCTTAAAAATAGTTAAGAATTTTCTACCAAAGGCCATTCATGGTATTCTTGAATAACCAATTTATGCACTATGTTTTTAGGAGGGACTTTTCGCTAGGAATCAAGTTCCGGTTTTCAAATCACGTGGTTTAGTGCTAATAAAGGTTCGGCCTGAGGCCCTATTTCGTTATGATATGACCGATCCTTTGGATTGTTAGTTAATCACATGAGACCCCCTTAATAATAATCTATGATGGCCGAATATAGGAATATTACGAGGACTAATTCGGGACTTCTGTAATATCGCATAGGCACGGGATTGCTAGTTAAATCTTCGATAAAATAGGTGTGTAAGCTCTTACACACTTTGTTAGTATAAATTGTTGTTTAATGATGATTATAACCTCTCATGTGGAAACTTTGCCTAGTGGGCATAAGCTTGGTTCTCGGGTAAGTCCCCTATTACTCGACCTACGATATATGTTTTGTATGCCATCATATGCTGTTAAATGCTATGCTATATACGAATGCATGATATATGAGATCATGATACTTGTTATGTGAGCATGATAATGGTGGGATTGATGAGAGGGAGTAATAATCGTGTCGACGGACACCGTTGTTTTGGTAACACATTGTGACTACAGTCACGAGAGTTTTGGTACCTCCAGAGGTTTGGCACCTCATAGCGCCTCGTCCCCGTGGCTTTAGTACCACCGTGGGTTGGCCCCACATTTGAGATACTGGGATCGATGCGGTGATTTGGTATCACATGATGGGTTGGCCCCATCATTTGATTGTGACTTCGGGTCACCAAAGTGGTTTGGCACCACCAAAGTGGTTTGGCACCACACGTATTGACGGATATCGTGACTATAAGTCACCGGTGGTTTGGCACCACCAAGTGGTTTGGTACCACACGGTAGAAAAAGGAGCATGGATGGCTAGGTTGGGTTGTATAATTGCATGTCATACTAATATCTTGTGTATGAGTGTTATTTTCGGGTTGAGATTTACACACCGAAGTCTTGGTGACTCACCCTTCCCATATCATCTGCAGTGAGTGAGTAGAGCGCGGATGAAGAGCCGAGGAGAGCTCGAGGCGCCATGTTGGTTTTGTGGACTTGAAATTTTATTTTGCCCCGCTCTAAGTTTACCATTCACTACAATTCGATTGGGTTGTAATATGGCCGCTTATTATTATTTTGGATGGTTAGGTAGTTGTTTTTACTTTATTACATAATCGATGAACTTACGAACTAAGTTATGCAAATCGGTTAAGAGTAACATTTTCAAAAATAAGTACTCATACGCGTTTTCAAAAATGTTACCATCGGGTGACGAAATTTTCTAAGCTATTGATCACTCTAATGTTCTAAAATTTAATTGCTCAAATAGTTTTAAAGGAAAAAGGAAAAGTTTTCAACTCTATCGATTTATCAAGTCAACCCATCTAAGTTTTAGCAAACACCATTTTATTATTTCCCATAATTTGAAAATTTCATTGAACTTTTCAAAACGCGTTTTTACTCCGTGACATACCAGATCCAGGCCAAGGCTTATGGGCCGGGTTTGGGGCGTTACATTTTGGTATCAGAGCCAGGTTCAAAACTCGGCTGTGAGGGCCTAAAGCCTAAAAATCTTTTTCTAGATAGGCTTTTGAAAACCTCTATGAAAATGGTTTTGGTTGAACAACATGGCGCCGAGTCTCCCAGACCGATCCGCTCTTGTAAGTATCTCTAATCTATGTGTGAATGATTATCCAGTAAAGGGGTAGAAATGGGACGTAGATAGTATGAAAAGTATGTGAACTTTAGGACTAGTTTACCCCAACAATTGCATAAGATTTTAATTGCCTTAATAAACAAACCTATGACTAAGTCGCGAAAGTTAGGGTGTGGTAATCCTTGCACGCATGTCTAGGATTGGATCCTAAGAGCTTGGTATTTAAGCGGTCCTAATGACTCACCCTCCTCCGCGGAATCCTACGGGTGCGTAGCTTCTGGCTCACCCTAACCGTGAGGACTTATTCGTGGGCTAAACCCTATTATTAAAACCCGAAAGGGAATTAGCCGCGCTTTGATAAAAACTCTAGTTTTAAAGACTTCCTTCAAACTTGTGAGATTTATGTTACAAAATTCTCTTGATTTATGGACAATTTAAAATACCCTTAGTGGTAAATTACAAAAATACCCCTAGTTTTAAAATCTACTAAGCTACCCCAAAATCTTAACAAAATTTTCTTATTTTACCATACCCAAAATCCCTAATTTGCAAAATATGAAAAATGTCGTGATTTTGAAAAAATTACGCAATTGCCCCTAATCTGTAAATTACCAAAATAACCCTGATTTTTAAAGTTTTTGCAACACTACTAATTTGGGAAGACAATTTCTCAAAAAGAACCCCAAGTTTTGCAAATTTTTAAGTTTCCTTGATTTATCAAGATTTACAAACTTACTTTGTTTTATTACCAAAAATACCTCAGTAGGTGAATGACTAAAAATACCTCGTGTTAGGAATTGACTAAGAGGGTGATGGAATAAGTGGAAGTGTATCTTCGAATTACAATGAAGACTTGAAACTTGTTTGATCGAAAGAACAACTTCTTAACTTCGCCCATAAAATTCTTTTGCTAATAATCGTGGAATATTGGCTAATTCATAAAACTTTTAAATAGATTGCGCTTATAAGAAATGAGCTCAGAGGTCGCGGCCGTCAGGACGCGCAGAGGACTGATGGCCATGACAGAACCAGTTAGGGTCGGGCCAAGGATCGGATAATGAGATACCACCTCCACCACCACCCCCAACTTTTGGTGATGGACATCGAGGATCGACGGGGTGAGCTTCAGATCGCAGCTATCGCCGCGTGTTCTAAAAATGATGGCTGAGACCAGTAGAGGTACGGGAGCTCGGAAGTCTGTATCTGAGCGGCTTCGATCCAATGGAGCTGAAGTATTTTGGGGTGTGTCAGGTGTCGCACCCAGTACAGCCGAATATTGGTTAGAGTCAACCGAAAGGATCATGGACGATCTCGACTTAACAAATGAGGAGAAGCTGAAAGGAGCGGTGTCGCTTCTAAAAGATGAGTCATACCAGTGGTGGCTCACGGTTCGAGACGGTGCTACAGCAGATGATCTTACTTGGGAACACTTCAAGGCTACTTATCAGAAGAAGTATGTGGGCACCCAATTTACACCGATACTCAAAGGAAAACCCTTCGGGGATCGTGCAGGAAACAAGTCAGATTCGAGTATGAGGCGTAATTCTCGAGGCCGAGCCGCTATGCTCGGGGAGTGGTGTCAACTGAGCATGATCGTTGCGTCCGTTTTGAAGACGGACTTAGTGATGACTTAAGGCTGTTGATTGCTCCACAACAGGTTCGTGAGTTCGCTGTTCTGGTAGAAAAGGCTAAGGTAGCCGAAAGGGTCCGGGAGTCTGTGAGGCAGAACTATGATGAGGAGAGCAAGCGTAAAAGAGGTGTTGGGTCGCCTCGATCGGGAATTAATGCACAAAAGAGGCTGCATGTGAGTGGGCCGAATCAGGCTGGAAGGCCCATGGCTTCTAATCAGAGACCGGCTCAGTGTAATCGTTGTGGGAAGTCACATTGGGGAGGTTGTTGGATCGGTGAGAAGGGTTGCTTTGAATGTGGATCTTTGGATCATCGTGTAAGGGATTGTCCTCGGAAGATGGCAAGGAATCAGCCAGAGGGTCAGAACCGTACTCCAGCAAGGAATGTGGGACCACCGCAGAGGGGTCGTGGTAATGGTAGAGGAGGCAATGATCCTAATCGAGGTCGCGGAATTCGTGCCGAGGAGCAGCAACACACAGAGGCTAGGCAAACCGGCTTAGCTCACGCAGCAAGCGAGGCGTCGCGAGGAGGGTGACGCACCGGACGTCATCACCGGTACGTTCCTAATTTTTGGTCTTCCCTATGTTGCATTAATTGATGTGGGATCAAAGCATTCATACATTGCTAGTAGTGTGGTAGAAACTATGAACTTGGATTTTGAGACTGCTTCTAGAGAGATGACTGTAATTAGTCTGCTAGGGCACTCTGTGGTAGTGAACAAGCTATATAGAGATATACCCCTAGAACTCCAAGGGGTAGTGTTTGTGGCTGATCTGATGGAACTACCGCTTGGGGAGTTCGACCTAATTCTTGGAATGGACTGGCTGGTTAATTATCAGGCAAGGTTGGATTGCGCTGCTAAGCGCATGATTCTAAAGACGGCTGAGGGTGATGAAGTGGTCATGATAGGTAACAGAAGAGACTATCTATCCAATGTAGTGTCTGCCTTGAAGGCTGAGAAAATGATCAGAAAAGGGTGTGAGGCATTGTTGGTTCGAATTCATGCCTTGGAGGCTAAGGAGTCGGCAGTTGAGAAGGTCCGAACCGTAAGGGAATTCGCTGATGTATTTCCAGAAGAACTCCCGGGTCTGCCTCCAGATCGGGAAGTTGAGTTTGGTATAGACTTGTTGCCCGAACGGGCGCTGTGTTCATAGCACTCACCGAATGGCACCAAAGGAGTTGGTGGAGCTGAAGGCTCAAATTCAGGAACTCTTGGATAGAGGGTTCGTCCGACCTAGTATATCTCCATGGGGAGCACCTGTGTTATTTGTCAAGAAGAAAGATGGGTCAATGCGGATGTGTATCGACTACCGTCAGCTAAACAAGTTGACGATCAAAAACAAGTATCCGTTGCCACGGATTGATGACCGCTTGATCACTTTGAAGGGTGCATCGGTGTTCTCAAAGATAGATCTTAGGTCGCTATCATCAACTTAAGGTGAAGGAGGTCGATGTTCACAAGACAAAGATTTCGCACTCCTTGTATGGGCATTACGAGTTCCTAGTGATGCCGTTTGGGTTGACCAACGCACCGGCAGCGTTCATGGACTTGATGAATAGGGTGTTTCAGCAATACTTGGATCAATTTGTCGTGGTGTTTATAGACGACATATTGGTTTACTCAAAGACAGAGGAGGAACATGATAGGCATTTGCGCATAGTTTTACAAGTGCTGAGGGAGGAGCAGTTGTATGCCAAATTCAGTAAGTGCGAATTTTGGCTTAGGGAGGTGACTTTCTTGGGTCACGTGGTGTCAGCTGAAGGGATTCGAGTGGACTCACGTAAGGTTGAAGCGATATTGGACTGGAAACCACCTAGGACAGTGGCGGAAATTTGAAGTTTTCTGGGTCTGACCGGGTACTATCGAAGATTCGTGGAAGGATTCTCTTTAATTGCAGCGCCGTTGACTAAGCTATTAAGAAAAGGAGTCCCATTTGTTTGGTCAGAGAAACAGCAAGAAAGTTTTGATAAGCTAAGAAAGATTCTCGACTAAGCTCAAAGTGTTGGTACAAACCGAGGCGGGAAATTGTTTCACGCTTTATTGTGATGCGTCCCATAATGGTTTGGGATGTGTGTTGATGCAGGAAGGGAAGGTAGTGGCCTATGCATCCCGTCAGCTAAGACCGCATGAGGTTAGCTATCCGACTCATGACTTGGAGTTAGCGGCAGTAGTCTTTGCTTTGAAAATATGGAGGCACTATTTGTACGGGGAGAAATCGATAGTCCACACGGATCACAAAAGTTTGAGGTATCTCTTGACTCGTAAGGACTTAAATTTGAGACAATACTGATGGATTGAATCGTTGAAGGACTACGATCGTTTCAATTGAGTACCATCCAGGCAAGGCTAACGTGGTGGCTGATGCGTTGAGCCGAAAGGTCGTGACAGACTTAAGGGCGATGTTTGCTCGTCTCAGTCTATACGACGATGAAAGTCTTTTGGCAGAATTACAAGTTAAGCCAGCTTGGATCGAGGAGATTAAGGAAAAGCAATTGGGGATGACAGGTTTAAATGCACGGAGGTTGCAAGTTCAAGATGATGGTTTGGAAGCGGTATAGCTTGACCTGGTGATGGTGTGTTGTGTTTTCAAGGACGGCCTTGTATGCCGAATGATGTGGAATTGAGGCAAAGAATTCTTCAGATGCACATAGCAGCCCATACGCTATGCATCCCGGAGGTAGCAAGATGTATGGAGATTTACTTAAAGCGCTTCGTGGCTGTGGTTGAAGCGCGAGGTAATCAATTCGTGGGAAGGTATCTCACGTGTCGCAAGTAAAAGTCGAACATCGCTTGCCATCCGGGTTACTTCAACGGTGAAGATTCTCAAGTGGAAATGGGAGAGGATCACTATGGACTTCGCTGGCTACCCCTCACGCCCAAAGAAGAAGGACGCAGATTTGGGTGATTGTGGACCGCCTCGACCAAGTCACCATTTCATTCCAAAGAAGAGTGGACTACTCGCTCCGTGGTTAGCTAAGTTGTATGTGGAGATATGAGATAGTGAGGTTGCATGGCGTACAAGATCGATCATCTCGCATGCAGATCCTAGATTTACGTTGAGGTTTTGGAGAGCACTACATCGTGCCTTGGGTACACGGGTTGATTTCAAGACAAAGATTCCATCCACGATCGACGGCAATCGGAAAGGGTTATTCAGATTTTAGAGGACATGTTAAGAGGCTGCGTTTTGGACTTCAGAGGTAGTTGGGAAGAATTTTTGCCATTAGCTGAGTTCGCATACAACAACAGTTATCAGGCAAGCATTAAGATGGCACCATATGAGGCGTTGTATGGTAGGAGGTGTCGCACACCCACTTGTTGGACAGAATTGGGTGAACGAAGGATGTTAGACCAGAATTGGTTGCGGAAACTGATGATAAGGTGAAGAAGATCCAAGCTCGTTTGAAGGAAGCATCGGATAGGCAAAAGTCTTATGCTGATCTCAAGCGGAGGGACATAGAATTTACCGTAGGAGACGAAGTTTTTCTGAAGGTCTCTCCATGGAAGAAAGTGTTAAGATTTGGGAGAAAGCGCAAGTTAAGTCCAAGGTTCATTGGACCGTTTAAGGTGTTGAGACGAGTAGGACTGGCTTATCATATCCTCGAGTTACCTGCAGAACTGAGTCAGATTCATAATGTGTTCCATGTCTCCATGCTTAGACGCCTTATCGCTCGATCCATCACACGCCTTGGCGTTGAGAAAGTTGATGTGAGTCAGATTTGACGATGGAAGAGGAACTCGTGCGCATCCTAGATCGGGATGTGAAAGTTTTGCGTAGGAAGTCGGGCCTTTAGTGAAGGTCCTATGGCGGAATCATGGCGTGGAGGAAGCTACGTGGGAGCCCGAGGATGCGATGCGCAAAGAATACCCCAACTCTTTTGACCCAGGTAATTTCGAGGACGAAATTGTTTTAAGGGGGGTAGAACTGTAACATCCTGCACTAAGGTTGTTTGCAGTATATTTAATTATAGCATGCTTGCTTATATAAATACATGTGCTAGGGTTTGGTCAGAAATCCCGAGTTAGGTCGGGTTTAAGGTTAAAGGTTTCTTTTAGTGCTTGAGCAGAATAGGCTAAGAGAGGAAGCCTTATGTATATTTTAGAGGCGAATCTGACACAAACAATCGACTGGCAAAGTGGCGTGAGAGTGCCACTTAAGGGCCCTGCTGCTAGAGGCTCGGGTTCGAATCACAATGGGCGCAAAAGGGAGTTTGTTTTTGTTTTGGGCGTTGAAGTGAATGAGTAGTTAAAAGAAAATGCTGTCGGGTTAGGTCACGAACGATACATTAGAAGAGTGGCTGGGGGCTTGGGACTATTTCTCCTGGTCTTGCGTTCGAGTCACGGGAGTCACACTTGGGGCGTTTAAAATTTTTGCTTTTAGCGCTTAAGCTAAAGGAGCCATTGGGGAAGGATTAAAAGAAAATTTTGATGAGTTCATGTCACAAATAATACCTTGGCAAAGTGGCCAGGGGCGTGGCGGTTCGTTGCAGCTCGGGGACTCGCGTTCGAGACTGTTAGGCACGGGTGCTTCTAATTTCTTTTGTTTTAAGCGTTAAAGCGTCAAGGATCGATGAAGCATAGGTTTAAAAGAAAGTTTTGCCGGATCATGTCATCAAGTCGCCAAGCAACCGGCAGAGGCATGGGAAACCTTCTCCTGTGTCTCGGGTTCGAGACCGCGGCAAAAGATTGGAGGGCTTATTTTATTTTATTCTTTCTTCTTCCTTGTGGGTAGCGTGCTCTCAGTGGCTGCATGGGCACTTAAAAGCATGCAATTGCTTGATGGGTTACTACCATTATTTTACTTATTTATTGAAGTATGGTTTATATTTTTATTTTGTTTGTGCATAGGGTGTCAAGTTAGAATATGGGCACCATTAAACAATGCTTTGTTGCTTCATGGGGATGATTAGAATATGAGAATTTTCACCTCATGTGGCCGGCCTTGAATTGACAAAAGAGGTGTATGGCCGATTGAAGCATGGCCTAAACTTATGATATCCTTTTTGGTATGTTTCTCCTTCTTTTACTTTTTCTTGTTTTGCCAATCTTTCAAATTTCTCCATGGCCGAATGCATTAGGGGCCCTTGTTAGATGAGTAAGTGTTAGCAAGCAAGGCCGAAACTCCTTGTGTCTCCTGCTTCAAAAATTTTGTTTGGCCGAATGAGGATTTTAGAGGCTTAGAATTCTGGTCTTGAAGGTGTTTTAAGGGGGTGGTTTTGGCTAACATATTCTTCTTTGGTTCTTCCTTGGTTGTCCAAGCCAAAATCCATTTTTTTCTCCTCCTCTTTGCTACCTTATAACTTTCCTTTGAAGCATGCGAAGCCTTGTGCCGAAAGTGATATTTTGGTTGGTATTTTACTCCCACTTTGCTTGGCCGAATCCATCCTAGTCTACACGTACCAAGTCCCTTAAATCTCTTTTTCTTCTTTTGGGCTACTTGGTCGAATCTTTCCTTTTAAAAGAAAGGTATTTTTGAAGGTTGGTAAGTACTCCCCCTCCGACTTCTGCCTTACCTCTCTTTTGATGTGCCAAAGCATGAATTAAAGCACTTCTAAGGTTGGCCAATTTTTGCATAGGGTCTTTGTTTTAGCGACACGCGTGCGTGTAGCCGCCACCAAGGAGTACTTTGGATTTTGATTCTTCAGAGAATCTCAACAAGTCAAACAATAACTTGGGATTTGGTAAGTTTAAAAATAGTTAAGAATTTCGCCAAAGGCCATTCATGGTATTCTTGAATAACCAATTTATGCACTATGTTTTTAGGAGGGGACTTTTCGGCTAGGAATCTGAAGTTCCGGGTTTTCAAATCACGTGGTTTAGTGCTAATAAAGGTTCGGCCTGAGGCCCTATTTCGTTATGATATGACCGATCCTTTGGATTGTTAGTTAATCACATGAGACCCCCTTAATAATAATCTATGATGGTCGAATATAGGAACATTACGAGGACTAATTCGGGACTTCTGTAATATCGCATAGGCACGAGATTGCTAGTTAAATCTTCGATTAAATAGGTGTGTAAGCTCTTACACACTTTGTTAGTATAAATTGTTGTTTAATGATGATTATAACCTCTCATGTGGAAACTTTGCCTAGTGGGCATAAGCTTGGTTCTCGGGTAAGTCCCCTATTACTCGACCTACGATATATGTTTTGTATGCCATCATATGCTGTTAAATGCTATGCTATATACGAATGCATGATATATAAGATCATGATACTTGTTATGTGAGCATGATGATGGTGGGATTGATGAGAGGGAGTAATAATCGTGTCGACGGACACCAGTGTTTTGGTAACACATTGTGACTACGGTCACCAGAGGTTTGGTACCTCCAGAGGTTTGGCACCTCATAGCGTCTCGCCCCCCGTGGCTTAGTACCCACCGTGGGTTGGCCCCACATTTGAGATACGGATCGACGCCCGGTGATTTGGTATCACATGATGGGTTGGCCCCATCATTTGATTGTGACTTCGGGTCACCAGTGGTTTGGCACCACCAGTGGTTTGGCACCACACGTATTGACGGATATCGTGACTATAAGTCACCAGTGGTTTGGCACCACCAGCGGTTTGGTACCACACGGGGTAGAAAAAGGAGCATGGATGGCTAGGTTGGGTTGCATAATTGCATGTCATACTAATATCTTGTGTATGAGTGTTATTTCCGGGTTGGGGATTTACACACTGAGTCTTGGTGACTCACCCCTTCCCATATCATCTTGCAGGTGAGTAGAGCGCGGATGCGGAGCCGAGGAGAGCTCGAGGCGGCCATGTTGGTTTTGTGGACTTGAAATTTTATTTTGCCCCGTTCTAAGTTTACCATTCACTACAATTCGATTGGGTTGTAATATGGCCGCTTATTATTATTTTGGATGGTTAGGTAGTTGTTTTTACTTTATTATATAACTGATGAACTTACGAACGGTTATGCAAATCGGTTAAGAGTAACGTTTTCAAAAATAAGTACTCATACGCGTTTTCAAAAATGTTACCATCGGGTGACGAAATTTTCTAAGCTATTGATCACTCTAATGTTCTAAAATTTAATTGCTCAAATAGTTTTAAAGGAAAAAGGAAAAGTTTTCAACTCTATCGTATTTATCAAGTCAACCCATCTAAGTTTTAGCAAACACCATTTTATTACCCTCATAATTTGAAAATTTCATTGAACTTTTCAAAACGTTTTTACTCCGTGACATACCAGATCCGGTCAAGGCTTGTGGGCCGGGTTTGGGGCGTTACAGGTTGACTTTGATGTGGTTCACCAAATCTTGAAGTAGTAACATAAATTGTATAAATTACCAAGTAACTCCATTTTATCTTCCGATCTCAATTTTACCGACTTAGACTGCCCGATTTATCTTCTGGTCTCATTGATTAATTGGGACTAACGAAATGGTGTATTTGGGACTAATGAACTGGTGCGAGACAAGATTACCTTCTAGTATCACTTTATCTTAATATTCCCTTAGAAACGTCACTACCTAAGTTCTTAGTCCTATTCAAATTAGTCTAATTTGTTACAATTTAGTTGTTTTTCCAAAGATTTTAGTTTATCCACATCTCCATCAACCAACCTCCTTAAGGATTTAGCTACACATGCTCAAAGTTAAGAAAATAAACATAACAATGGAAAACAAAGCAACCATAAAACTAAAACTTAAGAAAAATGTGAAAGTTGATATTTTTATGTAAGTAAACTTAAATAGCATGAAACTAAAAGCATTTAACAAAGAAATCTAAAGAAATAAACATAAAAGGAACAAACTTTAATAGATTTGAAGTGAAATAAACTAAAATATATTAAACTAAAGCTTAAAGAGTCTTGAAAATGAAGTACAAAGACTGGAAATGTAAATAAACTTTAGCTACAATGTTAACTAACTTCACTAACATAAAAAAACATCAAGAACAAGAAGTAAATGCAAAAAAATAAACTATAATCTAAGGTAGAAGAAGAGAAAAATAAAAACCCTAGAAAAATGCAGAGAAAAACTAAGGAAAACCTAGAGAAAACTAAACCTAAAACTAAGATAAAATTTGTCTCTCCTCCTCAGTAATTTTTGGTTATTTTGAAAGGTGTTCTAATGACTTTTCAATGCCAAAATTGCCCCTATATGGGCCTTGTGTGATTGGTGGGTCGGGTAGACAAAGATTGCCCTTTTTGTCCAAGTTTTCCCCTTTAATGAAGGTGATATCGCGATACCCAAAAAAGGATATCGCGATATCTTGGGCAGTATTGAACTTAGGGGTCTTCCTTTCAAGGTGGGTATTGCGATACCCAAAAAGAATGTCGCGATACCATTAAAGGGTCTCATTGGTCTTCTATATTGTCAGGGGTATTGCGATTCTAGGGGTTGGATATCACGATACCCTTGCCCTAGATATCGTTCTCGCTCGTTGTCAACCTCTAAACATCCTTACATCACTCAAACAAGTGTTAGACCTCCCAATGGCACTATTAGCCAATTTAGGTAATAAAAAAAAACAAAACGAGAGATTCACTTATTACCCGAAAAATATAAAAACATGAAAATAATAAAAATCTAAGCTAAAAACTCTATTTTTCTAAATAAAAAGCTCTTAAGTGTGTCGAAAAAGCCTAATTTGCCACATTGATTTGTGGCAGATCAATCACCCTTCTGGTAGTATTAGGCAATGGGGAACATATAGTAACGGAGATGGTCAACTTTTTAGTGGTAGATAATCCAACCACGTATAATGCGATCTTTGGTAGGCTAATAATGTGGATGGTCGAGATGGCTGTGGACACTTTATGTATGATGGTTAAGTTTCCTACACTTATAGGGGAAAAATACCTAAAATGTGATCAACAGAAGGCTCGAGAATGTCATATAATTTCTCTAAGGCTTACAAAAGATTGAACAATTCTCCCTCTTCCTCCTGCATGTTGCAACCATATCCAATAAAATTCACTAGCTAGAGTAAATTTGATTAGAAAAACCATTCTGGAAGGTCTAGAAGTGAGACTTAACGCCAACCTCCTAAAAGCTGAAGTTGTAAAAGTCATGGGATCTTTATCCTTAAGTATAGAAGATCCCAAGAGGGTCACAAAGATGATTGCAATTGTTCTACCTACAAAAAAAAAAATTGTTGAGCTCCTTCCTAATTGAATGTAAGGATGTCTTTTCTTGGTCTACTGTTGATATGCCCTATATTCATCCTTTTATCCTTCCATCATTCAACATTCTTCGAGGGTAGACCCCAATGCTATTGCATCCCTTACTCAATTCGATCACTAGACTGAGCTAGAGGATGCTACTACAATTATCGAAACAATCACATACAATTTATATCATTAATTTAGATTAAAACTAACAATCATTTTATCTTTATATATGTAATAAGATTTAAACACAAAACAGGACTAAATCGAACATATGATATAATTGAATAGACTTGAGTATGCATAAAGACATAAAGTCAATGAGAAAAGAGCAAAGAGCTAGAATCACATACTTGTAGAAAACCCAGTATCTACTACCTTATAGTCGAATGAAGAGAAGTTGCATCGAGGTAAGAGACAAGCTCCTTTAGGTCTGGATAGAACATGGGTACCATGTGAAAAGACCTGAGTGGAATCTGCCATTCACGATTCGAAAGCCTAGCTTTGTAATAAAATGCCAAGACTCCAATCGTAATACTTAAAGGTACTTGGCAAAAGAATTCCTAGAGTTGAAAGGCCAGCAATGTTCACATTGTTTCCGGTGCCTAAGATCCCTCAAGCTGTCTGTCAAATACGTAGGAACATACGCCATTGCTCCTTGATCCTTGAGGCAATGATGAAACACCATTTGAAGGAATATCTCAAGGAATGACCAAATTCCCATTATGATTGATAAAGGTGTAAGTATCAATCTCATCATGAATTTCCTCCAACTTCAAACAATAAAGATAACAAAAGGGTATAAATCTTTTCCATTCAACTTTAGAAGTTGAGAACAAGAATCTTATCTTTAAATCTTCATTAAGCTTGTTAATTGTTTCACAAAACATTGCTTAATAATAAAACTTCTTAAATATTTATTTTCAATATTCTCAAAAAAAAAAAAAAATTCCATTAGTTCAAAAAAATAAAAGAAAATTATTTCAATGCTTTTTATATTTCCATTGTATATATGTTTCATGACTATAACACTTATCATTAAACATTGCATAACAATTGGTTTAGTAATTAAGCCTCATATTTTTTCCATTTTATTATCAAAACAATATATATAGGTATTCAAAACTAATTTTCAAACCATTTCGACCTTCACTTTTGGTGGTTGATGATAACAAAGTCACCTAATTCATATTTATAAACTACTTGAATGCATCATTTAATAACTATCAACATATAAATTATAATGAATTTCCTTACCCTTTTACTTTCACCGAAACTTTAGAGACCAAACAAGGTTCCATCATCTCCTTCAAGCTACTCAAAATTTTCTCACTACTGAATTATCACTAATAAAATGCCCTCTCACCTTGGTTAGATTTTTCACTATCAATTTTATCAAAATTCCCTTCTAATTAGCTATGGTGACACACTGTTTGAGGATGAAGGCCAAGAAAATCCTCTTTCTCTTTACTTATTTAGTTTTTTGCTTGAACGCCGAAAACATAGAAGGATGGAAAATCTTCTCACCTTTTTTTTCTATTTACTTTATTCTTCTATTTATTTATTTTTCTAATTCACCGAATGAAGGAGATTAAAATGATCTCTACCAAAGTTCTACCAGCTTCTCCACAGATTCTCTTTCTTCCACTTACTAAATCAATGGTTTACAACCATTTAAACATAAGATTGGTGGGCTTTAATGGCAATGATGGAAATGTCCACTAGCATTATTTTAGCTTCGGTTAAACTACCCACTAAGGTCATGGCAAATAGCCACTTAAATCCATAAAATCTTCAAGCTTCTCACTTCATTAATTGTAGATTTGACATGTCACTTTGCTTCCTTCTGCAAATTAGTCCTTAGGCCCTTCTATTAATTCTTGGTACCACATTAACATTTAAAGTGAGGTTTGTACTTAGAAATTAATTCGCTTAGTCACGTTACAACATCAAAATTTTAATGCGTTACAATTTCATGTACCATTATTGGAGTATAAGATTTTCACAAATAGGTGATACACATCCATTTAAAATGTATAAAATAATTAAAAAAAAATATTTTTAAAAAAAACATGGCACAATATTTTATCTTATTTGTAGAAAAAAATTATTAATACTCGAACAATAAGGTTCCATATATTTTCAAGCTGATCCATAGTTTCGTAAAGAACAGATGGCTTAACATTCATTTAAATAATTTTCGCAAGAAATCGATAATGACTTCAACTCTTTTTTTCTCTTGGGATAAAAAAATTTAATTTACAAGTTATAATAATATGGTTTAATAGTTTTTTTTTAATTTTTTTTATGCTATGGTTGAATTATTACTTTCCGATTTGTGCTATTTTTTTATTAGTTTGTTTTCTGTGCTTTTATTTTGTATATCCCATTGCTTTCGTCTATATATTCCTTTTAAAAAGTTAAGTCTGCTAATAGCATATTTCCACGTGTGAAGGAAAGTAAAAAGACTTAAAATTTTAATATATATAATTAAAATAAATCATTAAAAATCCAAAAATAAAAAATAAAATCAGGGAAAAAAATCCCAAAATCTTGCAATTTAGAAAATTATAAAAAAGCATAATTTACTTTTGAAAATTATAAGTATGCAAAACTTTGAAATAATTTAAAAATTAGATGAAATTAAAAAATATAGATTGTTTTTTATGGAATTTTAGGTTCCTTTTAGAAAAATATTAGAATTTTATGAAATTTTTATACAACTTTATGTTTGTTTAAAAAATGGTAGGATTTTTTTTTCATTTTATGAAACTTTTTATTTTTTTAAGGAATTTTGAGTTTTTTAGTTAAAAATACCATAAAATTCTTTAAATTTTTCATAGACTTCTAAGATTTTCTATAAAAACCTATAATCTCAAACAAAAAAATTTATGCAATTTTTAATTTTCTTTTTTCATAATTATAAACTTAAAAATATTTTTTTTATAATTTTCAAAATTAGATTATGATGTTTTTAAATTTTTTATAACTTTGTAGATTTTAAGAGTGTTTCGAGTTTTTTTATATTTTTAAAATTTTAAGTATTTCATTTTTTTTACACATGGCAGCAAGTTATTGGTTAATTTATTTAATTTTTTTACGAAAATTTAGGTTAAGGCAATGCGGATTACAAAATAAAAAATACAAGGAGTAAACTAAAAAAATCAGTAAATATACTTAACTATGATACAGGGGACAAAAGAAGTGTTAAGTCTAATAATATATATAGATGATTCTAGGAATCTACTTCATGTAATTAGCAATACATATATTTTAATTTAGAAAAACAATACATATATTTTTAATCATTATAAATTTGAGGATAGGATGTGTTGTATGACTCAATCCCTTACCTTTGGTGCCAATGTACTTCGGTTGTGTGGTTATTGATTTATGAAAATTGTGATTTAAAAGAGCTTGCGTTTGGTAGAATAGTGCGGCAAAGGCACAAAGCTTTATTTTTATTGGAACATCAACACACATGGGTCGTCGAAAACTATAATCCCACGTTATTTGAGTGGCATTTGGCAGTGGACAGAATAGTTTAATGAGTTAGCTTTTAGTTATTGGAATTTCCGTATCTGGAGGTTGAAACATTAAGTTGATTCACATGGGTTGTCATTGTTTCAACTTGTATATAAATTGCATGACTTTAGAGAGAGCTGTTTAAGCTTTGTCATTGATTGAGGTTGGAGAGGCAGATTATGGAAGCCAAAATGATGAAAGCGTATCTCTCACTTGCAATTATAGTGCTTGTGCTCTACAGTCCAATGAATCCCTGTAGAGCTATGTCAATGCAAACCAACACCAGCCGCACCTCATCACGCATCGCCGACGATGAGGAGTTGGAGTTCCTGATGGATTCTCATAGCGGTAGAATCCTCGCCGGACATGGTGGACATGTGACTGACAATACTGGCAATCGTGATCGACCAGCTGCAGATTGTGGGAGAGGTCACCCTTACAAATCCTGCCTTCCCAACTCGAATCCAGACGGCAAAAGGCCAGAAAATCCTGGGGTTTATAACCGTGGGTAGAACACCCTGGGACCGACAGCCGTGGATGCTGAAGGTGAATGGCGAATTGAACTGTTTTTAGTAATTAATTTTTCTTTTTATGGCCCTTGGTTGCCTTATGTATGAATTTTATCATTTCCTTTTCAATTGAAATAAATAGGGATAAAATAAGTGTGTTAATTAGAATTTGGGGATAATATAAGAACATGATTACATTGATTTTTATTTTAACAATTTTTTTAAAAAAAACTCTTTATTATTTTGATCTAGTTAAAGTCTCATATTATTATTACATTAAAATAAATTCTTAGTTTTAAATTGGAAACTAAATAATCCTTTCTTTAACCTTTAAATTATGCTATAATAATATCAACTTATTATTTTAAATAAAATTTTAATATATATTAATGTTTCATTTTAAATAATTTTTATTTTTTTATAAATAAAAATAGTGAAAGCTTGTTTCAGTAAAATAAAAATATAATAAATTACATTAAAATATAGTTTTAAAACTTTTTAATTCTTTAATCTCGTAAAAGTAATTATTAATAATTTAATTTAATTTATAAATTTTTAGACTCGCGGGTGTATTCCTAGTGATTATAAATATGTGTATCAGTGATCATATTTAATCACTGTTTATTCTTCTCCATTGTTTCTGAAAGAGAAGCAAAGAGAGGGAAAGAACAAACTGTCACTCGTTGGGGGAGGGGCGAGAGCAGAGGATTGTGCCTGAACAGCAACCGGCAAGGCAACCAAAGTAAAAACAAGAGCCGCAAATACAACCACGAAAGAAACCTTGGAAACTGCCATTTTTTATTTTTTTTAAATTTTGACAAAAAAAGAAAATGTTCTATCTTAGTCTGTGGTGGCTTTTTTCAAAAACACCCCTGCAATGGCTTAGGAGAGCCTCGCATACGGAGAGCTCTTAATATATATAATCCATGATGAAGTGAGGACGAAAGGCAGGAACGGGTTGAAGATGATTTTATATGGAAGAAAAGGAGGCGAGGAGATGTGGTCATCGTTAACGGATACTGCCTCCAAACAACTGTACAACCAACCAAATTACCCGAATCAGCTCGAACCCTCGAATCCCTCTTCGCCTTAACTCTTTGTTGAACAATCTTGTAAGTCCCATTGAAGTAAAACCTGACTACATTTGTAAGCTTAAATTGTTGTAAAACAATGGTGGTGAAATTACTAGCTGTGCATTTAACCCAACCTGCAAACTCAATTTTCCGATTGGCTTTAATCATAAAACTCCCATCAAGCATTGTGAAAGCTTCTCGTCTTTGAATGGCCAGCACCGAACTACTGTAAACCACCGATTGAGCATCAACTTTGGGAGTTCCATGATCTAACCAGAAGTGTAAATTCGCATTCACCAGCCAAAATGATATCGACACCGATTCCACTATCGTGATATTTCCCGTCCCATTACCATCCCAAAAACGAGGTTAAATCTAGATAGCAGCTTGGTAAATTGAAATCCCCGATCGCCACAATCGGTGCCCAAAATAATGGGTTAATCCCACCAGTAAAAGTAACCAGAAAAACCACTTCCAATCCCACGAATTTCCCGTTGATCGTCACAAAAACGTCCCTATACGCGCCGTTCCCATGTGCCATTGTCAGATTGTTTATTCGGATGTAGGAATAAGACGGATTCGAATACCAAAACTCTTCATTGCCGTGAAACGACGTGTATAATTCCAAAATGACTTGAATAGCGTTTTCCGAGAATCTGACATTTTTAACATGAACGTCCGATTTGCTCTCCACTCTGAACCAATGTCTTCTTTTTTTGTCACTGGAGATCGAGATTCTCAAATCTGGCAGCGTTTTGAACAATCCCAATTCGGCGGCTCCCAAATTGTCTCACAAGAATGCTTTGCATCATTGCCTCCACCATGCTAAGCTTTAACTTTCCAACTCTGACTAGCCCGTCGACCCCAATGCTGTTGTCTCCTGTAATCAGGGGCGAAGCAGGAGGCGGGCAAAATTACACTTTGGCCTCCCTAAAACTATAAAAATTTGATTTAATCCTTTACAAATTATAAAGATATAAACTATAAAAATTTAAAATTTTATCCGCCCCTAAAAAATTGTTCTGACTTCGCCCCTGACTGTAATAAAGCACTCCATTTGTTGGGGGGTTTGTTTTTTAATTTTTGGGTTTCTAAGTGTCCATTCGACAATCTAAACGGTGAGAAGAAAGCTCAACAAGAGGAAATACATACTAAAAAATGGAGGCAATCTGATGAACGGAAAAGAAGATTGGAGACGAGGAAGGTCGAGGCTTATGAATTTTGAGGTTTTCAAATAGTTCTATTTTTTTGAGAAAATAAATTGGATAACTTTAAAGAAGGGAAAGAGGAGAGTATTTTGGAGCAAGGTAGCTTGAACAGCATTGGACAATAGTGACAGTCAACGATGGAAAGGAACAATGGAGAAGAAGAAAAGGTGGCGATGATGATGATGATTTTATTGCTGGGTCATATAAGATAAAATAGTGCCACGTTAGCAATTAATATTGATCGTTAATCAACTAATAGCCACATCAACATGTCTGTTAAAAATAGATTAGTTTGAAAAAAAAAAAAACCTTAAGGGTTAAAGTTCCCCAAAAAAGAAGATAAATGGCCAAAGTGACTAAACAATTAAATGTTAGGGGCTATTTTTGGCATTATGCCTTATTGTTATAGAAATTTAGAGGTCACGATGAATATGGAATATCCTCTGATTTAATTTGAAATATAAGGTTATAGATAGTTTAATAAATAATAAAAAGTGTCGATTGAGTCTTAGCTCGTTTGGTATCAGCATTGTTGCTAATGCAGGAGGACGTAGATTCGAGTGCACTGAAGCGCGTTATCCTCCTATTTAAGGGTTGGGGAGGTGCTATGGGTAATTCTAGACATTGTATAAAAAAAACAGATATGATAAGAACCTATAATGAGATTAATGTCCAAAAATAAATAAATAATAAAAAGCAAGTTATTTATATCAAAATTTAAATTGTTGATATGTAGACATAAATCTTAAAACTAAACATAAATTTTAATTAAATGTGCAATTTGATGCATGAACTTGGATTTTGGTTCAAGTAAATATGTGGAACTTTAATTTAAATTCAATTGTATATATTTAAAGAAATAATTACATCGTTTTGTTTTTATATTAGATAAATATAATTATTTTGCATGTAAAATGTAAACTTAAAATTGTGTTGTATCGATCATTGTGTTAATAATTTGTGAAAGTTGAATTAAATCAATTTTTTATGCATGAAATTGCACAAAATCAAAGTTCATGCATAACATTGCACATTGAACTAAAGTTCATGTATAGTTATGATATTTAACCCTTTATATGTATAAACAAGAAGGAAAAAAAAAGCCAAATTTAACACTATGGTTGTGTTTATGGTGAATTTCAACAAGGGGGATTAGGATGGTTTCTGGCAATTCACCTGAATTAATGCGAGGCGAAGAGCCGCTATGACTAGTGATTAGCAGACTGGAAAGGGAATCCCAATGAAAGGTTGAGAGAGACAGAGAAAGGAGAAAAATGGTGAGCCCCCTTGATTTGGGAGTCATTGTTGGCTATATATGACGGGTTATGATCCCTAGGCACTACGTGTCCTGATGTCATATTGGTGGTCAAAGGGGGATTACATTAGCTAGTCTGCATGGCAAGTCTAGGTTTAAGCGTGGCTGTTAGGGTGGCGATTGGACATATTATCATTTGTGTCAGGTGGAAGTAGGGCTAGTTTAGTATTGCTTTTAAAAAGTGTTTTTTAAAATTTAAGTGTTTAGTATTGCTGTCAAAAATACTTTTGAGAAATAAAATGTCCATTTTAGATATGATATTATAAAATAACAAATATGCATTTAAATAATATTCAAATTAGTTAATATTATGATATTTTACCAAGAATATAAAAATAATTTATTATAACTTATTGTTAATATTTTAATATATAATATTAATTTTAAATATTTCTAAGTATTTAATATTAATTAGAATATATAAACTATATTCTAAATATTTAAATATAATCATTAAATATTTGTAATTAGATATTAACACATTTGTATTATTTTATTTTAAAATGTAATTTGAATATATAACCCATAGTAGATATTAACATAACATAGAAACATAAACCTAACAAATAAAGATATTACATGCATTCGGATTAAAGTTTCAAAAAGGGGCAATATTTATATACTAAATACATCATCAAAAGTTTTACATTAGCATTTACAATTTAAAGTAAATTCATTCAACTAGAGGCTATAGCATCTCTTGTTAATTCTATTTCAAAACCACTTGAATTGTTTGATTCATCACCAGCTCATCATCATCATCATTTTCTCCATCTTGCATATCTTCTGGATCAATAATATTCACATATACCGTGTTAATATTTTTGAATTCCATAAAACCTACATCATTTCGACCGACATGTTTTTGAATAAAATTGTGTATCGCCAATGTAGGAACAACGGTCATCGTTTGCTTTTCAAAACTATAACTTGGCATATCCCTTAAAATGACCCATTTTTTTTCAAAACATCAAAAGTTCATTTAATCACACTACATAATGATGAATGTGAATGATTGAATATCTCTTCTTTACAAGATATCAGTCTACCTCTTGAAAGTCAGGTAAATGATATCGCTGACCTCTATATGGTCCAAGATAACCTTTCATTTGAGGATATCCTGAATCAACAATATAATATTTTCCTACATGTCATAATATAACAGACAATTAATTCAAGAATTATTTTTTTAAAATTATCAATTAAAGAACTTTTACTTTATTATTTTGAAAAAGAAACAAATGAAATATCTTACCATTTGGTGGATGCAAATATTTGTATTTTGGATCTCGAATTGCATCAAGTAATGTTCTAGTGTCATGCGCTGATCCTTCCCATCCAGCCATGACAAAGGTGAAACGCATATTAAAATCACACTGCCATCACATTTTGAGTTAGGACACATTTTCTTCCAATATAGGGAATTTGTTCATTTAGTGGAAGTATAGTGGCAGTATGTGTAACACCCCTATCCCGTGTCCGTCGCCGGATTGAGGTTAGGAGCGTTACCAGACAGATCGGAAACATTCATAGAAAAATTCATACATTCATCCATCATTCTCAATCATAATGTCCCTTAAATGGGTCCTCGAGACCTTAATCATGCTAATAAATCGAGTCGGGACTAAATTGAAACACATATAAAATTTCATGAGAATTAAAATTTTTTCTAAGTTTCAAGGGTTACACATCCGTGTACGGAGACCATGTGCTCACCACGGCTTCTAGACACCCCCGTGTGTCCTTCCGTGTCTATATACTGACTATATTAACACGGTTACTAGGCACGCCCATGTGCCATGACCGTGTGCTACTAGGACATATACTGACTTCCATGCCATGACCACCAAGCACGCCCGTGTGCTATGGCCGTGCGCTCTTAGTTAGCTACTGAATTATACACCACGGCTAACTGACACCCCCGTGTCGAGGCCGTGTACTACTAAGCTACATTCTGCCAATTTACCCACGGTCTCTAGGCACGCCCGTGTGCCAGGACCGAGTGACAATATAGGCTATTTGCAAGGCCAAAAAGCCACCCATTTTGGTCACACCTACAAGCCTCACAAACCAAGTCATAACATGAACATATAGCAACCAAAAACATACTATTTTTCCTATTCAAACTATACATTCAATACCAATTCCAACCATGACAATTTCAAAAACTAAAATTCATATCATCACAAGCATAATTCATTCATTTGCTTTCTCAAAACTTAGCCATTTCATATGCTTCAACCAAACCAAAATATGCATATTATAACACATTCATTTAAGCAAAGTCTCAACTCATAAATAGCCAAATCACATGGCTAAGATCACATAAAAACTTATACCAAAATGCTAGCCTATACATGCCATATCTAGCTTTATACATTTTCAAAGTGTACCATGTAACACCCCAAACCCGGCCTAGAAGTTAGGCCCGAATCTGACATGTCACATTGAAGAGTTTTTTTTCGAAAACCAGGCTTTCATTAGAAACTCTTCTTAAAGAATTTAAAACTTTCTACTATTCAAAACCTCAAATTTTGTTTGCTTATTTTCAAAATGTATTTTATTAAAAAAATCACTCCCTTGCAAAAACATTATTACTACCATTTCCAAAAACCTTTATTTACTTTTTTAGAAAAATTCTCGTTTTAAGCAATTTAAGCAAATAATAAGTATATCAACCATAAAGCAAATAATAAAATACTCCAGAGGCCTTATTACAACATTTAACCCAAAATAGTAAGTAATTAAAAGTACTAAAAGAAATCCAATTTTCAAATTAAACCATTTTGTAGTATGGCCTCCACCGAGTCATCCATGGCCCAAGTCCACGTCACTGAAAAGGTTAAGAGAAAGGGGGTGAGTTACAAGAACTCGGTGTGTAATCCCCTTACCATCATCTACTGGGTCGGAACACACATAGCAACATTTTGGGCCTAAGCCCATTACAATCATAGCATACTATCATATATAACATGCATGTGTTATGCAATTCTCAACCAAGCCTAAATTTCCATCCGCTACACACCCCCGTACCAACCAACACACCTGTGGGGATCAAGTCAACCCACCCCGCCAACACACCAATATCAGGCATTAAGCGAATTATAATATTTGTGGCAGAGCCACTGAACTAGATTTTGGCAACAGGCCTTTATTGTGACAGAGTCACCGAACTAGATTTTGGCAACAGGCAATTAAAATATTTGTGGCAGAGCCACCGAACTAGATTTTGGCAACAGGCCTTTCTTCTCTTCGTCATTTATCCCAACCCATGCAGTCATGTATATATATAATGCATAACAATATATTCATAAGGTAAATTTCAAAAAAAAGCCCATATTACAAGTTATCAATTTGGCCCATTAGTCAGAAATAGCAATTTGGCCCATTTAACGATCTAGCCAACTTTGGCCCATTTACGATCTAGCAACTTTGGCCCATTTAACGATCTTGCGATTTCTTGGCCCATTATACACATATCACATTTGACCCATATAGTAAATATTACACTTGGCCCATATATGAAATATCAAACGGCCCATAAAGCAACATATCACATTTGGCCCATAAAGGGTATTTTCGTAATTCGGTCCATAGGGACATTCCGTAATTCAGCCCATAAGGGCATATTCATAATTCGGCCCGTAAGGGCATTTTCATAATTTGGTAATCGTACCCACTAAGGGTAATTCAGTAATTTACCCTCTAAGGGTATGACGGTAATTTCGCAACCTAGGCTTAATTACTAATTTGGGCATAAAAATCGAAACTGTCCAACTGCGTCATACTGACTAAATTGACCATAACTCGAGTTAGAAAACTCAAAATTTAAATCCGTAAATTTTCCTTGAAACTAGGCTCATATATCCTTCTCCTATAATTTTTCCAGAATTTTTAGCTTAACCATTTAGTACAGTTTATTCCTTGAGATTTCCCTTATTTCACTGTCTAATGATTCTGACCTCTCTTACCTTAATCTCATATATCTTACTTTACGCTTTTCATATATTGCTCCCACTTATTTTTATTGAAAATAGATTCACTAAGGAATCCCTACATATCAATTATAACTCTTAATTCACTTTGTACAATTTTATACGATTTTTCCAAGACAGAACAAAATACCCCAAAGTCATTCAGAACCAGTCTCACTAAAATTAACATATATCAGAATATAATATTCCTTTTCCTTCTCTGTTTCTTCCATATTAAAATAGACACAGTAAGATTTAATCTGATATCTCATTCACTTTGTAATTCCTTTTATCCTATTTTTCGTGATTTTTCAAATACACATCACTGTTTCTGACCGAAACTATTTTATTACAAAACATGATTACCACTACGAGCATACGCACGTCCGAGTGATCATGGATGCCGGTTATTGGTTTTCTTCGGTATTTCTACTGAATCACAGAATATTTCATGTAAACTTTCAAAGAGATGTGAGATTTACTCACCATTTCAAACATATATTTGGAAGGGTACGGGATTACACACCTTATTCGGAATCCGTAACGCGATGCTCCCCGCGGCACCAAAAATCTGAGTCACTTGTTACGAGATATAGATGTTCGACTTTACCACTATTTCTGAAAAATCCACAAGCAAAGAGTATCGAGCGATTAGTGCCTAACAATATAATCGATTAGTCACACTTTCAATCTGATTAACACCATAACCGAATAGCGATATCGAATGGAGTATGAAAAGACTCCTTACCTTAATCGATGATAATCTTGATTTCCACTGATTAACTTATGACTACGGATGATACACGGATATGAGATTCACTAACAAAAAGAAAAATGAGCAAGAATAGATTGAGGGTTTCAGCAAAACAAGGGAGAAAGATGAACAAATGTGCTAGAGTGTTTCGGCCAAAACAAGAGGAAAAGAAGTTGGAAGAGAAAAAGTACCCAAAATGCTAATAGAAACCCAAAACCTTTCATGCACAAATTTGCACAAAACCATAAGAGAAATCAGCTCCCAAAATCCCCCTACTAAACCGTGTACTCAAAACATCCAAATTTTCTTCTTTCTTTCTTTTCTTTTTTTTATCCACATACTCCACTCCCCAAATTCTTTTATTTCTTTTTCATCCACCTACTCCACTCCCCAAATTCTTTTATTTCTTTTTCATCCACCTACTCCACTCCCTAAATTCTTTTATTTCTTTTATCTTTCTTTTTCCTTGTTTTCCTCCTTACCATACCTTTCCATAATTTAACAAGTTCACCTTACCATAATTTAAAAAGTCCAATTTGCCTTATTTACAAGCTTGGCCGAAATTTAGGGAAAGAGTACAAAGATAATAGTCAAAATTTGCACACAATGGGATTTGAACCTCTTCCCTCAAGGTACTTTACTTGATGCCATAACCTTCTTGCCATATGCTTATTTATGCTAGCAATTTACTCTTTTATTTCCATAAGCCTTGATGCCACTTACTATCTCTCCATAATAGGCTTAAACACAAAACTTTACTAAGGCCCAACTTGAACCCGGAACTTCATAGAACCCCTTAACTTTATAAATTCACCTTCCTAATAAGTCTAACTTGAAATAATGTCGTTCTCTTGTTCTCAAAAATTTTAAACACTCCTATGCCCAAGGCCCAATGGGCCCAATCCTACTAGGCCCAATTTCGGGATGTTACATACCAAAACCAGTTTAGTAGTGTGATGACGATCCGTGACGGTCCTGAGCCTTCAGTAGCTTTAACGACCTATAAAATAGAAAAAACATACACAGAGTAAGCTTTCCAAAAGCTTAGTAAGTCATATACAAATAATTTGATATGGAAGGCATATATACACCAAAATACATTGGCACATAATAATCACTTAGCAATCTTCTCACTTATTTGCTTTGGTTCATACAATATTAATCACATTGACCATTTTCACCATTCAAGAGTCAAATAAACATATAGCTCAATTACCCAAAACAATTCTTATCATATCAAAATTCCAAAAACAAATCATCATAGTAAGATCACTTAGATACTTACCTTATATACACAAATGGTGTATAATCAACGTACCTGAAACAAATTTACAATCACATATTTATTCATAGCACGGATTTGCCATTTGAATCACATATTTGTTCATTGAACCATTAGGAATCTAAAAGGATACTCAGAAAGCTCGGAATAGTTGTACAATGCCAACGTTCCAGACGAGGTCTTACGTGTACTCGGATATCGATGCCACTGTCCCAGACAGGGTCTTACACGAATCAATGTGATGCTGATGTCCTAGACATGATCTTACACGTAAAGTCTTATATCGATGCCAACGTCCTAGACGTTGTCTTACTCGTAAAGTCTCATATCGATGCCAATGTCCCAGACGTGGTCTTACTCATAATTAGATATCGATGCCAGTGTCCCAGACAGGGTCTTACACGAGTCTCAAATCAATGCCAAGTCCCAGACATGGTCTTACATGATAAAACAGAACAGATGTTTATGACATGATTATACCATTCCTATCTATACCTCGGTTCGTACAGGGCTTCTCAGACTTAATCTTTATATCGAACATATCTCGGAATTTCAATACACAACCTCTCATAAGCATTCATCATTATCATTAATCACATGAACTATTACAATTGCATACATATACATTTATTTGCATAGTGACTTACCTCGGATTCGATTTATCTGAATGAAAATGGCTACTCAGTTACTTTCACTTTCCCACGATCTAAATCCGTTTCCCCGGTTCTTGATCTAAACATATTCAGAATTAATCCTTTTATTCACTAATTCATTCAAACCAATCCAAAGACACACATTTAGGGCTATTTACAATTTAGTCCTCACGTTTGCACATTTTATCAATCTAGTCCATTTTTCACAAAACATCAAATTCACAAAATCCACACATATACATGCTTGGCCGAATACATATACATCACATAGAAGCCTACATTTTTCATCAAATTCACAAATTAGTCCCTCAATTTGCCATTTTCTCAATTTAGCCCCATTTAGCAAAGTTTATTAAAACTTCAAGAACAAAACATGTTCATCTAAGTCAAATCTTTCATTTAACACCTAAAACCATAAAAAAGCTTGACATATCATCAATGGAATCTCACAAAACATCATCAATTCACGAAATTAAAATATGGGTTTGATAGCTCTCGAAGTAACGATCACAAAAATGTAAAAATTATCGAAAACCGAAGTTAAAAATTACCTTAATCAAGCTCAAAACCTAGCCGAACCTTGCTATCTTCTTCTTTTCTTTTTCTTCTTGATTTTCGGTGATAAGAAGATGAATAAAATCCACTAACTCCTTTGTTTCTTTTTATTATAACATATTAATATAATATAAACTTATAACTAATGTTTTTAATATATATAAAAACATATAATTATGCATTTCATCATTTAATGCCGTCCACTAGCCATAGAATTGGCTTAATTGCCACATAAATCCTCACACTTAAAAAGACATAACAAATAGATATCTTTTCATAACACACTCTAATTTTGCATTTGATGCAATTCAATCCTTTTGTCAAATTAAACACACAGACAGTCAAATTAGCTCACAAAAATTTACCACATGCTTAGTTACATATCAACGGCACAAAATATAGTATTAAAATATTATACGAACTCGGATTTGTGGTCCCGAAACCACTGTTCCGACTAGGGTACAAACCGGACTGTTACAACTCTCCCTCCTTAGAGATTTTCGTCCTCGAAAATCTTACCGTTAAAGAGATTCGGATATTGTTGTCTCACTGAATCTTTAGGCTCCCACGTAGACTCTTCAATTCTGTGTTGATTCCATAATACTTTCACTAACGAAATTTTCTTATTTCTCAACTCTTTCACCTCACGAGCTAAGATATGGATCAGTTCCTCTTCATATGTCATATCAGATTGTATTTCAATTTCAAACGGAGTAATAACATGTGACGGATTAGATCAATATCTACGAAGCATTGAAACATGAAATACATTGTGTATCTTTTCTAGCTCTGTAGGCAATTTTAATCTATATGCAACAGGCTCGACACGTTCAATAATCTTATACGGTCCGATGAACCTCAGACTTAATTTGCCTTTACGTCCGAATCGAAGCACTTTCTTCCACGTAGACACTTTCAGAAATACTTTGTCACCGATTTCAAATTCTATATCTTTTTTTTCAAATCTGCATACGATTTCTGACGATGAGATGCTGCTTTTGAACAATCTTGGATTAGTTTCACTTTCTGTTCTGGATCTTTTATCAAATCAACCCCGTGAAGCTTATTTTCACTGAGTTCGGTCCAATACAGAGGTGTTTGACATTTTCGTCCGTACAAAGCTTCATATGGTGCCATTTTGATACTCGACTAAAAACTATGCAAATTCAATCAAAGGTAGATACTGTTCCCACGAACATTTAACTCAAGTATACAGAATCTCAACATGTCTTCAAGAATCTGAATAATCCGTTCAGACTGACCATCTGTTTGCGGATGAAAAGCTGTACTGAAGTGTAATTTCGTGCCCAAAGCCTCTTGCAGTTTCTTCCAGAATCTCGACGTAAACCTCGGATCTCTATCTGACGCAATAGATAGTGGCACCCTGTGCAATCTCACAATCTTAGGTATATAAAGCTCAGCTAATCTGTCAAGTGGATAATCAGATCTTACCGGAATAAAATGGGTCGATTTTGTCAATCGGTCAACTATGACCCAAATCACATCTTTCTTTCTCAAAGTCTGAGGCAAACCAGAAACAAAGTCCATGGTCACTCTATCCCATTTCCACTTAGGAATCAGAATAAGTTGTAACAACCCAGACGGAACTTGATGTTCAGCTTTCACTTGCTGACAAACTAAACATTTCGAAACAAAGTCAAAAATGTCTCGTTTCATACCAGACCACTAGTAGTGTCATTTCAAATCATGATACATTTTGGTACTCCCGGGATGAACAGATAGACGACTATTATGAGCTTCATTCAAAATCAACTGAATCAACTCTGGATTTCTCGGAATACAGATACGATCCTGGAATCTCAAACAATCATCAACAATTTGAAATTCAGATTCAGAATTCACTTCACACTGAGCTCGTTTCAATAACAATTCATTATCTTATTTTTGAGCATCACATATCTGTTGTAAGAACAAAGGCTTTGCTTTTAATTTAGCTATCATAGAATAATCATCAGACAAATCCAATTGAGTACTCAAAGCACGTAATGCAAACGACGATTTTCTACTCAGAGCATCTGCAACAACTGTTGCTTTACCCGGGTGATAATCTATCACAAGCTCGTAATCTTTTAACAACTCAAGCCATCTTCTCTGTCGCAAATTCAAATCTTTTTGAGTCATCAGATATTTCAAACTTTTATGATCTGAAAATACGTGACATTTTTCACCATATAGGTAATGGTGCCAAATCTTAAGTGCAAATACAATCGCAACAAGCTCAAGGTCGTGTGTCAGATAATTCTTTTCATGAGGCTTCAACTGTCTCGATGCATAAGCTACAACTTTGCCTTCCTGCATCAAAACACATCCCAGACCATTTAACGAAGCATCACTATACACAACAAATTCTTTACCCGATTCTGGCTGTACTAATACTGGAGCTTCTGTTAACAGAGTTTTCAATGGATCAAAACTTTTCTGGCATTTATCTAACCATTCAAATCTGACATCTTTCTGAAGTAATCTAGTCAAAGGAGTAGTTATAGTCGAAAAGCCTTTTACAAATCTGCGGTAATAACCAGCTAAACCCAGAAAACTGCGAACTTCAGACACGTTCTTCAGAGGTTTCCAATTCAAAATAGCAGAAATCTTACTTGGATCTACTCGGATTCCAGAAGCTGACACAATATGCCCCAGAAAACTAACCTCGTATAACCAAAATTCACATTTGCTGAATTTCGCGTACAATTGCTTTCTCTCAAAGTTTGCAATACAATTCTCAGATGTTCTGCATGCTCATTTTCATCACATGAATAAATCAGGATGTCATCTATAAACACCATAACAAATCGATCTAGGTACAGTCTGAAAATTCTGTTCATCAGATCCATAAAAAATAGTAAGAGCATTGGTTAGTCCAAATGGCATAACTAAAAACTCATAATGCTCATACCTCGTTCTGAAAGCAGTCTTCGGAATGTCTAAATCTTTCACTCTCAACTGATAGTATCCCGATCTCAGGTCAATCTTTGAAAACACAGCAGTTCCTTTTAGCTGATCAAATAAATCGTCTATGCGGGGCAACGGATATTTATTCTTTATTGTCACTTTATTCAATTGACGATAGTCGATATACATCCTCATCGTGCCATTTTTCTTTTTCACAAATAAAACTGGAGCACCCTAAGGCGAGAAACTCAGTCTAGCGAACCCTCTATTCGTCAACTCTTGCAACTGTAACTGTAATTCTTTCAACTCTGTTGGTGCCATTCTATACGGAGCTATCGAAATAGGTGTAGTACTAGGTAACAACTCAATACCAAACTCAACTTCACAAATTAGAGGTAAACCTGGTAACTCTTCAGTAAACACATCGGAAAACTCACAGACAATAGGCACTGATTCAATCTTCCTTTCAGACATTTTCGAATCAATTACATAAGCAAAATATGCCTCGTAACCCTTATTCAAATAACTTTGAGCTTTCAAAATAGATATCACAGCAGGCAATCCATTCAAATTATTAGACTCAATTCGTACAATCTCAGCATTTAGGCATCTCAAATCTATAGTCTTTCTTTTGCAGTTCACAACAGCATCATGCATAAACAACCAATCCATACCCAGTATAATATCAAGTTCATCAAATGGCAAAAGCATCAGATCAGCAGGGAAACAGATATCTCGAAACATTAATGGATAGTTCTTGCATACTTTGTCAACAAGGACACTTTTACCTAAGGGGTTCGATACTTTTATAGCAAACTAGTAGACTCTACCGGCAAAGTCTTACTGAATACTAAATTCATGCAAATATATGAATGCGTAGAACCAGGGTCTATCAAAGCAATCACAGAAGTATCATAAAGAGTAAAAGTACCAGTTATAACTTTTGGCGATGAAGCTTTTTCTCGAGCTCGGATAGTATACGCTCTGGCTGGCATTCTAGCTTCAGATCTACCAACATTATCCCTCGTAGTTCTCTGACTACAACTAACATTTTTGACATTCTTTGATGGTCTACCTTTCACAGGTGTATTATCAGATCTCAAGTTCTGAACAGTTTCTGGCTCGACAGACTCAGGGCAGTCACGGATAAAATGATCAAACGATCCACATCTGAAGCAAGCTCTGTCATTTAATCTATAGCTTCTCGGATGTCTTTTTCCACAATGTTTACATTCAGGTCTCTCAGATCGCTCATTTCCAACGCTAGCCACTGAAGTTACTGGAATTTTAGTACTCATTTGCAGTCTAGATTGATTTCTATTCAAATGTCCCACATTATCTCTGGAACGACTCTGATTATCTCTGAATCTCTTCGAAGATGACTGAAATGATTTGCTTGGAAATTTCTTTCTCATATCACGGGCTTCAGATTCAGCTTTTCTTTTATCTTTCCCAAATGCCTCAGCTTTGCATGCTCGGTCAACTAGTACAACAAACTCCTTTATTTCTAAAATCCAAACTAGTAAACAAATGTCTTCATTAAGACCATCTTCAAATCTTTTGCACATTATGGCTTCAGAAGATACACATTCTCGGGCATACTGACTTAGTCTTACGAATTCTCGTTCATACTCAGAAACAGTCATTTGGCCCTATTTAAGTTCCAGAAATTCCTTTCGTTTCTGATCAACAAATCTCTTACTGATATATTTCTTCCGGAACTCGATCTGAAAGAAGTCCCACGTAACTCGTTCTCTCAGAACAATAGAAATTAAGGTTTTCCACCATTGATAAGCTGCATTTCGAAGCAAAGATACCACACACTTTATGCATTCCTTCGGAGTCAGAGACATTTCATCAAATACCCGGATAGTATGTTTAATCCAAAACTCAGCCTTTTTAGCATCATCATCTTTAGTAGCTCGAAATTCTTCGACTCCATACTTACGAATCTTGTCAACCAGAGGCTTACTCAACAGATTCAGATTTGCAATCTGAGGTATATCGGATGTCTGAAGAGGATTAACCGGGGGCGGAGGTTACGAAACAGTCGGGTTATTCTTTACAAACAGAGTGAACCACTCACTCATCATCTCGAAGAAAGCTTGTTTAGCTTCTCCTTCTTGATCGCTCGTAGCCGATCTCGAATCAGAGGGCGCTATCCCTTGCGCGGGAGTAGGCGCATTACTTTCTACGTCGTCAGCTACGGCTCTTTCGGGATCCATTACTATACGAAAATCACATTTTATACGTCAGGATTCATCACACTATTACAATTCAAATATATGGCATGTATAGCTAGACTCTGACACGCTACGTTAGTCCGAGAATCGACTAAACCGTAGCTCTGATACAAACTAAATGTAACACCCCTATCCCATGTCCGTCGCTGGATTAAGATTAGGAGCATTACCAGACAGATCGGAAACATTCACAGAAAAATTCATACATTCATCCATCATTCTCAATCATAATGTCCCTTAAATGGGTCATCGAGACCTTCATCATGCTTATAAATCGAGTCAAGACTAAATTGAAACACATATAAAATTTTATGAGAATTAAAAACTTTTCTAAGTTTCAGGGGTTACACGCCCGTGTACGGAGACCGTGTGCCCACCACGGCTTCTAGACACCCCCGTGTGTCCTTCTGTGTCTATATACCGACTATATTAACACGGTCACTAGGCACGCCCATGTGCCATGGCCGTGTGCTACTAGGTCATACATTGACTTCCATGCCACGGCCACCAAGCACGCCCGTGTGCTATGGCCGTGTGCTCTTAGTTAGCTACTAACTTATACACCACGGCTAACTGACACCCCCGTGTCGAGGCTGTGTACTACTAAGCTACATTCTGCCAATTTACCCATAGTCTCTAGGCACGCCCGTGTACTAGGATCAAGTGACAATATAGGCCATTTGCAAGACCAAAAAGCCACCCATTTGGGTCACACCTACAAGCCTCACAAACCAAGTCATAACATGAACATATAGCAACCAAAAACATACTATTTTGCCTATTCAAACCATACATTCAATACCAATTCCAACCATGAAAATTTCAAAAAATAAAATTCATATCATCACAAGCATAATTCATTCATTTGCTTTCTCAAAACTTAGCCATTTCATATGCTTCAACCAAACCAAAATATGCATATTATAACACATTCATTTAACTAAAGTCTCAACTCATAAATAGCGAAATCACATGGCTAAGATCACATAAAAACTTATACCAAAATGCTAGCCTATACATGCCATATCTAGCTTTATACATTTTCAAAGTGTACCAAAATCAGTTTAGTAGTGTAATGACGATCCGTGACGGTCCTGAGCCTTCAGTAGCTTTAACGACCTATAAAACAAAGAAAACATACACAGAGTAAGCTTTCCAAAAGCTTAGTAAGTCATATACAAATAATTTGATATGGAAGGCATATATACACCGAAATACATTGGCACATATTAGTCACTTAGCAATCTTCTCACTTATTTGCTTTGGTTCATACAATATTAATCACATTGACCTTTTTCACCATTCAAGAGTCAAATAAACATATAGCTCAATTAGCCAAAACAATTCTTATCATATCATAATTCCATAAACATATCATCATAGTAAGATCACTTAGATACTTACCTTATATACACAAATGGTGTATAATCAACGTACCTGAAACAGATTTACAATCACATATTTATTCATAGCTCGGATTTGCCATTTGTATCACATATTTGTTCAGTGAACCGTTAGGAATCTAAAAGGATACTCAGAAAGCTCGGAATAGTTGTACAATGCCAACGTTCCAGATGAGGTCTTACATGTACTTGAATATCGATGCCACTGTCCCAGACAGGGTCTTACACGAATCAATACGATGCCAACGTCCCAGACATGGTCTTACAAGTAAAGTCTTATATCGATGCCAACGTCTCAGACGTGGTCTTACTCGTAAATTCTCATATCGATGCCAATGTCCCAGACGTGGTCTTACTCATAATCAGATATCGATGCCAGTGTCCCAGACAGGGTCTTACACGAGTCTCAAATCAACGCCAAGTCCTAGACATGGTCTTACATGATAAAACGGAACAGATGTCTATGACATGATTAAACCATTCCTATCTATACCTTGGTTCGTACAGGGCTTCTCAGACTTAATCTCTATATCGGACATATCTTGGAATTTCAATACACAACCTCTCATAAGCATTCATCATCATCATTAATCAAATGAACAATTACAATTGCATACATATACATTTATTTGCATAGTGACTTACCTCGGATTCGGTTTATCGAAATGAAAACGGCTACTCAGTTACTTTCGCTTTCCCGCGATCTAAATCCGTTTTCCTTGGTTCTTGATCTAAACATTTTAAATTAATCCTTTTATTCACTAATTCATTCAAATCAATCCAAAGACAAACAGTTAGGGCTATTTACAATTTAGCCCTCATATTTGCACATTTATCAATCTAGTCCATTTTTCACAAAACATCAAATTCACAAAATCCACACATATACATGCTTAGCCGAATACATATACATCACATACAAGCCCACATTTTTCATCAAATTCACAAATTAGTCCCTCAATTTGCCATTTTCTCAATTTAGCCCCATTTAGCTAAATTTATTAAAACTTCAAGAACAAAACATGTTCATCTAAGTCAAATATTTCATTTAACACCTAAAACCATCAAAAAGCTTGACATATCATCAATGGCATCTCACACAAACATCATCAATTCACGAAATTAAAACATGGGTTTGATAGCTCTCGAAGCAACGATTACAAAAACGTAAAAATTATCGAAAATCGAAGTAAAAAATTACCTTAATCAAGCTCAAAACCTAGCCGAACCTTGCTATCTTCTTCTTTTCTTTTTCTTTTTGATTTTCGGTGATAAGAATGATGAATGAAATCCACTAACTCCTTTGTTTCTTTTTATTATGACATATTAATATAAAATAAATTTTTAACTAATGTTTTTAATATATATAAAAACATATAATTATGCATTTCATCATTTAATGTCGTCCACTAGCCATAGAATTGGCTTAATTACCACATAAATCCTCACACTTAAAAAGACATAACAAATAGACATCTTTTCATAACACACACTAATTTTGCATTTGATGCAATTCAATCCTTTTATCAAATTAAACACACAGACAGTCAAATTAGCTCACAAAAATTTAGCACATGCTTAGCCACATATCAACGACACAGAATATAGTATTAAAATATTATACGAACTCGGATTTGTGGTCCTGAAACCACTGTTCTGACTAGGGTACAAACTGGACTGTTACAGTATGAGTGCCAACAATTGAACCTATGCGATCCTAAACAAATAATAATTTTATTTTCGTTCATATGTTTAATCGACCAAAAATATTAAAATATAATAATATAATATTAAAATTTAACCTTAAAATGCAACATATATCTAGAACCATTACGTATTTGTTTGAGTATTGATAAACTGTAATTATAGCATATTTTAATCCCACATTTAGCTTACTTTTGGATGATTTATCCCTTGATTTATATAAAATATGCTTTTAGTTCTTTCTTTTCTTATCTTATACCCAGGAAAGCTCCTGAGGATGGAAAGAATATAAAACGGGCCCAAAACAGAGTAAATGGCCATATCACGAAATCGACACGGCCTGAACTAAAGCCTACACGACCGTGCCCCATTGATCATCTAGAACACGGCCTGACCCCCGATTTACACGGCCATGCCTCATTAAAGAAGTCTGAACACGGCTCAAAGAATTGTCACACGGGCGTGTGACATGGCCGTGCCCCTGTCGTGGCATTAAGCAATTTCATTCGGATTTGGATACTTTGGGGCAAAGAAATCTATTTTGAGAGCCTATATAAACCCCTTAAGTACCACCTTTGGAGGGGGCGGGTAGCTAGGCCAATGAGCCAAGTCGGAAATGCCAGATTTGTGGGAAATCACTTGAAGATAGCCAGTTGATCCATCTCAAGAAGCCGAAATTCTACTCAAGACGGCGGATCTCTCCTTTAATTTTTTTAGGGGGTTTTAGGGATTTCTTATGTTTTGTTTTATCTTTTCTCTTGAGATGTTTTCTTTATTTGTTATGAACTAAACCCTTCAGATACCTGAAGGGGATGAAACCTAGATGAATATTGTTATTGTTTTCTGAATTATATGAAAAATACTTAGTTTGTTCTTAATTATGCAAGCTTAATCCATATTTGATGTGTTTAGGTGCTGGAGGAATAGACCCTACTTAGAGTTGATCGCACGCCTAGAGATAGAGTGACGAGATTTTTCTGGATTAGGGTGAAACCTAATATGGGAGTCCATAGATCGATTTACTGCTATTCTAGGGGGCTATTATTTGAGAAAGAGATTTCCGTTAATTAACCTAGGGTTAGATGTTATTCGCGTCGAGAGAGGGTTTAATATACGTTAGGGAGTCCTAGGGGTTAAACTGAATAAATAAATCGTATGGTTCAGGGATAGATAACAAGTGAAGTCTAGGTAGATTCTTCCTGAGGGTATCGTCTTAATCAACTGAGTTTTTCCTAAAGTTATTTTCCCAATTTGCTCTTTTTGTCTTTGCATCTTAGCTTAGTAATTGGATATTTTAGATTAGTCAACCAATCACTTAATATTTAGGCTAAATAATAAAAAGAAAGTTAGTATTAGTACTTTTAGTTCCTTTGGGTTCGACAATCCGGTCTTGCCTAAGCTATACTACTGTTCGATAGGTACACTTGCCTTTAATCGTTGTCAGAGTTAGTTGCAGGTTCAATCATTCTCTTTTATAAATTTAAGACTCTGATTCACAACGATCAAGTTTTTGGGGCCGTTGCCTGGGAACTAAAATATTAAGAAAGCTCTATTTTTATTACTTTAGCCATTATTTTTATTTTTCGTAATTTACTTTTATTTTTATTTTTAGGTTAAATTTTGATTTTGCTAAATTTTCTTTTCTTCTTTCTTTTCCTAGCAGGTACCTCTAGTTTATGACTAGAAGGAACCTGGAAGGACCTTTAATATACGACAGTGATATTGAACTACCGCTCGAAGGAATCATAGAGAAATCAGGTGAGCCCTAAATTACACAGAAAGAGAGGAAGAAGGCAGATCCAATCCTACTGAAGGGATGGACGAGAATAACCCACCACCACATGATGTGGGAGAAAACAATGCTCCACGTACTATGTTTGATTACGCTAAACCACATTTAACAGGAGTAGAATCGAGTATTGTTAGGCCTGCTATAGCTGCTAATAATTTCAAATTAAAGCCTAACACAATACAAATGATTCAACAATTTGTTCAATTTGATGGTTTGCAGGACGAAGACCCAAACACTCATATAGCTAATTTCTTAGAGTTCTGTGATACCTTCAAAATAAATAGTGTTTCTGATGATGCCATATGTCTTCAGTTATTTCCCTTTTCATTAAGGAATAAAGCCAAACAGTGGTTGAACTCGTTACCATGAGGATCAATCACTACATGGGACCAAATGACCGAAAAGTTTTTATTAAAATATTTTCGACCGGCCAAAACGGCCAAATTACAGAATCATATCTCTTCTTTTGTACAGATGGATTTAGAAACATTATACAATGCCTGGGAGAGATACAAGGACCTACTGAGAAGATGCCCACACCATGGATTACCTTTGTGGCTTCAAGTCCAAACTTTTTACAACGGTGTGAATCCTTCAACGAGACAACTAATCGACTCAACCACCGGTGGAACCCTAAACAACAAAACTACTGAAGCAGCCTACGAGTTTATTGAAGAGATGTCACTGAATAACTATTAGTGGCAAGTTACAAGGACGAGGCCAACCAAAACAGCCAAAGTTTACAATCTTGATGCAGTAACCATGCTATCAAATTAGGTAGAATTAATGAATAAAAAGCTTGATAGTTTGTGTTATTTACAGGTACACCCAGTAATACAGTGCGACACAAGTGGAGCTATGGCGAATCTTGAGTACCCACCCTACCAACCGGGAACAGAGAGCGAACAAATGAATTATATAGGTAACAATTTTAGACCCAATAATAATCCTTATAGTAATACTTACAATCCAGGTTGGAGGAACCACCCAAATTTCTCATGGGGAGATCAAGGAAATCAAGGAAATCAAAGACAACAACCTCCTCAAAACTTCCAAAATCAGCTATATCCGCAAGAGAAGAAGCCAAACCTCGAAGAGATGCTGACAAAATTTATGGCAAACACAGAAAACCGTTTCCAAGAAACTGAGAAAACACTTAAAGATCAACAAGCGTCTGTTGAAAAACTTACTAAGTCAATTGGGGAAGTCACTAATGCAGTCAGTCAACTTGCAAAGTTAATGTCTGAACGACGGCAAGGACGTCTACCAAGTAACATCGAGATTAACCAAAATGAGCAAATTCAAGCCATCACAGCTCATGATAGTAAAAGGTTAGACGAACCAAAAGAGGTAGATGAAGGTAAAATAGAGGTAACACAAGAATATCCAAAACTAGTAATCAAATAGTACCAACCTCGCATACCTTATCCCGAAGCCATGAAAAGAGATGATACAAAGGAATAGTTCGGTAAGTTTCTTAAACTTTTAAAAAAATTACATATTAACTTACCTCTTCTTGAAGCTCTTTTTCAGATGCTAGACTCGAGGAAATTTTTAAGACAACTCTTTACAAACAAATGTAAATTAGACGAAGAGCACCACGTGGAATTAAACGCAGCATGTTCGGCAATGTTACAGAATAGACTACCGCAGAAGCAAAAACATCCAGGGAGTTTTACAATTCCATGTTTAATTGGTAGTTTGACTATTGATAATGCGTTAGCTGATTTAGGGGCAAGCATAAATGTCATGCCTTATACATTGTTTAAACGACTAGGTCTAGGGAAGCCCAAACAAACTAGGATGAGTATTCAATTAGCTGATAAAACTGTTAGAATTCTTAAGGGCATTATCGAAGATGTTTTTGTAAGAAATTCATTTTCCCAGTAGATTTTGTTGTCTTAGACATGGATGAGGATAATTCAATTCCCTTAATTTTAGGAAGACCTTTTCTAGCAACTGCCAAGACAAAAATTGATGTTGCCACAGGCGAGCTCATACTTTGTGTAGGTGACGAATCAATCAGTCTTCAAGCTCTTGACTCAGCCAGGATAATAATCGATGAAGGTAATAAAGTCAATACAGATGATAATCAATTTGTTCAACCTTCATCACAGGAAATACCACCGCATGATCCCGATCCCATACCATGTACCAATAAAGAAATAACTCATGAGGAGCAAGGGAATCAAATGAATGGTCTAGAAGAGTGAAAAACACACTTCAAGGAAAAACTAGGGATACACGAGGAAGAACAGAACCACACAAAGTAAAGCCGAATGAGCCACCAGAAGAGCTCGTAGGAACATTAAATCACTTCAAAATAAGAGACCAGGTACTGTTAGACAAAACAGATCCGCAAATCACCACAACAGACGTGAAAGCAATGGGAGAAATTCCTCTTAAGGTATGCAATATCTTCCCACATGAAACAGTTGAGGTAAGCAACTCAACATTCGGCGCTTTTAAGGTAAACGCTTCTCGACTTAAATTTCATCAAGAAAATAAGACTGTAAGCATGAGGGAGGATATTCAAACCATTAAACCTCCCTGATTCAAACACAAGGAAAGTCTAGCTTAAGACTATAAACTAGCGCTTCTCAGGAGGTAACCCGAGCACTAACTCTATTTACTTTTGCATTTATTTTCAGTTTCTTTCCTTTTCTTCTTTTAGTTTTAAAATTTAGTTTTAACCTAACCAAAAGTACAGATTTCTAGGTCACACGGCCTTGCACACGGCCGTGGCCGTGTGGACCACAAGAATCCCCGTACTGACATAGTAGAGGCCATACGAATTAGTCCCAACCGATATTTGAAATCACGGACTCAACCACTCCTTCACGGCCACCGACAAAGTGGCACGGTCGTGCCCCATGACCGTGTGAAGCTACTGACTTGCCAACCACGGGCAGAACACGCTCGTGCCTTCAACCCGTGCCAATATACTAACTTCTCAGACACGGGCGTGGTTGACTGAAAAACAGGCATGGAGAAACAACACGAACAGACACACGATCGTACGAGGGGGCCGTATGAATCAACACACCCTCAATCCACAGGTGTGGGAGAGCCTCAGATCCCAAAATTCTATTTAAACCCCACAGCCCTTCCCCTTCACCCCAACTTCTTCCATCTTCTTTTTCTTTCCAAAATCTCTCTCCTTTCCTTAGAAACAGTCTTTAAAACTCTTGCATCACAAAGAAACCATGATAAAGAAGCATAAAAGGCTAAACTTCTCAAAGGAGAACACTTTACATGAGTTCATGCCGGTAGCTTCATCCAAACAACAAGCCAAGGGTCTTTGAGACCATTTAGTTTCTATTTTTCTTTTCTCTTTTGCTTCAATTTCGTTATCTTTACTTCTTTTATGATTAATTTAGTTAATTTTAATTTAGTTTCCTCGTGTCAGGTTCTAAAGGCTGCTTGGGAATCACACCACGACCACCACGATAACCTTAGCGTTAGATATGACACCCATCAATAAGGACTTATCAGTCCATTAGTATTTTCTTTTACTTTTATTTTCCTTCTTAGTCCCTTTCTCTTTAGCTTGCATTTTTTTAGATATATATTTAGTTTATTTTAAATGTGTCTTAATAATTCCTGGATAATTCTCTACGAGCTCCCAATTTCTTCATCTAAACGCAGAGCTCGGAAGCAGCAACTTCCCCTCCGGGAAACCATCCAAAATTCAGGGACTATTCTTTCCCCTTCTCTTTTGATTTATCCCCTTAAATGTTATTATCTATCTTTGTACATTGAGGGCAATGTACATCTTAAGTGTGGGGGGGTGAATAGTTATTTTGAGAAAATGCCTAACTTTTTGCATGATTCTCAATCCTTGAGAATAAAAATGCCCAGCTTTTTTCATTATCCTCAAATCCCTAAATCTAGTCTTGTTTTTAAGAAAATTTCTCATATTACTAATTAAGATGAAATTTTTTATGATTTATAATTTTTATTAACATGCTTTTGAGTAAGTCATTGATAATTGTGCATTGATGATTGAAATTTTCAGAATATTAGAGAATCAAGCATGATAAGTCTATTTTTCAAAATTAAAATTTTTTAGGCTGTTAACCTGAATTTGAATATTTCTTTGAAATTTGAAATTTACGAGGTTGACATCAAAATACCCATAATTTTTGTGAGATTTTGAGCCTTATAGAGCATATATTCTTTTTCTTGCTCACTTTTTTGATTATGAGTGTGTCAACTATGAACTGTTATTCTAGAACTTGCCTTGATTATACATGTCGAGACCACAGTTATGGTTTGATACACAGAGATGATAAAGGCACCTAGGATTTAACCCACTTACTCCACTAAAAAGCCTACATCCATAAATTAACCCCTAGTGAACCCCATTGATCCTAAAACCCTTTTTATTGACTCACCCACTAATATTAACCCAAACCCTTTGTATTTCTTATTACCATTCCTTTTAACTACCCTTATATCGAGGTTTGATTTGAATAGTTACCTAATCATTATTTTAGTAGTTGAATTTAGTCTTTATTACTTAATTTGTTACTAAAAAAAAACCTAAATATATATATATATAATTTCAAAGTATATTCAGTATTAGTGTTATGAAAAGTGAGCTTATACAGTTAAAGTCAAAGTTATCAAAAAAAAAAGAAGCTCATGTTATTAGTACTATAAATTTTCGATTAATGTAATTATTTTAGATCAGATTATTTTTCTAAATAGGTACTTGTCATTTCAATCTCGATTCTACCTTCTAATTCAGCCTTTATCCACACCTTCAACCCTAGCCTCGTCACAACCCTGTTAAAGACCTTTTGATCTGTTTGTCATCTCATTGTACAGTGGTGGAGATTTGATTTTCAGGCAAGCCTATGGGATTAACTTTTCATGTTCGACTTAATGAGTGCTTAATTTTGACCCTTAAAGACTTTGAGAGTTTTGAGTGAATCTTTTGTGAGGATGTCAATCCTTGTCGATTTTGAATCAAAAGGTAATTATTTAGATGAGGGGAGACACCTATGTTTTCGTGCTACAAATGTATGACTTATCTAGTTTTAAATCTTTAAGACTCTTTGAGTTTGAATTATCCATGTATAAATTATCTATGAATTATGGTAAGACATTGTTAATAGGAATTATGAATTATGGAAAGTTCGTTTTAATTATAAGTTGAGAATTTTGCTTGAGGATAAGCAAAAGCTTAAGTGTGGGGTATTTGATAAACCGTAATTATAACATATTTTAATCCCATATTTAGCTTACTTTTGGATGATTTATCCCTTGATTTATATAAAAATGTGCTTTTAATCCTTTCTTTTCATGTCTTATACCCAGGAAAGCACCCGAGGATGAAAAGAATATAAAACGGGCCCAAAATGGAGTAAATGGGCCATATCACGAAATCCACACGGCCTGAACTAAAGGCCACACGGCCGGGCCTCATTGATCATCTAGAACACGACCTGACCCCCGATTTACACGGCCGTGCCTCATTAAAGAAGTCTGAACACGGCTCAAAGACTTGTCACACGGGCGTGTAACATGGCCATGCCCCTGTCGTGGAATTAAGCAATTTCATTCGGATTTGGATACTTTGGGGCAAAGAAACCTATTTTAAAAGCCTATATAAACCCACTAAGTACCACCTTTGAAGGGGGCGGTTAGCTAGGCCAAGGAGCCAAGCCGGAAAGGCCAGATTTGTGGGAAATCACTCGAAGATAGCCAGTTGATCCATCTCAAGAAGCCGGAATTCTACTCAAGACGACGGATCTCTCCTTCAATTCCTTCAAGGGGTTTTAGGGATTTCTTATGTTTTGTTTTATCTTTTCTCTTGAGATGTTTTCTTTATTTGTTATGAACTAAACCCTTCAGATACCTGAGGGGGATGAAACCTACATGAATCTTGTTATTGTTTTTTGAATTATATGATAAATACTTAGTTTGTTCTTAATTATGCAAGCTTAATCCATATTTGATGTGCTTAGGTGGAGGAGGAATAGACCCTACTTAAGAGTAGATCTAGCATAATTAAGCGGAGTTGATCGCACGCCTAGAGATAGGGTGACGAGATTTTGCCGGATTAGGGTGAAACCTAAAATGGGAGTCCATAGATCGATTTATTGCTATTCTAGGGGGTTATTATTCGAGAAAGAGATTTCCGTTAATTAACCTAGGGTTAGACATTATTCGCCTCGAGAGAGGGTTTAATATATGTTAGGGAGTCCTACGGATCAAACTAAGTAAATAAATCGTATGGTTCAGGGATAGATAACAAGTGAAGTCTAGGTGGATTCTTCCTGAGGGTATCGTCTTAATCAACTGAGTTTTTCCTAAAGTTATTTTCCCAATTTGCTCTTTTTGTCTTTGCATCTTAGCTTAGTAATTAGATATTTTAGATTAGTCAACCAATCACTTAATATTTAGGCTAAATAATAAAAAGAAAGTTAGTATTAGTACTTTTAGTTCCTTTGGGTTCGACAATCCGATCTTGCCTAAGCTATACTACTGTCCGATAGGTACACTTGCCTTTAATCGTTGTCAGAGTTAGTTCCAGGTTCGATCATTCTTTTTTATAAATTTAAGACTCTGATTCACAGTGATCAGGTATTGAGCTAAGAAAAGGATCTGCAAGTGCAATTAGATCAATGGCCATCCTTGAAACTTTCTCAAGCATAATTGTAAAGAATAGACTTATTGTTGCTCCAGACTTTTGAAATCTTTCTCGACATTGGGAAACTTTTGCATCGGAGCCCAAGATGTATAAAAAAATTCCTAACATTTCACAAGAAGATATGTTTCTTGAAGTTTGCAAGTTGTATCGTGACTCCAAAACTCTTAATAAATTTGTGAATGCAATTTTAGACATCCTAAAATTAATCATACAACGTGATAAGATATAAAAGTAACATATTTTAATTCCATTCTTGGTGCGTTTTTGGATGATTAATTATGTAAATTAGTAAATTTGATGCTCCTAATCCTTTAAAATCATGCTTCTATACGTAGGTGAGCATAGTGGAGTGAAAGGAGTGAAAAATGAGCCAAAATCAGACAAAAAGAGCTGTTTTAAGGATCCACTCGGCTGGCCACACGCCCATGGGCTAGCCCGTGCCAATTTTGCATTCTACTTCTCAAATACTCGGGAAAACCCAATTTTAAGCTTTCTGAGCATTCTAAAATTTATTAATACCTATTAGAAGAATACCTAAGGAAGCCATCAGAGAAGATCAAAGAAAAGACTCGAAGAACACCATCGGAGCCAGCTGAAAAGCGAATCTCCATCAAGATTGAAAATCTCTTTTTAACTTCTTTCAAAGTTTTATTGAATTTCTTTATGTCTTGTGATTTTTCTGACTTTGAGATGTTTTCAATCAGGATTATGAACTAATCCCCTAGATACTTAGGGGAGATGAAACCTGTGATGAATCCTATTATTTAATTTCTATTTTATGCAATAAATACTTGATTCTTGTTCTCGATTATGTATGCCCATTTCTTGTTTTAATATTTTCGAGATATTAATTCATGTTTAATGTGCTTAATTCAATGGAGCAAAAGGCCCTGTTTAAGAGTAGATTTAGCATAATTGAGTGGAGTTGTATACAATCCTAGAAATAGGACGGCATAAATCTACCAGATTAGAGTTAAATCTAATAGGGGAATCCATAGATCGAGTTAATGCGATGATAAGGGTTTTAATTAGAAAGAGATTTTGATTAATCAACCTAGAGTTAGTTGTTCTTACTCTCAAAAGAGATATTAACATAATTTAGAGATTTCTATTGATCAAGACACAAGTGAATAAATCATTTAATTTAGATTCATAATAATAGGTGAAGTCTACGTGGATTCTTTCCTGGGTATTGTCTATCTCATTGGTTATATTCGATTATTTTCCTATTTTTTTCTCTGTTGAGTTCTTAGTTAGATTAATTTAGTAATTTTAGATTAAAAACAATCACCCCAATTTATCTACTAAATAATAGAAAAATGGTAATTACTAGTACTTTTAGTCCTTGTGGATACGATATTCCTTACTCACCATAGCTATACTATTGTTTGATAGGTGTGCTTGCCTTTGTCGTATTTAGAGTTAGGTTAATGACCATCACAACATGATTCATGACCGTCAAGGATCTCTCAGATCTATGTCTCACCTGACTGTGTTGAATCCATGCATGGTTGCTTCAATATATACTTTTCATAATATAATTGCATGAAAGAAGATGCAACAACAAATAATCGGTTAAAACATTCCATGCATTATAAAATCTTTTTCTTTTCCCTTTCATCATCTGGAATTCTCAACCATACTTATAACCTGTGAACAAATTTTATATCCAAAATCTAATATAAACAACTATTGATAAAGCTAATTTAGTATAAATAAGTGGAACATAAATTCAATATCCAAAAACCAAACATAAACAATTATTGATAAAACTAGATTAAGCATAAATAAGTAGACCATAAATTCAATATCCAAAAATCAAACATAAACAACTGTTGATAAAACTAGATTACACATAAATAAGTAGAACATAAGTTCAATATCCAAAAACCAAACATAGACAAATATTGATAAAACTAGATTACACATAAATAAGTAGAACATAAATTCAATATCCAAAAACCAAACATAAAAAACTATTGATAAAACTAGATTACACATAAATAAGTAGAACATAAATTCAATATCCAAAAACCAAACATAAACAACTATTGATAAAACTAGTTTAACATTGTTGTTTAGTCACATAGTAGATATTTCTAGACTTTAGAAGATCAGAAAATTTTCAACTATCCTCCATTTTCGTCTTAAGCCACAAACTTTAAACTTGGGATTAATTGATAAAAGCATAATTCACTTTTCCTTATGGAGTAATAATTTCATTGAGAAAAAGTATAGCGGAATAGCTTTTGGAACTTCCTCCGATGTGCTATCAAGCACTTTGACTGCTTGTGGAATACCATATGGATTTGTAGTAGGAGTCAAACTAGATGTGGCTTGACTCATATTGTTAGTTTTATTGCATAACTTTTATATTTGACTAGACAATCTTGTAGCCCCTCTAGTTTGCTTTGAGGATTTCTTCCTTCCAGTTTTAAAATGTGAAGTTGATATCTTAGGTGTTTTCCTTCTCTTTCTTTTTTTGTTTCCATCAATGTGAACGTTATTTAAAATGTGAATATCATTTTTCACATTTTCTTCCTCATTCTCTTGAAGTATTTCATTGTCAACATATTAAAAAAAAATCACTACGGAGTGTACCAGAAGAAGATGCTCATGATTTATCACCTGTTGCAATTGTCCCCATGAACATTTGGTCCAACTTCCTTTCAAATTCAGGATCAATGCTTGATGTTCTAAGTTTTTGAGCTTCAGGCACAACCTACATATAAAATGAGAGTTTAATAACATAAATTATTAATAACGTATAAATTATTAATAACCTCATAAATAAGAAAAAAACAAAAATATTCAGAATTATTAATGTACCTTTAGCCTAGTCTCCCACCAATCATCTGATGCATCAATGGTTCTTTTTATAGGATCCAACCTTAGACTAGTATCTCCGCCTTTAAGTTTCTTCCAAGCCTTCCATTATTTTTACATGGCATGTCGAAGTTGATCATTATTTTCAACCATCCATCTTTTGTGAAATAAGTACCAGGTCTATTGCTTTTCAATATCTCTTCAATACAAATAACACAAAATATTTCTGTCAATCTCTTATCCTACATTGCTTTTACTTTTTCACCATTAACCTCAACCGCCAAACTACTCATCTATTGTGTACACGAACATATTCGTTTCAGCCAGTAAAGTAATAAAGAAAATCAAATGTCACATAAGTATATTTTTACATGTATATCAAAATCAAGATAGGATCCTTAGATTTTTTTGCTCAATCAAAATAAACTTTCCAAGACTGGAATAATAACCAAGAAACAGAACATAACTAATAATAGCATCAAACACAATTAACAAAGTTAGTATGAGCAATATTTTGTCAATAATTTTTTTGTCTAATCATGAAATCTAAAAACAGAAAAGAAAATGACCCCATCTAGTTTAATTATAACAAAATAATATATTAAAGAAAAATAAAAGATAGGATACAATTAGAAATGTTGACCTCTCCTACTTCTAGAATCTAGAATTGTATTTATTATCCACATTGTAGAACAAAATAATTAAATAGAAATTTTATGTGGCTAAATCGTTTTCTAATTGTTTTTTTTTTCAACCAAAAGCAATTAAAATAAGTGGTAGTATGATTATTAATATTGTGAATCTGTAACGCCCCAAATAACTTATATTTGCTTCTGAAATTTTTTGACAAAACTGTGTATCTGTTTCAGTGGTTAAGTGTTCTGGGTGTGTGTGAGAGGTCTTGGGTTCAAGTCTTACGCTTGACAAATTTTGTTATTTTTGGAATTAATCCCTATCCTTGTTCTGTGGGCTTATATTTAATTGCCAATAATTTCATATCAGAATGAGCATGTTGGTTCGAGTGGTAAGGGAGTTAACTATGTTGGAGGTCCTGTGTTCGAATCCCAATGTTAGCGTGGGTATTTATTTTTGCTCAATTTTTCAGACAGAGTTTTAGTGGAACTGAAATGCTGAAGTGGTTGAGATTAAGGTGTTAGTGGGAAGTTAGAGGATATCAAAATTGATTATCTTTTCTTTTCTTTTTATTATTTTCCCAAAAATCCCTCTATTTTTTTGACATTCTTTTTTTTTCCAAAAGAAAATCCCCAAATTTTGATTCTTTTGTTTCTCTATTCTCTGTTGGGAAATTGAATTATTTTCTTCTGTACTTTGTCTCTGCATTTAAATCCCTGCGTTTGGGCGTTGCAAATCCTTGATTTTTTTCGTGTAATCGATAAGTGGGCTTGAGGTTGTGTTCTTTTGCCGTTTGATTCCTGAAGGATGAATCTTTGTTGTTTTGCTTGCGTAGGAGAAGTGGGCGAAGTAGCAGTTCCTTTTTAATGGGTTAATCTTTGTGTGTGAGTGGGTGTGTCGGCGGTAAGTGAGTTAACGCTACTCGGTTTGGTTTGGAGGGATTTGTGAATTGGTTGCTAATTTGATGTTTGGTATGCTATTTTTAGGTTCTAGTAGGCTCGGGATAAGTTCTGTGAGCAATTCGATGCAGTGTGTGTACCAAACTTGAGAAAATGAGGCTTCAAAGCAAAGTCGAAAAACCTTCTTCATTGACGCCACACGGGCGTGTGGTCATTCGTGTGGTAGGCTGTATGCGAGAACACGGTCGTGTGGTCCAAGAAGACATGGCCGTGTGTAGCGCACAATCGTGTGGGCCACATGGGCATGCCATACGAGTGTGTGGGCCACACAGGCAAAGGCCAATATGGGCGTGTGGGCCTACACGGACATGTGGGCCAAAATTTCTAAAATTTCTCCTAAGGTCACACGGGTCTTCCCAATCGATTGTGAGCCTACCGTAGGGTCGGTAAGGGCTAATTAAACTCTAACATGTATGCTATGTTAATCTGATAGACTAATTTGAGTAGGATACTGATTGTATGCCTGACTATACTACTATACGTACATCTGATTTATGTATATATATGCATGATGAACATGTTAAATCTTTTATATCTATATCTGATTTATGCATCTAATTATGGGGTGGGTTTGAATTGATGGAGAAAGTGCTCTGTACGGTGATCATCCCCTAATTTCTGACAGCTTAGCTGCACTATTTTTGATACGTGTTGTAATGGCACAATATGGTGTGTAGGGATGGGTGGGTGTTTTTAACCCCACATGGTGTGTTGAGATGGTCGGAGATAGTGTCTAGAGGATGGGGGTAGGATTCTAATTCTATTTACTTATCTGAATCTAAAATGAGCCTGAGCCCAATTCTGTATCTGCATCTGTTTCTGACTGTGTATATGATTCTGTTTGATTGCATGCTTACTTATATTAGGTTACACACTGAGTTTACGTAAACTCATCTCTATTTGTCTGTTCTGTCAGGTAATCCATAGAGTTAGGCAGATCAGTGCGGCAGGAGACTCAGCGGTGACCAAACGACAATAAACGATTTTCAGTATAAGTTTATGGTTTTATATTAAATTTTAGATTTATTTAGAGTTTGTAATTTTTGCGACTCTTTGGACCGTTTTGGATTGTTAAATCGTTTGCTTTGATTTTGTTTGTTAACTGTATGCATGTTTTGACAAAATGTTTTTTTGGAAACGACGGCTTTTACGCAAACAAAGGTTTTCCTAAAAACACAACTCTATTTTAAAAACATAACGATTGTTTTCAAACTCCCACTACAACATGTTTTAACAAATGAATTAATTAAACGGTGTTTTCAGTGAAACTTGTGATTGCTCTGACGAGATAACTCTATTCTCAAAACCATTCATTGTGACATCTCCGGATTTGGCCATAACGTCTAGGCCAGGTAGGGGTGTTACATTTAGTGGTATTAGAGCCAGGTTGTAAAACTTGATTGTGGATTTTGGGTTCCAAAATTGTGTTTTAAAAGAATTGGTTTTCAAATTTTTTGAGTAATATAAAAGAGTATGTGGTACACCGAGTCTCAGGTGCTGATCCTGTAAGTACTTCTGAAACTTAGTTAGAGCAGTTCTGAAACACTGTAGTTAGTACTTTCTGAGATTGTACTGAAATAGTTAGAGACTGAAACTTTTAAAAACTCTTTTAAAATTTTGATAAATTGTGCATAAAATATCTACTAATAAATATTGAAACTAATGCATAAAACTTTTAATATAGATAAACCTCGAATTAGATAATGAGTGCTCGTAGAACTCGAGATGCGGTACTCGTGGCTGTGGAAGAGGCCGTAGGGGGCCCGAGCTGAGTCTTATTTTCTAGGCAGTATGCCAAATTTGGATACGAGCGAGACACCAGTTTCGTCTACTACTAAGACTAGGTCTCAGATTTGCTCGGCTGGGGATGATGCACTGTCTCAGGCTATGCTGAGGATATTGGAGAGGGTCGCTGAACCCCATTCTGGAGCTAGGGGCTGAGGGTCGGTAACTGAACGACTTCAGTCCAATGGTGCTGAGCTATTTAGGGGTGTCACTGAAGTTGCCCTAGTGTGGGCGAGTATTTGTTGGAGGCCACTGAGAGGACCATGAATGATCTAGACTGCACTCTTGAGCAAAAATTTAAGGGTGAAATCTCATTACTTCGCGATGAGGCATATCTGTGTTGGTTAATAGTTGAGGAGGGTACTAAGCCTGATCGTCTGACTTGGGATTTCTTTAAGGCCACCTTTCAGAGTAAGTACGTGGGGGCAACATATGTTGATGCTCATAGGTGTGAGATCATGAATCTCACGCAAGGAGATAGATATGTGGCCGAGTATGAGGCCAAATTATTGAGATTGAGCCGCTACGCTGGAGGCATGGTGGCGTCTGAGTATGAGAGGTGTGTTCAGTTTGAGGATGGGTTAAGGGACAGCTTTAGGGTACTGATTGCTCCACAACGGGAGCGAGAGTTTCTATTCTATTTGAGAAGGCGAAGATCGCCGAGGATGTTAAGCGCGTGGAGCGCCAGAATAGGGATCAAGAGAGGGGTAAGAACAAAAGGGATTCGGAGCCTTCAAGTTCTGTGCAGAGGCCTAAGAAAAAGGCCAAAGCTGATGGGCCAGTTAGAGTAGGGGTTCCTGTTGTTCCTGTTGGGATTTAGCCGTGCAGTAATTGTGGTAGGTGCCATGTGGGCGAGTGTTGGAGGAGGATTAAGGCTTGTCTCAGATGTGGGTCTCTTGAGCATCGTATTAGGGACTTTCCACAGCGAGTAGATTACATACAAGCTTCAGCTCAAAGTCTTGTGCAGCTTCAAAGGGCAGTTCAGTAGCCACCTAAGGGCCATGGAGCAGCTAGGGGTAGTAGTAGTTTGGGCCATGAACATAGAGCACCGAGAAGAGGTGCTAATCAGACAGAGGCGAGGCAGCCTGCACTTGTTTTTACTACTCGCCGAGAGGATAGAGATGCTCCAAATATTATCACTGGTACGTTTTTAATTTTGATGTACCTTATACTACTCCAATAGACATAGGTTCTACACACTCTTATGTAGCTGGCACTGTGTCTGAAAACTTGGGGGTTACTATTTAGAGCACTTCTAGTGAGATCACTGTAGTGAGTCTGTTGGGATAGTCTGTTTAGGTTAGTAAGCTCTATAGAGATGTTCTATTAGAGGTGCAACGGATTATTTTTCTGCCAGATCTGATGGAGCTTCTGTTTGGGGAGTTCGACTTAATTCTGGGCATAGATTGGTGGGTCAAGCATGGAGTTAGTTTGGACTGTGCGACGAAGAGGGTCTTTTTGAGGACTGAGGATGATAGGGAAGTGGTCGTAATTAGCGAGCGTCGAGATTACCTGTCCAATGTGATCTCTGCTCTTATGGCTGAGAAACTGGTTCAAAAAGAGTGTGAGGCGTACTTGGCTTACGTTAGTGTTTCTGGTTCTGGAGACTCTTCTGTGGGGAATATCAGAATTGTAAGAGATTTTTCGGATGTCTTTCCTAAGAAGTTACCGGGTATACCTCCTAGTCGATAGGTTGAGTTTGGGATTGAGCTTCTTCTGGGTACAACTCCGGTGTCTATCGCTCCCTACCGTATGGCACTGAAAGAGCTTACAGAACTTAAGGCTCAACTGCAACAACTTTTGGATCGTGGTTTCATCCATCCTAGTGTGTCTCCGTGGGGGGCACCAGTTCTTTTTGTTAAGAAGAAGGATGGGACCATGAGGATATGCATCAATTATCGGTATTTGAATAAGTTGACCGTGAAAAATAAGTATCCGCTTCCAAGGATCAGTGACTTATTTGATCAGTTCCGAGGGGTTTCAATATTCTCTAAGATTGATCTTCGATCTGGGTATCATCAGTTGAGGGTTAAGGAAGCTGATGTTTATAAGACTACATTTAGGACTTGATATGAACATTATGAGTTCCTAGTTATGCCTTTTGGTCTAACGAATGCTCCGATCGCATTCATGGATCTAATGAACCAAGTGTTTCAGCCTTATCTAGATCAATTCGTCGTGGTCTTCATTGACAACATTCTGGTTTACTCTAAGACTGAGGATGATCATGACGAGCATCTTAGAATGGTGCTTCAGATTCTCCGAGAAAAGTAGCTCTACGCTAAGTTAAGTAAGTGCGATTTCTGGTTGCTAGAGGTAACCTTCTTGGGGCATGTGGTTTCTGCTGAAGGGATTCGTGTGGATCCGAGGAAGATTGAGGCTGTACTGGATTGGAAACAGCCTAAGAATATGTCTGAGATCCGTAGCTCTCTAGGTTTGATGGGTTACTATCGTCGGTTTGTTGAGGGATTTTCTCTGATTGCAGCTCCATTGACTAAGCTTCTGAGTAAGGGTGTTCCGTTTGTTTGGACTGATGAGCAACAATCGAGCTTCGAGAAGCTCAAGTCTATTTTGACTCAGGCTCCTGTTCTAATACAGCCTGAATCCAGTAAGGAGTTTGTGGTATACAGTGATGCATTGCACGTCGATTTAAGGGTTCATTCTGATGCAGGATGGTAAGGTTGTGGCTTATGCTTCCCTGTAGCTTAAGACACATGAGGGAAACTGTCCGACGCATGATCTCGAGTTTGCTGTTGTAGTCTTTGTATTGAAAATCTAGAGGATCTATCTGTATGGTAAGAGGTGTATCATCTGTACTATAGAGTACTATCCTGGTAAGGCCAATGTGGTGGTCGATCCTTTCAGTCGAAGAGCGATATCTGATTTGAGGGTGATGTTAGCTCGCCTTAGTCAGCTTGATGATGGGAGTCTGTTAGCCGAGTTAATATTTAAGCCGACTTGGATTGATTAGATTCGAGATTAACAGTTAGTGGATGAGACTCTAGGTTTGCGGTTCCGTCAGGTTGAGAGTGGTACTACTTCTGATTTTGGGGTGAATAATGATGGTGTGCTATGCATCACGGTGGTAATAAGATGTATCAGGTTAAGGCTGAGCATCAGTTGCCTTCGAGTTTGTTACAGCCAGTTAAGATCCCCTTATAGAAGTGGGAACTTATAACGATGGACTTCATTAGTGGGTTGCCCTTGACACCCACTAAGAATGACTTTATTTGGGTCATCGTGGATCGATTGACCAAGTTTGCTCACTTCATTATGGTTCAGACAGACTAGACTCTGTAGAAGTTAGTGAAACTCTATATCTCCGAGATAGTTAGACTGCATGAAGTTCTTAGTGTTGATTATTTTTTATAGAGATCATCGCTTCACATTTCGGTTCTGGAAAAAGTTGCATGAGGCCTTGGGTTCGAGGTTGGACTTCAGTACTGCGTTCCACCCTAAGATAGATGGTCAATCGGAAAGGATGATTTAGATACTGGAGGATATGATTCGGAGCTGTGTGATTGATTTCCGAGGTAGTTGGGAGGATTATTTATCGTTAGCGAAGATGACCTACAATAATAGTTTTCAAGCTAGCATTCAGATGGCACCTTACGAGGCTTTGTATGGTTGTAAGTGTTGGGTGAGCTTCGAGTTTTGGGTCTTGAGTTGGTTTCTGAGACTGAGGATAAGGTTTGACTGATTCAAATCGTCTGAAGGCGGTTTCTGATAGGCAAAAATCTTATGCAGATCTGAAGAGGCGAGATATTGAGTACTCTGTGGGGGACTTCGTCTTTTTTAAGGTTTCTTCATGGAAAAAGGTTCTGAGATTCAGTCGTAAGGGCAAGTTGAGCCCTAGGTTCATTGGGCCATATCAGATTCTGAAGCGTGTGGGACCGATTGCTTATCAGTTGGAGCTACCTCCAGAGTTAGACCGTATCCATAATGTCTTTCATGTTTCGATGTTGAGGCAGCATCGATCTAATTCATCTCACGTTGTTTCCGTTGAGGAGATCGAGGTTAGACTAGATTTGACCTTTAAGAAGGAGTCGGTTCAGATTCTGGATCGTGACATCAAGGTTCTGAGGAGGAAGTCCATTCCTTTGGTAAAGGTTTTATGGTGATGGTACCAATAAGGCCACGTGGGAACCTGAGGAGTCAATGTGTCAGCAATATCCTTAATTGTTTTGATCAGGAAAATTTCGAGGTCGAAATTTCTTTTAGGGGGTAGAGTTGTAACACCCCAAATAACTTATTTTTGCTTCTAGCAACTGTGTATCTGTTTCAGTGGTTAAGTGTTCTGGGTGTGTGTAATCTTACCCTTGACAAATTTTGTTATTTCTTGAATTAAGCCCTATCCTTATTCTGTGGGCTTATATTTAATTCCTGTAATTTCATATCAGAATGAGTCTGCTAGTTCGAGTGGTAAGGGAGTTAACTATGTTGGAGGTCCTGTGTTCGAATCCCAGTGTTAGCGTGGATATTTATTTTTGCTCGATTTTCAGACAGAGTTTTGGTGGAACTAAAATGCTGAAGTGGTTGAGATTAAAGTGTTAATGGGAAGTTAGGGGATATCAAAATTGATTATCTTTTATTTTTTTATTTTTATTATTTTCCCAAAAATCCCTCTGTTTTTTTCTGATGTTCTTCTTTTCTAAAAGAAAATCCCCAAATTTTGATTATTTTGTTTCTCTACTCTTTGTCGGGAAATTGAATTCTTTTCTTCCGTACTTTGTCTCTGCATTTAAATCCTTGCGTTTGGGCATTGGGAATCCTTGATTTTCTTCCTGTAATCGATAAGTGGGCTTGCGGTTGTGTTCTTTTTCTGTTTGATTCCTGAAGGATGAATCTTTATTGTTTTGCTTGCATAGGAGAAGTGGGCGAAGCAGCAGTTCCTTTTTAACGGGTTTATCTTTGCGTGTGAACGAGTATGTCGGCAGTAAGTGAGTTCACGTTACTCGATTTGGTTTGGAGGGATTTGTGAATTGGTTGCTAATTTGATGTTTGGCACGCTGTTTTTAGGTCCTAGTAGGCTCAGGATAGGTTACGCAGCAATTCAATACCAGGTGTGTATCCGAAATGTAAAAAACAATACTTCAACAAAAGCCGAAAATCCTTGCTATTGACGCCACACTGGCGTGTGGTCACCCGTGTGGTAGGTCGTGTGTAGGAACACGACCGTGTGGTAGGTCGTGTGTGGGAACACGACCGTTTGGTGGTCTTAGTATGGCCGCGTGAGCTACACGGGCTTGGCCAAGTTGGGCGTGTGGGCTACACGGGCATGTGGGCCCAATTTTTTGAAATTTCGGCTAGGGTCACAAGGGTCGTCCCAATCAACTGTGGGCCTACCGTAGGGTCGGTAAGGGCTAATTAAACTCTAACTTGTATGCTATGTTAATCTGGTAGACTGATCTGAGTAGGATACTGATTGTATGCCTGACTGTACTGCTATACGTATATCTGATTTTTGTATATATGCATGATGAGCATGTTAAATCTGTTATATCTGTATCTGATTTCTGCATCTGATTATAGGGTGGGTTTGAATTGATGGAGGAAGACTTCTGTACGGCGACCATCGCCTTATTTCTGGCAGCTGGACTGCACTATTTCTAATACGTGTTGTAATGGTACAATATGGTGTGTAAGGATGGGTGGGTATTTTTAACCCCACATGGTGTGTTGGGATGGTCGGAGATGGTGTGTAGTGGATGGGGTTAGGATTCTGATTTTGTTTACTGTATCTGAATCTGAAATGGGCCTGAGCCCGATTCTGTATCTGCATCTGTTTCTGACTGTGTATATGATTCTGTTTGATTGTATGCTTAATTCTGTTGGGTTACATACTGAGTTTACATAAACTCACCTCTGTTTGTCTGTTCTGTCAGGTAATCCACAGACTTAGGCGGATCGGTGAGGCAGGAGACTCAACAGTGACCACACGACAATAAACGGTTTTCAGTATAAGTTTATGGTTTTATATTAAATTTCAGATTTATTGAGAGTTTGTAATTTTTGGGACTCTCTGGACTATTTTGGATTGTTAAACCGTTTGCTTTGATTTTGTTTGTTAACAGTATGCATGCTTTGACAAAACGTTTTATTGAAAACGAAGGCTTTTACGCAAACAAAGGTTTTCCCAAAAACACGACTGTATTTTAAAAACATAACGATTGTTTTTAGACTCCCGCTGCAACATGTTTTAACAAATGAATTAATTAAACGGTGTTTTCAGTGAAACTTGTGATTGCTCTGATGAGACAACTCTATTCTCAAAACCCATTCATTATGACATCTCTGGATTTGACCATAACTTCTAGGCCGGGTTTAGGGTGTTACAGAATTTGTCATTGTTTATTATTTTAGAGGACTTATAGCCAGACCCAACTATAAAATTAAGATTGACACTAGTTGTCAACTTCTAAAATTGAAAATGCATTGTTTTATATGCTGACGGCCAACTCCACAAATACATACACTTTTTTACTTCAATTCCAATATGAATTTGAATAATAATAGAAAAAAAAAAAACAAAAACTCACATTTCTGGTTTGAATCATAGGAATAATACAATATATAACATTAATAAAAGAACGTGTTTAATACAAGTATTGAATATCAATGGTTTATAGTATATTTCGACACCAAAAAATAATTGGATAAAAGTGTTCTTCTTGTTATAATTAAAATTTCTACACAGATTTGACTGATAAAATACAATTCCCTATTATCTTTTTTAATTAATCTATAATCACTCCTCTTTATTCTCATTTTAATTTCACTCAAAATGCTTTTTAAAAAAATGACTGGTATAAAATAACTTCCTTTCTTTTTCCTTCACACATGATAAAAAATGGTTTTGATTTAAGCTTCTTTTTATATAACTCAATGGTTGTGATTTAAGCTTCCGTTCCCTTGATAGAAAAGCTAATTAAATATCATGGAAGTTGACTTCGGCTAAGCATGATATGACAAAAGGGTCAGGAAATCATGGTTTAAATAAATAAAAAAATTGTTTTGGGATTTTGAAATCTAAAGGGAAAAAAATTTGAAAGAGAAGATCACCAGTTAAAGAAAAGATCACATCTTCCTTGATCATTCTGTGTTCACTACAACAAAAAAGGCCTATAGCGACACTTATGGGGCGACACTTTCGTAAGTGTTGGGATAGACTGGCCAACATAGGCTTTAGCCAACTCTTTTATAAGGGTTGGGATATGCATGCCTAAGGCAACGCTTAAATAAGAGTTGGCTTTGTCTAGTCCTAATACGACAGTTTTGGGGCGACACTTTCCTAAGTGTTGGGATAGACTTACCAACATACACTTTAGCAACTCTTTGTACAAGGGTTGTGATATGTATGCCTAAGGCAACGCTTGAGTAAGAGTTGGCTTTTGTGTTGTCCTAAGACAACAGTTTTGGGGCGACACTTTCCTAAGTGTTGGGATAGACTACACTTTTGCCAACTCTTTGTATAAGAGTTGGGATATGTATGCCTAAGGCAACACTTGAATAAAAGTTGGCGTTTGTGTAGTCCTAAGATGACACTTTTGTGGCGACACTTTCCTAAGTGTTGGGATAGACTATGCTTTGGCCAACTCTTTGTATAAGGGTTGGGATATGTATGCCTAAGGCAACGCTTGAATAAGAGTTGGCTTTTATGTAGTCCTAAGACGACACTTTTGTGGCGACACTTTCCTAAGTGTTGTGATAGACTACGCTTTAGCCAACTCTTTGTATAAGAGTTGGGATATATATGTCTAAGGTAACGCTTGAATGAGAGTTGGTTTTTGTCTATACCTAAGACGACAGTTTTGGGGAAACATGCGCTCTGGCCAACTCTTTGTATAAATGTGTAACGTCCCAATTTTCCTTAATTCTGACTTTTTTTGAATGTGTAGCACCAAAAAATTGGATTTAAAATATGAATATTCTTAAAATTTTACATCATCAGTTTGTGAGTAATTATATATATTTAAATTAAGAATAGCTTAATAGCTTGAGTGTGATAAGGTTTTTAATAAAAATCTTTTGCCAAAAATCAAGTTATTTTAGGGTTTAAGGTTTAGTATTTAGAGCTTAAGGTTTAGGGATTATAGTTTATTGTTTAAGGTTTTTGGGTTCTATTTTTATGTGTTTGGGGTTTAAGGTTTTAGGGTTTTGTGTTTATGGGTTTGGGGTTTATGATTTTAGGGTTTAAGGTTACTGTGTTTATGTGTTTGGGGTTTATGGGTTTAGGGTTTTGAGTACCAAAAGCTTGGGTATACAAGCTTATCCCTTTCAAAACAGATATCGTATTTTGTTTCTCATGATTTTGGATACAATTTCTCCTTTAAGACTTCTCTTACTAGTTATCTGGAAGAAACTTGCAATAGAAATAGTTCTCAAAAATCAGTATAGGAGAGTGAATGATAGTGATTTATGTAACTAATATTGTTTTTTTCGTAATTGCTTTTGAGGTTTATCACATCTCATGAAAATTTTTATTTTTACAAATAAATTTGTCAAAACTTTGAATTTTCTTGATTCCAATCGGGCCATGTAGACACAATGAATATGAAAGATTCATACCAACTGCTTATCCCTACTACGGATCCAAGGGGGGCGCGGAGTGATCATCCTTTTAAGTCATGAGATTGATCTCCTTTGAAAAACCCCTAATTCCATGCATAACTTGTTGTTGGTAAATAGAATTAATTCTATATGAATTTACTAGGGACTTATTAATATAATCGTTTAAGGCTGTTTAAAAAAAAATTCCATATTAAAGCATGTAGATTCGGTATAATAATAACTATCTCAATTAATAAAAATTTTTATATTTGCAACAAAACCCTGTTATAAAATATATATCTTTATATAATGTACATACATTTAAATGATGTATTGAAAGAAATACATATATATATAAAATAAGCACAAAACTAATCCAATAAAAAAATATAAATACCGAATAAAAAAGCTCAAATTGAATATAAAATTACAAATTAATAAGTAATAATTATTTTAATAATAATTAAGATCTAAATTATATAAATAAATTTAACTTGTACTAAATTTCCATTAAAATTTGAAATTCTCAATCCTCTCTTACCTCTCTTTTCCTTTAAAATTTGAAATTCTCAATCCTCTCTTACCTCTCTTCGCCAAATTGAAATTTCAGTGCCTGACCCAAGGCCAGTCCTCTCTCGCCTTGAGTTTCGATGGACCATGAAATTAAATCAGTAAATCGGGTAACCTTTTAAACCCTAAACTTATCTCCTCATTTCATTCTTCTCCACTCATCGATTTTGAGTTATCTTCGTCTCGCATCACGCTGCTATGTTTTTGGTCCCATTGCTTTTCACATCTGTCTCTGTTTACTTTGTTGGAAGGAGAATGGCGGACCGTTATTTTCGCTATTGAGATATTTAGTGGTGGCGGATGGCGCCGGTCTGCGAAATAGCGGCCGCGTCACTGCTACGCCACCTGTATTTGAAACCCTTTTCTTATTATTTGTTTGTTTTCATGAAAAAAAATGATTTGTTTTTGCAGGCCGATTCCACTACGGATGATCTTGAGCCTCTGTTCGATTACCACCGTGTTCAGCCCCTGAACATTGTTTGCTTAGACGGTAAAAAGAACTTTCAAGTCCGGTTTAGTTTTTATTAATCTTGTTTAAATACATTTTGTTATGTCTCTTATACTGTTTTTCGAGTTTAATTAACGTGTGGTTTCTTGCTTTTGTACTGTGTTAATGAATTTCAATAATAACAAACAATATGTATTTAGTTTCTGACTTTTAAAATTTAAATCGCTAGGAATTAATTTTATCATGTTGAGTTTATTATACCCTGCTCATGTTTAGCAAACATGTGAGAGTCATGTTTGGTAACAATTCTTGTGTTGTGTTCTCTTTTCATATAGCAATCCTAAATTCCAAAATTAGGTGTACACTATTTTGTTCATTATACTATTTCCATGCTTGATAAACATGCGCCATGTCAAGTTTTTATACGGTGTTCATGAATTTCAGAAATGGCACATACACTTTGCATTTAGATTTAGAAATTTAGCTCAATTAAACGTTTTCTGTTGTATTTATTAAACCACTTTCTTGTTTAATAGACATGCATTGGACTTGTTTACATAGGGTGTTCATGAAATTCAATAATAGCACATACAATTCGCATTTAGGTTTCAAAATTTAACTCAATTGTAATTAAACGATCTCGTTGTGTTTATTATCTTTGTTTTCATGTTTGATAAACATGCATGATGTCTTGTTTTCACATGGTGGCCATGAATTTCAATAATAGCATACAGTTCACATTTAGGCTTTGCAATTTAGCTCAACCGTAATTTTAGCAATTGAGGTTTTTAAAATGTGATCATGAATACACTATTAAAAGATTTAAATGTACTTTATTTTAATATATTAAATCGAGGTTTTTAAAGAATTTCGCTTATTCAATTGAGTTACCTTGTTTACCAATTCAACCGAATTCTGGGTGAAAGAAAAACTAATTGGTGTGAATTGCTTATTGGCAGCTTTATTTTAGTGCTATAACCATTAAGATGCTCCTGAGCAACGTAAGCTTTGTTATACTCTATTAAACCTTGGCTCTTATATATCTTCCACTTATTCGCATGTCGCTTAATTATCTTTTGCACCATCTATTCCAACGATATATGTGTTCCTCGTAAAATTCTCTATATTTGGTCGGTGGACATGCAGGTGTTTGGTCATTGTTGCTTTCTTTGAAGATGATAATGAGGTGAGGATTTTTCTGCGATCTGACTTAGTTTGAAACATATCATCTACTTAAAAGGAATATACTTAGAAGAAAGTACACATCAATACAATGATTTCATGCACTAAGTTCACATCTCATACCTGGTTTTGTGTGGTATTCAGTGGCTTCTTTCTTACATTATAGTAAAAATGTTTGCTTTGCAGTGGGAAGCTCTTCTCTCTGTTGCTCATTGAGATTGGTGTAAATCATTCGTATTCTTTACCTCAAGGTATTTCAAACATTGGGCCTTCTATTTACAACTATTGCTCTCATATCCACATATTGATCTTTGTAAGTACTTCCATATATCTGATATTTATGTCCAGTGAACGTTTTCTCTTATGTATGAACCATGCAATCTTTAACTTGTATCCAAGTAAGTCCCTAATTTACAATTTATGCATAAATCAAAATTTCACTAAGATGGGCTTATTTGGGTACATTTAAATCTTTATTGGCTTACATTTTATAATGGTTAGCCAAGTTTTGAATGACTTGCTGTTGCACTCTTATTTAGAGGTCTTGGTTAACATTATATATTAAATGTTTTTTGATATCTGTAAATGGTCTGCATTTGAAGTTCTGAACTTTGATTTATCTTTAAAGGTGTCAAGGTTCGTTCATTTATCTTCATATAATTATGTTCATTTATCTTCATACTAGGCTTTCTTATGAGCTTACAATGTCTAACTTTTTATTTCTTTAATGCAGGCTGCAAGACAGGATTATGAGAAGGAAAAACTTAACGAAAGGAATTGAAGTTTCTTGGGGCTACCTTTGTAGAAATAAGAGACCAACAGAGTTTCTTGGAATTGAAGTAATTTCAAATTGTATTAGCTTTTATGTATTACAACATCAATATCAATGTCCATCATCTTAGGTATTTTTTTATTTGTTTACTTTTGTATATTCAGTTGAATGTTAGTGGTATAAATTTCAGCTAAATGTTAGTGTATTTTTATTGTTGGATAGATTTTTGTAGTGAATATTCAATCTTTATTTTAATTTTAATTTTAATTTTATATTTTTTAGTTGTATTTAAGGTACAATTCCTATAATTATTTACTGTAAATATTTATAAAAATATATTAATATTGAAATAATAAAAAATAGAAAAAATTACATTATACGTGTCTATTCTAATTTTACAAAAGGTTGCCTTAGATGTGGTCTATGCCAACCTAATTAAAGTTGCCTTAGACGATTCTATCCCAATCTTTTTTAAAAGTCGCCTTAGACAAGGTTTATCTCAACCTTTTTTAAGGGTTGCCTTAGGCTGGTTTATCCCAACCTTTTTTAAGGGTTGCTTTAGGATGGTCTATCCCAACCTTTTTTAAGGGTTGCCTTAGGATGGTCTATCCCAACCTTTTTTAAGGGTTACCTTAGGCTAGTCTATCTCAACTTTTTTTAAGGGTTGCCTTAGGCTAGTCTATCCCAACTTTTTTAAGGTTGCCTTAAACATGTCCATAACAACCTTTTCCAAAGGTTGGACTTGACTAGGTCTTTCCCAACCTTTTTTAAAGGTCGCCGTTGACCAAACTTTTCACAACCCTTCAATAAGGGTCGGCTTATGTTGACTTATTGCGACGCTTTTTCAAAAGCGTCGCAATGCCTATACCAACCCCACTATATACAACCATTTTCGAAGCCCTAAACCCTAAACCCTAAACCACTGATATTTAAGTACATGTGTGTTTGTACATATATATTCATTCAACACACGCACAGAGTGAAAGAGAGAGGCTTGCAAAGCAAAGCAGGAAAAATGAAGACAACATATTAATTAAATCCAGTACTACGCTAAACAATGACTGAAGCTAAATCTAGAAACCAATACTCCTCAAACAAGACTATTGAACTAGGGTATAACAACTTATGTTGAGGAATATTACAGATTGAGTTTCCTCCAAAGGTGTCAATGGTTGATTTGGACGGTAAGTATGGTTTTGATGCTTGGCCCACAACCAGAATCGCTAAAATTGCACTAGTATGCCAAACTCTCTAATAACTTTTTCCTGCATATTGAAACAAAGAAAGGAAAATAAGCTTTTGGAGAAGAGAATATGAGCTTTTGCATAAAAGAAAGAAGCCGATCGAAGAGACTTTTGTGCATGGCCTCCAAGAAAGAAATAATCATAATTGATATCTTGAAGCTTTTGAGATAAACAACATTTCAAGAAAACAAAAAATTATCTCTGCCAGCAACATTGAGCAAGTTTTCCCCTTGAAACATCATACAAAGTGTTTTTTTTTTTTTAATGCTTAAAGCCTAGAGTTTGAACTTTTAGTGATGGAATCTTCCATCAATGTGAGTTTCGATCTCCCTTGTCGAAACCATTTTTAAAGTTTTATGAAAAACAGGGGTCGACTAAAAAAAACAAAAACGGGAGTCGCCACCATTCCCTTTTTACTTAGATGTGATTGGATCACCTTATAAGACGTTTTATTTCAAAACATTGATTTTTGGTCCACAAAATACCAGAAAACAGGTTCGGGAGTCGGTTACGTACGAGGAAGGGTTAGCACCCTCGTAATGCCCAAAATTTGGTACCTAATTGATAATCCCATGTCCTAATATCGAAATTAAAAAAAATTAAAATATAATCCTTTTATTTGAAGAAAATCCAAGACTTATCTATCTCAAAGAAATAAAATACTATACCCAGTAAGTTAGGATATAGCATCTCATGACTTCGAAACTAGGCACGTCTTTATTTTAGAAAATTCCTACCTCGAGACACAAAACATCATATCCAGTAAGCTAAGATACAATGTTTTGAATTCCCAAGAATAAGTTTTTGATTTGAAATTTGTAAGTTTCAGTTTTAAAAGAGAAGGGATTTAATACCTTAAGTTCCACGAGAAAAATCAAAACCCAGTAAGTTAGGGCACAATTCTTCTCGAAGTCCCCAAATATCACATATCACCGTATTTTTTAAACTTTGAATAAAATACGAAAATTTCGCAGAAATATTTTTTTATAAAAATGATATGAATTCGATTTTGCATTGATATATTACAAAATATAAATATCAAATAGCAATTCACTATAAATACGAGTCGTATTAACAAATAATATAGACAATTAATAAAAAGATAATATGACATAGCAAATGATACATATAATAAAAGGATTATGCTAAAACAATATTGAGCAAATAAAAACATAGATAAATAAATACAAGTTATAAAATATACAATAACAATTTAAAATATTTAGGAAGCATAAAAATTCAAGACAAGGATATTAAATTCTACAAGTAAGATCAAATACGAGAAATAAATAAATTATCAATATATTTAAACACTAAATAAATATTATAACAAAACAAAATAAAAAATAAAAAAATGATAATTTTATAAAACAATTAATGTGTATAACAACATAAAAACTTAAAGTATATAAAAAAAATAGGGATACTTATAATAAATATATAATTTAGTATGTAAAAACATAAATAATAATATATGATAAAAACTATTAAAATTTTATAATAGAAGTATATATGATGCCATAATCATAAAAACTGAATATGTATAATATAAACAATACATATATATTATATTATATAAATAAATTTTATACAAAATAAGATTTTAGAAGAAATATGTAATATAATATAATAAATACAAAAAATTTAAAAAATGTATAACATATAACTAATATACAAGTTATAAAATAATACATATATACATATGAACAATAATATTTGATAAAAATAAATAATATACGAACTTTAAATAAAATATATCTATTAATACAATAATTATAAAAAGTACATATGTGATATAAACAGCATAAATAATATATGTTATATAATATATAGAAATTTTATAAAATATCAATGATAAAACAATTTAAATGCTACATAAAATATAATATAATAAGATAATATACAAAAATAAAATCTGATATAATAACTAATGTGAAAAAAAATACAATATATGAATAATAGTGAGAAATAACATAATATAAATAATAAATAATAATAATTTAATATATACATGACATTAAAATAATTAAAAAATAAAAGCAAAATGAAAATAAAAAGAATGAAACAAAAAAAAAAGAGTAAGGATTAAATTAAAAGAATAAAAAAATTTAAGTTTAAAATGCAAAAAAGGACGATATTGAAATGCGCGCCAAAAATGCAGGGACCTGTTGGGCAATTATGCCACATCTTCAAAACGGCGTCGTTTTGTTACCAGCCCTTAAATAGCCCAAGGGACTAAATTGAAACGCAAAAAGTAATTATGGGCCGAATCATAAAATAAAAAAATATAATAGGACGTAATTGTAAAATTGAAATAATACGGAACGGCTAAAATGACAAATTGCCCTTTTTATAAAAACACGCGGATCCTCCCCGGGTTTTTGGGTCAACGTGCGGATCCTCCTTAAGACGATGTCGTTTTTGGCTTTAAGGGTAGCCCTCAAAACGGCGCCGTTGGGATCACCTATATGAGCCAAAACTTAACCCAAAAATTCATTTCAGAAGCCCTTTTTTTAAAAAAAAAAAAAAAATCAAAACAGAGCCCTCAATGCTCTCTCCCTCCATCGCCGGAGGCCAGAATCCGACCTCAGCTCTGATGATGGCCCGTTGCGCGTATACCCAACGCGCCGCCGCAAGCAACACCACCTATGGCGACGGAGGTCGGAAAGTTTCACCTTTTCAGCGCGAGTCAAAGGGTAAAAAATTGTCTTTTTATTTCAGTACTATTTTTGTAATAAAGTATGCGTGAATCGAAGAAAAGAGAAAAAATAACTCGAATGAAAATTTGAAATCACCTTTAAAGTTCTCTGAATTCTTATTTCAATGTATGTTTTTTTTTTTGTAGATTCGTATCTGTGTCCCTTGTTATAGGTTTATTAGGGTTATTTATAACCCTAAAAATTAACTAGAAGTAAATACAAAAATTTCTTTCTGTTTTTGCTATTTTCTTTCTTTCCTTTTGTTGTTTGTTCTTTCCTTTTTTGCAGGTGGGAGGCGCAGATCTCAGCGTGGGGCGTCATTCGAATTTGGATTGAGGCTGGACGAGGGGCGATTTGAGGGGCAAGGAGAAGAGCTGCTGTTTGGGGCTTGGGGCACCTAGGGAAACCCTAAGGTTTGATGTTCTCAATTTCTGGAAACAAGTTTGGGCCATTGGGCCGTGTAGTTTGTTGGGCTAAGTTAGGGCTGGGTATTAAGGGTGTAATTGGGTCTAGGTAGAGCAATGGGTCTGTTTTGGGCTATTAGTGATTTTCGGGTTTGGGCTTTTAAGCCCGTTTATTGTAAATGGACTGTAATTGGACTTTGGTTTTTATTTTCTGCTTTATTCTGGTTTATTTTATTTTACACGAGCCCGGGCAAAATGGGCCAATTACATCCCTCATCTATCATTGCTTACAGATAATAAAAGTGAAAAAAAAACAAATATAAAAAATAAAACTAAACCTTTCAACATCATCACTTCCCTTTGAAGGCAAAAATTTGTCACAAGAAAAGTAAAAAAGAAAAAGAAAAGAAATGAGCCCCATGTAACAGCCCAATTATGACCTTAATCGGAACGGTGATTTCGGGACCACAAATCCGAGCCGGAAAAATTTTATAATATTATTTTTGCTTTTGTGTGTAGTAATTTTGAATGAGTATGTGTCGAAAATTTGAGTTTTATTGCTTTGGTATGCTTAAATTAAGAGAAAGGATCAAATAGGTAAAGTATAAAAGTAGCCTTTATTAATTGGGATGATTTAATTGAGTTGTTTCTTGCATTTAAGGACTTGCATGTCAAATAGTCCATTCTTATGGTAGTGGACGGCATAATGATGGACAAATATATTAAATTCAATTTGTTTTAATTAGTGACATTTTATTTATATTATAATTGGATTAAAATAAGGAGAAATAGAAACAAATGGTGGAATGTTCATCTTCTACTTTGGTTCTTCATTCCCGAAAGTTTGAAGGGGGAAGGGAAGCTTAAACTTTTAATTTCGGCCCTTGCATGTCCTCATAAGGTTAGCAATTGAACATGATTTTTGAAGATACTTACATTATTGAGTTCATTTTCTTGAGCATTGTTGAACCCATGTTGAAATTTTTAGTTTTGAGCTTGCTATGAATTCGACCATTTTTGAATGTTCTGGAATTGTTTTGCTTGATGGAAAAATAATGTATATATGGTTGAGATTAACATATTTGATTTGGAAGTTGTAAATGAATTAGGGCATAATGGCTCAAATTATGAAAAATAATTAGTGAAATGTTAAAATGTACAAAAATTGGAGTTGTATGGATTCGTATAGAAGTAGATAACATTCGGCCATAAAGAATTTAAAGTCAATTTTTGAATACTTGTGAATTGTGCATTTTGGACCTAATGTAAAAAGTTATAAAATTAGAGGGGTGAATTTATAAAGTTGTAAATTATATTGTTTTGATAAATCTTAGTGTAACAAGGGGGTTTGGACAAGTTTGAGGAGTATTTGGTTATAACTCAAAGGATATGAATTTTTATATTTTCGAATAAGTGAAAAGAAATAGGGTTAAATTGTAAGAAATTCGAACTAAGAATGATAGATTGGAAGAAACGTATAATTATGTGTTTTGGATTAAAATGAACGAAATTTATTTGAATGGGCTCTTTTCAAAATTTTGTCTAGATCAAGAAAAGAAAGAGATGGAAACGGATCGAGGCAAAGCTAAGCTAATCGAATAAACAGGAACTTCAAATCTATCGACTTCCGAGGTAAGATTTAAGTATTTGGGCTAACTTGAATTATCCTTACATTACAATGTATTTGTTTGAATGAAAAATTATAATTTTATTATTAATTTACCGAATAAGGCATAAGAACTACCATAGGTGGCAATCGAATGTGGATGGTAAGTGCATATACATAGGTATAATTGTTAAATAAATGAGTTGATCAATTATGCAAAGTGTAGTAAGGAATGGATATGTATATGTATTTATATAAGGGAATAGTGCATTCGGATATGTGTGAATGTATATATATTCTAACGATGCCAATGATGATATGGTAACTAAAAGTGTAGTCACCGAATTTTTACTAGCCATGACCATGTATAAGTATGGTTATTTAATTTATACAAGATGGATAAGGCTAATATACCTACTCGACTATAAGATGAAAAATGACCAAGTGAATAGTGACTTGTTCATTGAATGAAATTTGTTTGGTTGTGTTTAATGATATTATTTGATGTATATATATAAGTATATATATATAGATAATGTTTTGAAACTAGATAAAGTACTCATGTTTATCTGTGACAGTATGATTTGGTACTCATTTATCATAATAGCAGTTTATATATAGTGTATGGACTTATGTTGAGTAAAGTAATGCCCGTAGCCCTAATCCGGCGATGGATACGGGTTATGGGTGTTATATTTGATTAGTATCAGAACTACGGTTTAGTCGGTTCTCAGACTTACGTAGCGCATGAGAGTCTAGCTATACATGCCATATTTTGTAAAAAGATAATGTGATGACTTCTGACAATGAAATGTGTTCTCTTTTGTTTTATTATATAGTAATGGATCCCGATTCGGAACGAGCGGTAGCCGATGACGTTGAAAGTGTGGCGCCCGTTTCTGCGCAAGGGATTGCGCTAGAAGAATCTCGACTGGCTACGAGTAACCCGGATGAGGGAGCTTGACAAGCCTTTTATTCAGTAATGAATGATTGGTTTAGACAATATTTACAAGCTAATCCGGCTGTCCAACCATCCTTAAATCAAAATGTTCCCCCTGTAGCACCGGTAGTACCTCCGGTTGTTAAATCTGAAAGAGGAAATAAGCCGCCTATTGATCGTATTAGAACACACGGAGCTCAAGAATTCAGAGTCGAGGATGATAATGATGCTGAGAGAGCCAAATTTTGGCTTGATAATACCGTTCGTGTTTTCGACGAACTGTCCTGCACACCCGATGAGTGCTTGAAGTGTGCTATATCATTACTACGGGATTCTGCTTATTCTTGGTGGAATAAGCTAGTATCGGTTGTCCCTAAAGAAAGGGTTACTTGGGACTTCTTCCAGACAGAATTCTGTAAGAAATATATAAGCCAACGCTTTATTGACTCTAAGCGTAAAGAATTTCTCGAGCTCAAGCAGGGTCGTATGACCGTATCAGAATACGAGCTCAAGTTTGTGCGACTCAGTCACTATGCTCGTGAGTGCATCTCGTCGGAAGCTACTATGTGCCGTAGATTTGAAGATGGCCTAAATGAAGATATAAAGCTTCTGGTTGGAATTCTTGAAATCAATGAATTCGTTGTGCTAGTTGAATGGGCTTGTAAAGCAGAAGAGCTGGGAAAAGAAAAATGGAAAGCTGAGCTTGATTCTAGAGATGTTCGGAAGAGATCTGCTAATAAATTCTCGCAGATGATGATGAAGAAGTTCAAGAATGGTGGTAGTCAATCCAAACCCAACACCGGGATTTTTATACGAGAACGACCACCAGTGAGTTCTCGGGCTACGTCAGTTGCTAGTGTTGATAATGAAAGATAGAGTAAACCTGAATGTCAGCAGTGTGGCCGACGGCATTTCGGGGAGTGTTGGGGTAAATCCATTGCTCGCACTTGTTACAAGTGTGGCTCACATGATCATTTATTCGAGATTGCCCTGAAACTGCTGGAAAGGGTACTGCTCAGAGTGCGAGACCTAGCGGCACTTCAGCTAGAGGCAGATCGTCTCGATTCGGGAGAGGTAGGAGTGGTGCACAGAGAGGGACTACGGATACAGTTGTTTGATCAGATACTCGTGTACCAGCTAGGGCGTACGCCATTCGCGCTAGAGAGGAGGCCTAATCCCCGGATGTCATTACCGGTATTTTTACCCTCTTTGATTCTAATGTTACTGCTTTAATTGACCCTGGTTCAACCCATTCATATGTGTGCGAAACATTAGTATCTAGTAAGACTCTACCTGTTAAGTCTACTAAGTTTTCGATTCGGGTTTCAAACCCTTTGGGTCGGTGGGTATTAGTTGATAAAGTGTACAAGAACTGTCCCTTAATGATTCGAGACTCGTGTTTTCCGGCTGATTTGATGTTGTTACCATAGATGAGTTTGATATCATCCTCGGTATAGATTGGTTAACCGTACACGATGCAGTAGTAAATTGCAGACGAAAGACCATTGATTTGAGGTGTCAAAATAATGAGGTACTTCGAATTGAATCTTCGGATTTAAGTGGGTTACCGACTGTGATATCATCAATGTTGGCTCGACAGTATTTGAGAAAGGGTTGTGCAACTTATCTTGTGTATGTGATTGATAGCAAAGTGTTAGAAGAGAAGATTGAATCTGTGCCAGTCACTTACGAGTATTCGGACGTGTTTCCAGAGGAATTGCCGGGATTACCACCTATTCGTGAGGTAGAATTTGGGATCGAGCTAGTGCCAGGAACCACCCCAATATCGATAGCCCCATACAGAATGGCTTCAACTGAGTTGAAAGAATTGAAAGCCCAGTTGCAAGAATTGACGGATAAAGGCTTCGCCAGACCGAGTTTCTCCCCCTAGGGTGCACCCGTTTTATTTGTAAAGAAGAAAGATAGAACATTGATAATGTGCATTGATTATCGACAGCTCTGTAAGGTGACTGTAAAGAACAAATACCCGTTACCTCGTATCGATGATTTGTTCGATCAGCTTAAGGGAGCCTCAGTGTTCTCGAAGATTGATCTGAGGTCCGGATATTATTAGTTGCGGGTTAGAGAATCGGACATACCAAAGACGGCTTTTCGAACGAGATATGGTCACTATGAGTTTTTAGTGATGCCATTTGGGCTCACTAATGCCCCTGCTGTATCCATGGATTTAATGAATAGGGTGTTCAGACCGTATTTAGATTGGTTTGTTGTTGTATTCATTGATGATATACTAATCTACTCTCGAGATGAAACCGAGCATGCTGAGCATCTGAGGTTAGTGCTACAGATTCTACGTGAAAAAACAATTATACGCAAAATTCACCAAATGCGAGTTTTGGTTGAACGAAGTTAGCTTCCTGGGGCACGTTATTTCAACATCAGGCATTCGGGTTGACCGAGTAAAGTTTCGGCCATACTTGATTGGAAACCCCCGCAAAACATTTCTGAGATTCGAAGTTTCCTGGGACTTGTCGGATACTATCGACGCTTCGTGAAAGGGTTTTCTATGATAGCGGCTCCGATGACAAAATTGCTACAAAAAGATGTGAAATTTGAGTGGTCGGAAAGGTGTCAGAAAAGTTTTGATCAATTGAAGACCCTGTTAACAGAAGTTCCAGTGCTCGTTCAGCCAGAATCAGGTAAAGAGTTTATTATTTTCAGTGATGCATCTTTAAATGGGCTGGGTTGTGTGCTGATGCAGGAAGGTAAGGTTGTAGCCTATGATTCGAGACAGTTGAAACCGCATGAACAAAATTATTCGACGCACGACCTCGAGTTAGCTGCTATAGTATTTGCTTTGAAGATTTGGCGTCACTATCTTTTCGGAGAGAAATGCCAAGTCTATTCGGATCACAAGAGTCTAAAGTACTTAATGACACAAAAGGATCTAAATTTGAGACAGCGACGATGGTTGGAGCTGTTAAAAGATTATGAACTCCTGATTGATTATCACCCAGGAAAGGCTAATGTGGTTGCCGATGCGCTTAGTCGAAAGTCATTATTTGCTCTACGAGCAATGAATGCAAATATCATTATGAATGAGGATGGTGTGATTGTTGCTAAGTTAAAGGCGAGACCAATGCTTGAGCAGCAAATTCGAGAAGCCCAAGAGGTTGATGATGATTTAAAAGCAAAGAAAAGCCATTGTGACTCATGTGCGGATTCAGATTTTCAGATAGATAATGAAGGATGTTTACAGTTCAAGAATTGGATTTGTGTACCGAAAAATCCAGAATTGATTCAAATGATTTGTGATGAAGCTCATAATAGTAGATTGTTGATTCATCCGGGTAGCACAAAAATGTATAACGATCTGAAACAACATTATTGGTGGTACGGTATGAAATGAGACATCTCAGACTATGTGTCGAAATGTTTAGTGTGCCAACAAGTGAAAGCTGAGCATCAAATGCCATTGGGACTACTTCAGCCGATTATGATACCAGAGTGGAAGTGGGATCGGGTTACAATGGATTTCGTATCGGGTTTGCCTTTAACATCAAGTAAGAAAGACTTAATCTGGGTGATCGTAGATAGATTAACTAAATCAGCTTATTTTATTCCGGTACGTACGTATTTCTCACTTGATAAATTGGCTGAGTTGTATGTATCGCAGATTGTACGGTTACACGGAGTACCTATTTCTGTTGTTTCGGATAGAGATCCAAGGTTTACATCGCAATTTTGGAAGAAACTGCAAGATGCTTTAGGTACCAAGCTACATTTTAGTACAGCTTTTCATCCTTAGTCGGATGGTAAATCCGAGCGTGTTATTCAAATACTCGAGGATATGTTGAGATGTCGCGTTCTCGAGTTTGAGGGTACGTGGAATCGATACTTGCCCTTAATTGAATTTGCGTATAATAATAGCTTCCAATCTAGTATCAAAATGGCTCCCTACGAAGCTTTGTACTGTCATAAACGTCATACGCCATTGTACTGGACTGAGCTCAGAGAAAACCAGATACACGGGGTTGATTTGATTAAGGAAACTGAACAGAAAGTGGCAGTAATTCGTGATAGTTTGAAAGCGGCATCGAAACCTCAAAAGTCTTACGTAGATTTGAAACGTAAAGACATTGAGTTTCAAATAGGTGATCAAGTGTTTTTAAAAGTATCGCCATGGAAAAAAAATAATGAGATTTGGTCGTAAAGGAAAGCTGAGTCCGCGTTTCATAGGGCCGTATGAAGTTATTTAGCGTATTGGACCGGTTGCATACAGATTGAGATTACCATCTGAGTTGGACAAGATTCATAATTTTTTCCATGTGTCGATGCTTCGACGATACAGATTCGACCCTTCTCATGTGATTAGTCTATCAGAAATTGAAATTCAGCCCGATTTGACCTATGAAGAAAAATCGATATGCATCTTAGCTCGTGAAGTGAAAGAGTTGCGAAATAAGAAAATATCGTTAGTTAAAGTTATGTGGCATAAGCAAGGAGTGGAGGAAGCAACTTGGGAGATTGAGGAATCAATGAAAGAACGTTACCCACATTTATTCACGGGTAAGATTTTCGAGGACGAAAATTTCTTTAAAGGGGGAGTTGTAACAGCCCAATTACGTTCCTAATCGGAACGGTGGTTTCAGGACCACGAATCAGAGCCGGAAAAATTTTATAAAATTATTTTTGCTTTTGTGTGTAGTAATTTTGAATGAGTATGTGTCGAAAATTCGAGTTTTATTGCTTTGGTATGCTTAAATTAAGAGAAAGCATCAAATAGGTAAAGTATAAAAGTAGCCTTTATTAAGTGGGATGGTTTAATTGAGTTGTTTCTTGCATTTAAGGACTTGCATGTCAAATAGTCCATTCTTATGGTAGTGGACGGCATAATGATGGACAAATATATTAAATTCAATTTGTTTTAATTAGTGACATTTTATTTATATTATAATTGGATTAAAATAAGGAGAAATAGAAACAAATGGTGGAATGTTCATCTTCTACTTTGGTTTTTCATTGCCGAAAGTTTGAAGGGGGAAGGGAACTTAAACTTTCAATTTCTGCCCTTGCATGTCCTCATAAGGTTAGCAATTGAACATGATTTTTGAAGATACTTACATTATTGAGTTCATTTTCTTGAGCATTGTTGAACCCATGTTGAAATTTTTAGTTTTGAGCTTGCTATGAATTCGGCCATTTTTGAATGTTCTTGAATTGTTTTGCTGTATGGAAAAATAATGTATATATGGTTGAGATTAACATATTTGATTTGGAAGTTGTAAATGAATTAGTGCATAATGGCTCAAATTATGAAAAATAATTAGTGAAATGTTAAAATGTACAAAAATTTGAGTTGTATGGATTCGTATAGAAGTAGATAACATTCGGCCATTAAGAATTTAAAGTCAATTTTTGAATGCTTGTGAATTGTGCATTTGGGACTTAATGTAAAAAGTTGTCGAATTAGAGGGGTGAATTTATAAAGTTGTAAATTATATTGTTTCGATAAATCTTAGTGTAACAAGGGGGTTTGGACAAGTTTGAGGAGTATTCGGTTATAGCTCAAAGGATATGAATTTTTATATTTTTGAATAAGTGAAAAGAAATAGGGTTAAATTGTAAGAAATTCAAACTAAGAATGATATATTGGAAGAAAAGTATAATTATGTGTTTCGGATTAAAATGAACGAAATTTATTTGAATGGACTCTTTTCGAAATTTTGTCTAGATCAAGGAAAGAAAAAGTTGGAAACGGATCGAGGCAAAGCTAAGCTAATCGAATAAACGGGAACTTCAAATCTATTGACTTCCGAGGTAAGATTTAAGTATTTGGGCTAACTTGAATTATCCTTACATTACAATGTATTTGTTTGAATGGAAATTATAATTTTATTATTAATTTGCCGAATAAGGCATAAGAACTACCATAGGTGGCAATCGAATGTGGTTGGTAAGTGCATATACATAGGTATAATTGTTAAATAAATGAGTTGATCAATTATGCAAAGTGTAGTAAGGAATGGATATGAATATGTATTTATATAAGGGAATAGTGCATTTGGATACGTGTGAATGTATGTATATTCTAACGATGCCAATGATGATATGGCAACTAAAAGTGTAGTCACCGAATTTTTACTAGCCATGACCATGTATTATAAGTATGGTTATTTAATTTATATAAGATGGATAAGGCTAATATATGTATTCGGCTATAAGATAAAAAATGACCAAGTGAATAGTGACTTGTTCATTGAATGAAATTTGTTTGGTTATGTTTAATGATATTATTTGATGTATATATATAAGTATATATATAGATAATGTTTTGAAACTAGATAAAGTACTCATGTTTATCTGTGACAGTATGATTTGGTACTCATTTATCATAATAGCAATTTATATATAGTGTATGGACTTATGTTGAGTAAAGTAATGCCCGTAGCCCTAATCCGGCGATGGATACGGGTTATGGGTGTTACACCCCTCTCATTAAAAAATCAAACAAATAATTTCTATAAGATTTATTTTTCATATTTTATCATAAACCAGAGATTGAAATATTCCAATCCAATATTAAGAGCTAAAAAATATGATTCTTTCACAAGCCAAAACAGTTGCAGAAAACAACTAAACTAAAGTATAAGGACCAATTAAAGAGAAGAAGAGAACAACTAAAATAGTCGCAGAAGAAAAGAAGCTCACCGGTAGAGGAATTAAAAGAGGAACAACTCGAAGAAAATAAAAGAGAAGAGAACCAGAGAAAAAATCTTTGAAAGAGAAAATGAAGAAAAAATGGGTATTCTAACGTGTCTTTGGGGAGAAGAAAAATTGAGGATAAAAATGTATAGCCAACAAAAGCACTTTTGGCTGAGGAAAAAGTTAAAATTTTCAACTTTTCTATCTGTCAAAAAGCACTTTTTTGAAGTTGAAATTTTCACTCAACTTATAATTGTTTGGCAATGTTTTTAAGTGAGAAGTGTTTTTTGAGGGAAAAAACCCTTCTCAAAAGCACAGCTGGATGGGCCCTTAGTGTTTAGCGGTTATTGTTATAAGAAAAGGTTTAGTGGGGCCCTTATGTGAGGCCATTGTTTAGCTCATGCGTGGTGTGTATTTAGATCAAGGGGTTCTACCATTGCTTTCTCGTGAGCTATTAGGTGTGGAGTTTGGGCCTTTGGTGCTTTGAAAGGTGACATGCAAAAGGGTTCTTTCGAGGTGTGGTGTAACACCCGGGTTTCGATAAACCCAGAATTTAGACCAATTAAGGGATTTAATTGAAAGAGATTGCAAGTTAACAGCATCTATTGGAAGAAATGGGAAAGCTAGAAACCGAATTAGACATGGTTAAAAACCAATTTTGGTTTTGTTAGAATGGAACCAGCCGATTCCTTAGTGGGTAATGATGAGCAATGGATGGTTCTCATAAGGTTGGTATTGGCATAGGAAGGGCTATAAATAGTTGGGAAATAGCTTCCTAGAGATGATTTCCTTCCCAAATCTATTTCATTTTCTTCCGTTCTTAATCCTTTTCAGTAGCTTGAAAAAGGGATAACCATGGAATGTTCTGCATGGAGTAGACTTCATGAGGATGGAGTTGGAAAAGTAGGGAAACCAACAAGCTGGTAAGGTTCTTAGCCCTTCTGTATACGTAAAAGTTAAGAAAATGAAGTTATAAACTTTAGAACCATTTTAAGGGTTCTGCATGTTTCTGGAAAAATGGGTTTAAGTTGAGAATATTAAGTATAACCCATGTTTTTGGTTGAAATGCTTAGCTACCAAGAGAATGAAAGCTCTAGCATTTGGGAAGGCTAAGCTAAAGAGATAATTTATACTATCTGAGTATGTCATGTTTGCGTAAGCATGGAGTATGATGATATGTGCATGCATTGCATGATTGTGGGAAAAACCTTAAAGGGATGGATGAAGTTAGGAAGGGAAATGAGGAGTGAACCTATTAGTTATCGCCACGGGCAAAGCTCCGGGCCTTGCAGATAGAACACTGCAGTGTTCGCATAACACCTTCCACCCAACCTAAATCACCGAGTCCAAATATCAAATGTTACGACATACAAACTCTTTTTGAAATTTTAACAAACTATGAATAATCCTTTTTCAACATACTTCCTATTGTTTACTTAATTTCAAATATATAAAGAAAACAACCAAAAATACAATAGACTCCTAAAATTTATTGTAAGACATTAGAACCCAAAAGTTTGTTACAAACAGAATCTCTTAGGTGTAGAAAACTGTACACTATACTACTAAGATAACATCTATATGCATAACATCCATCTCGCCATTTCTCTAGCGTAATCCTAGCTTGGTCTATCACTTGGCGAACTCCTTTTTCAGCAGAACCTAAAATATAAATAAAACGCTTGTAAGTTTATGCGAACTTAGTGAGTTTTTAATGCACTTTACCTTGAAGCCTTTCAAATTGAATTCCATATCTTAAAAGTTTGGATTAACCTTCTTTCTTTGGTGAATAATTTCAGATTATTAGATATATACCTATACATCAACTTTCATACTTAACGTCTTTCTTACTTCACACTATGGCAGATTCTAAATTTTTCTAGTTGATACAAGTCTTAACCCTTCTCAGAGCACAAGATACTTCTCAGCAGAATATATATATATAATCCACTTTCTACAAATTTCCTCTTCAAAAACACTTAACACTTTTTTCTTAGAATGGTTGTTCACAGATACTATTTCTTGGCAGATATTTACTAACTGATCATACATTTGGCGGAATCCCATATTGAGTTTGATAATCGTCAAAGCAATAATCAGATCATACTCTGATTCAAACCTAAAACAAGCTCATACTGATAATGAAATATTCCAAATCATTCAGAAGAATTCCAACATCTATGTTACATAATAAAAGAACACCCAATTTGGTAATCAACTTAGATTCCAAGTAGACCTAGAATGAGACATGATACTATTTATATATGGAAGATACCAAATAACTCAGATTTCAACCCTACATACCATAAAAAACCTCAAACCAAGTAACATATATACCTTTCATAATTATAAATACGCCCATATCCTATACTGACAAATTACTGTAGTGGATTTCCCTTTTAGAAAATGTATACATACTTCCCTTCAGGAATTGTCTCTTAAAAGATCTTAGAGCTTTGCTCAAACTTATCACATAGGCAGATAATCAGATTCTGCCACTAGGCATTCTTGAATGCGCCCCATAAGCATTTCATGGTTCACCATAAAAGTAACATAGAATACGCCGTAAAAGCGTTTATAGAATATATCGTAAAGGTATTTATAGAATACGTCACAAAGGCCAAACAGAATACGCCACATAGGCCATACAAAATACGCCACAGAAGCCAAATAAAATATGCCACACAAGCCAAACAGAAGACTCCACAAAGGTAATACTGAATACGCCACAAAGGCTCTTTTTGGATGCCACCAAGGCACCACATGAACTGTCATGTTTGCAATATGAATTTGCCTAAACTCATCATCACATGAGGTTTTCCCATCATCACCCTAGGACACACAGAAAACCCTCTAGATAAACGTGGCTCATCTCGAGACAATATCAACAATTGCTTAAAGAACATAGAACCACCATTAAAACTCATTTACAGACAAATGACTAACATTTCAATTACAGATGACCCCTATGTAAGGTTTCTTATTCACAACTCACTATTCATATCTTTTTAATAGCTTTATTCTCTCAAAAACGTATCATGCAGAGCTATCAAACTTACCAAAAGGTGGAGCATCCATGCATTAATTCAAAGACCTTAGCTTCCATTTTAATAATGGGGAAGAAAATATATAAATTTAAGAAAAAGAACTAGAGAGAATATCAAAGGAAGAAGAACTATCTAGACGAATCATTCACATAATATATATTCAATTCCCTTTAGTGGAACTCGACAAGTGTCAAATGTATCAAGACTTTGTCCTAATAAATGAACTACAAAGATTCGAGAGAGGTTTAAATGATGATCCTGTACATAACCTATTTGACCAATCAATTTAGTTGGCTCCTAACCAGATCACATTACAAAATCCAATTAGCACAGTGTTTAGGCAAACTGGGTGTACTATACATTTAGTATAACTCTTACCAGGCTTACTCTTCACTTGCCATAATCTTTTCTTAATTAACAGAATAACATGAGATAGAATCTTTAATTACATACATGATAGATACTTTACGCCAACTCTTATTCACCAAAAGACTACAAATGGGCGGATTAGACTATGCCAAACAAACAACTTCACATCTACACGACTTCTGATTGGGTCTGCCAAATTTGGGGTGTGACAGTTCGAGTATCAATGTTAAGTGGAGTAAATGAGGTAATGAAAGGAGGATTCGGGCCAATTCGGTCTGGGCGATGACATCAAGAAATAAGTAGTTCTTGCCGACTCATTAGGTTAATGGAAGGCCGAGAGGCCCTGTTAGGTTAATGACTAGTTGACTGAGTAGAACCCGAAATGGAAGTTCATAATGAACACTGAAGCTAGTTAGCCTTCTATCTTTCAATCTGATAAAATTTGCAATCTATCTCTACTATTATTTTTCTTATTTTGTTAAAATAGTTTTTCTCATCACCTTAGGATTAATCGTAATATAATTTAATTAAATTACTAATTAGACCCATTATCGTATAAACTAATCTTAGTTTAGTCTCGCCTCTCTTGGGTACGATCCTTGGAGTACTTTCATATTTCATTGTAAAAATTATATTACAACCTGACCCGTATACTTACGGATGCCACCTTTATTCATATCTTTAGTAAGTAGAATTCTCACTTCCAAAGCTGGTACGTTGGGACGCGATCATCACCACACCCATTGTTGATGGTGAAGTTTAATAATAGAGGATTAAGATGGTTTCTGACGATTCACGTAGCTTAATGCGAAGTGAAGAGCCGCTATGAGTGGTGATTAACAGGGTGGATAAGGAAGCTCGATGAAAGGTAGAAAATGGAGAAAAGAAGAGAGAGAAAAGGGGAGAGAGAGAAAGAAGGGAAAAAAAGTGAGAGCCCCTTGATTTGGGAGTCATTGTTGGCATATATATGATGGGCTATGATCTCAAGGCACAATGTGTCCGGAAATCAATAGTGATTGAGGGGGGACTACAACAGCTAGTTTGTTGTGGCAAGTCTAAGTTTAGGCATGGCTACTAGGGTGGCAATTGGATAGGTTGTCATTTGTGTTAGGTGGAATTAGATTTTGGCGGCTGGTGTCAGAAGCGGAGGTTCAGTGAGGCCCTTGTCTAGTTCATGTGTAGGTGTATTTAGATCGAGGAGTTCTCACATCGCTTTCTTGCGAGGTGTTGGGCGAGGAGTATGCATCTTTGGTGCTCCGAAAGGTGATATGCAAGGGGTTCTCCTGAGGTGTGACACTTTTTCTGAGGTGTTCTTTAATTATATTCAATTTTGTTAATATTAGTATATATGAAATATCAATCTTAAATAATTTTAAAATATAAGTTGTTTCTAAATTTAATTTTAATATATAAATCATATTTTAAAGGCAAATGACCTTTTTTAGCCCTCAACTTCACAAAATATCATTTTAGCCCTCCATTTAATTTTTTATCTCTTTTAGCCCTTAAACTTACATTGTTTGTCAAATAGCTCTGAAAAGGATGAAAAAGTTAATGTTTGTTAACTTTGCTGATGTGGCAATCAACAATTAATTAATTTTTAATTTTTTTAAAATATAATTTTTATATCTTTTTAATAGTTTTAAATTTTAAAAATAATTTTTATACTTTTTTTAAATTTTTTAAAATTTATTAATTATTGGCATGACATCCATGTGGTAAATCACGTGTATGCTACATCACTAAAGTTAACAAAAGTTAACTTTTTCATCCATTTTAGGATAATTTAATAAACAACTCAAGTTTAAGGGCTAAAAAAGACAAAAAATTAAATGGATGGGTAAATAATTTTTTTAGTAAAGTTGGAGGGTCAAATAAGTCATTATACCTATGTTAAATATTAAAATCTCATACGAGTATCTATACTATGTTTAAGGGGTTTATTGAGTTAGTTGCTCTTCAATTGCGTCCCAACTCAATTGAGTAATTACCAAAACTCTTTCCTTTCATAAAATAATAAACATATATTATTGTCATTTCAAATAATGTGAAATCTAGAAAAATATAATTGATAGGATTCAAACTCAAAACACAATAAATTTTAACATCTTCACCACTTCAATTAAAGCTTCATTTGATCTTTAAATTAATTTTTATAGATATATTTATTACATAATTCTTTCACCAACATCGTAGATGTGCCATAATTTGATAACTTTTATAAATTAATTAAAATTTCCACCTAAAAATGTATTTAAAAAGAAAAAAAATTTGTCGACGGGGTATTACCTCGATTAGCATCAACATTATTGTCAGAATAGGAGGACGTAAGTCTGAGTGCATTTATCCTCTTATTTAAGGATGAGAAAGAATTATAGATAGTTCTAAATATTATATAAAATTAAAATTAATTTTTTTATCAAAAATACTCAATTCGCCAATAATATTCCATAGAAAGACCGATCGAAAATGGTGTATTTCTTGATAGAATATTTTTCATAAATTTATTTTTTTAAAACGCTACCTTTTTTCTCAGTCAATAATACATTATCCTTAATAAAAGATATAACAATACATCTTTCTTTTTCGCCATCGATATAACAATACATTTAGTTCGTCTTTGCTACAATAAAATCCAAAAACCTATTAATGTTTCTTTGCCCATCAGATACGACTAAGAGATGTTGATTCGCAATGCTTTTTTGGTTTTACTCTCTACCATATATGGAAAAATTGTAATCTGCTTTATTTTAGGGTATTTCATGGAGTATCAATGAAATTATTAAAGTCTCTTTTAATTGGGCTAAACATTATGTTGTTTTTAATTATAAGGCAATAAAGGAGGCCTCACAAATGCCATCATCACTTATGTCCCTAGTCAGCAATTGAGTTTGCTTAAACTTAGATGGTGTAGTCAAAGAGGGTATTGATTTTGCTGTAGTTGAGGGAGTACTGTGGGATCAGAAAGAAAGATTGATCCTAGGCTTCAACAGGAACTTGGGATTTTGTTTTGTTATGGAGGTTGAATTATGGGGTATTTTGGATGTATTAATATTTTTTTTGAAGAGGAGCTATGATTTTGTGATAATCCAAATTGATAGCATGGAGGTAGTTTAAATTATTTAAGATCGGGTTCGCAAGTACTTAAACTCAATTTTGATAAAGAGAATTCACTAACTTTTATCTAGAATTGGATATTGAGACATTTGCCACATTTTGAGGGAAGATAATGGAGAAGCTAATAGAATCACCAAACTAATTCAAGAAAGGAGAGAGTCTCGTGTATTTAAAGTGCCCCATTGAGGAGTTATTTTCATTTTATTGTAATCTTTTCAGGATTTGTCTTTTCAAAGAAAAAAAATCCAAAAACCAAAGATAAGTGAACTAAAGACAGGGCAAAGACTTGGAAAAAAAAAAAAAAAAAGGGCAAGTGAAGAGACATAAAATTATGAAGCATAAATGGTATCAAATCAGTCCACCTTAATTTCTCAACACTAGACAAGCACTGTTTTCCTAGAAATTAAATGATATTTTTTAATTAAAAAAGAACGCTTGTAAAAAATTACTATTTTGCACAAGAATGCTTAATGATGAATAGTATTATGGTATTTTACCAAATAATAAAACTCTATAAAATTGTCTTAAATTAGTAAATATACGGTACAAACTAGGCTGACTGTTTCTTCTTTTTTTTCCTTTTTGGAGAGAACAAACTAGGTTGCCTATTGAATATGCCTTCCCGAGTTCAGTAATAAAAATAATCCATAGTGGTAGCATGTGAACTTTGGAAATTTGGCACTTTCTTAAGCAAAAGACAAATTAGTAGGTAATTATTGAAAACAAAGAAGAGCTATACCGTGACATAGATGAGCTATAAACAATGTGGGCCTGCGTCAAGGAATAGACGAGCTATACCCTGACTAAGAGGGTATTCACTTTCAGGATGTGGTCATCACAGATCAATTAATACTTACAATGGGAAATTGGGACTCTAGTGAGGTATATTGCTTGGAAAAGAGGAAACATACAGATCAAGTATTCAGTGGATGGGATCCCCATAGAAACACGGGCTCTTTTTTTTCTTTTTTCTTTTTTTATATATAAGAACAGGTCCTAATCCATTTTACACTGATAACTAATACCGGTTAAGTCGTGATGTTTAGATAAAATCTTTCCAATGGTAAGATTTGAACCAGCTTTTTTTATGCAAGAGTTAGTGCTAGTAGAAAAATACTTTAATTATTGGTATATAAATGACTTAGTGAATCTAAAAGAGGGACTGGAAATAAAATCTGAAAGAGGGAGGCCGAACAGTGAGATGGAGGTGTCATTGCTTGGTAGGGATAAGATCAGTTTGGTTCAATTTTTCCGTATTTTTGAACTGAAATAGGGAATTTGATTTTCTATTTTCTGAACTGAAATTAAATTGGAGGATATAAGAATTGTATTAAATTGTATCAATTTGAGTTTTGAGTTTTCATATTTTTTGGGTTTTGAGCTTTCAAACTTTATTTAGACAAAAAAAAAAAAAAACTTTTGGATTTAAACTTTTCAACTTTAATCAAATAAAATTATCTTTGTTTTATGTTTCTTGACTCTATTCAATTAATATATTTATCTAAAAAGTAATTTGTAAAATCTATAATTATAAATATTTATTAAAATTCAATTAAACTTTGATTTAATCACTTTTAATCTTCAATTAACATAATCAAATGTTAAATTATTTATATTTTATAACTATCAATGTGTAATAATAGCAAAAAAACATCCAACTTGAAAATGTTAACAATGATAACAAAAAATTTAAAAATTTTAACAACAAATAATAATAGAAAAAAGAACATAGTATAGTACGTATGAAGTAAAAAGGAGATGGACATTTGAATTCTTGCAAGCTTTAACAATAATAATAAATAAGCAATAAATTTGTAAAAGATTAACATTGAAATTAGATTTAGGATTTATTTTTCATTTTTATTTAATTATAAAATATCTAAAATCATAATAAAACTTGTATTTAGAATTTAGAATCAATGAATTTTGTTTTGAGTTCTAATGAGTTTATATATTGAGTTTATATTTTCAAAAATATTATGTTATTTTTTTTGAAATATTTAAACGATTTTTTGAACTTCTCGATATCCAATGAAAAAAAAAAATTAAAACCAAACTAAATTGATGTGATTTAATGGTAATATCTAACCAAAACTAAATTGAGTTATAAAAAAACTAGAATAAAATTAAATTGAATTGTGGATTCCACTCGGTTTCTCCATTTAGTAGATTTTTTTCTCATCCTATTGCTTGGAGAAGAGTAATGGAACGGTGAGAGAGGCTGAGCGGTGTGAAATGAACGGGATTGGAAGACCAGTGAGGGACTAACAACAATGCAGGTGGTGTCGTGGCTTGTGAAGAACAAGAAAAAGAAAAGGAGAATGATGAAACTGCATTGAGGTCACCCAACTAGTCAAATTCTATTTTGGTATTTAATTATAAAAAGTTTTAAATTGGTCATCTAATTTATCGGGTTCATTTTTTTATCAGTTTTTGTTATGTGTTGTTATGTCTGTAACATATTGATGACGTGGCAAATTTAAAATTAATATAATAACATATTAAGCCCTTGGTCATGATTATAAAAGAATTAATCCTCAATATTTATAAATTATATCAATTTAATCCTAATTCTAATAAAATTATAAAATTTTCATAAAATTATAAAATATAAATAAATACATTTATATCTAAAACACCAATTTTTCTCAAAATTAAGGTATGATATAAAAAAATTTAAAAACAAAGGATTAACTCTTGTTCAAAGTTTAGTTGAATCTTTAATGTTGTATTTAATTCAACCTCTAATTTTTTTTTGCAAAACCTACATGTATTATCAAAAGTATTATTTAAATAATATAATATAACATATTTATATAAAAATTAATAATTAATAATCCAACTCGATCGTTGAATTTGAATGTGTGACATCAAATTACGTTGTTGAAGTAGCTTATATCAAACTAGCTCAAAATCCATATAATTGAATCACACAAATACATATAAATCATAATCTAATCAATTAGAGTTTAAGCGGAGTCTAATATGAGAATAAGATTCAAATCCAAATTCATTTCATCAAATTTTAGCTTGATATCTCAAGCATAATTTATTTTTGGTATTTTTTTTTTTAATAAATGGATACTTGGATCAATCTATCAAGAGACCAATATACGTACCAGAATTCTAATCAGACATATATGCATCGCCAACCACATAAGAATATGCTTATACCTTCAAGGAATTTGAGCTGATGATATGTTCTCGACCCCTAAGGTATTAGAGAACAATCACAATATATACGTGCATAGCGTTTAATCTCTCATGTATCAAAGTGGACCTACATGCCAAATATACTCGTAACTCTATCCGAAAACGTTAATAGAGCATATACATTTATCAATAATCGTAGTGTATGTTTTCAATAGAATAACAATAGAATATCTATTTTCATTCAGTTATTGAGTTAAGAATATATAGATATTTAATGAAAACAAATTATGAAACCACAAACCGAAAGCGATTATTCGTCAATAGTTTTAGATTTTCCTTTGTCCCGTGAAGGTCCTACATCGTATTTAGCTACAAAAATTAAATATGAGGACAGAAAACTTTTTAATCATGCAATTCAAACATATATTATAGCAATATAAGCTTGCATGTATTTAATTCAATTTTTTTCCTTCAATACCCTAATATCTAAAATGCCCGTATCTAACGATTTACCGATCAAATCTAATTCTAACTTCATTAGGATAGTACAAGGACTTCATGTTACCATTATTTACTATTAAACATCAAGGTTTTTATCCCTTATAGTTTGGTCCCAATGCTGGATCTAGTTCCTTAAGTGTAGTATATTTATCTTTGTATAGTTGTATTTTTCGAACAAATTGAATTAATAAAATATCAATTGCTTACTTTAATATTTCTTGTATTATGTTGTCAGATTGTAATATAGAAACACAACTTGTATTAATTGATAAACCTAAACATGCCCTTAGTATAATCGAAAATGAGCAAATTAATTGAACGACTAATATGACATCAATCAAGTTCAAATTGGGAGATGCTTTGTATTGGGCACTGTAGCGGATGGCTCCCAGAGGATAAAGATATAGATGTGACTGACTAGATTGACAGTACATTGGAAAAAAAAAACCCCAAGTAGAATAGATCCTAGATCTATTTATGAATTTATTCACTTGTGACATTCATAGTGTGGCATACCTTAGTCTTGAGTGGATGATGGATTATGCATGCATGACTCGTATACTTTGATTTAAGTAAAATTCTAAGTTTAAATAGATAAGGAACTAAAAGTTGGTACATATGGTATACAACTTCTGTAGTATGTAGTATCATTTGCAATAGAGAATTCATTATCCAACTAAAGGGTAAATGATATCCTCTTATCGACATTACATGATAGGGGGAAAGTAAACATGCTCACGAGTTGTTTGTCTTTGTGATAAATGACTTGACTACAATTTAATAGTAATTGACTTTTCATGAAGGAAGATGTAATGGTTACCATGAGATAAAATAGGATCATATTGGAAGAACAAATTTATCCCAAGGAGATTAATGATATCTTATGAGGGTAGAACATACTTATGACAAGGTTATTTGATGTGTCTAATGTAACACCCCTTACCCGTATTCGACGTCGGAATAGGGTACGAGGCAGTACCGGAACACATAAGCTTGTAAACGTATTAAACCGAGTCATAAAATTTCATCCAAATTAACACTTTTCAATTTTCATCACAAAGACCCTAATATGGACCTACGAGGCCCAAAAACATACTTTGGAAGCGGTCCGAGACTAAACTGAGAACTTTAGAAAACATTGAAAAATTTCCTGAAAAATAGGGGCACACGCCCGTGTCCAAAGTCGTGTCCTTCTCATGACCATTCACATGCCACACTTTTCTTATTTAATCATCATACACTCATTCACCCAAATCATGCATCTCATAAATTGCATCATCACAAACATAGAACTTGAATAATGCTAGCCAACATCAATGGCCTTATACAAAATGAACTACTAAATAATAAAGGCGAATATTTTAGGCCAAACCAATTATGACACATACAAATGACTAAGTTCTCTATACATGCCATAAACTTAAGAGGTTTATATTCACTTTTACCCCACGATGATAGCTTGATAGTGTGATAACATCTCTGGGGATCTCCAACTCGAGCTAGCATACAACCCTTTAAGATATGGGAAAAGGAGTAAGCTACAAAGCTTAGTAAGTAAGTATGTAAATAATAAACAATTTATTAACATACTTTTAACAATTCTCATAATATATACTCAAGATAATACAATCATAATTGCACAAAGTTCCACTATTCACTTATGTTCATCTTAAGCTGTCTATTCGAGTCACAGTAACTAAATTATTTATATCTCGAGTTACAGAACTCCAAATTATGATCTGATAATTTTTCTAAAAGTAGACTCACATGTATTCTTTCCATAACATTTTTAGAATTTTTGGTTTAGCCAATAAGTACATTTCATTCTTTAAAGTCTCCCCTGTTTTGCTGTCTGACAGTTCTGACCCCTCTTCACTAAAAATTAATTATCTTGTTGTACATAACTCTAATGATGTTACTGTTTATTTCTCTTGAAAATAGACTCATTAGAAGATTCAAGAATATAAATTTTATCCCATGATTAATTTTTTACAATTTTTAATGAATTTCCAAAGTCGAAACAGGGGATTCTGAAATCATTCTGACTCTGTCTCACCAAAATTCAAATATCTCAGAATATGAAATTCTTTTTCTTAGACCATTTCTTTTATGCTAAAATAGACTCAATAAGTTTTCATTTCATATCTTATTCAATTTCTAATTCAATTTCCACCATTTTTGGTGATTTTTCAAAGACACATAACTGCTGTTGTCCAAAACTATTTTATTTCTAAATTTCACTCTTTCATGTTTTCTTTATAGTAACTTTCATTGGAACACTTGCTCCGTATCAATCTTGCCAAAGTTCGAGCACATATCAAGTACATTTCTCTTAAGTTTACACACATATACCTGCACTTATTCATCACATAATCATATTCAATTACACTTAGTCGTTACATGATCACATGTATTTTCACTTAGTCAATTTCCAGTTGAACTCATCGGAATAATAACAGATACACGGTGGCCTGCACATAGTACCATCCTTGTAGCCGAAGCTATCTGGTGCACATAGTAGCCTGCACTCAATACTACACATGTGACCAAAACCATCACTTACACATAGTGGCCTGCACTTAGTACCACACATGTGATCGAAGCTATCGGTTACGCATAGTAGCCTGCACTTAGTACTACACATGCGACCTATCCGTCTGGTACACGTAGTAGCCTGCACTTAGTACTACACACGTGACCTAAAACCATCTCGTAGCTTTCTTGTACACATAGTGGCCTGCACCTAGTATCACACATGTGACCTAGCTACCTCATTCGTATCTTTTCTATTCCGAAGGTTCAACCGAGAATTCTCACTTTTCAACATTTTACCAATTCATCCATAATCAATCACAATTCATAATTTACATCAAATAATTACTCTATATTCATCCATATCTCGTATAATATAACAAAACATTAAAACATAAATAAAAATGATGTATTATTTACAAAAAAACTTACCTCGAAAGCAAAATCGGTGAAAAGAACTTATTCGTCAATTATTCATTTTTCCCTTGTTCTAGTTCCAAACCTCGTAGTTTCTTTGACCATGAGCTTGGAAAGTTGAGAAAACTTATTGAAGTTTTAAAACTTAATTCAACCATCACCTATTCATTTAACAACTCACATATCATTTCAACAATCCATATCCAATACCTCAATTCATACATTTATTTCCTTATAATCAATTCACATAATGATTTCATATAACCAATTTGTATAACTATTTCATCTAAACATTTTATTTTATCATTTCATTGACACATTTAACACATAATTATTCTATATATCATATTTCGTTTCAATAATTCATATAAATTTCTCCATTCAATGTCTAATTCCATATAACCATTTCGTATATTTTGTTTCATTTTATACATTTAACACCAGATGAACCAAATGAAATAACGTCGGATAAGCGAGAAAGATGCTCACACAAGTTGTAACTGTAATTGCTCTCACGAGCCATATCTGTAAATGCTCACACAAGCTGTTAAATAGATCTACTCACCCGAGCTGTGGGTCAGGTGTTAGGCTACACGATGCTTCTCATACGAGCTGTGAAGAATCTACAACAAATGTAGGACCTCAGCCATCGATAGGACATCCAAGACCAGCATTTGAAATGGCAAATAACTCCAATGACATGTCATTTGTATCCTAAGTATTCAAAAGGTTCATATGGGTCACATTATTGATCCAAATAATAAAATATTATTCATATTATACTATTAAAAGTACACATCCATATAGTTCTGATTTTTCAAATATAATTATCAATTTAGCTAACACTACAATTTAGTTCAATTCTCTAATTATTATATATCAATAAATTTTACTCATTTCTATCATGAAGAATAATTAACATATGACTAAAAACATCAATTAATAATTTAAATCAATGAACGAACTTACCTAGTAAAAACGATTACAAATGCAATGCCGACTACTATTAATCTGCATATTTCGTTTTTCCACGATATGTGTTTGGTTGATTTGTTTTTTTATTTATATAATAATTTAATTCAATTCTAGTTCAAATACTTTAAATACTAAAATTCATGTAATTGATCATTTAATCAAAATTTTATATTTTTACCTTAAACTTTTACCTTTTAATCAATTTAGTCTTTAAATTCAAAATTTTTCAATCTATCACAATTTAACCAAATCAATGCTAGCCGAAATATATATAGTCCCTATACAGCCAACATTTATCAAATTTTCACAAGAATTTCATGTAATTTTACTATTTAATAATTTAGTCCTTAATTAACCAAAATCACTTTTCAAAATAGTCCTATTTAACTATCAAGCTTAATAATCTATCATTAAACTTAAAAAACATAAAAAAAAAAAATCATCCATTGCATAACTCAAAACATTTAACAATTTTACAAATTAGTCCTTGAGTTAGCTAAATTAAGTTACAATAATCCTAAAAACATAAAAATTACTAAAAACAGTTAAAGAATCTAAGTCACATGCAAGAACAAGTGACCGAATCTCCAAGTTCTTTAAACAATGGTGTTTCGGTGGTAGAGATACAAGAAAGAAGAAGATGATGACAATTCATGCTTATTTTCATGTTTTACCATTTTTATTTTAATAAAATAATTTAATTTTTAATACACAATTCATTAAAACCCACTACTAACCATCCACCATAAATAATTATGGCATATTTTCCCTTTAAAATCATAAAATTATTCATATATACCCATTTAACCCATATAAACTAATAGTTATTAGTTTTTATAACTTTTACGATTTAATCCTTTTTTCTTAATTAATGATTCAAACATTAAAATTTAAGAATCAAATTTCAATATACCTATATAATCACTGCTCGGTAAATATTTAATAAAAATATTTACGGGCCAAGTTTACAGAAACGAGGTCCCGATACTTAATTTTCAAAACAACTTGACTCTAGAGACAAATCACTTGTATTTAACTATTCGTTCAGTTAACTAAAATTATCAAATTAAATTCAATATCATAACATATTTGATTCATAAATATTAAATGATAAAATCTATGGGCTCACTTGTTGGATTTGTGACCTTGAAATCACTGTTTCTGACATTACTGAAAAATGGATTGTTAGATAATTAGATCATGGACTATCATCTCCACATAGGTTTTATTTTTAATTTTTTAGAATAATTTCATGTGGGGTGAAAACGGACTTAAGATTTTTTTGTAACTTAATTTTTCGATGAATCCTAGAGACTCAAGACATATCCAAATCTAATGGAGACAACACAAATTTGACTGACCAAATAGCAAAAGATCGATAGTTGGTCAACCAGTTAAAGCTGACAACGACCGGTAGTGGACTGATTGACAGTGGCTAGTGGTGGGTCGACAATAGCAATGATGGAGGTGGCGACAGTGGCATCGACGACAATAGTGGTGACCTGTGGTGGTGACGGTGGTTCCGCGATAGATCCCTTCGGTGATTTATCAAAGTTTTAAGTTTTTGGACCTAACCCAGCCCACCCATATTTAATTTTTTTAGATTTTTTTATTTAAAAATATTTTTTAAAAATATAATATACACTTAATGAACTAAAAAAAAGGTTAAAATAAAAGTTTTCTAACACATTAAAAAATATTTATATTAAAAAATACTACCATAAATATAATAATTTTTTTATTATATTATAAAACACAAATACATATAATAAATATTTTATTGAATTAAATATAATTTTTAAAATTTTATATTTTGAGTTGAGTTATTTAGTTGGGGAAGATTTTTTTTTTTTTAGATAATGGGTTTAATTGTTATTGAGTTAGTGATTTAAGATAAATATATATATTGTATAATATTATTTTATAACATAATATATTTGGGCCGAGTCAAGTTTAGGCAAAAAATTCTTACCAAAGCTTGACCCATTTAAAAATCAAACTTTAATTTTACTCAAATCTTTTTTTCGGACAATATATTCTGTTCAAAACTTTCCATTTTCGAGTAAACCTTCGAATTGGATTACCCGACCATCAGCAGGTAGTTGACCCCACGTCAAACAATTGCACCAAGTTCGTCTCCATGACTCTAGACCCACGTTGACAATGGAGACTTGGAAGACTTTTTTTGGTGACAGACACTTGGAAGACTTTGAAAAGTCTAACTAATACTATATTCTACGTTTGCATAGCAAGTCATTAAAGCTCCTTGCTTAAGACTCTACTGTTATTTCATAATATGTTTCTTAACTTCTAGAATTGGTATTGAGAGCCAACTTCTTAGAGGGCCTTTCTCTTTTCTATTCTCAAAAACATTATGTCTTCATCTAGTTTCTCTCCAACTTCACCACCAGTGTTCAATGGTGAAAGCTACCACATTTGGGTAGTAAAAATGAAGACCTACCTTGTAACACCGCTCACCCAGGTCCGTCGCCGGAACAGGGTACGAGGCATTACCGGACATGATTCATACTACTGTACAAAATTTAAAATGTAAAATCCGTATAAATTTAAAACTTTTTCCATAGATAGTTGTCAATACCCATAAGCAAAATAACCAGTTGTTATTACAAATAACAAAACAATTAAGCCTTCTATACATGCCAAAATTCCCAAAATATTGTTTTCAAAATACCAAAAGAAGGCTGATAGTGTGGATGGATCTCCGACGATCACCGAATCCCGAGCTAGCTTGATGACACTATAGAACAAAGAAAAAAAAGAGAGAGAGTAAGCATATAGCTTAGTAAGTAAGTATATAAATAATAGATAATGGATTTAATATGTTCACAAGATAACACAATCATATCTACATTCAAAGTCACTATTAATTCAAAATTCGGAGCAAGCTGTCTATTCGAGTCATAGTCACTAAATTATTTTTATCTGGAGCTACGAAACTTCAAAATAGGATCTGTAAATTTTCCCTGAAACTAGATTCACATATATTTTTACCATAAAATTTTTTGAATTTTTGGTTTAGCCAATTAGTACAGTTTATTCTTCAAAGTCTCCCCTGTTCTGCTGTCTGACAATTCCGACCATTCTTTGCTAAAATTTAATTATGTTTTTGTACAGAATTCAAATGATGTTCTAGTTTGCTTCTTCTAACAATAGACTCAATAAGGAATCTAATCATATAAATTATGTCCCAATATTAGTTTTGTACAATTCCCAATGATTTTTCCAAGTCAGAACAGGGGATCTCGAAATCACTCTAAACCAGTCTCACAAAAATCTAAATATCTCAAAATATACCAATCTTTTGCTTTCTCTGTTTCTTTTGTATACAAATAGACTCAATAAGCTTTAAATAAATGTCTCATGCAACTTATAATTCAATTTCTACCATTTTTGGTGATTTTTCAAATTCACCTCACTGCTGCTGTCAACAACAGTTTTATTGTAAAATTTTGCTTTCTCTCACTTTAGTTGTATTCATTACTTACCTATAACAATCATTCAAATTTCCAATTACATATTGAGCATATTGCTCATACATTATACATACATATACATATACTTATCACTACAACATCTCACATAATTTCATTTAGTCAGTTTTCCCGTTGAACGCTTCGGAATAATAACAAATATGCGGTGGTTTCGCACACAGCCCACCTTTGAAATCGAAGCTCTCTTGTACACATAGTGGCCTTCACCCAGTACCACTCATGTGACCTAGCTCGATTGTACTCATAATTCTGGCTCTCTTGTACATATGGTGGCCTTCACTTAGCACCACTCATATGACCTAGCCTTCTCGTAGCTCTCTTGTACACATAGTGGCTCACACCATATACCACACATGTGACCTAGCTACATATAGCTTTCTTGTACACATGGCGTACTCTCGGCACTAAACATGTGACCTAGCTATGTATACAAAATCTCTTGTAGCTCTCTTGTGCACATAGTGGCCTACACTTAGTACCACTCATGTGACCTAGCTACATGCCAATTACATCTTTCGATTCCGAAGGTTCAAACGGGAAATAACTCACTTTTTAACAATTTATTTCATTCTTTCAATAGTCAATTATGATCCAAAAATCAGATACAATACATTAAACATGCTAAAATATAAAACATCAATAAAAATAATGAATTATTTACATACTACTTACCTCGGTGCAAAATATGGCGAAATTTGCAATTTAGTCCTTAACTTTTCCTTTCCCTCGTTCAAGATCGATTCCACGTTCTTCTCGATCTATAATAACACATTTAGCTTATTTAATATTTACATTATTTAATTCAATCCAAAAATCACATTATGGCAAAATTAGGTTTTTGCCCCCTAACTTTCACAAAATTACAATTTTACCCCTAGGCTCGAAAAATAAACTTCATCCTATTTTCTTACATTTTAGGACATGCTGAACATTTTTCCCTTCTATGGCAACATCAAATTCTCACTCTAACATGTACTTATGAACATTAGATATTTTTATCGATTATGTCATTTTACTCGTTTTTACGTAAAATCGCTTAGCAAAAGTTGTTTAACATAATTTTAGCCTTCATACTCTATCATCAAACTTCAAAATAAACACATTTCACCTATGGGTATTTTTCCAAATATGAACCCTAAGTTAAATTATTGCTAGAATAAGCTAAACCAAATTACCGGGATTCCAAAAACGTAAAGAACATGAAAAACGAGGCTTGGATTGACTTACTATGGAGCTTGGAAGCTTGGAAACCCTAGCTATGGAGTCCCCCCCTTGAAGTTTCGTCCTAAGGAAGAAGATGAGCATATTTTGCCGTCTTTTTCCCTTTTAATTTCTTTTTATTACCAAATGACTAAATTACCCTTCATTAAAAACTTTGGTTCTTTCTACCTATATTTGTCCATTTTTTTCCATGAAAGCCTAATGGTATAATTACCATTTAAGGACCTCTACTTCAATTATGCTCTTCAATTAAATCCTTTAGTATATAGAACTCTCATTTATCAACTTTTACAATTTAACCCTAATAAGCAAATTAGGCAAGAATTTCATATAATTTTCTATCAATACTCTAACACATGCATCCAATCAATTAGTAAATCATAAAAATTAATCAAAATAAAGTTTTCTATCTCGAATTTGTGGTTTCACAACCACTGTTTCGTTTAGGCCCTATTTCGGGATGTTACATACCTGCAAGCATTTGATCTGTTGGAGGTTGTCAATGCTAATATTGAACTAGCACCCTTGAAAGCTAACCCCATGATAGCTCAGATCAGACAACACTCTGATGACAGAACCAAGAGATACAAGGCAATGTCTTGCCTCCAAAAAAGTGTGTTAGACTTGATTTTCTCAAAGATAATGGCCTGTGAGACTCCAAAGTAGGCTTGGGACAAGCTTAAAGAAGAGTTTCAAGAAACTAAAAAAACAAGGCAGCAACAACTCATAAATTTAAGAACGGATTTTGAAAACCTAAAGATGAAAGAGTTAGAGACAGTTAAGCAATATTCAGACAGGATTATGGTTGTTGTGAACAATATCAGGCTGTTTGGGGACCAATTCACTGAAAGTAGAATAGTTAAGACGGTTATTACAACCTTACCTGAAAGATATGAAGCTAAAATCTCTTCCCTAGAAGACTTAAGAGATCTATCAACAAAGGAGAGCTAGCAGATAAGAGGAGCATCATGAAAGTGCATTTCAAACCAAGAGTAGACCAACCTTGAGCTCCTCTAGCTACAAAGGGAAGAAAACTTTGTCAGATAAGCCTAAAAGAGATCGAGAAAATATCCACAATGCTCTCATTGTAAAAAGATTAGCCATCTAGAACCAAACTACTAGTACAGCCTGATATACAATGTAAGGTTTGTAAGCAACTGGGCCATGTTGAAAAGGTTTATAAAAATAAAGGTCAACAGAAACAGCAGCAAGCTCAGTAGATTAATACACAAGCTCAAATGGCAGAAGAAAGCAATGCTTAGGAAGAACAAGTATTTGTTGTTTCTTGTTTAGCAATTAGAAGAAAAGTCACAAAATAATGGTTGATTGACAGTGGCTGCACGGACCACATGACACCTGATTCTGCTATCTTTAAGTGCATAGATAGAAGCTTCAACTCGAGAGTAAAAATGGGCAATGGTCAATACATCAAAGCAGAAGAGAAGAGAGATGTGCTAATTGACACTTCTTCAAGTATCAAAGTTGTTTCCAATGTTATCTTAGTACTTGAAATTGATATAAATCTGTAAGTATTGTACAATTACTTGAAAAGGTGTATTTTGTTGTGTTCAAAGCCAAAGAATGCCTACTTAGTCATCTAAATGGATCCAAGCTCATGTCAGTAGCAACGATTGATAGACACTTTGTTGTTGATTGGAACAAGGAGTCTATTAGTGCATACACAATTGTTTTAGTGAGTCCAAATTGTGGCATAGAAGGTTGGGCCATGTTAACTACAGGTCATTACTTCAGTTATCTAAAGAAGATTTAGTTGAAAACTTAACAAATGTAGTTGAACAAAAAAAATTTTCTGAATTGTGTCAGCTAGAAAAACAAGCTAGGCTACCATTTCTAGCAAATAAGGTCAGGATAGCCTTTGAAAAGTTACAGTTAGTCCATATTGGTATGAGTGGTCTTATGAAAACTTAATCTTTGAATGGCAGTAGGTACTTCATCCTTTTCATTGATGATTACTCAAGGTTCTGTTGGATTTATTTTCTCAAGCTTAAGTTAGAAGTAGCCTCAGTGTTTTGGAAGTTCAAGGCAGCAACTAAGACTCAATCACGTTGTAAGCTCAGGACATTAAGGTCAGATAATGGGATAGAGTACACCTCTGACGTGTTTCAAAGGTTATGTGAAGAATTAGGGATTGGACACCATCTCACCAACATCTACACACCTCAATAAAATGGTGTCAATGAGAAAAAAGAATCGAACCCTGATGGATATGGCCAGATGCCTGATGTTTGAAAGGAGTTTGCCTAGAAGTTTCTGGGCTGAAGTAGTAAATACTATAGTTTATTTACAAAATAAGCTACTAATCAAAGCCTTGTTGGAGAAAACTCCATTTGAATCCTGGTTTGGATTCAAACCATTAGTAGCTCATCTAAAAGTCTTTGGTTGCATCTATTATGCACATGTCTCTACTGTTAAAAGGGATAAATTGGCAAAGAAGGCTCAACCCGACATCCTTATAGGCTATAGTAGTGTTAAAATATGCTATAGAGTTCTAGATCCTATAACTTACAAGGTGTTTGTAAGCAAAGATGTGGTATTTGACGAGATGTCAACCTGGAATTGGAATAAATGTGAGCCAGAATGTGCTACTGAAGACTTAGTAATAGGGGAAAATGATGCTGATCAGTGTGATCAAGAGTTAAACATTGATAATGTTCCAGTTAGATGAACCAGGTTGATTAGTGAAGTATATGAGAGGGTTGATATAGTTGCAATTGAACTAGCTAGTTATGAAGAAGCTAAGACATAAGAAGGCTGGAGGCAAGCCATGTTGGATGAAATAAGGATGATTCATAAGAATTAGACTTTGGAATTAGTTGCAAGACCAGTTCACAGGAAGGTCATAGGATTGAAATGGTGTTTCAAGCCAAACACAATGCTGATGGAACTTTGAACAAGCTGAAGGCGAGGTTAGTTGTGAAGGGATTTAGCCAGAAGTATGGGATTGATTATTTTGAAACATTTTTACTAAAGGCAAGACTTGACACCATTAGAATTCTGGTGGCATTAACAGTTCACAGGAAGTGGAAAATATATCAGCTTGATATAAAATCTATCTTCTTCAATGGATTTATTGATGAGGAAATATATGTTGAACAACCAGATGGTTTTAAGGTGCCTGGTGAAGAGACAAATGTGTACAAGCTAAGAAAGGCCTTATATGGCCTAAAGCAGGCACCTAGGGCCTGTTATGACAGAAGCGATAGCTACCTATCAAGCTTGGGGTTCGAGAGAAGCATTAGTGAACCAACACTGTATTTAAAGAAGGAAGGTGATGAAACACTACTTATATTCTCTTTATATCTGGATGACTTGTTAGTGACTAATGGAAATGATGCTATGTTGTCAAATTTCAAAGACAAAATGGAGAGTATGTTTGGGATGTCTAATTTGGGTTAAATGCCTTATTTCCTTGGCATGGAAGTATCTCAGACGCAACAATGGATCTTTATAAGTCAAAAGACAATTGCCTTGAAAATTTTGAATAGATTATCCATGAAATGCCTTATTTCCTTAGCATGGAAGTATCTCTAGTTGTTGTTGGAGAAAAGCTCACCAGCCAAGGTGATTTCGAGAGAGTAAATGAATCAACCTATAAGAGTCTAAAGGGATGTTTGCTTTACTTAACAACCACAAGGCCTGACATAATGTTTGCAGTCAGTTTCCTGTCCAGGTTTATGCACTGCTACAATGTGAATAATTTTTAATTTGCTAAAAGAGTTCTTAGGTACATTAAAAGGACTCTAAGTTTTGGTGTTATGTTTACCAAGATTGTAACACCCCTATCCCGTACCGGTCGTCGAATTAGGATTAGGAGCGTTACCAGACAGATCAGAACTATTCACAGACCAAATCATACATTCAATCATTATTCTCAGACATAATGTCCCTTAAACGGGTCCTTGAGACCTTAGTCATACTTAGAAGTTGAATCGGGACTAAACTGGAACACATACAGAATTTCTCGAAAATTTAAAACTTTTCTAAAATACAGGGGAGACACGCCCGTGGAAGGAGAACGTGTGCCCTCCACAGCCTCTAGACACCCCCGTGTATCCATCCGTGTCTATATACTGACTATACCAACACGGTCATAAGGCATGCCCATGTGCCATAGCCGTGTACTACAAGGTCATATACTGACTTCTCCACCACGGCCACCAAGCACGCCTGTGTACCATGGTTGTGTACTTTTATGTTAGCTACTAACTTGCACACCACGGCCAGATGACACACCCGTGTCGAGGCTGTGTGATGCTAAACTGCATCCTACAATTCACCCACGGTCGTTAGGCACGCCCGTGTGCCACAACCGTGTGACATTATAGGCCATTTACAAGGCCAAAATGCCACCCATAAGGGTCAAACCTACAAGCCATATTTAACAAGATATCTCATGCACATATAACCATCAAAACATACCAAAATAATCACCCAATTCATGCATATTTTTCAACTAAAGTAATCACACTACAATCCATTCAATATTTATTCAATCTAACCATTCAAACCAATTTCAAACATACCAATTTGCATGACTAAATCTTAATTATACCAAGCTCCTTTCATCCATATATACTTGCCATCCCATAACCATTTCATGTAACAACTAAGCATGCCAAAACAACTTCACATATCACATTCATTAAGGCATATTACCAAAAATATAATTAGCCAAATCACATGGCTAAGTTCATTATACAACTCATACCAAAACTAGCCTATACATGCCATATTGAGCTATATACATTTTCAAAGTGTACCAAAATAAGTTTTAGTAGTGTGATGACGACCCGTGACGGTCTCGAGCCTTCAGTAGCTTTGACGACCCATAAAACATATTAAACACACACACACAGAGTAAGCTTTCCAAAATCTTAGTAAGTCATGTACAAATAAACTTGGTATAATAATGCATACATGTAAACAAATACATTAGCACATCTCAATCACTTAACCATTTTCACCATTTCTGAATCATATCACAAATTCTATATACATATCATCATAGTAGGATCACTTAAATGCTTACCTTGAATACACCATTAGTGTATGATCAACGTACCTGAATCGAACATTCATTTACTCAATCTATTAAAGCTCGGATTTGCCATTTGCATTTCAGACTCATTTGTGGAACCATAAAGAAATCCAGTAATATATTCAGAAACTCGAAAAAATCGTACAATGCCATCGTCCCAGACGAGGTCTTACGTGTACTCAGATATTGATGCCACTGTCCCGTATAGGGTCTTACACGAATCAGTACGATGCTGATGTCCCAGACATGGTCTTACACGTAAGGATTTTAACGATGCCAACGTCCCAGACGTGGTCTTATACATAAAGCTCATATTGATGCCAACGTCCCAGACGTGGTCTTACGCATAATCAGATAACGATGCCACTGTCCTGGACAGGGCTTACACGAATCTCAAATCAATGCCAACATCCCAGACGTGGTCTTACATGACGAAACAGAACAGATATCTATGTCATGACTTAGTCAATTCTATCTATTCATATGCTCATACGAGGCTTCTTGAACTTAATCAATATACCGAACTTATCTCGGCATTCAAATGCAAAACCTCTCATAAAAACATTCACTATCATCATAATCATATGAACAATTATAATTGCATACATATAAATTTATTTGCATAGTGACTTACCTCGGATTCGATTTATCGGAATGAAAACGGCTACTCGGTGACTTTCGCTTTTCTGCGATCTAAATCCGTTTTTCTTGGTTCTTGATCTAAACATATTCAAAATTAACCCTTTTATTCACTATTTCATTCAATTCAATCCAAGGACACACATTTAGGGCTATTTGCAATTTAACCCTCAATTTTGCACACTTTATTAATTTAGTCCATTTTTCTCAAAACATCAAATTCACAAAATCCACCCATGCTCATGCTTAGCCGAATATCCCTAGGGACTATACAAGTCCAAATATTTCATCAAATTCACAAATTAGTCCTCCAAAACAATATTTTCTCAATTTAGCCCTATTTAGCTAAATTCAACAAAACTTCAAGAACAAAACATGTTCATCAAGCTTAGATATTTCATTTAACACCATAAAACATCACAAAACTCAACAAATCAACAATGGCATAACTCACAAACATCATCAATCCATCAAATTGAGACATGGCTTTGAAAGCTCTCGAAGCAACGATTGCAAAAACGTAAAAATTATCGAAAACCGATCAAAAACATACCTTGAATTCAAGCTTAGAAGTGCCGAAAATCAAAAGAAATAAACCCTTACTTCTTTCTCTAATATTCGGTCAAAAAGATGAAAATGAGAATGACCATTTTTCATGTTTTTATCACTTTTATCATACATAATAATTCATTTACCCATTTAGCCATTTAAAACAAATTTTTATAACATAAATAACAAGGTCTTTTTTTTACCATAATCACCTACTAACTTAATAGTGGTTCAATTGCCATTTAAGGCCATAACTTTAAAAAGCCACAACACTTAGGTACTTTAACAAATAGCAAGCAACTTTCACATTTAATACAATTTAACCCTTTTGTCAAATTAAACACACAGACAAACAATTTAACTTACAAAAATTTAGCACATGCTTAATCACATATCAATGGCACAGAAAATAATATTAAAATATTATTCGAACTCGGATTCGTGGTCTCGAAACCACTGTTTTGACTAGGGTATAAACCGGACTGTTACAAAGATTGATATCATGAAGCTCATTAGATTTACATATAGTAATTCGGCTGGATCCATTGATGAGATGAAAAGTACTTTAAGGTATTTGTTTACCCTTGGATCAGCTATTTTTTGTTAGAGTTCAAGAAAACAGTCCATTGTAGCTCAATCAACAGCTGAAGTTGAATATGTTGCAACTACTGCAGTTGTTAATCAAGTAATCTGGTTGAGAAAGTTCATGGCCGCTATGAACTTACATCAAAGAATAGAAACAGAGATCAAATGTGACAATGAATATGCTATTACAATTGCAAAAAATCTAGTATTTCATGGAAAAACAAATCATTTCAATATAAAGTTTCATTTTGTTAGAGAAGTGAAACAATCTCAAGAAACTAAATTGGTTCATTGTAGTTCTGAAGATCAGTTGGCTGACATCTTGACAAAACTTCTTGTTGTGTCAAGGTTTGAGAATCTAAGAGAAAGATTGGGAGTTTGCAGCATGGAAGCCAAGGAGGAGTGTTAAGAATTGGCTTTTATGTAGCCTATTTTGGACGAGCCATGCAGGTTGCAGTTGAAGAACATGCTGTTGTTTTGTTGCTTAATTGATGCTTTGCTACTTAGTTACATTTGAACTAAGTATATAATGTATTTGGTGTAATTTGGTATTGATGGATTTGATAAATCAGTTTAACCATGTGTTCAAGTAATGTTTTATGAGTTTCAAGACATCTTAGTGGAGTTAGGAGTAACAGTCCGTTTTCAATGGTGTCATAAATAGTGGTTTCAGGACCACAATTTCAACAAGTGATTTATTATTTTAATATTTATTAATGTCTACGAAATTATACTAAGGTTGTATTAAAATTCCGTTAAGAAATTTTAAAGTTTAAATAGCTAATTGAGTAAAAAGGACTAAATCATAAAATGTGTAAAAATTGAATTCTATTTGTTAAAAGGGCTAAATGGCTATGGAAAGGAATGTAAATGGACTTGAATGGTAAATATACCAATTAAAGAGTTAGTAGATGTTTATGGATAGGTTTTAATGAAATTTTAATAGTTTTAAAATGTTAATTTGGTAATTTAATAATTAAGGTAAAATGTTAAGTAATTAAAGATAAAAAGTTATCATCTTTCTCATTTCTTCAAGCCATAATAATTTCCACCATTAGAGAAGGAAGTGAGGTTTGGCCAAGCTCCTTTTGGTGCATGTAAGTGAATTCAAGCCCCGTTTTTAAAGATTTTTATATTTTTTAGTCTGTTTTAGCTTAATCCAGCTAGCCTAGGGGTTACTTTGCAAAACTGTTGAAGGTTGAGGCACTTGCCATGGTTTTTTTTAATACGTTTTGAAGTTATTTGATAGATTATTAATCTTGGTTGTAAAATAAAAATGTTTGCTAAGTGATTTTTGATGAAATTGCAAATAGGGATTAAATTGTTAAAAATGTAAATCTATGGGTTTTTGTAACAGCTCATTTTTTAGTGGTGTCGAAAACAGTAGTTTCAGGGCCAGAAAATTCAATAGGTCAATTTGCAAATATTATTATTTAATATTTACAAGTCAAATGTGGTTTTAAAAAGGTTTTTGATTTGATAATTTATGTTATTTAAGCGATTTATTAAGTTCGAGTGGTAAGACCCTAAGGTCAAGTGGTCTAGAAAATAAGGCATCAAGACCTTGTTTCTATAAGCCAAGTCTTAAATAGTTTTATAAATATTTATAGAGTGTCATTAGGGTGGTATTAAAGTTTTGTTGAAAAATTTTAACGTTTCGATAGTTAATTAATTAAAAAGGACTAAATCATAAAAGATGTAAAATTTGATCACTATTTGATTTGAGTGATTAAATGGTTAATTGAATAAAGGAAAAGGGACTTAAATGGTAATTAGACCATTCAATGAGTTAGTGGACAATTATGGGCATGAGATTGTTGTTTTATTTATTTATTAACCAAGGTTAAAATGGTAATTTATAATAAATTAAAATAAATAAAACCAAAAATGTTTTATTCATCTTTTACAATCCTTCTCCACCAATTGTTAAGGGAAGAAGAAACCATTTTTGAGCATGGAGGTTTCGACAATTTCAATTCTAAATTGGTATGTGATTTTAACCCCGTTTCTAATAATTTTTATGTTTTTGATATCGTTGAAACTAGGTCCAGTTAGCCTGTACCTTCAATTTTGAAATTGTTAAAGATTTTGAATGTTTCCATTGATAAACCTTGTGATTTTAGATGTTAAATGATGATTTTGAAATACTAGTTGTTATTTAAAAGTATTTTATTAAGTGATTTTTAATGAATTTACCAAATAGGGATTAAATTGTTGAAATAGTAAAAATATAAGAATCTGATGTGAAATTGTTGCAATAATGGGCTGCATTGGGTACCGTAAGTATTTATCTAGGCACAATTTGTGGTAAAAATGGTTAATTTGCATGTTTTAGGCTTAGGGACTAAATTGAATAAAAGTAAAACTTTAGGGGAAATTTTGTAAAAATGTCAAAAATGAATAAATTGCATAAAAATAAATTGTTTTATTGTCTAAATTAATAAATTTAATGAAATTATTAATTTAAATCAAGATCGGGTGGAAAATCGAGGAGAATGGAAAATTACCAAAATGCCTCTGACTTTGTCATTTCTGCAATTTAGTCAGGTAAGTTCGTATGAACTGAATTCTGTATAATGTTGATTATTGAATGTTAGCATGTGATTCTATTGTGATTGAGTCAATATATATATATGTTATTATGCAATTTATCTTGTCAAGAAACGATGGAAATTTAACGACTTACGACGACTATTGAGCCCCGTTGGAACCTTAGGAATATATAATATACAAATGACATGTCATTAGGGTTACCATGTTTTGGGTGTTAGTCCTGGAGATCCTACTAGTGGCAGAGTTCCGGTACGTGTTGTAAATAGTTGACAGTTTGTGTGAGCAGCACCGTGTATCTACGTTCCGACCAACAACTTGTGTGAGCAAACCCATTTATGGCTCGAGAGAGGACATCTATGTAAAGGAAAAGGAAATAAATAGTTTTGACCATATGTTAGCACACATTGTGTGAGATTCCCGTGTATCCGATATTATTCTAAGTGTTTCAACGAGCATATAAAGGGAAGGAACGATAAGTGTTCTAATTGGTAATGTCTTGAAAGTATGCAGAAGTATGAGTTGTTGATGATTAAAGTGTGTATAGCCATGTTCATGAAAAGTTTGAATGCTTATATGTTATATTCATGAAAGTTATTTTATTATGTGGTAATTTTTGCTAAGTTATGTGTTTAATCACTAACTTGTGAATATGGTTAATGTTATGTTTATGTGTTATGTGTTATGCAAATGAAATGGTAAGTGTTCCTTTGTTCAAATATTACACGGCCTGGGCTATGTCACACGTCGTGTGACCCCTGGTTTACAAATTCTCCAATTTTTTCTTAAAACTTTTGTTATGTTTCAATTTAGTGCCGAATTGCTTCTAAGCTATTTTTTAGGGCCTCGAAGGCTCGATTTAGGGACAATATGCATATGGTTGATATGATTGGGATTAATCTATTTGATGATATGATGTTAAATGATTTTTGATTGATTGATAATGCTCCGTAACCCTAATCTAGCAACAAAGATGGGTTAGGGGTGTTACATTTAGTGGTATCGAAGTTACGATTTAGTTGGTTCTCAAATTGAACGTAGCATCTACGGAGTCTAGAAATACATGTCATTATATAACCTGTAATTGTGTGATATCTCTTTACTCAAATTGAACTATGTTTTCGTATAGATAAAAGATGTCATCCAACCAAGGCGATCCCGATGAGGTTGATAGTAACGTGCAAGCTTCCGTTCATGGAGCAGATAACAGTGGGCCCGTAGTTAAGGGCCAAGAAAGTGAGGCGAAAGAAACCTTCTTCCAAATGATGTCAGAGTGGTTCTCTAAGTTCGTTAGAATGAACCTGATGGCTCAACGACCTCCACCCCCTCCCACACCCCAACCTGTCCCCATCATTCCTCAAGGCTTGGAATAAGTTTAACACCCTAAAATCGGCCTAGACGTTATGGTTGAATCTGGAGATATCACTAAGAAGAGTTTTGAAAACAGTGTCATTTTGATAAATCCTCCAAGTTTTATAACACATATTTGTTTATAACTATCATTGGAAGCGTTATTTAATTAATTCATTTGCTAAAACATAATTTACAATGAAAGTCTTAGAAATCGTTATATTTGAAAATCCCGTTCGTATTTTCAGAAAAACCTTTGTTTTAGTAAAAACCATGTTTTCAGCCAACCATCGCAAATAAAGAGTTAACTCAAAAATCCAAATCCAAAATAAAACCAAACAATCCGAAGAGTCCTTTAATTACAAAACTCCCAAAAATAATTCATAATTAAACAAAAACCATTAATAAAAATAGTTCACAAACTTGTGGTCATTGTTAGACTCTACCACACTGATCTGCCTAAGTCTGTGGATTACCTGAATAGAACAGGCAAACAAATGTGAGTTTCCATAAAATCAGTGTGTAACCCAATAGAAACAGACATGCTATACATACAGAAATCACATATACAGTCAGATTCAAATTCAGACTTAAGTCTTTTACAGATACAGATAATAGAATCAGATTTGTAAAACAGATATACAGAATCCTACCCCTATCCTCTACGCACCAACTTCGACCATCTCATCACACCATGTGGGGTTAAAAACACCCACCCATCCCTACAAACCATATAGTTTCAATACGACACATTATAAATAATATGCAGTCAAGCTGCCAGAATATAGGCGAAAGGTCACCGTACAGATAACTTCCTTCACATATACGATTTCCCCCTAAACATATATATAAAATACAAATACAGAAATATCATGCTTAACATGCTTGCATATAGAAACATATCTATTTAATAGAATAGTCAGGCATGCATAACGGTGTCCTACTCATAGCAGACTATCGGAATATCATATCATAGAATTTAAGGTCTGGTTAGCCCTTATCGACCCTACGATAGGCCCATAGCTGATTGGAGCGACCTGTGCGACCCTAGGGAAAATTTCAAAATTATAGGCCCACATGCCCTTGTGAGCCCACATGCCCAGATTAGGCTTGCCTGTGTGGCCCACACAGCTGGCCCAAGACCCACACAGCTGGCCCAAGACCCACACAACCACACTCACACCATCACACGGTCATGCCTTGCACACGGTTGCACCTTTGTCTGACACATGGTCATGTCTCGCACACGCTCATGTGGAGTCAACAAAATACTTTTTCGGCTTTTGTTGAAACTCAATTTTCTATGGTTTGGGAACACACCTGGCATGATTTTGATGCGAAAACACTCCCGAGCCTTTCAGAACCTAAAATTGACCAATAAACCATCGAATTAGTCACTTAAATCGATATTAAAACTGAAACCAAGTCGCTTTGCTCATTCCATTAAACAACCAAACCCTTACCTTCTATCGAACAACGATGATTTTGCACAACTATAGCACTGATGGAAAGTCCCCAGCCCCTTGATCTTCCCCTAAGCAACAAGATACACAGTAATAACATAACCAAAATGTCCTACAATTGCACAAACTTCCAAAGCACTTACCAAACACAACCCGAGCAGAAGGCATAGAACTGAATGCAGAGGTGGACAACAATTTGAACGGAAAAAGAAAAGGTAACAAAAAGAGAGAAAAATCGAAAGTGCCACGAATAGGAAGAACAACTGATGTCAGAATTTAAGAGAGAGAGAGAGAATAAAATTTTTTGGAAAAAACTAAAAATAAAAACTAATAACAATAATATTTCAACTCCCCACTAACATCTTAATCTCAACTACCCACTCACTCAGACTCCTAATCCCATCCAAACACTCTCAGCCAATCGAGGCAAAAATAACACCAATGCTTACGCAAGGATTTGATCATATGACCTCCAACATAACAACCCCTTACCACTCGAACCAGTAGGCTCATTCTGGTATGGTCTAACAGACAATTTTATATAAGCCCACTCAATAAGGGTAAGGCTTGAACCTAAAATAGCAAAATTATCAAATGTGGGACTTGAACCCAAGACCTTATACACACACCCAAAACACTTAACCACTGAAGTAGATACATTTTCGTATCAGATTCCACAAAAACAAACTTAAATTAATTAGGATGTTACAACGAGTACATGTAAAAAGCCTCCGGTTGATAAAATTCGTAAATATATGGCTAAAGAGTTTCGCGATACAACTGAAGGCGATACTGAAAAATATGAGTTTTGGTTAGAAAACAGGGTTTCCAATAAATTGTCTTGTTTACTTGTTGAATGTTTAAAGTGTACAGTGTCTTTGTTGAAAGGCTCAGCGTATCAATGGTGGAATACTTTGATTGTTGTAGTACTTAAAGACCGTGTGAATTGGGATTTCTTTCAGATGAAATTTAGAAAGAAATATGTTAGCTAGCAATTTCTTGACAAGAAGCGGAAATAGTTTCTCGATTTGAAACAGGGCCGTATAACTATAGCCGAGTATGAAAAAGAAATTGTGCGGTTTAGCAAATATGCTCGAGAATGTATACCATTAGAGGTTGTTATGTGTACCCAGTTTGAAGATAATTTAAATAAAGATATCAAATTGTTATTCGGGATTCTAGAATTGAAATAATTCATGGTTTTAGTGGATCGAGCAACAACCTATGGAAAAGTTATTTTTTCTCCATCGAAGAAATCAAAGGAATTTTATAGTCGTACATCAGCTTTAGTAGGATTCACTGAAAGAGATGAAGTAAAGCAATATTAGAGTTTGAGATCTCAGGCAACATCGGTAGCTAGTGTGGGTAGTGTCTGAAATAATGAACCTGAATATCAATAGTGCAATAGATGACATTTCGGGGAGTGTAGATTGAGAGATGGATGGTGCTTCAAATGTGGTTCTTATGATCATTTTCTTAGAGTTCTTGTGATCATTTTCTTAGAGACTATCTTGAAAGATCTGATAAGGAGAAAGCTCAGAACACTTGTTCGAGTAACACGGCTATGAGAGGAGACCATCCAGAAATAATGGAAATACAGTAATAGTCGAAGTGGAACAAAAGATTCTAAGGTTAGATCCGAGGCTCAGGCACCAGCTAGGGCTTATGCGATTCGAGCTCGAGAGGAAGCTTCAATACCTGATCTGATTACTGGTACATTTTCTATCTTTGATACTAATGTTAATGTTTTGATTGACTCGGGATCAACACACTCATATCTATGCACATCTTTAGTGTCGGATAAGAAAATACCTTTTGAGTCAATTGAATTTGTAATCAAAGTAACGAATCCTTTAGATCAATTTGTGTTAGTTGATAAAGTCTGTAAAAATTGTTCTTTGATGATTTGAGACTACAACTTTCCAACTGATTTGATGCTATTACCATTTGATGAGTTTGAAGTGATTTTGGGTATGGACTAGCTAACTCTACATGTTGCTGCTGTGAACTATAGACGAAAGCAAATTGTGTTGAAATGTTAGAATGTTGAAATAATCCGAGTTGAATCAGATAGAAACAATGGTACGACTAATGTAATTTCAGCTATGTCGGCACAAAAATATGTTAGAAAGGGCTATAAAGCGTATCTAGCTTATAAATTTGATTTCAAGGCTTCAAAATTGAAATTAGAGTTAGTTTTGACTGTTTGCAAATTTTTGGATGTGTTCCTAGAAGAGGTTACCAGGTTTACCCTCAGTTAGAGAGGTTGAATTTACAATTGAATTAGTATCGGGAACTTCTCCGATATCGGTAGCTTTGTATAAAATGGCACCTATAGAATTAAAAAAGCTGAAAGTACAGTTGTAAGAGTTGACAGAGAGAGGCTTTGTTTGGCCTAGCTTTTCTCTCTAGGGTACTCTTGTATTATTTGTTAAGAAGGATGGGTCAATGCGGTTATGTATCGACTATCGCCAGCTTAACAAAGTTACGATCAAGAACATGTATCCTTTACCATGTATCGATGATTTGTTTGATCAATTGAAATGTGCGATAGTATTTTCAAAGATTGATCTCCGTTCTGGATATTATCAATTATGAGTTAAAGATTCAGACGTGCCAAAAACTGATTTTAGAACCAGGTATGGATACTATGAATTTCTTGTTATGCCTTTTGGTTTGACCAATGCACCTACTGTGTTTATGGATTTAATGAACATAATATTCTGATCATATCTAGACATATTTGTAGTTGTGTTCATTAATGGTATTTTGATTTATTCCCGAGATGAGACAGAGCATGCCCAACATTTGAGAACATTTTTGCAAACTTTGTGTGAAAAATAGTTGTTTGCTAAATTGAGCAAATATGAGTTCTAGCTCTGAGAAGTTGGATTTTTAGGGCACATTGTATCGACAGATAGTATTAGGGTTGACTTGAGTAAAATATCAACTATAATAGACTAGAAGCTTTCGAAAAATGTTTCAAAAATCAGAAGTGTTTTAGGTTTAGTCAGATATTATCAGAGATTTGTTAAAGGATTTTCGATGATTGCTACGCCATTGATGAAACTACTTCAGAAAGATGCCAAGTTCGAATGGTTTGAAACATGTCAGCAAAGTTTTGGGCAATTGAAAGCGTTGCTGACCGAAGTCCCTATGTTGGTTTAACCAGAGTCAAGTAAAGAATTTGTGATCTATAGTGATGCTTCACTGAATGGTTTAGGTTACATTTTAATGCAAGAAGGCAAAGTGGTAGCTTATGCTTGTCGATAGTTGAAATCGCATGAGAAAAATTAGTCGACTCATTATTTAGAGCTTGCAGTTATTGTATTTTCTTTAAAGATATGGTGACACCATTTGGACGAAGAAAAATTTCATATCTTCAAAGATCATAAAAGCTTGAAGTATTTGATATCACAAGAAGAACTGAATTTAAGACAACAAAGATGACTGGAATTGCTATAAGATTACGATTTGGTCATCAACTATCATCCATGAAAAGCCTAAAGTAGAAAATCCTTGTTTGCTTTGTGAGCTTTGAACACTCAATTGACATTGATTGATGATGGTTCTATCGAAACTAAACTAAAAGCTAGATCGATATTTTTGCAATAGATTTGTGAAGCTCAGAAAAGTGACTTCGAGTTAACTGCTAAACAGGAGCAGATTGAGTCGACACCTGATTTAGAATTTCATGTTAGTTCTGATGGTAGTTTTTTTTTTTTTAAATAGAATATGTGTTTCGAGGAATTCTGATGTTATTTGGAAAATTCTACAGGAAGCTCACAATAGTAATTTATCGATACACCCTGGTAGTAACAAAATGTACAGTGATTTGAAAGAGATGTACTGGTGGCTAGGTATGAAATGAGAGATCTTAGAGTTTGAATCGAAATGTTTTATTTGTCAGCAAGTAAAAGCTGAGCATCAGGTACCTTCTGGACTATTTGTAGCCTATGATGATTCCAGAGTGGAAATGAGAATGACTTACAATAGATTTTGTATTGGGATTGCCTTTATCTTTGTGGGTTATTGTGGATCGTCTAACTAAATCTACACATTCCATTCTAGTATGTATGAATTACTCACATGAGAAATTGGCAAAATTGTACGTTTCTAAGATTATTAGACTGCACGGTGTGTTGGTGTCTATTATCTCTGATAGAGATCTACGGTTTACTTCTTAATTTTGGAGTAACTTACATGAAGCTCTAGGCAGTTGATTGCATTTTAGTTCAACATTTCATCAATAGACCGATGGTCAGTTTGAGCAAGTGATTCAGGTACTCGAAGACATGCTCCGATGTTGTATTTTAGAGTTCGAAGGTAGCTGGGAGAAATTTCTTTCATTGGTTGAATTTGCTTATAATAATAGTTATCAAACAAGCACTAAAATGGGGTTGTACGAAGCTTTGTATGGTCGAGAATGTCGAACTCCATTATATAGACTGAGTTGAGCAAAAAAAAAAAAAAGCTATTCGGGGTTGATTTGATTCGAGAAACTGAAGAAAAGGTCAAAGTAATACATGATAGTTTGAAATTTACTTCTCGTCATTAGAAATCTTATCTGGATTTGAAAAGAAAAGATATTGAATTTCAAGTCGGCGACAGAGTATTCTTAAAAGTATCACCTTGGAGAAAAGTTCTCCATTTTGGCTGTAAAGGGAAGCTTAGTCTGTGATTCATCAAGCCGTATGAGATCATAGAGGAGAGAGCCAATGGCTTATTGTTTGGCTTTACTGTCAGAGTTAGAGAAATTACATAACATGTTTCATGTATCGATGTTATGGCAGTACTGATCAGATCCTTCACATGTGATTTCACCTGTAGATGTTAAAATTCAGCCAGGTATGTCGTACAGTGAAGAACTGATCAGAATCTTAGCTCGAGAAGTTAAAGAGAAATAAACGTAAAACTTTAGTTAAAGTTTTCTAGAAACGTCATGGAATTCAATTAGCTACTTTGGAACCGAAAGAATCTATGAAAATGCAATACTCGAACCTATTTTCTGGTAAAACTTTTGAGGACGAAAATTCTTTTAGGAGGGAGAGTTGTAACAACCCATTTTTAGTGGTGTCAGAAATAATATTTTCAAGACCACAATTTTGACAAATGAGTTATTATTTTAATATTTATTTAATTTCCACAGGATTTTATTAAGGTCGCAATAAAATTTCGTTAAGAAATTTTAGAGTTTAAATAGTTAATTAAGTAAAAAAGACTAAATTGTAACAGTCTGATTTTTGGGCTAGTCGGAACAGTGGTCTCAGGACCACTAATCCGAGGTTGAGGAAAATTATTTTAGTATTATTTTATGTGTTATGGTATTAATATATGACTATATGGAAATTCTGGTGTTTTAATTTTAGCAATAGCATGATTAACTAAGAAAAAAGACTAAATCGCAAGAGATGCGAAAGTTCTATTTTAGGAGGTAGGGGTAGCTAATAGCTATGGAATGTAAATTGGAGGATTTTAAAGTACAATTGGGCCATTTAATGTGTGTTGGCCGGCCATACAAGCTAGGGAGACTATTTTGTGATATGGTTGAAAGTCTAGCGACTTGCCATGAGAGTGTTTATGTAGTTAGCTGAGTTTCTATGTAAGAAAATGAATGTTGGGGAGTGGTGAAACAACTTTTGTGAAAGGTGTTTTCATGACAACACCTAAATGGGACTTGCATGCAAAGGTTTAAATTATATCATAAATGCATGAAATAGTTGGAATGGTGAGTAGTTGTTCATCTATGCTTGTTTATCAAGAAAATGTGTTGAAAAATAAATTACGAGCCTAGGGGCAAAACCGTAATTTTTCCAATGTACAAGGGCAAAACGGTCATTTTTGCCCAAGGTTAGAATTCGACGTATTATGATCCTAGAATGATCTAAACGAATAAATTTTATTATCATAGATCAAGAAGACTGAGGAATCAACCTTGACCGTGAGAAAGGCAAGGTGACTGAGAAGATTGCTAGTTAACACGTTTTGCATCGAGATAAGTTTACGTGTAAACAATACAATTTACTTATATACATTGTGCTACTGATTGAATTATGACCTGATTGAAATCATATGCGATTCAAATGGACTGAATGTGGTAGGCATTGAATAGGTATTGTATGAATGAATAAATAATCGAATAAGTATGTAAAGACAACTCTTAATGGTGGGCTATGTGCGATACCACCATAACTAATTCTTTTGGTGGGCTAAGTGCGTTACCACCCTAATAATAACTAATGATGGGCTAAGTACAGAACCTAGAGTGAATTGACTCTAGGTAATTGACTAAGAGATTGTGATGTGTTGGATATTGTAACCTTGTGATGTTAAGTGCAGGGAAACTTGAGAATGTATGTATGTGTTGTGCCAGTTATATGGTTGGAATGTGTGAATGGAGGAAATGAGTAAGCATGATCATAAAAATAAATTATTTCTTGATTAGTGTTTTTTTTAATGCCAAGAAAATGGTTGAATACATGTTAAAGTGTTTTATTGTTTCCATGTAAACTTACTAGGCTTAGAGCTTACTCCCCTATTCTTTCCCTTGTTTTATAGAGCTTAAAAGCCGAGCCGGGGTATGCCGATAACCAGGAGACCGCCCACACTATCTGCTCATTTCGGTATAAATAGACTTAGTGATTTTGTGTATGGCATGTATAGGGACTAGACTGGACAAATTATTTTGTTATTCTGGCCAAAGGTGTATTGACTCTTGCTAAGATATTTATTTTGTAAATTGCCAAGAATGATGGCATACTTTATCATTTATGAAATTTCAAAGTTATCAATGAGAGTACATGTTGAATTATAAGATGTTTATTAGTATGTTGAATGGACTCATGTAGTGTAAGACATAGGGATGCTAGAAGCTGGGCAATTAGCCTTGTTCTGTCCACATGGATAGGCACACGGACGTGTGTCTAGACCTTGTGTGACACACGGTCAACCCCCGGGTGTGTGACTTGGCTGTGTGTCCCCTGCATGTTAACATTTTAAATTAGGATAGACCACGGGTTATCCATATAGGCGTGTCAAGGCCGTGTGAATATAGCCAGTAACCCTCCACAGTTGAAGATACGGGCATGTTGTGAGGGTACAAGGGCGTGTACCATTTCACATGGGAGTTCTAGGCACGAGCTGAGAACATGGGCGTTGGTGAAGAACCACGGGCGTGTTACATGATACACGGGCGTGTGATCCCTGTTTAGAAAGAGAAAACTTTTAGTAATTGAAATAGTTTTGATATGAACTCGAGAACCTTCTCGGGTATGAAAATAGCCTAGTAAGTCTAGAATAAGGCTGCAAGAGTAGTGTAGGAGTTTAGTCACATCGAGCCTAAGTGGTGTGTAAGTGGCGTTGGTTTGGGTAATACCTCAGGCTCGGTTCCGGTGTGATACTCGGGTAAGGGGAGTTACATTTAGTGGTATCAGAGCTATGGTTTAGTCAGTTCTAAGACTACCGTAGCGAGTGTAGAAGTCTAGTTATACATGCCATAAGCGTATAATGATAGTATGGTGGCTTCTGATGATTTTAAACTTGTTTTGTGTAGTATATCAAACCCGATCAGTCAGCTGCTAATGACACAACTAATAATGCGCCGGCTCCTTCGCAAGGGACCGCGCCTGCGCAGAATGAACCCGAGACAAGAGGGCAAGGAGAAGAGTCTCGAGAGGCCTTTCTCTAAATGATGAGTAACTGGTACACTGAGTATGTACGAGCAAACCCCAATGCCCCACCTCCTCCTATACCTCAGCCAGTTCCTGTAACTCCCCAAGGTATAGAAATGGTGAGGGCAACTAAGCCCCCAATAGACAAAATTCGTAAGCCAGGGGCTGAAGATTTCTGAGCTAAAATAGATGATGATCTTGAGTGAGCGGAGTTCTGGTTGGAGAACTCAATGAGGGTTTTTGATGAACTCTCCTGTACACTTGAGGAGAGCTTAAAATGTGTTGTGTCCTTGCTAAGGGACTTGGCATATCATCGGTAGAAAACGTTAGTCTTAGTGGTACCTAAGGAGTTGGTAACGTGGGACTTCTTTTTGGAAGAGTTCCAAAAGAAGTATATAAGTCAGAGGTTTGTAGACCAAAAATGAAAAGAATTCCTTGAGTTGAAGCAAGGAAAAATGACTGCAGTGGAATATGAGCGCGAATTTGTTAGGCTCAACAAGTATGCGCAAGAATGTGTATCCACGGAAGCTATCTTATGCAAGAGATTTGAAGATGGGTTGAATGAGGAAGTCAAACTTTTAGTTGGGATTTTAGAGCTAAAAGAATTTGTGGTATTGGTGGATAGGGCTAGTAAGGCCGAAGAATTGAGTAAAGAAAGGGGGAAAACCCTGAGTGAGACTCGGGAAATGAGGAAGAGGCTGATGAGCAAATCACATCAAGCTCAATCGAAGAAATCCAGGGAAGTAAACCCTCAGATGACTATATTGGTCGGGTATTCGAAAAGAGAAGAGGCAACCCGTATTCGGGTTTGAGAGTTCAGGCCACCTCAATGGCAAGTGTGGGCAACCCAAAATCCAAACCAGAGTGCCCAAGTTCTGGCAGACATCACACTGGAGAGTGTTGACAATCAAAATTGCTATAAGTGTGGATCCCCCGATCATTTCATCCTAAACTGCCCTGAAAAAGATGATAAAGAGAAAAAGCAAGAGGTGAGACCAAGCAATGTATCCTCTAGAGGTAAGTCACAAAGGAATCTGGAAGGTGGGACTAGTGGTAGAGGTGCATCGCGAGACACTACTATAACGTCGGAGGGTCGGGCGCCAGCAAGGACCTATGCTGTTCGCGTTCGAGGAAAGGCATCATCGCCAGATGTAATAACGGGTACTTTTTCTCTTCATGACACCTTCGTTATTGCTTTAATTAACCCGGGGTCGACCCATTCGTATATTTGTATGAGATGGGCATCTAGTCTGAATATGACTATTGAGTCTACTAAATTTGTGATAAAAGTGTCAAACCCACTAGGTAAACAGGTGTTAGTTGACAAGGTGTGTAGGAACTATCCCTTGACAATTAGGGGTCATTATTTTCTAGCAAACCTTATGTTGTTGCTGTTTGATGAGTTTGATTTGATTCTTGGTATGCATTGGGTGACTACCCATAGTGTTCTATTGAATTGTGGTAGTAAATTTATTGAATTGAAATGTGAAGATGGGGATGTTATTCGAGTTGAATCAGGCGGGTCAGATAAATTACCGATGATGATTTTTTCTTTGGTGGCTGAGAAATGTTTGAGAAAAGGATGTGAGTCATATCTTTCTTTTGTACTGAACACTTAAGAGTCTGAAGCGAAGATTGAAACAGTGCCGGTTGTATGTGAATATCCGGATGTATTCCTGGAAGGGTTAACTGGATTACCCCCAATTAGAAAGGTTGAGTTTGGAATTGAGTTAGTTCTGGGAACGGCACCTTTTTCTATCGCTCCGTATAAGATGGCGCCGTTGGAATTAAAAGAGCTAAAGGCTCAGTTGCAAGAGTTGATGAATAAGGATTTTGCAAAACTGAACAGTTCATCGTGGGGTGCTCCGGTGCTATTTCTGAAAAAAAAGATGGATCGATGAGGTTGTGTATAGACTACAGACAGCTCAACAAGGATATAGTGAAAAATAAGTATCCTTTACCAAGGATAGATGATTTATTTGATCAACTAAAGGGAGCTACGGTGTTTTCCAAATTGACTTGAGGTCTGGATACTACCAATTAAGGGTTAAGGAGCAAGATGTTCCAAAAACAGCATTCAGGATTAGATATGGTCATTATGAATTTTTGGTCATGCCGTTCGGTTTAACGAATGCTCCTACAGTTTTTATGGACATAATGAACCGTGTCTTCCGACCGTATTTAGACAAGTTTGCGGTTGTCTTTATCGATGACATAATGGTTTACTCTCGAGATAAGAGTGATCATGCAGAGCATCTGAAGATTGTCTTGCAGACTTTGAGGAACAAGTAGTTATATGCTAAATTCAGTAAGAGCGAGTTTTGGCTCCGATAGGTTGGATTTCTAGGACACATTGTGTCAGGCAAGGGTATTAGAGTTGATCCAGGGAAGATCTCGGCTATTGTGGAATGGAAACTGCCGAGGAATGTTTCAGAGGTCAGAAGATTTTTGGGTTTAGCAGGGTACTATAGGCGGTTTGTGGAAGGATTCTCTATGATTGCTACTCCAATGACGAAACTATTGCACAAGGACGTTAAGTTTGAATGGACTGAAAAATGCCAACAGAGTTTTGAGAGATTGAAAATGTTGTTAACAAAGGCACCAATTTTCGTACAACCTGAATCGGGCAAAGAGTTTGTAGTCTACAGTGACGCGTTGTTAAATGGTCTCGGGTGCATGTTGATGCAAGAGGGGAAGGTAGTCACTTACACCTCAAGGCAACTAAAACCACATGAGAAGAATTATCCGACTCGTGATTTGGAGTTGGCCGCGATTGTTTTCGCGTTAAAGAATTGGCGACATTACTTATATGGTGAGAAATACCGAATTTTCATGGGCCATAGGAGTTTGAAGTATTTGATGAGTCAAAAAGAATTAAATTTGTGGCAACGACGGTGGCTTGAATTATTGAAGGACTACGAATTAGTGATCGATTACCATCCGGGGAAAGCGAATGTAGTTGCGGATGCTTTAAGTAGAAAATCCTTGTATGCTTTGTGAGCTATGAGCACGAGATTGTCATTGTCTGATGATGGTGCTATACTGGCTGTGTTAAGAGCTAGACCACTATTTGTTCAACGAATATATGAGGCTCAAAGGAATGATAGTAAAATACTAGCCAAAAGAGCTAAGTGTGAATTAGAAACTAATTCTGAATTCTGGGTGAGTTTGGATAGTTACTTGATGTTCCATGGTAGAATTTGTGTACACAGAGATGATGAGTTGATCCAAGAAATTTTGCAAGAAGCACATAGTAGTTACTTGTAGGTACACCCGGACAGTACGAAAATGTACAATGACCTCAAGAAATTTTATTGGTGGCCGGGAATGAAAAGAGACATCTCGGAGTATGTAGCAAGATGTCTGATTTGTCAACAAGTGAAAGCGGAGCACCAAGTGCCTTCGGGATTTCTTCTGCCAGTAATGGTTCCTGAGTGGAAGTGGGATCAAATTACCATGGATTTTGTTACAGGCTTACCTTTGACTCCGAAAAAGAAAGATGCTGTGTGGGTTGTTTTAGATAGGTTAATGAAGTCGGCTCACTTTATACCTGTGCATGTTGATTATTCGTTAGATAAGCTAGTTGAATTGTATATTACGAAAGTGGTAAGATTGTATGGAGTGCCTATATCCATTATCTCAGATAGGGACCCGAGATTTATTACGAGGTTTTGGAAGAAGTTACAAGAGGCCTTGGGTACAAGGTTGAATTTTAGTACTTCATTTCATCCTAAAACTGACGGATAGTCTGAAAGGGTGATCCAAGTTCTTGAGGATATGCTCCGATGCTCCGTGTTAGAGTTCGAAGGTAGTTGCGATAGATACCTGCCCTTAGTCGAATTCGCTTACAACAATAGTTATCAGTCTAGTATACGAATGGCACCGTATGAAGCCTTGTATGGTCGTAAGTGTCGGACTCCTTTGTATTGGACCGAGCTAAGTGAGAAGCAAATTCAGGGGGTTGATTTAGTTCAAGAGACTGAGGAGAAAGTGAAAGTGATCCGGGATAGTAAAGACAGCTTCGGACCGATTTAAGTTTTACGCAGATTCAAAAAGAAAAGAAATTGAGTTCCAAGTGGGTGACAAGGTCTTTTTGAAAGTGTCGCCGTGGAATAAAATATTAAGATTTGGTCGAAAAGGTAAATTAAGAACGAGGTTAATAGGGCCGTATGAAATTACTAAAAGAATTAGATTAATAGCATATCGATTTGCCTTACCGGTAAAGTTAGAGAAGATCCACAACGTGTTCCATGTGTCAATGTTAAGGCGTTATCGCTACGACCCTTCGCATGTGATTCCTCCAACAGAAATTGAGATACGACCAGATATGACATATGAGGAGTAGCCGATTAAGATCTTAGCTCGAGAAGTGAAACAGCTGAGGAATAGAAATATAGCCCTAGTAAAAGTATGGTGGCAAAGACACGGTGTAGAAGAGGCTACGTGGGAACCAGAAGAAGCCATGATAGAGCAATATCCAAACCTCTTTACCGGTAAGATTTTCGAGGGCGAAAATCCCTAAAGTGGGGTGAGTTCTAACAGTCCGATTTTTGGGCTAGTCAAAACAGTGGTCTCGGGACCACTAATCCAAGGTTGAGGAAAATTATTTCAGTATTATTTTATGTGTTATGGTATTAATATATATCTATATGGAAATTCTAGTGTTTTGATTTTAGCAATAGCATGATTAACTAAGAAAAAGGACTAAATTGCAAGAGATGCAAAAGTTCTTTTTTATGAGGTAGGGGTACCTAATAGTTATGGAATGTAAATTAGAGGATTTTAAAGTGCAATTGGGCCATTTAATATGTGTTGAACGGCCATACAAGCCAGGGAGACAAGTGCATTAAATGTTGGTCAAATTTGATGGAGATTAGGTGAATAAAATATGACAATAAAGGAAGCTATCATCTTTTTCTCTTCTCTTCTTCTCCCACCGATTTTTATACTAAAAGAAGGGTCTTGGGAGCTTGAAATTTCAGCAACTTATTCTTCTCACTAGTAAGTGTTCTTAATGGCTATTCTTGATAATTTTTGTACTTTTAGAACCCCCAAAGCTTAAGCTAGCTAATGAGAGGACTAATTTGCGATATGGTTGAAAGTCTAGGGACTTGACATGAGAGTGTTTATGTAGTTAGCTGAGTTTTTATGTAAGAAAATGAATATTGGGGAGTGGTGAAACAACTTTTGTGAAAGGTGTTTTCATGACAACACTTAAATGGGACTTGAATGCAAAGGTTTAAATTATGTCATAAATGCATGAAATAGTTGGAGTGGTGAGTAGTTGTAAGAGAAATAAATGTTCATCTATGCTTGTTTATCGAGAAAATATGTTGAAAAATAAATTACGAGCCTAGGGGCAAAACCGTAATTTTGCCAATGTATAAGGGCAAAATGGTCATTTTTGCCCAAGGTTAGAATTCGCTGTATTATGATCCTAGAATGATCTAAATGAATAAATTTTATTGTCATAGATCAAGAAGACCGAGGAATCAACCTTGACCATGGGAAAGGCAATGTGACTGAGTAGATTGCTAGTTAACACGTTTTGCATCGAGATAAGTTTACGTGTAAACAATACAATTTACTTATATACATTGTGCTACTGATTGAATTATGACCTGATTGAAATCATATGCGATTCAAATGGATTGAATGTGGTCGGCATTGAATAAGTATTGTATGAAGGAATAAATAGTCGAATAAGTATGTAAAGACAACTCTTAATGGTGGGCTAAGTGCGATACCACCTTATTGTTTAATTATGATGGGCTTTGTGCGATACCATCGTTTATTTATCATTTGGTGGGCTATGTGCGATACCACCATAACTAATTCTTTTGGTGGGTTAAGTGCGGAACCATCTAGTGAATTGACTCTAGGTAACTGATTAAGAAATTATGATGTGTTGGATATATGTAACCTTGTGTTGTTAAGTAGAGGGAAACTTGAGAATGTATGTATGTGTTGTGTCAGTGATATGGTTGGAATGTGTGAATGGAGGAAATGAGTAAGCATGACCATAAAAATAAATTGTTTCTTGATTAGTGTTTTTTTTTAATGCCAAGAAAATGGTTGAATGCATGTTAAAGTGTTTTATTGTTTCCATGTAAACTTACTAAGCTTAGAGCTTACTCTCCTATTTTTTCCCTTGTTTTATAGAGCTTAAAAGCCGAGCCGGGGTACGCCGATAACCAGGAGACTGCCCACACTATCTGCTCATTTCGGTATAAATAGGCTTAGTGATTTTGTGTATGGCATGTATACGGACTAGACTAGATAGATTATTTTGTTATTTTGGCCAAAGGTGTATTGACTTTTGCTAAGATATTTATTTTGTAAATTGCCAAGAATGATGGCATACTTTATCATTTATGAAATTTCAAAGTTATCAATGAGACTACATGTTGAATTATGAGATGTTTATTAGTATGTTGAATGGACTCATGTAGTGTAAGACATAGGGATGCTAGAAGCTGGGCAATTAGCCTTGTTCTGTCCACCTGGATAGGCACACGGACGTGTGTCTAGACCTTGTGTGACACACGGTCAGCCCACGGACGTTTGATTTGGTCGTGTGTCCCCTGCATGTTAACATTTTAAATTAGGATAGACCACGAGTTATCCACACGGGCATGTCAAGGACGTGTGAATATAGTTAGTAACCCTCCACAGTTGAAGATACGGGCATGTTGTGAGGGTACACGGGCGTGTACCATTTCACATGGGCGTGTACCCTAACCGTGGTGTTAAAACAGAATGCTAGAGTTCTAGGCACGGGCTGAGAACATGGGCGTGGGTGAAGACCCACAGGTGTGTTACATGATACATGGGCGTGTGATCCCTGTATAGAAAGAAAATTTTTAGGAATTGAAATAGTTCTGATATGAACTCGAGAACCTTCTCGGGTATGAAAATAGCCTAGTAAGTCTAGAATAAGGCTGCAAGAGTAGTGTAGGAGTTTAGTCACATCGAGCCTAAGTGGTGTGTAAGTGGCGTTGGTTTGGGTAATACCTCAGGCTCGGTTCCGGTGTGGAACTCGGGTAAGAGGTGTTACATTTAGTGGTATCAGAGCTACGGTTTAGTCGATTTTAGGACTACCATAGCGTGTGTAGGAGTCTAGCTATACATGCCATAAGCGTATAATGATAGTGTGGTGGCTTCTGATGATTTTAAACTTGTTTTATGTAGTATATCAAACTCGATCAGTCAGCCGCTGATGACGTAGCTAGTAATGCACCGGCTCCTTCGCAAGAGACCGCGCCTGCGCAGAGTGAACCCTAGACAAGAGGGCAAGGAGAAGAGTCTTGGGAGGCCTTTCTCCAAATGATGAGTAACTGGTACACTAAGTATGTACAAGCAAACCCCAATGCCCCACTTCCTCCACCTCCTCCTATACCTCAGCTAGTTCCTGTAGCTTCCCAAGGTATAGAAATGGTGACGGCAATTAAGCCCCAATAGACAAAATTCGTAAGCAAGGGGCTGAAGATTTCTGAGCTAAAATAGATGATGACCCTGAGCGAGCGGAGTTCTGGTTGGAGAACTCAATGAGGGTTTTGATGTACTCTCCTGTACACCCAAGGAGAGCTTAAAATGTGCTGTGTCCTTGCTAAGGGACTCGACATATCATTGGTGGAAAACGTTGATCTCAGTGGTACCTAAGGAGAACGTAACGTGGGACTTCTTTTTGGAAGAGTTCCAAAAGAAGTATATAAGTCAGAGGTTTGTAGACCAAAAACAAAAAGAATTCCTTGAGCTGAAGCAAGGAAAAATGACTGCATTGGAATATGAGCGCGAATTTGTTAGGTTCAACAAGTATGTGTAAGAATGTGTGTCCACGAAAGCTACTTTATGCAAAAGATTTGAAGATGGGTTGAATGAGGACGTCAGACTTTTAGTTGGGATTTTAGAGCTAAAAGAATTTGTGGTATTGGTGGATAGGGCTAGTAAGGCCGAAGAATTGAGTAAAGAAAGGAGGAAAGCCTTGATTGAGGCTTGGGAAATGAGGAAGAGGCCAATGAGCATATCACATCAAGCTCAATCGAAGAAATCCAAAAAAGTGAACCCTCGAATGACTACATCAGTTGGGTATTCGCAAAGAGAGCGATGCAACACGTACTCGGGTTCGAGAGTTCAGGCCACCTCAATGGCAAGTGTGGACAACGCAAAATCCAAACCAGATTGCCCAAGTTGTAGCAGACATCACACTGGGGAGTGTTGGGGAAACAATCAACATTGCTATAAGTATGGATCCCCCGATCATTTCATCCAAAACTGCCCGGAAAGAGATGATAAAGAGAAAAAGTAAGAGGTAAGTCACAAAGGAATCGGGGAGGTGGGACTAGTGGTAGAGGTGCATCGCGAGACACTACTGTAAGGTCGGAGGGTTGGGCGCCAGCAAGGACCTATGCTGTTCGCGCTCAAGGAGAGGCATCATCGCCAGATATAATAACGGGTACTTTTTCTCTTCATGACACCTTTGTTATTGCTTTGATTGACCCGGGGTCGACCCATTTGTATATTTGTATGAGATTGGCATCTAGTCTGAATATGACTATTGAGTTTACTAAACTTGTTATAAAAGTGTCAAACCCACTAGCTAAACAGGTGTTAGTTGACAAGGTGTGTAAGAACTGTCCCTTGACAATTAGGGGTCTCTATTTTTCGGCAAACCTTATGTTGTTGCCGTTTGATGATTTTGATTTGATTCTTGGTATGGATTGGTTGACTACCCATACTGCTCTAGTGAATTGTGGTAGTAAGTTTATTGAATTGAAATGTGAAGATGGGGATGTTATTCGAGTTGAATCAGGTGGGTCAGATAAATTACCGATGATGATTTCTTCTTTGGTGGCTGAGAAATGTTTGAGAAGAGGATGTGAGTCATATCTTGCTTTTGTACTGATCACTCAAAAGTCTGAAGTGAAGATTGAAACAGTGCCGGTTGTATGTGAATATCCGGATGTATTCCCGGAAGGGTTAACTGGATTACCCCCAATTAGAGAGGTTGAGTTTGGAATTGAGTTAGTTCTGAGGACGGCACCTATTTCTATCGCTCCGTATAGGATGGCGCCGTTGGAATTAAAAGAGCTAAAGGCTCAGTTGCAAGAGTTGACGGATAATGGTTTTACAAAACCGAGCAGTTCACCTTGGGGTGCTCCGGTGCTATTTGTAAAAAAAAAGATGGATCGATGAGGTTTTGTATAGATTACAGACAGCTCAACAAGGCGATAGTGAAAAATAAGTATCCTTTACCAAGGATAGATGATTTATTTGATCAACTAAAGGGAGCTACGGTGTTCTCCAAATTAACTTGATGTCCGGATATTACCAGTTAAGGGTTAAAGAGCAAGATGTACCAAAAACATCATTCAGGACTAGATATGGTCATTATGAATTTCTGGTCATGCCGTTTGGTTTAACGAATGCTCCTGCGATTTTTATGGACTTAATGAACCGTGTCTTTCGATCGTATTTAGACAAGTTTGTGGTTGTCTTTATCGACGACATATTGGTTTACTCTCGAGATAAGAGTGATCATGCGGAGCATCTGAAGATTGTCTTGCAGACTTTGAGGAACAAGCAGTTATATGCTAAATTTAGTAAGAGCGAGTTTTGGCTCCGAGAGGTTGGATTTCTAAGACAAATTGTGTCAGGCAAGGGTATTAGAGTTGATCCAGGGAAGATCTCGACTATTGTGGAATGGAAACCGCCGAGGAATGTTTCAGAGGTCAGAAGCTTTTTGGGTTTAGCGGGGTACTATAGACGGTTTGTAGAAGGATTCTCTATGATTGCTACTCCATTGACGAAACTATTGCACAAGGACGTTAAGTTTGAATGGACTGAAAAATGCCAACAAAGTTTTGAGAGATTGAAAACATTGCTAACAGAGGCACCGATTTTGGTACAACCTGAATCGGGCAAAGAGTTTGTAGTCTATAGTGACGCATCGTTAAATGGTCTCCGGTGCATGTTGATGCAAGAGGGTAAGGTAGTCGCTTACGCCTCGAGGCAACTATAACCACATGAGAAGAATTATCCGACTCATGATTTGGAGTTGGTCGCGATTGTTTTCACGTTAAAGAATTGGCGACATTACTTATATGGTGAGAAATGCCAAATTTTCATGGACCATAAGAGTTTGAAGTATTTGATGAGTCAAAAAGAATTAAATTTGTGGCAACGACGGTGGCTTGAATTATTGAAGGACTACGAATTAGTGATCGATTACCATCCGGGGAAAGCGAATGTAGTTGCGGATGCTTTAAGTAGAAAATCCTTGTATGCTTTGTGAGCTATGAGCACGAGATTGTCATTGTCTGATGATGGTGCTATACTGGCCGAGTTAAAAGCTAGACCACTATTTGTTCAACGAATATATGAGGCTCAAAGGAATGATAGTAAAATACTAGCCAAAAGAGCTAAGTGTGAATCAGAAACTAATTCTGAACTCCGGGTGAATTCGGATGGTTGCTTGATGTTCCATAGTAGAATTTGTGTACCCAGAGATGATGAGTTGATCCGAGAAATTTTGTAAGAAGCACATATAGTTACTTGTAGGTACACCCAGGCAGTACGAAAATGTACAATGACCTGAAAAAATTTTATTGTTGGCCAGGAATGAAAAGAGACATCTCGGAGTATGAAGCAAGATGTCTGATTTCAGGATTACTTCAGCCAGTAATGGTGCCTGAGTGGACATGGGATCGAATTACCATGGATTTTGTTACGAGCTTGCCTTTGACTCCGAAAAAGAAAGATGCTGTGTGGGTTGTTGTAGATAGGTTAACGAAGTCGGCTCTCTTTATACATGTGGGTGTTGATTATTCGTTGGATAAGCTAGCCGAATTGTATATTGCGAAAGTGGTAAGATTGCATGGAGTGCCTATATCCATTATCTCGGATAGGGACCCGAGATTTACTACGAGGTTTCGGAAGAAGTTACAAGAGGCCTTGGATACAAGGTCGAATTTAAGTACTGCATTTCATCCTCAAACTGACGGACAGTCTGAAAGGGTGATCCAAGTTCTTGAGGATATGCTCCGATGCTCCGTGTTAATGTTCGAAGGTAGTTGCGAGAGATACCTGCCCTTAGTCGAATTCGTTTACAACAATAGTTACCAGTGGAGCATACGGATGGCACCGTATGAAGCCTTGTATGGTCGTAACTGTCAGACTCCCTTGTATTGGACCGAGCTGAGTGAGAAGCAAATTCAGGGGGTTGATTTAGTTAAAGAGACTGAGGAGAAAGTGAAAGTGATTCGGAATAGTCTAAAGACTCCTTCGGACAGACAAAAGTCTTACGCAGATGTAAAAAGAAAAGAAATTGAGTTCCAAGTGGGTGGCAAGGTCTTTTTGAAAGTGTCGCTGTGGAAGAAAATATTAAGATTTGGTCAAAAAGGTAAATTAAGCCCGAGGTTCATAGGGCCGTATGAAATTACTAAAAGAATTAGATCAGTGGCATATCAGTTGGCCTTGCCGGTAAAGTTAGAGAAGATCCAAAACTTGTTCCATATGTCAATGTTAAGGCATTATCGCCCCGACCCTTCACATGTGATTCCTCCAATAGAAATTAAGATACGACCAGATATGACATATGAGGAAGAGCCGATTAAGATCTTAGCTCGAGAAGTGAAACAGCTGAGGAATAAAAATATAGCCTTAGTAAAAGTATGGTGGCAAAGACACGGTGTAGAAGAGGCTACGTGGGAACCAGAAGAAGCCATGACAGAGCAATATCCAAACCTCATTACCGGTAAGATTTTCGAGGGCGGAAATCCCTAAAGGGGGGAGAGTTGTAAAGTCCGATTTTTGGGCTAGTCGGAATAGTGGTCTCGAGACCACTAATCCGAGGTTGAGAAAAATTATTTTAGTATTATTTTATGTGTTATGGTATTAATATATATCTATATGGAAATTCTGGTGTTTTAATTTTAGCAATAGCATGATTAACTGAGAAAAAGGACTAAATCGCAAGAGATGCGAAAGTTCTATTTTATAAGGTAGGGGTACCTAATAGCTATGGAATGTAAATATGAGGATTTTAAAGTGCAATTGGGCCATTTAATGTGTGTTGGTCGGTCATACAAGCTAGGGAGACAAATGCATTAAATGTTGGTCAAATTTGATGGAGATTAGGTGAATAAAATATGACAATAAAGGAAGCTATCATCTTTTTCTCTTCTCTTCTTCTTCCACCAATTTTTCCACTAAAAGAAGGGTCTTGGGAGCTTGAAATTTCAGCAACTTATTCTTCTCACTAGTAAGTGTTCTTAATGGCTATTCTTGATATTTTTTGTACTTTTAGAATCCCCAAAGCTTAAGCTAGCTAATGAGGGGACTAATTTGCGATATGGTTGAAAGTCTAGGGACTTGCCATGAGAGTGTTTATGTAGTTAGCTGAGTTTTTATGTAAGAAAATGAATGTTGGGGAGTGGTAAAACAACTTTTGTGAAAGGTGTTTTTATGACAACACCTAAATGGGACTTGAATGCAAAGGTTTAAATTATGTCATAAATGCATGAAATAGTTGGAATGGTGAGTAGTTGTAAGAGAAATAAATGTTCATCTATGCTTGTTTATCGAGAAAATGTGTTGAAAAATAAATTACGAGCGTAGGGGCAAGATCGTAATTTTGCCAATGTACAAGGGCAAAATGGTCATTTTTGCCCAATCTTAGAATTCGATGTATTATGATCCTAGAATGATCTAAACGAATAAATTTTATTGTCATAGATCAAGTAGACCGAGGAATCAACCTTGACCATGGGAAAGGCAAGGTGACTGAGTAGATTGCTAGTTAACATGTTTGGCATCGAGGTAAGTTTACGTGTAAACAATACAATTTACTTATATACATTGTGCTGCTGATTGAATTATGACCTGATTGAAATCATATGCGATTCAAATGGATTGAATGTGGTAGGCATTGAGTAATTATTATATGAATGAATAAATAGTCGAATAAGTATGTAAAGACAAATCTTAATGGTGGGCTAAGGTGGATTAATTACGAGGCTTTCTACGATACCATCTTTTATTTATCATTTGGTGGGCTATGTGCGATACCACCATAACTAATTCTTTTGGTGGGCTAAGTGTGTTACCACCCTAATAATAACTAATGGTGGGCTAAGTGCGGAACCATCTAGTGAATTGACTCTAGGTAATTGACTAAGAGATTGTGATGTGTTGGATTTTGTAACCTTGTGATGTTAAGTGCATGGAAACTTGAGAATGCATGTATGTGTTGTGCCAGTGATATGGTAGGAATGTGTGAATGGAGGAAATAAGTAAGCATGATCATAAAAATAAATTGTTTCTTGATTAGTGTTTTTTTTTAATGCCAAGGAAATGGTTGAATACATGTTAAAGTGTTTTATTATTTTCATGTAAACTTACTAAGCTTAGAGCTTACTCTCCTATTCTTTCCCTTGTTTTATAGAGCTTAAAAGCCAAACCAGGGTACGCCGATAACCAGGAGACCGCCCACACTATCTGCTCATTTCAGTATAAATAGACTTAGTGATTTTGTGTATGGCATGCATAGGGACTAGACTAGACAGATTATTTTGTTATTTTAGCCAAAGGTGTATTGACCCTTGCTAAGATATTTATTTTGTAAATTGCCAAGAATGATGGCATACTTTATCATTTATGAAATTTCAAAGTTATCAATGAGAGTACATGTTGAATTATGAGATGTCTATTAGTATGTTGAATGGACTCATGTAGTGTAAGACATAGGGATGCTAGAAGCTGGGCAATTAGCCTTGTTCTGTCCACATGGATAGGCACACGGACGTGTGTCTAGACCTTGTATGACCCACGGTCAGCCCACGGGCGTGTGACTTGGCCGTGTGTCCCCTGCATGTTAACATTTTAAATTAGGATAGACCACGGGTTATCCATATGGGCGTGTCAAGGCCGTGTGAAAATAGTCAGTAACCCTCCACGGTTGAAGACACGGGCAGGTTTTGAGGGTACACGGGCGTGTCCCATTTCACATGGGCGTGTGCCTTAACCGTGGTGTTAAAACAGAATGCTGGATTTCTAGGCACGAGCTGAGAACATGGGCGTGGGTGAAGACCCACGGGCGTGTTACATGATACACGGGCATATGATCCCTGTATAGAAAGAGAAAATTTTTAGGAATCGAAATAGTTCCGACATGAACTCGAGAACCTTCTCGGGTATGAAAATAGCCTAGTAAGTCTAGAATAAGGCTGCAAGAGTACTGTAGGAGTTTAGTCACATAGAGCCTATGTGGTGTGTAAGTGGCGTTGGTTTGGGTAATACCTCGGGCTCGGTTTCAGTGTAGAACTCGGGTAAGGGGTGTTACATAAATTATAAAAGGTGTAAAAGTTGAATTCTATTAGTTAAAAGGGCTAAATGGCTATGGAAAGGAATTTTAATGGACTTGAATGGTAAATGTACCAATTAAAGAGCTAGTGAATGTTTATGGATAGGGTTGAATGAAATTTTAATAGTTTTAAAAGGTTAATTTGGTAATTTGATAATTAAGTTAAAACGTTAAGTAATTAAAAGATAAAAATCTATCATCTTTCTCATTTCTTCAAGCCATAATCGTTTACACCATTAGAGAAGAAAGCTAGGTTTGGCAAAGCTCCTTTTGGTGCATGTAAGTGAATTCAAGCCTCGTTTTTAATGATTTTTATGTTTTTGAGCCTGTTTTAGCTTAATCTAGCTAGCCTAGGGGTTAATTTGCAAAACTATTAAAGGGTGAGAGACTTTCCATGGTTGTTTTTGAATAGGTTTTGAAATTATTTGATAGATTATTAATCTTGGTTGTAAAATAAAAATGTTTTGTTAAGTGATTTTTGATGAAATTACAAATATGGACTAAATTGTTAAAAGTGTAAATCTATGGGTTTTATTGTGACATGTTGATAATATTGGGTTGTTTTAAAATCCATTGTAACATTGGTTGACATGGATTTAGAATGAGTAATATTCAAGTTATGAGTTTAAGGACTAAATTGTCAAAAGTTAAAATATTAGGGGTAATTTCATAATTTTTCATAAATATGAATTATGGATTAAATTGAATTCTAGAAATACTTAATTGAATGAAATTATTTATTTAGATCAAGATAAACCAAAATCATAATTAAATCGAGGAAAAACTAAAGCTTCGGATTAGATTGACTCTACTACAATGGCCCTAGTTATCGAGATAAGTTCGTATGAATTGTAAATGTGTTAATGTTAGTTAAACTGACTATCTATTATATTGTGTTAGTTGTAAATGGATTTAAACATACATGTATCAATGCTATGATGAATTGACAGATAACGAGTCCCGTTTGAACCTTGAGCATTCTTAGGAAACAAATGACATGTCATTAGGGATTTCATGTTCAGGTGCTGGTTTTGAATGCCCTACCGATGGCTGAGGTCCTGCATTTGTTGTGGATTCTCCACAGCTCGTGTGAGCAGCATCATGTAGCTTAAATTTCGACCCACAGCTTGTGTAAGAAGGCTAATTTCACAGATTGTGTGAGCATTGATGTAAAGGAAATGTTACGGTTGTATGTAAAGGCACACTATGTGTGAGCTTTCCCGAGTATCCAATGTAATTATAGATGGTTCAATGGGTAAGAAAAGGAAATGAAACGGTAAGTATGCAAATGGAATGAATCATGATCTTATGATAACATTGATGAGTTAAATGATGTGTTTATATATGGTAAACTACATATCTTATGGTTGAATTCATTTGTATCATGGAAAAATATACTAACTTGTGAGTTGTTGATGATTGTATAGGCTTATGCCAATCTTATGGTTTTGATTGGTATTATACTTATGCTATTAATTGTGCAAATGAAATGGTAAGTTATGTTTAAGTTTATATGAGCTTACTAAGTACTCGATGTTTACATAGTTATTTTCCTTTGTTTTATAGATTACCGGAAGCTTAATTGGTTGGAAGCTCGTTGGAGACCTATCACACTATCCAACAACTATTTTGGTAGATTTTGAGTATTTTGGCCAAGGTTAATAATGGCGTGTATAGGTCTTTTGTATTGGTAGTTCATGGATGCATAATGAATGTGTTTGTTTGTTTAAGCTTTTGGAAGTTAAGTTTGGTTTGATGAACTTCAGTGCTTTACCAAGTTATGCCATTTTGGTCAATTGTAAATGCTTGTATATATCACCCTTTTGGCATGTTTGTGATGGCTTCGAATTAGTCATTTGGGTTAACATGTTCTGGTTAAATGCACTAGGTTATGTAATTGAGATATGATCAAATTGCTTTGGTTTGATCTTTAATGTTTCGATAAAATTGTGGTGCCTTTGAATGGCATATTGTTTAGAAGAATTAGGATGTTTGAAATGGCATTTTTATGTGTGTTTGAATGATGTTTAAATCCCTTGAATATGTGCCCAAATAGTTTGAGTGGTTGTGTATTAATTGGACTTGAAATGGCTTGATTTTAAGTAAGTTTTGGGTTCACACAGCCTGGGACACGGGCTGTTACATAACCTAGTGACACGGTTGTATGTCATTTAAAAAATTTTGATATTTCAAGTCAATTAGTTACACGGCCTAGCACACAGTCGTGTGTAACAACTCAGAGAGTTACACAACCTGAAACACGAACGTGTGATCCTACTTAGCGAGTTACACGGGTAAGGACATGGATTGGGACACGACTGTTTGTCCCTATGTTCGAATGTTACATGGCTGTGTGACCTCTGTTTTCCAATTTTTCCAACTTTTTCTTAAAACTTCTGTTTTATTTCAATTTAGTTCCGAATTACTTCTAAATTATTTTTTTAAGGCCTTGAAGGCTTGATTTAGGGACAATATGCATATAATTGATATGATTTTGGTTGAGGTTAATCTATTTGATGATATGATGTTAAATGATTTTTGATTGATCAATAATGCTTTGTAACCTTAATCCGACGACAGAGACGGGTTAAAGGTGTTACATCATGCATGTTTAGGTGATGTCTTTTTTATTTTTCAGACAAGTTAATTTCTTGTTTATATGTAATGAAATGTTTCAGCAATTAATGATGAATCTTTCAACATTCTTTCTTTTTTGGTTCTTGTTAAGCAATTTGTCCTTGATTTCTCAAGCCAAATTTTCTTGTTTGTATAGCAAGTCATTAAAGCTTCTTGCTCAAGACTCTGTTGTGATTTCATAATCTGTTTCTTAACTCCTACAAATGGAATGAAAACAAAGTCCAACTCCTCATTCTCTTTTGCATTCAAGCAGAATTCTCTATAAAATGATGTAACCATCATTGAATCAGCCTCAACTGAAGCATTGAATTTTTTTTAGTAGAGTGAAAGGGCTAGCTCTGACAGAGAATAAGACATTGGATCTCTCAAATTCATTATTGGAAGCGGAATGAAAGCAGAACCGAATGAATTTCTGGCCAGGACTAATAGAAGAAAGAGTACTTGAAGTCAGAACTAGAGACTCGGGTGGTCATATGAGGCACTCTTTCGACGGTGAATCCTCAACCATCAGCTTCTTGGGCTTTTGATTTGTTGTGAGATGATTCAAAAGGTCTGAATTTTGAGCTTTTGTCTATGTACAAGCCCAAAATTATCCGGGCCCATTAAGCCAAGCCCAATTATAATACCCAAAACCTAAAAGGCCCAAAAGGCCCACAAGTTTAAACTCTTTTCCAGAAAAGCTAGGGTTTGGAAACCCTAGCGCTGTTCTCCAAATACCGCAGCCCTCATGTGCGCACCACACCTTCTGGCCTCCACTACCGATAGCGCCGTCTCCCCCACTCTCCATGGTTCCCCACGCCCTGCAGAAACGGACAAAACAACAGCAACCATGGCAACGAGAAGCAATTCTATTGTATTTTATTTTACTTTTGTTTGTTTCTTCAAACATTCGGTTATAAAAGCCGAATGGAGAGGCTGTAACGAGGGATCGATTTTTTCAATAATAAAAAAGCAACCAATACAAGCAGCATATTTTTCCAAAAAAAAGAATAAAAACAATAGCAATAGAAACCCAACAAAAGCCAAAAAAACTCAAAACCGTAACAGTACATTCAAAGGTACATCCTTTTATTTTTTTTTGTTTCGAATCTTTCCTTTTTTTTTTTCTTTCTTGCTCACAAAATATATATAGATATAAAAAAGGGGTATAAGAAATTACCTTTACGGGCCGACGGTGGAGCTTGCGGTCGGAGCCTCCTTCCCCTGCTCCTCTTTTTTCCAAACCCTAGCAGAGAAAAGAGGAGACCTTCTGAAATTTTTTTTTTTTAAAATGAGATGAAAAGTAAAAAAAAAAAAATCAAGTTGGGCTTTAAATAACCAAGCAAAATAGCACCGTTTTGTGCCTAGGGGCCGGACGCCAAAACGGCGTCGTTTTGGCTCTAACCCGCGCGACCCGACCCGCTCCAGCCTTAGATCCGCGCGTTTTGTCATGGAGGGGCTAATTGCGCTTTTAGCCCCTCCGCTTTTTCAAGACTGTGCAATTGAGTTTTTTTTTTTTCGATTTTGACCCTAGGATTCACCACGGTTTCAAATTTGGTCCTCCTCCCAGCGCATCGTTTCGATAAGGGGGTTTATTGCTGTTTCAGACCTGCCAGGTTGTGCGCGTGTCGCGAATTAGTCCTTTCCCTTTTAATTTGTTTCAAATCTACCCCAAGATTTCATTTTAACTTCAATTTAATCCCTTTTTAGTAATTTACATTATTATTGAATCGTTATTTTATTATTATTATTATTATTATTATTATTATTATTATTATTATTATTATTATTATTATTATTATTATTATTATATTTGCTATATTACTATTATTTTTACTATTACCTTTATTATTGTATTATCATTTGCATATACTAACTTTATTATTATTATTGTTGTATTTGTATTATTATATTTTGCATATTTTGTATCATTACTATACTAATTATTATTACTATATTATTATGTTGTATATATTTTGTATCACTTTTATTTTTTATTATTATCATGATATTACTATTATTATTACTATATTATCATGCTGTATATATTTTGTATCACTTTTATTTTTTATCATTATCACGATATTACTATTATTATTATTATTATTATTAGCATTATTATTAATAGTACTTATATTATGATGTTTATTATCCTCATTGTTACTAATCCTATCATTTGTGACATTGTTTTGTTTTTTTTAAAATTTCCTGCTTTATTTTTAATATTTTTATTTTACTTCTTCGTTTTTGTTTCGATATTTTTTATGATATTCTCGTTTGTGTCATGTTATGTAAATCGATAGTTTTGAGATTGTCTTGGATTCAAGGATTTAAAATATTGTGTCTTAAAGTATTGGATGTGATATTTTATTCTTTTGGAACAAGAAATTTTGATTTTCAATTCAAAAAACTGTGGGATGATCTCTGATTCGAGGATTTAAACTATCGTGCCCTAAAGTATTGGATGTGATATTTTAATCCCTTGGAAACAAGAAAGTCTTGATTTGCAATTTCGGAAAGCTATGAGATGATCTTATGATTGAGGATTTAAACTATCGTGTCCTAAAGTATTGGATGTGATATTTTATTCCTTCGAAACGAGAAAATCTTGATTGAATTCAAAAAAAAAAAAACTCAAATATTTCCAAAAGAGGTCGGATTTTTAAAATCCTTTAATATTTTCAACTTTCGACATGAGGACATTAATTGATCAAATCGGTACCAATTTTGGGCGTGACGAGGGTGCTAACCCTTCCTCGCACGTAACCGACTCCCGAACCTATTTCTTTGAGCTTCGTGGACAAAAATCGTTGTTTTGATAAATTAAATGGTTTATTTAAAGCAACCACTTTCCAAGGTGACCCGATCACACCTAGCAAAAAAAGATTGGTGGCGACTCCCGTGTTTCGTTTTCATTTTCAAAACCCAAGTTCGATTCCCGCCTTTTCAAAAAAGGGGATGGTTTCGACAGCTTGGCGACTCCACTGGGGACTTTTAGAGAGTCAGGCCGTAAATTGATTATTTTATGTCCTTTATCGAAAGTTTGAAAATTTGATTTGAAAATTACTACCTGTTTTGTTGCCTTTGATTGTGTCTTTGCATACGATTCCTATTTTCTTGTGCACATTGCATTGCATGACCGTTGTGGTTGCACCCTTAAGTGGGAGTGAGAAGCTACTCTTTCGTGAGGTTTTCACCTCCGTGCAAGATAGTGGATCACTTTCGGAATACATCCGTACCTATGTCTTCGTGAGATTTTCATCTCCGTGCAGCCATAGGGAAATATATTCCCCTGAACCGAACTCGTTCCGTATGAGCCTATAATGGGTGAGGATCGAGGAATCTGCTGGTTTGGGTACCTCTCTTTAGAACCGAACCCCATGTAGTGAGCCTTCAAGAACCACTCCTAGTTAGGACCACGCCAGACCTTGGCGGCTACCCGAATAAGCCTCTGATTATTTCTTGCTTACCTTGAGATTTTGTACACGGTACTAACCCATGGTATTTTGTTGTAATTGCATGGCATCTCATCATAGAAAGGTGTTGATTTACATTCGGTTACTAGGTAGAAAAACTTAACATGGAAAAGGGATTTCTTGACAGAGTGGAGGATAATGCAGCCGTTCGAACATGGTCCGAGAAGATGCAACGGGAGAAAGGAGATAGTCTGACTGTGGGATACGAATCAGAGTTGTGGGACTTCGCCCGTATCAGCGTGACTCAGAATGGCTTGCAAGAACTGAAGCAGATATGGGATTCATGGGGAAATGATATGAAACAACTGTGCTACTGTAGCTATGGTGATCTACCCTATTTGCTTGAGATCAAGGTGGATGAGCGCCTATTCCAGGCTATCACTCAATTTTGGAACCCCGCCTATAGTTGCTTTACTTTCGGGAAAGTAGATATGGTGCCTACCATAGAAGAATACACGGCTTTACTCCGGTGCCCAAGTACCCAAGCAGGCAAGGCTTATTCGAGGGCTGTTAACTTACCGACGTTCGCAAAAAAGCTGATGAACATTACAGGAATGAGTGAGCAGTGGATTACCGCTCGAATCAAGCAAAAAGGGGATTGTAAATGTATCCCTTGGAGGCATTTACGGGACTTAATCCTAACGCATTCTAATATGAAAAAGAAGGTCGACATTTTTGCCTTAAGCGTCTATGGTTTGGTTGTCTTTCCCAAGGCATTAGGATATGTGGAGGAAACTGTCTCAGACCTATTTGATAAACTGGATAAAGGAGTTACACCTGTCCCCGTAATCCTGGCCGAAACATTCCGATCATTGAGCGCTAATCGAAGAAAGTAGGGAAGGAGATTCATAGGAGTGCGCAGCCTTTTGCTATCATGGTTTCATAGCCACTTTTGGAAGGTGGAAAAAGTCTCATGTAAAGTCTTCTCCAAGGACTACTCTCCTTTGGAAGAATTAGCAACTACGCCAAGGCGGGACGACCTTTCTGAAGATAAATGGATAGCAATTCTCCAAAATTTACAAGTAGAAGATGTTGAATGGAGAGCTCCGTGGATGATCCCTGGCGAGATTTTGTATTGATGTGGAGAGTTTGATTGGGTTCCTCTACTCGGGATATGGGGAGCTGTTGGGTACACTCCACTACTCGTAGCAAGGCAGTATCGATCAAGACAGTTAATACCTGCAACGCACGGGCTAGCCCAGAGCGAGTTTTCATACAAAGACGATGGTTATAAGAAGAGGATTCGTGAGATAATGAGTGCGTGGATCCAAACCCGACGAATAAAGGGTCTCACTGTAGGGCCAATGACAACCCCCGAATATGACGAGTGGAGGACTACAAGAATCAACGACAATGTCCCGATACCAATCCAGGGGGATGTTTTACCCACAGAAGAGCACTTACGAGTGGTCCCATCTGAATTAGAGATCATCAAAGGAGATTTTGAGAACAAGAGTCGGGAATTGGGAAGGAAAATAGAGCAGCTAGAGGAGGAAAAGATGCAGTTAGGACTGGACATCGACATCTACAAGTTAGAAGCTGAAAAGTTAAGGAAAGGAAAAAACAAGGCTGAAGAAGATCTAGAGAGCTTAAAAACAGATTACAAGAAACTACGTGCGTCAATCAGGACCGCTGGTTTGGGTAAGACGTCAGAACAATGGCGACAAGATATTCGAGAAGAAAAGACTAGGGCGGACCAATGGGAAAGGAAGTGTCGAAATGCACGAGTGCGTGAAGATGTTCTGAAAAAGAATGAGAAAGAACAGTTACGAATCCGAACTACGGAATTAGAAAGATCACTGCTCCTGTATCAAAATCGTAACACGGTAAGTGAATTAAGAGCCAGCCAAGGCAAGGTCGATGAGTTGAAAGGAAAGATAGAAGAGCTCGAAACCGCGTTACAAAATAGTGAACATCAGGTTGAGGTCCTCAATGAACATTGGAAGAAGCAGCTCCACCATTCTCAGGAGCAAATCAGGAATAGAGATTATACAATGGGCGAAGCTGTGGTTCAGATCCGAGAAGTGGCTGCTCATTTGCGAACTTTGGCAGTTCAAGCTGATGTATTGAGTCTAATGTATGAGTCAGGGTCAGATCGAGGTCAAAGTCTAGCTTGGTTTCTTAGAGAAGTCAAGGACCTAGGTGATAAGGCAAAGCCGTACGTATAAATTGTCCGCTCTATGTAAAGAACTTTGTTTTCTAGTGAAGTTGATCTAATAGAACTGAATCAAATCAACACCTTTCGGTCTTTTGCATTCATTTCATACATTTGCATTTCATACACTCGCATCACATCGCATCACATCCCATGAATATAGAGAATCTGACTAATTAGAATTATACAACAGAAAAAAGAGAGAAAAAGGGGAAACCTGGAAGCTGAACATCCGTACGGCACCCGCACTAAGATAAAGAAAATGGGTCAGAGACTAGAACAATTCCAAAAGGAGATACAGGACCAAATGCAAGCACAGATGCAAGAGCATTTAGCCAAGATCCAGCAAGAGATGGTGGAGTCCCAGAAGGACATGAGGTCCCAGATATCGCAAATGACCCAACTGTTGAACAGACTTATGGAGAGAAGGAAAAACCCCATGGCTATTACTGGAGGAGAGAATGAAGATATTCCCACGGGATCTACCCTGCCGCAAGTGCCTTCGTAGCACGAAGAATATCCCCGAAGGCCATCCGTCACAATCAGGCCTCAACAAGGGCAAGCTAACGTTGGATCCCCCATAAATTTCCAAGTAGGCTCAGGATCCAACCCGGGAGATGACCCTATTAACCCTATGGTACCAGATTTTGATGAAATAGAGAAGGAAAGAACGAAAGCTGAACCCTCAACGCAGATGGAAGAACGCTACAAATGGCTGGAAGAAAGAGTCAAAGCAATAGAAAAGACTGATACTCATTATGGGATTGATATCAAAGAGCTAAGTCTGGTCCCAAACTTAGTGCTTCCACCAAAGTTTAAAACTCCAGATTTTGAAAAATACAATGGGACCAGCTGCCCCGGAGCACATCTGAAGATGTTCGGTCGCCGAATGGCGGGACATGCTGATGATGAAAAATTATTAATACATTGCTTTCGGGATAGCTTTGGCGGAGTCTGCGGCCAAATGGTACGATCGACTCAAGAGTACCCAAATCAAAACTTGGAGGACTTAGTCCAGCCTTCATGAAACACTACGCCACACAGCGGCACATAGCTCCCGATAGGGTCACCCTCCAAACTATGGAGAAAAGGCCAGCGAAAACTTTAGGCAGTACGCCCAACGATGGAGAGAGGTAGCCACGCAGGTTCAGCCGCCTCTTATAGAAGAGGAAGCAGCCACACTCTTCATCCACACCCTAAGAGCTCCTTTCATCAACCACATGTTGAGGAGTTCTATGACAGATTTTTCAGAAATTGTGAGGTGTGGAGAAAGGATAGAACACGCGGTTAGGTGTGGCAAGATAGAAGCGAGGAAGGTCCCGAGAAAAGACAACCCGAGAAGAAAAGAGAGGGTGACATAAACAACGTGAGCGCCCATGATAAGTCAGTCACCCTGAATCAACCCGGTACCACGGTTACAGACCGTCCAAGATCATATAGACAATAACCCAATGCAAAGCCGAATGTGGAGAAACTCCAATTCACTCCAATCTACATGACGTATGGGCAACTGTACCAGAAGTTATATGACACACATGTTGTCGCCCCCCATTACTTACAGCCCCTCCAGCCTTCATACCCTAAATGGTATGACTCAAATGCACAATGCGAATACCATGCGGGGGTTGTTGGACATTCAATAGAAACTGCCTCGCCTTCAAAAAACTGGTAGAAAAGCTCATTCAAATGGGTGTTGTGAAGGTCAATGATACCGAACACCCGTTACCCAATCACGCCAATAATGGAGTGAACATGATGGGGGAAAAAGAAGGAAAGAGAGTGAAAATGAACATCGATGAGGTAAAAACCCCACTAAAATGGGTTTGGGAGCAGATGGTAAACAGAGGCTTAATCACGCGACAGCCGATAGGAGAGATTGAAGGAGCGGAAAGATATTGCGAGTTTCATGCCGAAATGGGTCATAATATCCAAGAATGCCTCAAGTTCAAGGCTATCGTTCAAGATCTCATGGACAACAAGGAGATGGAATTCTACGAAGAGATTGGAGAACCAGAAGAAGGGGAAGTCCACGCATCAGAAGAAGGACTATCTAGGAAAATCTATGGGGGCAACCGCCCTATAGTGATTATATCACGACCTAGAGCGGTTGAAATCACACCAGAAAGAGAGGTCTGCACGTCGGAAGAAAGGTCGTCTAGGAGAATCTATGGGGGCAACCGCCCTGCGGTGATTATATCACGACCAAGGACGGGTGAGACCGGGATGTCAATCACACCGAAGGTCATAATTCAAAAACCTGCGGCTTCCCCTTATAGGGATAATAAAAAGGTTCCGTGGAGTTACGATTGTAAGGTAGTAATCCCGGGAAAAGAGAGTCCAGTCAATGCTACAGAGGAAGATCGAGATGGGGGTTTCTTTACACGTAGTGGAAGGCGTTACACCCCAAACATGAATATGGAAGCAGCCAAAGGGAAAGCGGTGGCAACTGAGCAAAGGGAAGAAAGAACAATCGAACCCGAAGCATTTGTCAATGAGCCTGTGACAGAGAACGAGGCTAAGGAGTTCTTAAAATTCCTTAAGCACAGCGAGTATAGTGTCGTGGAGCAACTACACAAACAGCCAGCTCCCATATCGGTACTAACCTTGCTCATGAGCTCAGAAACTCATCGAAACGCGTTGATGAAGGTATTAAACGAAACATACGTAGCGGGCGATATATCCGTCAGCAAACTGGACCGTCTAGTGGGGAATCTAAGCGCCGACAACTTCATTTTCTTCAATGATGATGAGATACCTCCGGGGGGTATGGGATCCACCAAGGCCCTACACATAACCACGCACTGCAAAGGATATATATTGCCCGGGGCATTAGTCGATAACGGGTCGGCACTGAACGTATTACCTTTATCCACATTGAACAGGTTGCCTGTGGATAGCTCCCACATGAAAACATGCCATAATGTTATGAGAGCATTCGATGGTACGGAGAGGAGAGTCATGGGGAGAATCGATATACCTCTTCGGATCGGCCCAAATACGTACGAGGTAGACTTCTTGGGGATGGACATCAAACCTTCCTACAATTGCCTGTTAGGAAGACCCTGGATCCATTCGGCAGGGGCTGTGCCATCATCACTGCATCAGAAGTTGAAATTAGTAGCGGAAGGAAGATTAGTCACAATCAATGCGGAAGAGGATATCATAGCATCCGTTAATAGTGATGCTCCGTACATTAGGGTAGACGAGGAAGCGATGGAATGTTCTTTCCGATCACTAAAATTTATCAATGCAACCTTCATTGCCGAGGGTAGCAAAATCTCCATACCCAGAATGTCTAAGACTACAAAGATGTGCCTCCAGATGACAGTTGAGAAGGGAGCCTTACCAGGGAAAGGGCTCGGAAAGTACCTTCAAGGAAAGACTGAAGTGCCAATGCGACGAGAAAAATGAGACCACTTTGGCTTAGGATTCAAGCCAAATGCAGAACAAAGAAGGAGAGAGGAAGAAAAGAGAAGGGAAAGAAGGAGGGCGCGCCTAGGCGAAAAAGAGATCAAATGGGAACCAACGACTTTTCCTCATTTTTCCAGAACATTTGTCTCAGGGGGGATCCTATACCCTGATCAAAGCATGGTAATGAGAGAAGAAGCAGAAGAAATGTTGGGAAACTTGAGCATCAACGCCATATCCGAAGGAAAGCCTGAAGAAAGGGATTTATCTGGGATTCGCCCTTGTGCTCCTGGAGATGTTCTGAACAATTGGACCGTAGAAGAGATTCTCGTAGCTTTTAGAATCAATTCAGAGTAATGTTCAAAACACACCTATTGCTCTAAGCCTAGGAGTAATAGGGAACCCTTTGTTGAATAGGCATATGTCTAAGCATCTTTATTTTAATAAAATGCATCTTTTGAGCAAATGTTCTTACCCTTTTTCATTTCATTCACTAACACCAAATGGTCATTCTTAGATTATTTCAGTTTTTGCATTTTTCTTTGTCCTTTCCAATAGGTCCCCAGATATCAATGGCACGAGTAACACTGTTGTTGACTCAGAATCTCCTTTTGAACAAGATACGAGTATGGATGATTCCCAAGATTTTGAAGATGACCAAGACAGTAGTATATCTCTTGAATTGTTAAGAATGGTAGAGTAAGAGGGGAAACAAATCTCACCCCACAAGGAATCAGTGGAAATTGTGAACTTGGGAGAAGGGAAAGAGTTGAAAATCGGGACCAACATTACTGCTGAGACAAGACAGGACCTCATCAAACTGCTCCAAGAGTTCAAGGACGTCTTCGCTTGGTCATACCAGGACATGCCCGGATTGGACACAGATATAGTGGTACACCGCCTCCCCATAAAGGAGGAATGTAGACCCGTCCAACAAAAGCTTCGGAGAATGAGGCCTGATGTTTTGTTAAAAGTAAAGGAAGAAGTCAGGAAGCAGTTCGATGCTGGCTTTTTGCAAGTGGTCAAGTACTCGGAATGGGTAGCAAACATAATGCCTGTTCCTAAGAAAGATGGGAAGGTACGAATGTGTGTGGACTATAGGGATTTGAACAAGGCTAGCCCAAAAGATAACTTTCCATTGCCTCATATCGATACCTTAGTGGACAACACAGCTGGTTATTCACTTTTCTCTTTCATGGACGGCTTCTCCGGGTACAACCAGATTAAGATGCACCCTGAGGATATGGAAAAGACCACATTCATAACCATGTGGGGAACATTTTGTTACAAGGTAATGCCATTTGGGTTAAAGAATGCAGGGGCAACGTATCAGAGAGCCATGGTGACCCTCTTCTATGACATGATGTACAAGGAGATCGAAGTCTACGTGGACGACATGATTGCAAAGTCCAAGACTGAGGAAGAGCACGTACAAGTCTTGAGGAAACTGTTTCTAAGGCTGAGAAAATTCCAACTGGAATCAATCCAGCAAAATGTACCTTTGGCGCTAGGTCGGGAAAATTGTTGGGGTTTGTAGTCAGTGAAAAAGGAATTGAGGTGGATCCTGATAAAGTAAAAGCTATACGGGAGTTGTCTCCACCACGTACCCAAAAAGAAGTTCGAGGTTTCTTGGGGAGATTAAATTATATCGCTCGGTTCATCACACAATTAACGGAGAAATGTGATCCCATATTCCGTCTTCTTAGGAAACACAACTCAGGTGAATGGGATGAGAAGTGCTAGGGAGCTTTTGATAAGATCAAGCATTACTTGTCTGAACCCCCAGTACTAATGCCCCCTTGCCCAGATAAGCCACTGATACTGTATTTATCAGTATTTGAAAATTCTATGGGATGTGTGCTAGGCCAACATGATGAATCAGGAAGAAAGGAAAGAGCGATATACTATCTCAGCAAGAAGTTTACAGAATGCGAGACAAGATATTCACCAATTGAGAAACTATGTTGTGCTTTGGTTTGGACGACCCGGAGACTGAGACAGTACATGCTATATCACACCACTTGGCTTATCTCAAAACTAGACCCTCTCAAGTATATGATGGAATCTACTGCGCTAAATGGAAGAATGGCCCGATGGCAGATTCTACTTTCCGAATTCGATATAGTCTACATAAACCGTAAAGTCAGAAAAGGAAGTGCAATAGCGGACTTTCTAGCCATGAGCTTTAGAAGATTACGAACCATTGGACTTTGATTTTCCAAACGAAGACCTGATGTACGTGGCAATCACTGAAGAAGATGTCCAAAAGGAGAGCCTCCCTTGGAAACTGAACTTTGATGGAGCTTCAAACGCGGTAGGGAATAGAATTGGGGCAGTCCTAGTATTCCCAGGTGGAGATCACTACCCTCTCACCAGCAAATTAGATTTCGATTGCACGAATAACATGGCTGAATACGAAGCATGCATCCTGGGTATTCGGGCAGCCATTGAACGCAAAATTAAAACGTTAGAGGTATACGGTGATTCTGCGTTAGTAATCTATCAACTGAAAGGTGAATGGGAAACGAGAGACCCCAAGCTAATCAGTTATCGAAGGCTAGTCTTGGAACTAATCGAGTAGTTTGACAACGTCGTTTTCTATTACCTCCCGCGAGAAGAGAATCAGATGGCTGATGCCCTAGCCACTTTGGCCTCTATGATCAAAGTAAACAAACAAGAGGAAGTGAAGCCCATCCAGATGAGCATTTATGAGGCTCCGGCTCATTGCTACAACATCAGCGAAGAAGAAGAAAAGGACGATCACCCTTGGTATTACGATATATTACGATATATGAAGAATCGTGAATACCCCAACCAAGCAACCGAAAATGATAAGAGAACGTTGAGAAGACTGGCTAGTGATTATGTCTTAGACGGGGAAATCCTATACAAAAGAAGGAAGGATCGTGTACTTCTAAGATGCGTGGATCTTTGTTGAAGCCAAGAGGATTCTCGAAGAAGTTCATGAGGCGCCTGCGTGGGACACACGCTAATGGTTTTACAATGGCAAGATGGATAATGAGATTCGTGTATTATTGGTCAACAATGGAAGGAGATTGCATCAACTATGCCAAAAATGCCACAAATGTCAAATTTATGGGGACAAAATTCATGTACCTCCTTCACCTCTCCATGTCATGACTTCCCATGGCCTTTCTCTATATGGGGATGGATGTCATTGGGCCAATCTCACCAAAAGCCTCGAATGGGCATCGATTTATCTTTGGGGTAATCGACTACTTCACCAAATGGGTAGAAGCCACTTCGTATGCGAATGTCACGAAGTCAAGATCGAGAAGTTCTTAAAGAAAGAAATCATATGACGGTATGGAATGCCCGAAAGGATCATATCTGACAATGCACTGAACTTGAACAACAGTACGATAGCAGAGGTCTGCAGTCAATTCAAGATCAAACACCACAACTCGTCACCATATCGTCCAAAAATGAATGGAGCAGTCGAGGCAGCTAACAAGAATATCAAGAAAATCGTGGGGAAAATGACTGAGACTTACAGAGATTGGCACGAGAAGCTACTATTCGCTCTTTACACTTATCAAACATCGGTCAGAACCTCTACCGGGGCAACTCCTTTCTCTTTGGTGTATGGGATGGAAGTGGTACTTCCGATCGAAGTTGAGATTCCTTCCCTTCGGGTCTTATCTGAAATAAAGTTGGATGAAGCAGAATGGATCCAATCCCGGTATGATCAGCTAAATCTAATCGAGGAAAAAAGGCTGAAAGCCCTTCGTCATGGACAAATGTATCAAAAACGAATGATACGAGCTTATAACAAAAAAGTTCGCCCTAGAGAATTCTATGAAGGGGACCTGGTCCTGAAAAAGATCCTTCCCTTGCAAAAAGACTTTAGAGGAAAATGGATGCCGAACTGGGAAGGACCTTATGTAGTAAAGAAGGCCTTTTCTGGTGGAGCTCTAATTTTAGCAGAGATGGATGAAGAAAGTTTACCGAATCCTGTGAACTCAGATTCAGTCAAGAAATACTTCGCCTAAAAGAAAAGGGGGGGAAAACTGGAGAGGCCAAGGTGAAAACCCGCAATGGGCGCTTTGTGACCAAAGGGGTTTTTGAATTGAAAACCTAGGAATGGGCAATTCAAATTTCTGAAGGGGAGGTATGCAACAGTCTTGCTACAACTCGAATTAACAAGAGAGATGGACGTCATGTCTTGGGGCATCAACAAAGTCTTCTAAGTCTATCCAACACCCATCAAGTACAAAAGGGATTCTCGAGAAATTTGTACAGAGAAGTTCATGCTATGATATCTGGATATTCATTTTCATTTTACATTTCAGCAAAATTTGCCTTGTCAAAACATGATCCTTGGATCAGTTTATCCATTTTGAACCTTAATCCAAATATCCATTGAAAATTTTCAAGCACTTTTCATTGAAATAAGATTAATAGACGGTCAATGTTCAAATTAAAGGAGTTTTGCATATCACTCTAAAAGCTTCTAATTATTACGGGAACTCGAAGTGAGTCTAATATTCAGAACTAACTAGGTTTATGGGGCAATCAAAACCTAAAATGATGACCCTTAAAGAGACCGACCAAACAAGAAGGCGGGGTGATACATTGCGAAAAATCATTCTCATGAAATTCTACATTCATCCATAGCACATGTAGTTAGGAGCATTCGAGTCATTCTGATTATAGCATCCTCATTATTTGCATAAGTATAAGCACATAAAATTGATTCTACAAGACAGGCTCCTCAAAGAACAGTGTAGCAAGTTCAGATTTTGTTCCATAGAGATGATAGTGGAGCAGATTGAAGATTGAAGTCTTCCTGAAGGTTGAAGGGAGCAAATTAAAAAGTCTACAGGATATGTCCCCTAGTGGATTATCCTATTGCCATCAAACGGCGGTGGAATGGGTTGAATATTGTCCTATTGCCACTGACCAGCGGTGGAATAGGTTGAAGATTGTTCTATTACCACTGACCAGTAGTGGAATAGATTGAAGATTGTTCTATTACCACTGACCAGTAGTGGAATAGATTGAAGATTGTTCTATTACCACTGACTAGTAGTGGAATAGATTGAAGATTGTTCTGTTGCCACTGACCAGTGGTGGAATAGATTGAAGATTGCTCTATTGCCATCAAATAGTGGTGGAATAGGTTGAAGATTGCGAATGATAACTCCCTGAAGATACAACGAAACAGTAAAAAGGGTTGAAGCCACAAACCTTATCTCTTGGAAGTAGCAGTGGAGTGGATCAAAGCAACAAGTTACAGTAGAGTTTGAAGCTACCTGACAAAGAAAAGCACCAAAGAAGACAAGACTCAGTGGACCCCGGTAAATTTTGGCCTTCTTTATATCTTTGCTCTGTTCCCGTTACACAACAACGTGCAAAGAGGGGCAGCTGTACAAGCCCAAAATTATCCGGGCCCATTAAGCCAAGCCTAATTATAATACCCAAAACCTAAAAGGCCTAAAAGGCCCACAAGTTTAAACTCTTTTCCAGAAAAGCTAGGTTTGGAAACCCTAGCGCCGTTCTCCAAATACCGCAGCCCTCATGTGCGCACCACACCTTCTGGCCTCCACTACCGATAGCGCCGTCTCCCCCACTCTCCATGGTTCCCCACGCCCTGCAGAAACGGACAAAACAACAGCAACCATGGCAACGAGAAGCAATTCTATTGTATTTTATTTTACTTTTGTTTGTTTCTTCAAACATTCGATTATAAAAGCCGAATGGAGAGGCTGTAACGAGGGATTGATTTTTTCGATAATAAAAAAGCAACCAATACAAGCAGCATATTTTTCCAAAAAAAGAATAAAAACAATAGCAATAGAAACCCAACAAAAGCCAAAAAAACTCAAAACCGTAACAGTACATTCAAAGGTACATCCTTTTATTTTTTTTTTGTTTCGAATCTTTCCTTTTTTTTTTCTTTCTTGCTCACAAAATATATATAGATATAAAAAAGGGGTATAAGAAATTACCTTTACGGGCCGACGGTGGAGCTTGCGGTCGGAGCCTCCTTCCCCCGCTCCTCTTTTCTCCAAACCCTAGCAGAGAAAAGAGGAGACCTTCTGAAATTTTTTTTTTTAAAATGAGATGAAAAGTAAAAAAAAAAAACAAAAAATCAAGTTGGGCTTTAAATAACCAAGCAAAACGGCACCGTTTTGTGCCTAGGGGCCGGACGCCAAAACGGCGTCGTTTTGGCTCGACCGCGCGACCCGACCCTCGCCTCGACCTTAGATCCGCGCGTTTTGTCATGGAGGGGCTAATTGCGCTTTTAGCCCCTCCACTTTTTCAAGACTGTGCAATTGAGTTTTTTTTTATTTTCGATTTTGACCCGAGGATTCACCACGGTTTCAAATTTGGTCCTCCTCCCAGCGCATCGTTTCGATAAGGGGGTTTATTCTTTGCTTCGCACTGCGGGTTGTGTTGCGTGTCGCGAATTAGTCCTTTCCTTTTAATTTGTTTCAAATCTACCCCAAGATTTCATTTTAACTTCAATTTAATCCCTTTTAGTAATTTACATTATTATTGTATCGTTATTTTATTATTATTATTATTATTATTATTATTATTATTATTATTATTATTATATTTGCTATATTACTATTATTTTTACTATTACCTTTATTATTGTATTATCATTTGCATATACTAACTTTATTATTATTATTGTTACTGTATTTGTATTATTATATTTTGCATATTTTGTATCATTACTATACTAATTATTATTACTATATTATTATGTTGTATATATTTTGTATCACTTTTATTTTTTATTATTATCATGATATTACTATTATTATTACTATATTATCATGCTGTATATATTTTGTATCACTTTTATTTTTTATCATTATCACGATATTACTATTATTATTATTATTATTATTATTGTTATTAGCATTATTATTATTAATAGTACTTATATTATGATGTTTATTATCCTCATTGTTACTAATCCTATCATTTGTGACATTGTTTTGTTTTTTTTAAAATTTCCCGCTTTATTTTTAATATTTTTATTTTACTTCTTTGTTTTTGTTTCGATATTTTTTATGATATTCTCGTTTGTGTCATGTTATGTAAATCGATAGTTTTGAGATGGTCTTGGATTCAAGGATTTAAAATATCGTGTCCTAAAGTATTGGATGTGATATTTTATTCTTTTGGAATAAGAAATTTTGATTTTCAATTCAAAAAACTGTGGGATGATCTCCGATTCGAGGATTTAAATTATCATGCCCTAAAGTATTGGATGTGATATTTTAATCCCTTGGAAACGAGAAAGTCTTGATTTACAATTTCGGAAAGCTATGAGATGATCTTATGATCGAGGATTTAAACTATCGTGTCCTAAAGTATTGGATGTGATATTTTATTCCTTCGAAACGAGAAAATCTTGATTGAATTCAAAAAAAAAAACTCAAATATTTCCAAAAGAGGTCGGATTTTTAAATTCCTTTAATATTTTCAACTTTCGACATGAGGACATTAATTGATCAAATCGGTACCAATTTTGGGCGTGACGAGGGTGCTAACCCTTCCTCGCACGTAACCGACTCCCGAACCTATTTCTTTGAGCTTCGTGGACAAAAATCGTTGTTTTGATAAATTAAATGGTTTATTTAAAGCAACCACTTTCCAAGGTGACCCGATCACACCTAGCAAAAAAAGATTGGTGGCGACTCCCGTGTTTCGTTTTCATTTTCAAAACCCAAGTTCGATTCCCGCCTTTTCAAAAAAGGGGATGGTTTCGACATTCTACTACCTAAAATCGGACATCAAAATCATTAGCATCGGATAAAACTCCACAATTCAGGGTGATATCCTCTATTGGAACGTATCCAGGCTGCTCACTTGCTACAAAAATGGTAATTTGAAGAAAGGTTACGAAATTATTGTGGACAAGTTCTCCATGGAAGCAACTAAAAGCTGACTTTTTTCTCTATTCAAATATATGATATTGGAATGGGAACATATTGTCTCTACATCTGCAAATCCAACCGCTTTTGCTTCAAATACAGCTTCAAGTCAAAGGTAAAGTTGCACAACGCGATGTGCTCAAAAAAAAAAAAAAAAAAAAAAAGAAAAGAAAAGAAAAGAAAGAAAGAAAGAAAAAGAAAAGCAATATGAACAATTTGATTTGGTCAGAAATCATTGTTAATTAATTAATTCAAAGGAACGGAGCCCCGATAAAATATTGAGGTTAAATATAAATATTAATAAAATATAATATATATTAAAATAATTTTAAATACATACCCATCCAAATAAGGCATAATGAGATTAAAAATTTTAAATAAATAACTTAAAAACCTTAAATAATATCCCCCATAAATTAATATACCACCACTCATACTTGTTTCCCACTCAATGGATCCAATTTTATTTGGACCGGTAATATAGATATTTACTAGGGATAGAAAAATTAAGCATTTATAATTATTTGGGTTTCAATTCACTATCTTCACTATCATTTCGCTTGTCAAAAATTTTCTCAATTTTCTATTGCTACTACCTTTCAAGTATAATGTATTGCATTTACTATCCCTATCGTTTCAAAACTTAGATAGGATTTTCCCCTTTATATTTTTTAATGGTAAACATAAAACAACTCTAATTTTTAAGGATTATTTAGCAATCTCTCTAACTTTTAAGACTAAATTAGAAACCGCTAAACAAAGAAACTTCTCTAAAATGGGTATTTACAAAGAATAAAGTCACTAAAATAATAGATTAGAACTAATATACTATTTGCATGGATGCTCTCTAAAAGATATGTATAAGAGAAAGATAAAGAAAATGAATAACTAAAATATTGATTATGTCTCTTGCTTCTTGGATTGTTTTTGAGGTACATGAAATGTGACCATTAGAAGAGTAACGATCCCTTGAGAAGGCGGCTCGGTTCCTCTAAAAGATTTAGCTACTACCTTTTGAGAGAGATCTATCATTTTTCCTGTGTACTTAGAAATATATTTTTATCTCGAAATTATTTTAGAACGTATTTAAGGTTTTTCAATTAAACTCAATATATGAGTAAAATCAATTTAAGCAAGTGTCATTTAGTCTATTTTGAACTTGAAAATATTTCTAAAAATATTTGTTTGTTTTCTAATACAATTGACCTAAAAGGATAATATGAAAAAAATTATCTTAAATATTGTTATATATAACAACAATAACTAAAAAAATATTAAAAGAAAAAAATTTTGTTCTCTAACCTCTGTCAAAAATTGAAATCACATTTTGTCCTTGTCTTGTTGTCTCTCTACATCAAATATTTGCAAAACTTAAGCTATGTTAAATTTTAAAAAAATTAATTGTTGAAAATTAAGGGTTAAAAAATAAATACTAAAAAATTAAGTATCGAATTCAAGTTATATAATATGTTTAATGTATTAGTTAAAATTAAATTCCTAATATAATTAAATTATTTGATAAAGGATAATATAATTTTAAATGAAATAATTAAAATTAAAAATAATAATTCAATATATTCTCTATTAAGAGATAATTAAATCACCATCTTATTATTTTCCACACTTTTTTTTTTGAAAAAAAAAAAACTATCTTATAGTTTTATTGTAATTTATCAAAAGTGTTTAAAAATTAACATACCGAAATTATTAATATTCAATAAACTAATTTTTTTCAACACTCTATTAAACAGGCCTAGTATTTGTTTCTGATTAGAAGTGTTTTTTTTTTTTTTCCTGTTTTTAAACGCTAATTTGAAAGAGTTTGAAACACTTAAGAGTTTTTACTTTTTCAAATGTGGAACTTCAAAAATGGATGAGAGCTCCATGCTGTTTGAAGTTTCTAAAATACAGTCAACAAATATTTCTTTGTCCAAAGAAATATAAACTAAAAACTAAATTAAAAAAAAAAAAAAACGAAGTAAGCAATTGAGCTTTGCTCTAATTTGGTCTAAAATATACTTTGTGTTCTAATTGGAGCTCAATCCGATTCAATCCAAACTTAAAATTGATTTAAACCTAAAATGTGTGAAAAAATTACATTTTATGAGAATTTTGAGGCATATTCTTAATAAATAAAGGTAGAGAGTTAAATCATAAAATTATAGTTTCATATTCTACTCTATGAGACCTTTACTATGCTCAAAATGATTGAGTAATGATTGAGAAATTGATGCTCAAAATAAGTTACTTGGAAATATTTGTTGAAAAAAAGTAAAGACTTAGATCTCACATTAGTTAATTACCAAATGAGAGATGTGTATTTATATGGAACCCTTTTGAAAAGTTATTGAATGGCTAAGTTTGGAACTTTGCCTCATGCATAGGAAGGGTGTAGGTTCAAACTCAATGGGGTTGAGGTGCACATGCGTGATGTGGGTGATGTGAAATGTTGAGCCCAAAATGGGCTTATCCTATTAATATTTCAACCCAACACAAAATTAATTTTCCTCAGCAGACATAATCTGTTTATATAAGGACACTATCTTATTTTATTTGATTCAAATCAATTTGATTTAATTTTTAATCAAATTGATGGGAGACATTCGACCAACGGTCATGAGATGGATGAAAAACAAATTTATGTAATAAGTATATTTATAAAATTTAATATAAATAAAAATGGAATTTTTGTTGAATAATAAAATAAAAATATTCAAAATTACAAGAATTCTAATTTACTAAAGCAAATTATACAAAAACACTTTAATAATTTACTTAAAAAGCATATTTTACTAAAATCTAACTATTTATTTATCTGAGAAAAAAATATATGAAATTATTTATTTGGAACTATTTTATTTACTAAAATTACTTTTAATCATTATCAACTTGGATTCGTTCTAATCTAATAATAATAATAAATTAAAAAATATGACCAAGTTATGTAGATGGATTTTTAGCTTAAACCATCAAAAATATGTTAGCACTTACTTTTTAAAGCCCAGTCCGATTCTTTACCATATTTTATTTGCCTCGTTTCTTTCTTTCTGCATAGCTCCTACCACTTCTTCTTCTTCTTCTATATTCTGATATAAGTAATATTTCATTATAACAAAAACAATCTTAATACGATATTTTTTTAAGTGTTAAGATAGACTTACTAACATACATTTTGACCAACTCTCCCAACTATATAAAAGCGTCGCTATATGAAAAGCCTAAAACGACTCTTTTGAACTATGCCAACCTTTTTTGAGTTGTTTAAATTTGCATCTTTAAGTAGGTTTCAATTTTTTCAAATCAAATCGAATTTTGCTCATCCTTTAAGCAACTTTCGTGGGTATTGTCAAAATATAATCATATCCCGACTTTTTAGAAAGAGTTGGGAAAATATTAACCTATCCAAACTTTTATTTTTCATTGGCAAATATTTTATTTAACCCAACTTTTTTTGTATTGCCTTTCTCTATTTATGATTTATCCCAACCTCTTTTTTTTCAGCAAATATTTGGCCTAACCCAACATTTTTTGAGTTGCCTTTTTTTTGCTCTTGATTTATACCAATTTTTTTTTTTTGTCGGCAAATATGTGGTCTAATCTAACCTTTTTTGTGTTGTCTTTGTCAGCTCATGAACTATTATTATTGAATGAAAATAATTTAAATAATTAACAACTTTGCCAATGAAGCATTGACTAAATTACAGATTTGAGTCTCATGTTATATAAATGTTATATTCTCCATATTAAAAATATGTTAAAAAAAATTAGTTATAGTATAAAAGTATAGGGTTAAATTATATTAAATTAAAATATAAGATTAAATTCTAAACTTGATCATGATAGAAAGATCAACAGTGTAAGTAATGGAATTGTAAATCATGAGTTATAATAAATTTTGTGAGACAAGATCAGAATGATTTCGGGTTCTCCTGTTCTGACTTAGGAAAAATCATCAAAAATTGTAAAAAAATAATTAGGGGCTTAAATTTATATGTTTAAATCATTAATGAGTATATTTTCAAGAGAAACAAATGGAAACATCATCTAAATTCTGTACTAAGAGATAAATAATTTTTAGTAAGGAAAGTTCTAAGCTGTCAAATAGCAGAATAGGGATAACTTTAAAGATTTTACTTAAGCTGTCAAATAGCAGAATAGGGATAACTTTAAAGATTTTACTTAAGCTGTCAAATAGCAGAATAGGGATAACTTTAAAGATTTTACTTTACTTATTTGATAAACTATAAATTCTAAAAATTTTGTGGTAGAAATATATTTGAGTCTAGTTTCAAAAACATCAAGCGGATATTAATTTTGAATTCTGTAGCTCAAGATATAAATAATTTAGTGATAATGACTCGAGTAGACAGCTTTGAATGAACATATAAGTAAATAGTGAAAACATATATGAGTATTGAGCTAGCATGGATTACTTTAAAAATGGATCACACGGCCAAGGTCAAATTGGGCCGAGTGGGCCACACGGGCCTGTGGACCCACACGGGCAGATCACATGGGCATGTGGGCCCATTTTTATTGAAATATCTTTAAGGTTGCACGGGTCGCCAAGTCGACTGTAAACCTACTGTAGGGTCGGTAAGCGCTACTTAGACCCCTAAATGTGTGAAATTGACTGAATGATATCTGTATTGGGCATGTTAATATCTGAAGTAATTATATGTACTGAAATTGCATAATAGCATGTCATCCATTGTATGTTGCATTGCATTAGGTTGGGGGTTATTATCCGGAGGAAGTGTACTGAAAGGCTTTAAGCCTAATTTACTAGCAGCTCAGCTGCAAACTACTGTTTTGTGCCGTATTCAGTACTACTTAGAGTGTTGGGATCGGTGGGTAGATTATATCCCCACATGGAGTGTAGGGTTGGACAGAGATGGTTGGGTAGGATTTTGCTACTGCATAACTGTTACTACTATTGATACTGTGATAGGCTAAGGTCCTACTGCATTTTTAACACTGTACTGAGATGGGCTAAGGCCCAAACTGCCCTCGATACTGAAAAGGGCTTAGGCCCAAGACTGTTCAACTTTGTACTGTGAATATTGTTTGTTTGTTTGTTTCTGCAGGATTATACACTAAGTTTACGTAAACTCACCCTTTTTGTTTAATGTGCAAAGGTTATCCCCAGACTTAGACGGATTGGTGCGACGGAGGACTCAACGGTGACGACAGTAATTTTTGGACTTCATGGTTTTCAATTTACGATTTATGATTTGATTATTATGGATTATTTGGGTTGTAATTTAAGGACCCTCTGAGGCTTTGGTTTTAAATTTGGGTATTTATTTATTTATTTTACTTTATGTATTTATACCTGCTGGTCGTAGGAAATTCGATTTTCAAAAAGTTAAAGTAATTTCTAAACGCAAGATCACCTAGACTGTTTTATTAAAGCTTCCACAATTAGGGATGTTTCAAAACAAATGTTTTAAATGAATAAAGAAGTCTTCCCAAGTTCTAACCAAGGTTTACTAAAGATAATAACATGGAATGTTTTCATAGTAACAACGCGGTTTCAAAAACGCTATCGTGTGACATTGGTAGATACAGACATAACGTCTAGGCCGGGTTTGGGGTGTTACAAAAAGGCTAAAAGCCTTGGGGGAAGGAGTTTTTTACAGAAGGATGAGTGAGTATTCATGTCACTCCATCTCCTATTTATAGTACATGAAAAACCCTAATTGATTCCAATTTAAAGTCTAGATGATAATTTTAAAAAGATATAATTTGAAATTAAATCTAAACAATATAATAATCCAAACAATAATCCTAAAAATAAAATTCAAATTTAAACAAATTTTTATGTCCATAAATCTCTTCTTTGAAATTTTGTCCCAAGTCTTCCACACTTTGTATTTTCGGCACCACTTCTTCTCTATTTTGCATGCTGACTCTTCTTGTCTTTAAATTCACAATTTTGCCCCCAAATTTCTTTTTGCCTTCAATTTAGTCCATACAAGATAAAAAATCATAAACAGCCCAAATTAGTAGGATTCTACTCAAAATGTATATGTAATTAACACATAAAAGTATGTAATTTTAGAGTATTATCATAGATATCTATTCAATAATTATGCTTATTGCTAAAGATATGACTATCCATTTGAGTAGTTATGTCTCTATAAAGAGACCTCTTACAAGTAGGAGTAAATTTTCATTTGTATGACACACCAAAAAAACACATAAAAAATTTATTCATAAAAAATTTATTTCTATTCTCCCACCATCTTTATATTCCTAGATTGTTTTATAAAGAATTACCGTAAAAATTATTTATAGAAATTGATATTCTTGCTGTGCTCCGCTTAGTGCTTAGTGGATTGCTTATGTTAGTGCAAAACGTAGACAATCATTGGGCTTCATTGTATTCTGGAGGTTCATTTACCAATAACTTTTTTACACACCATAATATAGGTAGGGGCGAATAAAACATTAAAGAAAGTAGTATTGATACACACCTTGAAGCTTTCGTTAATTTCTTATAAATTAATTTTTATGCCCACACACCAGGCCAAGATCTAATTCCATTTATTTAAAAAAAATTATAGTGTATACCATAAGCAGAGGCATAGTTAGGGATTGGCATGGTCCCGACTTCCCTAAAATGAAAAATTATTGTTTAGGTCTTTTAAAAATTTTTAAAATTTTAAATTAGTAAAGGTAAAATTATACTTTGACCCTCCCTAAAATTATAAAAATTCGATTTAATCCTTTAAAAATTATAAAGATATAGATTACCAAAAATAAAATTTCATTCAGTCCCTTTAAAAAGTTGTTCTGACTTCACCCCTGACCATGAAATAAAAATTAGAGATTCTAGTTTAGCAAAAAGACTTACATTATACCTTTTTCTTCAAGTGGATTTAAATTGTAGGGAAAGAAAACTTTAATGAAAGATTATAAAAAAATCTTCATAAAAAATAAATTTAGATTACAATTATTTCTTAATAATTTGGAAAGTAATAAAATGAAAGATGAAAAAAAAAATGAAAGATAGCAATGAAAGAACAAAAAGCAAAGATGAGAAGTGAGGTTTACCCATTGATTGATCAAAGAGAAACATAGCATAAAAAAATTAATTTATGATGGAGGGTAAACAAGGAAGTCAAAAGGGGAAAGGTTTCATAAAATGTTTTAACCTAAAATAAAAAGTTTTAAATTTAATCTAAACCATTTATATATTTTGATTTAATAGTTATAAAACCCTTCCTATAAGAAATTACAATATTTAATTAAAATATATATTATTAAGAAATATTATTCGAAAATGAATATTAAGTGATAATATTCTTAAATGCATGCATCTTTTTCTTTTTCTTTTCAAAATCAAAAGGCAACCAATGGCTAAGTGATTTGTATTTGAACAAGGTAAGAGAGACCAAAATAAAAGCAAATTATATTTATGGTCTTCCTGCGTTGAAACAACCACCAATTTTACACATTACTAATACATCGAATGCAAACCCTTAATAGAGATGACTAAGACTAAAGCATGAAACTAGTTCAACAAACCTAATTTACTAATTAGCAAAAAGAAACGAAATTAAGAGATATAGCCTTTGGCTGCATGAAGTCTCCAAATTTTTCTAATTTCCTATGCTTTTTGTGTTGTTGGTGGTGCTGGAGAAGGTGTACATTGATGTGCTTGAACCAATAGTAGGATAAGTCAGTCCAGTAGTATCTGAATCTAATAACCCTACTCCTCTGCATACATTCGAATCCAACTCCGAATCCACCTCTGATTCATCGTCGAAGTCCATGTCCCGAGCAACTGGGAACACTATATCCGGGTAGCTACACTCACTTGCCGGGTCCATCTTCGACATCTCGGCATCAGCAGCCTTTTGCAACTCTATAGCAAACCCCAACCTTTCCATCACATCATTCATTGATGGCCTATCGGTTCCAACATCTGCTATGCAACTTTCTGCAATTTCGACAAACACCTTAAAACACTCTGGAGCTATCTTTCCAATCAAATATGGATCAATAACCTTGTACAGTGTCCCATCTGCAATGCATTGCTTGGCCCAATGTGCCAGGCTCATTTGAGATTCGGGCAATTTCGTATTCACAGCCTTTCTTGCACATAACACTTCAAATAACACAACACCAAATGCATATACATCTGATTTTTCGGTTAATTTATGACCCCGAGCATACTCCGGGTCCATGTAGCCGCGGGTACCCTTTATCCCAGTTATGAGCATCTCGTCTTTGGGGTCTTCTTTCGACAACCCAAAATCCGAAACCTTGGCAGTAAACTTATCATCTAGGAGAATGTTGCTTGTCTTCACATCACGGTGGATAACAGTATGTCTAACTTCCGTATGAAGATAGTTCAATCCAGTTGCAGCTCCCTTGCAAATCTCAAGCCTTTGCTTCCATGTGAGAGGATCATAGGCAAAGCTAGTACCGTAAAGATGATGCGAGAGAGTCCCATTACTCATAAAATCATACACCAGAATCATCTCTCGTTTCTCATTACAGTATCCGATTAAGGACACCAAATGAACATGGCGGAGCTGAGACAACATCTCAATCTCTGTTAAGAACTCTCGAATACCTTGACTGGATTCTGGATTCAGGCGCTTGATTGCAACTATCTTTTCACCTTCATCCATGAAACCTTTGAATACTTTCCCAAACCCACCTTTCCCAACAACTAAATCATCATGGAAATTGTTGGTAGCAGCTTTGATCTCATCCAGTGAAAAATGGCGGCATAGTTCATCTGGTAACAGTGAGGTCCTTGTGGATTTCCCTTCGTTTTGATTTACCCACCAGCAAAGCCAACTTGTTCCCTTTCTTTGCCGCCGAACAACCATGCAAACCAATAAAGAAATTATGGCAATCAAACCAGCCGCACATCCAACACAAGCAATTAGCAAGCTTCTCTTCTTGGATTTTGCACCTGCAGAATTGGACGAATCCGAAGGTGGTGGTGGAGCCACCCGTAGTTCAGGGTTTGGTTCGCCCAAATTGCCATCAGATTTGCTTAATTTGAACACTTCAATCCCATTTAAGATAACATCATAGTACTTAGAATGACGAATAGGATGCAAATCTATGGTGATGTACTCCTTTGATACAAACACGACATAATCCTTAAAAATCGGAACTCTGCTATGCACGGTCCACATAATCACATCAGCGTCTTGTTCAGCCGTCTGACTGTTTATAAAGACCTTAAATATCCGGTCTCCCGGAGAGTTTATCAGATCGTGTGGTTCACAGAAATGAAGCCTCACCATATACCTGAATCCCGAACCCACGGGCAATCTCCATGATAAGTTATGCTTCTCGTTGTACGCAAGACTAGGCCCCATTACCCGTGCAGTCCGATAAACCATCTCCGGTGCCGTATATCTTTTAACCATTGTGTAGTTGATTGGCAAGGAGGTGTTCACAGTAACATAGCTTTTTTCTGTCATGCATAAAAAGTCATCGGACCAAAGCCTGAAAAGGCCAGTATCACCGTTGGGCGAAATGGAGTTGCCCCCAACATTCAATCGATACGCCATCTCAAGTGCGGTGTCATTCTCAACAGGGAATGGATAACCCTGACCAACAAAATTAGGGACATCCAATGAGTCAGGTGGTGTGTAGTAAAGATTGGTAGGCATCGACACGATCTCGATTCCATTGATGAAAGCGTAAGTATCGTTTGAAGCACTACTACGAGATGGAGTGAAAACAAGGTCCAACACCTCATTATCTTCCACGTTCAAACAGAATTCTCTGTGAAACCATTTTCTCTCCCCCTTTGAATCTGCAACAAGGGAAGCACTGAAATTTTTTAGCAAAGTGAAAGAACCAGCTTTGACAGAGAAAAAGGCCTTGGATCTGTCGTATTCTTTATAGGACGCTGCATGGAAGTATAGACGAACGAATTTCTGGCCAGGGGTAACAGGGAAAGTGTACTTGAATTCGGAACGGGAAACTCGGGCTGTCATATAAGGAACGGGTTCGGAACCGTCTTGAGTATTAGCTCCGTACGCCTGCGATTTGTTGTGGGATGATTCGAAAGGTCCAAATTTTGAGGTCTTGTCTGCTGCCCAAGATCTGCCATCATAAGCTAATAAGTCGGTTGGAGCTCCACAATTCAGGGTGATATTTTCTGCTGGAACGTATGCAGTCTGCTCTGATGCAACAAAAATGACTGACTGAAGGATGGTTATGAGAACTATTACCGAGTACTTCTCCATGGAAACAATTGAAAACTGACCATGAGTATATTTGTCTATGTAAATATATGTTGATGGAATGGGAACATGTTTTATTAGTATATTTGCAAATTCATACAGCTTTTTCTTTACAGGTTACGAGTCTTTCTTCTTCTTTTTTTTTTTTTTTTTTTTTTTTTTTTTTTTTTTTTAAATATATTGCTTCAAATTAAAGCTAGATGATTGGAAAGTTAAATAGATAAGGTAATCGCGAAACTCGTTTGAATTAAATATATTTTCACAAATAAGATTTACCGAAGGTCAACCACTTAACTAATTGATTTAAAATGGGATAATATCACGTTTGGTATCTATACTTTTATAAAATATTTAATATGATACATAAATTATCAATATGTGTTATTATGATACCTAGAGTTAACAACCATAGTGAATTATTAAATTAACCAATGGAAATTCGATATGTAAACCTTTTTTTTCAAATCATTAAATCTACATGAATAATATAACGTTATGTGAAAAATTAAATAAAACAAAAAATTAAATAAAAAAAAAACAAATAGCTAAGCATATGGTTAATAAAAAAAGAAGTGAATACTAAACTTACATGAAAATACTTGTATTTTTTATGTATAATAAAAATATTATTTAAACATAAATTAAAAATACTATTTCAAATGAAAATTTTTTCGAAGAAGATGATCATATGCTTAAATGGAGAAGATGAAGTTTTAGCTTAGTTATTTGTTTTTTAAATTTAATTTTTTGTTTTTTAAATTATTCACATAATGTTGTATTATTCATGTAGACTTAATGATTTGGAGGAAAAAGTTTACGTATTGAATTTTTTTGATGGTTTAGCAATTTACTAACGTTGTTAACACCAGTTACCATTATAAAACACATATTGATAGTTAGGTACCACATTAGACATTTTATAAAAGTATATGTATTATAATAAAATACATATTAATAGTTCAAATACCACATTGGACATTTTCAAAGTACAACTACAACATTGAGCATTTATAAAAATACGTTTACTAAATGTGACATTATCTCGATTAAAATTAACTGTATGGTTCAAAAGTTAAAATCAGTTTAAAATTAAAAAATTATCAAAACTTTTTAAAGTTTTTTTCTAAATTGCAATGAGGCCTTGGTGTGGTCCGTCAAGGCGGATGTTTTTGGTATTTGAGAAACCAAATCTAGGTCTTATTATATGTAATTAGATTATATGTAATTAGGATGTGTGGATATTTAGTCACGTTATGTACCCACGTTATGTATGAATTTTATCTAATTCTTTTTAGTTCTTTGCATTGTGTTTTATACTATTTTAATTCTAAGAGGTATAATTACTCAAACTATTATTTGTATTTATATTATTCTTGTGAATGTATTATATTTATAATAATAAAACTTTCAAAAATATTATTTAAATTGAACCCAAATAATTTTGTACTTAAATGAGGCCACCAACTTTATCTATAAAATGATGCATTTGATCATTTTAACTAGTTTTAATTTAATAACAAGCCTTTAAATTATACCAATTATTTTAGTTAGTGTCGTAACCATTTTTTTTTTGAAAAAAATGGGAATCGACTTGGGTTTTGTAAACGAAAATAAAACAGGGAGTCGCCACCAATCTTTTTTTGATGATGTATGGTCGGGTCACCTTGTAATTCAATCATTTCAATAAAAGTTTAAATTTATTAAAACGATAATTTTTGGTCTACGAAATCAAAAAAATGAGTTCGGGAGTCAGTTACGCACGAGGAAAGGTTAGCACCCTCGATACGCCCAAAATTGGTACCTAATTGATTAATTAATGTCTTAGTGTCGAAGATTTAAAAATTTAAAAGAATTAAAAATACGATCCCTCTTTTATAGTGATGCTAAAAATTATTTTAAAAGAAAATAGAAATGTGTGTCAAGGCAGTCTCATCTCAAGGTAAAATATTATATCCAATACGTTAGGACACTACATATTGACCTTCGAGGTTAAACATGCCTTTCATTCAAAACTTATGAATTTAATTAAAAGGATATTCTGTTATTTAGAATGGATGAGAAAATCGCAAACCCAATACTTTAGGTCACGTTTTCTCGAGCTTCTAAATACAAATCATTTCCTTGGTTTAGAAAATCTTATCTCGGAATAACAAAACATCACACCCAATGCTTTAGGACACGACATTTTGAGTTCTCGAGAATAAGCTTTTTGTTTAAAAATGTATTTGCTTTAAAAGGATGTTCGGTTATTTAGATTAAACGAGAAAAATTGCAACCTAATACTTTAGGGCACGATCTCTCGAGTTTCTAAATACAGAACGTTGCCTTGGTTTAGAAAATCTTATCTCAGAATAACAAAACGTCACATCCAATGCTTTAGGACACAACATTTCGAGCTCCCGAGAACAAGCTTTTTGTTTAAAAATGTATTTATTTTAAAAGGATATTCAGTTATTTAGATTAAACGAGAAGAATTGCTACCCAATACTTTAGGGTACGATCTCTTGAGTTTCTAAATGCAGAATATTATCTTTGGGAAAGAAAGCAATTTTGTGTCGGGCGAAAGTTGATGTAACGCAAGTTTGTAAAGAAACAAATCATAATATTAACAGGTATAACGAAATAATGATAGACGAATAGTACGCATGACAAGAAGAAAATGAAACTGACAAGCTATGTAACTAAAAAATAATAATAATAGGTTACAATGACAAAAGATAAATATGACAATAAATAAGAGTAATAAAAATAAAAGAACTTTAATGGTAAACTGATAAATAAGTAAGTCATATATAAAGCAGTAAAATAATAATAATAGTAATAATAATAATGCAAAAATGATAATAATGGAATAATAATAGAAATAATAATAATAATAATAATATAAGTAAAAATAATATGTTAATAATGATAATAATAGCTTAAATAAAAAAATAATAAATTAATAAGATAAAAATGATAATAATAAATATAAAAAGCAAATAAAATAATAATAATGTAGGTGGTAGTAACGCAATAATAATAGCAAATATAATAGTAATATTAATAGTTAAAGTAATAATAACAAATAGTAATAATCAATATAAAATTAATTGATAATAAAATAACAAAAATAACAAAAATGACCAATTTAAACTTAAAACAGAAATTTAGGGGGGCAAATCTGCAAATAAATAAAAAAAGGGGAACAGGAACTAAAATATAACGCACGTGAAATCGCAAGGACTAGATGAGAAATTATTCCTCAGCCCTATGCGCAGCGTTTAGTAGTGGACTTAAATGAAACAAAACTGAAATTACAGGTGCCAAATTAAAAGTAAAACAGATTTAATTAAAGGAGGCTTAAAAAGCGGAAGGGCCAAAGCAATAAATAACCAAATTTTACAAAACATGCGGATCCTAGCTTGGAGCGGGTCGGATCAGGTCGGGTTGCATGAAACGGCGCCATTTTGGGGTTTCAAGACCCAAGCCAAAACGACGTCGTTTTATTTCTTTATAAAATCAATTTATTTTCCTTTTTTATTCATTTATGCAGTTAGTTTAAAAAAAACAAGTTCCTTTTCTTTTTCTCTCAACTCTCTCTGCAGGTCCAAAGGGGGGAGGAGATTCTGGCGCCACTCCTGGCCGTGGGCTGTCACGTGTGCCGCTGTGCGTGCACTGCGTCGAGCTCCGAACAGTAAAAATTTTATTTTTCTTTAATATGTATATATGTATGTAAAAAATAAAACTTTAAAGTAAATAAAAACAAAACTAAAACAACAATCTGTTTTTGTCTTTTCTTTTGTTTTATGCACGCTAAAGATCTGTAAAAAAGGGTAAATAAAGACTAGCAATGAACAAAAGTAAGAAACAAACACATTCGATTTTTGTTTCAATCTCTGTTGTTGTTTTTTTATTGAATCTTCGCTTCTTGTTTTTTGAATATTAGAAAATTCCCCCTGTACATTGTTTTGGATCCAGGCTTTTATAGCAAAACAATATTACAAAATAATAGTTTTCCCTTGCTTTTTGCTACTGTTAATTTTCTGCTCTTTTTGTTGCTGTTGCATGTTCTCTTTCTATTTTGCAGGCGCTAGGAGCATGGTGGAGCAGGTGGCTATGGCAGGGTTGGTGGCTGGTCAGAAGGGCAAGTGGCCCTAGGTGCGGCGCACTTAGGGTTTGTATTTTATTTTATTTTTGTTTTCTGATTAGAGTTTGGATTGATTTTTTTTTGGGTTAAGTGGGCTTGTTGTTTCATGGGTTAAGTGGGTTTTGGGGGTTTGGAATTGGGTTTAAGTTTGTAGAATGGGCCCCGGGCAAATAGGCTTTCTACAGCTGCCCCTCTTTGCTTATTGTCGTACAACGGGAATAGAGCAAAGACATAAAGAAGGGCTAATTTTGCCTGGTCATGCTGAGTCTTCATTTCTTTCTGTGTTTTTCTTCTTTGAGTAGCCTCATTCCAGTCCATTGCATCTTGTTTCTTTGATCCACTCCACTGCTACTTAAGAGAGATAGGACGTGTGGCTTCAATTTGCTCCTGCTACAACTTCGAGGGGATGAGATTTGTTTATTTTTAACTTGCTCCACTGTGACTCCAGGGAGAAGGGATTTGTAGCCTTCAGCCTATTCCACTGCTGGTCAAGGAAATAGGACTATGGCTTAAATCATGTTCCACTACTGTTTAGAGAAACAAGATTTGCCTTCGATATTGTCCCAATACTGTTTAGGGCGACAAGATCTACAATCTTCAACCTATTCCACTGCTGGCCAGGGCAATAGGACGATGGCTTAAATTATGTTTCCCTACTGTTTAGGGAGACAAGATTTGCCTTCGATCTTATCTCATTACTGTTTAGGGCGACAAGATCTACAATCTTTGACCTATTCCGCTGCTGGTCAGGGCAATAGGATGATGGCTTAAATCATGTTTCCCTACTATTTAGAGAGACAAGATTTGCCTTCGATCTTGGCCTACTACTGTTTAGGGCGACAAGATCTACAATCTTCAACCTATTCCACTACTGGTCAGTGGCAATAGGATGATCTTCAAGCTATTCCACTGCAGGTCAGTGGTCTTCAACCTATTCCACTGCTGGTCAGTGGCAATAGGCAATAGGACAATCTTCAACCTATTCCACTGCTGGTTAGTGGCAGTAGGACAATCTTCAACCTATTCCAATGTTGGTCAGTGGCAATAGGACAATCTTCAGCCTATTCCACTGTTGGTCAGTGGCAATAAGACAATCTTCAACCTATTCCACTGCTGATCAGTGGCAATAGGATAATCTTCAGCCTATTCCACTGTTGGTCAGTGGCAATAGGATAATCTTCAACCTATTCCACTGCTGGTCAGTGGCAATAGGTTAATCTTCAACCTATTCCACTGTTGGTCAGTGGTAATAGGATAATCTTCAACCTATTCCACTGCTGGTCAATGGCAATAGGACAATCTTCAACCTATTCCACTGCTAGTCAGTGGCAATAGGATGGTCTTCAACCTTGCTACACCGTTCTCTGGGGAACCTGTCCTGTAGAATTAGTTTTATGTACTTATGCTTATGCAAATGATACGGATGCTATGATCGGAATGACTCAAATGCTCCTAACTACATGTGCTATAGATGACATTTACATGAATGCAGAATGTCATGAGAATGATGATTTTTTTTTTCACAATGATTAAGATGTAATGATCATAATAAAACAAATGCTCCTAACTAAATGATATTATGGAGGACATTTGCATGAATGCAGAATGTTATGATAATGGTCTCCTTACAATGATTAGGATGCAATAACCAGAATGAGTCGAATGCTCCTAACTAAATGATATTATGGAGGACATTTGCATGAATGCAGAATGTCATGATAATGATTCTTTGTTAGAAATGTATAAGGATCAGGATGCGATGATTGAAATGCTCCTAATGATGATGTATGAATGTAAAATGAAATGATCCCTTTTAATACTTAGGGTTGTCATTGCTCGTCGTCTATCAGAGTCTTATTACTGACGTATTACGCTGCTATCTCACCCTGCTGGTACATTTGCCAAAATCTCAAAGAAACAGTCATACTTTGCTCAAATAACTTGCCCCAATGTAACTTCAAGGTCCATTCCACGATACCTATAGGACTTTAAGGCTTATACCATCTTCAAACCCCCTCTCTGCAACTTCAGGGGGGCATAGGGTCTGTGTCATCTTCAATCCATCCCATTGCGACTCAAAGGTATAGAATTTGTATCATCTTCAATCAATTTGGTCTATTACACCTTCCATTCCTTGGGTGTCATAACCAGATGTGTATGCCTGACATGTGTATGAATGCAGAGTATCATTTTTCTTTTCCCGAGAATGATCCCTTTGTACAATTGGATTGACATTGCTTGTTATTTGTCAAGGTTGTATCACCGACAAAATGTCTTTTTTTTTTGTTCAACCAATAAAAGGTCCGAAGAGATAATCATCTTTCTCAAATATTTCCAAACCTTAAGCTTGGTGAGTTCTAAACAATCGTCCTGTTTCAGGTTCTTGTACTATTTAGAAGTTCCCAGAGTAATATGCGAAACTCCTTTTGTGAAAGTGTCGTTAGTCCATTAATCATAATTTCAATGCAAAATGCCTGAAAGAAATTGTAACAATAGACAAAAAGGAAATTGATTGGGAGCATAGCTCGAAACAAACAGGTTAATCAAAGCTAGCAAATGCAATCAAGAAGGAAGTTTATTGGTAGTGTATTTTGAAAGGAACAAAATAACCACAAATAACAAAATGGGTAAAATAGAAACTAGGTGCCCCAGATATCGCAGCTTGAGCTTCTCTGTTCAAACTTCTTGAGGACCATTTTAAGCTCAATATGTGTTTAGGGGATCCGGAGTACTTTATTGATTCCCAAAGACGCAACATACTTCTCCCTTGTTGATTCTGTCATAGTAAAACTGCTGTATGCCCTACTTTTGATCAAAATTTAAGCCGCCCTTCTCGGGTTTTCAACTCAAATCCCCTTTCGTCTCAAGGTGCCCTTGCGGGTTTTCGTCTTGGCCTCTCCTTTTTCTTTCTCCTTTCGGTTGAATTTTCCATTTTTCATTTTTTTCTCTTTTTTTTTTAAAAAAAAATCTCAAGGCACCCTTTGCGGGTTTTCACCTTGGCCTCTCTTCTCAGATGAAATCTGAACTCCCTAGCTTGAACATATCTTTGTCATCCATCTTGGTCAAAGTTAATGATCTTCCAGAATAAGCCTTCTTCACCACATAAGGTTTTGCCAAATTTGGTATTTACTTCCCTCTAAAGTCCTTTTGTATGAGAGGAATCCTTCATAATGCCAGGTCCTCATCATGAAATTCTATCGGGGGAACCTTTTTTTCATGAGCTCGTATTATCTATTTTTGGTACATTCGACCATTATGAATACTTTTAATCAAGCTTACTAGAGACATTCTACTTTATCCAATTCAATCAAAGCTTGGGGAAAAGGAATCTTATCTTCCAACAATTGTTTCCCTTTCATAAACTAATGGGAAAGATGTCCCGGTGAAAGTCCTGGCCAACGTTTAAGAAACCTAGAGGGTAAATGGTAACTTCTCTATGCCAACCTTTACAAGTCTCAGTCATTTTTTCCAAAAATTTTTGAATGGTTTTTTTTTTTTTTGCCTTTGCTACACTGAATGGTGTCTGATCTTTGAACATACTGTAAATCTTTGACATTGTGCAATTATGTTCCTTTCCGACATTCTTTATTACCACTCTTTTTTTTTAGATTTGAATTTGAATTTGATGACTGCCGACTTTGTAATTTTGGCATATGAAGCGACCTTCACCCTCTCAGTGAGGTAACCAACGACCATGAATATGAATCGATGTTGGCTAAAAGCTTTTGAGGAGACTGGCTTGATAACGTCCATGCCCCACATATAGGGAATCTGTGAAGAAATAAAGGAGGCGCATAATTCCTGTATTCAATTTCCCTTTCTTGGTAAACCAGTAGCTTGAACCTCTTGGACGTTGTAGAACTATTAACATGGGTTTTTTAAACACCAATCTTAATAGCATACCCACGTTTCAGTAGCCTTGGCGTGTCTTGGTGATCATGTGATAACATTTTTGAATTCTTGAAGATAACTCAATGATGCCTTGCCTTATTCTTGCAGTGAGCTAAGCTTCCATCTTTATCTCCCTCGTTAGCTCGTAGCGTCTGCTGTCACTTCGTATGGTAGGATCTACCATTTTTAATATGTTGCAATCTCTGTCATCTTCCAAGTCCTTAGATCCCTCTAAACACATATCCCACTAGAAAGGGAGTCAGTAACAGTCTCATGTCATTGATATCTGGGGCCCATTGTGGGTATGAAGTTAAATTCCAAAGAATAAATGATTCCAAGAATGATTATTTATGAATGAAGAATAAAAGAATATTCAATAGAATGTATAGTATGAAAAAGAAAAGAAATATTTGTTCAAAAAGATGCATTTTGCTGAAATAGTAATTCTGGACACAAGCCTATTTCACAAAAGAAATCTTATTGCTTCTAGGCTTAAAGCAATAAGTACGTTTTGTACATTACTCTAAGTAAGCTTCTAAATACTACAGGAATTTCTTCCACAGTCTCATTGCTCAAAACGCTCCCAGGTTCATATTTCTGCATTTGGTGCGTCATCTATCTTCACAATACCCATGTTGATGAATTTTCCCACCAATTTCTTTAAAGCAAGACAATTTTCTATCAAATGCCCTGTGACCCCTGTGTGGTACTCACATTGGGCATTGGGGTCGTACCATTCTGGGTATGGAGGTTGCATCGGTTTTGTGTAATAAGGAGATACAACATGCATATCAAATAAGTTCTGGTATAACTCCCTATACGTCATGGGAATAGGAGTGAACTGGGGTTTTTCTAAATTCGATCTTGGATTGGATTTTTGCTTTGGGGGGACCAGATAACTGATAATTGCCTTCTTTGGCTGGTTCATTATAAACGGCTTCGAATAACCCTTGTTATTCCCAATCGTGTTATTCACATCCTTGTCTTTCCTCTTCGGGGCCTTTGAAGCCCATTCTCTTTTTTTCTTTGTCTCTACTTGGCCGAGAACAACAGGATTAACTCGATCATCACCAGGACCCATCGAAAAGTGTAGCATTTCTGAGGTATCAGTCTGATATTAGGATCCAATAATGACAGCTACCGTATGCAAATACGTGTCTGGCTGAGTCGGGACACTTATTGGGGAATAAATGATGTCTTTATCATTATCCACACTGTTGACCATTAGGCCGCTTTTTTTTTTTCAAGTCCTCCGGCTAGTAACTGGGTTAACTGGCCCATCATATTCTTTTGGAAATCTAGCATTTATTCCCGCATTTCTTGTTGAATTTTGGTCAATTGCTCTTGCATCTACATTTGCATTTGCTCTATTCTTTCCAACATTCGGTCCATGGCTTTCTATGTTAACTGAAATAATTTCACCTAATTAGGGTCTTTCTACAAATTTTAATGCATGTGACATGATGTGATGCAAATGCATGAAATGCAATGCCAATGCATGGAATGAATGCACAAAGAAAGAGAGGTGTTGATTATTAATTCAATTCCATTAGAAGAACTTTTCTAGAAAATGCATTTCTTTACATAAAATGGATTGCATATACGGCTTTGTCCTCATAGTCCAGGTGAAAACACCAATCCTCTTTTTCGTATTCGGATGTTATGGTCGTGTCCCGTGAACTTTCCCAATAGATACCTCTTCTAGCTCCTTGTTGCTTGGTCCAGGCCGTACCTCTTCACTCACTTATACTCCGCGATGTTCATAAGCTTCTTTTAGAAAATGGAGACATGATGACTCTCGAATAATCCTTGTCGGCTTGAATCCTCGGACAAAGTCTTATATTCTTTCGTGGGCTATCAGCCCTCTCTCGTTGTTTACCTGGACTGTGTTCGAATGATCTATTATAATCCACTTTATCAAGTAACACATTTCCTTATGACAAACTCTTCTATTTAGCAATCGAATATGAATCAACACCTCCTTTCTCAGATGATGCAAGGCAATGCAATGAAAACAAAAGAAACACGTTAGCACAGGAGAAATAAACAAAATAGAGTACCTAAATGGGTGACCACTAGGGTTTTTCGCGGTTTTACCTAAGGTGGGCTCCTAAGGTTCGCTATATGTGGTTTGGTTCTAAGGTAAGGGTACCTGAACTAGCAGATTCCTCGATCCTCACCCATTATAGGCTCATACGGACCGAGTTCAGTTTAGGGGAATACATTTCCCTATGGCTGCACGGAGATGAAAATCTCACGAAGACATACGTACGGATGCATCCCAAAAGTAATCCACTATCCTGCACGGAGGTGAAGACCTCACGAAGGAGTAGTTTCTCACTCCAACTTAAACGGGTAAGATCGACCGATCATGCGATGCAATGTGCAGAAGACACCAAGACTTAAACCAACACAACAATTATAAACCACAATGATGAACATCGTAACAAAGACAGATAAAATACAACAAAAGGATCGTACATTTAAACTGAGTTTTCAAATTTCGACAAAAAGAAAAAAAGTAATCAACTCGTGGCTTGACTCTCTTATCACATCCCCAGCGGAGTCGCCAAGCTGTCGTAACCATTTTTTTTGAAAAAAACGGGAATGGACTTGGGTTTTGTAAACGAAAAGAAAACAGGGAGTCGCCACCAATCTTTTTTGATGAGGTGTGATCGGGTCACCTCGTAATTCAATCATTTCAATAAAATTTTAAATTTATTAAAACGATGATTTTTGGTCTACGAAATCAAAAAAATGAGTTCGGGAGTCGGTTACGCACGAGGAAGGGTTAGCACCCTCGATACGCCCAAAATTGATACCTAATTGATTAATTAATGTCTTAGTGTCGAAGATTTAAAAATTTAAAAAAATTAAAAATAAGATCCCTCTTTTATAGTGATGCTAAAAATTATTTTAAAAGAAAATGGAAATGTGTGTCAAGGCAGTCTCATCTCAAGATAAAATGTCATATCCAATACGTTCGGACACTACATATTGACCTTCGAGGTTAAACATGCCTTTCATTCAAAACTTATGAATTTAATTAAAAGGATATTCTGTTATTTAGAATGGATGAGAAAATCGCAAACTCAATACTTTAGGGCACGTTTTCTCGAGCTTCTAAATACAGAACATTGCCTTGGTTTAGAAAATCTTATCTCGGAATAACAAAACATCACACCCAATGCTTTAGGACACGACATTTTGAGTTCCCGAGAATAACTTTTTGTTTAAAAATGTATTTGTTTTAAAAGGATGTTCGGTTATTTAGATTAAAAGAGAAAAATTGCAATCTAATACTTTAGGGCACGATCTTTCGAGTTTCAAAATACAGAACGTTGCCTTGGTTTAGAAAATCTTATATCAGAATAACAGAACATCACATCCAATGCTTTAGGGCACGACATTTCGAGCTCCCGAGAACAAGCTTTTTGTTTAAAAATGTATTTGTTTTAAAAGGATATTCGGTTATTTAGATTAAACGAGAAGAATTGCAACCCAATACTTTAGGGTACGATCTCTCGAGTTTTTAAATGCGGAATATTACCTTTGGGAAAGAAAGCAATTTTGTGTCGGGCGAAAGTTGATGTAAAGCAAGTTTGTAAAGAAATAAATCATAATATTAACAGGTATAACGAAATAATGACAAGAAGAAAATGAAACTGACAAGCTATATAACTAAAAAATAATAATAATAGGTTACAATGACAAAATATAAATATGACAATAAATAAGAGTAATAAAAATAAAAGAACTTTAATGGTAAACTGATAAATAAGAAAGTCATATATAAAGTAGTAAAATAATAGTAATAGTAATAATAATAATGCAAAAATGATAATAATGGAATAATAATAGAAATAATCATAATAATAATAATAATAATAATAATAATAATAATAGTAAAAATAATATGTTAATAATGATAATAATAATAGCTTAAATAAAAAATAATAAATTAATAAGAAAAATAATGATAATAATAATAAATATAAAAACCAAATAAAATAATAATAATGCAGGTGGTAGTAAAGTAATTATAATAGCAAATATAATAGTAATAATAATAATAGTTAAAATAATAACAATAGTAATAATCAATATAAAATTAATTGATAATAAAATAACAAAAATAACAAGAATGACCAATTTAAACTTAAAACAGAAATTTAGGGGGCAAATCCGCAAATAAATAAAAAAGGGAACATGGACTAAAATATAACGCGCGTGGAATCGCAAGGACTGGATGAGAAATTATTCCCCAGCCCTATGCGCAGCATTTAGTAGTGGACTTAAATGAAACAGAACTGAAATTTCAGGAGCCAAATTAAAAGTAAACAGATTTAATTAAAGGAGGCTTAAAAAGCGGAAGGGCCAAAGCAATAAATAACCCAATGTTACAAAACACGCAGATCCTAGCTTGGAGCGGGTCGGGTTGCATGAAACGGCGCCATTTTGGGGTTTAAAGACCCAAGCCAAAACGATGTCATTTTATTTCTTTATAAATTCAAATTTTTTTCTTTTTTATTCATTTATGCAGTTAGTTTTAAAAAAACAAAGTTTCTTTTCTTTTTCTCTCAACTCTCTCTACAGGTCTGAAGGAGGGAGGAGATTCCGGCGCCGCTCCGGTCGTGGGCTCCGTCGCCGGCGCCACCGTGCACGGCGGCCAGAGCCCCGAATAGGTAAAAATTTTATTTTTCTTTAATATGTATATATGTATGTAAAAAAATAAAACTTTAAGGTAAATAAAAACAAAACTAAAACAACAATCTGTTTTTGTCTTTTCTTTTGTTTTATACACGCTAAAGATCTGTAAAAAAGGGAAAATAGAGGGTGACAATGAACAAAAGTAAGAAACAAACACCTTCGGTTTTTGTTTCAATCTCTGTTTTTTTTATTGAATCTTCAGTTCTTGTTTATTGAATATTAGAAAATCCGCCCCGTACATTGTTTTGGATCCAGGCTTTTATAGCCAAACAATATTACAAAATAATAGTTTTCCCTTGCTTTTTGCTACTGTTAATTTTCTGCTCTTTTTGTTGCTGTTGCGTGTTCTCTTTCTATTTTGCAGGCGCTAGGAGCATGGTGGAGCAGGTGGCTATGGCAGGGTTGGTGGCTGGTCAGAAGGGCAAGTGGCCCTAGGTGCGGCGCACCTAGGGTTTGTATTTTATTTTTTTCTGTTTTCTGATTTGGGTTAGAGTTTGGATTGATTTTTTTTTAGGTTAAGTGGGCGTGTTGTTTCATGGGTTAAGTGGGTTTTGGGGGTTTGGAATTGGGTTTAAGTTTGTAGAATGGGCCCCGGGCAAATTAGGCCTTCTACAGTTAGGTAATTAAAATTTTCTTTATCGAGCTAGATACTTAAATTACAATTTGTTGTAATGATCCAATTTTAAACGGTGTCAAAAAAATATAGTTTTAAAATTTAATTTCGTAAATCAAGTCAATAAAAATATAAATAGAAGGATTTATGGTATTAGTATCAAATATATTTAAAAAAAGTTAAGAAATTAACTCAAGAAAATTGTTAATTAATGTTTAGAGACTAAATTATAAAATTATAATCGCTATGAAATTTTAATTTGAAAAATACTTAATAACCTAATTAGCAATTAACGAAAAGATCTAATAATTATTTACCCATTAAATTATTATGAGATAGTGGATGAGTACCATCATTTCCAACCATTTTCATTAAGCATGTTAATTATTTATTATTATCAAAAGTTAGATAATTAAGTAAGCTTAATTAACTTTAATTGCACGTATAAAAACAAAACAAGTGGTAAAGAGAATAAGACCAACATCTTATTATTTAGAATTGTGCCGTCCATGCCCTAAGAAGAAGAAGAAAAACCTTTCAAGCTTTTTAACAAAACTTAGTTTTAATTAGTTAAGGTAAGAGAGGTTTTCCTAGATGATTTTTATAGAACTTTAATCATTTGAGCCTATTAAGTCATGCTCAAGCATTTCATTATCCAATTTGTTAGTTTAGCTACCGTTAGTTAATAATGATGAAATCAGTTTTTCAACTTAGATTTTACTTAGATTGTATTAGAATATCATGGAACTAGCTTAGAATTAAAGGTTCAGTTAACTTTGACATTAGGAACTAAATTGAATAGATTGAAATCTATTAAGAAATTATGCTATAGATTAGAAGTATAAGGTCGTTAATGAAAGAATACAAAATTAGATTACGATTCTATATTAAATACCAAAAAATATGAACATTTTGAATATAAGGGCTAAAATGAATAAAATGCAACATATGTTTGATTATATGTTTTTGTGTGTTTGGTGGAAACTAATATCAAATTTATTATTGAATTATCGAATGTAGCTGAAGACAACATCATGTCGTCTTGAAAAGAAAAGATGAAAGTTCTAGACAAGTAACTAATATGGTTTGTACTTTTATGATTTGAATTCAATATATATGTCTTATTACAAACTAGCTTGTTTAAGGTAATAATCCTAATTTTCTCATTATTTGGTTTGTATATGATGATATGAAATGTTATGATTTAAATTAAGATGAGCATGGTATAAGTATGTATTATATGAAACTATGATTTGTGAAAATGCAAATATATATGTGTTTAAACATTCTTTACCTTATTAATGGTCTAGTGTCATCAACTATGTATCAAAGCCCGTGACCATTGCGCACAGAACATCTCATGGAGGTCAACTAATTAAATGGGACTCTTTCGACCCACTTAAACTGGTCCGATTCTTAGAACACATGGAGAATGTAACACTCCAAACTCGATCCTTAAGGAAGATCCAAGAATGTCGTGTTACTATTTTAAAACCATTATCTTTAAAGCTATTTCTGGCACAAACTAATTAACTATAGTGTAAGTTGTTATGAAATATAAACCATTTGTCGTACAGGACTACATGCAATAGTACATTTAAAAAGAAAGAAAACATAAATACTTCACTGTAATTTCAGTAAATCATACTTTCATGAACATAGGTTTAAATACGAGATTCATTCTTTAAAATTAAACATCTTGACATCACCCTCATATCATGCATAATACAAAACACTAGAAATCTCACAACAACAATTGTCCTCTAGCATAGTCTTTAAAAATTCCTTTTCTTCAACAACAAGCCTAAGAAGGAAAGGTAACTAAATAAGTTCAAAGAACTTAGTGAGCTTCCTCAGAAATCATATCAAATATTTAGTATTACCCCAAACAGGTCAATTAAAAGAGTTAAACAATCACACAATAAGCCAGATGGCGAGTACCATACATAGACAGCTTATACACCTGTTACCTATCCTTAGACGTATACAGTACACCTATAACACCAAACAAACAAACTTTCTTCATGTTAACCACGTACTCAGATCCTTTAGTAAGAGTCATATCATTCATTTCCTTTGTTGTGATTTTTCAATCTGGTTTACAACATGTAATTGCTCTACCAGAGGCTACACAATCATTTTCATGTATCGTGATCTGTCAGTTCAATGTACATTTCATTGAAGGCAATTCCATGAATATATTTTCCTTAATCATCATTTTCATGATTTCGTTCATATCATTCTTGTCAGAATAGAAGGTAGTGGCTTAAACATGAAGAATAGTTCGTGCTCTTTATCAACCAAAACCAGACTAACTACTCCAAATAATCATCTTTAATGTACAAACATTTTGTCTTTATAGAGTATGAATACTTACCTTAACTGAAGTATAAACAAAGATGGGACAAACATTAAAGTAAGAAAGAACTCACCAAGAAAAACACCAAGTCTAAACAGAAGGACCTTTGCCTTTATCACGATGACCTTTAAGATTGTCTTGAGATATAATATAGATAGTTAAACTTATCAGATCGTTATACCAAAAACAAAACATGCTTGCAAGACACATCATCATAAAACTCAGAATTAGGAAGTTTCCTTCCTTACATACACATATGACATTAAAGCATGTAGCTCTAAGATCACATAACCTAGAGTTCATTGATAGTTACCAGGGTGCTAAAATGAGCAAAGTAGTTGGCTGAATACAGTGAACTCAACTTCAAGCAGGTTTTTTAGTCTTAGGTTTCAAAGAGAGTGAGAGTAGAGAAAATTTGGAAGGAAAATGGATGCAAAAAATATGTAAAGCTTGTTTAAGAAGTCACTGCTAACTTTACACAACTATGCATGGAAGCAAGGTTTAGTGGAAAAATCAAATTATCCCATTAACCCTCCCTCAATACCTGTGACTAAGTACTCTCATAATAAATTTAGTCTTATCAACTACAGTAACTTAGTTTCATTTTAACCAGTCCTCATTAGACTAACTAAGTCATCCCACCAAAAATAATAAATAATTCTATCAATTAAAAACTTAACGTAAACGTCTAAACAACTAGGATGGCATATACTCTATAGGAAAGTTCGCCAAACCACCGAGCTTGCCAAACAGAACATTCACCAATTGGTGCATTCACAAAATCTTATACTTAGTCAAAACTAATACCTTACTCATTCAAAATTTACTTTAAATATCATATCTCATTAAACAATAACCAAATACTAGGACTTCGCCAGGCGGGCTATTACAGAGAAACCTATCTACTTGAAGCCTTGGTGACCCAGTGAAACTAGTAAAACTAGAATTACTAGGGTAATTAATATAAATATTAAGGGATAAATATGTATAGAGTTTAAAACCCTTAGGATGCTCATCTTGTAGATAAGCATTAATCTTAGTTGTTGATGTAATTTAATCTATAACATTGGATCTGGGGGAGCTCAACTACTAATAGAGGTCTTGACCCTCATTTGTAATGATCCCATTGTATTTCATTATTGAGATAAAGAATATATTGAGAGTGTTTACTCAAACACTTGGTATGCATTGCTTTCTTGTGGCTTTTTCAATTTTCTCGTTGCTTTTTTGCTTTTGAGTTTGCTTTCACTTTATTTTCTATGCCTTAGACAATTTCTAGGAGAATTCTCACTTTTTGAGTGTTAGGCTGACTTAGGCAAATTTGAAGCAAATAAATCGCCTAAGGCCATACAATTTGCCAAATTTAAGTTCTAGCAAAGGTCATTTGGTTAAAAGTCAAGAACGATAATGATTCGTCTATCCAAAAGCACATGTGTGATTTTGATAAAGGGTTTATTTCCATAAATATCACAAACTGGCCCAGTTTTAAAATTTTTAATTTTTCGCTGTGCAAGAGAACCATTTTCGAACCTTTTTTTTCTTCCAATAGCTAGAGGTGTTGGTCTTGTAAATTTTCAAGACACAAATATTTATAAAGTTTCACCTTGTGGTATAGATAATTAACATAGTTATATTGAAATTTTGAAAATTTGAAAATTAGGGATGAGGTACAAGTCTTTAGTATTTGAGTTATCTATTATGAAAACTCAACTCACACTTTGTATAACATCAAGTCTTGAGTTCAATGAGACAATGTATATCATCAGTATGTGACTGCTAGAATTATAAAATAATATATAATATATTATTCCAATGTAAAAAATGCTAGTTACCCATAACGATTACAAAGAGAACGATAGCATTAAAAAAATAATTATATATTTTAACCTAAAATAAAAAGGTTTTAATTTAATCTAAACCATTTATATATTTTGGTTTAATAGTTATAAATAATTAATTTTACATCATACATATTATTAAATGATATTATTTGAAAAAACATGTATCTATTTCTTTTTCTTTCCAAACTCAAAAGGCAACCAATGGCTTTCTCTTTTCGTCTATGGTTAGGTGATCTGCACTTCAACAAGGTTACAGAGATAAAAATAAAAGCAAATTACATTTATAGTCTTCGTGTAACATCCTTAAATCGGGGTCTCTGCATTTTTGTGTGTTGCATGTTATAGCATGTTTGTTGTGCTAGTTTACGGTGTCTTAGGGTCCAGGCATGAGCTTGGGGTAGGCCTGAGCCATAGTAAAAATTTCTGTTTTGGGTACTTGGAAGGGGGAGCTGAGGGAGTGAGGTGTTAAGGGAAATTATTGGAGTGTCTTGACACAAATATCCCAGTGGTAAAGTGGCAAGGGAGGCGCCACTTAGGCACAAGGGAAGTGACGCCAGAGGAGTGTGGAGAGAGCCTAGGTTCGAGCTGCAAAGATCCCCTTTCTGTTATTTCTTTTTGACGCCAGGTCTAGGGAAGTTGTGCTCAGGTGGAACTCTGGTGGATATGTGTTGAAGGAGTCAAAACATTTGAAATGGGTTGTGAAGAGTGGATGTTGGAGTTTGAACTATTCAAACTGGTTTGAATGGTTGGTCATGAGAAAAACAAGGAGAAAAAGAAGGGATTGAGAAGGGGGTGTGTTTAGCCAAATTTTGGAAGTGGTTTGGGCTAGGGGAGCATTCAGTTTTGAAGCTTGGGAAGGGGGTGTGCCAAAATTCAAAAGAGAGCTAGCTATAGGTGCCGTTTCGGGGTTGATTATTTCTTTCATTTCGGCGGGTTAATGCTTTTGTTTTGGGGGAGTAGTCGACATTGTTAGTTCTAAGTGATCTAGTCAATTTCTTGTTTCTTTTCCCCTCTCTCTGAACACTTTCGGCAACTTGGGTTTTTGCCTTTATTTCACTCCCACTTTGTAGCCGAACCTCCCCATTTCATTGCCATTCTTTTCCTTTCTTCCATTTGTGTTAGCAAGAACCGAAAACTTACTCTCTACTTTCTACTTCCATCTTTCTTACTTTTGATCTAGTCGAATCTCTTCTGCGTTTTCTATTTACTCTTGTATGGACCAAAATCATTCTTTTTCTTTCATTCACATCTTGTGTTAGCCGAATACCCTAGTCACTCTCATTTAGTTCTCTCAATATTCTTAAGAGCCGAAACTGCCTTCTCCTCTCTATTTCTTTGGTTCGAGATCAAGCATCATCAACGTTCGTTTTGGTAAGTTTTACTTTAGCTGAATCACCTCAATCTTGTATTCTCTTGGGTTATCTTTTTGATTCTTACATCTTTTTCTTGAATTGCCGAATTTCCTCATCTTCTATGCTTGTGCCGATTTCTTTAGAGGGTTAATCGGATCTCCTATCCAGGTTAGTATCGATTGCTTCTAGCTCTTTATCTTTCCCTTTCGGGTTCTCTTGCCAAAGCTAAATGCTATTCATTTTATGTTGCTAGTTCTTGGCCGATTGTAGGGGGAGGCTCATCATTGCGTTGCTTCGGGTTTTTGCTTGGTGGTTAAAGGGTACCAAGGTAAGGGGGAATATCTTATTGCGTTATATCCTTCGGGATTTCTTGGTTAAACCGATTGGCTATTTGCTTAATGGTATTGTGTTGGCCGAAAATAGGAAGGGGGTAGTCAAGCGTTGGATTCCCAAGATACATTTGATTCGTGGGTTAGATCTTGATCTTCGGGATTTGTTAGTCTCGCGAGTAAGTAGGTTTGTAACTCTTACACACTTCATTAGTCTATATGCTTATTATGTATGTGTTAAAGGCCAGAGAACCTGTTGAACTAATTATGTACCCTTGTGGGTAAGAGCGAGGACTCCGGGTAAGTCCCCTATCGACTGATTATTGATAAAGGTTGCTATGTCAATTGATTATGCCATGCCATATGTTATTTGTATGTAAAAGCTGATGATATGACATGAGAAATATGTTCATGTCGATGGGTATGATGAGAGGAGGGGGAAGATTGATTCTAGACTGTCACCAGTGGTTTTGACCACACAGTGGGTTGGCCCCACTTTCCATATTATTTGTGACTAAGTCTCAGTGGTTTTAACCACCAGTGGTTTTGACCACACATATATTATTTGTGACTATGATCACCAGTGGTTTTGACCACACATGGATTATTGTGACTTGTCCCAGTGGTTTGGTACCACAGTGGGTTGGCTCCACATGTTGATTTATGGTATTGTCATCAGTGGTTTTGACCACAGGGTGGGTTGGCCCCACCCATATTATTTGTGACTATGGTCACCAGTGGTTTTGACCACACTTATATTATTTGTGACTACGGTCACCAGTGGTTTTGACCACCAGTGGTTTTGACCACACGGGGTAGATACAGGAGTTCTGATGGTTAGGTTTGGTTGCATGACTTGCATATTGACTTATGAATTGTGTAAGTGCCTTGATATTATCGGGATGGGGATTTATACACTGAGTCTCGATGACTCACCCCTTCCCTTACATTTTGCAAATGTTTCGTAGATCGCGCATACGGAGCCGGGGCAGGCTCGAGGTGGCCATGCGCATTGTTATCGGGTTTTATTTTATTCACTATATTGAGTTACTTTATTTTTAAGTTGGTTTTTATTTGGGTTGTAATAAGGCCACTAACTGATATTTTTGGGTTATTTTATCTGCTTTGAATTTATATTATATTTTGCTTAAGTTAAACAAAACGACATGCCTAACAACTTAATAACGAATGTTTTCTAAACTTTTTACAAAGTACTGGTTTTCTCTTTTAAATTTTACCATCGTATAATAACAAATTAGTGAAGATGACAAGTTAACTCAATTGCTTTCAAAACTAAGTATTTATTTAAATTCAAATGCAAAGTGGTTTCCAACTTTACACTTAAACGAAGTCGGGTTTCTTAAAATCAAGCAGTTTTACTAAAATGAGAGGCGACAAACGGTTTTTACAAAAAGGAGTTCTTCTTTCGTCCAAACTTTAAACAACAGAATGTTTTCAATGACGGTTCTTACAAAAACTTCCCGACAACTTGTTCTTCAAAATATTTTTATTCAAATGTTTCCCCTGTGACATGCCGGATTCCGTCGTAGCGTGTTGACCGGGTTTGGGGTGTTACAATTTTGGTATCAGAGCCAAGTTCAAAAGCTCGACTGTGGGCTCGAGGCCCAAAATATTTTAAAATGGGTTATGAAAAGGTTTTGATGGGAAATGTATGGTTTGGAAAGCATGGCACCGAGTCTCCGGCACCGATCCGCCCAGGTAAGTACCCCTAACTGCTATTTGTATGATTGAGATAGTGATGATATGATTGATAGTGATAGGAAATTACTTTATAGACTGAAACTGTAGGATTGTGTGAACTTGCGAAAGCAATCCCTGTATTAAACTATTCATAAGATTGTGCTGTAATAACAGTGGAATAAGTCTAACGCATAAAACTTTTAACTCAGATTAATTCGTGAACGATAGTCATAGTATCGATTGCCTCTGGCTCTTTATATTTCCCTTTCGGGTTCTCTTGCCAAAGCTGAAGGCTATTCGTTTTATGTTGCTAGTTCTTGGCTGATTGTAGGGGGAGGCTCATCATCGCGTTGCTTCGGGTTTTTGCTTGGTGGTTGAGGGGTACCAAGGTAAGGGGGGAATATCTTATTGTGTTATATCCTTCGAGATTTCTTGGTTAAGTCGAATGGCTATTTGCTTAATGGTATTGTGTTGGCAGAAAATAGGAAGGGGGTAGCCAAGCGTTGGATTCTCGGGATACATTCGATTCTTAGGTTAGATCTTGATCTTCGGGATTTGTTAGTCTCGCGAGTAAGTACGTGTGTAACTCTTACACACTTCATTAGTCTATATGCTTATTATGTATGTGTTAAAGGCCTGAAAAACTGTAGAACTAATTATGTACCCTTGTGGGTAAGAGCGAGGACTCCAGGTAAGTCCCCTATCGACTGATTATTGATAAAGGTTGCTATGTCAATTGATTATGCCATGCCATATGTTATATGTATGTAAAAGCTGATGATATGCCATGAGAAATATGTTCATGTCGATGGGTATGATGAGACCAGTGGTTTTGACCACACAGTGGGTTGGCCCCGCTTTCTATATTATTTGTGACTAAGTCTCAGTGGTTTTGACCACCAGTGGTTTTGACCACACATATATTATTTGTGACTACGGTCACCAGTGGTTTTGACCACACATGGATTATTGTGACTCGTCCCAGTGGTTTGGTACCACAGTGGGTTGGCCCCACATGTTGATTTACGGGATTGTCATCAGTGGTTTTGACCACAAGGTGGGTTGGCCCCACCCATATTATTTGTGACTAGGTCACCAGTGGTTTTGACCACCCGGGGTAGATATAGGAGTTCGGATGGTTAGGTTTGGGTTGCATGACTTGCATATTGACTTATGAATTGTGTAAGTGCCTTGATATTATCGAGATGAGGATTTATACACTGAGTCTCGATGACTCACTCCTTCCCTTACATTTTGTAGATGTTTTGTAGATCGCGGATACGGAGACGGGGTAGACTCGAGGTAGCCATGCGCATTGTTATCGAGTTTTATTTTATTCACTATATTGAGTTACTTTATTTTTAAGTTGGTTTTTATTTGGGTTGTAATAAGGCCACTAAATCATCATGGAAGTTATTGGTAGCAGCTTTGATCTCATCCAGTGAAAAATGGCGGCATAGGTCATCTGGTAACAGTTAGGTGGTCCTTGTGGATTTCCTTTTGTTTTGATTTATCCACCAGCAAAGCAAACTTGTTCCCTTTCTTTGTCACCGAACAACCATGCAAACAAATAAAGAAATTATGGCGATCAAACTAGCCGCACACTCGACACTAAGAATTAGAACGCTTCTGTTTTTGGATTTTGCACCTTCAGAATTGGACGAATCTGAAGGTGTTGGGGGAGCCACCACTAGTTCTGGGTTTGGTTCACCAAATTACCATCAGAGTTGCTTAATTTGAACACTTCAATCTCATCTAAGATAACATCATAGTAAACTGCAACAATATGATGCAAATCTATGGTGATGTACTCCTTTGATACTAACATGACATAATCCTTAAAAATCAGAACTCTGCCTTGCCCAGTCCACATAATCACATCAGGGTTTTGTTCAGCGATCTGACTGTTTATGAAGACCTTAAACTTCCAGTCTTTCGTAGAGTTTACCGGATCTTGTGGTTCACAGAAATGAAGCCTCACCATATACTTGAATCCCGAACCTACAGGCAAGCTCCATGATAAGTTATGCTTCTTGTTGTACGCAAGACTAGGACCCATTGTCCGTGCTATTTGATAAAACATCTCCGGTGCCGTATATCTCAGAATCATTGTGTAGTTGTGTGAAAAATATGACATCGGTAATGACAAATATATCGCAAAGAAAAGAGAAATAAAAATAAAGAACATATAGATTTTCTATCTCTGAGAATCTCCATACCAAGTATCTTCTTTGCTGGTCCCAAATCTTTCATCTCAAATTCTTCACTTAGTTGAGTTTTGACCTTTCTTATCTCTCCTTTATCTTTTGCTGCTATCAACATGTCATCAACATAAAGAAGTAGATACACAAAAGAACCATCCCTGTTTTTCTTAAAGTAAACACAGCTGTCAAAACTTCTTTTAAAATCATGAGAAGTCATAAAGGAATCAAACCTCTTGTACCAGTGTCTTGGTGACTATTTCAAACCGTAAAGGGAATTTTTCATCAAGCAAACATAGTCCTCTTTTTCTGAGGCTGTAAAACCCTCTGGTTGTTGCATGTAAATATATTCCTCAATTTTTCCATGCAAAAATGCAATTTTTACATCTAACTGCTCAAGCTCCAAATCATGTGATAAACTGTAATTATAACATATTTTAATCCCATAGTTAGCTTACTTTTGGATAATTTATCCCTAAATTTATGTAAAGAGGTGATCTTAATCCTTTCTTTTCATGTCTTATACCATGGAAAGCACCCGAGGATTAAAAGAACGTAAAACAGGCCCAAAATAGAGTAAATGGGCCTCAGCACGAAGTCGACATGGCCTGGCCCAAAGTCCATACTATCGTGCCTTGCCGATCACCCAGAACACGGCCTCACCCTGATTTACACGGCCGTGCTTCAAGTTAGAAATCTAAACCTGGCTTGAAGTCGAGCCACACGGGTGCGTGACATGGCTGTGCCTCTGTCGCTAGAAAGAGCAATTTCAGTCAGAAAAGGATACTTAGGGAGAAAGAATTGCATTCCGAAAGCCTATATATATTCCCCAAGTGCCACCTTTGAAGAGGCGTCAAAGCTAGGCCAAATAGCCAAGCCGAGAAGGTCAGAGTTGAGGGAGTCACTCGAAGTTAGCAAGTTGATCCATCCCAAGAAGCCGGAATTATACTCAAGACGGCGGATTTCTCATTCAATTTCTTTAGGGAGTTTTAGGGATTTCTTATGTTTTGTTTTATCTTTTCTCTTGAGATGTTTTCTTTATTTTTCATGAACTAAACCCTTCAGATACCTGAAGGGGATGAAACCTAGATGAATCTTGTTATTTGATTTCTGAATTATATGATAATTACTTAGTTTGTTCTTAATTATGTTGCTTAATCCAAATCTGATGTACTTAGGTGAAGGAGGAATAGACCTTGCCTAAGAGTAGATCTACCATAATTAAGCGGAGTTGATCAAACGCCTAGAGATAGGGTTACAAGATTTTGCCGAATTAGGGTGAAACCTAATATGGGAGTCTGTAAATCGATTTACTGCTATTCTAGGGGCTTATTATAAGCGAACAGGAGTTCCACTAATTAACCTAGGGTTAGACGGTATTCGCCTCGAGAGAGGGGTTAATATACGTTAGGGAGTCTTACGGATCAAGCTAAGTAAAAAAATCATATGGTTCAGTGATAGCTAACAAGAGAAGTCTAGGTGGATTCTTCCTGAGGGTATCATCGTAATCAACTGAGTTTTCCTTCAAGTTATTTTCCAATTTGTTCTTTTGTCTTGTGTCTTTAAGCTTAGTAGTCGTTAATTTAGATTAAAGCAACTTCACTTTATTTTTAAGGCTAAATAATAAAAAGAAAGTTAGTATTAGTACTTTTAGTTCCTCTGGGTTCGACAATCCGGTCTTGCCTAAACTATACTACTGTTCGATAGGTACACTTGCCTTTAATTGTTGTCAGAGTTAGTTTCCAGGTTTGATCATTCGTTTTATAAATTTTAAAGCTCTAATTTCAGCGATCAAGTTTTTGGCGCCGTTGCTGGGGAACTAAAATATTAAGAATGCTCTATTTTTATTACTTTAGCCAACAATTGTTATTTTTCACAATTGTTTTTATTTTTTAGGTCAAAATCTAATTTTTGCTAATTTTTCTTTCTTTCTTTCTTCTCTTAGTAGGTACCTCTAGTTTATGACTAGAAGGAACCCAAGAGGACCTTTGGTATAGGATAGTGAAATCAAAGCTACCGTTCGTAGGACTCGCAGAGAAATCAGGCGAGCCCTAAATTACACAGAGGAAGATCAAGAAGACAGATCCAATCCTACTGAAGGGATGGACGAGAATAACCCACAACCACATGATGTGGGGGAACGCAATACTCCACGTACAATGTTTGATTATGCTAAACCGCATTTAATAGGAGCAGAATCGGGTATTGTTAGGCCAGCTATAGCTACTAACAAGTTTGAATTAAAGCCTAACACAATACAAATGGTTCAACAGTTTGTTCAATTTGATGGTTTGCAGGACAAAGATCCATACGCTCATGTAGCTAACTTTTTAGGTTCTGTGATACCTTCAAAATAAATGGCATTTCTGATGATGCCATACGTCTTCGGTTATTCCCTTTTTCATTACGGAATAAAGCCAAACAGTGGTTAACCTTGTTACCACAAGGGTCAATCACTACATGGGAACAAATGATCGAAAAGTTTCTATTGAAATATTTCCCATCGGCCAAAACGGCCAAATTAAGGAATGATATCTCTTCTTTTGTGCAGATGGATCTAGAAACATTATAAGATGCATGGGAGAGATACAAGGATCTTTTGAGGAGGTGTCCACACCATGGCTTACCCTTGTGGCTACAAGTCCAAACTTTCTATGACGGTGCAAACCCCTCAACAAGGCAACTAATTGATTCAGCCCCCAGTGGAACCCTGAACAACAAAACTCCAGAAGCAACTACGAGTTCATTGAGGAGATGTCACTAAATAATTATCAATGGCAAGTTAACAGGATGGAACCAACAAAATCAGCTGGAGTTTTCAACATCGATGTAGTGACCATGCTATCAACACAGATAGAGACGATGAATAAAAAGATTGATAGTTTGTGTTCTTCGCAGGCACATCCAGTCATATAGTGCGACGTACGTGGAACCGTGGCGAATCTTGAGTGCCCACCCTACCAACCGGAAGCAGGAAGTGAACAGATGAACTATATAGGTAACAATTTCAGATCCAATAATAATCCTTATAGTAACACTTACAATCCATGTTGGAGGAACCAGCCAAATTTTTCATGGGGAGGTTAAGGAAACCAAGGAAATTAAAGACAACAACCTCCTCAAAACTTCCAAAATCAGCCCTATCCACAAGAGAAGAAACCAACCCTCGAAGAGATGCTGACAAAATTTTTGGCAGACACTGAAAACTGTTTCCACAAAACTGAGACAACACTCAAAGATTAACAAGCGTCAGTTGAAAAACTTACTGAGTCATTCGGGGAGCTCTCTAAGTCAGTTGGACTACTTACTAAGTTGATTTGTGAAATAAAGGTAGAAATCTTTTCTAAAGGAACAGAACAGGTAAAAGCAGTTACATTAAGAAGTGGAAAGGAATTAGTCGAACCAAAGAAACAAATCCCACATGAAGGTAATAAACCAAAAAATGAGGGAGTTGAGGAAGCAAATCCGGTATGAAATGAAAGCAAACCACCAATCCTATATCCAGTAAAGATGAAGAAGGAATGACTAGACGCCCAATACGGTAAGTTTCTTAAACTTTTTAAACAAATACATATTAACTTACCCTTTGTTGAAGCTATTTCACAGATGCCGAAGTACACAAAATTCTTAAAGGAACTCCTGACGAACAAAAGGAAGCTTGAAGAAGTGTCGACAGTGGAACTTAATGAAGAATGCTCAGCCATCCTCCAAAACAAGTTATCAACCAAATTAAAAGATCCATAAAGTTTTACTATCCCTTGTTTAATTGGTAGCCTAAATATTAAGAAAGCATTAGCTAATCTAGGTGCCAATATTAATTTAATGCCTTACAAGATGTTTAAACAACTAGATCTTGGGGAACAAAACCCACTAGGATGAGTATTCAGTTAGCTGATAGATCCATTAAACATCCTAGAGAAGTTATCGAAGATGTCTTGGTAAAAATTGATAAATTTATTTTCCCCGTTGATTTTGTTGTGTTAGACATGGATGAAGACATTAATGTCCCTTTAATTCTAGGGCGTCCCTTTTTAGCTACTGCTAGAGTTGTTATTGATGTAGGTGACGGGGAAACTTGCACTAAGGATAGGCGATAAGGAAATTATTTTTCAAATTTATGATGTCATGCGATATTCTAAAGAACAAGATGATTCCTGTTATTTTGTTGATACTACTAATCATATCATTCAAAGTTCTTTATAGGAAATCATCCATGACGACACGATGGAACTGTGCCAGACTCAAGAAAAGGGGGAAGAAGATGAAGGTGAAGAGATGAACTTGAATACATCTTCATTTCGACAAATGAAAGAAGAAATCATTGGAAATAATGACGAAATAAAACAAAAATTTTCCATTGAAGAGCCACCTAGTCTGGAATTGAAACAGGTGCCAAGACACTTGGAATATGCATTCCTTGGGGAAAATTCTATGCTACCAGTTATTATCTCTTCAGAACTAGAACCCAAGGAAAAAGAGGAATTGATATAGGTACTAAGAGAACATAAAAGGGCCATAGCTTGGAAAATTTCTGACATCAAGGGTATAAGCCCTTCGTTCTGCAGCCACAAAATTTTAATGGAAGAAGAATACAAGCCGTGTGTGCAACCTTAGAGATGGCTAAACCTTAACATGAAAGAAGTAGTCAAAGCCGAGGTAATCAAACTTCTAGATGCAGGAATAATTTATCCTATTTCTGACAGCACTTGGTTAAGTCCTGTACAGGTAGTTCCAAAAAAAAAGAGGCGTAACGGTGGTGCCCAATGAAAGGAATGAGTTAATCCCTACAAGAACAGTTACAGGATGGAGAGTCTGTATAGACTACAGAAAACTGAACGACGCCACCAGAAAAGATCTTTTTCCTCTACCCTTCATAGATCAAATGTTAGAAAGACTATCCGGACATATGTACTACTGCTTATTGGATGGACTCTCCGGCTACTTCCAAATCCCCATAGCTCCTGAAGATCAAGAGAAGACAACATTTACATGCCCATATGGTACGTTTGCTTATCGTAGAATGCCTTCTGCCACTTTTCAGCGTTGCATGTTGGCAATCTTTGACGAACTCGTGGAAGACATCATAGAGGTATTTATGGATGATTTCTCGGTATTCGGTAATTCTTTCCATCTTTGCCTTAAAAATCTAAAATGAGTTTTAATGAGATGTGAGGAAACAAACCTTGTTTTGAATTGGGAAAAATGTCACTTTATGGTTAGAGAAGGAATTGTGTTAGGACATAAGATTTCTAGTAAAGGAATTGAGGTAGATAAAGCAAAGGTTGAAACCATAGAAAAACTACCTTGAAACCATAGAAACACTACCTCCCCCTAGTTCTGTTAAGGCTATTAGAAGCTTTTTAGGACATGAATGGTTCTATAGGAGATTTATTAAAGATTTTTCTAAAATAGCTAAGCCTTTGACAAAATTACTAGAAAAAGACGTTCCTTTCAATTTCAATCAGGAATGTTTAGATGCATTTAATGTCCTTAAGGATAAATTAATAAATGCTCCAATTATAATTGCACCTGATTGGAACTTACCCTTTGAACTAATGTGTGATGCAAGTGATTTTGCAGTAGGTGCAGTTTTGGGACAACGAAGAAACAAGCATTTTTAGCCAATTTACTATGCTAGCAGAACATTAACACCCGCACAAGAAAACTACACCACCACAGAAAAAGAATTGTTAGCTGTAGTTTTTGATTTTGATAAATTCAGACAGTATCTAATATTGTCTAAAGTTGTTGTTTACACTAACCATTCAGCTCTTCGTTATCTTTTAAACAAACCTGATGTAAAACCCAGACTCATACTGTAACAGTCCGAATATGACCCTAATCGGAATGGTGGTTTCGGGACCACGAATCCGAGTCCAATTTTTTTTTAAATATTATTTTTGGTTCTAGTTATATGTGATTTATGATGTGCGAAAATTTCATATAAAAACTTTATCGTTTGAGTGTTTAATTTAACAAAAAGGACTAAATCGCGTAAAGTGTAAAAGTTGCATACTATAGTGGAAAGTGCTTAAATGATGATGGCTTTTTAATATGGGGTATTAAAAGGGAAATTAGCCCATTTTTAAGTTAGTGGGTAGCATATGACATAAATAACCTTAACTTATATATTAGTTTTATTTTATTTGAAAGGTTAAATTAGTAATTAAACAATTACTTATCTTATATGTTAAAATAACAAAAAAAAAGCCATCATCTTTTTAGTTCCTTCTTGGAAAATATTGGAGGAAGAAGAAAGCTTTGAGTTCTTTTGATTTTCGGCAATTCTAGGCTTAAATTCAAGGTGAGTTTTTAGTCAGTTTTTGTTAATTTTTACGTTTTTGAGATCGTTGCTTCGAATATTAGTTGACCCATGTTAGAATTTTTGAATTTGAGCATGCTTGATATTCAGCCATGGCTAAATGTTGGTGTTTTATGATGTTTGATGGAAAAATATTAAAGTTATGTTAGAAATCTACAAGTTTTGAAATGAAAATTTTGGTAAAATTGAGTATTTAGGGCTAAATTGCAAAAGTTAAATTGTTGAGGGATTAAAATGCAAAATAAATGAAATAAATGGGCTAGTGTGATCCCTATGAACATTCAGCCCTTGTTTGGTATGCTGAAATTTTTTGTATTTTGTGTTTTATGCAAATAGGACTAAATTGTAAAAATGTGAAACAATAGGGGCAAAATGGTAATTTGCCCGTTTATGTGTTTTGGGACTAAATTGAGATGAAATGTACTTGAATGAGCTAAATTTTAATGTGTTTAGATCAAGAACAAAGAAAAACGGATTTGGATCGGGGGAAGACGAAAGTTATCGAATAGTCGGTCTACGTTGTCGATCGATAGTCGAGGTAAGTTCTTAAGTAAATATATATTAAAGAATTAATTATGAACATGTTAAATGATAATATTTGATAATTTTGAGTATAAATTATGTGTTAGCCGAATGTAAGGGTATTACATTGGATTGAATATATTTTGTTAATGTGATATGAATAAGTATATTCGATATGATATGTGGAAGTAATATGATGTATATGATTTGTTTGTGATGTTAGCATTAAGAAATGTGTATTGAAGGATTAATTATGTTGTTTTTTGGGCTACGAGCCTAGCAGGCCTTGTGCCAGTGAGTTATTTCAGGCTTCGAGCGTAGCAGGCCTTGTGCTGGTGAAATAGTTCGGGCTTATTGCATAGCAAGCTTAATACCGGTGTTTAACTTTGGACCTTGGGTCTAACAGGCCTAGTGCCAGTGTGTAAGATTCGGACTAATGTCTAGCAGGTTCTAAACCGGTGAGTTGCCATTTCAAGCTTACATTATGCGGTAATAAAGTCATGACATAAATCATGTATGTTTAATTATATGGAAGTGAAATTGTTAATTCGGCTACATGTTATGTATTATTCATATTCATATATTATATGTACATGTATGTGTACGATGCTATTAAGTAAATGGAATTATATGAGAAATGTGATTTACAATCGAGTGGTGGGAAATGAAATATGAACTATGCTATGAGAAAGTTGGTTATATGAAAGCATAAGTGGTTAAAGTTATTCGTATAAGTATATTGATATGTATGATGTTGCGCTATGTATATGTATATGTACATAAATATTCTGTAATGCTGTACCTTGGTAAATAAATGAAAGTTGATAGGTTAAGTGAGGTAGAACATTCAGTTCTGATGCACTTATAATTTAAGCCATATTATTCAATGTCATGAATTGGTTGTTTAAAATGCTTGGAAAATAGAAGGATATAATGTGGTTGCTTAAGACTTACTAAGCTAGTGATCTTACTCTGTTTGTGTCTATTGTTCGTTTTGTAGATTTCATTCAAGCTTCGAGCTCTGGGGATCGTCACTAAAGTCATTCACACTATCGGCTCATGTTGGTACTTAATGTTTAGACTTTTGTTCTTAAGCCATATATAGGCTAGCTAAGTTTTTGAATGATGTTTTGATAATGTATAAAAGCCATGCGAAAGTGGCTAGTTCTTAATGTTAATGTTCGATGATATAATTCTATCCTAAAGGTGATATGCGTATATGCTTTATTTGAAAATGAATGAATATGTGATATATATATTTGTGTGACTTGTTTAGTATGCTTTGCTAATGATTGTATGAATTTAGTCATGGTTTAAAATTGTATCGAAACTAACTAGTAATTTGCATATATATGTTTGGCTATAAGATATGGAAGAACATGGTATATTTGTTCATGATCTAGACCTGTTTTGGAGGAGTGTTTTATGCTATAAATTGGTGAATGGATATAGGTTTGGGAAAATGTGAAGTGATATGTATGATTTTATTATGTGAATTGGTATAACTTGAAAAAATGAGTATGAATTGAAAAATAATTTGGTGTACTACATGATGTGCAAAATTGATATGATTTGAATATGAAATGGCATATTTTAGCTTGTGATTCGATGGCTAAGATTTGTAATATTTATGTGGTTACTTTTGGTTGCCGATTTATCATGAAATAAAATAGTAAGTATATGTAAATTCTTCTTACATAATAATTAGTATGTAATGGAAGTATAGTATAGTTTGCGTTGGTGTTTTTATAATGGTTTATATGGATAAGCTAAAGTGTATGTTAAATAAACAGTATTAAAGCATGTTCGGCCTTATGGAGTTGTTACTAGAGTTGTATATGTGTTTGGTCAATGAATGGTAAATAATGGGTTGTTTGGTTTATAACTTGCGCACATGTTGTATTAAGGAAATGTTAGGTTGGTTATTTAGTAAATGAATAGGTATAATGGCATAAACTTTAAGGATGAATGAAATAATGCATATTGAAATGACATGTGCTTTAGTAGCTACACGCATAAATGCTTAAATGGAAAAATAAGTATGCTTGACCATGTAGTTAACTAAGACCGTGCATAATAATGCATTTTATGCTAGGGAAGATAATTTGAAAATTTTGGAATGGTTTGTGTATACAATGTGATTAACAATGCATGCTTGATAAGTAAATTAGCTAATGACTGTGTATATTTATAATTTCGAATATAATATAAGTGACTATGTGAATGAAAGAAAGTTGTATTTTGTCCGGTAATGCCTTCTAACCCTATTCAGCGACGGATATGGGTTAGGGGTGTTATACATACGATGGATTTTACTCTTACAGGAATTTGACTTGGAAATACAAGATAAGAAGGGAGCTGAGAATCTTGCAGCGAATCACCTTTCTAGACTTGAAAGTCATACCAAAGAGCTCGAGGAAAGTGAAATAAACAATTTGTTTCCCGAAGAACAACTCTTTTCTATAACACATTCTGAGGTACCATGGTTTACAAATATTGCGAATTATTTAGCAGCTAACATCTTGCCAAAAAAATTAACACATCACCAAAAGAAGCGATTCTTTGCTGATGTGAAAAATTATTTTTGGGAAGATCCTTTTCTTTTCCGCATATGTGAAGATCAAGTAATTTGAAGGTGCGTTACAAAGGTAGAAGCAAGCAAAATCCTGGAACATTGCCATTCAGGACCTTCAGGAGGACACTACAGTGGTATTAAGACAGCACACAAAATACTCGAATTAGGTTTTTATTGGCCCACTCTATTTAAAGATGCCAACAGGTATGTTACCTTGTGTGATAGATGCCAAAGAATAGGTAATATTTCTAAATGTGATGAAATGCCTCAAACATTTATGTTGTCATGTGAAATATTTGATGTATAGGGTATTGGTTTTATGGGACCATTCCCTAGTTCATTTGGAAACAAGTACATCCTAGTGGCAGTTGATCACATGTCAAAATGGGTAGAAGCAGAAGCTTTACCTACCAATGATGCCAGGGTAGTAGTTAGGTTTCTCAAGAAACTGTTTTCTCGATTTGAGATACCTAGAGCCATCATTAGTGATAGGGGTACTCATTTCTGTGATACTCAATTTGAAAAAGTTCTAAAGAAATATGGAGTATACCACAGGACAGCCACCCTATATCACCCTCAAACCAATGGGCAAGTTGAGGTAGCAAACCGAGAACTTAAGCGCATCCTAGAAAAAACGGTTGAATCAAACAGAAAAGATTGGGCATTAAAAGTAGATGATGCTTTATGGGCCTATAGAACAACATTTAAAACACCTCTAGGGACATCCCCGTACAAACTTGTATACGGGAAAAGCTGTCATCTACTTTTCGAATTAGAACACAGCTTTTTGGGCAATAAAGTTTTTGAATTCTGATCTTAAGGTTGTAGGAAAGAAAAGAATGATGCAGATGAACGAGCTGGACTAATGGAGAACTGAAGCCTATAAGAATTCAAAACTATACAAGGAAGCAACTAAGCGATGCCATGATGCTCGTCTCAAGAGATCAAAACAATTCGAAGTAGGGGACTTGGTCCTGCTATACAACTTGAGGCTTAAACTATTTCTGGGAAAGCTGAAATCAAGATGGTCAGGTCCATTCATGATCAAAACAATTTTTCCATATGGCACAATCGAGGTAACTCATCCCACTAAAGGCACATTCAAGGTAAATGGTCACCGACTCAAAATTTATAATGGTGCAGATTTTGGAGATATGAGAGAGGAGCTTCTGCTCCATGAACCTTCTTTTAGAACAGAAAACAGGGAAAGTCTAGCTTAAGACTATAAACAAGCGCTTTCTCAAGAGGCAACCGGAGCACTAACTCACTAACATTTTATTTTCATTTCTAACTCTACAATAAAGATGAGTCCAATAGAAGTGCAGGTTCTTAAACACGGCCTTACACACGGGGGTGCCAATGGCCGTGTGCAAGACAGGGGATGAACCACGGGCGTGCCGATAGCCGTGCACAATCAGGGAAAAATTTCTTTCTCCAACACGGGCTGTGATACCAGACCACGCCCGAGGTCATTGACTTGTCGAGCATGGGTTGAACACGCCTGTGCTTCATAACCGTGTGAAGCTACTGACTTACACACCACAGGCCAAACACGATAGTGCAAAGTTACTGATTTGCCAAGCACAGGCTATACACGCCTGTGTTATCCCACCGTGCCAACATACTGACTTGTTGAACACAGGCATGCCCATGTAACCACGGCCGTGCCAAAAAACCCTGAACGAGACCAAAATCTGAAAATCGCAAAAAGCACGGGTTATTTAAAATTCACACGGGCGTGGCGATTGACCGTGCCCCTTCCCCTATATAACAAAATTTAACCGTCTCTTCCCCAAAACCTAAACCTAAAATTAGATTTTAACACCCTTCCTCCCAAATCCAGCCGCACCTACATTCTCCTCCACCTAAAACTGCCTCCCCTTGCCATTTCTATCCAAAAACCATCCAAAAATCGCTCGCGCGCACACACCACAGCCGTGCTACCGAACGCCACGCCCCTACCACTGCCGTGTTCGTGCTAAAAAAAGCTGCACCACCGCCATGCTCCACTCGTGCCTGATCGTCTCACACCATCACAACCCCTGGTTCCCTTCACTACTTCAATTTCTTGACTCAAAACTTAATAAATATTATGCCATTTTGCTTTATCCTTTTTTACTTTTGTTTAGTATTAGGCATGATTTATATTTAGAGATTTCTCTCAAAAACTCATGAATACTTAGTAAAAATCTCTGATGAATTGGGTGCTGATTGACTTCATTTTAGGAATAAACTTCGCATCTTTGATATACTTCTTTGTTTGAAAGAATCACTGCTGTCAAATAATATCCACTGATTACCATTTTGCTTGATTTAGTACGAAATACTTTGGCTATATTATTGTTACGGAACTTACTTTATATTTGATTATTTTTCAGGTACCATTTCAACTTCACGACCCAAACGATCCACAGTAGCCCCAAGCAAGAAAAGAAAGGGGCCCGAATCATCCTCCGCAAGTGCCTCTTCCGAGATTCGACACCCATTCCTCAGATTTCCTCAAGCAGCTCAAGAAGAGCATTACAAGGCAATCCGGGATAGACCCCTAGGCACCGGTAGGTGCATCGATTGGAACGCAATAGAACTAGTCGGGCTCGCAACTGATATTCGAGCCTTTCTCTCAACCGACCCGTGGGAGGAGTTTTTCTCAATCATTGAGCCCACATATTTGGAGCTCGCACTAGAATTCTACACCACATTCACACTACAGATAGTAATGGCACAGTTCGATGACCTTGGTACCATCCAATTCTGTTTAGGGGGCATGGTACGTCGACTGAGCGTCCCACACTTCAATTCAGCACTTGGACTGTATACACCGAAATTCATAGAAGAAAACCCACTCTCGGGGTTAAATTGCCAGCTCCACTGCACTCCACTCAACTACTGGCGCAACCTAGTCCCCACCACAAGCAGCTACGACCCCAGCCGCTCTAAGGCGACAGCTCTTCTCCCACCCCTAAGGTATATTCAAGCCATTCTCGCTCACACTATCACAGGACGACATGAGAGCACCGGCGTGGTAAACAAGCACGATGTCTACTACCTATCGTGCATGGCAGAAGGGTACGTTTTTGATTTAGCATACTTCATCGCATGTGTAATTCAGCACCAGATAGAACCACACAGGAAGGGGATTTTATCAATGGGACCGTTTATCACAAGGCTGGCTCGATACTTTAGCCTCCTCCATACCGAGGAGCAGATTTCCTCACTTACACTGATAGACCACATGGTACCTCAAGGCATCCAAACGATGCTACACATGAGGATGATTCAACATCATCGAGGGACTGACCCTCCTCAATACCAATTAGTAACCTTCTCAGCTAAAAGGGAGCCTGAGGACATTACTGATGATGTCCTACCACCATCACAGGAGGCACCGATTTCGAGCCAACGGCTCTCTCATGCAGCGACTTCATTGACATATATCTCTGCACGCCTAGACCGGTTCGAGCAATATTTCATTGACAACACTCGAGGTTTTGATGGGATAGAGGCTACCCTTCAGCAGATATGCCAACACCTCCACATTTCATCAGCAGAGCCACTACAGGACCCGACCGATGATGAGGACCTTTGATTCTTTTTATCCAAATTTTCTTATTCTTATTTTTAAGTTTTCTTTTTTTTTATTTTCTCTTTATTTTAATTTGTCTTAAAGTTTGAACATTTTTCATCATACATTGTGTAACACCCCAAACCCGGCCCAAACGCCACGACCGAATCTGGTATGCTACGACTTAAAGTTTAAAAACTTCGTTTTAAAAGGATTTGAAATATCGGTTGATTTGTAGAAGTATTCGTTAAATAAGTGTTATTTGAAGAAAACCTTTGTAATATTTCTATTACTTCTATACAAATTACTTGCTTGAAAATCCCATTTTTTATTTCTTTTTAAAAGTAAAGCTTTGAACATACATTTATAAATGTAAACATCATCAAGTATAAATCAAAACACTAAGCTAGGGAGACCTTATTACAAAAATAGTCACAAATTCAAACTTAAAGAAAAACCGGAATAATCTATTGAAATAAAAAGTTGATGGCCCCTCGAGTTCGTCTCGGCTCCCATGTCCACGATCTACTGCTCATTTGAAAGAGTAGAGGAAAATGAAAGGGAGAGTCACCAAGACTCAGTGTGTAAATCTCGAAACACAATGACCTGAGGACCACAAACACATTATGAGCCCTGGCCCATACATAAAGGCAACAATAATAATCACATGATAAATAATAAATGATGCATAGCCCAACCCATCCTAGAATTCCATCCTCTACACACCAACCCGTACCAACCATCACACCTTGGGGATTTCTACAATCAACCCTCCATCCGCTACACACCATAACGACAACTGTGCTGCCTGCCTTAAAGACCGATTATTGAGTGACCTATGTGGCAAAGCCACCGATCGCCATGCGACCTTAATAATACGTAGTAGCATTTTGACAGCTGGGCTGCCTGTCATAAAGACCGATCACAATGTGACCTATGTGGCAAAGCCACCGATCACTATGCGACCTTCTTCTCCTTCATCATATTAATCCCGCATACACTCATGCAGAATCAAACAAAATATTACCTAAGAGATTTCAGTTTATCGCATACATCGATACACATAGAGAAGTTTCTATAATTACGTACCTGGCATCCTTGCCTAACCCTTTTAGAGTTTTATTCGACAATCTACACAGCCACTTTTCGGCTTTTTAGCCCATAACATAAATACATAGACATACATACAGGTTTAATAGTGTGTTAGAGATCTACACACCTGATTACTATTAGAATGAGACCCTCTGAGTCGACGCTATCCGTAGCCAACACCACTGCTATCTACCTTGAAATCTCGAAAAGTGATATGAGATTCAGGAACTAGTGTTTCCGGCTTTTAGATCTAAGAATCTTACTAGAGAAGATTCGGCTACTCCAAGAGGATTCCAGCTTTTTGCGAAAAATCAGGAAGAGAAGATGATTCGAAGAAATCTATAGAGATTCGGCTTTTAGAAGAAAGAAGAGAAAAGAATAATGGAGTTTTTGGCTTTTGACTTTTTAGAAGAAAGAAGAGAATAATGGAGTTTTCGACTTTTAGAAGAAAAAAGAGAAAGGAATAATGGAGTTTTCGGCTTTCAGATTTTAGAAGAAAGAAGAGAAGAGAATAATAGAGTTTTTGGCTTTTAAAAGAAAGAAGAGAATAATGGAGTTTTCGGCTTTTAGAAGAATGAAGAGAATAATAGAGTTTTCGGCTTTTAGAAGAAAGAAGAGAAAGAAAAGCTGGGAACCCTAAATGCCGAAAAATAAAGAAGAGAACCCTCCCTATTTATAGAATTTTTGGCACTTACCTATGAAAAACTGAAAGTACCCTTCCTGATAACTAAAAATTAATCAAATAAAAAGGGAAAATTTGGCACCCCCTTTGCCATAAATAAACCGATTTCTTCACTTCTCTAGGTGATGGAATTTCAGCCAACTCCTAGCCTTGTAGATAGCTCCTATCTTTTCTCTTTTTTTTCTTCCATATTATCAATTATATTATCTACATTATCCCATTCACATAAATCCTCCTATTTTTGAGCCTTGTTGCCGTCCATATACCTAACCCCAATGCCAAAATTTAGCTAACTTAAATTAAAAGAGTTGGGCTCCATGTAACTTAAATTTGGGCCTCTTACTCCCATGTGTGGCGTCACCTCCTTGCTTCCTAAGTGGGGCCACTGACCACTGGGCCACAAGCCCATTTTGATATTTTAAACTCAGATACCACCTTTTAAACCCTATAGTGCCCAAACAAAAATTTAACTAAGGCTTCAGCCCAATCCTGAGCCCAATTTGGACCCCTAATGCTCAAATTAACTCATTACACATATTCACCCATTAAATGCATAGGCCTAAAAATTCAGGATGTTACACATTGACAACCTTTATTATGAGTATCATCAACATCTAATCCTCGAGTATTCCTAAACATTTGTAACACCCCAAACCCGGTCAACACACCACGACCGAATTCAGTACGTTACAGAGTAAAAATATTTTGAACAAACAAGATGTCCGGTTAAATTTTTGAAAAGAAACGTTTATTAAAACACTTTGTCGTATAAAGTTTGATTGAAAGGGGAAAGCTCTTTTGAAAACCATTTATCAACTCTCATTTTTGATTAAACCATTTGATTTTGAGAAAAGTCTGACTTTGTTCGTTTAAGTGTAAGTTGAAAACCATTTTGTCGTCGAACAAAAAGTTAAGCTCAGTTTGGGAAAAATCTGAGTTAGTTTGTTATCATCTTTTGTTTATTATTACCTGATGGTAAAGTTTGAAAAAAAAATCTCGATAAGAGGTATAATTTTCCAAAAATGTACATTTACAGGTTATTTAGGCATGCAGTGTTGTTTAGCTTAAGCATAATATGATAAAACATAAAAGCAGATAAAAACCCAAAATAATAAACTTTAGCGGCCTTATTACAAATCCAAAACCAAATTTAAAGAAGATGTAAACCGAAATAGAAGTTTAAAACAAAACCCGAAAGCAAAGTGCATGGCCACCTCGAGTCCACCTCGGCTCCACATCCGCGATCTATGCCTCATCTGCAAAATGTAGGGGAAGGGGTGAGTCACCGGGACTCAGTGCATAAATCCCCATCCCGATAATAATAAGCACTTACACAATTCATAAGTACATATGCAAATCATGCAAACCCCACCTAACCATCCGAACTCCTCAGTCTACCCCGTGTGGTCAAAACCACTGGTGGTCAAAACCACTGGTGACCGTAGTCACATAAGTGTGGTCAAAACCACTGGTGACCGTAGTCACAAATCATATGGTGGGGCCAACCCACCGTGTGGTCAAAACCACTGATGACAATCCCATAATCAATATGTGGGGCCAACCCACTGGGACGAGTCACAATAATCCATGTCTGGTCAAAACCACTAGTGACCGTAGTCACAAATCATATCCGTGTGGTCAAAACCACTGGTGGTCAAAACCACTGAGACTTAGTCACAAATAATATGGAAAGCGGGGCCAACCCACTGTGTGGTCAAAACCACTGGTGACAGTCTAAATCATCCTTCCCTCTCCTCTCAACATACCTATCATCATGAACCCATTTTTCGTGGCATATTAACATGTTTATAATGCAAGATATCGCATAGCATAGCATAATGAAATGGTATAACAATATATATCAATAGCCAAACAACAGGGGACTTACCCGGAGTCGACGCTCATACCCACAAGGGTAACACACCAATTTCAATAGTTATTTCGGCTTTTAACAGTAAACATAATTAGCAAATTAACTTATGGAGTGTGTAAATGTTACACACCTGGTTACTCGCGAATCTTACGAATCCCGAAAACTAAGATCTACCCACGAATCGAGAGAACCCAGAAATCCAATCGCTTGCCTTCACCCTTCCTGTATTCGGCCAACACCATATCATTAAGAAAATAGCGATTCAGCTTAACCAAGAAATCCGAAGGGAGAGATAACGCAACCCAAAGGACCACTTTTACCTTAACACCTTTCGATCTCCATGTAAAACCCAAAGCCACGCGATGACAAGTCTCCCCCTACAATCGACCAAGTACTACCAATACCAGATTAATACATTCGGTATTCGAAAGAAGAGAAGGTAGATTTGAAACGAGAGAAAGACACTTACCACGTTTGAAGTGAAACCTGATCCACGCGGTATGCCGCCAAATCAGAATGAACCACGCCCCAAAGTTTGAGGTTCGGCTATGAAACCCAAAGAAGACAAATAAACTTCGGCCTAAGAAGATTAAGAGAAACGTAAGTTGGGAGATAAATAGATCATGGCTAATTGATATTCGGGTTTGCAAGAAACTGAAAGTTAAGAGAGAGAGTTAAAGAGTTTCGGCTTTAAGCAATATTTGAGAGAATAAAAACAACTTACCCCAACAAGAAGAAAGATTCGGCTCTTCCAAGGATTGACAAGAATTCGGGGAGGAGAATAGTAAGATGCAACGGTTATGTTTCAAGAGATAAGGGAAGAAGAAATCCAAAGAGGAGAGAAGAAGGGGTAATAGTTTCGGCTAAAATTAATGAATCGAAAAGAGAGAAAAGAGAATAAAAGCAGAGTTTCGGCTCTTCAAGAAAATAGCAAGATTGATTCGGCCAAAGCACCCCAATTGCCAAAAGTAGAAAAGAAAATAATGCAAGTGAGGTAAGAAAATGATGCAAGTGAGGTTTCGGTTTTGACCCTAAACGAAAGAAGAAGAAAGCTTTCTAAACTAGCCGAAAATGCTCCCGTAGACCATTAATGAAATTTGGCATACCCTTAGCTTCCTCAGCCGACTTCTCCCATCACCCTTAGTGTTTGGCATTCGGCCAACACTAAGTCCCTTACTCGATTCCTCAAAATTCTCATGGCCACACATTCAAATGAGTTTGAAAAGTTCAAACTCCACAATTTCCTCTCCTTCATCTGTTCAAATTTGTTGACCTCTTCTATCCTTATCCAAGAGAGTCCATCCTGAGCACACCACCCCCTTAGCTTTGGCGTCAAAAACAACAAGCAGATAGAGAATTCTGTTGCTCGAACCTAAGCTCTTCTTCCTGCATGTGGCGTCACCTTTCCAGGCCTTCAGTAGCGTCTCCCTTGCCACTTTTCCACTGGCTTGCTTGTGTCAAAATACTCCAATAACAGCTCTTAACACCTAACTCCCTTGGTTCCCCCTTCCAAGTACTCAAAAAAAACTTTTTTACCATGACTCAAGCCTACCTCGAGCTCATGCCTGGACCCCAAAACACCCTAAACTAGCACAACAAACATATTATCACATGCAACACCCAAAAAAATAGAGACCCCGATTTAAGGATGTTACAGTTCTACCCTCCTTTAAAATAATTTCGGCCTCAAAATTACCTGGTCAAAAGAGTTGAGGGTATTACTGCCGCATCACATCCTCTGGTTCCCACGTGGCCTCCTCCGTACCATGGTTCCACCATAATACTTTCACCAAAGAAACTGACTTCTTACGCAGAACTTTGACATCCCGATCCAAAATTCGCACTGGTTCCTCCTCGAAAGACAAGTCTGAGCTCACCTCTATTTGCTCCACTGGCACAATATGCGACTGATCTGGTCGATAGCGCCTAAGCATTGAAACATGAAACACATCATGAATCTGACTTAATTCTGCTGGCAACTCGAGCTGATAAGCTACTGGCCTCACTTGCTTCAACACCGTATACGGCCCGATAAACCTAGGGCTTAGCTTGCCCTTCCGACCGAATCTCAACACTTTCTTCCATGGTGATACCTTCAGAAAGACCTTGTCACCCACTGCATATTCTATATCCCTATGCTTGAGATCGGCATAAGACTGCTGCCTACCCGACACTTCCTTCAAACGAGCCCGAATCACCTTAACCTTATCCTCTGTTTCAGCAACCAACTCCGGACCCAACATCTGACGTTCACCCAGTTCTGTCCAACACGTAAGGGTACGACACTTTCGTCCATATAATGCCTCATATGGTGCCATCTGGATACTCGCTTGATAACTGTTGTTATACGCGAACTCTGCCAATGGTAGATATTCCTCCCAACTATCGCTGAAATCTAGAACACAACCCCTTAGCATATCCTCTAAGAATTAAATTACCCTTTCTGACTGTCCGTCCGACTGCGAATGAAAAGCCGTGCTGAAGTCCAACCTCGTACCCATCACTTAATGCAATGCTTTCCAGAACCTCGACGTGAACCTGGGATCCCTATCTGAAATAATCGACACCGGCACCCCATGTAACTGTACTATCTCTGCTACATACAACTTAGCCAACCTTTGGAGTGAATAATCAACCCGAACTGGTATGAAATGGGCCGACTTTGCCAGACGATCAACAATTACCCAAACTAAATCCTTCTTTCTAGGCGTAAGGGGTAGCCCACTGACGAAATCCATCGTAATCCTTTCCCACTTCCACTGTGGAATCTTTACCGGCTGCAATAGACCTAACGGTAACTGATGCTCAGCTTTGACTTGTTGACACGTCAGTCACTTACTCACAAACTCAGTTACTTCCCGCTTAAGACCCGGCCACCAGAACTGCTCTCGCAAATCCCGATACATCTTGCTACCTCCAGGATACATAGCGTATGGGCTGCTATGAGCTTCCTGAAGAATCTGCTGTCTCAACTCAACGTCCTTCGGCATACATACTTTCCCTTGAAAACACAGCACTCCATCACTACCCAAGCTGTAACCTTTCAATTCACCATTTTGCACTTGCAACCTCCGAGCACTCAAAACCTTATCCACCAGCTGCCTCTCCTTAACCTGATCTACCCACGTTGGCTTTACTTGCAATTCTGCCAATAGACTCCCATCGTCATACAGACTAAGGTGAGCAAACATCACTCTCAAGTCCATTACCACCTTGCAGCTCAACGCGTCAGCCACTATATTAGCCTTACCCGGATGGTATTCAATCGAGCAGTCATAGTCCTTTAACAACTCGATCCACCTCCGCTGCCTCAAATTCAAATCCTTCTGAGTCAAGAGATACTTCAGACTCGTGTGATCGGTGTAGACTATCGACTTCTCCCCATACAAGTAATGTCTCCAAATCTTCAAGGCGAAAACCACTGCAGCCAATTCCAGATCATGTGCCGGGTAGTTACCTTCATGAGGTCTCAGTTGCCGAGACGCATATGCCACCACTTTTCCCTCTTGCATCAGCACACATCCTAAACCAGTATGCGATGCATCACAATAAACAGTAAATTCCTTCCCTGCTTCAGGTTGAATCAAAACCGGTGCTTCTGTCAGAATTCTCTTTAACTTGTCGAAACTTTCCTGCTGTTTGTCAGAGCATACAAACGGAACCCCTTTTCTCAACAACTTGGTCAACGGCGCTGCAATCAAAGAAAACCCTTCCACAAATCTTTCGTAATATCCTGCCAAACCCAAAAAATTCCGAATCTCTGCTACCGACTTAGGTGGTTTCTAATCTAACACTGCCTCAATCTTCTAAGGATCCATCCTAATCCCCTCAGCTGACAGCACATGACCCAAGAAAGTTACCTCCTTAAGCCAGAACTCGCACTTACTAAACTTGGCGAATAGCTGCTTCTCCCTCAGAATCTGTAGAACCACCCGTAGATGCGCGTCATGTTCCTCTTCAGATTTTGAGTACACCAAAATGTCGTCTATAAACACCACGACGAACCGGTCCAAGTACGGCTGAAACATCCGCTTCATCATGTCCATGAACGCTGCCGGTACATTGGTTAACCCGAACGGCATCACCAAGAACTCGTAGTGCCCATAACGAGTACAGAACGCCGTTTTATGAATATCAGCCTCCTTCACTTTGAGTTGATGATACCCTGACCTAAGATCTATCTTAGAGAAAACCAATGCACCCCTAAGCTGATCAAGCAAGTCATCTATCCTTGGCAACGGATACTTATTTTTGATTGTCAACTTATTCAGCTGGCGGTAGTCTATGCACATCCGCATTGTACCGTCTTTCTTCTTAACAAAGAGCACAGGCGCTTCCTAAGGTGATACACTGGGCCGGATGAAACCCCTATCCAACAATTCCTGAATCTGTGCCTTTTGTTCCACCAATTCCTTTGGCGCCATCCTATATGAGGCAATAGACACTGGTGCGGTTCCGGGAAACAGATCTATACCGAACTCAACTTCACGGTCCGGAGGCAGACCCAGAAGTTCTTCTGGGAATACATCGGCAAATTCCTTCACCGTTCGGACATTCCCCACAACTGATTCCTTGGCCTCCAAGGCACAAACATGCACCATAAACGCCTCACAACCCTTCCTCACCATTTTTTCGGCCTTCAAAGCAGACACAACATTAGATAGATAATCTCTTCTATTACCTATCATTACCACCTCTTCACCTTCCACTGATCTCAACACCATGCGCTTAGCCGCGCAATCCAAACTCGCCTGGTACTTCACTAACCAGTCCATCCCGAGAATCAGATCGAACTCCATAAACGGCAGTTCTATCAGATCAGCCAAACACACTACCCCTTGAAGTTCTAAGGGTATATCCCTATACAGTTTATTTACTTCTACAGAGTGACCTAGAGGGCTTATTACTGTCATCTCCCTAGAAGTAATTTCAAAGTCTAAGTTCATAGTTTCCACTATACTACTGGCAACATACGAGTGCGTCGAACCCACATCTATCAAAGTAGTATAAGGCAGTCTAAAAATTAAGAACGTACCAGTTATGATGTCTGGTGCGTTGCCCTCCTCTTGACGCCTCGCTGCATAAACCAACCCAGGCTGTCTCGCCTCTGTGCTCACAGTACCTTTGCCCGGCGCTCTGTGGCCCCGTCCAGAACCATTACCTCCCCTGGCCAAACCGCGACCTTACGTGGTTGCTTTGGCCATCCTCTCTGAACGTGTACGACCCGATCCCGTGCATGAAGCCTAGCTGACCTCTGCAGACAATACCTCACTCGGTGGCCCATTGACCCACATTTGAAGCACCCTCTGTTTCAAGTCCAACATTCCCCTGTGTGAGACTTCCCACAACGAGCACACCATGGTGGCCACTGAGTAATAGCAACAGCAGGCCTCGCAACTTGATTCGGCCCACCATATCTAACCCTTTTCTGCTGATTCCTGGTAGACCCTGATGACCCAGCACTCCTCTTATTCCAACCCTTATCCTGGTTCCGTCTCACTGACTATTTTACCTCCTCAGCAACTTTGGCCTTCTCTACTAAAACTGTAAATTCTCTCTCCTGCTGCGGGGCAATCAATATCCGTAGCTCATCTCTCAACCCATCCTCAAATCTGACACAGCGCTCATGTTCCGTGCCCATAATACCCCGTGCATACCGGCTTAATCGAAAAAATTCTGCCTCATATTTCGATACCGACTTATTTCTCTGAACCAAATTCAGGAACGCTTTACGCCGCACATCGATGTAGCTAGCCCAAACGTATTTCCTCTGATAGGCTGCCCTAAAGAAATGCCAAATAATGTCGTCGGCCATTGCTCCATCCCTAACCGTGAGCCACCACTGGTATGACTCATCCCGAAGAAGAGATACTATACCCTTCAGCTTCTCCTGAGCCATAAAATCTAGGTCGTCCATGATACGTTCTGCCACCTCCAGCCAATATTCCATCGTACTAGGAGCCACACCAGATACACCACTGTATACCTCTGCGCCATTAGCCCAGAGTCGTTCGGACACAGATTTTCGAGCTCCCGTTTCGACGCTTGCACCCGCGACTCTTTCTAGCACCCGTAGCATCGCCTGCGACACTGCATCATCACCACCCATCTGATCCTGAAATTCCGCGCCCACGTCCAGACCCTATCGATTCCGACACTGTCATCCTACCCCTAGCTTGTCCACGTGTATACGCCCACATCCTCGTGCACTCATGACTACCGTTCACGAATTGATCTGATTTAAAAGTTTTATGCGTTAGACTTATTCCACTGTTATTAAGGCACAGTCTTATGAATAGTTTAATACGAGGATTATTTTCGTAAGTTCACCTAATCCTATAGTTTAAGTCTCTAAAGTAATAGGCCATAGCACCATTAGTACAACCATATAAACAATAGTTAGGGGTACTTACCTAGGCAGATAGGTGCCGGAGACTCGGTGCCATGCTTTCCCAACCGTACCTTTTCCATAAAAACCTTTCATAACCCATTTTAAAATTATTTTGAGCCTCGGACCCACAACTGAGCTTTTGAACTTGGCTCTGATACCAAAATTGTAGCACACCAAACCCGGTCAACACACCACGACCGAATTCAGTATGTTACAGAGTAAAAATATTTTGAACAAACAAGATGTCCGATTAAATTTTTGAAAAAAACATTTATTAAAACACTTTGTCGTATAAAGTTTGATTTAAAGGGGAAAGCTCTTTTGAAAACCATTTATCAACTCTCATTTTTGATTAAACCATTTGATTTTGAGAAAAGTCTGACTTTGTTCGTTTAAGTGTAAGTTGAAAACCGTTTTGTCGTTGAACATAAAGTTAAGCTTAGTTTGGGAAAAATCTGAGTTAGTTTGTTATCATCCTTTGTTTATTATTACCCGATGGTAAAGTTTGAAAAAAAATCCCGATAAGAGGTATAATTTTTCGAAAACGTACATTTACAGGTTATTTAGGCATGCAGTGTTGTTTAGCTTAAGCATAATATGATAAAACATAAAGGCAGATAAAAACCCAAAATGTAAACTTTAGCAGCCTTATTACAAATCCAAAACCAAATTTAAAGAAGATGTAAACCAAAATAGAAGTTTAAAACAAAACCCAAAAGCAAAGTGTATGGCCACCTCGAGTCGACCCCGGCTCCACATCCGCGATCTATGCCTCATCTGCAAAATGTAAGGGAAGGATTGAGTCGCCGAGACTCAGTGCATAAATCTGCATCTCGATAATAACAAACACTTATACAATTCATAAGTACATATGCAAATCATGCAAACCCCACCTAACCATCCGAACTCCTCAGTCTACCTCGTGTGGTCAAAACCACTGGTGGTCAAAACCACTGGTGACCGTAGTCACAAATCATATAAGTGTGGTCAAAACCACTGGTGACCGTAGTCACAAATCATATGGTGGGGTCAACCCACCGTGTGGTCAAAACCACTGATGACAATCCCGTAATCAACATGTGGGGCCAACCGACTGTGGTACCAAACCACTGGGACGAGTCACAATAATCCATGTGTGGTCAAAACCACTGGTGACCGTAGTCACAAATCATATCCGTGTGGTCAAAACCACCGGTGGTCAAAACCACTGAAACTTAGTCACAAATAATATAGAAAGCGGGGCTAACCTACTGTGTGGTCAAAACCACTGGTGACAGTCTAAATCATCCTTCCCCCTCCTCTCAACCTACCCATCATCACGAACCCATTTTCCGTGGCATATTAACATGTTTATAATGCAAGATATCACATAGCATAGCATAATCAAATGGTATAACAGTATATATCGATAGCCAAACAATAGGGGACTTACCCGGAGTCCACGCTCATACCCACAAGGGTAACACACCGATTTCAATAGTTATTTCAGCATTTAACAGTAAACATAATTAGCAAATTAACTTATGGAGTGTGTAAATGTTACACACCTGGTTACTCGCTAATCTTACGAATCCCGAAAACTAAGATCTACCTACGGATCGAGAGAACCCGAAAATCCAATCGCTTGCCTTCACCCTTCCTGTATTCGGCCAACACCATATCATTAAGAAAATAGTCATTCGGCTTAACCAAGAAATCACGAAGGGAGAGATAACGTACCCAAAGGACCACTCTTACCTTAACACCTTTCAATGTCCACGTAAAACCCAAAGCCACGCGATGACAAGTCTTCCCCTACAATCGGCCAAGTACTACCAATACCAGATTAATGCCTTCGGCATTCGAAAGAAGAGAAGGTAGATTTGAAACGAGAGAAAGACACTTACCACGTTTGAAGTGAAACCCGATCCACGCGGTATGTCGCCAAATGAGAATAAACCACGCCCCAGGGTTTGAGGTTCGGCTATGAAACCCAAAGAAGACAAATAAACTTCGACCTAAGAAGATTAAAAGAAATGTAAGTTGGGAGATAAATAGATCATAGCCAATGGATATTCGGGTTTGCAAGAAACCGAAAATTAAGAGAGAGAGTTAGAGGGTTTCAGCTTAAGCAATATTTGAGAGAATAAAAACAACTTACCCCAACAAGAAGAAAGATTCGGCTCTTCCAAAGATTGACAAGAATTCGGGGAGGAGAATAGTAAGATGCTACGGTTATGTTTCAAGAGATAAGGGAAGAAGAAATCCAAAGAGGAGAGAAGAAGGGGTAATAGTTTCGGCTAAAAATGAATGAATCGAAAAGAGAGAAAAGAGAATGAATGCAGAGTTTCGACTCTTCAACAAAATAGCAAGATTGATTCGGCCAAAGCACCCCAATTGCCGAAAGTAGAAAAAGAAAATGATGCAAGTGAGGTTTCGATTTTGACCGTAAACGAAAGAAGAATAAAGCTTTCAAAACTAGCAGAAAATGCTCCGCTAGACCATTAATGAAATTTGGCATACCCTTAGCTACCTCAGCGGACTTCTCCCATCACCCTTAGTGTTTGGCATTCGGCCAACACTAAGCTCACTTACCCGATTCCTCAAAATTCTCATGGCCACACATTCAAACGAGTTTGAAAAGTTCAAACTCCACAATTTCCTCTCCTTCATCTATTCAAATTTGTTGACCTCTTCCATCCTTATCCAAGAGAGTCCATCTTGAGCACACCACCTCCTTAGCTTTGGCGTCAAAAATAATAAGCAGAAAGGGAATTCTGCTGCTCAAACCTAAGCTCTTCTTCCTGCATGTGGCGTCACCTTTCCAGGCCTTCAGTAGCGCCTCCCTTGCCACTTTTCCACTGGCTTGCTTGTGTCAAAATACTCCAATAACAGCTCTTAACACCTAACTCCCTTGGCTCCCCCTTCCAAGTACTCAAAACAAAACTTTTTTACCATGACTCTAGCCTACCCCGAGCTCATGCCTGGACCCCAAAACACCATAAACTAGCACAACAAACATATTATCACATGCAACACACAAAAAAGCAGAGACCCCGATTTAAGGATGTTACAACATTTATCTAATTACACCCCAAATGAATTCTAACTGATGACTTAACAGTTTCAAAAACATCACTCAGAGGCAATTCACCACTACACAAGTCATCAGACAACACGACCTCTACCATCCTCCAAGGAAATCATCCATTAATCCAGGGAGTGCCACTTTTTCCCCTCTATTTTAATTTTGCATATTGACTGTCATTATCCATCCTTGTACATTGAGGGCAATGTACATATTAAGTGTGGGGGATAAAAGTGTCAAACTCTTCATTATTCTCAAATCCGTTAATTTAGTCTTGTTTTTAAGTAAATTTTTCATATTGCTAATTAGGAAGAAATTTCTGATGATTTATGATTCTTATTGACATATTTTAGATTAAGTCATAGTTAATTGTGCATTGATGATTAAATTTTAAAGATACTAGAGAATTAAGCATGATAAGTCTAATTTTCAGAATAAAAATTTTTGCTAGGTTGATTAATGTAAATTTGAGTATTGCTTTGAAATTTGAAATTTATGAGATTGATGTCAAAACACCCATAAGTTTTGTGAGATTTTGAGCCTTATAGAGCATATATTCTTTTTCGTGCTCACCTTTTGATTATGAGGGTGTCAACTTTGAAATGTTATTCTAGAACTTGCCTCATTTCTACATGTTGAGACCACATTTATGATTTGATATACAGAGATGATAAAGGCACCTATGACTTAACCTACTCACTCCACTAAAAAGCCTACCTTCATAACTTAAACCCCTAGTGGACTCGGTTGATCCTAACAACCCTTTTGTTGACTCACCTATTATTAACCTAAACTCCCTTTGTATTTGTTATCACCATTCTTTTGACTACCCTTTTTGTCGAGATTTGGTTTTGAGCATGAAACACCCCAAACCCGGCCCACGAGCCTTGACCAGATTTGGTATGTTCCTAAAGTAAACAGGTTTCAAAATTCTTTGTTACTTAGAGAAAAACTTGTGTGATTTTAAAAAAAATAATTGTTTTGGGTTGGGCTTGAGTTGAAAACAAATTTAACTTATGTTGGAACCCATTTATTTATGGTGACAAAACGTTTGGGCTTTGTTTTGAATAAATATACTTTAAACTTTAATAAATAAAAATAAAATAAAGTAATCCAACAATGGCCTTATGGCCTTATTACATCAAATAATTCCCAAAATAAAAGTTCTAAAGTACTTAAATAAAATAAAATGTCCATATTGAATAAAACTTCAGTGAGCATGGGCACCTTTAGCTCCCTGCCGACCAGGTCCATTATCGTCATCACGAAAAATATTCCCAAGCGGAAGTGAGTCAAATAGACTCAATGTGTACACGACACTAAATCATAATAGAATCGGGCATACAATAGTTACACATTCAAAACATAAAATACAAGTTATGATGCATTCCCAAACCCAAACCTAATTGTCCATCCGCTACACACCTCCGTACCTGCCACACACACCGTGGGGACTACTAAGTCGACCCTCCTTCCGCTACACACCAATTTGCGGGCTTAAGGCTCGTGATCTCGTGGTTTTAGGAAACCACTTTCAGGACATCGTGGTCTTAGATCACCACTTTTCACTTCCCCTTTCAATATACAACCATATGCCCCATACATCTAATATGCATAATGTACCAGAGTTTACAATCTTATAATATTCTCATGTTACGAATAACATTTTTCACATTCCTAGTAGAAGTAGGAAACGTACCTGAGTAATTAGTACCATAACATGGTACCTTAGCCACTTTCATATTCTTAATAACACATATTTTAATTAAACATGCCATAAAACGTATTATAATATAGTGTGGGGTACACATCTGATTCGCTTAGCAAATTCCTTGAGATTTCGAAATCTGATCTACTGCTTAAATCCTTAATCCCTACATTTGATTAATCACTTACTAACTTAATAAAAAGCCATTCAGCCATAAATCCAAAGCCCAGTAGGATTAGTATTCTTAAACTTATCTTGAAATTCTCAAATCCCGAAATCTTTGTATCCCTCTGTCGAAATCCCTATAACTACATGTTAGATCAATCTCTAACATTTATTCACAACAAATAACCCTTAGCCGAATGTTAAATATGACTTACCTTAGATTCTTAAATCCCGAAATTTACCAAATAACTCGGGAACACGCGGCCTATGGTGTACCTTCAGGAAAAGAACTTCTCCTTCCTTGTAGTCGACACTTAATAAATCCCGAAACTTTCCTTCCATGATTCGGCCAAGATCAATAATAGGAATTAGTCCCTAAATTTCGATAAGTCTAAAATATAAAAGAATGGAAACCAAACTTGGGTCTTACCCTTATTTGAAGAAATCGATTGCACCTTCACTTCAACTTTCAGAGATTCGGCTATGGCTAAATGATGCTCTAACAACTTTCGGCTTTTGGAGGGATTAGAAAGAAAAGAAAAGGAAGAATAAAGATGGAGGATTCGGCTAGAACACAAGGTATTTTGGTTTGGCAAAACAGAAGAGAGAATTTTGCTAGAGAATTTTGAGATGAACAAAAGAGAAAAGGAAGAATGAAGGTTGGCCTCTCTTTTCCTTTTATAGCCGAAATTACTAGGCTAGAGTCCCTTACTTGGCCACCACTCTTCCTTATTTTCCTCCTTATCTCCTTATTTAAAAATTAAAGAATAATCCATTATTTATCTTTTTAATTATCACCTAAAATAAAAGATAATTCAAAGTCCCTTACTTGGCCACCACTCCTCTATCTGATAACTTTATCCTTTAATTATCATAAATAAAAGAGTTTAATCCAACATTTACCTCTTCAAAATAATCCAATTTAAAAATCCTTTATTTATCACCTTTTAATCGAATATTTATGAAAAGATAACACCTCCTTTCTAGAAGCATGTGCCGTCCACCTCGAGTCTTTCGGAAGTAAAAATAAAATTTCTTTTATTTGCTTCCCATGTGACTCGAACTCAGCCCACTTGCTCATGTAGGTGGCGTCACTTACACAGGCCTTAAGTGGCATTTCAGTGCCACTTTTCCAAGCCTGTTTGTGTGCCAAATTCTTCCTACTAATTTTCTTAAGGCCACCTTGCCTTAATTTCCTCTTTTAAGCTTTAAAACTTGACATTTCCTTTCATTTCCAAGTTTCCAAAAATTTTCGTTTGCCTCTTTAAACTTGACATTTCCTTACATTTCCAAGTTTCAGAAATGTTTACTTTCCTCTTTTGAATCATTTCCACATCATTTCCTTACATTTTCAGGACATTTTCTCACATTTCCAAGACAAGACATTTCCTTACATTTCCAACACATTTCCTACATTTCCAAGACAAGACATTTCCTTACATTTCCAACACATTCCCTACATTTCCAAGACAAGACATTTTCTTACATTTCTTACATTTCCAAGACAAGGCATTTCCTTACATTTCCTTACATTTCCATACATTTCCTTACATTTCCTTACATTTCCATACATTTCCTTACATTTCCTTACATTTCCTTACATTTCCATACGTTTCCATATTTCCTTACATTTCCATATTTCCTTACATTTCCATACATTTCCTTATTTCTAGAATTCACATAACACATTCATAATTCATAAAACATGCCATTTTACCACATGGTTCCTTGTGTCATGCTTCACACGGAGTTTCTTTTAAAGCCTCATTGACCTAGCTCCCCTTTTTACTTAAAAACCAATAATTTTCCAAAGCTTTCTTCTTCCATCCTAGAATTCTAAAAACCCTTAATACACTTCCAACACTGCCAAAACCTACTAACTCATGAATTAGGCACGAACGCATAACCTCTAATTTAGGATGTTACAGAGCAGTTGCCTAACTATGTTTTATATTTCAGTTGTAAAAGTCCCTATTATAATTTAGTTTGTTCTTAAAAAAAATGAAGTATATTCATTATTAGTTCTATAATTAAGCGAGCTTAAATGATTAAATTTCAAATCGTAAAGAAAAGCTCGTATTATTAGTTTGCAATTGATATAACTATTTAGGATTAGTTCATTTTTTTAGATAGGCAACGTGTCAAATACAAAGTTGATTCTAACCTTCTAATTTCAACCTTTATCGACACCTTAAGCCTAGCCCCGTTACAACCCTAACAAAGACCTTTTGATCTGTTTATCATCTCATTTTACAGTGGTGGAGATTTGATTTTCAAGCAAGCCTATGGGATTAACTTTTTAGGTTCGACGTATGAGTGCTTCTTTTTATGAACCTTAAACACTTTGAGTGATTTGAGTGAATCTATAGTGAGGATGGCAACTTTTGTCAATTTCAAATTAAAGGTAATTATTCAAGATAAGGGGAAACACATACGTTTTCAATTACAATTGAATGACTTATCATTGTTTGAATCTTTAGGACTCTTTAAATTAAATTTTCCATGTATAAATTATCTATGAATTATGATAAGACATTGTTGATAGGAATTGTGAATTATAGAAAGTTCGTTTTAATTGTAAGTTGAGAATTTTGCTTGAGGACAAGCAAAAGCTTAAGTGTGGGGTATTTGATAAACCATAATTATAACATATTTTAATCCCATAGTTAGCTTACTTTTGGATAATTTATCCCTCAATTTATGTAAAAAGGTGCTTTTAATCCTTTCTTTTCATGTCTTATACTCTCGAGGATGAAAAGAACGTAAAACGGGCCAAAAATGGAGTAAATGGGCCTCAGCACGAAGTCGACACAGCCTGGCCCAAAGTCTATACGATCGTGCCTCGCCGATCACCCAGGACATGGCCTCACCCCGGTTTACACGGTCGTGCTTCAAGTTAGAAATCCAAACACGGCTTGAAGTCGAGCCACACCAGCGTGTGACATGGCTGTGCCTCTGTCGCCGGAAAGAGCAATTTCAGTTGGAAAAGGATACTTAAGGAGAAATAATCACATTCCAAGAGCCTATATATATCCCCCAAGTGCCATCTTTGAAGAGGCATCAAAGCTAGGACAAAGAGCCAAGCCAAGAAGGTCAGAGTTGAGGGAATTATTCGAAGTTAGCCAGTTGGTCCATCCCAAGAAGCCGGAGTTATACTCAAGACGACAGATTTCTCCTTCAATTCCTTCAGGGATTTTTAGGGATTTCTTATGTTTTGTTTTATCTTTTCTCTTAAGATGTTTTCTTTATTTGTCATGAACTAAACCCTTTAGATACCTGAAGGGGATGAAACCTAGATGAATCTTGTTATTTGATTTCTAAATTATATGATAATTACTTAGTTTGTTCTTAATTATGTTTCTTAATCCAAATCTGATGCACTTAGGTGGAGGACGAATAGACCCTACCTAAGAGTAGATCTAGCATAATTAAGCGGAGTTGATCGAATGCCTAGAGATAGGGTTACGAGATTTTGCCGAATTAGGGTGAAACCTAATATGGTAGTCCATAGATTGATTTACTGCTATTCTAGGGGGTTATTATAAGCGAACAAGAGTTCCACTAATTAACCTAGGGTTAGACGTTATTTGCCTCAAAAAAGGGTTTAATATACGTTAGGGAGTCTTACGGATCAAGCTAAGTAAAGAGATCATATGGTTCAGTGATAGGTAACAAGAGAAGTCTAGGTGGATTCTTCCTGAGGATATCGTCAAAATCAACTGAGTTTTTCTTCAAGTTATTTTCCAATTCGTTCTTTTATCTTGTGTCTTTAAGCTTAGTAGTCGTTAATTTAGATTAAAGCAACTTTAATTTATTTTTAAGGCTAAATAATAAAAAGAAAGTTAGTATTGGTACTTTTAGTTCCTTTGGGTTCGACAATCTGATCTTGCCTAAGCTATACTACTGTTCGATAGGTACACTTGCCTTTAATTGTTGTCAGAGTTAGTTTCCAAGTTTGATCATTCGTTTTATAAATTTTGAAGCTCTGATTTCAGCGATCATCATGGATGGCCACAATACCAAGCAAAGCTCGAATAGAACTATGCTTTACAACTGGGGAGAACACATCTGTGAAGTCCACTCTTTGAATTTGACTGTAAGCTTTTGCAACAAGCCTTTCTTTATATCTGGGTTCTTCAACTCCTAGAGTTCCTTCTTTCTTTTTAAAAACCCATTTATAGCGAACAACCTTTTTCCTTTAGGAAGTTTCACAAGATCCCATGTTCTGTTTTTGTGGAGTGATTCCATCTCCTCTTCCATAGAAAACATCCACTTTTCCGAGTCTTCACAGCTAACCACCTCAGAATAATTAGACGGATCTTGGTTTGCATCTATATCTTCAACCACATTTAAAGCATAAGCAACTAGATCAGCCTCGGCATACTTCTTTGGAGGTTTAATTTCTCTTCTAGTTCTGTTTTTGGCTATAGAGTATTGTGGTGAAGAAGCAACTCTATTTTTAATTTTTGTACTCGCTTAAGGAGTCAACTTTATATTAATTTGATGCTCCACCTGCTTTTGATTTTCTTTATTGAAAGTGTCTTTAAGAGATAAGTTAGGTAGCATAGCAGTTTTATCAAAAACAACATCTCTACTAATCACAACTTTTCTATTTTTAGGACACCATAACTTATACCCTTTTACACCAGCTTTATAACCAAGAAAAACACATTTAATGGATCTCGGATCCAAATTTTCATTATCAACATGAGCATACACAGGACACCCAAAGATCTTTAAATCAGAATAATTAGCAGGATTACCAGACCATACCTCTTGTGGAGTCTTTTTCTCAATGGAAACAGATGGAGATTGGTTGATCAAAAAAATGCAGTAGAGGCTGCTTCGGCCCAAAATGACTTCGGTAAGTTGGCATTTGACAACATACATCGAATCTTCTCCATGATCGTTCTGTTCATTCGTTTCGCAACGCCGTTTTGCTGTGGAGTATGACGAACTGTCAAGTGTCTTACGATCCCTTCTGACTTGCACAATTTATTAAAATTATTTGAACAAAACTATAAGCCATTGTCTGTGCGGAGGTATTTTATTTATTTTCCCGTCTATTTTTCAATCATAGTTTTCCAAGACTTAAATGCGAAAAACACATCACTTTTTTGCTTCAGGAAGAATGCCCAAACTTTTCTGGAAAAATCATCAATAAAAGTTAGCATATAATTAGCTCCACCTCTCGAAGGCATTCTTAATGGCCCCCACAGATTAGAATGAATATACTCCAACGTTCCCTTTATGTTACGAATTCCTCTGGTGAATCAAACTCTCTTTTGCTTCCTAAAAATGCAGTGCTCACAGAACTTCAATTTGTAAATTCCTTGCTCATCAAGAAGTCCTCTTTTAATCAATTCAACCATGCCATTCTCACTCATATGCCCTAGGCGCATATGCCAAAGTTTAGTAATATCATCATCTGACAAGGAAAAGGAAGTGACAGCTACATCACCAATAACAGTAGAGCCCTGCAAAACATATAACTTGGCATTCTTTCTCTGCCCTTTCATCACAACGAGGTAACCTTTGGAAATCTTCAAAATCCCACTTTCAGCTGTGTATTTATACCTTTTTGAATCAAGAGTACTTAACAAAATTAAATTTCTCTTCAATTCTAGAACATGTCGTACATCACTAAGTATTCTGACAATTCCATCAGACATCTTAACTTTAATTGTTCCAACACCTGCGTTTTTACACGAAGCATTATTTCCCATCAAAACAATACCTTTAGACACTATTTCGTAAGTTGTAAACCAGTCCCGATTGGGACTCATGTGGAAGGTGCAGCGTGAATCAAGTATCCACTCCTCGCTCACTTTAGAATTGTTGACAGAAGCGACTAGAAGTTCACTATCGCAGTAGTCTTCACAACATCGCCCAACTGTAATTTTCTCGTTGTTTGTTTTTGATTCGCGCAATGCTCTCCCTTTAATATTGTTTTGTAGCTTATAGCACTCAAATTTAGTGTGCCCTTTCTTCTTGCAGAAGTTGCAAGTTTTACCTCTGTTTGAAGACTTCGATCTAGGGGTGTGCAAAATTCGGGTAAAACCAAAAAAATTCAGTTAACCGACCGAATTTGGTTAATCGGTCGGTTCCACCGAATTTTTCGGTCGAAATCGGTTAATTATTTTTGATTTTTGGTTAACGGTTAATTTGGTTCAAACCGGTCGAGTTAATCGAATTTTTTTGGTTTAACCAAAAAAATTAATAAATAAAATTATAATATATAAAAGGCCCACTAACCCAATCCAATCCAAACTCAAATATTCAACTAAACCCAATTACCCAACCAAGTCCAATTACCCAACCCAACCAAATTATAAAAATAACAAATAATTTAATAAATAAAAATAACAAATAATTTAATAAATAAAAATAAAAAATAAAAATTATAAATAATTTAATAAATAAAAATTACAAATAATTTCTTTTTCTTTTTGTAGGGATGTTTATCAATTGTATTTAGATGAAATGTGTATATTTCTATTATATGCTAAACTTTTGCACATGTTTTTTTTCTTTTTGTAAGTTTAATACAAATGGAGATCTCTTGGAGAGAACAAATGGATACAAATGAACAATATTAAAGACTTACATTTCAATTATGTGTTAATTTCATGACTTATGTAATGTTTTTAATTATGTAGTGGTTCAAAGACTTATGCAATGTTTTTAATTATTTAGTTATTCAAAGACTTATGTAATCTTTTTAATTATGTAGTGCTTCAAGGACTTATGTAATCTTTTTAATTATGTAGTGATTTATTTCGGGTAATTCAGTTAATTCGGGTAATTTGGGTAATTCGGTTAATTTTTAACCAAAAATTAAAAATATATAATTTCGGTTCGGTTAATTTTTTCGAAAAAATTTCGGTTCGGTTAACGGTTAAAAATTTTGATAGGTCGGTTAATTCGGTTAATGCTAATTCGGGTCGGTTAACCGAATGAACACCCCCTACTTCGATCTACCCTTAGATTTACAGCGAGGATTCCGTTCTTGTGTCCTTCCACAATCATCATCAGCATTCTGATCTTATCTCCCTCGAACAATGAAACCCTCTCCCTAAGAGTCGAGTTTAACCAAAGATGCTTCATCTTATCATACGAGGTCAAAGAATCATAAACCTCATCAACTGTGAGAGACTCGCGGCTATATAAAATCATGTCTTTGAAGGTTGAATAAGACAAGGGCAACGAACAAAGTAGAATCAACCCTAGATCTTCCTTATCATACTGAACCTCCATGGCCTCCAAGTTTGAGAGAATTTATTTAAACACTGTTAAGTGTTCGTGCACATATGCACCTTCCTCCAAACAATGAGCATAAAGATGTTGCTTCATATGCAACTTGCTGGTTAGAGTTTTCGACATACATATTTGTTCCAACCTCTTCCATAATGTAGTGGTGATCTTCTCCTTCATCACATCCTATAAAATTTCGTTAGGTAAATGCAGATGTAACTATGTTAACGCCTTTCAATCCTTGCACTTCTTCTCTTCCTCCGTCAATGTCGAAGGCATCTTATCTACCCCTAGCAAGGCTTCCTCTAAATTCGTCTGTGCAAGAACTGCCTGTATCTTTAAATGCCACAACGCAAATCTGGTGTTATGATCCAACAGTGGAATTTCATACTTCAAAAACGCCATTACCGTGATCGAGATGAAAAACCCGAAAGCTCTAATACCAATTTTTGAAAAATATAACGACGGTAATGTCAAATATATCGCAAAGAAAAGAGAAATAAAAGTAAAGAACACATAGATTTTACGTGGAAAACCCTTTAGGGAAAAAACCACGGGCAGAGGAGAAGAAAATTCACTATGTTGAATTAGAATCATGTATAAGCGGACTTTCGACTTCATCTATTTATAGGTTGAAAAACCCTAATTCTAATCAAAGTCAAATATATTATGCTAATAAATGCTAAATATATTATACTCATAAATACTATATCTTCTAGAAAGATGATATATTTTATTTAACTTGACTTGCAAGCAATCTCTTAGAATTTGGGTCATACAACTCTAACAAGTTGATTGGCACGGAGGTGTTCATAGAGACATAGCTACTTTTTGTCATGCAAAAAAAGTCATCGGACCAAAGCCTGAGAAGGTCAGTATCATCGTTGGGCAAAATGGATTAGCCCCCAACATTCAATCGATATGCTATTTCAAGTGCGATGTCATTCCCAACAGCGAATGGATAACTGTGACCAATGAAAGGGACATCCAATGAGTCAGGCAGTGTTTGGTAAAGATTGGTAGGCATCGACATGATCTCGATTCCATTGATGAAAGCGTAAGTATCGTTTGAAGCACTACGAGATGGAGTGAAAACAAGGTCCAAAACCTTATTATCTTCCACGTTCAAATAGAATTCTTTAGAAAAGGAATCTATCAAATTTGAATCTGTAACAAGGGAAGCACTGAAATTTTTTAGCAAAGTGTATAAACCAGTTTTAACAGAGAAAAAGGCCTTGGATCTGTCGTATTCTTTATAGGAAGTTGGATGGAAGTAGGGACGAACGAATTTTTGGCCAGGAGTAAAAAAGAAAGTGTACTTGAATTCAGAACGAGAAAATCGGGCTGTCATATAAGGAACGAGTTCGGAACTGACTTGAGTATCAACTTCGTAGGCTTGCAATTTGTTATGGGATGATTCGAAAGGTCCAAATTTTGAGGTCTTGTCTGCTGCCCAAGATCTTCCATCATTAGCTAATAAGTTGGTTGTAGCTCCACAATTCAGGGTGATATTATCTGTTGGAACGTATGCAGGCTGCTCTGATGTAACAAAAATGGCTGACTGAAGGATGATTATGAGAATTATTACCGAGTACTTCTCCATGGAAACAAGTGAAAACTGACTGAGTATATTTGTCTACGTAAATAATTGTTGATGGAATGGGGACATGTTTTATCAGAATATTTTCAAATTCATACGACTTTTTGTTTACAGATTATGAGTCTTTTTTTTTAATTTTTACATATTGCTTCAATTAAAAGCTAGATGATTGTAAAGATATGTAGAAAAGGTAGTCGCAAAAAACGTTTGAATTAAAGATATTTTCACTATTAAGATTGAACGAAGGTCAAGCACTTAACTAATTGAATTAAAATGGGATACTGTCACACTAGATACTGTCACATTTATAAAATGTCTAAGGTGATACATGTACTTTGAAAATATCTTATGTATTACCCGAACTATCAAATGTGTTACTTGGTGTTAAGGACCTTAATGAATTGCTAAATCAACCAATGAAAATTCTACACGTAGAATGCTTTTTTTTTTCAAATAATCAAGTCCACTTGAGTAATATGTTATGTGAAAAAATAAATAAAAAAATTATATTAAAAGAATAACTAAGCATATGGTTAACAAAAAAGAAGTGAATACTAAACGCATGAAAGTACTCTATGTATAATAAAAATATTATTTAAACATAAATTAAAAATACTATTTCAAATGAAAAACTCTTCGAAGAAGATTGTTGGGGATTGACTCAATTAAGAAACAAACAAGTAAAAATAGTTGTAGAAATTGAGAAATTGAACACACAATTTAACGTGGAAAAAACCCTCCAAAGAAGATAAAAAAAGCACGGGCAAAGATAATGGGGATAAATACTAAACCCCGAAACTCGAAAACAAAGAACTCTCACAATGTAAACACAAAATTCTCCAAAAGTGTTATAAGTTCTAATCTTTTTAATGGATGTGTTTTCTAATGTTGCAAAAGAGTCTATTTATAGGCTAAATTCGTAGGTCAAATAAATTATGCTAATAAATGTTAAATATATTATACTAATAAATACTAAATCTTCTAAAAAGAAAATATATTTTGTTTAACTTTACTTACAAGTAATCTCTTATTTAATAGGAATTTGGGTCACACAACTCTAACAATCTCCATCTTGACACGAATTCTTACAATGCCATCTTTGTTAAAGCCCGCCACGAGCCTATCTTGAACTATGTAGGGAATTAACTAAGTCAAATCTGTACTTAGAAGTTGGAAGACTTCTATCCTTTGACTTGCGCACTGCCAAATAAAAACTAACTCGGGTTTGATTTTCACAAACACAGTGCCCTAACTTTTCAAAACTTGCAGCCAAAAGAGAACCTTTATTCAACGAAACTGTCATACATTTTTCCTTGCCTCTGCTCCAAACTAGTTAACTTTGACTCCATAACAGACGAGGGATGTTCGGTTTCACTAGTCACTATAGAACCTTCCAGAATATAAAGGTTGTCGATTGTTTTACCTTTTAACAAAATGAGATCCCCCACAAGACACCTTAATGTCGCTTGACTTGATGTTGATTCTGCAACCTTCCAAGTCTAAAATACTCAAGGAGATGAGATTCATTTGTAAATTAGGTACATACCTAACATCTAAAAGTGTCTGAATAATTCCACCGTGCATCCTAATTTTAACAGTAATATTGATTACCTTACTGGATGAATTGTTTCCCATGCACACAACTCTACCTTCAACCAAATTGTATGTGGAGACCCATTCTCTGTTGGGACACATGTGGAAAGAACATCCGAAATCTAAGATCCACTTGAACGTAAACTCGGACCTATCGCTTGTTGACACTACCAAGAAACAATCACCGCTTTCTTCGGCCAAATTAGCATTAGCTACATCTTCCTCATTACTTTTAGCAGTCCTTTTATTTCACAATTTATAACAGTCTGCTTTGATGCGACTTAACTTCTTAAAATAGTGACACCTTTTCTCTCGCTTTTTTGATGCTACCAAAACAGAAGCTTGTCTATCTTCCTTGCTATCCAAACCAAACTCATTGTTGAGTTTGTCTTTTCTCAAAAAATGACCCTTCACATCCTCAACCAAGAGTTTGTCTCTACCATAAATCAGGGTCTCCCTGAAGGACTTGTATAAAGAGGGTAAATAGCACAATAATAGCATAGCCTAATCTTCATCATTAATCTTAACCTCAACATTCTTTAAATCATTCAAAAGAGTAATAAATTGACTAATGTGATCTCTAAGAAGCTTACATTCATTCATACGAAACGTAAATAGACGTTGTTTCAACACTAAACGACTAGGCAAAGTGTAATATCCCGGGTTAGGGGCTATTTTTGTCTTGGCATGTTCTGCATGTTGTTAGAATGCTATGTTGCTATTTTTATGTTTTAGGGGCTTAATGGTAAGCTAGGAGTGTGCCTGAGTGAATGGGAAAATTTTGGTTTTTGGGTGTTAAGTCAGGGGAGCTGTTGGAGCTGGGGTATAAGAGTTTTATTTGTGGTTTTGTTGCACAAGAAAAGAGCTGGTGTAGTGGCAAGCTTGACGCCACTAAGGCTTGGAGTGGGTAACGCCTAAAGCAAGGATGTAGGCCTTGTGTTCGAGCTGCAAAGTCCCCTTTTTGGCTTCTTTTTAGGACGGCATGGAGGAGAGGTAGAAGGCAAATCAAATTCTACCTTGGACCAAGTCATACCTTTCAAATGAAAGGTGGTGAGTGATTGTAGGAGGGTGACTTGGTCATGCATGTTTGAATGAGTGGATGGGAGCTTTTGGGGGGATTGTGGCCGAAATTTAGGGGAGTTGGAGGGGGGAAGTGACGGCTTAGTGTGGGAAAGGGGAAGGCCGAATATGCCTTTGCATCTTTGGTGCATTTTTCGGTCATTTTTGGTAAGCTAAAGTCCTCTCTTTTTGTCAAATTCTTCTTCTCTCAAAAGCAAGCCGAAACTTTCCAAGTAAATTCCTCCATCTTTCCTTCGGGAAGTCAAAGCCTAGTTGCCGAATTTGTTTTATTTTTCTTCAAACTCCTTGATAGCCGAATGTGCTCATTCATCACTATTTCTTTTTCAATTGTGTAAGCCGAAACCTATATCCCTTCTTCTCACATTTTCTTCCTCTTTCTTTAATTGTACAAAGCCGAAAGTAGGGGTGTTAAGCACTCAAGCCGAACCCTTCTCATCTGTTGGCCGATTTCTTCTCATCTCTTAAACCATATTTTTCCTCTGTTGTACTTCTGAGTTCTAAGCCGAATACCTCCCTTCTCTTAGTGTTTTGTTGGCCGAATCTTTTTCTTCTTTTTGATCAAGGTTTTAACCGAATCTTGTCCCCTCTTATTAGTTTTCATCTTGGCCGAATATTAGTGAAGGGTGATCCTGTTTGGTTGATCGATCTTTGGTGTTTGGTAAATGGGGGTAAGAGGGCATTCTATTAGCCTAGTTGTTTAGTTTTCATTTAGCTAAGCTATTAAGTACTGATGGTTTCTCTTTTAGGAGTGGCCGCTTGTCAAAGGGAATCACTGCTTGATTCGGAATTGGTAGGAAACCAAATCACCCTCAAGGTATAGGATTGAAATTAACCCCTTTGGGTTTATAAGTCTTTGGCCGAATGGTTTATGTGTACTAACCCCTATGTTTGGCCGATTCTAGGAGCCAGTCAATCAAGGGAAGTTAGATCGTTTCGTTGGGATTCTAGACTCGTAGTTATCAGGTGTGTAAACTAACACACTTACGTTTTAGTAATATGATTGATAACTTTGTGTGATGATTAATGAAACAGTTGATGATTGATATGATACCCTAATGGGTATGATTCTGGACTCGGGTAAGTCAGTATTACTATTTTAATGATGATCTATATGTTACCATGACTGTGGATATATGTGACACGAGATATGAGATTAGACATAATAGCATGAGATGCATGATTGTATGATATGCATGATTACATGAGTATGGTATGTTGATGGGTGACACGAGTGGAGGAGCAGTGGTATTTTGTGCTTGACGAGCACCAGTGCTTTGTAGCACACTTTGTGACTTTGGGTCACCAGAGGTTTGGCACCTCCAGAGGTTTGGTACCTCAGCGTCTCGTCCCAGTGGCTCAGTACCACAGTGGGTTGGCCCCTTGAGATGATTATACGGGATTGACGCCGGTGTTTTGGTAACACACGATGGGTTGGCCCCATCACGCATTTGTGACTACGGTCACCGGTGCTTTGGTAGCACATTGTGTCTTTGGGACACCAGAGGTTTGGCACCTCATTGCGACTCGTCCCTGTGGTTTGACCACCGTGGGTTGGCCCCACTTGAGATATGGGATCGTCTGCTAGTGATTTGGTATCACACGATGGGTTGGCCCCATCATTGGATTTGTGACTTCGGTCACCAGTGCTTTGGTAGCACAATTGTGTCTTTGGGACACCGGTGGTTTGGTACCACATTGATGGATATTGTGTCTTTGGGACACCAAAGTGTTTTGGTAACACATTGTGACTATACGTCACGGTGGTTTGGCACCACCACAGTGGTTTGGTACCACACGGGGGTAGAAAAGGCGATATGGATGGTTAGGATCGGGTTGCATTAATTATGTTGCTATGTATGATGTGTGTTAGCATGTTGTTTCTTCGGGGAGCGGGATTTATACATCGAGTCATTCGACTCACCCTCTCCCTTGACATTTCAGTGACTCGTGAGAGCGCGGACATGGAGCAAGGATGGACTCGGGGTGCTCATGCCATGCAGAATAAAAGTTTTACTCAGATGTTAGGTTTTGGGTACTTTAGTTATTTACTTTCAGTTGGGTTTTATTTCGGATTTGTAAAAAGCCTTTAAATTATGCCTTTTGATATTATGTTTTAAGTTTGATTCTAATATGCCTTAACAGAATAATTGGGTTAATTTGCTAAAACTTGACATAACAACGATTTCAAAACTTTAATGATATGTTTCCAACTATACCATCGGGTATTGCACTGATTTTATAAGCATATGAAAATCAATTGTCTCCAAACTTGAAAGCAAATTTTTACTAAGTCTAAATGTTTTAGTAACGATATTAAACAACTTGTTTTTCTAAACGGAACAAAGTCTTATCAATTCTATTTAGTACAAATTCGAAATTTTCGAACACGGTTTCCCCGTAACATACCAGATTCGGTCGTGGTGTTTGGACCGGGTTTGGGGTGTTACAATTGTGGTATCAGAGCTAAGTTCAAAAGCTCGGCTGTGGGCCTAAGGCCCAAATTGTTTTCAAAAGTTCGTTTTAAGTGTTTTGGGGTTGAATACATGGTTTACAAGGCATGGCACCGAGTCTCCGGCACCAGTTCGCCCAGGTAAGTAGTTCTAAACTCTTCTGTGAATTTCTATTTGTAGAAGGGTAGGTGATATGGAACGTAGTTAGATTTATAGGACTTGAACCCTAGGATTAGGTCACTCAAACACTCGAACTAAAGCATAAGACTTAAAGCACTAAACCAATCTATGACTCAGCCACGAGGCTAGGGTGTGGTAACTCTTGTACGCATGTCTAGGAGAGGATCTGGAAGAGCTTGGTATTTAAGCAATCCTCGTGACTCACCTCCTCTTCGCAGGCATCCCACCTGGTGCGTAGCTCGAGTTCACCCTGACCAAGAAGGCTCGGTCATAGACTTAACCTAACGACTAAAACCCGAAAAGGGAATTAGCCATGTTTTCGAAAATACAACAACAACCCTAATGTTTTCAAACTTTTTGCAATAAACTCTTTCAAAACTGAGAATGTCACTTTTACAACGAATTTCTCGATTTGAAAAATTACAAACATGCCCTTAGGGGTAAATTTACTAAAATGCCCTCGGTTTATAAAATAGCAACTCAATGATTTTGCCCAAAATTTCAATGATGTTACGAAATTCAAACACTCTGTTCTACAAAATATCAATCAAAAATTTTGATTTTGGAAATTTACGAAAACGCCCTCAGTTTGTGAAAATTACTAAAATACCCCTGGTTTCCAAGACGAAGTATTTTACAAAATTTTCAAAGAACACTCTCAAACTTTTGGAATTCCAAAGTGACCGGTTTTAAGAAGGTTTTAAAATATCTTTTATTACGAAAATACCCTGTAGGGAAAATGACGAAAATACCCTTGGGTTAGAAATGGGCAGCAATGTCCGAAGAGTGAATAGGTATGGAAAGGGTTAAGGAATGGATGTATGACCTCTTTTGGGTGAATAGGATAGAAGATTGAAACCTTGGTTGCTCGAAAGAACCCCTGATTAAACTCCATCCATAAAATTTCTTTGCGGTTAAGAAAGTGGAACGATACTAATGCATAAAAATCTTCTTAATCAGAAACGTAGATCGTTTAGTCATGAGTACTCGAGGTGGACGTGGCCGTAATACTCGTGGTCGAGGTCGAGGTAGGATGACAGTTTCTGAACCCGTAGGATCTGGTCAAGGGTCAGAAAATGAGATGCCGGTTCCGCCACCAGCTGGAGGTGGTGAGTTCCAAGATCGGGTGGAGGCGATGCAAAGTGTCACGAGCGATCTTGCGAGTGTTGGAAAGAGTAGCTGGTGTAGGTGGTGGTGCAGGAGTTAGGAAATCTGTTCCTGAGCGACTCCGGGCTAATGGGGCCGAATTTTTCCGAGGTGTATCGGGTGTTGCTCCTAGCACTGCTGAATATTGGCTGGAGGCAACTGAGCGGATCATGGATGATCTGGACTTGACGGCTGAAGAGAAGCTGAAGGGCATCGTATCGCTTCTTCGGGATGAGTCATATCAGTGGTGGCTCACGGTTCGGGATAGTGTGGCCGCAGAAGATCTGACGTGGGATTATTTCAGAGCTGCATATCAAAAGAAATACATCGGGGCTAGTTACATCGACTCCCAGCGAAAGGCATTTCTGAGGCTTGTTCAGGGGAGTAAATCTGTCGAGTACTGAGTCTGGTGAGTTCTGGTGAGTAGGTATGCCAGGGGCATTGTAGCCACTGAGCATGAGAGGTGTGTTCGTTTCGAGGATGGTCTGCGAGACGAGTTGAGGCTGCTGATTGCTCCACAGCAGGAGCGCGAGTTTGCTGTCTTAGTCGAGAAGGCTAAGGTAGCCGAGGGTGTTAAAGAGTCGGTAAGATGAGCATGGACGTAAGTAGGCTTAAGAGGAGCTTTGGGTCTTACGGATCGTCCGTAATCCGCAGAAGAGGGCTAGACCAAAGTGGGCGAGAATCGATCTGCTAGGTTTGTTCTCGCGCTAGGCGAGGACCGCCATGATGTAATCGGTGTGGGAAATCTCATTGGGGTGGTTGTTGGGTGGTGGAAAAGGTTGCTTGAGTGTGGTTCTCTCGGATCATCGTATTAGGGACTGTCCGCGTAGGGGATGGCGTGGATTGATCGAGAGTCGGGGCGTAACCGATTCGGAGAGGTAATGGACCGCCACCACGAGGGGCCGTGGTAATGGCGAGAGGTGGTAATGGATTTGGTCGAGGTCGAGGAGCACCGGGCGAGAGGTGCGGGTAGTTACGAGGCACGACGGCTGATGCAGTGTATGCGGCTAAGGCGCGCGAGGAGCGGCATGCCGGACGTAATCACCAGACGTTTTTTTGAGTTTTGGTTCTCCCTATACCGCTTTAATTGACTTGGGTTCCACGCATTCGTATGTTGCTAGTAGTATAGTTGAGACCATGGACTTAGACTCTAAACCGCTTCTAGACAAATGACCGCATTTAGCCTCTAGGTCACTCGTAGTCGAGATAAGTTGTATAAGGATGTACCCCTAGAACTCCAAGGGGTCATTTTCTTCGCTTGATCCGATGGAAGCTGCCGTTTGGGAGTTCGATCGATTCTTGGAATGGACTGGTTGGTTAAGTACCGAGGCCAAGGTGGATTGCGCGGCTAAGCGCATGGTTCTATCGACGGATAAGGAGATGAGGTGATTATGATAGGTAATAGGAGAGATTACTTATCCAATGTGGTATCGGCGTTAAAAGTCAGTAAAGATGGTCGGGAAGGTGTGAAGCGTATGTGGTTCATGTGTATGCCTTGGAGGCTAAAAAGAGTCTGGCTTTGTTGAGAAGGTTCGTGCATTGTTAAGGAATTTGTTGATGTGTTTCCAGAGGAGCTTAGGGTTTGCCACCGGATCGTGAGGTAGAGTTTGGGATAGATGCGCTACCGGGGGCGCGCGCCGGTGTCTATTGCTCCATATAGGATGGCACCAAAGGAATTGGTGGAGCTTAAGGCTCATTCGTCGGATTTGTTGGATCGAGGCTTCATTAGGCCAAGTGTTTCACCGTGGGGGGAGCGCCGGTATTATTCGTCAAGAAGAAGGGCGATGCGATGCGGATGTGTATCGACACGCGCCAACTGAATAAGCCGACGATTAAAAACAAGTATCCGTTACCACGGATAGATGACTTGTTTGATCAAATTTGAAAGGTGCATCGGTGTTTTCGAAGATCGATTTGAGGTGCGAGTACCATCGATTGAAAGTTAAGGAAGCGGATATCCATAAAAGCGGCGTTTCGGACTCGATGCGGGCACTACGAATTCTGGTAATGCCGTTCGGGTTGACTAACGCTCGGCGGCTTTTATGGATATGATGAATAGGGTGTTTCAGTGATGATCGGACCGTTTTCGTCGTGGTTTTTATCGGCGACATCTTGGTTTACTCAAGGTCGGAAGAAGAGCATGATGCACACTTAAGAGTGGTGTTGCAAATTTTGAGGAGAAGCAACTCTATGCTAAGTTCGATAAGTGCGAGTTACGGCTTAGTGAAGTGATGTTTTTGGGTCATGTAGTATCGGTGGGGATTAGAGTAGATCCTCGGAAGGTTGAGGCGGTTTTGGATTGGAAGCCTCCTAAGTCGGTCATTTGAGATTGGAGTTTCTGGGTTTGGCGAGGATACTACAGAAGATTTGTTGAGGTTTCTCGTTAATTGCAAAAGACCGATGACTAAGTCATTAAGAAAGGGAGTTCCGTTCGTTTGGGTGAGAAGCAATGCAGGAGAGTTTTGATAAGTTGAAGAAGATCTTGACCGAGGCTCTGTTTTAATTCAACCCGAGGTGGTAAGGAATTCACGATTGTCTTTGCGACGCATCACATACGGGATTGGGTTGTGTCTTTGATGCACGGGAGAGGTAAGGTTGTGGCTTACGCTTCGGCAATTTGAGGGCCACGAGGTCAACTATCCGACGCACGATTTAGAGCTAGCACCGTAGTCTTCGCTCTAAAAATGCTGGAGGCATTACTTATGCGGTGAGAGATCTATAGTCTTCACGGATCATAAGAGTCTGAAGTATCTATTGACTCGAAGGATCCGAATTTGAGGCGTGGCGTAGATGGGTTGAGTTGCTCAAGGACTACAAGCTATTCGATTGAATATCATCGGGCAAGGCTAACGTGGTGGCAGACGCGTTGAGCCGTAGGGTTGTTTCGGACTTAAGAGCTTTGTTTGCCCATTTGAGCTTGTATGCGATGGGAGTATTACGCAGAGCTACGAGGTTAAGCCTACTTGGGTTGAGCGGATCGAGAGAAAAGCAGATTAGAGGATGAGGTTACGAGTGCGCGAAGGTTACAAGTCTTGCAGAATGGTGGTTTGGAGGGTTCTGACTTGTCTAGTGATGAGGTTACTGTGTTTTCAAAGGAAGGCTTGTATGCCTAAAGATGTTGGTGAGGCAGAGGATTCTTCGGGGACGCACATGGCGATCCTTATGCTATGCATCCCGGAGGTAGTAAATTGTATAGGGATCTTAAAGAAGCGATTTTGGTGGCACGGCTTGAAGAAAGAGGTGACAGAGTATGTTGGGAAGTGTCGACTTGTCAACAGTCAAGGTGAACATCGATTGCCGTCGTGGTTGCTTGACTGTGAAAATCCCTCGATGGAAATGGGAAAGGATAACTATGGATTTCGTCGGTGGGTTACCGCTTACGCCAAGCAAGAAAGATTGATTTGGGTTATTGTGGACCGTCGACTAAGTCGGCCCATTTCATTCGGTGAGAGTGGACTATTCACTTGAGAGGTTGGCGAAGCTTTTGTGTCGAGATAGTGAGGTTGCACGGTGTGCGATTTCGATAATCTCGGATAGGGATCCCGAGTTTACGTCGAGGTTACGGAGAGCGTTGCATCGAGCTCTCTGGCACGCGCTTGGATTTCAAAGACGGCTTTTCACCGCAAATGATCGGCGCGGCAATGAAGGGTCAGTCGTCAGATCTTGGAAGACATCTTTGAGAGGTTGTGTTCGGACTTGAGGGCGATTGGGAAGAGTTTTCGCCGTTAGCCGAGTTCGCCTATAACAACGGCTACCAAGCAAGCATCAAAATGGCACCATATGAAGCGACAGTATGGTAGGAAGTGTCGCTCACCTACATCTTTGGACGAGTTAGGTGAACGTCGGTTGTTGGGACCAGAGTTGGTTCTTTGAGACCGAGGACAAGGTTAGGTTGATCCGAGGCTCGTTTAAAGGAAGCTTGGACCGCAAAAGTCTTATGCCGATCTTAAGCGAAGAGATATAGAGTTATTTGTGGGAGATCGAGTTTTCTTAAAGGTTTCGCCTTGGAAGAAGGTCTTTGAGGTTTGGCGAGAAAAGGCAAACTAAGTCCGAGGTTTATTGGGCGTATAAGGTATTGAGGCGAGTTGGACCGAGTGGCGTATCGCTTGAGTTGCGGTGAGCTTAGCGATTCACGATGTTTTTCACGTATCGATGCTCGTGGTATCGATCGATCCATCACATGTAGTAGCGATGGAGGAGATCGAGATAAATCCGGATTTGACTATGGAAGAGGAACCCTGTGCAAATTCTTGATCGGGATGTGAAGGTCTGCGTAGGAAGTCGTGCCTCTCGTTAAGGTACTTTGGCGAGAACCATGGCGTGGAAGAAGCCACGTGGGAACCCGAGGATGTGATGAGACAAAGAATACCGCAACTCTTTTGACCGGGTAATTTCGAGGCGAAATTATTCTTAAGGGGTAGAAGCGTAATATCCCGGGTTAGGGGCTATTTTTGTCTTGGCATGTTCTCGCATGTTGTTAGAATGCTATGTTGCTATTTTTATGTTTTTAGGGCTTAATGGTAAGCTAGGAGTGTGCCTGAGTGAATGGGAAAATTTTGGTTTTGGGTGTTAAGTCGGGAGCCGTTGGAGCTGGGGTATAAGAGTTTTATTTGTGGTTTTGTTGCACAAGAAAAGAGTGGTGTCTTGGCAAGCTTGACGCCACTAAGGCTTGGAGTGGGTAACGCCTAAAGCAAGGATGTAGGCCTTGTGTTCGAGCTGCAAAGTCCCCTTTTGGCTTCTTTTTGGACTGGCATGGAGGAGAGGTAGAAGGCAAATCAAATTCTACCTTGGACCAAGTCATACCTTTCAAATGAAAGGTGGTGAGTGATTGTAGGAGGGTGACTTGGTCATGCATGTTTGAATGAGTGGATGGGAGCTTTTGGGGATTGTGGGTAGAAATTTAGGGAGTTGGAGGGGAAGTGACGGCTTAGTGTGGGAAAGGGAAGGCCGAATATGCCTTTGCATCTTTGGTGCATTTTTCGGTCATTTTTGGTAAGCTAAAGTCCTCTCTTTTTGTCAAATTCTTCTTCTCTCAAAAGCAAGCCGAAACTTTCCAAGTAAATTCCTCCATCTTTCCTTCTGGGAAGTCAAAGCCTAGTTGCCGAATTTGTTTTATTTTTTCAAACTCCTTGATAGCCGAATGTGCTCATTCATCACTATTTCTTTTTCAATTGTGTAAGCCGAAACCTATATCCCTTCTTCTCACATTTTCTTCCTCTTTCTTTAATTGTACAAAGCCGAAAGTAGGGGTGTTAAGCACTCAAGCCGAACCCTTCTCATACATGTTGGCGATTTCTTCTCATCTCTTAAACCATATTTTCCTCTGTTGTACTTCGAGTTCTAAGCCGAATACCTCCCTTCTCTTAGTGTTTTGTTGGCGAATCTTTTCTTCTTTTTGATCAAGGTTTTAACCGAATCTTGTCCCCTCTTATTAGTTTTCATCTTGGCCGAATATTAGTGAAGGGTGATCCTGTTTGGTTGATCGATCTTTGGTGTTTGGTAAGTGGGGGTAAGAGGGCATTCTATTAGCCTAGTTGTTTAGTTTTCATTTAGCTAAGCTATTAAGTACTGATGGTTTCTCTTTTAGGAGTGGCCGCTTGTCAAAGGGAATCACTGCTTGATTCGGAATTGGTAGGAAACCAAATCACCCTCAAGGTATAGGATTGAAATTAACCCCTTTGGGTTTATAAGTCTTTGGCCGAATGGTTTATGTGTACTAACCCCTATGTTTGGCCGATTCTAGGAGCCAGTCAATCAAGGGAAGTTAGATCGTTTCGTTGGGATTCTAGACTCGTAGTTATCAGGTGTGTAAACTAACACACTTCTGTTTAGTAATATGATTGATAACCTGTGTGATGATTAATGAAACAGTGATGATTGATATGATACCCTAATGGGTATGATTCGGACTCAGGTAAGTCGGTATTACTATTTTAATGATGATCTATATGTTACCATGGATCGTGGATATATGTGACACGAGATATGAGATTAGACATAATAGCATGAGATGCATGATTGTATGATATGCATGATTACATGAGTATGGTATGTTGATGGGTGACACGAGTGGAGGAAGCGGTGGTATTTTGTGCCGACGAGCACCGGTGCTGCTTTGGTAGCACACTTTGTGACTTTGGGTCACGAGAGGTTTGGCACCTCGGAGGTTTGGTACCTCAGCGTCTCGTCCCGAGTGGCTCAGTACACCACGAGTGGGTTGGCCCCACAGATGATTATACTGGGATTGACGCCGATGTTTTGGTAACACACGATGGGTTGGCCCCATCACCGATTTGTGACTACGGTCACCGGTGCTGCTTTGGTAGCACATTGTGTCTTTGGGACACCGGAGGTTTGGCACCTCATTGCGACTCGTCCTCGTGGTTTGACCACCGTGGGTTGGCCCCACTTGAGATATGGGATCGTCTGCTAGTGATTTGGTATCACACGATGGGTTGGCCCCATCATTGGATTTGTGACCGGTCACCGATTGCTTTGGTAGCACAATTGTGTCTTTGGGACACCGGTGGTTTGGTACCACATTGATGGATATTGTGTCTTTGGGACACCGGTGTTTTAGTAACACATTGTGACTATCGTCACCGGTGGTTTGGCACCACCGGTGGTTTGGTACCACAGGGGTAGAAAAGGCGATATGGATGGTTAGGATCGGGTTGCATTAATTATGTTGCTATGTATGATGTGTGTTAGCATGTTGTTTCTTCGGGAGCGGGATTTATACATCTGAGTCATTCGACTCACCCTCTCCTTGACATTTCGGAGTGACTCGTGAGACGCGGACATGGAGCCGGGATGGACTCGGGTGCTCATGCCATGCGGAATAAAAGTTTTACTCGGATGTTAGGTTTTGGGTACTTTAGTTATTTACTTTGGTTGGGTTTTATTTGGATTTGTAAAAAGCCTTTAAATTATGCCTTTTGATATTATGTTTTAAGTTTGATTCTAATATGCCTTAATGAGAATAATTGGGTTAATTTGCTAAAACTTGACATAACAACGATTTCAAAACTTTAACGATATGTTTCCAACTATACCATCGGTATATGACTTGATTTTATAAGCATATGAAAATCAATTGTCTCCAAACTTGAAAGCAAATTTTTACTAAGTCTAAATGTTTTAGTAACGATATTAAACAACTTGTTTTTCTAAACGGAACAAAGTCTTATCAATTCTATTTAGTACAAATTCGAAATTTTTGAACACGGTTTCCCCGTAACATACCAGATTCGGTCGTGGTGTTTGGACCGGGTTTGGGGTGTTACACAAAGACTTAGTTGCATAAATAGTTTCTAACCTTTTTCACAAGGCGGATGAGGTTTTCTCTATCAATACGTCCTGCAATAGCCTATTCGTGAGGCATAACTAGATTGCAGACATGGCCTTTTCATCAAGCTCTTCCCATTCTGTCTAATATAGATTATTAGGTTTTTTTTCTCGGTAACGACCTTTTTCAGGTTGGTCTGAATTAGAATTGTCATCATCTAAACTTGCCACAGATTGAAATTTGTGACACCACTAAACTTCTCAATGTCAAACATTGTTGCTACCATTTATGAACGGGATGATCTACGAAAATTGAACTAGCTCTGACACAGCTATGTGTCCCCTATAGTTTTTTTACACGGCCTGTGGCTTGGCTAGGTGAACTAAGTTAGAGAGTTACACGAGCACAGACAAGAGCTGAGACACCACCGCGTGTCCCTACTTCAAATTCCTACACGACCGTGTGACCGCTTTAGTTCAAATTTTTTGGCTTTTTCTTAAACTTTCCAATTATTTTTTATTTAGTCTTGAATCATTTCAAAAGTATTTCTAAGGCCTCGAGGGCTCAAAAAAAAAAAAGGAAAAATATGCTTGTGTTTGATTGAACCATTATGTGTCTTATAGAAATGGTTATAATTGAATACTTTAAGTTAAAATTTTTACCAGTAATGCTTAGTAACCCTATTCTAGCGACGGATATGGGTTAAGGGTGTTACATTTAGTACAAAATCCTTTGTTGATTCCTTTGAAAACAGCTAGGCCAACCACTGCTTCTAGTACACATGAAAGACTATTTGTAGAGTGATGAGATGAGCAGGGACATAAGAAGTGGCAAGTTTGAACAATACCGTTCAATCTTTTCAAGAAGCAAGAATGCTAAGTGCAGGCTAAAGTGGTTGTATAATTATGTGACTTTGCTAATCATTAATAATTATGACATGCAGAAAGAGTTGTCGGTCATTAGAGCACGCTGAAAAGGTAAATTTAGAGAAAGAAACAACCACAAATGAATAGAATGACATGGCAAGTGTTAGACTAATACAAATAGAAACAAATTATATGGAGCCCAACGGTGCATAATGATTGAGCTGGCGAACGAATCCAATAGTAAGACCTAACATTTTCCTATCATGTAATTATTACTAACTGTACTAACGGTATATTCCGGTAACATAGTTGTTAATGTAGGTTAAAGACAGGTCTAACAAACGTTTGAAGCACTCTGAGGATCAAAAATTTGGGGCAACAGGGTCAATGTCATGACACTAGTACTTCGTGTCACAAATTATGGTCAATAGCAAAGAGTTGCAAAAATCATATCGAAGCCACGATATCACTAGCTTACGTCGCTACATAGCGGACAATCTCCAAGATTTTTGAAACTGCAGGGCGTGTCACAACATCAAACCCTGATGTTGTGACATAAGTAGACTGCTAGGGATGTCGCGACACAGAACCTTTTTGTCACGATATCACCTGCAAAATTTTTGTAGGGTCAACTCAACCTAGTTGTGCAAGTCGGTGGAACAACCTTTATTACACCCGATTTTTAACCCTAAAATACTTTTTAAACATAAAAACACCCCGCTAATATAGTTTAGCCCTATTCTAACACTCAACCCTTCTAAAACCGCTCAAAAACCTCTCAACTCTAAAGCCCTTCTTCTACGCACAACCCCAAAGCCCTAAATCCTTCATTCCCAATTCAAGAAGCTACATTGGAAGGAGTTCTTATCAAAGAGGAAGTGTAAACAAGTTTAAAAGTTGAGGTTTAAGTATTCTCAAAACTTTTTCTACTTTTTTATTGATTACTATTCATATTCTTAGAAACATTGTTTATAATATGTGTCTTAGAAAGAACAAGGGAACTCATGTTCTGGAAACCCCACGTGTTTCCGCCCCCATACAATTTTATAATGCCAATATGGAGAAATATTTTCTTGAATCACAAGGGAGACCACTAATCCAAGAACGAGGGTTCAAACCCTATATATTCCACTGCAAAGAAATCTAGACTTTGGTTCGTTATCACCAATGGGAGAAGTTTTGCATTACTCTCATGAATAATGCAAACATACATGTAGTTCAAGAATTTTATGCATCCCTTAAGGACCAAATGATTAAGTGGGGCTTTAATGCAGTAATAACTTATGTTGAAGTACGAGGGGAAGATGTCCTAATCTCTCCTAATGATATCTGTGATTTTTATAACATCCCATTTCATGAGAAAAATTTTATTAATAATACAGATTTAGAAAATTTTCAAAACATAGACATGGAAGATGTTATAAAATTTTTAACACAAGGGGTAGTTGGAACTATAGGCCAGACACTGAGCTTCCCACGAATTTTAATCAAGCTATTACATTTCTTGTTGCTAAAATGTGGATGCAATTCATTGGTACTAGAATTGCACCCGCATTGAATGTTTCTAATGTTAATGTATTTTGAGCAATTTTTTATATGGTATTTTACAGTGTAAACATGTCTGTGCAGGGTGTTGGATCTTTCAAGAAATGAAACGATGTGTTTAAAGCCAAAAAGCTGGACTTTTCTTCCCCCACCTCATAACGACCCTATGCCGCTAGGCAGAAGTACCAATGAGCAAAACGAGCAATTTATGAAACCTATGAGAAGTATCATTGAAGATACATTATATACTTAGTATGTTGAGCTTCAACGGAATCAAATAACTGAATGGAATCAAAGAAGGAAAAAGAAAATGGATGTACCAGCATCACTCAAATAGAAAGAGCAATCAAAAGGAGCACGCAAAGACATACTTGACAGAATGATTTGATGGATGCAAGAAATAAAACCAGTACTTTAAGAATTCGTAAGGATGAATTGGTTACGCACTTTAAATTATCCTTCAAATATGTTTAGGTCAAGTCCTACGTATCAAAATGAGGGGGCTATTCTTGAGGAGAAAGGTGCTGCTCAGGATTACCCTGAATCGAAGGATGAATATGAAGTGACATTTCAGCCGCAATTTTTTACTCCAAAAGGGCCTCTCATATGAAGCCCAACTCGCAATGCACCTTCAACGGGTGGGAGCTCTCACCAAACATATGTCAAAGGGATAGGCAAAGCTCCGATAGAAATAAGACGACCACTATAGTGGGATGATGAGGAAGATGATTTTGTATTTTTTATTTTTACTTTCGTTTAGGAAGACTTGCATTAATTTTTGGATGATTTTAATTTTGTAGGAATGGGACTAATAATAGTTGCCAGTTAAATTGCCTTTTGTTTAAGTTTTCTATGTAGGAACTCAATAAGAAAGAGACAAACAATTGGAACTTTATATGGGTAAAGGAGGAAGAACCCATCAATAGGAGTTGGAGCAACCACGATTGATCGAGTGACTTCTTTCCTTATCTTTTAAGAGCTACACATTGAGGACAATGTGTTAAGTAAAGTGTAGGGGTAACATAGGAAATTAGGAAATTTATTTTTTGATTTTTCTTATCCTTTGTGTGCTTGAGCTTGTAAAAGTACAAGTGATTGGTTAAGAGCATGTACATAGTTTACTTGTGTTGATGAATAAATTTGGCATGATGATAAGTGATTTTAAATTTTTTATTAATAGACTACTAAGTTCTATATGTTTTACCATAAATAGATATTAAGCAATCAACTTTACCAAATGATATAGAAAATATAGGGAAACGAGCATGCTAGTATTAATGGTAAATGGTTGAACTTAAGTTTGTTTCGTTGTTTAAATTAATGTATGTTGAGATATCTAAGGATGACTTAAGGCATTGTTTGGAACACATCTAAAGCCAAAAAACCAACCTATTAATGTTCACCTTAGTACCAATTTTTTAGCCTATTGACACTTCTTGATGGACCCCATTACAAACCTCAAGTTTAAAAATGTTAATTTGTATTTGCCCTTTTTCTTTGGTTCTGCACTACACGGCTATAGACATTTGACCATACGTCTTGAAGGTTAAGTAGATATGTCATGGCAAAGTTTGTAAATCCAGAGTGAAATATGAAAGATTAGTACGATATGGGAACTATAGGTTAGATTGAAAATCCAAAACAAATATCCAAAAAGCAAAAGTATTACGAGTAGAAAAAGTTCTTGAAAGGTAAAAAGCATTCATAAGTGAGATAAGCTAAAAAAGAAAGTGACAAAGTCACAAGATTAAGAAAAAATTGTTTATTAGTACACAAAAACTCGTAGGCTAGCCGTAGTTACTATGTCCTACTATGATTTCCTTTACATAGAGAGACAAGGAATACGAGAGAAGGAGAAATAAGCTGGTGTGTAGGTAAGGGTCATTAAGAGGGAATAATAGGGACCAATACGATGTGCCAAACTATTTTCATGTTTGTAACCCTCTTGATGCTTGCTGTTTTTGAATTTCATACCTATCCTAAGCCTCAGAACATTACAAGTCGAAAAGTCCTATGTGACTTAAATATCCTTATACATGAATGGACATCAAACTGAGCATATGCATAAACAACTATTTGTATTCTACTCAGATAATCAAAGTACTTGTATAGTTTGTTGATGGGTACCAACAGATGAGACCTTTAATACTTGTATACTTTATAACATAATGAACTTAGACATATGTGGTCAAAAGTGGTAAGTCGACTACTCATCATGTTGAAATTGATAGTAAGCATAAAATGCCAAAGTCATATGCTCCAAAGTCAATACTTGTACAATACTTGCTCAAGGGTTGTCATTTTTATTGCCTTTGTTTATGTTGCTTAAGGACAAGCAATGACTTAACTGTGGGGGAGTTTGATCTGTTGTAATTCGGTGTAGCAGATTAAACTAGTTGTCACACGTAAGGCGCTTGAATACAAGCATTTTCATTTTATTTTAGTTAAGTTTTGTTAGTTTTACTTATATTCAATAAAAGGTACGAATTGAGTTTTTTATTGACCTTGAAGGCCGAATGAGGCCTAAGGGAGAGCTAATGTACTCTGTGAGTGTGCAGGAGACCATTAGAAATCGTTTTAGGCCAATACTAGATGCTATGTCACAACACGAGAGGTTTGATGTCGTAACATAGAGAGCAGAATGGGGAAAGTACAAAACTGCCTTCAATGTCATGACATTGACTGAGGGTGTCGTGACATACCCCTAAAGACATCCCAAGGAGGAGCATACTGAATTTTATGTCAAGACATAGGTCCTGTTGTGTTGCGACATCGACTCTAGGATGGAAAATAAATATGAAGCATAGGCATTTTGGTCTGTACAATCGAACTTAAAGCTCAGGAACGTTAACTAACCTACGGTTAAGGACAACAACCACCTGAAGGCTATAGATAGGCTCCTTTTTCACATATTATAGACATAATTCCTTTAGCCTAAATTCCATTTGTAAAATTCAGTTTAATTTTCTTTCGTTCTTAGGTTTTAGATTTCTTTTATTTGTTTTTGTTTATTGCAAGAGATCTAAAATGTAGGAGCATTCAAACTTTGGGATTCACAATTACTATCAATACAATCAAGCTCTCTCATTTACTTTATGTAATATCCTGGATTTAGGGGTTATGCATTTAGTGCATAATTCAAGTGATAATAGGCTTGGAGTGTGTTTGGATATGTTTTAGGGGTTTTGAGAACTCTAAAATATAAGGGAATGCTTTGGAAAAATATTGGGTTTAAGTTTAAATAGGAAGAGCTTGGCTAGGGAGGCCTTAAGAAAATTTGTAGGGGAATTTGGATACAAGGAATCATGTGGTAAAGTGGCTTGGAGACACAAGGGTGCAAGGGGGAAGTTGGCGTCAAAGGGAGCTTCAGGAGGGAAGAGGTTCGAGCTTCAAAGGAAGCAAAAAGAGCCTTTATTTTTGCGTCATGGAGGAGAGCTAGTGGACGGCATATGGACTCTCAAAAGGATGAGGATAAAGCTTTGTTTTTTTGTAAAGATCGGCTAAAAGAGAAGGATAAGTGTTGACTTATTCAATTTATTTTGAATAAGTGTTGAAGAGAGAAAAGAGGAGCAAAATGTGAGATATGATAAGTGGGAATGTGATGGCCGAATATAGGACTCTAGGGGTGTGTGTGTGTGTGAGACGTTTTTTTGATAAAGGGAGTGATCATCTTTGTGGCAATTCTTTTCCTCTTTAGTTCTCTTTTGCCGAAAATTTGCACTCTCCTCTCACTCTCTCATTGTGCCGAAATTCCAAGGAGCAAAAAGGCCATCTGTGTTTCTTCTTCTCCTCTATTTGCTAGCATTAGCCGAATCTTATAAGCCTCCTTTATCTTTTCTTTGCTTGACACCTAAAAGAAACACCATAGCCGAATATTTCATCCATATTTTAAGCCATAGCCGAACTACCATAGCATTCTCCTATTTTTTTCTTAGAGTTTTATTCAAAAGCCGAAATACTCCTTTGTGATATCCGAATACACTCTCCTGTTCAATGGCCGAATCTATTCAGAGCCTGTAGAGAGGAAGGTGTCGACATTCCTTTACCATCAAGCTTTCGGTCTGTTTCTAATATTGTGGTAAGGGGTTGTCGTTTTATTTGTTTCTCTTTATTTTATCAAATTTAGGAGACTAACTCCCTTTGCTTATGATGGCCGAATTCATGGAAGGAGTTGTCGGGATTTCTATAGGCTAGCGTTAAAGGAATAAGAGGCCTTTCGGGTTTTGAAGTGATCAAGGTAGGTGGTAGGTAGTATTCGGCCAAGGGCAATGTTTATGGATTTATGTATTTAAAGCCGAATCTGACATATGGTGTAGGGATTTCGACTACTCAGCGAACAACTGGCAGTTTCAGGATTTGGAAGAGCAAGGTGAGTAGTTGCTAATATTCGGCCATAGGCCATATGGGTTGTTAATGGTAGTCGATTGATAACTATGGTGGTTGTAGGGGTAAATCGACAGAGGTGAGCAGAACTTCCGAGATTTTGATCCATTTGGTAAGATGTTTAAGTTATGGATTTTATTTGTTTAAGATTTCGTATTAACCGATTGATTCTGATTAAGATATCGCTAATGGATGCGAGTGCTAGTCAAGAAGGTAAAGGGATAGTCCCTATCCCAAAGTTTAAGAGAAGATCTGTTTCGGCAGTTCGGGATTGGCCACCGGGGTGTGGGCCAGCAGCAGGAGAAAGCTATAGGCAGATAGCTGTAGTTTCGCTTAGTGATAGCATCAGGATCGAGAGCTTAGAACTCCAGGTTATCAGGTGTGTGACTAACCCACTGTTTCCGGGTTTATGTGATATGTGCATGTGTTATATATATGTATTATATATATATGTGTGTGTGTATGTGTGTGTGTGTGTGTGTTAATAAGTGCAGTGACAATTATGAAATGGATGCCCTTAAGGGGTATGTCGATAAACAGGTCAGTATCGAATCTGATGGAATGTGGTTATTATGTGTACATGTGAATATGCTTATGAAAGTATGTTTGAATGCCGAATAGCATGTGCATGCATTATTCTATTATGTCATTATTGTATTGCATGTGCATGGGATGGGTATGAATGTGACTATCGAAGGACAGGGTGTACATTTATGTACGTGGTCTGATGTTAGCCTTATGCTACATTGACGCTTAATGTTGGCTATGTGCTTCATCAAGAAGGGGTGTTGGCTATGTGCCACATCGTGGGCGGATGATAACTGTGTGCATCACCGTGGATAGAGGATGACCTTGAGTCACCTCGTGGATACCAATATGTGGGGTCACTTAGGTGATCTGTGGCTAAGCCACGGCTTTGAGCAGCATGACTGCCAAAGAGATGTGTAGCGGTTGGAGGGCGATTTAGTAATCCCCTGGTGTGTGCGGCAGGTACGGGGGTGTGTAGTGGATCGACCCTAGGCTGGGTTGGGTGCATTTACTTTGCATGATCATGTGTGAAATGTGGATCGATGTGGAAATGGGCCAAGCCCAACATGTGGAATCATTTGGTTAATTACCCTATTATCTGATATGTGATAAGGATATAGGCTAAGCCCAACTGTGGAGTCATGTGAATTAATTGCCTTACTACATGAGTTGTAATTTGATGTGTGGTTGTGGGCTAAGTCCACATGTGGGTGGAATTCAGTGGACTAATTACACACTGAGTCTGTATGACTCACCCAATTATTTTAAACATCGCAGGTGATGCATGATGTTCGGACCGGGTTGGAGTGGATACAAAGGTGGCCATGCAGAAGTTAAATTTTTTTTAAAGCAGAGGATATTTTAATTATTTCATGTGGTTTATAATTCAGTACTTTTGATTAATTATTTATTGTAATAAGGCCACTTAAAGTATTTTATTTATGACTTTGAAGTTTATATTATTATTGGAAATATTTTTTTGAATTATGTTATATTATAACAACTTATATTAAGGTTTAAATCCGAGAATGTGTGACAATAAAGTTTTACTTATAAGTTTTTAATACACAATATTTTATAAAAGTCAAAATTTTCAGTTTTCACCTTTGCGATAAAAATCTTTTCGAACGTTTTCCGTAGTGACATACCAGATCTGGTCAAGACTTGTGGGCCGGGTTCGGGGGTGTTACACTTTATCTTGTCGATTTAATTAGCATGCTTTCTCTTTATATCAATTTCATATTGTTTATGAAAACCATGAGGAACTAATCCCTCTATGGGGGATTAACGAGTGGAGATATGATCTATTAACTGTTTTATAGGGTTACTCAACAGATCAACTATTTGGGAAAGGAAGAATGTGGAACAAACCCTAAACCTAACAATGTTGGAAAGTCATCAAGGTGGGAATTAACCCAAAATTGGTATTGTCCATTCGTGGACATCTTTACCCCAAGCCAGTCTAGACTATGAGGTTAGGAGAGAAGTATCTCTTGGTGACTCATTATGTTAGTGGAAGATCAAAAACTCCTGTTAGGGTAGCAACTAGTTGATTGACGAGGAACCCGAAGCAATAATTGATGAGGATTATCGAAGCGAGCTAATCACCTATAATCAAGACTTGATTTACTTTACTCTTCTATATCCTGAATTTTATTGCTTTTATGTTATGTTATTTTATTATTATAAAAACCTTTAAAAACTATTTTTTTATGTTTTCGTACTATAAGTTATTTAAAGTACTAATTAGATCTTTTAGTGTTTATGTTAAAATTAATATAGCACTCGCCTTCCTTGGATATGATCCTCGGAGTACTCACCTACTTCGTTGTAAAAACTATATTACAACTCAACTCGTATACTTACAGATACCATCTCGTAATTCTATATTATTGTAGTATTCACACTCTGGATGTTAGGATGTTCGGAGGCAGTCACAAAGCCTATGACCATTACGCACAAAACGTCCCATGGAGATCAACTAATTAAATGGGGCTCTTTTAACCTAGTTAAACTGACCTGATTTGTGGAACACAAAAAGAAATCCATCTACTTGAAGCCTTGGTGTCCCAGTGAAACTAGTAAAACTAGAGTTACCAAGGTAATTAATGTAAACCCTAAGGGATAAATATGTATAGAGTTTAAAACCCTTACGACTCTCATATTGTAGATAGGCATTAATGTCATCCGTTGATGTAATGTAATCTATAACGTTGGACCTAGGGGAGCTCAACTACAAATAGAGGCATTCCCTCTCATTAGTAATGATCCCTTTGTATTTCATTCTTGACATAAAGAATATATTGGGAGCATTTACTCAAACACTTGGTGTGTATTGCTTTCTTGTGGCTTTTTCAATTCTTTCATTGCTCTTTCTCTTTTGAGTTTGCTTCCATTTTATTTTTAGTGCCTTAGCGAATTTCTGGAAGAATTCTCACTTTTCAAATGTTATACTACCTTAGGTAGATTTAAAGAAAAGAAATCGCTTAAGGCCACATAGTTTTCTAGACATAAGTTGTAGCCACGTGACACTAGGGCATATCAGTGTATAGTTGGCATGTCATAGGATTAGTATATGCGTGTAACAACCCAATTTTTAGTGGTGTTAAAAAATGCAATTTTGGAACCCCATTTCTATAAATCAATTTCGTAACGAAGAAATACAAAGATTCATAAAGTTATTATGAAAATATATTTAAATTTGGTTGAGTAATTTAACCGAGAAAATGGTTAATTAAAGCTCAGGGACTACATTGTAAAAGTCTAATCACTATTGAGTTTTAATTAATAAAAGGCTTCAGGACCTAGATAGAAATTAATATAAAGGGATAAAATGGTTATTGGAACGGTGGAAATGTGCAAGTGTACACAATCGTAACAAGTAATAAAGTGACAAGTAAATGTCGAGTTATCGTACCCACAGGGACTGTAAAAGAATTATTTATGAAAATGGTTTCAAACACTTTGGTGATGGAAAAATAATTGGTTTTGAGAAATATTTAAAAACTAAAAGAAAAACAAAATAAAAATAAAATAAAACAAAGTTCTAATGCACGATTTCAAAAACTGATTTTAATCAAGATGACATAATTGTGTTGGTTTAATCACATTTCTTACCTTAGAATTATTAAACTTGTGTTATACTTGTTAAAACATGGCAACTCGGTAATTTGCTAACTTATGAACATATTTACAAATCAAAAATCCATTCATCTCTTGTGCATATTCCTATGCCAATTCGATCGATTAAACAGACTTCTAAAAGTAAACATGTTATTGCACATACATACTTATTAAATTAAACAATCTCTCGCATATTCCTATGTCGATGCAAACGATTAATTAAACTTAAAAAACATATAAAAGATCATGTGAAGTAACAAAGTATTTCTACTTTGAAACAATTTAATCACAAAAATCCTGCAAGTTATGCAAGGCATACATGTCATCAAATACAATGCTAATTTAATCTTTAGCTACCTTAGAAGAATTAAACATGCACAGATTAAGTATTGTGTCCATTAATTACAATTTCAATGCGTTTAAATAATTAACTCATTAGCTATCTAAACAATTATAATCCCAGATAACTTAACATAATTTTACTTAATCAAACATTTCACTGAGGCCTTTAACAGCATAAACACAATTTTAATAATCTAAGAGGGCGAAATGAAATCAAACCAACATGAATTAAATTCAAGCTAAATTGATTAAATTGAACATTTCAAAAGCATGAATATTCATAAGCATGTTTGTCAAAACAACAACAAATAATTTAAAGAGATAGGAAATAAGAAACAAATCCGATGGCTCTCCGTGGCTTGTCTGATTGATCCCTTCTTCGTTCTTTGTTATCCTCGGCTATCAAGGGGGCTTATGAACACTTCAATTGCTGCTTCAAATGGCTGGAAAAAACCTCTTTTCCAAGAGGGAAATCGGCACAAGAACACCCAAAAAGGGAAATGGAAAAGTGGGTAAATGAGAGAAAATGAGAGAGGAAATGTGAATGCTTGAGGTATGTTTTGAATGAGCAGCTAGGGGCTGTATTTATAGGTGTTAGGGGCTGCTAAAAATAGCATTTACCAGCAGCAAAAAAGGCTCCCTTGGCCGGCCATCCTATGTGGCAAAGTTGAATGTTTCAACTTTGCTAAATATAGCATGGGGCAATCTAAAAAGCCATGAATTTTGGAGGGGTTTGAATGAAATCTTGAAAGAACTTCAAGGACTCCTTTGCAAGCTGAATTAATCAGCTAATAAGATGATTTGGGATTTCATTGTGGATGGTTTGGGCTGCCCAATTGGAGGCTGGTTCGGCTCAATCAGTTGAATTCAACCAGTGCGGTTCAACTAGCCCTTTTTTCCCATAATTAATTAATAATAATTTATTTAGCCCAAAATAAATTGGGAATAAATTAAAATTAATTATATTATGATTAAATCTTCATAATTGGATCGTCTTGGGCTGGAAATAAATTTGCCTTGATCTTCAAATTGCTTCTCGGTTTTGTTCTTCGAGCAGCGTCTGCCGAGCCGATTTTCGCCTTTTGTGCGAATCTGTCGAAAATAGTCAAAATTAAACAAAATTCACTATAAAATTAATTAAAATTCATCATGTTCATATTTTTAGAACACTTTAATTATTTTATAATATTTAATTATTTTTTGACAAGAATTTACTCGAAACCACATGAATTTGGGTCAATAAGGGCATGAAAAAGTATATAAATTTTTGTGTTTCCAGTTATTCAACCATTATTTAACATGTTTAATTAAAATATATAAATTAATGTTTTAATTGACTAATTACTTAAGGTTAATTAAAGTATAAATACTTTAAATAGTGGAGAGAAGAAGAGAATACATCATCCTCTTCACTGTTCACTTGAAGAACAACAACGAAACCTCTATTGATGAAGTCTAAAACATTTAGCTTTCAAATATTCAAGGTAATCAAGCCATTTTCTTATAATTTTCAAATATTCAGCTAGCTCACGTATCAAGTTGTTCAATTGTTAAGCTTTTAGCAAGTTGCGATTATAGAAAAATTGACAAATTAGGCTTGAATTTGATAGTTAATAAGCTTAGATCATGATAAGGACTAAATTGTAAAGCTAATTAAGCTTGTTAGGTAACTTTGTAACATTAGAGAATAAATTAAATAAATGGAAAATATATCATGAAATTATACTATAAATAGAAAGTATAGGTTCCCTAATGAAAGAATGTGAAACCGAATTTTGATTCGATGTCAGATATTGAAAAATTTTCCTACCCCAAGTATAGGGACTAAACTAAATAAAATGCAAAATAAGAGTGGCTATGTGTTTGAATGTGAATTGGATGAAATCTTTTATTTTATTTATTTATTAAAAGTATCTAAAGATGACATCAGGTTGTCAAAAGGGAAGGTAAAGGCTATAACATCTCAGTTTTGACTTGGCGAGGTAGTATTCGTCCAAATACATCTTTTAGCGTATAGATCGAGAGTATTCCATTATGTGGATAAGTTAATGGTGGTTTGATATCAGATTTCCGTGTTTGTTAGGGTATGATGTTAGACAAGTGAAAAGGTATTCTGGAATGAGTTCACGCTTGAGCGGTAGTTGCAAGGTAAGCTGGTTATAAACCAATTAGATGTAAATTAGGGTAATTAAAATAAAGGGGTACTCACTTAGGTTTCTTGGAAATTGTAGACCTTTGGAAAAGATAATTCAGTAAGGATGTCACGTATGTCGGGTTCTGTTATGAGAACATGGGTCATAAATATATAATATGATATGGACTTGAGAAAAAAGGGGAGTTTCTCTTCTTTCTTCCATTTAAAAGTATTTTTGTGATTTCCTTGGATATGAGTATAGTTCTCTCTTGTTAAGCTGAAACTAAGGATCTAAGTTCATTCAGAAGGTTATTTCATATCTTGGGTAAGCATTATAGTCTTGCATGTTAACTTCTAAAAGAGTATTTTTTAAGTGATTGGATAGTAAAATGAAGAAATAAGACTTTGCATGAGGGGCTATCAGTGCTTGAGATAATGAGATATAGTATTTTAATGAGTTTTAATGATGTTCCTAGGTTTTATAAGCAGTGATGGCTGTAGTTACTTGCTGGAGGTTGAATCTAGAGTTCAAGTTGTTGTCCGTAGTGGTCAGGTGAGTTCTATGCTAACTCTTGCATGTGTCCTGTTCATATTGTGAGTCATCTATGGAAATTTGACTGAACTATGAATCCGAAGTCATGAAAAGTATATTATGTGAAGATTTGTGTATGAGGATTGAAATATTGAAGTATGGCTAAGTATGTATATGTTTAAAATGTATGCTATGAGATGTGTGTTCTATTTGGGTGAATATTAGTGAAGTAAAGGGTTAAATTTAGATTATACCAATGCATGAAGAGTTGGTCAAGTGAGTCTCTGTCTATTCTCCATGGAGTTTTCAAAAAGGTGTCCGTCAGGACTTCAAACACAAACTCTAAAATGAAAGTATGAAGAAAAAGTCGATGGCCATGAAACCTTCTGAAAGGAACTAAAGGATGGTGATTACCCTATGGGGTTCTCTGCATGTCCTAGAATAATGATGGGTAAATTTCACATATTGTGAGTTTAGGAAAATCTATGTCGTAAACACGTTAGGAAATAATAAACCTTTGTGACGAACTATGAAAGAATAAACCTTTGTGGCAAACTATGAAAGATTAGCCTTTGTGGTGAACTACGAAAGAATAAGCCTTTGTGGTGAACTATGAAATATTTGTAGTGAACTATGAAATATTAGCCTTTATGGTGGGCTTCGTATGAAGCGATATGCGTATCATGCATGGCCCTTAATAATGACCAGAAAGACTAGAATAAGCTAGAATGCTTGGTGATTTCAAGGTAAAGACCAAGTAAATTTAAGAAATGATTGAAGATTATAGTTTAAAGAGATAACGAGATGGATGAGCTTCATTAAATGAACAAACCTAAGTAAAGGTTGCATCTGATATTTCAAAGAAGGGAATCTATCTATAAATAGTAATAGAAAAGTGTAGTAAAAGTTAAGGTTAGGTATTAAAAGCAATTTTGAACAATGGTTTGCAAAGATTACAAGTAAGGATCCATGATCAAGATTAGTTGAAAGAGATTTCCTGAGAGAATCAAGTTATGATATATGATGGTAATAGTCTCAGACTATGATATAGTAGATAAAAGGAATTAAAAAGTTTTGCAATTTGTGTGACACTCATTGTGATAGATAATGGATGAGGAAAGAAGAGAAGTTGGCAATGATGAACTACCTGGCAGTTTACGAAAAAAATGACTAAGCTATAAGAGATCATTTCTCACTGAGTTCTTATGAACTTACATGAGTTACACTTTATGTTTTAGGTTGAATGTTGGTATGCACCGAAAGGGACGATGCCAGGACTATGCTGAAAGAAGTAGCGTATCGGGTTATTATGCATACAAAACAAGTTTGGTGGCGTGCTCAAAGTCTGAAATGTTAGGAAACCATATTTTGGGGTAACAATAATAAATTAGATTATCATGTGCTGCAGTTGTATCTACCATTGTATATAAATTTTTAACTTGTATAAGTAGATGAAGCTTTGTTTGTATTCATGTGGTAATACTTAAGATTCGGATATGACAAATCGAATCGGGTTGAGGGTGTTACAAAAGCGAGAGTCGTTGATAAGTAGTTGATATATTGGTTTGTACTTTTATGATTCGAGATTAATATATATGCATATTGATTCGATGATTACTATCGAGGTAAGCTTATACTGTCTTATGAAATGATTTGCATTAAATTATTGATCTGCCATAATTCGTCCTAGCAAATTAAGCTAGTTTTCACACTTTAAGAGCTTGAAATTAAGCATTATTGGTAGGATTTATTTAGGATTTATTAGTTTTTCATTAAGTTAAAAAAATGTGCAAAAACAAGTTTTTTTATTAACTTTAAGGCCTATTGAGGCCTAAAGGTTAGCTAATCTACTTAGTGAGCGTGCAAGAGGCCATTAGAAGGAAATTTACATCAAGACTGATCACTGCCTTATGACACGGGATAGTAGATGTTACAACAAAAGGACCAAAACCAAAAAATCCTGAAGCTGCCTTCTTGGTCATGACATGGCTTAAGGGTGTTACAATCAACCCCTCAGCATGGACATAAGGAGCACACTGCCTACTATGTCATGACACAAGACTTGAGTGTCACAACATCGACTCCTAGATGCGTAATTACACCAAGTGAAGGCTGTTTTGGTCATCACAATGCATCATTAAACCCGAGAATAGTAACTAACCTAGGGCAGAGGATAACAACCATCAAAAGGCTATAAATAGGCCTATTTGGCACTCAGTTTACACACACCAATTCCTTAGACGATTATTCCTTTGTTAGATTTAGGTTTTAGTTATTTCATTTTGTTCTTTTGTTATTCGAAGACATGATTTCTAGACACGCACAAATAGTTGTAAATTATTTCCAGATCTCAATACAAAATAAGGAATTTCTTATTCATTATAGTTTTGATTTGTTCATTATGTTTATTCTGTAAATTGTAATTATATTGTTAAATAAAACCATGAGGAACTAATCCCTTCATGGGGAATTAGTGAGGTGGAGGTATGATGATTTAATTATTGTGTAGGGTTTCTCAATAGATTGACTTGTAACAACCCGATTTAGACCCTAATCGAAACGGTGGTTTTGGGATCACGAATCTGAGTCGAAAAAATATTTTAATATTATTTTCTATGCTCATTATGTGTGAATTGGTGTATGTGAAAATTTCGTATTAAAATTTGATCGTTTTGGTGATTAATTGTGGAAAAGGGCTTAATCGCATAAAAAGAAAATTTGGTGGTTAAATGTGTAAGTACTGAAATGATGATGTCTTTATAAATTGGAGGTTTAAAGTAGCAATTTGACCATATAATGGACATAGTGCTGGTTGTTATGCACGTAATAGTAGTTTGAATTGTTTAATATATTTTATATTATTATGTTATAATTTAATATGATAAAAATAATATATTTGAGAAAAAGATGAAAGTGCTCATCTTTTTCAAGGTTTTTGGCCGAAAATAAGAGAAAAGAATAGGGAGAAGAAGCTTTGTGATATTCGGCCCTTACAAGATCAAATAGGTAAGTGATTTGAGTTCGGTTTTTGATAATTTTTACATTTTTGAGATCGTTGCTTTGAATACTAGCTAGCCCAAGCTTGAATTTTTGAATTTGATGATGTATTCATGAAATGTCATTGTTGATAGCTTGATGAAGTTGATGTTTAGTGATGGAAAATAAATATGGAATGATAGATTGTTAAGTTTAATTAAGACATTTTTTGGTAAAAATGTCTAAAAAGGATTAAATTGTGAATTTATAAATTAAGGGGTCAAAATGTAAAATAAATGAAATGTATGAGCTTATATTAAAGTTATGAAAATTCGGCCCTAAAGAAGTGTGGTCAAATTTTGAAATAGGGACTATATTGTGAAAATGTAAAATGTATGGGGTAAAAGTGCAAATTATTTATTCATGTGTTTTTGAGTGAATTTAATTGAATACTGATTACATAAGTTTAATTTATATCAAATTAGATCAAGAAAAGTGAAAGTCGGATTTGAATCGGGGAAAGACAAAAATAGCCGAATAGTTGATTTTACGTTTGCCGATATCCGAGGTAAGTCTATAAGCAAATGGTTGTTCTTAATTTTAATTAAATGTAAATTATTCATGCTGAATTGAAATGTTTATAATTATATTTGCTATTGCCGAATGTGAGGGATGGTATTTGATATGTTCAAGGAACTACTTGAGTAAGTTTAGATATATGAAAGATAGTATAAATTTTTGATGAAAGTTTATGACTTAGTATATGTGATTTATGTCCTTAAATCGATTATGTTTTTATGATGTTTCGGGCCTTGGGCCTAGCAAGCTTTGAGCTGGTGAATTTAAATCAGGCTTCGTGCCTAGCAGGCTTATTGCTGGTGAATAAATTTCAGACCTTGGGTCTAGCAGGCCTAGTGCCGGTGTGTGATTCAGGCATACGCCTAGCAGGTTTAATACCGGTGATTTATTTTCAAGTCTATGTCTATAAGACTTCATATGGATGTGGAAATTGAACAAGTGAGTTGATTTAGTTAACCTTATATGTTCGACCACAAAGATATGTGTATATGTGATGATGAATTGAATTTTTATATAAGTGGTTATATGTAATATTATATTAAATTCGAATATATGAGTACATGTGATAATTTAATTAACTTTGGATGTTCAGTTATATATAAGATAATGCATTAAACTAGTATATTCGGCCATATGTGATGGAATAAAGAATCATGTGTATTTAATCTAATAAGAAAGTTTTTAAGCAATTGAGTTGATTTGGATTTTTCTTATAGTGGTATATGTGAATTTAATGGAAGTATGTATAAATATTATTGATATAGCTGATTGTGATAACTATATATATGTGCATAGTATAGCCGAATGTGAGATATGCATATGAGCCGTTGGTACACCTGAATGGGATGTTGATTATTGAGATTGATTTAAGCTAATTCGCATATTTATAGTGGAGATTTAATTTTTATGAGATTGGATATATAAATGTGTAACAGGATTGAGAAAGGCACTATGTGTGTGAATTGAATTACCGAGCACTAAGTGTGCAAAATCGGTCATTATGCACTAAGTGTGCGAATTTAAAATACCGAGCACTAAGTGTGCGAAACCGGTCATTATGCACTAAGTGTGCAAATTTAAAATACCGAGCACTAAGTGTGCGAAATCGGTCACTATGCACTAAGTGTGCGAATTGAATTACCGAGCACTAAGTGTGCGAAACCGGTCAACAAATATTAAGGACATGAGTAAATTTTCAATTCAAAGACCTAATTTTGGTAAGTAATGAAGCTACGAATGGTGATATAAATTATGAGATGGAATATATGCATGATTATGATATTTCCATTAATGAATTGGTGACTGATTGTGTATTCGAGTTAAATGATTCAGGTACGTATGAGGTTTATTTGTTAAATGAAAAATAAGGTAAGTGTTACTTAATGAGGAATATGGATTATATGAGAAAAGTGATTGTATATGTGTATGTGATTAACTAAATTTTTGGCCTATTGGAATTGAATTATATATGTTTCTATAGTGAATTATTTGCTTATGGCTTACTAAGCTTTCAAAGCTTACTTTGTGTAATTTTCCTATGTTTATAGAGTTTCAAAGACTTACTCGGGTTGGAAGTCAAAGGAGATCTCATCACACTATCCAATTTTCGCTTCGGTAAATAAATGCTTGGAGATTTGGTTACGTGGCATGTATAGACTAGTTTTGATATTGCTAGTTTTGAAGTTGTATATATTTGTATAAGCCATGCGAAAATGGTTTGTCCATCTTGTTAATCTTGGAATTTATATTTTGGCTTGATGATTATGTTTGGTTGTGGTTTTGGTTGATTTGGTTTTGGTATATATAATTATGGTTAATGTATAGAGTTTAAATGAAAGAGAGTAAAGATGTTATAAACTAGTTAACCATATTTTGCAATGAAACAGTTTTTGGTTAGCAACAGTGACGTGATTTTGAAAAATCACCAAAAATAGGAGAAATGGAATTATAAGGTGAATAAGATATAGAATTAAATCTTATTATGCCTATTTTTATATGAAGAAACAAAATAGGCAAAGGAATTTTATATTCTGTGATATTTAAATTTTAGTGAGACTGGTTCTAAATGACTTTGTGATCCCCTATTCTGTCTTGGAAAAATTATTAAAAATTTTAAAAAATGAATTATGAGTTATATTTTATATGTACAGATTCCTTATTGAGTCTATTTTCAATAGAAATAAGTGGAAACATCATATAAAAACTGTAAAATGAGATATTTGAATTTAGGTTAAGAGAGGTCAGAACCGTTGGTCAGTGAAACAGGGGAAGCTTTAATGAATAAACTGTACTAATTGGCGACATGAAAAATTCTGAAAAAATTATAGTAAGAAGATATATGAGTTTAGTTTCAAGGAAAATTTACGGATATAAATTTAGAGTTTTGTAACTCGAGTTATAGTCAATTTAGACAACATGACGCAGATGGACAGTTTCAATTTTTATGCCCCAAATTAGTAGTTAAGTCTAGTAACGCCTCATGCTCGACTCTGGCAACGGTCTCTGGTAAGGGGTGTTACATGACTGTTCAGGAAAGGAAGAACGTGAATGATAAACCATAATTTACACATATTTTAACCCCATGCTTGGCTTACTTTTGGATGAATTTTCATTAAAATTGATGAATTCGATGCTCCTAATCCCTTAATTTCATGTTTTATACTCAGTAGAACTTAGGAGTCAAAAAGATTGAGAAACGGGCCAAAAAGGGACAAAATGGGCCTACATCAGAAATCACACGGCCTGGACCAACGTACACGGGCAGATCACATGGCCGTGTGTGACGAGCATAATTAAGTACGACCCAAGCCATCACGCACAGTCGTGTCACACGGGTGTGTCCCTGCCGAAACCAGGTTTAATCCTATTCGGAAAAGGTTACTTTTGGGCTAAGAAAGGCTTTCCAAAGCCTATATAAACACCTTAAGGGGCAACCTAAAAGAGAACGCTGAATAGAAGGCAGAAAATACTCGAAGGCAGCCATCAAGAGCAGCTCAGAAGAAGGATCTTCGTCAAGACTGAAGATCTCCCATCAAGTTCTTTAGAAGTTTTTGGGTTTTCTTATGTTTTGTTATTTTTCTTATTCCAACATGTTTCCCTCTATCAGTATGAACTAAATCCCTTAAATACCTAAGGGGATGAAACCTAAGACAGATCTTATTATTATTTGATTTATAAGATAAATACTTGTTCTTATTCTTAATTGTGAGTTCTTATTCTTGTTTTGATAATTCAGGTTATTGATTCAAGTCGAATGTGTTTATTCAGTGGAGCAAAAGTCCCTGTTTAAGAGAAGATCAACACAATTAAGTGGAGTTGATTGCAACCCTAGAAATAGGGCGACAAAAATCTGCCGGATTAGAGCCAAATCTAATAAGGGGATCCATAGATTGAGTTAATGCGACAATAGAGGTTTTAATTAGAAATAGATTTCAATTAATCAACCTAGAGTTAGTTTTTTTTACTCTTGAAGGAGATATTAACATAAATCAGGGATTTCTACGGATTAAGTCAAGTGAATAAATCGTATGAATCAAAAGTAATAAGTGAACTCTAGGTGGATTCTTCCTTAGGTATTGCCTTTATCATATAAGTTGTCTAAAAAGTATTTTCCTAGTTCTTTCTTTGTTGTGTTTTTACTTAAGTTTTAGTTTTAAAAGAAACCACTCCAATTCTAAGGCTAGATAATAAAAAGATAGTAACTACTAGTACTCTTGGTCCTTGTGGATACGATATTACCGGTCTTACCATAACTATACTATTGAACGATAGGTGCGCTTGCCTTTATTGTGATCATAGTTAGTTTTAGACACATCAAGTTTTTGGTGCTGTTGCTGGGGACTAAGATATTAGGAACACTAAATTTTTATTACTTTAGGCATTCTTATTTTTATTTGCAATTTATTTTTATTTTATTTTAACTTGCTAATTTTTCTTTTATTTGCTTCTAGCAAGTAATTTTAGTTTATGACTAGAAGAAACTCGTCAGATGCCTTGATTTTTGACAGTGAGATAGAACATACCGCTCGGAGAAATAGAAGAGCAAGAAGACAAAACCAAAATTATCGAAAAGATGGCTGATAATAATCCGCTACCTACTGTGGTTGCCGCAAATCCGGTGAATCAAAATCCTGCTCCTCGTACTATGTATGATTACGCTAAACCTAATTTAACAGGAACCGAATCAAGTATTGTTAGACCTGCTATTGCTGCAAATAATTTTGAACTGAAACCTAACACTATACAGATGATTCAAAAAAAATTTCAGTTTGATGGTTTGCAGGATGCAGATCCCAACAATCACTTTGCAAACTTTCTGGAGTTTTGCGATACTTTCAAAATTAATGGCGTTTCTGATAATGCCATTCACCTTTGGTTGTTTCCCTTCTCGTTAAGAAACAAAGCTAAATAGTGGTTGAACTAGTTACCACGAGGATCAATCACTACATGGGACCAAATGACCGAAAAATTTTTACTTAAATATTTTCTGCTGGCTAAAACGACTAAGTTGAGGAATGATATCTCTTTTTTTGTACAATTGGATTTAGAGACACTCTATGATGAATGGGAAAGATACAAGGATTTACTAAGAAGATGCCCTCACCATGGGCTACCTTTGTGGCTACAGGTTCAAACTTTTTACAATGATGTGAACCCATCAACTAGGTAGTTGATTGATTCAGCCGCAGGTGGAACCCTAAATAACAAGACACCTGAAGTGGCTTATGAGTTTGTAGAGGAGAGGCACTGAATAACTACGAGTGGCAAGTTCTGAGGACAAAGCCAACAAAAGCCGCTAGTGTTTTCAAGCTCAACGCAGTGACCATGCTATCAAACTAGTTAGAACTATTAAATAAAAAGATTGGTGGTTTGTATGGTTCTTTGTAGGTACATCCAGTGATGCAATGCGATACAAATGGATGAGGGACGAACAATAAAGAATACCCACCCTATAACCCTGGCATAGAAAATAAACAGATGAACTATATGGGTAACAATTCTAGACCTCAAAATAACCCTTATAGTAACACTTGCAATCCAGGTTGGAGGAACCACCCAAACTTCTCATGGGGTGGTCAAGGAAATCAGAGACAACAACCTCCTCTAGGCTTCCAATAGCAACCCTACCCACAAGAGAAGAAATTGAACCTTGAAGATATGCTAGCAAAGTTTATTTCAGTGTCTGAAACTAACTTTCAGAATACCGAAATAGCGTTGAAAAATTAGCATACATTAATTCAAGGGCTTGAGAATCGAATTGGATAGCTGGTTAAGTTAGTTTCCGAAAGGCAACCAGGTGGTTTACCTCGTAACATCGATCCTAACCCAATCAGCATGTGAAGGCAGTCACACTAAGGAATGGAAAGGTATTGGTTGAAGCTGAAAAGAAGATGCCACAGGAAATTGATAAGGAAGAGGGTGAGGAAGCAAACGAAAATGTAACACCGGTACTTAAAGAGTATAAACCACCGATCCTATATCCGGCAAAGTTGAAGAAAGATTGCATACACGCACAATACTGTAAATTTCTTGAACTTTTTAAACAATTACATATTAACTTACCTTTTGTTGAAGTTATTTCGCAGATGCCGACATACGAAAAATTCCTAAAAAAGCTTCTAACGAATAAAAGGAAGTTTGAAGAGCTATCAACCGTGGAGCTTAACGTGAAATGTTTAGCTATTCTCCAAAATAAGCTACCAACCAAATTGAAAGATCCAGGAAATTCCACTATTCCCTGTTTAATTGGTAGTTTAATTATTGGGAAAGCACTAGCTGATTTTGGTGCCAGTATTAATTTAATTCCTTATAAAATGTTCAAGCAACTTGGTCTTGGGGAACCAAAAACCACTAGGATGAGTATTCAATTAGCTGATAGATCTATTAAATACCTGAGGGGAATTATTGAAGATGTTTTGGTAAAAGTTGATAAATTCTTATTCCCTATTGATTTTGTTGTGCTTGACATGGATGAGGACGTTGAGGTGCCTTTAATTTTAGGACGCTTATTTTTAGCTACTGCTAGGGCTGTTATTGATGTAGGTGATGGTAAACTTGTGCTAAGGGTAGGAGATGAGGAAATTATTTAAAATTTATGATGTTATGCGATATTCTAGAGAGCAAGATGATTCTTGTTATTTTATTAATGCCATTGATCATTTTATTCAAGATTCTTTTCAGAAAATCATACATGAAGACACGGTGGAACTGTGTCTTACCCAAGGTGAGAGGGCAGATGACGATACCAATGAGATGGAGGAGATAAATAGTGAGTTAAATTCTAATACTTCTTCCACAAGACAAAAGAAATATGAGGGCTGATCGTTGTTTTATGCGATGTCAAAGTCTTAAAATTTATATAAAGAATGATCAAACCTGGAAACTAATTATGACAATGATTTGAGGCAAGTGCACCTATTGAACAATAGTATAGTTAAGGCAAGACCAGATTGTCGAACCCAAAGGAACTAAAAGTACTAATACTAACTTTCTTTTTATTATCTAGCGTAAAATAAAGGGAATTTGTTGTTTAATCTAAATTAACTAACTACTAAGCTAAAGACTTTAAGACAAAGAAGAATGAAATTGCGGAAGATACTTGTGAGAGAAAAGCAATTGACTAAGATAATACCCGAGGAAGAATCCACCTGGACTTCACTTGTTATCTAACTCTGAACCAGGCGATTTATTCACTTGCCTTTATCCGTAGGGTTCCCTAATGTATATTAATCCCTCTCTCGAGGTGACTAAAGTCTAACCCTAGGTCGATTAATTGAAATCTCTTTCTAATTAAAACCCCTAGAATTGCATTAACTCGATCTATAGACTCTCATATTATGTTTGACCCTAATCCGACAGATTTTCGTCACCCTATCTCTAGGCTCGCGAGCAACTCTGCTTAACTATGCTAGATCTACTCTTAGGCAGGGACTTTTGCTCCTGCACCTAAGCACATAACACTTGAATTAATATTCTGGAAATACCAAAACAAGAACTAAGAACACATAATTAAGAACAAGTCAAATATTTATCATATAGTTTTGCAAACGATAACAAGATTCATCTTAGGTTTCATCCCCCTAAGGTATCTGAGGGTTTAATTCATAATAATAAAAGAATACATCTCAGAAGAAAAGATAAAACAAAACATAAGAAATCCATAAAACCCCCTGAAGGAATTGAAGGAGAGTTCTTCTGTCTTGAGTATGATTTCGGCTTCTTGAGATGATTCAACTGGCTATCTTTGAGTAAATCCCCACAACTCTGCCCTTTTTGGCCTAGCTGGACGCCCCCTGACTAAAGCCTTAGGTTCTTCCCTTTTAGGTTATACTTAGGGTCTTTATATAGGCTTCAGAATGTGTTTCTTCGCCTCTAAGTATCCTAATCTGAGTGAAATTTCTCTTTGTCACGACAGGGACACGCCCATGGCACACGCCCGTGTAAGTCATGGCCAGGCCGTGTTTGAGTCCGTTGAATGAGGCACGGTCATGTGGTCTTGGGCCCAGGCTGTGTTGATTTTGTGATATGGCCCATTTACTCTATTTTGGGCCCGTTTCTCATTCTTTTCATCCTCCGGTGCTCTTCCGAGTATAAAACATGAAAACAAAGGATTAAGAGCACCAAATTACACAATTCAAGGCTTAAATCATCCAAAAGTATGCTAAATATGGGATTAAAATATGTTACTATTATGGTTTATCAAATACCCCCACACTTAGGCTTTTGCTTGTCCTTAAGCAAAATTCTCCACTCATAATTAAAACGAGCTTCCTCAATTCATAATATTCATCAATAGTGTTTCATCATAATCCATAGATAATTCATACATGGATAATTCAACTCAAAGAGTCCTAAAGATTCAAACAATCAAAGTCATACATTTATAGCTAGAAAACTTTAGGTGTTTCCCTTTACCTAATTAATTACCTCAGATTTGAAATCGACAAGAGTTGACATCCTCACTAAAGATTCGCTCAAAGCACTCACAGTGTTTAAGGTTCAAAATTAAGCACTCAAAAGTCGAACATGAAAAGTTAATCCCATAAGCTTGCCTGAAAATCAAATCTCCACCACTGTAAAATGAGAGATACATAGGTCAAAAAGTCTTTAAAAAGGGTTGTAATGGGGCTTAGGTTAACGGTGTGGATAAAGCCTAAATTAGAAGGTTAGAATCAAGATTGAATTGACAAATTACCTAACTAGAAATAACAACTGATAATAAATAATTACATTAACTGGGAATTTGTAGTACTAATAGAACGAGCTTCTTCTTCAAGATTTGGAATTTACATGTATAAGCGCAGCTGACATAGAACTAATAATGAATGTACTTTGAATTTTTTTTTTTTAAGAATAAGTCAAATAATAAAGGATGAATTCAACTACTGGAATAAAATAATTAGGCAACTGATCAATTTAAATCTCGATATAAGGGTAGTCAAGAGGAATGGTGATAACAAATACAAAGAGTTTTGAGGTAATATCAATGGGTGAGTCAATAAAAAGGGTTGTTAGGATCAATGGGGTTCACTAGGGGTTAATAGGTAGGCTTTTAGTGGAGTAAGTGGGTTAAATCCTAAGTGCCTTTATCATCCCTGTATATGAAATCAATGATGTGGTCTTGACATGTATAATCGAAACAAGTTCTAAAATAACAAATCAATGTTGACACACTCATAATAAAAATTGAGCATGAAAGAATGTATGCTCTAAAAAGCTCAAAATCTCACAAAAATTATGGGTTTTTGATGTCACCCTCATAATTTTCAAACTTCAAGCTAACATTCAGATTTAAGTAGACAACCTAAAAATTTTTAATTCTGAAAAATAGACTAATCATGCTTGATTTTCTAGTATCCTTCAAATTTATTCATCAATGCACAATTATGAATGACTTAATCCAAAACATATCAATAAAAATCATAAATCAAGGAAATTTCATTCTAATCATAATATGAGAAACTTACTTTAGAACAAGGCATAATTCAGGGATTTTCAAATAATGCTATAGTTAACCCCCCACACTTAAGATGTACATTGCCCTCAATGTACACAGATAGATAATAGCAATTTAATAATCAAAAGATAGGGACAGAAGTGAAGCTTCCTGAAATATGGATGAAATCCTTGGAGGATGTGAAAAATACGTTGGAGGGGTTGTCCTTGATGCGATGGTTGCCAACGAGCTCTGCGCTAGATGAAGAAATTGGGAAGCCCGTAGAGAATGAGCCAGGATAGAATAAGAATGATCTAAAATATACAAAATATATATCTACATACAAGAAAGATACAGAGAAATAATGTAAAAATTGAAATAAAAATAAAAGAAAAGATGAATAGACTGGCAAGTCCTTATTGTTGGATAGTTCGTAAGGTGGGTATTATTTCTAAGGCTGTCGTGGTGTTGGCGGTGGCCGAAGTGGCATGATTCCCAAGAAGCCTGAAGAACCTAAATCAACTAAAATGAAAGAAAATAGATTAAACTAAGTAGAAGAAAACTAAAGAAAAGGAAAATAAAAGAGAAGAGAAAAGTAAAACAAAAGCTAAATGGTCTCAAAGACCCTTGGCTTGTCGGGTGGATGAAGCGGCCGGCATGAACTTATGTAGTTTGGTCTCCCTAAGGGAGACTGTGCTTGGATCCTTCCATTTCTTCGACATAGATGTGGTGTGGCTCGATGGTTGGAGGAAAGATTAGAGAAGAAAAGTTTGGAGAGGTCTGAGAAGGAGAAGGAAAAGAAACTGGTATGGAAGAGGAGGGGTGAGTGGTTTAAATAGAAATTTAAGGTCTGGTGCATCCCTACGCCCATGTACCATGGGTGTGTGAAGTCACACGGTGATGTCGCATGGCCATGTTATGTCTTGCTCATTTCTCCCACGCCCATGGGTGGGTTGCCACGCCCGTGTATGATCTAATAGTGTCAGCCACGGCTACATCATACAGCCGTGGCGTGGTGGTTAGAGTTCGTGACTCAAAGATATGATTCGTTCTGACTCATACCATCTCTGCCATGTCAGTACGGAGATTCGGTGTATCCCCAAGGCCACAGCCACGGTCGTGTGCAAGGCCATGTGGCTTATGAATCTTCATTTTGGTTCAGTTTTTATTCAGGTGCTAAAGAGAAAAAATAAAAGTAAAGAAAATAATAAAAAAAAGATGTAAAAATAAATGGGGTTAGTGCTCAAGTTGCCTCCCGAGAAGCGCTCATCTATAGTCTTAAGCTAGACTTACCTCTCATTCGCATATTCATGGTAGGTTGAGGAGTTGAAAGTCCTTCCTCATGCTAGAAGTTCCATTATCATGATAAAGTTTAAGACGAGTAACATTTCTTTTCAAAGTGCCAAACATATGATTACTTTCTCGACTGTTTCGTATGGGAAAACATTGATTACTTTAAAAGGGATTTCTTTGTTTGTGTTAGGATCAGAAGGAGGTATTCGTGGATCTTCTTTTTCTATCAATACCTGATCTCCAATTTTGAACTTGTCTGCCTTGTAGAGTGGCTTTGGTTCTGCTTCGTCTATACCTAGTTTTTCTTTAAAATGCATCTTCCACTCTTCTAGTTCATCGATCTGAATCCTTTGATCCTCATGAGTTATTTCTTTGTTGGCAACGGGTTTAGGATCGGGTTCAGTTGTGTTCTTTGGTGGTGCTTCTTGAAAAGAAAGGTTAACCAAATAGTTATCAATAGAATTTACTTTCTCACCTTAATTATTCGATGTCCTGACTGAATCGAGAGCTTGAAGAGTGACTATCTCGTCACCTACACAGAGTATGAGTTCACCTGTGTCGACATCAATTTTAGTCCTGGCAGTTGCTAAAAATGGTCTTCCTAAAATTAGGGGGATCGTGTTGTCCTTATCCATGTCTAAAACGACAAAGTCTACTGGGAATATGAATTTATCAATTTTCATGAGTACATCTTCGATTATACCCCTAGGAATTCTAACAGTTTTACCTGCTAATTGAATGCTCATCCTAGTTTGTTTGGGCTTCCCTAGACCTAGTTTTTTAAGCATTTTATAAGGCATGACATTTATGCTTGTCCCTAAATCAACTAACACATTATCAATAGATAAACTACCAATTAAGCATGGAATTGTAAAACTCCCTAGATCTTTTAATTTTCGTGGTAGTCTATTTTGCAAGACTGCCGAGCATGTTGTGTTTAGTTCCAAATATGGTTCTTCTTGTATCATCCGCTAATTTGCCAATAGCTTTGATCACTGTAAAATCAGAGCTTTAGATATTTATAAAAGAATGATCAAACCTAGAGACTAACTCTGACAATGATATTAAGGCAAGTGTACCTATCGAACAGTAGTATAGCTTAGGCAAGACCAGTTATCGAACCCAAAGGAACTAAAAGTATTAATACTCACCTTCTTTTTATTATTTAGCCTTTAAAGTTAGAGTGAAGATTGCTTTTTAAACTAAATTGACAACAACTAAACTAAGGACACAAAGACAAGAAGACGAATTGGAAAATAACCTTGAGGAAAAACTCAGTTGATTTTGATGATACCTTCGGGAAGAATCCACCTAGACTTCTCTTATTATCTAACCTTCAATTATATGATTTCTTTTACTTAGCTTGATCCGTGAGACTCCCTAACCTATATTAAACCCTCTTTCGAGGCGAATAACGTCTAACCCTAGGTTAATTAGTGGAACTCTGGTTCGATTATAATAACCCCCGAGGATAGCAGCAAATCGATCAATGGACTCCCATATTAGGTTTCACCCTAATCTGGAAAAATCTCATAACCCTATCTCTAGGCGTTCAATCAACCTCGCTTAATTATGTTAGATCTTCTATGAGGCAGGGTCTATTCCTCCTCCACCTAAGCACATTAGATTTGGATTAAGCAGCATAAGTAAGAACAACCTAAGTAATTTATCATATAGCTTAAAAATTAAATAACAAAATCCATCTAAGTTTCATCCTCTTCAGGTATCTGAGGGGTTTAGTTCATAATGAATAAACAAACCATCGCAAGAGAAAAGATAAAACAAAACATAAGAAAACTCTAAAACCCCCTGAAGGAATTAAAGAAGAATTCCGCCGTCTTGAGTATAATTTCGGCTTCTTGGGATGGTTCAACTGGCTATCCTCGCGTTATTCCCTAACTCTGACCTTCTCAGCTTGGCTTCTTGGCCTCGCTTTCGCACCCTTAAATAGGTGATACTTGGGGCTTATTTATATGCTCTTGAAACGCGATTCTTTCTCCCTAAGTATCCTTTTCCGACTAAAATTGCTCTTTCCAGCGGCAGAGGCACGGCCATGGCACACGCCTGTGTGAATCGAGACCTAACCATGTTCAGATTTCTCTTGCGGCACGGCCGTGTGTGACGGAGTTGAGGCCGTGCTCTAGGTGTTCGTCTAGGCACGGCTATGTGTGCTTTGGGCCAGGCTGTGTTGATTTCGTGTTAAGGCCTATTTACTCCGTTTTAGGCCCGTTTTGCGTTCTTTTCCTCATTCGATGCTTTCCTAGGTATAAGACATGAAAAGGAAGGATTAAAAGCACCTTTTTATATAAAACAAGGGATAATTCATCCAAAAGCATATTAAATGTGGGTCTAAAATATGTTACTTTTACGGTTTATCTAATACCCCTACACTTAAGCTATTGCTTGTCCTCAAGCAAAATTCTCAACTTACAATTAAAACGAACTTTCCATGATCTATAACTCTTATCAACAGTGTCTTATCCTAATTCATAGAGAATTTATACATGGATGATTTGATTCAAAGCGTCCTAAAGATTCAAATGAAATAAGTCATTATTTTGTCCTTTGAAAACATAGGTGTCTTCCTTCTTTTAAATGACTATCTTTTTAATTCAAAATCGACAAAGACTGATGTCCTCACTTAGGATTCACTCAAATCACTCTAAAGTGTTTGAGGTTCAGAAAAATATCGCTCATAAGTCGAACTTGAAAAGTTAATCCCATAGGCTTGCCTGAAAATCAAATCTCCACCATTACAATATGAGATGACAAACAAACCAAAAGGTCTTTAACAAGGCTGTAATGGGGCTAGGGTTAAAGGTGTGGTCATAGGCTGAAATTAGAAGGTTAGATCGAGATTGATTTGACAAATTACCTGACTAGAAAAAAATTGAACTTAATCTTAAAAACTAATAATACGAGCTTTCTCCTTGAGAATTTGAATTTAAATATACAAGCTCACTTAATTATAGAACTAATAATGAATATATATATTTAAGAACATACTAAGTATAACAGTAATTAAGAATTTTTACAACTGAAATATAAAACATAGTTAGGAAACTTGTTTAACATCTAATCTCGACAAAAAAGGTAGTTAAAAGAATTGGTGATAACAAATACAAAGGGTTTTTTTTTTTTTTTTGTTAAAATTAGTAGGTGAGTCAATAGAAAGGGTTGTTAGGCTCAACGGGGTTCACTAGGGGTTAATTATAAGGGTAGGCTTTTTAGTTGAGTAAGTAGGTTAAAACCTAGGTGCCTTTATCATCTCGGTATGTCAAATCATAACTGTGGTCTCGACATGTATAATCAAGGCAAGTTCTAGAATAACAATTCATAGTTGACACACTCATAATCAAAAAATGAGCATGAAAAAGAATGTATGCTCTATAAGGTTCAAATACTCACAAAAATTATGGGTGCTTTGACATCATCCTTATGAATTTTAAATTTCAAGGTAGTATTTAAATTTAGGTCAACAACCTAGCAAAAAATTTTAATTCCTTGAAAATAGACTTATTATGCTTGATTCTCTAGTATTCTTTAAATTAAACATCAATGTATTGTTAACTATGACTTATTCTAAAACATGTCAATAATCATCACAAATCATCAGAAATTTCATCCTAATGAGTAATGTGACAATTTTGCATAAAAACAAGACTAAATCGGGGATTTGAGAATAATGAAAAAAGTTTGGCAATTTTATTCCATTTTTAACCTCAGGGGTTGGAGAATAATGCAGAAAGTTAGGTATTTTTAGCCCCCACACTTAAGATGTACATTGTCCTCAATGTATAGATATATATGATGCATTTAAAATCAAAAGGGAAGGGATAGAATTCTCCCTGAGGTGTGGGCTGTTTCTTTGGAGGAAAGTAGAGGTCGTGGAGGATACGACGAAGGCGTCAGTATGGTGGTGGTGCTGGTTCCCGAGCTTTGTGCTAGATGAAGAAATTGGGGAACTCATGAAGGATTAGCCAGGGGTTATTGAAACCTAATATAAATAAACTAAAGATGAAATTAAAAAAAAAAGTAAGCTAAAGTGAAGGAGACTAAGAAGAAAACTGAAATAATAAGAAAATGCTAATGGACTATAAGGTCCTTATTAAGAGATGGTTCGCAAGGTGGGAATCAATGCTAAGATTGGGGATGTGGTGGCGGTGGTGAGAGTGGTGAGGTTGTCGTAGTGGTCGGCGTGATTCCCTAGCGCCTGGCGAACCCTTGGCTTGGTGTTGAGACGAAGCTGCCGGCATGAACTCATGTTGATCGTTCTTTGTTAAGGAGTCTATGCATAGCTTCTTCCGCTTCTTCGGCATGGTGTTGATTTGCTCAAGGATTTAGTGTCTTAAAGGGGCTGAGAGTGAAGAGAGTGAAAATGAGAGGAAAAATCAGATGGAGGGAAGGAGAAGGGGTGAGGGGTTTAAATAGAATTTCAAATTTTGTGCTCTTTCACGGCCGTGGTCACAGGGTGTGTCGAATTACACGGCCACTTCACACGGGCGTGTTAAGGAGGGTGTTGGCACCCTTTTTTCCCGTGCTTGGTCCCCCATGCCCGTGCTTGTGAATTCTTTAATTTGGCACGGTCATTATGCACGGGCGTGTCTCCTCCGTGTTTTAGAAGTTAGTAACCTCAGTAATTTCACACGGTTATCTAGCATGGGTGTGTTTTAGCCGTGGTGTGCAAGTCAGTAGCTTCACACGGTTTTGGGCACGTGCGTGCCCTTTCTGTCGGTACCCGTGGGCAGGGGTTGTTGAATCCGTGATGTTGGGGAGGGTGGTTGGGCTGACTGCACGGCCTGTGCCCTGTCAGAGTGGTGGTTTGGGTGGTCCACACGGCCACGGACAGGGCTGTGTGTAAGACCATGTGGACTGGAAAACCTGTATTTTAGGTTAGTTTAAAAAGGAAAAAGAGAAGGAAAAGGAAAATATAAATAAAAACAAAGGAAAAAAATAGGGTTAATGCTCGGGTTACCTTTCGAGAAGTGCTCGTTTATAGTCTTAAGCTAGACTTCCTTGTGTTTTGAAAATTTTAAGGAGGTTTAAAGGTTTGAATATCTTCCCTCGTGCTTACAATTCCGTTTTCTTGAAAATGTTAAAGTCGAGAAGCGTTTTCTTTGGAAGTGCTGAATATTGGACTGCTTACCTCGACTATGCCGTTTAGGAAGATATCATGTACCTTGAGAAGGGTCTCTCCCTTTGTTTTTAGGTCTATGATAGTGATTTGGAGATCAGTTTTGTCTAACAGTACTTGGTCTCCTATTTTGAAGTGATTTGATGTCCCCATGAGCTCTTCTTGTGGTTCCTTGGGTTTTTCTTCGTGTGAATCTAGCTCTCCTTTTATTTCTGACTTCTGATTCTCTAAATTGTCTATATGAGCTGGCTCAGGGTTTGGGCTTTATGCTATTTCCTATGATGAAGATTGAATAATATGATTATTAACCGAAATGGCTTTCTTACCTTCATCGACTGTTGTCCTGGCCGAGTCGAGAGCTTGAAGATTAATTGATTCATCTCCTACACGAAGTATGAGCTCACCTGTAGCAACATCAATTTTAGTCCTGGCAGTTGCTAGAAAAGGCCTTCCTAAAATTAAAGGGATTGAATTATCTTCATCCATGTCTAAGACAACAAAGTCTACTGGGAAAACAAATTTATCAATTTTTACAAGAACATCTTCGATAATGCCCCTAAGAGTTCTAACAGTTTTATCAGCTAATTGAATACTCATCCTAGTTTGTTTGGGCTTCCCTAGACCTAGTCGTTTAAACAGTGAGTAAGGCATGACGTTTATGCTTGCCCCTAAATCAGCTAATGCATTGTCATTATGTAGGCTACCAATTAAACATGGAATTGTAAAACTCCCTGGATCTTTTAGTTTCTGTAGTAGTCTGTTTTGTAGCATAACCGAGCATGTTGCATTTAGTTCCACGTAGTGCTCTTCATCTATTTTGTGTTTGCTGGTCAAGAGCTGTCTTAAAAATTTTCTCGAATTTGGCATCTAAAAAAGAGCTTCAAGAAGAGGTAAGTTAATATGTAATTTCTTTAAAAGTTTAAGAAACTTATCGAACTGTTTCTCTGAATCGTCTCTATTTAAGGCTAAAGGATAAGGTATGCAAGGTTGGTATTCTTTAATTACCGGTTTTGACTTCTCTTGTGGTGACGCTATTTTACCTTCGTCTATCTTATTTTCCAATATTGGATCAGGTTTAGCTAATTCGTTACTGTCCTGAGCTTTGATTGCTTGAATTTTCTCCTTAGGATTAATCTCAGTGTTACTTGGTAGACGTCCTTGCGGTCGTTCTAACATTAGTTTTGTGAGTTGCTCGACTGCATTAGTCACTTCCTTGACTAACTTAGCAATTTCATCGAGTCGTCTCTCGTTGCTTTTGACTGCTCTATCAGTTTCTTGAAGATGTTCCTCAAACGATGGTTTCTTTTCTTGTGGATATGGCTGATTTCAGAAGTTTTGAGGAGGTTGCTACCTTTGATTTCCTTGTCCTCCCCACGAAAAGTTTAGGTGGTTCCTCCAACCTGGATTGTAAGTGTTACCATAAGGATTATTATTAGATCAGAAATTATTACCTATATAGTTCATCTGTTCATCTTCTGCTCCTGGTTGGTAGGGTGGGTACTCAGGATTCGCCACAGTTCCACTTGCATCGCACTGCATGACTGGATGTACCTGTGATGAACACAAACTATCATGGCGCCGATGGCATAGTCATGGCGTCGATGTTGAAAACTCCTGCCAATTTTGTCGGTTTGGTCTTTGAAGCTTGCCACTGATAATTGTTTAATGACATCTCCACAATGAACTCGTAGGCTACTTCTGGAGTTTTGTTAGTCAGCGTTCCACTGGCGGCTGAGTCTATAAGTTGTCTCGTTGAGGGGTTTACACCATTGTAAAAGATTTGGACTTGTAGCCACAAGGGTAGACCATGGTGTGGACGCCTTCTCAAGAGATCTTTGAATATCTCTCATGCGTCGTATAGCGTCTCTAAACCCATCTGCACAAAAGAAGAGATATCATTCCGTAATTTGGCCGTTTTGGCTGGTGGGAAATATTTCATCAAAAACTTTTCGGTCATCTGATCCCATGTAGTGATTGACCCTCATTGTAACGAGTTTAACCATTGTTTAGCTTTATTTCTCAATGAAAAATGGAATAACCGAAGACGTATGGCATCATCAGAAATACCATTTATTTTGAAGGTATCACAGAACTTTAAGAAGTTAGCTATATGCGTGTTTGGATCTTCGTCCTGCAAACCATCAAATTGAACAAACTGTTGAATCATTTGTATTGTGTTAGGCTTTAATTCAAAATTGTTAGCAGATATAGCAGGCCTAACAATACTAGATTCTACTCCTGTTAAATGCGGTTTTGCATAATCGAACATTGTGTGTGGAGCATTGTTGTCACCCATATCGTGTGGTGGTGGGTTGTTTTCGTCCATCCCTTCAGTAGGACTAGATCAGTCTTCTCCTCTCTCTCCGTGTAATCTAGGGCTCGCCTGGTTTCCCGACGATTCCTACGAGTGGTTGCCTCGATTTTGTTGTCGAATACCAAAGGTCCCCTCGGATTCCTTTTAGTCATAAACTAGCGGTACCTGCTTGAGGAAAAGAAAGAGAGGAAAATTCAGTAAAAAATAAAAACAAAAAGAAAAAAATAAATTGCGAGAGAAACAAATAAAAAAATAAAAATTAGGGCTAAAGTAATAAAAATAGAGTTTTCTTAATATTTTAGCTCCCCGGCAACGGCGCCAAAAACTTGATCGTTGTAAAATCAGAGCTTTAAATATTTATAAAAGAATGATCAAACCTGGAGACTAAATCTGACAACGATATTAAGGCAAGTGTACCTATCTAACAGTAGTATAGCTTAGGCAAGACCGGTTATCGAACCCAAAGGAACTAAAAGGATTAATACTCACCTTCTTTTTATTATTTAGCCTTTAAAGTTAGAGTGAAGATTGCTTTTTAAACTAAACTAACCACAACTAAACTAAGGACACAAAGACAAGAAGACGAATTGGAAAACAACCTTGAGGAAAAACTCAGTTGATTTTGATGATACCCTCGGGAAGAATCCACCTAGACTTCTCTTATTATCTAACCTTCAATTATATGATTTCTTTTACTTAGCTTGATCCGTGAGACTCCCTAACCTATATTAAACCCTCTCTCGAGGCGAATAACGTCTAACCCTAGGTTAATTAATGAAACTCTCGTTTGCTTATGATAACCCCTAGGATAGCAGTATATCGATCAATGGACTCCCATATTAGGTTTCACCGTAATCCGACAAAATCTCGTATCCCTATCTCTAGGCGTTCGATCAACTCCGCTTAATTATTTTAGATCTTCTCTTAGACAGGGTCTATTCCTCCTCCACCTAAGCACATTAGATTTGGATTAAGCAACATAATTAAGAACAAACTAAGTAATTTATCATATAGCTTCAAAATTAAATAACAAAATCCATTTAAGTTTCATCCCCTTCAGGTATCTAAGGGGTTTAGTTCATAATGAATAAACAAACCATCGCAAGAGAAAGATAAAACAAAATATAAGAAAACTCTAAAACCCCCTGAAGGAATTAAAGGAGAATTTCGCTGTCTTGAGTATAATTCCGGCTTCTTGGGATGGATCAACTGGTTATCCTCGCGTTATTCCCTAACTCTGACCTTCTCGGCTTGGCTCCTTAGCCTCGCTTTCACACCCTTAAACAGGTGATACTTGGGGCTTATTTATAGGCTCTTGAAACGTGATTCTTTCTCCCTAAGTATCCTTTTCCAACTAAAATTGCTCTTTCAAGCGGCAGAGGCACGGCCATGGCACACGCCCGTGTGAATCGAAGCCTGACCGTGTTTGGATTTCTCTTGCGGCACGGCCGTGTGTGACGGAGTTGAGTCCGTGCTCTAGGTGTTGGTCGAGGCACGACCGTGTGTGCTTTGGACCAGGTTGTGTCGATTTCATGTTAAGGCCCATTTACTCCGTTTTAGGCCCATTTTGCGTTCTTTTCATCCTTAGGTGCTTTACTGGGTATAAGACATGAAAAGGAACAATTAAAAGCACCTTTTTTATATAAAACAAGGGATAATTCATCCAAAAGCATATTAAATGTGGGTCTAAAATATGTTACTTTTACGGTTTATCAAGCTTCTTTAAATATTTTCTAGAATTTGGCATTTGCGAAAGAGCTTCAAGAAACGGTAAGTTAATATGTAATTTCTTTAAAAGTTTAAGGAACTTACCGAACTGTTCCTCTGTGTCGTCTCTCTTCATTGCTTCGAGATATGGTATGCGAGGTTGGTACTTTTTGATTACCGGTTTTGGCTTATTATTTACCTCAGCCTTACCTTCTTCTACCATATTCTCTTACCTTAAATTGGGCTCGTCTAACCCTTTACTATCTTGAGCTGTTACGGATTGAATTTGCTCCTTTATGTTAGTCTCAGTGTTGCTTGGTAGGCTTCCTTCTGGTCTTTCAGAGATTAGCTTAGCAAGTTGCCCTAACGGATTCTCGATCCCTTGAACCGATGCTTGTTGATCTTTAAGTGTTGTCTCAGTATTCTGGAAATGTGTTTTTTATGACTGCTATGAATTTTGTTAGCATCTCCTCGAGGTTTTGCTTCTTTTCATATGGGTAGGGCTGTTGTTAGAAATTTTGATATGGTTGTTTCCTTTGATTTCCTTGACCACCCCATGAGAAATTGGGGTGGTTCTTCCAACCTGGATTGTAAGTATTGCTATAAGGGTTATTGTTATATCAGAAATTGTTACCTATATAGTTCATCTGTTCGATCTCCATGCCCTGTCTGTAGGATGCGTACTCAGGATTCACCACGCCTCCACTTGTCTCACATTGCATGACCAGATGTACCTGCAAGGAATACAAACCATCAATCTTTTTATGTAACATATCTACCTAATTTGATAGCATGGTTATTGTGTCGAGGTTGAAAAGCCTGGCTGCTTTTGCTGGCCTCGTCCTTGTAACTTGCCACTGATAGTTATTCAATGACTTTTCCTCTATAAACTCGTAGGCTGCTTCAGGAGTTTTGTTTTTCAGAGTTCCGCTTGCGGCTGAATCGATTAATTGCCTCGTTGAGGGTTCACACCGCTGTACAAATTTTGGACCTGTAGCCACAAGGGTAATCCATGGTGTGGACACCTTCTCAACAAATCCTTGTATCTCTCCCATGCATCGTAAAGTGTCTCTAAATCCATCTGCACAAAAAGAAGATATATCATTCTTTAAGTTGGCCGTTTTGGCCGGCGAAAAATATTTTAATAAAAATTTTTCGATCATTTGGTCCCATGTAGTGATTGACCCTCGTGGAAGAGAATGCAACCACTGTTTGGCTTTATTCCTCAAAGAAAAGGGAAATAATCGAAGACGGATGGCATCATGATCGCTGTGAAATTAGAGTTTTAAATATTTATAAAAGAACGATAAAACCTGGAGACTAACTCTGACAACGATGTTAAGGCAAGTGTACCTATCGAACAGTAGTATAGTTTAGGCAAGACCGGATGTCGAACTCAAAGGAACTAAGTTGATTAATACTCACTTTCTTTTCACTACTTAGCCTAAATAAGATAAAGGTTGGTTGCGAATGGCAGTAATGATAACTAGACTTAAAGAACCAAGGACAAGAAGACTAAATTGGGGATAACTTGGAAAAGACTCAATTGATTTTTTATGATACCCTCGGGAAGAATCCACCTAAACTTCACTTTATTACTTAACTCTAAATTATACGATTTCTTTTACTTAGCTTGATCCGTGAGACTCCCTAACCTATGCTAAACCCTCTCTCGAGGTGAATAACATCTAATCCTAGGTTAATTAGTGGAACTCTTGTTCGCTTATAATAACCCCATAGGAAAGCAGTAAATCGATCAATGGATTCCCAGATTAGGTTTCACCATAATCCGGCAAAATCTCGTAACCCTATCTCTAGGCGCCTGATCAACTCCACTTAATTATTTTGGATCTACTCTTAGGCAGGGTCTATTCCTCCTTTACCTAAGCACATTCGATATTGATTAAGAAACATAATTAAGAACAAACTAAGTAATTTATCATATAATTTAAAAATTCAAATAATAAACTCTGTCTAGGCTTCATCCCCCTTCAGGTATCTGAGGGGTTTAGTTCATGAAAGAAAAATAAAATATCACAAGAGAAAAGATAAAACAAAAAATAAGAAAAATCCTAAAACTCCTTGTCAGGATTGAAGGAGAATTCCGCCGTCTTGAGTATAATTCCGTCTTCTTGGTGATGAATCGACTGGCTATCCTCACGTTATTCCCTAACTGTGACCTTCTCGGCTTAGCTCCTTGGCCTAGCTTTCGACCCCTCGGCTTCTGCCGAACCCCCTTTGAGATGCCTTACTTGGTCTCTAAGTATCCTAATTTAAGTAGAATTCCTACTGGGGTGTTTGAATAGTCTTTGGAATGTGTTTCTTTGCCTCCAAGTATCCTTTCCTGAATGAAATTGCTCTTTCCAGTGACAGGGACACGGCCATGGCACACACCCATGTGAATCGTGGCCAGGCTATTCTCGGACTTCTTTAATGAGGCATGGCCGTGTGAGTCGAGATCAGGCCGTGTTTTTGATGACTGGCGCGGCACGGCTGTGTGGTCTTGGGCCCAAGCCGTGTCAATTTCGTGATATGGCCCATTTACTCCGTTTTGGGCCCATTTTACGTTCTTTTTATCCTCGGGTGCTTTCCTGGGTATAAGACATGAAAAGAAAGGATTAAGAGCACCTTTTTACATAAATCGAGGGATAAATATCCAAAAGCGTACTAAATGTGGGCTTAAAATACGTTACTTTTACGGTTTATCAAATACCCCCACACTTAAGCTTTTGCTTGTCCTCAAGCAAAATTCTCAACTTAAAATTAAAAGGAACCTTCCATGATTCATAATTCCTATCAACAATGCCTTATCCTAATTCATAGATAATTTATACATGGATAATTCAACTCAAAGATTCCTAAAGATTCAAACAAGATAAGTCATACATTTGTAGTATGAAAATGTAGGTGTTTCCCTTCATCTAAATAATTACCTTTAATTCAAAACCTACAAGGATTGACATCCTCACAAAAGATTCACTCAAATCACTCGAAAAGTGTTTTAAGGGTTAAAATTAAGCACTCATAAGTCGAACTTGAAAAGTTAATCCCATAGGCTTGCCTGAAAATCAAATCTCCACCACTGTAAAATGAGATGATACACAGATCAAAAGGTCTTTGTTAAGGTTGTAATGGGGCTAGGGCTAAAGGTGTGGATAAAGGCTAAAATTAGAAGGTTAGAATCGAGATTGAATTGATAAGTTACCTATCTAAAGATTTCTAAGATAATAATTCCATCAATTGAAAATAATAATAATCCTACTAATACAAGCTTTTTTTTTTGATAATTAGACTTTAACTTGTATAAGCTCATTCTTCATACTAATACTGAATATACTTTACTTTTCTTTTTGAACAAACTAATAAAGACAACAACTTTAGGTAACTAATCAAATCCTATCTCGATTAAAGGGTAGTCAAAAAGAAGGGTAATAACAAATATAAAGGGTTTTGGGTTAATATTAGTGGGTGAGTCAATAAAAAGGGTTTGTTAGGATCAAAGGGGTTCACTAGGGGTTAATTATGAGGGTAAGCTTTTTAGTAGTGTAAGTGCCTTTATCATCTTCGTATATCAAATAATAGCTGTGGTCTTGACATGTATAATCAAGGCAAGTTCTAGAATAACAGTTCAATGTTGAAATACTCATAATCAATAAAGTGAGCATGAAAAAGAATATATGCTCTATAAGGCTCAAGATCTCACAAAAATTATGGGTGTCATTGACATCAACCTCGTAAATTTCAAACTTCAAAGTAATATTCAAATCCAGGTTAACAACCTAAAGTTTTAAATTTTTGAAAATTAGACTTATCATGCTTGATTCTCTAGTATTCTTCAAATTTAATCATCAATGCACAATTAACTATGACTTAATCCAAAACATATCAATAAAAATCATAAATCAAAGAAATTTCATTCTAATCATAATATGAGAAACTTACTTTAGAACGAGGCATAATTCAGGGATTTTCAAATAATACTATAGTTAACCCCCCCACACTTGAGATGTACATTGCCCTCAATGTACAAAGATGGATAAAATGACAATATGGTGAGAAAATCAAAAGAGAGGGAGATATGTGAAACTTCCTGAATTTTTGGATGAAGAAACCGGATAGGATTGGAGGTGATCGTGGGGAAGCGTCTCGAACCGTTTGAAGTTGAATCCTCGAGGCAGCCGGTCTGATTTTATTGTATCCTAAGCTAAATCTAAATATGATAAAGAATAAGGATAAAATAAAGTAAAATAATAATAATGAATTAAAATAAAAATAAATAATGGAAAATGCAAGACAATTAGAAAAAAGGGAGAATGATGTTTAAATAGAGATATAGCCCGTGTTTTGGGATTTTAAATTTTTGGGTGCGTTCAGGGTGTTCGGGGACGGTCGTGGGTGTAGTGGCACGCCCATGTCTTTCTTCACACGGTCATTTAATACAGGCGTGCTCCTCCTGTGTTCGATAAGTCAGAGTGTTTGCACAGTTGGAAGGTCCGGCCGTGTTTAGCCCGTGCTTAACAAGTCAGTAACCTTGCACGGGGCGTCGGCACCGGCGTGGATTATTGTCGCCACCCGTGTTTAGGAAAAGAAATTTTTCTATGTCGTGCACGGCTACTGGCACGCCCATAGTTCATCCCCTAGCTTCCACACGGCCACAGGCACGCCCGTGTGTAGGGCCGTGTCCTAGAAATATGCTCTTTGGTTAGTTTGTGGTTAAGTGCTAAAAGGAAAAATAATAGAAAAATAAAATAAAATAAAAAAATGTAAAAATAGGGTTGCCTCCCGAGAAGCGCTCGTTTATAGTCTTAAGCTAGACTTTACCTCTCATTCGTATGGTCATGGTGGTTTGAGGAGGTGAAAATCCTTTCTCATGCGATCACTTCGGTTATGGATATGTAGTTTAAGTCGAGTAATGTTTACCTCAAAAGTATCGAATTTAGGATTGCTTACCTCGACTTTGCTGTATAGAAAGACATTAAGTACCTCAAAAGTGATTTCTTCGTTTTCCTTGAGATCTGAATTGGTGATTCGAGGGTCTTCCTTATTCAACAATACCTGATCCCCTATTTTGACGTGATTTGTTGTTTCTATCGGCTCGTTTAGAGTTTCCTTCGGTTTTACTTCGTACGATTCCTGTTTCTCTTTGATTTGTGATTCCTCCTCTTTTAGCTTGTTGACCCTAAGGCTTCGTTCCTCATCTAATTCTACCTTGTTGGCACAAGATCTAAGATCTAGCTCAGCTAGGTAACTTCCTGATGATTCCTGTAAAGAAGGTTGAACCAAATGGTTATCAATAAAATTAACGTTCGTACCTTTATTACTTGATGTCTTAGCTGAGTTAAGAGCTTGAAGAGTGATTATTTCGTTATTTTCACGAAGTGTGAGTTCACTGAATTCTCCCTCTGTGTGGTCTTTTTTTATTGCATCGGGAAATGGCACACGAGCTTGGTACTCTGTATTTACCGGGTTTGGTAAATCATGGCTTTCGTCAACCTTACCTTCACTTACCACAGTTTCTTGGCTTGGGTCAGATTCCACTAACAATTCACTGTTATGAGCTTGTATTGCTTGGGGCCCATGATTCGGCTCCGGTTTGTAGCCTTGTGGTATTTCCTGTGGTGAAAGTTGAACAATTTGATTATCAACGAAATTTACTTTCTCACCTTCATCACTTGATGTCCTGGCCGAGTCAAAAGCTTGTAGACTAATTGATTCGTCACCTACACGAAGAATGAGTTCTCCTGTACCAACATCAATTTTAGTCTTGGCAGTTGTTAGAAAGGGTTTCCCTAAAATTAAAGGAATCAAATTGTCCTCAATCATCTCTAAGACAACAAAATCTACTGGGAATATGAATTTATCAATTTTGATTAGAACATTTTCTATTATACCCCTAGGAATTCTGATAGTTTTATCAGCCAACTGAATGCTCATCCTAGTTTGTCTGGGTTTCCCGAGACCTAGTTGTTTAAACATTTTATAAGGCATAACATTGATGCTTGCCCTTAAATCAGCTAACGCATTATCAATATTTAAACTACTAATTAAACATGGAATTGTAAAACTCCCTGGATCTTTTTGCTTCTGTGGTAGTCTATTTTGTAACATTGCTGAGCATGTTGCGTTTAGTTCCACGTGGTGCTCTTCATCTATTTTGCGTTTGTTGGTCAAGAGCTGTCTTAAAAATTTCCTCGAATCTGGCATCTGAAAAAGAGCTTCAAGAAGAGGTAAGTTAATATGTAATTTCTTTAAAAGTTTAAGACACTTACCAGATTGTATTTCTAAATCGTCTCTTTTCATTAGTGCTTCGGGGTAAGGAATGCGAGGTTGGTATTCTTTGATTACCGATTTTGGCTTTTCTTGTGTCACTTCTACCTTACCTTCGTCTACCTTGTCTTCTTGTTTTGAGATGGGTTTGTCTATCTCTACATTTTCCTGAGCTGCAATGGCTTGAGTTTGCTCCTTTGGATTAATCTCAGTGTTACTTGGTAGACGTCCTTGCGGTCGTTCTGACATGAGCCGTGTGAGTTGCTCGACTGCATTAGTCATTCCCTTGATTGATTTAGCAATTTCACTCATTCAGCTTTCGTTGCTTTTGATTGTTCTCTCAGATTCTTGTAGGCGTTTTGCCATGTCTGACGAGAATTTTGTTGGCCTTTCTTCCAGGGTTGGTTTCTTCTCTTGTGGATAGGGATGATTTTTGGAAATTCGGAGGAGGTTGTTGAAAATCTGGAAGACGTTTTGGTCTTTGGCTACTTTGATCATCTCATGAGAAACTAGGATGGTACCTCCAACCTATATTATAAGTGTCACTATAAAAATTATTTTGTGGTTTAGAATAGTTACTCGTATAGTGAGCTTGCTCGTTTTCCATGCCATACCCATAGGGTGGGTACTCAGGATTCGCCACGCCTCCTGAGTCATATTGTATTTCTGGGTGTACCTGCGAGAGACTATTCAAACCATCGATCTTTTTATTCATCATCTCTAGCTGGGTAGATAACCTAGTGAACGCGTCGAGTTCGAAGGCACTGGCTGCTTTAGTAGGAATTCTCCTCATGACTTGCCACTGATAATTATTCAGTGCCATCTTCTCTATAAACTAAAATTATCTACCAAAAGCAAAATAAAGAAAAATTAACAAAGTAAAAATAAAAATAAAGATAATAATAATAAAAATAATAATGAAAATAAATTGCACTAAAAAAATGGCTAAAGTAATAAAAATAGAGCTTTCTTAATATTTTAGTTCCCCGGCAACGGCGCCAAAAACTTGATCACTGTGAAATTAGAGTTTTAAATATTTATAAAAGAACGATCAAACCTGGAGACTAACTCTGACAACGATGTTAAGGCAAGTGTACCTATCGAACAGTAGTATAGTTTAGGCAAGACCGGATGTCGAACCCAATGGAACTAAGTTGACTAATACTCACTTTCTTTTCATTACTTAGCCTAAATATAGTTTAGGCTCTTGGAATATGTTTCTTTGGCCCTAAGTATCCTTTTTCGATTGAAATTGCTCTTTGCCACGACAGGGACACGACCATGGCACACGTCCGTGTAAATCGTGGCCAGGCCGGGTTCAATTCTGTTGAATGAGGCATGGCCGTGTGAATCGGGAGACGACCGTGTTCTAGTAGGACGGGAGGCACCGCCGTGTGGTCTTGGGCCCAGGCTGTGTGGATTTTGTGATATGGCCTATTTACTCCATTTTGGGCCCGTTTTCTGTTCTTTTCATCCTCGGGTGCTTTCCTGGGTATAAAACATGAAAACAACGGATTAAGAGCACCTTTTTACATAAATCAAGGCTTAATTCATCCAAAAACATACTAAATGTGGGCTTAAAATATGTTACTTTTTACTGTTTATCAGATGTTCCTTTCAATTTTGATCAGGAGTGTTTAGATGAATTTAATATCCTCAAGGATAAACTAATACTCCGATTATAATTGCACCTGATTGGAATCTACCTTTTGAACTAATGTGTGATGCGAGTGATTTGGCAATAGGAGCAGTCTTCGGACAGCGAAGAAACAAGCACTTTCAGCCAATTTATTATGCTAGCAGAACACTAACACCTGCACAAGAAAACTACACCACCACGAAAAAAGAACTGCTAGCTGTAGTTTTTGCATTTGATAAATTTAGGCAGTATCTGATATTATCTAAAGTTGTTGTTTACACTAATCATTCAGCTCTTCGTTATCTCTTAACTAAACTTGATGCAAAAACTTGACTCATACGTTGGATATTACTTTTACAGGAATTTGATTTGGAAATACAGGATAAGAAGGGAGTTGAAAACCTTGCAGCAGACCACCTCTCTAGGCTTGAGAACCCAAATATTGAAGAGCTCGACGAAAGTAAGATAAACGACTTATTCCCTAAAGAACAACTCTTTTCTATAACCCACTCTGAGGTACCATGGTTTGTAGATATTGCAAATTATTTAAATGCTAACATCTGCCAAAAAGACTAACACATCACTAAAAGAAGTGATTCTTTACTGATGCGAAAAACTATTTTTGGGAAGATCCTTTTCTTTTCCGCATATGTGTAGATCAGGTAATTCAAAGATGCGTTACAAAGGCAGAAGTAAGCAAAATCCTGGAACATTGTCATTTAGGACCTTCAGGAGGATACTAGAGCGGCACTAAGATAGCACATAAAATACTCAAATCAGGTTTTTATTGGCCCACTCTATTCAAAGATGCCAACAGGTATGTCACTTCGTGTGATAAATTTCAACAACAGGTAATGTTTCTAAATGTGATGAAATGCCTCAAACATATATACTATCATGTGAAATATTTGATGTATGGGTATTGATGTTATGGGTCCATTCCCTAGTTCATTTGGAAATAAATACATCCCAGTGGCAGTTGATTACATGTCAAAATGGGTAGTAGTAGTTAAAATAAATACATCCCTAGTTCATTTGGAAATAAATGATGCTAGAGTAGTAGTTAAATTTCTCAAGAAACTGGTCTCTCGATTTGGAACACCTAGAGCTATCATTAGTGATAGGGGCACTCATTTCTGTAATACTCAATTTGACAAGGTCTTAAAAAAATATGGAGTACACCATAGGATAGTTACCCCATATCACCCTCAAACTAGTGGGCAAGTTGAAGTAGCAAACCGAGAACTTAAATGCATCCTAGAAAAATGATTGAATCAAACAAGAAAGAGTGGGCATTAAAAGCACATGATGCCCTATAGGCATATAGAACAACGTTTAAAACCGCCCTAGGAACATCCCCATACAAACTTGCCTACAAGAAAAGTTGTCATCTACCATTCGAGTTAGAACACAAAGCTTTTTGGGCTATGAAATTTTTAAATTACGATCTTAAGACTACAGGAAAGAAAAGAATGATGCAGATGAACGAGCTAGACGAATGGGGAGCTGAAGCTTATGAGAACTCGAAATTATACAAAGAGGCAACAAAGCGACGCCATGATGCTCGTCTAAAGAAATCGAGACAATTCAAAGTAGGAGACTTGGTCCTGCTATACAACTCAAGGCTTAAATTGTTTCCTGGGAAACTAAAATCAAGATGGTCAGGACCACTCATGATCAAAACAATCTTTCCCTATGGCACAATCGAGGTAACTCATCCTACTCAAGGCACTTTCAAGGTAAATGGTCACCGACTCAAAATCTATAATGGTGAAGATTTTAGGGATATGAGAGAGGAGCTTCAGCTTCATGAACCTTCTTTTAGAAATAAAAATAGGGTAAGTATAGCTTAAGACTTTAAACGAGCGCTTCTCGGGAGGCAACCCGAGTACTAACCTCACTAACATTAGATTCTTAATTTTTAATATTTAATTCCATACTAACTAATCCAATAAAGCGCAGGTTTTAGACCACATGGCCTTGTACACGTGCGTGCCTGCAGCCGTGTGAAAGCCATGAGACAGACCACGGGCGTAGTAGTAGCCGTGCACGACAAGGAAGAAATTTTTTCCCAACACAGACTACAATAATAGCCCACACCCATGCTGACCTTCTTTGGACTATACTGACTTACCAAACACGGGCTGGACACGCCCGTGCGAAACAACCGTGTGAACATACTGACTCATCAAAATCAGAAGGAACATGCCTGTTCTGAATGAATGTGTGAAGAAGAACACGGGCATGTCATCTTGACCACGGCCGTGGCCAAACCCCCTGAACGCGCCCAAAATTCAAAATCCCACATGTAGCATGCTTTTGGATGATTTATTCCTTGATTTATGTAAAAAGGTGCTCTTAATCCTCTTTTTTTTCATGTTTTGTACTCAAGAAAGCACCTAGGGATGAAAGATCAAGAAACGAGCCTAAAACGAACCAAAATGGGCCAAAGACAAAATCGAAACGGCTTGGGCCCAAGACCACATGGCCGTGCCTTATCAAGTTATGAGAACACGGCCTGATCTCGATTCGCATGGCCGTGCCTAATTCAACAGACTCGAACACGGCCTGGCAAATAACAAATAAAGAAAACATCTCAAGAAATCATATAATTCAGAAATCAAATAACAAGATTCATCTAGGCTTCATCCCCTTCAGGTATCTGAAGGATTTAGATCATGACAAATAAAGAAAACATCTCAAGAGAAAAGATGAAACAAAACATAAGAAATCCCTAAAACTCCCTGAAGGAATTCAAGGAGAAATCTGTTGTCTTGAGTATAACTCTAGCTTCTTAGGATGGATCAACACTGGATATCTTCGAGTGATTCCCTCAACTCTAACCTTCTCGACTTGGCTCTTTGGCCTAGCTTTGACACCCTTTCAAAGGTGGCACTTGGGGGATAATATAGGCTCTTGGAATGTGATTCTTCCTCCCTAAGTATCCTTCTCCGGCTGAAATTGCTCTTTCCAACGATAGAGGCACGGCCATGTCACACGCCCGTGTGGCTTGACTTCAAGCCGTGTTCAAATTTTTAACTTGAGGCACAACCGTGTAACTCGAGGTTGAGGCCGTGTTCTAGATGCTCGTCAAGGCACGGCCATGTGCTATTTGGGTCAGGCCGTGTGAATTTTGTGATATGGCCCATTTACTCTGTTTTGGGCCCGTTTTACGTTCTTTTCATCCTCGGGCACTTTCCTGGGTATAAGACATGAAAAGAAAGGATTAAGAGCACCTTTTTACATAAATTGAGGGATAAATCATCCAAAAGTAAGCTAAATGTGGGATTAAAGTATGTTATAATTACGGTTTATCAAATACCCCCACACTTAAGCTTTTGCTTGTCCTCAAGCAAAATTCTCAACATACAATTAAAACTAACTTTCCATGGTTCACAATTCCTATCAACAATGCCTCATCATAATTCATAAATAATTCATACATGGATAATTCATTCAAAGAGTCTTAAAGATTCAAACAATGATAAGTCATTAATTTGTAATTGAAAACATAGGTGTTTCCCCTTATCTGAAATATTACCTTTGGTTCGAAATTGACAAGAGTTGACATCCTTATTATAGATTCACTCAAATCACTCAAAGTGTTTAAGGTTCATAAAAAGAAGCACTCATACGTCGAACCTGAAAAGTTAATCCCATAGGCTTGCCTGAAAATCAAATATCTACCACTGTAAAATGAGACGATAAACAGATCAAAAGGTCATTGTTAGGGTTGTAATGGGGCTAGGGTTAAGATGTGGATAAAGGCTGAAATTAGGAGGTTAGAATCGAGATTGACTTGATAAGTACCTACTTAATGAATACTGAAATAATATTTAAATCAACTGATAATAATAATAATCCTAATAATACGAGCTTTTCTTTCGGAATATAAACTTTAACTGTATAAGCTCCAATTTTTTTTTTTAATAACAAACTAATAATAATGGATGAATTAAACTCATAGCCTAATATAATTCGGGGTTTTTGGGTTATTAATGGGTGAGTTAATAAAAAGGGTTGTTAAGATCAATGGGGGTTCACTAGGGGTTAATTTATGAAGGTAGGCTTTTTAGTGAAGTGAGTGGGTTAAGTCCTACGTGCCTTTATCATCTTTGTATATCAAATCATAAATGTGGTCTCAACATGTATAAACGAAGCAAGTTCTAGAAAATAGTTCAAATTTGACACACTCATAATCAAAAAGTGAGCACGAAAAAGAATATATGCTCTATAAGGCTCAAAATCTCACAAAAATTATGGGTATTTTGACATCAATCTCATAAATTCCAAATTTCAATGCAATATTCAAATTTAGGTTAACAACCTAGCAAAAATTTTTGTAACATCCGGGATTTAGGGGTTATGCGTTTAGTGTATAATTCATGTGATAGAAGGCTTAGTGTGCGTTGGGATGTGTTTTAGACGGTTTGAGAACCCTAAGATGTAGGAGAGTGTCTTGGAAAATAATAGATTTTATGTTTAATAGGGGAGCTAGGCTAAGGAGGCCTTAAGGAAATTTGTGGGGAATTTATGACACAAGAAGTCAAGCAGAACAGTGGCAAGGGACGCTATCTAAGGAGCAGGGAAGCTAGCGTCAAGGGGAGCTTCAAGAGGGAGGAGGTTCGAGCTGCAGAAATTGCATTGTGGGCATTTGTTTTTGCGTTAAGAAGGGGAGAAGTGATGGACGGCATGTAGACTTCCAAAAGGATGAGATAAGGCTTGGTTTTATTTTTTTAAAATTTGGCTATAAGGTAAGAGATAATGATTGACCATTCAAATTATTTTGAATGGGTAGCATGGAGAGAAAATAGGAAAAAAAAAAGGGCATATGATTAGAGAAGAGATAGTGGCCGGCCAAGGGGTTCTTTAGGGAGCAAATTCAGTCATGTTAAGGGGGATAAGTGTCGAATTTTAGCTAGGGAGTGTGTTCATATTTTTGCCGAAATTCTCCTAACTTCTCTCCCTATTCTTTTCTTTTCTTCAAACCTCAATTCTACTTAGTTTCTTGTATGGTCGAACATTCCTTTGTCATTTGGGACCTTAGCCGAAATTGGTAGCTTTCTTTTTCTCCTTTCTTTACTTGTGATCCTCAAAGCCGAAACTCCCATTATACAAGCCGAAACTTTCTTCTTTGGAGAGCCATAGCCGAACCTTATAAGCCCCTTATTTTCTTTTCTTCTTCATCACCATTTTGAGCCATAGCCGAATGTGCAATTACCATTTGAAAGGCTTAGCCGAATCTTGTTGTGGGTTTTAGAAGCTGGAACCTTTTCTCTTTTAGTCTCTTCAAGCAACGTGGTGGTAAGTAATTTCTATCCTAGTAATCGGTTTCCCTTCTCTTTTCTTTTAGTATGTCGAAACCGAATGGTTAAGCCTCGGTTCTAAGGATGGCCGAATGCGCATCAAGCCATAATCCCGTGTTTTTGTGTGTAGCCAATGTTAGGGAGCAGTAAAGGAGTCTCTCGGGATTTGATCCGTCAAGGCTTTTAGGTGCAAGCGTGTGATTCTGGGATTTGATCGGTAAGGTAAGATGGTGGTAGTGGTAGGCCGAAGGCCATTACTTTTGCTTATTTATGTTAGAGCCGAATCTAACACAGTT